>JAJJWX010004754.1:0-2400000 GCA_023529315.1 Papaver bracteatum
TGCACACCAAAGATTGTAAAAACCAAGTCAGAAATCTTCAATAACTTCTTTGTCTTCAAATCTTCTTAGATCTTCAATAAACACCTGCACACGACTACTTGATTCTCTTGTGATCAATCACACATAGAACGGAGTCTGTTAATAATGGATTATCACAAGATCGTCTTTAGATCTAACAACATTCTAAAGATCCATGCGAAACCTTGAACTAGTTTGAGTGAATCTTATATCAGAAGAGAAGATTCTCAAGCATAAAAAAACTAGGTGCAATCAAAGTTCAACCACCGTTAATCAATCAAATCAATACAAAAACTAAAGATAAACCGCAATATCTAGTTTCCCACCAACGGGTCGCGCTAGAGCTTCTAAATCCCAAAGAAGACTTTAAATTGAGCGGCCGTAAGAGATTTCACCTAATTAGATTACTCTCCACTCTGATAGGCGGCTTCACCAGTAACAAAGACAAAAGATTAAGTCTAATGTTACGCAGGATTAGTTTGATAGAAATGCAAACTCAAAGTATTTATAGACAAGGAAGTTTGGACACTAAGGAATTTCCAAAACCGAAAATATACTCAAGATATTTTTCCATATTAACCCAAATTCGGTTTTCATGATTCCTGTGAATGCACTGTCCGAAAATATGATCTAAATCTCCTTGGAAAATCTTTAATTAGCAAATGCACATTACTAATTCTTATTTTCCATATATAATTAAAAACCCTTAATTAAAAAGAATCTTAACTTATTTAAATTCGAACTTGGGATTTACTTCCTTCTTAGCCGTTAAGGAATATCTTTGAACAATATAGAATAAGCATTAATGCACCGTGTTCAATGTGTGACGACATCTTACTCTTGCAAGTCTTTTCCATGCTTGCTCACTTGAAACCGATTTACCACACTTCCAAACAAGTTTAGAATTGGTTCATCTGACTTTCAAGAACTATGTGATTAATCAAGTTCCACTCAATCACAACTCATGGGTTTACATTTCTACCAAAACAAGTATTAGTTCTACCTCCATGTGAGTACTGTGCATAGTTACACTAGCTTACCAAAGATACGGCTGACTAGGTACTAGGATCGGTTCCCCACATATATTTGGTATCTAACTTGTATGCACTGCACATGTCCATAGGATCGGTTCCCCCTTCCCAAAAACATGTTGCACATGTTCATAGGATCAGTTCCCCTTTTTTCCATAAACCTTGCTGCTGTAGTACCAGAATATCGCCACAACGATATTCTCGTAGTAAGAACAACGCTTTCACGAGAAGGTCAAATATTCCTATAAAGTATAAATGACATTGTTCACGAGAGTGTCGTAAGGATTCTTCAGCAACATTTGGCGAGCGTCACATGGAAGCATCATTATAGCTGACGATTGAAGAGACATGTTATGAGAGTGTTGTTTCACGAGGATTACAAAACTTGGCGAAGATTAATATTGCAAATACCACGATGAGATCGCAGAATATATCCGAAAGAAGGGGAAAACTTAGCTGTCACCCACAATGCAATTTCCTATATAAAGGGTTCAAGTAAGTCCAGATGAGGATGATGTATTTTTTAGAGTTGAGAAAATCTTGAGGAGAGAGAAACTCCAGAAAAGAAAGTTGTAATTCTGAGTTTGAATATTTTATGTAAACATTTCTGAGATCTAAATAATAAAAGTGTCGTTTAATTCTTTAATCTTCAACTAGTTTCACTTAGATTTTTATAGGATCTTAATAGGGGTGTAGTGTGGGAAATCCTGCTATTACATTTTGGCGCCGACTAAGGGGAATCGAAGATCCAAAATCTCTAATTACAATTTGAAGATTTGGAGAAACTGAAGAAATGGCTGGAAGAAGAGGAAGAAATACATCAGAACCACCAAAAACAGTGAGAAGAAGAAGTACGAAATAGGCAACAAAGAAAAACTACTACACAGAGCCCGGAAAAGGAAACTTTCTCTTTCCCCCGAGTTTTGCTCTGCAACTCGTGGTGACCGATTCACACCAAACAACCATTAACATCACCTCCATCAATACCCACTCCTGTATCTGGCCATTATTCAGTTTTGCTTTTTCAAATCATTGTATCAACCACACCAAATCCATCAGTAACAACCTTTTCACCATCAACCCCATATTGTCTGTTAAATCGGAAAACCCATCTTGGTTAAACCTTCGCTACCAAAGGATTTTTTCACTCTTAATTAGCAATCAATAAAATTTTTGATATGGGTTTTATGTTTAATCGAATTTAAAATTAATCGAAACTGAGATCTATTAAAAAAGTTTTTGATAGGGAGAAATGTTTGCATGCTTGATTAGGAAGTACCAACATCTCATCAGATCTAGTACCACAAGTTAATCAAATTTCTAGTTTATTATCACCAAGATACAAAATCATATTTTCTGTGTATTAATGTACTCAAAAGCCATTTTAATAATATAGCTGAATTTTGGGTGCTTCTCTAGTAACTCAAAAACAAATTATACAGTCTCGATCGAAACCAAGATTACACACTCTCATCAAATGATAAGTTTCTCAAGTGATCCAGGAAGGATGACGAATCGCGAGTAATCTTTTCTGATGTGCCAGACCTTGTTGCCGGACGGACCGAATCAGGTTAGTTTGCAATTTGGGTATATTTACAGTAACTGCTAATGATGGATTAGATTTTTTGTTTTTGTTGTTCTTTTCTTCTTCCAGCTTGACCAGTCAGTGCTGCTTCTTTTTGTGTTGAATTTTTGTTCCCTCTGTTTTCTTTTATTGGGTTGCCTTGATGCTAATTAAGAAGTTCAAATTAGGATGGTAGAATTTTCTTTTTGCTTTAGGATCGAGTCTTGGTTTTATTTCTCAATGTGTTATCCTCCGGTTTCAATGGTAGATGATTGGTGCAATTAGGTTTTGCATCTGTGGTTTTGCTCAATTAATCAAAGAAGCATTAATTAGATTTAGGACCTTTTATTGTTGCTGGGTACTGTTTCCCATTCCTGTAGGAGAAGGTTCTGTATTTTCCTGTTTGTTCTTCATCGGAGATGTTGACGATGTGTATCGGCCGTGTTATTTGTGTCTCAAATCGGTCGTGTTGGTATCTGATAACTCGGATAGAAAACCGTCATGTAATGTTGCTGGGTAATATTTCCCATTCCTGTAGGAGAAGGTTCTGTATTTTCCTGTTAGCTTTTCATCGGAGATAATGACGATGTGTATTGACCGTGTTAATTGTGTCTCAAATCGGCCATGTTGGTATCGAATAACTCGGATAGAAAACGGTCATTCCTACGATTTTTTCTTGAGCTCGAAGTTTGGTTTCGAGAATTGAGCCTAGGTACTTGCAGCTGTAAGTTGGTTGTCGCCACGTGTTGGCGGTTCAAATGGTTATGTTGACCTCTAACTAGACAAGGTTTTATTTTTTTCCCTAGTATTTTTTGTTTTAAGTTGTTTTTCCATTTTGATTATGTAACCACATGTTGGCAGTTTGGACGGAAATGTTGGCTTCTTATTTAGTCAAGGTTTTATTTTCAACTTCAGAATACTTTGAACGTAGGATAATTTGTGGGACCGTTTGTTTGTTAAATGTACAGTTTTGAATATGACGGGTGTTACCCTTTGTTAGTTCCACTTGTTTTTAACTGGTTTTGTCGTCCTCTTTCTTTTAGGCACTCCTTCTGGTTAAGTGTTCACCCTCTCCAAGTAATTATTGTCCAGTTTTTAGGTTTTCAAGGGATCTTTTATTTATATTTATATTGATCTTGTTTTATTTTTGTTTCTGGCTGTAAAAAAAAAATAAAAAAAAATAAAAAAAAAAGTAGGAGATTTTCTTGTTTGTTCTAATCCATCATCTTTTTCTTTTAGTATACCCTTATTGATTATCTAACTGTTTCGAGTCTCGTTTATGGCACAAGTCTGGTACCCCAACTTTGCAAAATTCTTATCCAATTGAACTTCTTATATTTCACTGTTTTAATCCTTAGGTTTTTTAGTCTTTCGATCAACCATTAGAGACAAATTCCCACCTCATTCTCCGTCCGCCATACTTCAACAAATCCCTCTTAATATACCACAAAACACCTAACACAACAAATCCCAATTAAATTCAGTCACAAAATCTCACCAATCCCGATTAAATTCATTCACAAAATCTCACAATGACCATCCTTGATTTGAATTGTCGTGGTATAAACCTTCCTCCTGCTATTCAACATTTAAGAGGATTGGTTTCTCAATATAAACCTAGCATAGTATTCCTTTCTGAAACCCTAGCTAAGGAGCAACACATGAAAAGATTAGCCTCAACTCTTCAATTCAATAACTACTTCATCGTGCCAAAAATTGGAAATCGAGGTAGACTTTGCTTAATGTGGGAAGACAAACTAAATATTCGAATCCTACTACACTCGCAGAACTACATCCATGCAAAAGTGACACCACCACCCCCAGAGCAACCATGGTTTTGTACGGGTATATATGGCCCACCGCATCCAGATACCAGGAAAAATCTCTGGCAAGAATTCCCGACAATATTCAGTAGTTTCAATTCTTCCATACCTTGGCTTTTAATAGGAGACTTCAATGACGTCTTAGATCAATCGGAAAAAAAGGGAGGAAGACAAGTAACGTATGCTCAATCTCAACCACTATTAAATCTAATGGACCAGATGGGACTTATGGATCTAGGATTCCGAGGAGACCCCTACACATGGACAAACAACCAAATGGGAGAAGACAACATTCTAGAAAGACTAGATAGAGCTCTAGCAAACCAACACTGGAGGACGGCAAATCCACATGCAGAAGTTACCCATCTCCCAAGAATCTCTTCTGATCATGCACCAATATTATTACAAGAGAAAGTAATAGACTGGAAAGGAGAAAAAAGTTACAAATTCGAACACTTATGGCTCTCTCATCCCCAACTCAAACAAGTAGTTGAATCGGCTTGGGAACAACAACAAGATAATGAACCAACCCTCGACCTCCAACTCAAACTCATTACAACCGGGAAAACTCTCATGGAATGGAACAAAGTAACTTTTGGTCACTTACCAACTATGATAAGAAAATCAACAACAAAGATAAAGCACGCTCAACATCAATGTGCAACCCAACAGGGGCCCAGCCTGGAATATTGGCTACATCAAGAAAAATAGCTAAGAATAGCACATGAAGAATTGTTACAATGTCATGCGACTTACTGGCAACAATGGTCTAGAATTCAATGGCTACAATCAGGAGATCACAACACTACCTTTTTTCACACGAAAGCTACAATACATAGAGCATGTAACAACATACAACAACTGCAAGATTCACAAAACAATTGGATTGACAAAAAAGAGGACGTTGTGCATCTCATTCTAGATCACTTTTCTCAACAATATACAGCACAACCCACAGTAATAAATGAAGATCTCTTTACAAATATCAGACCAAGATTAACTCCTAGACAATCAGAACTACTTACAAAGGAAGTAACTACAACATAAATCAAGCAAGCCCTCTTCTCCATAAACTCTGAAAGTGCCCCGGGCCCAGACGGATATACAAGTAAGTTCTTCAAAGTTTTCTGGGAAACAACTCACACCCAACTGATAGCAATGGTTAGGAGTTTTTTTAATGATTTAAATATGCACCCTCTCATGAATCACACAAACATAACTCTAATACCTAAAATCGAACATCCTTCAAAACCTTCGCAGTTCAGACCCATAGGACTATGTAACGTCACATATAAAATCATATCAAAAATCTTAGTCAACCGAATTAGACCCATTTTACCCTTTATAATAAGCCCTTTTCAAAGTGCGTTTGTACCCCAAAGATCAATACATGACAATATAGCAATACCCGGAGAACTCTTCCACCATATCAAAACTTCAAACCTAACCAAAGATCCAAAAATAGCTCTCAAATTAGACATCCAAAAAGCATATGATAGCCTAGATTGGGAATTCATCAAAATCTCCTTCACAAAACTAGGATTTCCACAAGCTTTTATAAACTACATTATGCTATGTGTCACAACAGTTACATACTCAATAAAAATAAATGGTACCCCTCATGGATACATAAGCCCAAATAGAGGTATAAGACAAGGAGACCCACTTTCATCCTATATTTTCATCATATGTGCTGAAATCTTATCTACAAACCTAGGAAACCTTCAAAATCAAAAATTAGTTCAAGGCCTTAACATCTCAAATAAGGCACCACCAATTCTTCATTTAATGTATGCGGACGATTTACTGATCACATACAAAGCTTCGAATCGGAGTAATCAACACCTAAAAAATCTCCTCCACTCCTATAGAACGTCCGCCGGTCAATTAATAAACACAAGCAAATCAGTTATCATCCATCACCCAAACCTAGACCCGGTCAAGATAACTCATCTTCAACATTTCTTCAACATGTCAACCACATCAAAACCTCCGATATATCTAGGAGTCCAATTCAAACAAGGAAGGGCTTCAAATCAAACCTTCGCGCCCCTCTTACAAAGATTAGAACGAAAAGCTAAAGGATGGATGACAAAATTCCTAACACCGGCCGGAAGACTAACGCTAATCAAAACATCATTAATACCCACAACAAATCACATCATGCAAACACAAAACCTACCTAACAATATTCACAAACAAATAGATCGTATCATAAGAGATTTTTTCTGGGGACACGACTCAAAAACCAAAAAACTACACCCTATAGGATACGACGAGTGACAAAACCAATATCTCGAAGGAGGACTGGGAATAAGGAAGAGCGTTGATCATAATAATGCTTTACTCATGAAGAGAATCAAATCTTCATGAACAACCTAACTCTATCTGCTAAGTATCTTCAAGGTGAAAAATATCTTAACCAACAACCAATACTAGAAGGCATTGATTATATACCCTCCTCCGCCAGCCCTCAATGGAGACAACTAGCAGCAATTGTTCCAACCATGCAAAATCTAATTTTCCACCGTATTGGAAATGGATTATCAACTCCAATAGAAGCCAATTGGATCCCACACTCGACAAACCTGGACCCAACACAATGCTACTCAATCCGAATGGTAGCAGATATCATTGATCCAATAACACACACATGGAATCATGAAAAATTAAATACCCTTCCCAACCCTGTAATCCAAAAAATCATAAACATCCATCTACCCCAAAATAGGCCCCAAGATAAAATTATCTGGCCACACTCAAAATCTGGAAGCTACACCACCTCTTAGGGATATAAATGTATAACCCAAGGTCAACCAACACACATCTCATTACCTCCTACCAAGTTCATATGGACCTTACCATGTACACCAAAAATTCGGCTTTTCTTGTGGAAAGCCATCAACGAAGGTCTACCAACCTTCTCTCTCCTACACCACATCCATTTGACCAACTCAGACATATGCCCAAGATGTAACACAGATCCAGAACTAGCAAGTCACATTCTAATTCACTGTTCGACGGCAACAAACTCCTGGACCACCTTATTTAATCAATCTACAAATTCTTCAAATTCCAATCTTCTCCAAGCATTCACCTTAACACAACACACAACCATTTCCCAAATCCTTCAACAACCTGCATCAACTCAGGTAATCTCCTCTTGTTGTTTTCTCTTCTGGACCTTATGGCTAGCTAGGAATGAATTAATATACCAACAAAAGCAAACAACTCCGGAAGAAATCCTAGCCTGGGCACAAAAACTACAACAAGAATACTACCGGGCCATTCACTCCACACCACCAGTTTTTCCAGGAGATGCACCAAAATTTAATCACCCAATAAGAAATAGAGGGCTATCCACAATATTAGTAGGATGGACAATGCCGAACATCAACTGGATCAAAATTAATACGGATGGAGCAGCCAGAGGTCATCCAGGATTTTTGGAGCGGGATTCATCTGCAGGACTCGACGCCCGAACTCTTTTAGCACTAGCTCAACCACTGGGAATTACGATCGCTTTAACTTCGGAAACCAGGCGATGCTCTTAGCTACAAGAACGACAGAAGAAAGGCGATGGCCAAAAGTTATATTTGAAACCGACTCGAGTAAAACCTTTTGCGTTTCATCACCTCTTCTACCCTCCACCCCGGCACATAGCAGAAATGATTGAAGAAATAAAAATGAGATTCCAACGGATCGCAGCGGCCATCCAACACAACTATAGAGAAGGAAACCAAAAATGCAAACTGACGGATTGGCCAATCATGCAGCAAATGGAAGTCAAACAGGAAACTCATCAACCAAAATATGGGACCAGGCAATCCCATCTTTCATTTCTCAAATCTTATTCTCAGACTTTGTGGGTATTACATACCCACGACAAATTGTAAACTAATTTCTCTTAATAAATTACATGCTTCAAAAAAAAAAAACAGTGAGAAAAAGTAAAAGACTTGCAGGTGAAGAAACAAGTGTATTAGGAGAGTCTTCAAGGATGAGAACTAGGAGGAATAGAACAAGGAATGAAATGGAAAATTCAATTCAACAACCAAACCAATCAACATCGATACAAAACAGAGGAGTGGATTATGATAGAGTAAGCGTGCATACATGGAGATCAGATTCAATGAGAGAAGAAACAAATCGACAATTAAGAGAAGAAAATGGAGTAGGAAGAAATCAGGAGGTAGAAGAAGGGTCGATTCATCAAGATGAAGATGAAACAGCAGAGGAATTAGGGCAAAGAATACAGGAAGAAAGAAGGTTAGAGGCGGTGGAACGTGCAAATTTAACAAGACAAAATCATGAGTTGAGAATGTAGAATTTAAGGTTACAAAGAAGAAGATCAAGAAGTACTACTAGATCAAGTTCAAGATCATTTAGAGAAATACCAAGGAGAAATTCTCCCATAAGAAATAATGGAGAAAATGCACAAGAAGAAACTGAAAATCCAAATAGAGGACAACGTCAGGGAGAAGAGAGAGTAAATAATGATTGTGACGATCCACAAGGAGAAATTCTAAATGGAAGACGAAATATTGAAAATCAAAGAAATGAAGGTAATCAAGATGGTGAAGAAAATCACGAAGAAGGTAGAAGAGTATTGCATGGCCGAGAGCACATCCGTAAATAAAAGAATTATTGAGAATGAAATAGAGAGACATTATCTTTGAACAGGCACGCCTAGCTTGCGAGAGAGAAAGACTAAGGGCAGAAATGGAAGAACGGGAGTTTCAAGAAGCAATAAGGCAAAACAATCATGATAATCGAGAAAGAAGACGTACACAAAATCGCGAAAATGGCAATATTCGGGAAGAATATGATGAGAGATACAGGAGAAGGATAGAAAGACAACAAATAGAATTGGCGAGAAATGAAGAAGTTGGTGGAGAAGAAATTAGGAGACAAAATCAATTGCGAATTTCGGATAGAGATGAAGAGGAAAATCGCAGGAGAAGAGAAAGTGCGTTAAAAAGACCAATAGAACAAAGCCCAACTGCAAATGAGCAAATTTTGAGGGAATTAGCAGAAATGAGAGGATGATAAATAATAGAAGAGAAGGTGGAAGAAGGCAACTTGATGAAGCAATCTAAGAAGCAGCTAGAACTCCCTTCACACAGGAAGTACAACTAAGAGGAATTCCTCCAAAATGCAATTTGCCAGCACTAAACAATATTTTCGATGGGACTACTTGTGCTATTCAACATGTTAAAGCTTATGTTAGGTGTATGCTGCAGTGGGAGAATCATGATGCTGTTTTATGCAAGTACTTTGCATCCAGTTTGACTGGTGAGGCGCTAAAATGGTTTGATGGATTGCCGAAAAATACTATTATTTCTTTTGATCACTTACAAGCTACATTTTTGGGTGCATACATAAGTAACAACTCTTCACGACCAGGTATCGAAGATGTGTTTGGATTAAAACAGAGAATTGGCGAAAGTCTAAAACATCTAACCATAAGATGGAAGACAATGTGTAGTGAGATGGCGTGAAGAGTAGATGAGAGATATCTTATTTTATCCTTTATTAACGCAATGTTTGCGACCAATTTGCTCTACATACAAATTTTCAGAATAAAAAACACCATCACAATGACTGAACTAAGAGAACTACAAGAAGAGTACATTGCTTTGGAAGAAAAACAAAACGAAATGGAGTCATACCCAATTGCAAACACCAGTTCTGTAGTGGCTAGTGGAAGTTTGCTTCCCAAAATGATTAATAACGTGGCAAGCACCTCGCAAGTTCAAGTAGAGAAAGTGGCGAATAATGACAAACAAAAACTAGTGGCTATGGGAAGTCGTGATCAAGAAGAATTTGAAAGAGAGAAGAATTATTACAATCGTGGAGGAAATAGTCAAATCCAAAGGCTTGACCAACCTCAAGAAACTTATGGTGGACAAAGGCAAAATAATTTCAGAAATCAGGGGAACATGAGAACCATATGGGAGGAGATTAAGATGCCACCCTTGAATGCTAGTGTAGAAAAAATCTGGGAAGCTATCATTTTAATGGAAAATATACCCTCGCCATGGAACATGGGGAAGGAACCACATCCTAACACTCGTAATCAAGAATTCTGTCCTTATCATCATTTTCATGGGCATTCGATAAATAATTGCAGAAATGTAAAAAGAATAATCTTAAGAATGATCGATCGGGGAAGCTAAATCATTTTCTAAAAAGGGCATCAACAATCGCAACAATTGCCACCACCACCAGACGATCGTGAGAATGACTAATGTAAAAGGAGAGAAACTTTTGTTATAGAGGTTGGAACTAAAGCAAAGAATTTATTTTGTAATTCTATTGTGCATTCTTTCAGAACCATCGAAGATTTCCACGATAATGTCTTAAGTAGAGTCTTCGCCAGAGATATGGATGGAAAAGAAATAATGAATATAGCGACAATCTCGCCATTAGAAGAGTGGCGAAACAAGTCCTTTCTTTTACAAAGACAAGAAGTACCGAGCCTGGCGAGTGCATGATAACCCATTGGTGGTAAGATTGGAAATAAAACCAGAACAAGCGAGAAGAAGAAGAAGAAGGTAAAGAAAACAATAACGAAATGGAGGAGTCTTGGGCCATTGATAGAATCCTAATTGATCTTTTGGCAGTTAAAGTAGATATCCTGTTCTACCACACCTACAGAACCATGGGTGGGAAAGATGAAGATTTGATACCATCGACATATAGAATCTATGGTTTTAATGGAACTGCCAACAAGCCTAAAGAGGAGAAAACAATGAGAATTCCATTACGAGGAATGACTTCCAAGATTTTATTCTGTGTTGTCGATATTGAATCACCATATAACGCCTTAATTGGTCGACCTTGGCTACACATGATATTGGGTGTTGCATCTACCTTTCATCAGTGCATTAAATTCCCTCATCCAAATGGCGTTGGAGTAATTAAAGGAGATTGGGGAGAAAGTAAGAAATGTTATGAGATAGATATCAAGTCTTGTGAGGAAAGAGCAGGGAAGAACAACAATTGGAAATACAGAATTAAGAAATAACAGAGAAGTGACAAATTAATGGTTGATTCAATAAAAAAGCATGAAGAAATAACTAACGAGCCTCTCGCAGAAATCAAGCAAAAAATAAAACGCAGCAAAGATACAGGTATAAAAAGCATAAAAGGAGGAAATGACAAGCAATTTGCGGGAAAACACTAAGTAAAAGAACAGATGATAAGGAAGATGAGAAGAATAAAGTGATAGAAAGATGAAATATGACGAGTAGATCGCTAGAAGTAGAAAGGTAAAGTTGTTTTTTCTGTTTGAGTGAATAAAATGAAATTGAAAAGTTGAAAAAAAGAAGAAGAAAAGAAATTATTAAGATTTGAAGCTCGCAAGAAATTTCAAGAAACGCGAATATAATTTCGCAGAGATTAAGAGAATGGGACAAACCTTTATGGCGTGCACCTTAGTTCGCGAATACAATTTCGTAAGAGGCAAATGCAAGACCTACAAGCACGTCATAAAGGGGGTATCTCTTTATATGATTCAGGGATAAGGTTATACCACTACTGGAACCTGAGTCATACAGATGTAGGGGTTAAAGAAAACCTATCCGGGATAGAGATCTTGGATTTCCAATTTTATAAGGTTATACCCTGGTTGGACGACTGAGAGTCTCTTCCAAGAAGTGCAGAGTATGACCAAGGCGCCGAGGTACACGGTTTAGCCAAGGGTGCCAGGGACGGACGAACCTACCCTGGCCATCTTTGGTAAGTCTTGGCTACAATGCACTTGGCTTTGAAGAAAACCCTACTTAGGGTGCAGTCTTGTAACTATAAGCCATATAGGCATAAAGGACAAGAGGCTGCGAAAACAACTGGTTGTTGGTAAATCTGGATGGGAGGAGCTAGTCTTGTATGTCCGATGTTCCCTCCTTGAAGGGGCAACTAGGGGGAAGATAAGGGCGTCACCCTCCATTAGGGAGCTGATAAGTGTCTTAAGATGGCAATTTCATGTGGCTTTAAGATCGCAAGATCATTTAGGCCTGTCATATTGTCGCGTAAATTATACAGAGGCAAAAAGCCATAAGAGAGAAAAAAGTTAAGATGAGGTCAAGGGGTTTTTACATGCAAATGTGAAGACGTCCTGCGATTTCATCGCAAGACGGCAATGTCATGAGGCTTTGTTTTCGCGAGAAAACTTAGGCTTGTCATATTGTCGCAATACAATAAAGAAATACAGATAAGGCAAGATCAATGGGTCAATACATGAAAGTGTACAGACGTCCGGCGATCTTGTCGTGAAAAGAATACTATGGCAAAGTAAGGCCTTTAAGTAGGAAGGCATGATAAGACCATAAGATCGCAAAAATAATAACACGAGAATATCAAGGTTTGCGACAATATCACAAAAATTATGAAATTCGCCAAAATATTCGTTTATTAACTTTCTCATATTGCAGATGAATAATAGAGGCAAGCATGGGAATGAATAGAATGGTAAAGATTATTATTCATCACCATATGAGAAATTTATATGGATATTAAAGTGCAGATAATTAGCAGGTGCAAACTATATTGACCAAGTTATATTTGCAAAAAAGAGGATGTTCTTTCATTCATACAGGATAAAAGGGGCAAAGAAATTTACACATTAAATTGAAGAAAGTTGCAGCAAATTGAAGAAACTCGCGATTGATTACATAAAAGAAAGAAGTCAGACAGATACATTGTTTCATTTATCAACATTGTTATCTCTATCAGATTCTTCTTTTTCACCGGATTGCTCTTCTTCATTATCTTTGATGGGTTCTTCATCATCGCCAGAATTTGTTTCTTCGTCGTTATTTTCTTCTTCACTTTCGTCAAAATCTTCATCAGAGTCAGAGATACCAAGATCTGGAATTATTGATGGTATTGCCTTTGCAAGATCAGGATACAAAGAATAAGGAATTTCATGGTCGTCACAAACCTGCTTGGTGGTATCATTATGAGTAATGAGGAGGGTTCTATTAAAATTTGCAGAAGTAATCCCAAATTTATCTTTTAATTGCGAGTATTTATTGTTGCGAGCAGTAAGATCATTCGCGAGTTGATGATTAATATCTTCTAATTCTCTCATCCTTACACGGCATCTGTCTTCAGAATCTACGAGAATAATGCACAGATAAGATAGAAGTTATAAGAAAGAATAATAAAAGAAGCAAAAGGTTAATAGAATAGAGTGGTTAACAACCTTCTTTCTTAGAAATCAAGTCCCTAATTAAGGCCGATTGATCATCATGAAGACTAGCATCTATACCTAAATTATTCCTAGCATTATCAAGAACCTGTGCTGCCCAAGAAAACTCATCATCACTAGTAATAAGAAGGCGAGAACGAACTTGAGTTTCTCTTGCAAGAAGATCTTTATTTTCGCAGAGGAGTTTATCTCTTTCCATTTGAACTTCGAGAAGAATTTTATGGAAATCTGCTAGAGTTTCGCAGCCATTTCTAATTGCTTGATCTTTCTCGTCAACAAGATCACTATTTCTACTTCTTAATCCATTGATCACTTCTTTTGATTCATGATAAAGACGCTTAAATTTATTAGATAATCCTAAAGTGTGTCTGTGTTCAATGGTTAGGAGATTAAACTTAAATTTAAGTTCCTCTATAGAGAGTGATTTAATTTGTTCGTCAGCAAAATTACTTAAGGAGTTATTAAGGCGAGCAAGAAGAGTATTATCATCTACAGGTTCGGGAAAGGTTTGAAGGAACGTAGCTTCGTCGGTTAGACCATAAACATCTGCAAAAATGATTGCTTGGATAAGCTATATAAAAGAAAAAAAAAAATCTAAAAGAAAAAGGAAAAGTAAATCATACCATAAAGTTGTTTGTTGGCATTGTTAAGATCCAAAATCTACTGTTTATCAACTGAAGCTTCAGTTTCCAACAGTTTATTTTTCTCACGAAGCACAACAATTTGACCTCTAGTTTCTCTTTATCTTGGCGAAGGTTAACAACCTTTTTCTTAAATGAAGCACATTTATTATCTAAATCAGCAGCAGCAGCAAAAGAAGCTCTCCCAACTTGCAACAGAGTTTTATAAGTACAAAAAATTTGACGAGAGAAATCTGGCGATTTAAGAAACAAGTAAGAGAACATACCAGAATACCAAGTGCATTTAAGAAACTTGGAGTTAGAGTTCCAGAAATTCCACGAAGAGAATTATTGTCAGATAAGATTGGAGCATCGCACACTTTGACGAGCGCTTGAGCTAGCCCATTAAGAGTCTCATCGCCATACTCATTCGCAGTTCCACGAGAAGAATCGCCAAAAAGCATGGACAGTTGGGTCATGGAAGAATCAGAGGAAGAAGAATTTTTCACAGAAGGTACTTCTCTAATATCGTCAAATTCTTCGATAAATTCATCATTAGATTTATTACTAACGATTGAATCCAATTGGGTATGTTGAGAAGAAGAATGCTGAGTTTTATTTTTCTTCAAAGGAGGCTCGCTGGGTTCTTTATCACGAGGGGCAAAGCGTCTTCCTTCGCTTGAAGCGGTAGATTTCCCTTTACGATTAGTTGAAGGTTTCTCCTTAGGTTTTGGCTCTAAAGGTGGTAATTCTTCAATTACCTACAAACACAGATAAAGATAAGAAATAGGGGCAACAATATATTGTTAATTAATAAAGGAATATTTCTTACTTCATCTGTGAAAGATCTAAGAGCTAGAAGAGTCTTTGGGTTTCCTATATTTCTGGTAATTAAGCTTCATTTTGGCAACCTGCAAGATAATGGAAAAGTTAGCGAGAGTGTGAAGGAATAAATAATAATAGCATAAGAAGATGAGAGAATATACATCGGAAGACCTATCAGGCCAGTTGAAAGTCCATGGTTCATAGTGAGAGAGATTCGCAGGAAGTTGGAAAGAACCGGATATATAAGGACCTTTAAGGCATAAGGGAAAAATAAACCACTTATCGTCATTAGAATGGCGAGTACCATCATTTGTATTGGTATGAAAATCAATATCTTGCATAAGAGCATCTTCACCAGTGACTTTCTTTTTATGCAAACGGACACCCCAACAGGTATTATCCCTTACCATGGGGAGTAATTGGTAATTTCGAAAGAAGTTATCTACAATATACTTTGCAGGGATAATCGGAATATGTTTATATTTAAGACTTTTATGTTCTTCGGAATATTGGGATCCTTTGCCAGCACCACGAGAGGCATATTCCCGGTAATAATCTAATACAATCCCCGCCAAGTTGATACCGCTCGTGAAAATATCTTATCAGAAATTATTTGGTAAAAGAGTGGAAGTTCAGGGTTGTAGAGAGGAAGTGGAAGACCAGCTTCAAGTTGGCCTAACGAAACTATAATTTTTTCACGAGAACACTGGAAGTTAGAAAATAATTCAAGAGAAAGAACTGATTTGGGACTTTGATCTGGAATTAAAGATAATTCAAATCCTTGATTTTTAAGTTTTTCTTGCATCAAATTGAAAGCAATAAGATTTTTAGCACCAGCAGCAACCATTTTGAGAGAATGGGAATGAAAAAAGATTGAGAAAATGGCGAAAGATATTAGATGCACGATTTGCGGGAAAGCAATGAAATTTGCAGAGAATAAGAAGGAAAGAGAATGAGAAGAAAGAAAAAGAGAAGAATGAGAGAAGGTATTTATAGCAGAAGAAGTTTCTCGAGAAAACAAAATAGTTAATACAATGAAAGGACATGAATGGTCAAATAACAACGGTTTAAGATGACGTGTCGAAAAATATATGGGTGATAAAATTATATGAAGACAGCTGGTGAAAGGTTTAGAGACATGTCAGAATAAAGGTGGAGGTGAAAAGATAGGAGATTACGGTAATTTATTCTCACGATCTTCTCTTCTTCGCAGAAAAGACATGAGAAGAGGCAACATGTAGTACCAGAATATCTCCACAACGATATTCTCGTAGTAAGAACAACGCTTTCACGAGAAGGTCAAATATTCCTATAAAGTATAAATGACATTGTTCACGAGAGTGTCGTAAGGATTCTTCAACAACATTTGGCGAGCGTCACAGGGAAGCATCATTATAGCTGATGATTGAAGAGACATGTTATGAGAGTGTTGTTTCACGAGGATTACAAAACTTGGCGAAGATTAATATTGCAAATACCACGATGAGATCGCAGAATATATCCGAAAGAAGGGGAAAACTTAGCTGTCACCCACAATGCAATTTCCTATATAAAGAGTTCAAGTAAGTCCAGATGAGGATGATGTATTTTTTAGAGTTGAGAAAATCTTGAGGAGAGAGAAACTCCAGAAAAGAAAGTTGTAATTCTGAGTTTGAATATTTTCTGTAAACATTTCTGAGATCTAAATAATAAAAGTGTCGTTTAATTCTTTAATCTTCAACTAGTTTCACTTAGATTTTTATAGGATCTTAATAGGGGTATAGTGTGGGAAATTCTGCTACTACAGCTGCACCTCATACAAGGATCGGTTCCCCTTGTGATGCACTGCACCTCTTACTAGGATCGGTTCCCCTCTTCCTAGTAATAAGTTCAGACACTCACAACCCAATCATACCCCAGGTGATTACTTAAGATTGGTTTCACTAATAAAAGTCATACCAATACATAAGTCAGGCCTCATGTGAATAGTTTTACCAAGAACACAAATAAGTCATGAGCGGTTATACTAATCACACATATTGGTCGTTCATAAGATATGCAGTGTAGAACATCCCTAATAACGCCTGACGATTTCCTTTTCGGTTCACAACACATATCATGAACTTACTTCCTTAGAACACATGTGTAGGGACAGAATATCGCAAGATATTGAGTTACGAACATAGTAACAAATACAAGAGAGAAGTGTCACAAGATAATGCGATGATAAAAGAAACACGGGAGAAGTGTGAAGGGTTTGCGAATATAGAATAAATTTACGGTCAAATGTTGCGATGATTCACAGGTTATATACAGTTGTACAGATTTCACTATAAATAGTAGTTCAAATGCTAGATTAAGGAGGTTCTTGAAGTGAGTGTTAGAAAAAGTCTTAGGAGAGAGAACAGAGAAAGTTGTAATTGTTCTAATTTCCATTAACATATTTCTTTGTAATCAGTTGAGAATATTAATCAAAATTGTCATTTTTCATCAAGAACTTCTTAAAGTTTTACAAATTCTACTGAGGGTGTAGTTGTAGGATTTCCTGCAACTACATAATTGGCGCTAGAAACAGGGACTTGAAGATTGTTATAGCAGAAATTTGAAGCAGTTTTGGAAATTTGAAGATCAAATGGAGTCAGTAGATGAAGATTTCAAAAGAGAAGAATGTAATATGATCACAAAGACCATGATTGATGAATTTCATAACAACATGAAGGGAAGGATACACAAACGAGATTATAGAGGAAGAAAGATCATGGAAGTGGAAAAAATAACAACTTTAAAAGAATGGGAAAAGCATAAAATCACATTTTCAGTAGAAGAAATTCCAAGTGAAGACTTGAACCACACTTCACCATTAGTAGTCACAATTCCGATCATGCGAGAGGAAAAGAAAGCTACAAAATCTATAGAAAAATGGAAATTAAACCGAGTTTTAATTGATACAGGGAGTTCTGTTGATATTATATTTTATCATGCACTTAAGGGGATGGGGATTAAAGATGAAGAGATCACAAATTCAGAATGTCTTATCCATGGATTGGGAAAATCTACAATAAAATCCAAAGGGGAAATAATGTTACGAGTATCGCTGGGAGAAATTGAAACACACATAGTTTTATGTGTGGTAGATATGGAATCTCCATATAATATGCTGATGGGAAGACCATGGGTTCATGCGATTAAAGTTGTTGCTTCGACATTACATCAATCAATTAAGTTTCCTACACCAAGAGGAATACAAGAAATAAAAGGGGATCTTGATAGTGCAAAATTTTGTTATCAGATTGAAGTAAAACAGTGTGGAGGGAGAGCAAGAAAGAAACAATTTCGTAGAAAACTTGCGAAAGAAGCGAAAAAGGAAGAGGAGTTCAGAGTGTATACAATAAGAGAAAGAGAGGGAAAAGGAATACCAAGTGAGATCCCAGAAAAAGAAGGAGAACCAATGAAAGTAATCAAAGAACCAACACCTATGGGAGAATAAAGTCCTAGTTACGTTGTAGCAGAACCAACCAAATAAATAAATATTGGAATTGAAGAGGAACCTTTAATCTTGCGAATTGGAACTAAGATGGACAAAGAAGAAGAGAAAAGAATTATTGATCTCTTACGAGAATACAAAGATATATTCGCAGGAAGTGTAGATGAAATACCAGGAATTGATCCATCAGTGGCGTGTCATAGATTGAACATAGATAAAAGCATAATACCATTCAAACAAAGAATAAGAAAGATCTCACAAAGTTATCATCCACAAATAGAGGAAGAATTACAAAAGATGCTGGATGCATGAATCATAAGAGAAGCAAAATACCCAGAATGGATTGCGAATATGGTTATTGTACCAAAGAAGAATAAAGGGATAAGAATTTATATAGATTTCACTGATCTAAACAAAGCTTGTCCCAAAGACAATTTTCCATTGCCAGACATACCCCAAATGGTGGAAGCAACTACATAATATAAAGCTGCAGGACATGATAGAGTCACTTCACTCAATGGGTATAAAGGGTACAATCAAATATCGTTCGCAGAAGAAGACCAAGAACATACTGCCTTTTTTGCTCCAAGAGGTTTATATTGTTATGTGAAGATGCCATTTGGTCTGCGAAATAAATGCGGTGCTGCTATATCAACGAATGGTCGAAAAGGTATTCACAAAGTGGATACATAAAACCTTAGAGGTGTATGTAGATGATATGTTGATAAAAAGTAAAGAGGCCAAAGAACATGTGCAAGATTTGAAGGAAATATTTGAACAAATGAGAAAATTCAACATCAAATTGAATCCTGAAAAATGTGTAATTGGAGTTGCGTCAGGAAAATTTTTGGGATACATAGTATCAATGGAGGGAATACAAGTCGATCCAAAAAAAGTACAAGCAATCCGTGACATTCCAACACCTGCAACGGTAAAAGAAGAACAAAAGCTAAATGGACTCTTGGCTTCACTTGGAAGATTTATTTCGCGAATGTCAGATAAGTGCAAACATTTCTTCAATATACTTAAGAAGGGAGCAAAATTCAAGTGGACTGATGAATGTGAAAAATCTTTTCAAGGAATCAAAGAATATATCGCAAATACATCCATATTACAGAAACCAGAGAAAGATGAAGAATTATTGGTATACCTCGTAACAACTCAATATGCTTTAAGTGCAGTTCTATTGCGAACAGATGTAGGAATAGAAAGGCCCATTTACTACATCAGTAAAACTTTTAACACATCAGAGAGAAATTATTCTAAAATGGAGAAGTTAATCTTAGCCCTGGTTTATGCATCATTTAAGTTGCGAATATACTTTCAAGCGCATGTGATAAAAGTGGTAACCAAAGTCCCAATTGAGTCAGTCATGAAGAACACAAAAAGATCAGGAAGAATAGAAAGGTGGAATGCACAAGTAAGCCATTACAAGATAAAGTACGAAGTGTTATCATTGCAAAAGTCACAAGTTGTCGCAGATTTATTGGCAGAATTTCCGTTGGAAGAAGATGAGGCAGTAGAAGAAATGATGAATATTGAAGAAGAATTTGGGAATCCAAAAGACCTATTAACAGAACCAAATAGATGGTAAATTTTAGTAGACAGATCATCCAACAGTGAGGGGAGTGGAGTAGGAGTTGTGTTGATTTCACCAGAAGGAGAAAGAATAGCATTCTCATTCAGACTAGAATTTGCATCCACGAACAATGAAACAGAGTACGAAGCTGTAGTGCATGCATTGAAGATCGTAGTAGAAAAGAAGCTCGAAAATATAAGAATAACAAGTGATTCTCAGCTGGTAATTTGTCAAATTAAAGGGGAATATACCACAAATGAGTCTTCTTTAAAGAAATACAAGAAACTCGTTGATGAATTATCTGCGAAGATACCAAACTTAAAATGGAGGCATATAACAAGGAAATACAATCGAATCGCAGATGCTTTTGCATTCATTCCAAGTATGATGACAGACCCTAATACAAGAAATATCAAAATCCAGACAGTTCAACATCCATCAGTGAATAAAGAACAAGAAATTGAGGAAGCAGTTGCGATGGAAGTAGAAATGGCACTACCAGACGACATCGCAGAAGATCTCGCAGATTGGAGAAAGGACATTCATGCATATCTCGCAAAAGGAGAAATACCCAGGAACAGACTAGAAGCACATAAATTAAAGAGTCATGCAACAAATTATGAGTTACGAGAAGGAATTTTATACAGAAAATCTTTCAGTGGGCCACCTCTCATATGTTTAACTCGTGAAGAAGGAGAAAAAATATTGAAGATGTTACATGGAGGAGAAGCTGGTAATCATAGTGGGGGAAGATCTCTAGCTTATAGAGCAAAAATACAAGGATATTACTGGCCTTATATGCACACAGACGCAAAATTATTGGTGAGACGATGCAAAGAATGTCAACGACATGGGAAAAGAACTCATGCACCAGGGGCACCATTAACCTCTTCAACAAGCTGCTGGACTTTCGGGAAATGGGGATTGGACATTGTTGGCCCATTTTTACCTCGATCTTGGCAGAGAAGATACTTAATAGTCGCAACATATTATTTCACGAAGCTCGCAGAAATAAAAGCAGTACAACATATTCGCGATAAGGATGTTTTTACATTCATATTTGAGAATATCATTTGTAGGTATGGAGTTCCAGCACAATTAGTATCCGACAATGGGAAACAATTTGAAGGGAAGAATATAGAGATGTTACTCAGTGCTTTTATGATAAAATGTGGAAAATCAACACCATTATATTCACAAGCTAATGGACAGGCAGAGGCAAAAAATAAAACAATCGCAGATACAATCAAAAAGAAATTAGAAGGACATCTCAGAGGGTGGTGCGAGAAAGTGCCTAGTGCAGTTCGGTCATACAATACAACTAGAAGGGAGGCAATTGGAATGTCTCCTTATTGTTTAACATATGGAGTAGAAGCAGTATTGCCAACAGAGGTTGTAATCCCGACAACAAAGAAAGAAGCTTAGGAAAGAAATTTAAGTGCAGGGGTGATATTAACTGAACTGGATGATTTGGAAGAAAAAAGGGAAAAGGTGTTGCGACATATGAAAGTTTATCAGGAAAGATTAGATCGAGAGTAAAACAAGAGAGTTATTGAACGTGAGTATCAACCAGGTGATTTGGTCATGCGAGAAACACCTCCCTACCAGAAAGAAAATGGAGGAAAACTAGCACCAAAATGGGATGGACCATATGTCATTAAAGAGGTTGTGGGAAGCGGAGCTTATCGGCTGATGGATCCAGAAGGGAAATACATGGGTTTAAGACTTGGTCGACCCTGGAATAGATTGTATTTAAAAAGATATTATCCATAAAACTCATGATAATTTTGCGAATATCGTTTGCTCGCACAAAAATTACAAATTTTAAAATTCTTATTGCGATCAACTTTCATTAAAGAAAGACGCAAAAATTTATTTGCGATCAGCTTTCATAAAAGAAATCTGTAAACTGTGATCAACTTTCAAAAAAGAAAGAAAGCCGCAGAAATTTTACACAGGCAAACCTTTGTGACGTACACCCTAGTTCGCGAAGCAACATTTCGCAAGAGGCAAAGTCCTAAAGTACGTCATTTAAGGGGGTAACTATAAGCATGGCTCAGGGGAAACGGAACACCACCACGGAACCTAAGTACATGGACATTATGGGGTACATAACCCAAAAATGGGGTACCTATCCGAGTTAGACACCTTGGATTCTCAACCTAATCTTGCGATGTAACATGATTTAGGTTGGGCGACTAAGGCATACTGTCTTTCCCAAGAAGTGCAGAAAACGATCAAGGCGTCGAGGTACAAGGTTGAGTCAAGAGTGTCGGATGGGTTTGAAGCACACCTGCCATTATTGACAATTCTTGGCATATGATGCACTTGGCCCAAAGATACCCCATAGGGTGCAACCTCGTAACTATAAGCCCTATAGGCAAAAAGGATAAGAGGTTGCGAACAAAAGCTGGTTGTTGGCAAAACCGGATGGGAAGAGCTAACCTTGTATGGTCGATGTACGCTTCCTTGAAGGGGCAACCAAGGGGAAGATAAAGGGCAGCACCCTCCATTAGGGAGCTGATACGTTCTATAAGACGCAAATGTCACGAGGCTTTTTGTTCACAAGAACATAAAGGCTTGTCATATTTGTGCAACAATCGTATTTCTGCGAGTAAAAATAAAATAAAATATATATATATATATATATATATATATATGTACTCGCAGAACTAAATACAAAGAAGTTAAGATGAGATCAATGGGTTATTACATGAAAGTGTGATAACGTCCTGCGATTTCATCGCAAGACGATAATGTCACAAGGCTGTATATTCTCAAGTATATTCAGACTTGTCATATTATCGCAAACACAAAAATATTGTTAAGATAAAGTCAAGGGGTTGAGGCATGCGAGTGCACCAACGTCCTGCGACTTTATCGCAAAAGAGGTGTCAAAGTAAGACCTTTACTTAGGAAGGCATGATAAGACCACATAAACTAATGAAGTCAATTTTGTCAATGTCATTGGAGATTCTTTATATTCTCAACAAGAATATGTACCAAGAATTCCTACCAAGAGAGGCAATTTTATTCGCAATCAAGGATGGATATTTCATACTCATTAAATTCTTCAAGGATTGAATACTTCTTATACTTCTTCAAGGATATCTCATAATTTTCATACTTCTTTAAGGGTGTTTCATAATTCTTATACTTCTTCAAGGATGTTTCATAATTCTTATACTTCTTCAAGAATGTTTCATAATTTTCATACTTCTTCAAGGATGTTTCATAATTCTTCAAGGAAGTTTCATACTTCTTATACTTCAAGGGGGAGATTTCTTATTTACTTCGCAACAACATGAAACTTCGCAACTTAAACAGAGGTAGATATTTTAATACTTACAACAACAATTGATCACCTGAAGAGCAATAATAAGGGGAAAGGGAATACTAAGCTAAGTCTTTAAGATATATTATTTCTCTTCATATGATCAAGTTATGTAAATAAGGAAAGCATTCAATTAAAGAAAGATCAACTCATCATCGCAAAATTTAGACATTGATACTAATCAAGTTGCGAAAAGAAATTGCTGGTTGATTAAAATTGCAGGAAAGAAGAAAATATTGTACTCAAACAAACAAGACGAAAAGAACTAAAACAAATATACAGGAAGGAATAAAGCTACTCTGTGGGAGATTTATCTTCATCAAAATGATCTTCTCTTTCTTCTTCGGAGATATCATCTTCAGCTTCACTATCAGAGATATCCAAATCTGGGGTATCATCAGGGATTTCTTCAGAAAGGAGCATATGATACTTAGTGAGAGGAATTTGATTGTCTTCACAAATCCTGCGAGTTATCATAGCTTGGAAGCGTTTGATGTTTAAGCCATGGTTGTATTGAGAAATTTGATGTTGAGACTTTAAATCATAAATCTTATGATTACGCGCAACAAGAGTAGCTTCCAGCGCTTCAATCCTCTTCGTATAATTTTCTTCAGCATTTACAAAGAAAAAGGATAAGTAAGAGATAAGAGAATAAAGAGTAAGGGAATAAATTAAGGAATTGATTAGCAAATTGTGGAGTTAAAGTGATCAAGATTTGCGAATTTACCTTCTAATTGCTTCTTATCATTACGAAGAGAAGTGACTTCAAGCTCCAGTTGATTATTCTTCTCAAGGAAAGAAGAATTTTCAGTTACGATACTCGCAGATTGCGCATTATCTTCGCAGTGGGATTTTAATTCTGCATTATCAATATTCAAATCCTCTATTTTCTGGAGAAGTTTTGTATTCTCAACCTCCAGTTTGTTACAACGACTTAAAGTTTTATTCTCAGCAATTGCATGACGTATTTCCCAATATGAAGCAACTGCACAGCTAACCCTCCCAACCTGAGCAAATAAAAGGGATTAGAAATCAATGAAGTAGGGGAAATTAACAAGGAATAGAAGAGAAACTTACCATACTCCCCAAAGAGTATAATGTAATAGGAGAAATAAATCTTGAAATTCCATTAAGGGAATTATTGTTGATTACAGTGGGAACTTTGCAAGCCTTCGTAATATGCCTATGAGCATTTGCAGTAGGAGACTTTCCTAATCCAAGAGAAAAGTTGAGAAAAGCCTCAGACAATCGAGTCATTGCAGACTCAAAAGTTTCCACATTGCTGTAGTCTTCATCTTCTTTATCATCATCATCATCATCATTCCTCCTATCAGAATTAGTATCAGAATTAGAACTAAGATCCTTCTCAGAAAGCCTATCATCTTCATCACTTTGTTCTTCGTCAACATTCTTGCTAGAGGAGATCACGTTGGAGTAAGCATTGGGTGGGAGTCTTTTCCTCTTCCTCGCAGAAATAATATCCTCAAGTTTCCCTTTTTCTTTGCGAAGAACATCTTCTTTATTACCAGAAATCTTGGTGTTCTTCGCAGAGCGAAGTGTTTTTTGTCTTGAAGTTAGCGCTTCAGAAGAAGTTGAATTCTTATTCTCACTCACAACAGACCCAGGGAAGTCAGGAAGAACCTACAAATTCAAATAAGGATAAGAAACAGAGGCAACAATATATTGTTTAAAACACATATAAGAATGTTTCTTACCTCATTTGAAAACAATTGGAAAGCCTCGCGAGTACTGGATTTCCCAGTTTTAAGGTAACTTTCCTTAAGTTCATTCACCTGAAAAATATTTCAAAAGGATTAGTAAAAGAAAAAAAAAATAACAAAAAGATAAGAAGATGGAGATACATACATCTTTATCTCTATTAGGCCAAGAAAAGACCCAAGGTTGATAGTTACGATCATGAAGATTCGCAGGAAGATCTACTATCCTAGAGATGTAAGAACCCGATAATGCTAGAGGATAATTGTACCAATCTTCATCATGAGAATGGCGAGGGGTTCGATTATTTCCAGAAGAATAATCAATATCATGCATAAGAAGATCAGCTTCTGCGACATCAGTTTTACGATGAAGACGAATACCCCAACGCTTATCTTCCCTCTTCGCAGGAATTAATGTGTATTTTTTAAAGAAATTCTCGACTGTGCAATTTGCAGCGATAATTTCTACATCTCTAAATACATGTCTCCTAAGTTCAATTGGGTATAAAGATTTTCCAGTAGCAGCACGGTTTGCGAACTCAACCAGAATGCGAATGCAATCCCCAGTCAATTGATAAATGGCTCGTGAGAAATTTGGGTGAGAAATAATCTCATAGAATAAAGGAAGATTGACATCATAAAGAGGAAGAGGAAGACCTGCGAGGATTTGGCCTCGTGAAACTAAAACTATCTGATCATCCCAATGGAGATCAGTAAAAAGTTCCATACAGAGATGGGATTTATTGGTATGACCATCAATCTCAGAAAGAACGAGATCTCTATTAGCAAGCTCTGCATTACGTTGTTCCACGGTTTTCTTCTTCGGAGCCATTGGATGAAGGATAGAAAACAGAGAAGAAAAGAAATATAAAAGGCAAGAAATAGCAGTAGAAGAAAGAAGGAAGAAATTGCAGAAGCAGACGTAGTAGAAGGAAGATGAAAAAGATAAAAGAATAAAAGGAGGAATTAAAGATAGTATTTATAAAGAAAAGAGTTTGATGAAGATAGAAATTCATCAATGCGATTAGACGTGAGCGGTCGAGAAGGACGGTTACGAAAAAACGTGTCGAAGATTTAATGAAAGAGAAAACACGTGTTGCGAACATAACAGGTGATGATAACTATATTAAATTTGCGAGAATAATGATTCTCATGACATTTCTTCTTCGCAGAACTGACATGAGAAGAGGCAAGATGTAGGGACAGAATATCGCAAGATATTGAGTTACGAACATAGTAACAAATACAAGAGATAAGTGTCGCAAAATAATGCGATGATAAAAAAAACACGGGAGAAGTGTGAAGGGTTTGCGAATATAGAATAAATTTACGATCAGATGTTGCGATGATTCGCAGGTTATATACAGTTGTACAGATTTCACTATAAATAGTAGTTCAAATGCTAGATTAAGGAGGTTCTTGAAGTGAGTGTTAGAAAAAGTCTTAGGAGAGAGAACAGAGAAAGTTGTAACTGTTCTAATTTCCATTAACATATTTCTTTGTAATGAGTTGAGAATATTAATCAAAATTGTCATTTTTCATCAAGAACTTATTAAAGTTTTACAAATTCTACTGAGGGTGTAGTTGTAGGATTTCCTGCAACTACAACATGTAAAAATTGTTCCCTAGGATGAAATCCTCACCTCATACCCATACATAATCACAATAGCATTCATACGATTATGTCGATGTCTTATATACAAAGTTTAATGGTTAAGCAAGAAACTTCATATTGTATTCCTTAATACCATGTCTATCTAGAGTGTTCATGCTTCACAGTTTTATGTTTTCAATATGCACGACTTGAAAGATACGTTAGGGAATAAAACAGTTCAAGTCAAATATCACTAACCTCAAGTGGAAGGATGATGTTATCGTTGTAGCTCCGCACTTCTTCACTTCTTTAAGTCTTCGCAATACTTGTAATGTCTCATCCTAATACTTTCAAGCTAACCTATATGAAGTTGACTCTAATACATATAAATCAAGCGACTCTTAAATGAGCTTTGCTTCACTAAAATATGACAACGAAACTTGACATACCAACGCTTGGTGGGTTCAACCGAGCAATGCTTTAACAATCTTCCCCTTTGTCAATTTTAGTGACAAAACTCTTACAATCATATGGATAAACAAATTATAATAATTCATTACACATACACTTGATTCCCGAATTCAACAACACATAACCTGCATTAATTCAATCCTTAAAATGCCGTTGTTGACATTATAATAACAAAGCTTATACTCCACCTAAAGGTGAGCTAGGTAGATTTTCAATCCGCATGTATTTGTTATCCCAATCATATGATATGTTACTCCCCCTTAGTCTATTCTTTTCCTCATTCGTTATATAAACGTTCAAGCACCATTATCCTCTTCCCTAGTGATACCACTCAACCATAAATTAATACCGGCATCACTTGTTTACTCCATATATTTCTCCCCCTTTTTGTCACAAAAATGACAAAGAAGCGAACAAATAAAGGACAACATGAAAAGGATCTTACAAATCTCAAAATAGACTTGCAACCTGTTGAGTCAAGCACGAGGGTTCCACATACCATTTTTGATAACCAATATCAAAACCGAAACTACAAGTAATTATGTTTTGATATGCTATCATGGAAATAATTGCCCGAAGCAATTTTCCCAACTATTTTAGCAAATAAAAAATCAACTAAGAAACTTAGTTCCTTTGCTAAACCGATTGTATAAATTCAACCGCTTCATTCGATAAGACCAAAACAAAGATAAAATCCATTTTTCTCATCAGGTTCTAATTATCCATATAACTTAGACCTTTAGATTTCAAACAAGCCAAATACTAGGTTAGTTAACTAGCATTTCCTTGTTTAGGATTTCGGCTAGACTTGAATAACCGAAACCTCTACTTTGATAAGTCTAACTAAGATCAGAATTAACTTAGTTTATCTTATCCGGAATCGAATTGGACTAAACAACTCGTCCCGTCAACATATTCATTCGTTAATCCATAAATAATTCATACAAACCAATAAATAAATTTGCATAATTATTCATCTCAACCGGATACAATAGAAACAACACACATAAACCAAAGTTTCACTATTGCACCGAAATTTTGTAAGCTTAAACAATTGATACTACACAATAAAGCACAAATAATAATTGTTTTACTTAACTGGAAGCAATTGAATTAACATAGAGATTTAAAGCACCGCAATTGCACCAAATTTTGTAAGCCTAAACTAATGATATCACACAACAAAGTAAGATAACAAAAGTTTTACTTAACCGGAAATAATTGAATCACACACACATCCATACATACATAATGGAATAAACACATCAATTGTACCAATAATTTCTTTTAAGCAAAAGCAATATATATATATATATATATCAAATAAAAATAGGCTTTTTCTTTAAACAGGAAAACAATTAACTAACAAGATTGTTACCTCAATTTCGCATCCAACTTCTCCAAATATGATTCCATCACTTTCTTCTTCCGGGAGAATTGATATCGAAATACCATTATGTTGTTATTCTCATGTCAAAAATAAAAGAATAACAACAACCAACCTTTACCAGAGAAAGGTTGAAAATCGGTTTTAACAATTGCAAGCAAAAGTTGAAAACCGTCAAAACACATATGCTTTTATGCTAAACCAAAACCGATTCAACATATTGTGACTTTTTCATATATTGTTTCTACAGGAATCCCTCATGATCCTTTGATAAAGCCTACCAACTTGGGCTAGAATTTAATCCTGCTAAATCAAAAAGTCACCCAAACCATAAGGGTACACAACATATTATGAGATCGAATATCAAGGTACTAAAACAGAAATCAAACATCGCATACACATACATAACAAATAAATAAAGCATTAAAGTACCGGCTATGTAAATCAAAAACTGTCACAAGAAAAATTATAAATCAAATAACTTTATTCATAATAGTTTTTATTCAATAGACTTATACAATCAATAAAAGCAATCAAAAATTAATGTTTATTTTTCTAGATTAAGTATTACAGCATATAACTTACTCTCTAGTGGTGCTCTTGTTGTTCACCGATGTTTCTTCAGTTTTCAAACTGTTAAAGAATGTCTCAAGAGACTTGTCTGCAACCACTTTCTATTTCTCAAGCTTCTCAACTTGAATTTTCATGTCAGCTATTCCAGCTTTAGTTTCCTCATTCTTATCCTTGAGCCAATCTTAATTTCGAATAGTTGATATGAGATTGGTTCTTAGTTCTTTAAAACCATGGATATAGTCAATCATACTATCAGAACGAACCCACTTGGTTTTGGTTGGATCTTGTAGATTTTAGGACAACAAACATGACTCATCTTATGATCCAACCGAACCTTCAGAATCATAATCAGACATGATTTTTAATCTGCTCATTTTCTTCTTCTCAGTATTGATTCCTTGACAATATTTAACTCTTTAAGCCTCCTCCTTATTAGTCTTTGAGACACTGCGAGTTATTAGAGGCATGATTGGTTATATATAAGATGATTGATCAGGGTATCAATATACTGAAAGTAATAGTCTCTCTTTAAAAGGAGAAAACTTTTTCGGACCGAAAATCAGTATAATCTGAAAATATTAAGGAATATATTTCGTTTCCTTTTGTATGAACTTTCTTAGTTTTATTCAAAGGTTCCAAATAAAAGTTATCATGATGAACATGAAAGTTTTTTGGATTTACCACTATCCATAAAAACCTACAATTTTCTGATAATCAATTACACAAATTGCATGTGCTCCAGATTTACTGTGCCATTCCCATCCATAAAAACGAGCACAGAAGCGGATGAGAATGCACAATCTTGATACAACTAGGTTGTATCAAAATAAGCCTTTTCAAGCTTATATTGAATATAAGAAACATAGTTCATGTTTCTTTTAGGGAATTTCTTCCAAATATATTTTCTCCCAAGACGATGATCTTTTCAAACTCTAGAGATATGATCATGTGGAGAAATTATACTGGTGTGAGAATTCTCAGAGACTGATAGATCTCTCTTAATTCTTTCAATGAGATTTTCATAAGATTTTCTCATTCTAAGGACTTCCTTATGGTTCACATCAGTGTGATTATCTGAAATAATTATTGGGTATCCCTCATTGTTTCTTTTGGCGAAAATTCTCTCTTTCCCTTCCTTATGGAATCGTTCTTCATCAAAACAAGAATTATTTCGATATGGATGAGGAGAAATCTTCTTCCAGAAGCTATTGTCAACTCTTTCCTCTGATTTTTGAGTTGATCTTATAGGTTGTGGCATAATCTGTCTTTCTATTGAGGAATGATCTTTCAATTTTGTAAGACAAGAAACTTCCTTCAAGATTTTTACCATTGTATGTTGAAGAAGTATAAGTTTCCTGTCAAGTGACTGAAAAATGTATTCCTTAAGATCATGGAATCGGTTCAAAGTTTCCTTTGGACAATATTTTATTTGATCATCAGTAGATATAAAAGCTTGTTTCTCATCCTCTTCCGACTTGATGTAGTTTGGTAAACTACCATCATATTGATCTGTTTCAGATGTGACTAATACAACAACATCATTTGTCAAAGTCATTGGACTTGTCTTTTTATCAAGAGAATAAGCAAAAGCTTCTAATTTGACGGTGAGATTCATATTCTCTTCATCCAGACTATCCAATTGACTGTCTTTATTTCTGATCTCCTGTTTAAGAAGATTTGACTTTGTCTTTAAAATCATCAATTTAGAAGACAGAGATTTTATAGGCTTTAGGGGTTTTACCAACTCTTTATCAGCATATACTTTTTCATCAGGAAAAGACAAAAATGTTTTCGCAATTCCTGGATCATGAGTCAACGAAGTAGTAACATCTTCAACCTTTGAGTAGTCATACTCTTGCTTAACGTTAACTGAATCAGACATGGATTCAATTCTTAGAGGATGGATCGCACCAAACATAGATTGTTAGATATTTTCGTGTTTGCCTGCTCTGATACCAATTAAAAAGGCGAGGGTACCCCAAATATACCTCAAACTATTACTTTTCCTTCCTATAAGTCCTTTCCCCGAAAGTGATTGTCTATCGACTGAGTCGAGACAATACAACAAATAGGTTCACACTTTGTGTGATCTTCTATGGATACGAGATCGAGATAATACAATAACAAGGAGTGTTTACTTGATACAAAGGTTCGGACTTAACCAAACTCAATACGATTCACGTATCAAGTAAATAGGAATTAACATTTGTGCAATTTACTTTAATTATAGTAAAACAATTATAATGCGGAAATATAAATTAAATTACATAACAAGATTTTGTTAACGAGGAAACTGCAAATGTAGAAAAACCCCGGGACCTAGTCCAGAATTGAATACTCTCAGGATTAAGCCGTTATACAAAATAAGACAACTTCGTATAGTTGAGACCAAGCAACTAAACCTATGACATATAAAGTAAATGACACATCAAGATTTTATTAATGAGTAAACCGCAAATGTAGAAAAACCCCGGGACCTAGTCCAGAATTAAATACTTTCAGGATTAAGCCGCTATACAAAATTAGACAACTTCGTGTAGTTGAGACCAAGCAACTAAACCTATAGTTCACCTAGTTCCGTATGTATTCCCACGCCTCCAACCTGTAAACAAGTCACGTACTTGGACCAATTCCTTTGGTTCATATTCCAAATAGTAAAGGAACAACAAATCTGTTTGGTATCAACTCCCTTTAACCAAGTGATATGAGTTGCGCAAAGGTTCCCTTGTTTATCTTAACATAAACTCCTTTGACAGGTTCCAAGATCTATCTTATGTTCAATCACCCCAAGGAAATTGTTAAGATTAAGCCAATCAATACCTTTAATCACAAGGAATCGTATTGATGTCAATCTTTCTCAATTAATCAATCCAATCTACCACAAGGATAAACCGATTATTAATTGGATCCTCTTTTTCCCAGACAAGTATTGTGCACACCAAAGATTGTAAAAACCAAGTCAGGAATCTTCAATAACTTCTTTGTCTTCAAATATTCTTAGATCTTCAATAAACACCTGCATACAACTACTTGAATCTCTTGTGATCAATCACACACTGAACGGAGTCTGTTAACAATGGATTATCACAAGATCGTCTTTTGATCTAACAACAATCTAAAGATCCATGTCGAAACCTTGAACTAGTTTGAGTGAATCTTATATCAGAAGAGACGATTCTCAAGCATAAACAAACTAGGTGCAATCAAATTTCAACCACCGTTAGTCAATCAAATCAATACGAAAACTAAAGATAAACCGCAATATCTAGTTTCCCACCAACAGGTCGCGCTAGAGCTTCTCAATCCCAAAGAAGACTTTAAATTGAGCAGCCGTAAGAGATTTCACCTAATTAGAGTACTCTCCTCTCCGATAGGCATCTTCACCAGTAACAAAGACAAAATAGTAAGTCTAATGTTACGCAGGATTAGTTTGCTAGAAATGCAAACTCAAAGTATTTATAGACAAGGAAGTTTGGACACCAAGGAATTTCCAAAACCGAAAATATACATAAGATATTTTTCCATATTAAACCAAATTTGGTTTTCATAATTCCTGTGAATGCACTGTCCAAAAATATGATCTAAATCTCATAGGAAAATCTTTAATTAGCAAATGCACATTACTAATTCTTATTTTCCATATATAATTAAAAACCCTTAATTAAAAAGATTCTTAACTTATATAAATTTGATATTGGGATTTACTTCCTTCTTAGCCGTTAAAGAATATCTTTGAACAATATAAAATAAGCATTAATGCACCGTGTTCAAAGTGTGACGATATCTTACTCTTGCAAGTATTTTCCATGCTTGCTCACTTGAAACCGATTTACCACACTTCCAAACAGGTTTAGATTAGTTCATCTGACTTTCAAGAACTATGTGATTGATCAAGTTCCACTCAATCACAACTCATGGGTTTACGGTTCTACCAAAATAAGTTTTGGTTCTACCTCCATGTGAGTATTGTGCATAGTTATACTATCTAACCAAAGATACGGCTGACTAGGTACTAGGATCGGTTCCCCACATATATTTGGTATCTAACTTGTATGCACTGCACATGTTCATAGGATCAGTTCCCCCTTCCCAAAAACGTGTTGCACATGTTCATAGGATCGGTTCCCCTTTCTTCCATAAACCTTGTTGCACCTCATACAAGGATCGGTTCCCCTTGTGATGCACTACAACTCTTATTAGGATCGGTTCCCATCTTCCCAGTAATAAGTTCAGACACTCACAACCCGATCATACCCCAGGTGATTACTTAAGATTGGTTTCACTAATAAAAGTCATACGAATACATAAGTTAGGCCTTATGTCAATATTTTACCAAGAACACAAACAAGTCATGAGCGGTTATACTAATCACACATATTGGTCGTTCATAAGATATGCAGTGTAGAACATCCCCAATAACGCCTGGAAATTTTCTTTTCGGTTCACAATACATATCATGAACTTACTTCCTTAGAACACATGTAAACATTGTTCCCTAGGCTGAAATCCTCACCTCATACCCATACATAATCACAATAGAATTCATACGATTATGTCGATGTCTTATATACAAAGTTTAATGGTTAAGCAAGAAACTTCATATTTGTAGATGGGGAAAAACGATTTGCTAGTTTTTAAGGATTTAAGAGACGACCGTACGGAGGAGACTCCTTGAACCGAGCAAAATGTTCAACCTCACACAGATGCACCACTGCAAAGGGGGTTCTTTGAATTCGAGAGATCAATATGTAGTACTCTAGCCAAAACCAAGAAAATGGCCGTTCCAGAGTAAATTCGGCCACAAGAGAGGATGGGTTGATCTGTAGGAGGGAAGCTAAGAAATGTGTGGAATCAATGGTAATCAAATATTATAGTTGTGTTGTGAATTTTGAATAAGATAAGTTCTGAATGATTGAAATTGCTCAGTTGAGAGTAATTGCTTAATTGATGAGTTGTTGATCTCGTATTGTCGGTGATACGTGAGATTCTTGCTGTTGTGTTTTCAATCATGATTCAGAGACTTATTTATATTATTAGAATTGTAGTCACCATGATCCCATGAAGTGTGACAGTTGATAGAATCAAGAAGTGTGGAAATAGAAATCGTGTTTGAAACCAGTTGCTCATCGTGTGGAGACTTGGTCGATTTTCCTTCCACTTCTTTGTTAATTTCATTAACTGACTGCACGAATTTCTCACATTCCATCGTGTGTTTGAACACACATCTCGTAGAATGCCATACCAAAACCCTAGTTGATATCCCCCAAGTGACACGATTGACATCTCGTGGTTGATTAGTCAGTTGTTGAGTTCATGATTTATTGGGACAATGAGTCCATGTATTTGCTGAGTTGAACAAGATTTGCAAAAAAATTCTGAAACTCATGAATTGAACGTGTCTACTGAGACAGAGATAAAATTCTGACATTGAGGTGAGCAAGTGTTTCTCATTAGATGAATTGTTGAATATTGATAGTTGAACCAATATTCCTTGGTTTGAGCAAATATTTGCTCGTCTGATGAATTATTAGTAGCGTGACCAAAATAAAATATTAATTAAAATACTCGTAGTTAAACCGAGCTTAATTAATAAGAATACTGATCATGAGATCGTCATAAAATTATTAGTGTTTGAATTTGAATTATAATCCTTGGACTCAGAAACCCTAATTTGATCAATTGATGACCAATTGATGGTTTATTTAAAAATTAACCATGGAATGAAGGAGAAAAAACTTCATGGGACCGTGGGTCAACCATGCAGTTCCCATATGCTTGTGTGAGAAAATACCAAGGCCTCTCAAGGAGTTGGTGATTCGTTGATGAAAGAATGATCAAATGTTGGTTTAATCATTTATTCGAAAATGCTCGTCTGAGCCTTAGGTGATAAAACCTAATTAATTATGAAGGGATGAGTGACCGACCAAGGGGTCATGAAACCGGCCCTGGGTGGTCATGGGATCGAATGACGATCGTTCCATGAAATCCCAAAATTATTTGGAAGAGTTTTGGACCTAATACGTGCAATTGCGCAAATTAGGTCAAATTGTGTAAAATACGCGGGATCGGCTCCTTGCGAGCCAAAGATCCAACCTTGGTCGATCAAGGTAACATGCTCATGTCACCAAAGTGTTCGTATCTTAGTTCTGGGAATTTTGATATTTTCAGATGTGCATTTGAGCAAATATTTGAAAAAATATGAAGAAATCAGGGTTTTTTGATGAAACCGTCAAAAATTCATGAGATGAAGGAAAAATAATAAAAAAAGTAAAGGAATCATGAAGTGTGGGACCGTCCATGGCCAAGGCATGGCCGGCCACAAGTTTTCCCCAATTTTTGTAATATTTTCAAAAAAATTGGGGAAATATGATAAAACCAAGGAATTTGTTAAAACCAAGGAGTTTTTGTAGAAATTAAAGAGTTTTGTTGAAATCAAGGAGTTTCCATGAGATGAGGAAAACATGAAAAATAATAATAATAAAATAAGGAATGTGTGGGACCGGATTGAACATGGTTGGCCGGCTAGGGCCCGGTCCCGTGAGTTTTCCCTAATTTTATGTATTATTTCATGATTTAAAGGAATTTTCATAATTTGAAGGAAATATCATGAAATCAAGGAATTTCATGGGATTATGGAAACATGAAAAATATAATAATAATAAAATGGGACGTGTGGGGCCATCTAGGGCCCGGTCACACGGGTTTCTCTAATTTTATATTATTTTTTCATGGGATCAAGGAAATATCATGAAATTAGGGAAATAAGAATAAAATAATGAGAAACCATGAGGTGTGGGGCCGTCTGGGATCAAGGCATGGCCGGTTGGCCAATAATCATGGCCCATAATATTTTTCTTGATTTTATATTATTTCTTTGGTGTGAGGGAAACACCATGAAACTGAGGAGTTTCCTCAAAACGAAAGATATTTGTTCAAGTAAAAGGATTTTCATGAACTCAAGGAAAATAACAAAAAATATGATAAAAATATGAAACTGGCGTGGGATTGACCACGGCATGTCCGGCCGGTCAGTGGGCCCATGCTCCCAGCGCCTTGATCAATTTTAAATTATTTATTATTTTCCTTCCTATTTTGCATAGGTTCATCGTCTCGTCGTATTTTGAAACACTTGTTCGTACAGTGATTGTTAGTGCATTATCGTTGAGTACACTTGCACCATTTGAATCGGGGATTACTCAGAGGTAGCTCAAATGCCCGTGTTGTTGAATATTTATTACTAACCCATGGAATTTTGCTGTGAAGAACCATGGATTGAAGTAACGAAATATTACAAAAGTATTTGAATACTTTCAGAAAATATTTGAATATTTTCAGAAATTCAGTGGATGAATCCAAGAATTTAAGAATAATTAATTGATGGATTTATACTAGCAGATCAAGCTGTCTAGGAGCATTAATTATCCTGATATGAGCTTGCTGGAGCTTCATATCCTTTATATAGTCAGGGAAAACTGTTGTTTGTATCCTGAAGACGTTATCGCTCTATACTAGCAGAGCAAGCTGTCTAGGAGCCGTCAATCTTGTGATTCTATATAGAAATAATTACTGAAGTGTTTAGTATTCATGAGATATGTCGTTGTCCATCCGAGAGACTACATATCTGCATGTACTCTGAGAGATAGTATTCTCAGTCAAAGATTTGATGAGAGACCCGTGTCTCAATACTCACATCTGATTGCTGGATCAGAAGTTCGTATAATTATGGGTTTACGATTTTAACCTTTGTCAAAAATCCACCATCTACATTAAGTCCCATGCTTCGTGAGGAAATCCGTGTTCCTCATTCAGCATTGAATGGTGATTTTCGGGTCATAAATAACATAAGTAATTGAACTTAGTCATAAGTTAAGATGTTACCGGATTTCGATAGTAAGAGCATACCATGACTTGAATGAAGATCCCAGTGGCATGATAGAGTGTCGTTTGGTGAACATAAATTGGTGTTGAACCGCTGATTCGGACGACGGGACCTTGGTCGTTTAGGATTCGCGGGCCGGGCCCAATAAGGAAATCCTTAGAAAATTAGGTTTTGGAAATAAAATTTGATATAAAAGGAATTGTTCCCCTTTTTTTTTAAAAAAAATTTCCCACGACCAGCACCATCATAATCTCTTTATCACCTTCACGCCATCAGCAGGGGAGGAAAGTTTTCGCCGGAGCTTCAGCGTCGCCGACGCCACCGTCCGGCCAATTTCTGGCCGGCACCGACTATGTGCGATTTTTTTTTTTGAGGTTTGCTGATGTTCATGAGTTCTATGAGTTTTTAATATCTTGATCATGATAAATTTATACACATGTGCATATATGAGCGTGGGTTTCTTTGAAAACCCTCGTTTTTGAAAACGTATGTTCGTTTGATCGTTAGTTTTTGAAAACTAATAATAATCCCTGATTTAAGAGAGATTTTTTTTTGTATATGAAGATTTAGGTCCAGTGATAAAACTAAGTTTATGAGCTTTCATGTGCATCAAAGTTTTATCATGAAAAGGTGAATTTTCACAAAACCGAAATAAACCTTCGTTTTAAAGAATGACGATGATACGAAGAAAGAGTTTTTCTTCTTTATACATATATATATATATATGAACTTGAGTCCAGTGATAAAAATTTTTTTATGAGCTTTCATGTAAATTAAAACTTTATCTTATAATGTGTATGTTTTCACAAAATCGGAATAAACCTTCATTTCAAAGACGTATGACGATACGAAGGAAAAGATTTTTTTTTTATATAAAACCATGGCATATTCATGGATTTTTTTTTTACGAAACTGTGGAGTGTCCACAAATCTTATTTTCGTCAGCCTTGCTCACGTAAAAAAATATATTTATTTACGTGATTAAATCACGTTTTCTTTATATATATGCAAATATATATTATTTTCTTTAAAATCAAAACTTGAGTTTTATGTAATATTACTCAGAAGTAAACAATTATTTATGATGAAATAATGTTTTAGTTTTCGTAATTCCATGGTGAATGTTCACACAGTAGAAATATTCATGATTTTATGAAAATATGATTTTTTTGAACGTCTTTTGTAGGTTCAAAGAGACGAGCAGGTTTTGAAGTATTAACTCTTACGTTGCATTCACTACTGTTAGCGGAATCATAAAAAGGTAAGAGTTGAGAGTTACCATTTTGTAGACGTTTGCATCTTGTATGAATGGTATACTGAAGCGAAGTATTGTGTGCACGTTACAGCTACTTTGCGAGGATGTCTGATTCTCACATCAATGATGCTTCCAGAGATGATATGTGTGTGGAAAATGACGCTTCCAGGGAAGATTCACACACAGATGATGATGCCTCTAGGGATGATTCATGCACGGAAGATACTTCCATTGGTGAAGACGAGACTCCTGGAATCAAGAGCATTCCAAACATAGAGGATGCCTTCTTCATAGATCAAGGGCCTGAAAAGCGTCTCAAAACTCCAGCATTTCATCTTCTGATAAATCCCAGAGAGGTTACTCAGAAAAAAAATTAGTGACTCCTCAGGTAGCTATTCGGTTATTTCTTGAACGAGGATACTTTTCTGCATCGATTATCGAATTCAAGATTTCTCGACGGCCCTTGGAAAAAATTCTGGATGGGAGAGGTACATGATGGGTTTTCCTCGTGTTCGAGCTAAGTTGCATGATGCACGAGTAATACGAGCCATTCAAGCTTCTGGAGATTTATTCATTTTTATAATGCACGAGGTATTGTGGCTTTACTTGCTCAATGGTGTATTCCAACTCATTCTTTCATATGCAGATGGGGAGAGTTTACCGTTACTTTAGAATATGTAGTTGCTTTGTTGCATCTTCCAATCACGGGGAATCTTCCTGAAAATATTTCTTCATCAGAGGAAGTTGTCATCTCTAACATCTTGACAAAAACTATGGAAGAGATCAATAAGGCGTCTGGAAGCAAAGGTTGTTATGCTCATTGTTAATACACTGGTGGCCAAGAGACACTCCTCTGGAGTGGCCTGTTGACGGTACGTTATCTATTACTGCTTTCTTGTGCTTATGGCTGTCCATAGATGTATTTGAAGATGTTGGAAATTTTTTGAAGCCATTCGTGATTCCTTTTGCAATTAAGATGGCTTAGGGTGAGCAACTCCCAATAGGTAGCTTGTTCCTGGGTTCTTTGTACTCTAACTTGGATTCCCTGATCATGGACTCTAGTATCTCGAACGGTTTTATGAAGATTAAGTGTTATGCTAACACAATGTTTCTTCAAGCCTTAATGTGGGAGTACTTCAAGAGTTATGCACCTATTCCATATACCATTTTGCAAGGATTGAATACTGATGCTCGCCATGTTTTCTCTGAGAAAGCTAATGCCAGGATCATGCGCTGGTCCACAAAGTAACCAAGGCTCAAGACCCGCTTTGTTGATGTCCTGGATCGTGAGTCTGAATTCACCTTCCGCCCATGGGTATCAGTTCCCACTTACATCTCTCAGTTAATAACTTTTAATGATGAAGAGAGCATGATTTTGAAATCTGGTGCTGATTTGGACGACGGTGAGAGAGCTTTTATGCTAAGTTGTACTCCCAGTTACCTGATATCCATAATGCATAGTGAATTCTCAGTGGAAGAATACAATATTGATAGAGTATCTCGGTAAATGGGTATGGATCAGTGTGTTCCAAATTTTTGATGAAGAAAACCCTCAGTTGATCAGCTCATGACCCGTCTGGATCGCACACATGTGGAAGGAAGCGAATTCTGGTTCCCTAGCTCTGAGAGAGTTTCATATGTAACTCCAGGTTACATAAACTTTTGGGATCAACAACTCTAGTGTTTACTTGATTTTGTAAGAATTAATCAACCTTTAGTGAAGGAGCCTCCTTCTCCTGAGATGATTGCTACTAGACCAAGATTGAAGCATTTTCCGGGTAGTGATAAACGGAAAACATCTCCAGGATGTTCACAAGTAAGTATTTTATGAAGTCTTCATAAGATTATGATGATTTTGTTTTGATCATTGCATCAAAATTTCTTTTCATAGGGCGGCCGTAATGTAAGACCGCGAATTGATGTAAATCTCTCGGAGGCTGAAGCAACTGTTCATGGCGGAGAAGGCAGGAGCAGGAATTACAAGATGTTACCTAGCACCATAAAGTCCCCAGTGACTTATTTGGTGAGTTATCAATCTTTCTTTCATCATGAATTCCTCTCATCCGCGTAATTAGGATCTTGAAACCAACTTTGGATATTCTGTTGCAGAATTTTATTCCATCGAGTATTGACGGTCTTCAGTTCTCTGCTGCTGGGCAGATGGTTTCTGACTCGGGTGTTGAAGAATGATCAGAAGTAAGTATTTCTTCATATATCAAATTATGATGCTTGGTAAATAAAATGCTAATTGCTGAGAATATATCCAAGAGGATGTTTCCATAGACATGGATAATACTGGTGATGCTCGCTCGAAGGATGGCGATGAAGAAAACTCCTAGAGTTCAAAACCAAATGAAGGTAATGGAGTTGTCGACGTTGATGCGAGATATTATGATTCTTTTAATGCTTCGGAGACCACCCAAGTAAGTATTCCTCTTGTATTTTATCCATAGAAGTATAAACTTGCTGATCTATGAGTGAATGAATGAGAATGTATGTGAACATATGACAAGTTTTGCCGAAAATACGTCACCAGAAAATTCAGAACTCAACATTTTTGGAAAAACGTTGTAGAATCTTCGTCTGCTGTCAGAGTTTCATGATCTGCATATGCATCCTTAAGCCCAGGAAATTTCCAAGCTTTAGTACAGAATATTTTTAAGTTTTGAGCACTTTCAGGGGCCGAAATAGACAAAATAGTAAACATCCAGGAGACTTTCAGGAAATTTTCAGTTGTCGTGTAGTCCCGAGTTTCGACCACATCCTTTTGCTCGTTTATCCGATTGCTATGAAATTTTTACATGTTGTAGGTAACACCGATATGAAGAGAATGGTATATAACTCTATCCTTGATTCTTCACCAATTGCTCCCAGTTCGTCATTTCGTACAGGGCAGTGTAAAATCTTCTCAGGCGACCTTGTCGTAAAACGTATTTTTTACGACTTTCACGTTATTTGCTGACATCTAGCATGTATAATTAAAGACTTTGATGATGTTAGACCACTTGTATGCTTTAGTTCATGATTTCTTTTGGTTTCATGCTTGGATGATACTAATCTCATGTAATCTTCGTATTAGGTGAAAAATACCGAAGTTGAGAATGAAGGAACCCAAAATGACAAAACGAGCGGTCTTGAGGTCATTGATAAGGAGGCAACCATCCATTTAATTCAAGGCCATGAGAGTGTTTCTGTTGAAACAATCAATGAAACTGAGACTTGTATTGTTATTGCTTCAGTGGCGAAAGGAGCTGAACCGTTAGTAGGGGAGACTGGAGAAATTGATGTTGTAGAGATAATTCCCGTAATTGAAAACCATATAGTGGTGCATGAATATCCAAGTGCAGGAGTTGCTTTTGATCCTCCATTCGATGCATCACTCCCATACCACAGACTGGTCGGTGGATTTGGCGTTCCCATTGGATATGCCAACTTGTATGAGAAAATATGGAAGAAATTTGGTCACATCGTCGTTACTAGATACCTGAAGCGTGCTTATTCTTTAACCATGAAAGTAAGTGTTATCTTGCGTGTTGTAAACCATGTATGCACCAGGGCTAGAAATATTATGACTCCAGATGTACTCTTTGATTGGGAGTTTAACTTGGAGAATTCTGAGAGACTTGGCTTCAACGTGAAGTGGCTTCGTAAGAAGATGAATGATGTCAAAGACTCATGTGAAAGTAACATACAATTTCCAAATAATGCTATGATGGAGAAGGAAAATAAGGTTTCCAGGCTGACCGAAGAGATGGATAAGGAGAAGGTAGCTTTGCAGGCTTTGAAGGATGCAAATGCGCAAAAATCTTTCTTCGCTGATTTTATTTGATTTATTTTCTATAATATCTTGAAATTCTGTACTTCTGAGTGATGTGAGGTTTTATTTGGGTTTTGATATCATGGTTTTGGATTGGTAGACGGTTAAGGATTTTTTTTTGGGTTTGATAGAAATTTTCTTTTAAGAAATATGAATTGAATTTTGATAAATTACTGAATTCGAATATTGATTGCTAGTATTGCAAACATTTTGGAGGAATTGAAATACAATGAAAGAAAATCCTAAAATGCAAAATCCAGAAGTCGTGAATGTTTAGACGCCCAGTATCTCAAATGTCAAATTCCAACTTGTAATATCCTCCAGTTATGGACTTAGCAACCATGAATGGTCCTTCCCAATTGGAGTTCCTTGTCGAGTGAAGGTTGCGCTGGACTGCTTTGACAACTAAGTCCCCTTCACAAAATTTGTTGGGTTTGGTCGTCCGTGCCTTGAATATCTTTTGTTGATTCAGAATTCCTTGTGTGGGGCGGCTCCACGGTTGTGGCACATATGGACACTCACGCAGGAGGGAGTATCCCTCGTAATGCCTGTCATGCTTGGCCACATCTTCCACAATGAATAGCATGATTGGATGATCAACTTGAGGACATTCTGGCCTCAACCATTGGGTGAAATATTGATGTGGTGAGATGATCCACTCGTAGCATTTTGCAATTGCTAAATTGTTTGTGGAGTGAAGCCCTTGGACCAAATGAGCATATTTGAAAACTGACGATATGTGCATATGAGAAGGAATAAGACTTTCCTGAGTGTAGAATCTCTTGACAAAAGCATTTGGATATTCGCCAGATTTCTGTGTAAGCTCTATCAAGGCTTTGGCCTCCTCCAGATGTTCAAATGGTGAGGTATCTTCTATTTCATCCTTCGGGTCAGATGTTTCTTCAGCATAGGAACGTGCAATTGAATGTGTTTGTGCCACTTTTTCATCATGAATCCACGCTCGTCCAAGAATCATATCATATCCTGAATCTTCTATGATTATGTAAAACTTGGTCTCAGTGCAGACTAAATTTCCTTTGACTTTGAGGATGATGTAGCCGTAAGCGTTTTTGAAGATTCCTTCGTGATCTCTGATTTCCATGGGGGAATGAGTAGCTTCATGTCGATTAATTCCAGTGTCTATGAGAGTTTTCAAATGTATGATGTTGATGGCAGTGCCGACGTCAACAAATGCTCTCCGGAATTCGTTTCCTTTGATGTGCATTGTGGTGAGCAGTCCCCAGTCATACATTTCCTTGTCTGTCGCTAGAGGCTCAGTGGTAGTCTCTTGAATCAACAGACGCTTGCCCGACACGATGTGGTTTAATGCAGCGAATATGTCTTTCCTCTGAGATTTTGACAAGTATAGTAACTCGCAGACATGTTCAATTAGGGATGGAATTGTTTCTTTGACAGGAGGTTCAGAGATAAAAAAAGTCGTGATTGTAAGAGGATTCTTACGTACTCCTTCAGTCCCCAAGTTGAGTTCTCCTGATTCGACCTTTTCTTTAAATTTGCACTTCAAAGTCTTGCAATCACTTGTGGGGTGACTGAAAAACCTATGGAAGCGACATTATCGAGGATTTTCCATAGCCTCTTCGGTTGGTTCCTTCTTGACATATGGAAACTTGATTGTACCGTCTTGAATCCAGGCCTTTAAAAATTCAATGACTTCTTCAATGGAGCAGGGAAAGTCAGGTGCTCCTGGATCCTCTGTATGTTGAGGAGAAGTTTACACGTTATCCTTCTTTTGTTCCTTTGAAGGGGTGGAATAAGTATGCTTGCGATGTGGCTCATCTTTACGTTTTCTCCCTTCCGTGACAGTATTTGTGGAAGGATGCAGGTTGTACTGCTTGTTGATCAGACGTATGCTCTCTCGAGTGTCTCGTGCTTTTTCAATCTTTGTAGATTTTTCTCTTTCTATAAGAGCAGGTGCAGTGGTTGCTGACCTCTTCGCGGCTTCGTGGAGCTCTGAGAAAGTATGGAATCGGAAATTCTCCATTAGGGCTCTGTAGACCGGGAGCATGCCATTGATGAACAAATATACCAGCTATTGCTCTGTGATGTTTTGGATCATGACACTCCAAGGCTTGGACTCTGAATCTTTTCATATAGTCATTGGGATGTTCACTGACTTTTTAAAACATCCTTCCAAGATCAGAGAGAGTGACGTGCTCTGACAGAAATAAGTACTTATTATAGAAGGCGTTAATCATTTCTACCCAATTGTTGATAGTTCCAGGTGCAATATTGTTGTACCAGGTGTATGCCTTTCAAAGATTTTGAAAACTTCCTTGAGTCGAACAACATGGTTATGCTCGTGTTCTCCCAAGGCTTCAAGGAAACGAGAGACGTGTTCTCGAGCATTGCCGGTTCCATCATACAGAGTCAAAGTTGGAGAACCATAACCTTTAGGAAGGGGAATCCTCTGCGTTATAGCAGGATAAGGGGGTTGGTGACGATGGACATGTGATGTCTTGTATTTTCCATGATTCTCCAGAAGACGCTCCAAGTCTTCCCGAGTGATGAAGTTTGATGATTCTTTTGTTGATAAATTTTCCGCAGCTTTATTGGTTTCGTCGTTATTCACTGTGTGAATTAGAATTACCTCAGGATCAACAGCGTCAGAGGAATTCTCCTTCTCTTTCGATTTTTCTTGAGTTTTCTCTGATAATTTTTCAGTAAGAGTCTTCAGATGATCAAATAGCTCCTGCTGTGCTGCGGCCATATTTGTTTGATTCTTTGCAAGAGTTTCTTACGCTTTGATAAGATTAGCAATAATAGGTGGGGGATTTCCTCTGACTTCTTCGAGATGTCGGCCGAATATAGGATGACCTTCCGCATTAGTTCGAGGAGGAGTATTGTTACCACCGTCGATGTTAGTGGCCGGAACAGTTTCCGGGATGTCTTCATTGTTGCTGGTGCTAGCAATGTTTGCGTTAGGATTTGTAACTGATCCTGACCTAAGACCAACCATTTTGATGAATTTAAAATTACAACCGAGAGATTAATCTTCCACTGTGGTTGCCAATCTGCAGATGGGGAAAAACGATTTTGCTGGTTTTTAAGGAATTAGGAGACGACTGTATGGAGGAGACTCCTTGAACCGAGCGAAATGTTCAACCTCACACAGATGCACCACTGCAAAGGGGGTGCTTTGAATTGGAGAGATTAATCTATAGTACTCCGGCCTAAACCAAGACAATGGCCATTCTAGAGTAAATTCGGCCACAAGAGAGGATGGTTTGATCTGTATGAGGGAATCTAAGTTCTGAATGATTGAAATTGCTCAGTTGAGAGTAATTTCTCAATTGATAAGTTGTTGATCTCGTATTATCGGTGAGACGTGAGATTCTTGCTATTGTATATTCAATTATGATTCAGAGACTTATTTTTATTATTGGAATTGTAGACACCATGATCCCATGAAGTGTGACAGTTGATAGAATCAAGAAGTGGGGAAATGGAAATCATGTTTGAAACCAGTTGATCATCGTGTGGAAACTTGGTCGATTTTCCATCCACTTCTTTGTTAACTTCTTCAACTGACTGCACTAATTGCTCATATTCCATTGTGTGTTTGAACACACGTGCCGTAGACCCCCAGACCAAAACCCTAGTTGATATCCCCCAAGTGACACGATTGACGTCTCGTGGTTAATTAGTCAGTTGCTGACTTCATTATTTAATGGGACAATGAGCCCATGTATTTGCTGAGCTGAACATGATTTGCAAAAATATTATGAAACTCATGAATTGAATGTGTCTGCTGAGACAGAGATAGAATTCTGACGTTGAGGTGAGCAAGTGTTGCTCATTAGATAAATTATTGAATATTGATAGTTGAACCAATATTCCTTGGTTTGAGCAAATATTTGCTCGTCTGATGAATTATTGGTAGCGTGACCAAAATAAAATATTAATTAAAATATTGATAGTTGAACCGAGCATAATTAATAAGATTACTGATCATGAGATTGTCATAAAATTATTAGTGTTTGAATCTGGAATTATAATCCTTGGACTCAGAAACCCTAATTTGATCAATTGATGACCAATTGATGGTTTATTTGAAAATTAACCATGGAATGAAGGAGAACCGACTTTATGGGACTGTGGGTTGACCATGCATCTCCCATATTCTCGTGTGAGAAAATACCAAGGCCTCTCGAAGAGTTGGTGATTCGTTGATGAAAGAATGATCAAATGTTGGTTTAATCATTTATTCGAAAATGCTCGTCTGAGCCTTTGGTGATAAAACCTAATTAATTATGAAGAGATGTGAGACATACCAAAGGGTCATGAAACCGGCCCTGGGTGGTCACGGGATCAAATGACGATCGTTCCATGAAAATCCCAAAATTATTTGGAAGAGTTTTGGACCTAATACGTGCAATTGCGCAAATTAGGTCAAATTGTATAAAATTCGCGGGACCAGCTCCTTGCGAGCCAAAGAGCCAACCTTGGTCGATCAAGGTAACATGATCATGTCACCAAAGTGTTCGTATCTCACTTCTGAGAATTTTGATATTTTCAGATGTGCATTTGAGCAAATATTTGAGAAAATATGAAGAAATCAAGGTTTTTTGATGAAACCGTCAAAACTTCATGAAATGAAGGAAAAATAATAATAAAGTGAATGAATCATGAAGTGTGGGACCGGCCATGGCCAAAGGGCCAATTCCCACACGTTTTCCCCAATTTTTGTAATATTTTCATGATTTTAGGGAAATATGATAAAACCAAGGAATTTGTTAAAACCAAGGAGTTTTTGTTGAAATTAAAGAGTTTTGTTGAAATCAAGGAGTTTCCATGAGAAGAGGAAAACATGAAAAATAATAATAATAAAATAAGGGATATGTGGGACTGGCTTGAGCATGGTTGGACGGCTAGGGCCCGGTCCCGTGAGTTTTCCCTAATTTTATGTATTATTTCATGATTTAAAGGAATTTTCATAATTTGAAGGAAATATCATGGAATCAAGGAATTTCATGGGATTATGGAAACATGAAAAATATAATAATAATAAAATGGGACGTATGGGGCCTGCTAGGGCCCGGTCACACTGGTTTCCCTAATTTTATATTATTTTTTCATGGGATCAAGGAAATATCATGAGATTAAGGAGTTTTCATGAAATTAGGGAAATAGGAATAAAATAATGAGGAACCATGAGGTGTGGGGCCGGATGGGATCAAGGAATGGCCGGTTGGCCAATAATCATGGCCCATAATATTTTCCTTGATTTTATATTATTTCTTTGGTGTGAGGGAAACACCATGAAACTGAGGAGTTTCCTCAAAACGAAAGATATTTGTTCAAGTGAAAGGATTTTCATGAACTCAAGGAAAATAACAAAAAATATGATAAAAATATGAAACTGGCGTGGGATTGACCACGACATGTCCGTCCGGTCAGTGGGCCTATTCTCCCAGCGCCTTGGTCAATTTTAAATTATTTATTATTTTCCTTCCTATTTTGCATAGGTTCATCGTCTCGTCGTATTTTGAAATACTTGTTCGTACAATGATTGTTAGTGCATCATCGTTGAGTACACTTGCACCATTTGAATCGGGGCTTACTCAGAGGTAGCTCAGATGCCCGTGTTGTTAAATATTTATTACTAACCCATGGAATTCTGCTGGGAAGAACCATGGATTGAAGTAACGAAATATTACAAAAGTATTTGAATACTTTCAGAAAATATTTGAATATTTTCAAAAATTCAGTGGATGAATCCAAGAATTTAAGAATAATTAATTGATGGCTTTATACTAGCAGATCAAGCTGTCTAGGAGCATTAATTATCCTAATATGAGCTTGTTGGAGCTTCATATCCTTTATATAGTCAGGGAAAACTGTTGTTTGTATCCTGAAGACGTTATCGCTCTATACTAGCAGAGCAAGCTGTCTAGGAGCCGTCAATCTTATGATTCTATATAGAAATAATTACTGAAGTGTTCAGTATTCATGAGATATGCCGTTGTCCAGCCGAGAGACTACATATCTGTATGTAATCTGAGATACCCGTGTCTCAATACTCACATCTGATTGCTGGATCAGAAGTTCGTATAATTATGGGTTTAGAATTTCAGCCTTTGTCGAAAATCCTCCATCTACAATATTGTATTCCTTAATACTATGTCTATCTAGAGTGTTCATGCTTCGCAGTTTTATGTTTTAATATGCACGACTTGAAAGATACGTTAGGGAATGAAACAATTCAAGTCAAATATCACTAACCTCAAGTGGAAAGATGATGTTGTCGTTGTAGCTCCACACTTCTTCACTTCTTCAAGTCTTTACAATACTTTTAATGTCTCATCCTAATACTTTCAAGCTAACCTATACGAAGTTGACTCTAGTGTAGTACCAGAATATCGCTACAATGCTATTCCCGCGATATTAACAACATTTCCACGAGAAGCCCAAACGTTTCTACAAGTATTAACAACACTTTGACGAGATTGTCGCAAGATTCTTCAACAACATTTGGCGAGTGTCACAAAAGAGTGATGTAACGATTAATGATTAAAGATATATGAAGAATAAGTCTGCTTCATGATGGTTATAAAGTTGGCGATGGTAAAGATGAAGTTATGGCGATGAGATCGCAGAGTAGATCCGAATTAGGGGGAAATCTTAGCTGTCTTCCACTATGTAAATCCATATATAAAGGGCACGATAGATCCAGAAAATGATGATGTATTTTTGAGATCTGAGAGAATTTTGAGGAGAGAGAAACTCCAGAAAGAAAGTTGTACTTCTGAGTTTTGATCTTTCTTGTAAATCTTCCTGAAAGTGAGTTAATAAAAGTGTTGTTGTTCATCCACAATTATGACTTAGTTTTCATAGATTCTCGACAAGGGTGTAGTGTAGGAAATCCTGCAACTACATTTTGGCGTCCAGAAACAGGGAGAATCAGTCTAATAAATCTCAAATTGCAACTTGAAGATTTGAAAAAATTATTAGAATTGGAGAAATGGCTAGAAGGAGAAGAAATACATCAGAACCACCAACGACAGTGAGAAGAAGTAAAAGACTTGCAGGTGAAGGAACATGTGAATTAGAGGAATCTTTAAGAATAAGATCAGGAAGAAATAGAACAAGAAATGAAGTAGAAAATTCAAATCAACAGCCGAATCAACAATCACAATCACAAAATAGGGATGTGGATTATGATAGAGTGAGCATACACACTTGGAGGTCGGATTCAATGGAAGAAGCAGAAAATCGACAATTAAGAAATGGAGAAGAAGGAGAAAGAAATCAAAGAATGGCTGGAGAAGTAGTTCACGTGGGATGTGAAAATGGGACAGTAGATGATCTGAGGCAAAGAACACAGGAAGAAAGGAGATTGGGGGCGGAGGAACGTGCGAATCTAACAAGACAAAATCATGAGATACGAATGGATAATTTGAGTTTACAAAGAAGGAGGTCAAGAAGTACTTTAAGATCAAATTCAAGATCATTCAGGGAAGAGCCAAGGCGAAATTCCCCAATGAGAAATGTTAGAGAAGAAGTACCAAATTTAAATGGAGAACAACGTCATAGAGAAGGAGAGATAATTGGCGATCATTACAATCTGCGTGATAATAGAAATCAAGAGGTAAGAAACGATCAAATTGAAGAAGAGAATCCAGAGGAAGGTAGGAGGATATTGCATGGGCGAGAGAATCAAAGGAATCAAAGAATAATTGAAGAAGAAATCGAAATATACTATATTGAACAAGCACGCCTGGCTTGCGAGAGAGAAAGATTAAGAGCAGAAGTAGAAGAGAAAGAATTTCGAGAGGCAGTACGACAAAATAACCATGAAAATCGAGAAAGAAGACGTGCAAAAAATCGCCATAATGATAATATTCAAGAGGAGTATGATAGGATACAAAGGAGAATAGAGAGCCAGCGAAGAGAAATAAGGAGAAATGAAGAAATTCGCAGAGAAGAAGATAGGAAACTGCGATTTCAAGAGGATGGTGAAAGATAAAATCGCAGAGAAAGACAGGATGATGATGAAGAAGGAGATACGCAAAGTCTCGCAAAACAAGAAAGACAAGAACGCAGAAGAAGGGAAGCTGCATTAAAAAGGCCAATAGAACAAAATTCAGCTGAGAACGAGCAAATTCTGAGAGAGTTAGCAGAAATGCGAGGAATGATAAGCAATAGAAGAGAAGGAGGTAGAAGGAAACTTGATGAAGCTATTGAAGAAGCTGCGAGGACTCCATTTACTCAAGAAGTACAGTTAAGAGGAATACCTCCAAAATGCAATTTACCAGCATTAACCATCATTTTTGATGGGACTACTTGTGCCGTTCAACACGTCAAAGCTTATGTTAGATGTATGCTACAGTGGGAGAATCATGATGCTGTGTTATGCAAGTATTTTGCATCTAGCTTAATTGGCGAGGCGTTGAAATGGTTTGAGGGATTACCAAAAAATACTATAACTTCTTTTGATCATTTACAAGCTACATTCTTAGGAGCATACATCAACAAAAATTCATCGCGACCAGGTATTGAAGATGTGTTTGGGCTAAAACAAAGAATTGGCGAGAGTCTGAAGCACTTAACTATAAGATGGAAATCAATGTGCAGCGAATTGGCTGGAAGAGTGGATGAAAGATATCTGATCCTATCCTTCATTAATGCAATGTTCGCGACTAATTTACTGTATATTCAGATTTTTAGAATCAAAAATACAATCACCATGACAGAATTGCGAGAGTTGCAGGAAGAATACATTGCTTTGGAGGATAAACAAAATGAGATGGAATCATACCCAATCGTGAACACCAGCTCGCTGGCGGCAAGTGGAAGTTTTCTCCCTAAAATGATAAATAATGTAGTGAGCACCTCGCAATCACAACAAGAGAAAGTAGTCATTGATAGTAAACAAAAATTAGTAGCGATGAGCAATCGAAATCAGGAAGAATATGAAAGGGAGAAGAATTATTATAATCGCGGTGGTAATAATAAGATTCAAAGGCTCGATCAACCTCAAGAAACTTATGGTGGACAAAGGCAGAATAATTTTAAAGGACAAGGTAATCAGAGGATAATCTGGGAATAAATTAAGATGCCCGCTCTCAATACTAGCATAGAAAAGATTTGGGAAGCTATCATTTTAATGGAAAATATACCCTCTCCGTGGAACATGGGAAAAGAACCCCATCCAAACAATCGAAGTCAAGAATTCTGTCCTTATCATCATTTTCATGGTCACACAGTAAACGATTGTAGGAATGTGAAGAGAATAATCTTGAGGATGATTGATCAGGGAAAGTCAAATCATTTTCTAGTAGGACATCCACAATCTCAGCAATTACCGCCAGCACCAGAAACTCGCAGAGTGAATGCTGTAAAAGGAGCAGAAACATTCGTAATAGAAGTTGGAGCCAAATCAAATAATTTGTTTTGTAATTCTATTGTACATTCACGCAGAACTATAGAGGATTTCCATGACAATATTTTAAGCAGGGTCTTCGCGAGAGACACAGATGGAAGAGAGATATTGAATATCGCGAGATCCTCGCCATTAGAGGAGTGGCAGAAGCAAACTCTATCTTTCACTGCACAAGATGTACCAGAGGTTGGCGAGCAACACGATAATCCACTGGTCGTACGGTTAGAGATTAATCCAAAGCAAATTCAAGAACAAGATGAAGAGAATGATAGTAAAGTTGAAGATTCTTGGGCCATCAACAGAGTCTTAATAGATACAGGGAGTTCTATTGATATCTTATTTTATCATACCTTTAAAACCATGGGAGGAAAAGACGAAGATCTAATTCCATCAACATATAAAATCTATGGTTTTAATGGCACAGCTAACAAACCAAAGGGGGAAATTGAAATGCAGATACCGTTAAAAGGATTATCTTCAAAAATATTATTCTGTGTTGTGTACATAGAATCACCTTACAATGCCTTGATAGGACAACCTTGGTTACACGGGATATTGGGTGTAGCATCTACTTATCACCAGTGTATCAAATTTCCTCATCCAAAAGGAGTTGGAGTTATTAAAGGAGACTGGGGAGAAAGCAAGAAATGTTATGAAATCGATATGAAGTCTTGCGAAGAAAGAGCTGAAAAGAATAGCAATTGGAAGTGCAAACTCAAGCAACGACAGAAATGTGAAAGGTTAATGATTGATGAGATAGAACGAAAAGAGGATGTGAAAGCTGATGACGAGCGTCTCGCAGAAAAAGAGACAACAACAAAACGTAGCAGAAAAGCAGAATCAGAAAATAGTAAGTAAAGAGGTAAAATGATGAACTTCAGAGAACTCTGCGAATAATTTGTTTGAAAAATATGTAATTGAACAAAATATTATGCTTGAAAGAATCGCAAAACTTTACCAAAATGATCAAAGTTATGAAATTCTATCAGAGTAACAATACTCGTGAGAAGCGCGAATAAAATTTCGCTGAGACATAAGAATGGGACGAACCTTTATGGCGTGCACCCTAGTTCACGAATAAAATTTCGTAAGAGGAAAATGTAAGACCTAATAGCGCGTCATATGAGGGGGTATCTCTTGACATGACTCAGCGATAAGGTTATACCGCTGCTGGAACCTGAGTCATGCAGACGATAGGGTTAAAGAAAACCTATCCGGGAGAGAGATCTTGGATTTCCAACTATATATGGTTATACCTGGTTGGACGACTGAGAGTCTCTTCCAAGAAGTGCAAAGTATGACCAAGGCGCCGAGGTACATGGTTGAACCAAGGGTTCCCGAAGCGTACGAAACTCTCTTGCCATCCTTGGTAAGTCTTGGCTACAATGCACTTGGCCTGAAGAAAACCCCACTTAGGGTGCAATCTTGTAACTATAAGCCATATAGGCATAAAGGACAAGAGGCTGTGAACACAACTGGTTGTTGGCAAATCCGGATGGGGGGATCTAGTCTTGTATGGCCGATGTGCCCTCCTTGAAGGGGCAACCAGGGGGAGATAAGGGCGGCACCCTCCATTAGGGAGCTGATAAGTGTCTTAAGACGGCAATGTCATGGGGCTTTATGATCGCAAGAACATTTAGGCCTGTCATATTATCGCATGACGTAAATGATGCAGAGGCAATAAGCCACAAGAGCAATGTTAAGATGAGATCAATGGGTTTTTACATGAAATTGTAAAGACGTCCTGCGATTTCATCGCAAGACGGCAATGTCATAAGGATAAATTCTTGCGAGAGAATGTATGATTTTCATATTGTCGCAAATATTTTGAAAGAAACATGGATAAGACAAGATCAAAGGATCTTTACATGCAAATGTTAAGAAATCCTGCGATTTTGTCGCAGAAAGAAAGAACGTGGCAAAGTAAGACCTTTAATTAGGAAGGCACAATAAGACCACAAGATTACTGCAATAGTACTCGCAGATGTTATAAGAATTGCGATTTCACGCAACTATTATTTGATGGTAAGATCGCCAATATTAAGGTAAATTTTGATTTTTATTTAATCTTTAATCAATTTTTATATTGCAGATGAATAATAGAGGAAAGTATGGGAATGCATGAGAACGATGAAATTATTCATCTATCATATAAAAATTGCATAGATACAAGCACGCAGATAATTAAAAGAATAATAGTTATATTGATTGATTAACTTGCAGAAAAAGAACTGTTATCTGATTCTTACAGGTAGAAACAAAAGAGGCAAAAAATTTTTACAAATTAACGGCAATATTACAGAAAAAGGAGAAAGAAAAAGAAGGACTAGCTAGATCCATCGCGATCCTCCTTATCATACTTCTCTTCATCGCCAGATTCTTCCCCTTTATCATTATCATCATTATTTTCTTCTCCACCAGACTTTTCACCTTCGTCATCACTATCATTTTCATCCTCATCAGAATTTTCAGCCTCACTATCAGAGATGTCAAGATTTGAAATTACTGCGGGTACTTATTTCGCAAGATCAGGGTATACAGAAGGAGAAATTCCATGGTCATCGCATACCAATTTAACAGAATCATTGCGAACGACAATGAGAGATCTATTGAAGTTCGCGGTGGTGATGCCAAACTACTTCTTCAGTTGTGAATATTTGTAATTGCGAGCAGCAAGAGTGTTCACGAGCTGATCCTTCTCTTGTTCAAGCTCCTTGATTCTTTCAAGATAACCTTTTTCAGCTTCTATAAGAATATAACAACAAGTTAGAAATTTTATAAAAGAGAATAATGAAAACAAGAAATTAGCGAGAAGAAGAGTAGCCAATAACCTTCTCTGTTAGAAATCATATCTCTAATTAGAGCCGCATGTTCAACTTGAAGGCTAACATTTACACCTAAATCATTTCTGGCATTGTCAAGAACGTTCGCAGCCCAAGCAAACTCATCATCGTTATTAATGAGGAGACGATATCGAATTTGAGTCTCCCTCGCAAGAAGATCTTCATTCTCACGGATAAGTTTATCCCTGACCCTTTGAACATCAAGGAGATTTTTATGAAAATCTGCTAAGGTTTTAGATCCCTTTTTTATGGCAAGATCCTTCTCTTCAATAAGATCGCTATTCTTCTTCGTTAAATTTATCTATTTCTTTATTTGAATCAAAATAAAGGCGCCTATATTTGTCAGTCAAGCCTAAATTGAATCTGTGTTCAAGTTTTAAGAGATTGATCTTGGTTCTAAGTTCGTCTATGGGGAGGGAGTTAATCCTATCATCTGAGAAATTACTTAAGGAATTATTAAGACTAGTAAGAAGAGTATGATCATCTACAGGTTCAGGAAAAGTTTGAAAGATTATAGCCTCATCAGTAAGACCATAAACATTTGCAAGTTAAAAGTGATACTTTGAATAAGCTGCGATAGAATAAAAGGAATTAAGAGAGAAGGGAAATCAATCATACCATAAAGTTGTTGGTTAGACTTATCAAGATCAACGATCTTTTTCTTATTAACAGAAGCTTCTGCCTCCAATTGTTTATTTTTCTTGCGAAGCTCTATATTTTCAGACTCTAGTTTTTCCTTATCTTGGCGAACTTTAGCATCTTTCTCTTCCGCATAGAAGCATCTTTTGTCTAACTCAGAAGCAACAACAAAAGAAGCTCTTCCAACCTGCGAAGAAGAAAAACAAATTAAAATATAGCGATGAAGAAAAATAAACAAATTAAGGAAGTGAAAACATACCAAAGCACCAAGAGAATTCAAGAGACTGGGAGTCAGTGATCTTGAGATTCCTTGGAGAGAATCATTATCTACTAAGATAGGAGCATCGCAAACTTTAGCGAGAGCTTGAGATGTCTTTTCAATAACTTCATCCTCGCCATTATAAGTCATGCTATGGGAAATATCGTTGAAAATTTTGGACAGATAAGTCATTGAGGAATCAGAAGAAGAAGAATTTCTTATTGAAGGAAAACCACCAGCATTAAAATCCTCGTCAAAACTAGCACTTGGATTTTATGGAATCATTTGAGGAGTTGAAGAAGAAGAAGGTTGAGTTTTTCTTTTCTTTAGCGGAGGATCGCTAGATTCATCATTGCGAGGGGCAGAAGATCTTCCCCTAGAAGAAGTAGTAGACTTCTCCTTTATAGGTTTCCCAGATGGTTCCCTTGAAGATTTCTCCTTGATATTTGCAGGAGGCAATGGTTCTAACTCTTCGATTTCCTGCGAGCACAGATGAAGATAAGAAATAGGGGCAACAATATATTGTGAAGATTTATGAAGAAATATTTCTTACTTCATCTGTAAAATATCTCAGAGCCAAGAGAATACTGGGTTTCATAAGAGTTTGATAGCTGAGTTTCATTCTATCAATCTGAAAAAATCAAAAAAGTTAGCGAGAATATAAAGAAGACAATAAATAATAATAACATGAAAAGTTGAGAGAATGTACTTTTTTAGATCTTTCAGGCCAGCTGAAGACCCAGGGTTGATATTCTGTGAGATTCGAGGGAAGCTCGCGAGAACCAGATATATAAGGACCTTCAAGACTTAATGGGAAGATGAACCATTTATCGTCGCTAGAATTACGAGGACCTTGGTTAGTAGATATATGAAAGTCAATATCCATCATAAGAGCATTTTCACCAGTGACCTTCTCTTTCTTCAAACGAACACCCCAACATGTACTATCCCTCTTCATAGGGACAATTCTATAGTTTACAAAAAAGTTGTCCACAGTATAATCGCAACAAACGATGGGGACATCTTTGAACAAAGGATTATTTGGAGCATTGGGGTAGCGAGTTCCTTTACCAGCGCCACAAGAAGCATATTCAAGTAGTAATCTGATGCAATCCCCACCCAATTGGTATATTGCTCGTGAGAATCTCTCATCAGAAATTATCTGATAAAACATCGGAAGCTCGAGATCATAAAGAGGGATGGGAAGACCAGCTTCAAGTTGTCCCAGCGATATTATGGTTTTCTCACGAGAACATTGGTCGTCAGTAAATAGTTTAAGGGAAATTTCTGATTTGGAATCTTGATCTGGAATCAGAGATAAGTTAAAACCTTTAAGTCTGAGTTTCTCGCGCATTCTATTGAAGGCCTTCAAATTTTTAGCACCAGCAGCAACCATTTTTGAGTATGGGAATGAAAGAATAAATCACAGTTGTTATAGAAGCGCAATTCGCGGAACAACAACAAAAATTGCAGAAAGAATATGGAGAGAAGAAACAAGAAAGTAAAAGATAAAAAAGAGAGAAATGAGAAGAGTATTTATAGAAGAAGAAATTTCTCGAAAAAGATGAAGACAATTAATGCAAAGAAGAAACGTGGATGGTCAGATCGCAGCGGTTACAGAAGATGTGTCAAAAATTTATTGGAAGAAAGAAACTCGTGAAAACAGATGGCGAAGTACATAGAAACGTGTCAAAATGGGAAAGCAAAAAAAGATAAGCGATTATGGCACTCTTAATTCTCATGATCTTCTCTTCTTTGCAGAAAAGACATGAGAAGAGGCAAGATGTAGTACCAGAATATCGCTACAATGCTATTCCCGCGATATTAACAACATTTCCACGAGAAGCCCAAACTTTTCTACAAGTATTAACAAAACTTTGACGAGATTGTCGCAAGATTCTTCAACAACATTTGGCGAGTGTCACAAAAGAGTGATGTAAAGATTAATGATTAAAGATATATGAAGAATAAGTCTGCTTCACGATGGTTATAAAGTTGGCGATAGTAAAGACTGAAGTTATGGCGATGAGATCGCAGAGTAGATCCGAATTAGGGGGAAATCTTAGCTGTATTCCACTATGTAAATCCCTATATAAAGGGCACGATAGATCCAGAAAATGATGATGTATTTTTGAGAGCTGAAAGAATTTTGAGGAGAGAGAAACTCCAGAAAGAACGTTGTACTTCTGAGTTTTGATCTTTCTTGTAAATCTTCCTGAAAGTGAGTTAATAAAAGTGTTGTTGTTCATCCACAATTATGACTTAGTTTTCATATATTCTTGACAAGGGTGTAGTGTAGGAAATACTGCAACTACATCTAGTACATTTAAATCAAGCGACTCTTAAATGAGTTTTGCTTCACTAAAATATGACAACCAAACTTGACATACCAACGCTTGGTGGGTTCAACCGAGCAATGCTCTAACAAAGAGATATTATGAGCTTTATGTGTCACTTTAAAACCATGTATGAGGTGGGATTTCTCAGCATACGTTAAGTATTTAGATAATGATTCCATGCAAAGGATAAACATATAAGGAGACAAAGGGTCTCCTTTTCTAAGGCCCCTAGTGGGTTTGAAAGAAGAACAAGGTTTATAATAATATAAATATTAGTAATGCTAACACATTGCAGAACTAAATCACACCAATGGTTTGAAAAACCAAAACTTTTAAGAATGTTAATGACAAAGAGTTATTCAATTTTGTCGAAGACCTTAGACGTATCCAATTTTCAAAGCATAATACTACATTTATATTTTTTCTCCTTATAGAAGCAATAACCAAATTGTTTGGAATGTGTCTACTAGGAACATAAACTGCTTGGAAAGACGAGATAATCGTACTAAGATGAGGTTTTATTCTATTGACTATAATTTTCAAAAAAAGATACATGTCAGAAATTATCCAGAGAAGAGGGGTTGCTGACCTTAGGAATTAAAGACAAAAATATATGGTTCATTTATTAAGCAAATACCTTGAGTCGAAAAATAAAATATTTCACCGTTTGTAAGACATTGTTCTCAAGGATCTCCATGTTCTATTTATATAAACCTTGTGGAAAACCATCAGACCCAGGAGCAGACCGTATAGCCATTTACTTAATGGTATTTATATTTTCTTGTAAAGTAATGGGAATCAAAAGTTTTTCATTGTCCTCATTATTGGTATAAGGGCTTACATAATTCGAAAATCTCTATTTTGAAAAGAATAATAAATGGTACTAATAGACTTAAAATAAATGACAAGAAGGTCCTCATGTTGGGATCTGTCGCTAGAACACTGACCATTGTTGGGTTTAAGAGAGCTGGTATGATTAAAGTGCTTCTTTTTGTTAGCTGAATTATGATAAAAGGTAGTGTTTTTATCATAACTCTTAATGTACTCAACTCTGAATTTCTAAGCATAGAAATCCTCTTGGATTTTTTGCCAATTTTCAAGATCTTTCTCATCTTGTTTGATACTCAACATTCTGAATTACATGAGGTTGTTATTCATAGGCTGAAGTTGAGATTCAATATCATTGACTCTATGATAAATAATACCAAAATGACTCAAATTTCGTGTTTTTTTCTTCTTCAGATCATGCTTAACATATTTAAGTTTACTCACAAGTTGAAAAGGTGGTGATCCTCTATTATTATTGGAATAAGCATTCCTAAGATAACCTTAAGAGAGGTGGGATCACTAAACCAAATATTTTAATAATTGTATATAGGGTCTTTTACCTTGGTGAGTTTGAGTATTAGTCATCAAGATAATAGGAATGTTGTCTGAACTACTGGTATTTATATGAAAGACTTTCTACTGAAGCCATAAACTGTTAACTAGAGCCCTATCAACTTTGTCTCTTATTAAGTCATTTATAGCTTGTATGTTTGACCAAGTGAATTTAGGACCGGCGTATCCTAAATCCACTAAATAAAAGGCATAATAGTAAATTGAATGGCAATGTATTCAGTGATTGTTGGAGAGGAGCAAGTAGAATTTTCATGACAGCCATAGTGATGTTGAGCTCACTAAAAAGTACCCATTGCAAAATTATCTCTTTCACTAATGCTACAAAAGTTACAAGATATTTATGCTTATTAAGCTAACACATTGGTCAATTCATCAATATTTTGAAAAATATCAAATTGAAAATCACTCTTCCATATAAGATTTATACCACCTGAGAGGCTAGCAGATAGATACACCAAATTATTAAGGTAGCTCTCATGTATTGGTTCACTTTTGAGGAGTCATTCTTGGTTTCACAGATATATACTACTTTAGGATTTTGACATTTTAATAACATTTTACAAATCAATACTATTTACATGGTTATCGAAGAACTGACAATTCCACGAAAATATTCTCATGGGAATGAGAAGAATAAAAAGTCTATGGATTCTTTGTACAAGAATAAGAATAAGAGCACTATTTTCTAAAAGAGATAAAGTTATAAACTACACAACAAACAAGATGTGAATCTCGAAAGTAAGGGGAAAGGCCTCTATGGTGCAATAAGTAGTCCAAATATGAATTCCCAAAACTATTATGCTTAAAAAAAAAGTAAGGTTGTAATATCCTAATGTATGAGGGTGAATGTAGGGATGAGCAATAATGAAAATAAAATTATGATACAACAATTAAGGATAATATAATTAGAAAGAACACACCGGATGTATGGTAGACTACCAGACTAATATGCATAATTACAATAGTTACCATTTGCAATATGTTGAGTGAACAAGCAAAGATAATGGACCGGGGATGAGAAAGATATAAAATCCGATGTAATTGATGAGATGCAGTGGTCCTTGTATAGAAAAAAACGAACTTTAATGGTAAGTCCATGATAACCTGATAATTCCAGACTCCTTTTCAACTCCTGATGTTATTTTTTCCACATTTGAAAGTAGAAGTTCCCCATAAAAAATGCTTTTTGTTTAAGATTATTGCTCATGGTAGGTTGCGTATAAAGGATTTCCTATGAAGAATTATATTGATGTTCTAGTTGATTGCTTGTTTTGTAATAAGGCTGAATTAGCTTTTTATCTTTTTATTCATTGGAACTTTGCAAAGCAGAGATGCGGCAGTTTTTCAAGAAAGCTCCATTTGGTACTTTTCTATGTCTGTAGATGTAACTACTTTCATACACTTTCGGAATTCGCTACAACAAACTAAATTCTTTCTTCTATCAATATAATTGGAAACTAAAACTTTTTCTGACAAGACAAGCAACAATGTAGCAATCGTGGAAAAAAATTATTTATTGCTTGTTTACTTGGTCTCTAGTTGTTAAGGACTTTGAGTCTGTCAGTTCATTCGAGGCCGCTAAAAATTGGCATAATTTTTTTTTATCTTTTTAAAGCTTTGGGAAGTCTATTACCCTTTGCATATTTTCGCCTTTTTATTTTACTTTGTAGCTTGGCCCAGGGTGGTATATTTATACCCTATCTTTTTTATCAATAAAATTATTATTTTTTCCAATTAAAAAATTTACATATAAGTTATAACCCTTACATTTACAAGATTAAATTCATGGACCGTTTCTCGATTGTTTTATAGAAAATTTTATACATTGTTGCTAGTAGCATCATATAGAATTCTTATGAGAAACTCTTACTCTATTATGTGGATTACACAAAACTCGACGTCTGATGGAGATTGTCATGCTTTCGCTTATTAATATTTTGCTTCTGTCCTCAAATGTAAAAACCTTGTTCATCGATTTATCTGCCTGAAACCAATGATTTAATTATGTCCATGTAACCCATTTAAACTTACTATATACCATTCATCCCAAATTTTTATTAAATCATTAATCATATGTTAGAACATCTCCAATGGTGTTTGAGTTTCTAAAAATAAATGATGCCTCATAGGATTATAGATTCTCAACAAAAAAAAAAACATAAATGAATGAATAATTGTCTCCAAGTAGTTGGATAACTTAAAATTCGTGTTGGTTGGAAATGTTAGCATGGATGAGATATTTGTTTGTTGAGACTCTCGTACAATTCCAGGACATCAAAGTTGAGAGTACGTTTTTAAGTTTAAAAAATCTTGTAAAACCATTATTTGTAAGCCATATTAATAAGATCTGATTTATTTTTATCTCCACCTATCATACATATCCGAATCGTGTTTAAGAAGTTCTAATTTATACCTTAAGATATATACACCTGCTAGTAAAATTTGTTTTTAATTTTATTTCTATCCAAGATATATAATCAAACGTCATTGGAGATGTTCCTAAAATCATACTACTAGTTGTTATTTTTTTCTTTAGATTAAGATCATATTAATAACTGTTATTTTCATTTTATGACAACCATTTAAAAAAATTAATAGTTAAATGTTATTTTTGGCTAGTGTTCTCTATATATGTTGTAACACAAGTGATATCTTCATATATATATAAAGTACTTTTTACAAACAAGTGACCTTTAGAATCAGTTAGATTTGAGGTTTCATTTCTATTTCAAACTTGAAATATACTTTAAACCAGATAGTAATATGTTTAAGTATTGAGAAGTTGCCAAATAGGAAGGTTTTAGTGGGGAAGTCTTTGGGACATAGACAATTGGTTTGTATTATTTCAATAAGAAATCATGCTATGCTTCAAAAAAAGAATATATTAAAACTTTGGTTTTTACTACAGTAAAACTTTTTTAAAATAATACTCGATAATATAATAGTCTCGGTAAAATAATAAAAATTTCCAGTCCCCACTCGGGCCCTTAATGCTAAAATAATAAATTCAATAAAATTTTATAATATAATACATTTCAAAAGTTCTCCTCAAACATTAATAGGTCCCAAATATTATATAAATGTTGCAGGCCCTACGGCCCATGGATGTGCGGTCCAACTAGATTCCTAGGATTGTATATAAGGGAAACTATGTAATGATTCTAGACTACTCTCCTAATAATATTGTTTTTCTCCTTCCTCTTATCTTTCCCTGTTTTCATCCACAATTCTCCTAAAACATGTTATCATGCCCGATGCTATACCGCAGAGCGATTTGATTTTTTCTTCTTCTTTCCTAAATGGATGATAAACACAAGTTGTTTGAATCAAAAGATGGGTTTGGATTCACATCAAGGAAATTATGGAATTAATCTTTAAGATAAGTATTTATGTTCCTTCTAATTTGATTTGATTTGATTTAATGGAGGAGAAATCTGATTTGTTTTCTATTGGTTACATAATCAATCAACTGCACTATGTTGGAGGTATACCTAAATCTCTTCGTTGTCTTCTTTTGTTTGTGAAAGAAAAAATTTTCTGCCATGTTGTTATGCTTTATGATGCACATGCTTGATGTATCTATTATGTACCAGTTAGAAATGCTATGTTTTCCTCTAACATGAAGTTTCGAGTCTACTGATCTTGTTGCATTTGATGTTTATCACATGCTCTTTTTATGACATACATTTACCTTTTTACTCTTGTCTATGTTTCGGTGGTTTAATTTTGTTCCTCAATTTATTTGTTGCTATTTTTATCCATGATATTCTACTCTTTCTTGTCAACGGGATTTTTCACATGTCATGGGGTTTATAAGTGATCTAACTTAAGATATCATCATATGCTAATTTATTCATATGTTTGTATGATTTTATTTCATTTGTCTGTCTTTGGTAAGAGTTAATCATATTATTTTCCTATGTAGTTTGTCCTATGTGATTTTTCCATGATGATTGGCATTTGTAGTTGAATGAATTTTCATGATTCCATTTCTAACTATAACATAAATTCGTTCAATATTTTATCATTATGTCTTTCTGTTTTCCTTAAGTTTTTGGTAATTGTGGTGATTGTGACACATGACTTCTGGGAAATGGGTTTGTAACTCTATATGGTATTTGAAAATGATGTCCGTTTTTGGTTTCTTTATTGTTCATTTTTTACATTTATGGTTTGTCATCACATGCGTCTGCATGCATATTTTGCGGTTACAATTTCTTTCGCGTGATTCTCTCCTATCATGGATATGATATCAATTTTAGCGATTGACTAAGCATTATTGGGGTTATGATCATTGATTTATTTGGTTGTGTATGTATTATCCTGCCCGCGCGAGAGAGAATCTGTTAGCAATTCCGTCTGATCACGTTACAAGGAGGAGGAAGAAAAATCATATTTCTTTTAATGTGTTCGCGTTGTTTCGCGAGGAAGAAAATCAAGGGATTTTTTTCTTCTTTCCGTCCGTTTGTTTCCATCCGAGTCAAACCGGCAATGTTCCTTATCCGGACCCGCCTGGCCTATATGGACCCTCTTGTTCCAGCAGTCATGTTCCAGCAATGAGTTTATGTTCTATTGCGTGTGCGGCCAATACTGTTCCGATTCTGACTATATAGTGCGGGAACCAAAGTATGAGGTACGGAACTATAACGTGGATTTTACATTGAAAACTTGCTAGGCTTATTTATTTGTTTTTAGAGCATGCCTAGTTTTGTTTATTTTCGTCTTAAGATAATTCCACGGTATATAAGGGGTCAATTTAAATTATGATTGTTGATCTCGATCATTAAGAATTTTGGGCTTATTGTTATTCTGTTCTCTGATCGGTTGTCAGCCAAGAAAAAATAAATTCACTTTCTCACTCTACTAAATATGAATGAAGTATGTGATAAGAAAGAGTTCATATCCACAGAGAGGCAATTGTTGTTATGCAATTTTCATATTCTTAAGTAACCAAAATAACCCAAGAGTGTGATTTGTTTTTATCAAAGTTATTATAAAATAAAGTAAAGCAAATCAAATAGTTTGAATAATCAATAAAGAGAAGATATTGGTCATGGGATAGTATCATTCACAAACATGTATTTTCATCAATGATTAGAATTGGTAATTTAATCTCGCAATTATCAAAAGTCCTAGGATATCTTGATCGCAAGAGTATCCCGTTTATTTCCTGATTTTATCACAAACAACTACTAACCACAAGATGCTACTAGAAATCAGAGATAACAACTTTTACGTATTGAAAAACCTAATATAGCTATAGAGATGAAAACAAATCCAATTGATTCCGGACTCAACCAAACTAGCATTCAAATCATATGATAATAAAAATAATGAATCATAAACGATAAAATTGAGACAAAACTAATTCATAGAATCAAATAACATGCTTGAAGAAATCAACTTTTATCCCATAACCAATTGTATTTAGCTACACATATTAATGGAGTTCATCATCATAATATTCAAAGAAAGAAGATGAAACATAAAAGAAAGCAAACCTCTAAGTAGTTCTCTGCAAAAGCTCTAAGAATAAAATAAAAACGTGATATAATTGTAGAAGTCTTTTCCTTTTTGTAGCTTTTTCTCCCTTCCAAAACTAGGTTTTTGTCTTCAAAGTCCATTAGGTAGAAATCCATCAAGCCCACAAGTGAGAGAAACCCGTTTAGAAATTATGTCCCAAACTCTCGCCGAAAAACTGTGTTTTTGGTCGCAAATCCGCCGGAATCCGGCGACGGAAAGTCGAACGGTCAACGGGTTAAGTCGGTCAACCGGGTCAACTCGGAGTCAACTACGAGTCAGTGATGAGTCAAGTACTGAAACGAATCAGGCCTAAGCCATTGCATCTTGCATATGCCATACTCAGCCATGATGGATGTGTCTTCTGTGTTGCATCATTTCAATCCAAAGCAATGATAGACATTTGCTCTTCCCTGCACTTTAGCTTTAGTTTCAGCTCCAACTGCTACTGCTTCAACCTAGTTCTGTCCAGTTCAACAGCTACAACTTTATTATTCCACAAGCCAACATTACACAGATCCACTAAGTCCACCTGCAATTTCCCCATCACCTGTTCTGGCATCAGCTGCAACACCCATGTTCAGTTCAATAGCTACAACTTCATGACAACTCCATAACATCAAGTCCACCTGAACCCATTACTCCAGAGCTATTCATAAATGCAACTACATAGCAATGCCTTCACTGACTTCATTTACTGCCTATTCTCAGGCCAATGCCATCACAAAACCACATTCCATGACTCAACCAACAATATTGCAACTTCACTCAGTTGCAAGCCAGTACTATCCCTGGCATCTCAATCTCAATGCCACCAACACATCTTAAACTCCACCTGCAGTATTGTAGGACCAGAATATCGCCACAACGATATTCTCGCGATGGAAACGACACTTCTGCGAGAAACCCAAACATTTCTACAAGTATTAACAACACTTTGACGAGAACGTCGTAATATTCTTCAACAACATTTGGCGAGTGTCACAAAAGAGTGATATAACGGTTAACGATTAAAGATATATGAAGAATAAGTCTGCTTCACGATGGTTATAAAGTTAGCGATGGTGAAGACTAAAGTTATGGCGATGAGATCGCAGAGTAGATCCGAATTAAGGGGAAATCTTAGTTGTCTTCCACTATGTATTTTCCTATATAAAGGGTTCGACTAAATCCAGAAGAGGATGATGTACTTTTGAGAGCTGAGAGAATTTTGAGGAGAGAGAAACTCCAGAAGGAAAGTTGTAATTCTGAGTTTTGACATTTCTTGTAAATCTTCCTAAAAGTGAATTAATAAAAGTGTTGTTGTTCATCCACAATTATGACTTAGTTTTCATAGATTCTTGACAAGGGTGTAGTGTGGGAAATCCTGTAACTACATTTTGGCGACCGAAACAGGGATTGAATTAACGAAAATAGAAGAAAAAGCGAAGAAGAAGATAAAAATTGTTCAAGATTAGGGAAATCATTAAGTAAATCGGTGAGAAAATTGAAGGAAGAATGATCAGAATCAAAAAGGATTGTAGAAAATTGAAAGGTGATGTAATAACAAAAGAAATGATTGATAGATTTCATGAAAATATCAAGGAAAGGATACATAAACGGGATTTTGAAGGAAAGAAGATTATGACAGTGGAGAAGATATCATCATTGAAAGATTGGGAAAAACAAGAAATCACGTTTACAGCAGCAGAAATACCAGAAGAATATTTAAGTCATACATCTCCATTGGTGGTCACAGTAACCACTATACCAATGAGAAAGGAGAAATCGATAAAATCTGAAGAAGAATGGGCTATGAATAGAACTTTAGTAGACACAGGTGTAGGAGCGGAATATCACAGCAAATGATAACTTACGAAATTATGGAGAGAAAATACATTTTTGCGAGTATAGAATATTTTGCGAAGATAAAGAAATCACGAAGAACGTTTTACGAGTAAAGGAAGTTCGTGAAGTAAATTTGCGAAGGTTCGTATGATGATTCTTTGATCCGAAATTAAGGGAAAGATTAGTTGTTATCCAATGTGTAAAATCATATAAATAACCATTTAGGCATGAGAGGAAAGGAGAGACACAATTTGAGAGATGAGGATAATTTTAGGAGGAGAGAGAAAATTTTAGAGAGGGATTTATTTTCTTTATCATCTTCTTCCCCAAAAAATTCTAGAGCTCCAAATATTCATTAATGGAGTCTCAATTGTAAAATCATGTAATTACATACAATCACTAGTGAAGCATCGTGGATGTAGATCACATTGATCGAACCACGTAAAAATCTTTGTGTCTTTTTATAATTTTAGTACTTTAATCTTCATCTTCACATCAAATAATTGAGATCATCATATTGGATTCTTATGAGGGTGTAGTTGTGAGATAATCCGCAACTACAACAGGAAGTTCTGTAGACATGATATTTTATCATACCTTCAAGAAGATGGGATATAAGGATGAAGAAATGTCTCATTCAACATATTATGTTCATGGCTTTGGAAAGTCTATAACAAAACCTAAAGGCGAGATAATGGTACGAATTCCACTAGGAGAAATTGAAACAAAAATATCATTATGTGTGGAAGATGTGGAATCGTCGTACAATATGATACTGGGAAGACCGTGGATACATGCAATCAAGGTTGTGGCGTCAACATTACATCAATGTATTAAATTTCCTATGCCTAGTGGAATTGGAGAAATTAGAGGAGATGTGAATTTCGCGAGATTGTGCTACCAAATTGAAGTAAGAAATTGTGAAGAACGTCCAAAGCTGCGAAAAGCTCGCAGAAAATTGAACAGAGAAGCAAAGAAAGAAGAGGAATTTAAAATTTACATGATAAGGGCAAAAGAAGGAAAAGGGATACCAAGTGAAGTTTCGCGAGAAGGAGATGAGTTCGCGAGAGAAATGAAAACTCCAACACCAATGGGAGAACCTGAAGCTAGTTACACCGCAGCAGAGCCAACAAAGAAAATAAATATCGGGAGCGAGGAAGAGCCTAAAATACTGAAAATTGGGACTAAAATGGAGAAAGACGAAGAAGAGAGAACAATAAATCTCTTGCGAGAATACAAATACATCTTCGCATGGAGTATGGATGAGATGCCAGGGATAGACCCTTCAGTACCATGTCATAAATTAGAGATCAACAAAGATGTGAGACCATTTAAACAAAGAATCAGAAAAATTGCAACAACATGCCATTCTCAAATAGAAGAAGAACTACGGAAAATGCTTGATGCAGGAATTATAAGGCAAGCAAAATATCCAGATTGGATTGCAAATATGGTGGTGGTCCCAAAGAAAAATAAAGGGATAAGAATTTGCATAGACTTTACTGATTTAAACAAAGCTTGTCCTAAAGATAGTTTTCCATTACCAGATATTCCACAAATGGTTGAATCAACAGCGGGAAATGATAGAATATCTTCATTAGACGGATATAAAGGATATAATCAAATTCCCCTCGCAGAAGAAGATCAAGATCATACAGCATTTTTTGCTCCAAGAGGATTATATTGTTATACAAAGATGCCTTTTGTCTTACGAAATGCTGGTGCAACATACCAAAGAATGGTGGATAAGGTGTTCGCAAAGTGGATACATAAAACATTAGAAGTGTACGTGGATGATATGTTGATTAAAAGCAAAGAAGCTAAAAATCATGTACATGATTTGAAAGAGATTTTCGATCAAATGCGACAATTTAACATAAAAGTGAATCCAGAAAAGTGTACTTTTGGAGTAGCATCAGGGAAATTTTTGGGTTATATTGTATCAAAAGATGGAATACAAGTTGATCCAGAAAAATTACAAGCAGTTCGCGATATGCCAACACCAGCGACAGTTAAAGATGTGCAAAAATTGAATGGACTCTTAGCCTCGCTGGGAATATTTATTTCGCGATCTTAAGACAAGTGCAAGCATTTTTTCGATATACTCAAGAAGGGAACAAAATTTAAATGGACAGATGAATGTGAAAAAGCTTTTTAAGGAATTAAAGAACAATTGATGAACATATCTATTTTACAAAAGGCTGAACCAGGAGAAGAACTATTGATCTATCTTGCGACAACCACATACGCGCTAAGTGCCGTATTGCTGCGAGTAGATGTGGGGGTGGAGAAGCAAATTTATTATATCAGTAAAACATTTAATTCAGCAGAGAGAAATTATTCAAAGATTGAGAAACTAATTCTAGCATTGGTACACGCAACTTTTAAGCTTCGAATTTACTTCCAAGCGCATAAGGTCAAAGTGTTAACGAGAGTGCCAATTGAATCGGTGATGAAAAATTCAAAAAGATCAGGCAGAGTTGAGAGATGGAATGCGCAAGTAGGGCACTTTGATATTCAATATGAAATTCTATCCTCGCCAAAATCACAAGTTATCGCAGATTTCTTAGCTGAATTTCCTGTAGAAGATGGCGAAGTTGTAGAAGAGATGATGGATATAGAAGAAGAACATGGAGACCCAAAAGAGCTATTAACAGAACCTAACATATGGGAAATATTAGTGGATGGATCGTCAAATGGAGAAGGAAATGGGATTGGATTTGTTTTCATTTCACCAGAAGGAGAAAAAATAGCTTTTTCATTTAGATTGGAATTTGCATCCACTAATAATAAGACAGAATATGAAGCTGTAATCCATGCATTGAAGTTTTCGATATAAATGAAGTTGGAAAATGCTAGAATCACCAGCGATTCACAATTGGTTATTCGCCAGATAAAGGGAGAGTATACCACAAATGAACCATCTTTGAAGAAGTACAAAAAACTTGTTGAATAATTGTCTGCGAGAATTCCAAAAATAAAATGGAGACACATATCATGGAAAAATAATAGGCTTGCAGATGATTTTGCTTTCATATCAAGTATGATGATGAACCCACTTGCGAGATGCATAAAAATTCAAACACTTTTACAACTGGCGATAAACAAAGAAGAAGAAGAGGTAGATGTAATGATGGTAGAATCTGGCGAGGAAGAAATAGGGAATAATGCTACAGATTGGCGAGAAGATCTTCATGCTTATTTGGCGAGAGAAGAAATCCCCAGAAATCGATTAGAAGCACATAAATTGAAAAGTAGAGCAACCAATTATGAACTAAGAGATGGGGTATTATATCGCAGATCATTTAGTGGACCATCGCTAAGATGTTTGACGAAAGAAGAAGGACAAAAGGTGTTAAAAATGTTGCATAGTGGTGATGCTAGTAATCACAGCGGGGGTAGATCTTTAGCATATAAAACAAAGATGCACGGTTATTATTGGCCATATATGCATGAGGATGCAAAGCAGCTTTCAAGGCGTTGTGAAGATTTTCAGCGATTTGGGAAGAAAATACATGCACCAGGAGCACCATTATCATCTTCGTCAAGCGTATGGCCATTTGGAAAATGGGGATTGGATATTGTGGGACCATTTGTGCCTGGTTCTGGATAAAGAAGATATTTAATCGTTGCTACAGATTATTTCACAAAATGGGGAGAAGTAAAGGCGAGACAAAGACATCCGCGATAAGGACATTTTTACGTTCATATTTGAAAATATAATTTGCAGATTTGGGATCCCAGCACAGTTAATGTCTGATAATGGAAAGCAATTTGAAGGGCAGAATATCGAATTGCTTCTTAATGCATTTAAGATAAAATGTGGAAAGTCAACTCCTTTATATCCACAATCAAATGGTCAGGCTGAGGCAACTAATAAGACAATCACAGACATCTTGAAAAGAAGTTAGAAGGTTATCACAAATCATGGTGTGAGCAAGTGCATAATGCAATATGGGCATATAATACAACTAGACGAGAGGCAACTGGGATGTCACCTTTCTGTTTAACATATGGAGTTGAAGTTGTTCTACCAACAGAGGTTGCTATCCCAACAACAAAAAGAGAGGCATGGGAGAAAAATCTAAGTGCTGGCATGATTTTACATGAGTTAGATGAACTAGAAGAAAAGAGAGAAAAAACTCTACAACATATGGAAAATTACCAGCGAAGATTAGCTCGTGAATACAACAAACGAGTCAAGAAACGTCAATTCCAGCCTGGTGATTTAGTCATGCGAGAAACACCAAAATATCAGCAAGAAAGTGGTAGAAAATTAGCGAGAAAATGGGATGGACCATACATCATTAAAGAGATAATTGGAAATGGAGCATACAAATTAATGGATCCAGAGGGAAGAGATGTTGGGCAAAGACTTGATAGACCATGGAATAGATTGTTTCTGAAAAAGTATTATCAGTAGCAATTTCTGCGAGGTAAGAAATACAAGTGTAAGATGAAACAGTTACAAAATTCTTCATACTCTATCACAATTTATGCGAGCATTATCGCAAGAACAACGAATAAAATTTCGCAGAGATTAAAAGAATGGGACGAACCTTTATGGCGTGCACCCTAGTTCGCGAATAAAATTTCTTAAGAGGCAAATGTAAGACCTAATAGCGCGTCATAGGAGGGGGTATCTCTTGACATGACTCAGCGATAAGGTTATACCGCTGCTGGAACCTGAGTCATACAGATGTTGGGGTTAAAGAAAACCTATCCGGGAGAGAGATCTTGGATTTCCAACTATATAAGGTTATACCCTGGTTGGGAGACCGAGAATCTTTTCCAAGAAGTGCATAGTATGACCAAGGCGCCAAGGTACACAGTTGATCCAAGGGTTCCCGGAGCGTACGAAACTCTCTTGCCATCCTTGGTAAGTATTGGATACAATGCACTTGGCCTGAAAAAAAACCCACTTAGGATCCAGTCTTGTAACTATAAGCCATATAGGCATAAAGGACAAGAGGCTGCGAACACAACTGGTTGTTGGAAAATCCGGATGGGGGGAGCTAGTCTTGTATGGCCGATGTGCCCTCCTTGAAGGGGAAACCATGGGGAAGATAAGGGAGGCACCCTCCATTAGGTAGCTGATAAGTGTCTTAAGACGGCAATGTCATGGGGCTTTATGATCGCAAGATCATTTAGGCCTGTCATATTGTCGCGTGATGAAAATTATACAAAGGAAAAAAGCCTAAATAAAAAATGTTAAGATGAGATCAATGGTTTTTGCATAAAAGTGTAAAGACGTTCTGCGATTTCATCGCAAGACGGCAATGTCACGAGGCTTTGTTTTCGCGAGAGAATCTAGACTTGTCATATTGTCGCAGAGATATTGAAAAGTACTGATAAGACAAGATCAATGGGTCAATACATATAATGTAAAGACGTCCTGCGATCTTGTCGCAGAAAAATATTAAAGGTTGGCAAAATAAGACCTTTAACTAGGAAGGCATAATAGGACCAACAGATTAATATTGAACATTAATTATTTTATTTAAGAATGCAGGAAAAATCTATTCATCGCAGGAGGCAGATTACTTCAAAAAATATCTATTCAACATCATATAACTCACCATCTCAAGAACAAGAAGAGGAATGAGCAAATAAAATCTTAATATCTTCCTTGAGAAGATTCAATACAGACAACATGAAAAATTTTAAAAAAAAAGTCATCCAAGTTACATCCCTCGTGAAAAAAGAGGCAGGAAGAGAAAGCAAAAATGAAACTCAAACTTCAGCGACAGGCTCGTCAGTATTCTTCTCATCAGATTTGTTATTCTCGCTAGAAGATTTATCATTCTCACCAACAGATTTATCAGTATCGCCATCATTTTTTTCAGTATCGCCAGCATCATTTCCTTTGTGAATTTCTTCTTCTCTAAGAGATCCTTCGTCTTCTTCTAGGTTATCTTCTTCAGCTCCTTCTTCTCCTTCAGTGGGTGTATCTTCTAAATATTTATCCATAGGAATGGGAATTTCATCATCCTCAACTTCTAGAGGGAGAACAGATTCAGGAGGGAGAGAATGGGAGATCAGAATCTTATTCAACAGAGAGATGAAATTTGCGAAGAAAACCTTTATCACGGTTTCTAATCTCCATATTCTTGAAGTACTCAAGATAATCAAGACTTCTTTATGCTTTATCGCGAACGTCCAAGCAATCGGAAATGAGAGTCTTGTTTTCTTTGCGAACCTTATATAATTTCTCAGTAAGGGCAGTAATAGTAGCAAGATGGCTTCTTTCAGATTCTGCGAATAACAAAAATGATAAGGAAATATTCAAATGAAGAGCTCACGAGAAGTAAAACATAGGAATTTATCAGAAAAATTAACAATTGAGGCAGTCAATTGACTACCTTCTTTTTGAGAGGTTAAGTTTTGGATTAATGAAAAGAAACAATTCTCCAACTGATTCATAGCATCGTCAAATTTATCGCCAACCATACCCTTCAGACGAGATTTCATGTTTTCTTCTTTGGTGCGAAGATAAAGATTTTCTTTTACTAGTAAAGAGTGAGATTTCTCTAACTGAGAATATTGATCTTTAAGTTCACTAGCCTTTAAACTAAGAGTTAATCTACCTTTGATAAGTTTATCCTTCTCAGCAGCAGATGATTCAGTTAATTCCTTGAGTTCATCTTTAACGGAACGAAGAGATCGCTCTTGATTATCACAAATTCTTTGAAGATTATCTAATTGTCGCGAGGAAGCCGCCATCAAACTTGAAAAGTTATGTTTCTCTTGGGATAAAGTTTTATTCTCATCTAATAAAGATTTCATCGCCAAATCAGTCTTAAATAACAAATATGTAAGGCGAGCAACTTCGCTACACAACAAATTTTGGTTTTGAGACAATTGATTATTCTCATGTGTAAGATTATTTATGTGATCAATTGAGTAAGTATAAAGATTATCTAATCTACTATGCTGGTCCATACAAGACTCTTTTTCAGCTTGAGCTTCTTCAGGGATTGTAACTAAATCAAATATCTTCACTAATCGATTCCGATTTGAAGCTAAATAAATAAATCAAACATTTAAAAGGAATTGAGTGTAAAAAATAAGGGAGACGGGAAATTATTAGAATAGAGAGACAAAAAGATAGAGGCAGGAAAACTATACCTTTCAACTCGTCATTATGTCTGCGAAGATTCTCGCACTCAAGTGAAGAATTGCGAAGCATATGATTCAGAGTGTTACACTCAGAAGTTTTAACTTGAAGGCCTTTTCTTAGAGCTTCAACTTCATATTCCAAAGATACTCGCGAGGCAGAATTATCAGAACCAAAATACTTGAGTAAAGTCTCACAAGCTTCATATTGAAGAGAATCAGTGGAAGATTTTCTAGCGTTATCTAAAATATTAGATAAAATTTTAAAAGCAATATCAACTCCAGCAAAGGTTTCATTTGATGAAAGAAGAGATGCAGAGGATGAAGTGGTAATGATAGCAAGTTGACGATTTGAATCATCTGCGCTGGATGCGTTATGAGAAGGAGGAGTTTTTGGGAAAGTGACGGTTGAGGGTAATATTGGACTAGAAGGAGTTTCAGCCACAACATTTGTAGGGATTTGACTTGTCAAATTCTCTGAAGGAAGGGGGGTATTGATAGCGAGGTTCTCGCAGACAGAAGAAGGAGGATTAGATTGTAAGGATGTGATAATAACTTTCCTAGATGATAACTCAGGAATAATGATATCATCTTCAAAAGTTTTATTGCGACGAGATTTTTTATGAGGTCTAGCGATGTTCTCGTCATTCTGCAAATAATAATTTAGATAAGAAACAGAGGCAACAATATTGTTATTAAGATAAAATGTGTTTTTTACTACCTTATCATTCATAGAATCCTTCTTCCTCCTCTTCTCAACAAGCTTCTTAAGGGAATTAGGGTTTGGAGTTTCAGAATGGGTGGTAGGGATTGCTCCACTAAAGGAAAATATGACAAAGATTATAATTAAATCAAGAAGATCAAAGAGCAAAAGTAGTAAAAAATGATTCAAATATGATGGTATAATCAAAATACATACCTTGGTATTTCCATTAAAATAGTAGCAGGTGAATATGAAGATAAAGAAAAGTTGCAGACGGAAAGAGAAATAAAAAGATAAAGAAGATGAAGAAGTAAAAAGAGAAAATTATTTTAGTAACTCGGCTCCACCTTTTATAGACAAGAGCAGTAGGACCCATTAAGAGGACACGTGTTAAAGAAGAGCTACAACACGTGTAGGCGATTAAACTAAATAAACGGAGGTTTGTCGAGAAGAAAACTTGTAAAGAAATAAGCTGCGAGCATCATGAAGAGTTGAAAGTTCTCATATCTTATCTTCTAAGCATAAAAGACATGAGAAGAGGCAAGATGTAGGACCATAATATCTCCACAACGATATTCTCGCGATGGAAACGACACTTCTGCGAGAAACCCAAACATTTCTACAAGTATTAATAACACTTTGACGAGAACGTCGCAAGATTCTTCAACAACATTTGGCGAGTGTCACAAAAGAGTGATATAATGGTTAACGATTAAAGATATATGAAGAATAAGTCTGCTTCACGATGGTTATAAAGTTGGCGATGGTGAAGACTAAAGTTATGGCGATGAGATCGCAGAGTAGATCCGAATTAAGGGGAAATCTTAGTTGTCTTCCACTATGTATTTTCTTATATAAAGGGTTCGACTAAATCCAGAAGAGGAGGATGTACTTTTGAGAGCTGAGAGAATTTTGAGGAGAGAGAAACTCCAGAAAGAAAGTTGTACTTCTGAGTTTTGACATTTCTTGTAAATCTTCCTGAAAGTGAATTAATAAAAGTGTTGTTGTTCATCCACAATTATGACTTAGTTTTCATAGATTCTTGACAAGGGTGTAGTGTGGGAAATCCTGCAACTACAAGTATCATGAGACTGCATTCTTGATCATCATTTCAGACACTCAACAAACCACCATAGCCTTTCAGTAGCAGCACCAGCTACTCCAACTGCACCTAGCCATCTCCACGCTCATTGCCTCACATATTCCACCAATCTGTAGCTCCAACTTCATTTCAGTCACCACCTCCTCTGCAACACTTCTCTTCATGTATTCTTTGAGCTCAAACACAACTTGTTCTGCAACCACCAACTGATTTAGCCTTGGATGCACACACCTTAATTCCCTGCAGTCTTGAAATAACTCAACACACACAAAACATTCAATCATTCGTACAACCTACTCCATAACCTCTACCTGCAACAACAAAAGCCATTCATCTATTTCTGGCCATTGCATCTCCTTCTTGACAACCTGCAGATTCATTTATAATATCATATCCCCTGTAATTTCAATATCACCATCTCCTCACTGCCATCAACACAATCACAGTGCCAGAACCTGCTTCACCTACATCTGCATTCCAGCTCCAACTATCACCTGTAGCTTCATTTCTTTCTATAACTCTGACTGCAGCAACTCCATTCAAACCATTTGAGCACCAAAACAACCACAAGCTCCATTTCCTTGTTTCCTTATCAGTTCCATCATTTCCATATTCAATCCAGTTGCACCAGATTCATTTCAAACCCCAAATTTATCTCTTCTCTGCCCAATAACAACACACAAGACCTCCTCAATTTCCCATCATAATCAAACCCCTGCAATTCAGAACTGTTCTCTTCATCTTGATTCATTCAGTAACATCAAAACCCGTCTCTATCTTCGATTGAATCTTGAATCAACCAACAACCCATCTTACAGATTCAATCTCAACACCACTATAAACCTAATTTCATAGAACCCATCAATTCATCCTTGACTACATTAATCATCACGAACCCTCAATTTCTTATTCCCTGAGTTTCTTCATAACACCAACAGTAACTCAGATCATGATTTTAATGGAAACAACATCTTCTTAACATCAACAACTCATCACCAACACCTCACCAAGGTCTTCTTCTTCATCACAGAATCAACTTTAAACCCTAATCAAGCTGACACTTATCGATCTTAATCTCTGTCTTAATTTCTCGATCCCTATTTCTTAATTTCACCAGCAGCTGCGCTGCTTTTCTTTCTCAATTTTAGGGACAATGATTGAATGAATGAGAGAAAAGTCTTATCTCGATTTAGGCTTAGGGTAATGATTTGGGAAGGATTTAGACACCCCAGCAGTTGAGATAAGGGTCACCCAGATGTAGCCCCCTTAACCTTGACTAATTGGTGTTTAGTACTCCTCCAAATAGAGCTGCCCCTTAACTTGACTGGCTCCAGATAGTGTTCGACGTGAAATGACAGCTTTTCTCCTTTATGCTCCAAATGCTCTTCCACCAGCTGCAGCCGCCTCTTGCATCTCAAGTCCACTTCTTCTCTTCAATGTATTAGTCATCATTAAAGCCGCCATGCTTTTCAGATATAATTCGCATCACTAAAGCTGGCATACTTTTCAGACATAGATGAAGAAATAAAAGCAAATAATGAGACACAATCCGCCTCCAACGCTTTTGCCATGTTTCCTCTTCTTTTGATCTAAATGACTCCAAAGTACCTAAATACTCAAAAACAAAACATAAGATACATAATTTACAAGAAAACTAGCAGAGTAAGCATAAACAATATGTAGTTGCAGGATTTCCCACACTACACCCTTGTTAAGATTCTGCTATATTCAACTCATAATTGAAGATGAAAAATGACACTTTATTATTTTGGTTTCAGAAATGAGAGAATTCAAGATTACAACTATTCTCTTGAAGTTTCTCTCTCCTCAAGATTTTCTTAACTCTCAAAAATACATCATCATTTTCTGGACACATTGGGTCTATATTTATAGGGTAGTTACATAGTGGATGACAGCTAAGTTTTCCTCTTATTTCGGGTTGATTCTGCGATTGTACCGCGATAGTTACAATGTTAAATCTCGCAAGTTTTATAACCGTCGCAGAACTATCATGATTCTCTCAAGTTTTCTTCAGTCGTCAGGTATTACGTCTCTCTTTTGAAGGCTTTTGTGACACTCATAAAATGTTGATAAAATCTTGCGATGATGCTCGTTATGAAGTGTTGTTAATCTCGCAGAAAATAGATGTAACGATATTCTGGTCCTACATCTTGCCTCTTCTCATGTTTTTTCTGCGAAGAAGAGAAGATCATGAGAATTTTAAAATGCTGTAACTGTTTATCTTTTCAGATTTCCCTGTTCTGACACGTTTATGTACCCTTCACCAGCTGTTTTCACATATACTCTCTTCTAATGAATTTATGACACGTCCTCTCTAACCGCTGCGATCTGACCGTTCATGTCTTTTCTTAGCATTTATTGCGTTCATATTCTCGAGAAACTGTTTATATTTTCAGATTGTGTTCATATTTTAAAATGCTGTAACTGTTTATCTTTTTAGATTTCCCTGTTCTGACACGTTTTTGTACCTTTCGCCAGCTGTTTTCACATATTCTCTCTTCTAATGAATTTATGACACGTCATCTCTAACCGCTGCGATCTGACCGTTCATGTCTTTTCTTAGCATTTATTGCGTTCATATTCTTCTTCTATAAATACTCCTTTCATTCTTTTCTTTTCCTATTTTTACTTTCTTCTTCTTTCTCTGCGTAACTTCTCTGCAAGTTTACTGTTCTTCCGTAAATTGCGCGTCTGTCCTCGCTGTGATTTATTTCTTATTTTCCAACCTTTTCTTTCATTCCCATACTCAAAAATGGTTGATGCTGGTGCTAAAAACTTGAATGCTTTTAATGAGATGCGAGAAAAGCTCAAAAGTAAATGTTTTACCTTGTCTACAATTCCAGGCCAAAGCCCTAGATCTGAACTTTCTATCAAACTATTTTATGATCATCAATGCTCTCGCCATAAAATCATAGTATCGCTAGGTCAACTTGAAGCTGGTCTTCCCCTTCCTCTCTATGACCCAGAACTCCCGTTATTCTATCAAATAATATCTGATGAGAGGTTCTCGCGAGCAATATACCAATTAGGTGGTGATTGTATCAGATTGCTGCTTGAATATGCTACTCGCGGTGCTGATAAAGGTTCTCGCTATCCTGAAGCTCCAAAGAATCCTCAATTTAAGGATGTTCCCATTGTCTCTGCAGATTATACTGTGGAGAATTTCTTCAAAAATTACAAGATAGTTCCTATGAAGAGGGATAGTACTTGCTGGGGTGTTCGCCTGAAGAAAGAAAAGGTCGCTGATGATGAGGCTCTTATGTTAGACATTGATTAGCATACACCTACCAATCAAGGTCCTCGCCACTCTAGCGATGATAAATGGTTCATCTTTCCGTTATGTCTTGAAGGTCCTTATATATCTGGTTCTCTCCCATTACCTGCAAATCTCTCAGAGTATGAGCCATGGGTCTTCAACTGGCCTGAAAGATCTAAAGAAGTATATCCTCTCAACTTTTTGCATTATTATTTTTTACTGTCTTCTTCCTGTTTTTATATTCTCGCTAACTATCTTGATCTCTCGCAGATTGAAAGAATGAAGCTCAGCTATCAAACTTTAAGAAAACCCAGCACTTTCTTAGCTCTTAAATCTTTCATGGACAAAGTAAGAAATATCTCTTCATAAATTTTAACAATATATTGTTTCCCCTATTTCTTATCTTCGTCTGTGCTCGAAGGAAATTGAAGAACTAGAGCCAATAAAACCCGTGAGAACTAAGGAGAAACCTTCAAAGGATAAATCTATTGTCCCTCCCAAAGGGAAGTCTTATGCCCCTCGCGGTGAAGAATCTGGCGATAAAGATAAATCTGTTGTTCCTCCCAAAGGGAAGACTTCTTCCCCTCATGGTGAAGAATCTGGCGATCCTCCTTTGAAGAAAAGGAAAACCCGATCTTCTTCTTCTTCAACTCCTCAACCCATTCCAGAAAATCCAAGTGTTGATTTGGATAAGAATAATAATGACGAGGATTTCAATGATAATAGTTTCCCTTCTATAAAGAATTCTTCTTCTTATGATTCCTCAATGACTCATTTATCCAAAAAATTTGGCAAGAATATGTTTGGTATACCAAATGAGTATGGAGATGAAGCTGTCAATTAAATATCCCAGTACCTCGCCAATGTCTGCGATGCTCCCATACTATCTGACAGCGATACCCTTCACGGGGTTTCAAGATCGCTAACTCCAAGTCTTTTAAATTCACTTGGCAGCCTAGTAAGTTTTTACTTGCTCATCCTTTTTGTGTATCTACTGATATCTTTGTAGAATATTGATTTATATAGTTCTATCGCAGGTTGGAAGAGCCGCTTTTGTTGTTGCTTCTGATTTAGACAATAGGCGTATTATTTATGAAAAGAAAGCTTCTAATCTTCGTCAAGATAAAGAAAAACTAGAAGCTGAAGTTATTGAACTTCGCAGAAAAAATATGCAGCTGGAGACTGAAGCTTCAGTTGATAAGCAAAAAATCTCTGATCTTGATAAATCCAATCAACAACTCTATGGTATGATTTATTTCTTTTCTCTTTTAATTCTTCTCACCCTATCGCAGCTTATTCAAGCAACCATTTTTTGCAGATATTTATGGTCTTACTGACGAGGCTACACTCTTCCAATCTTTTCCTGACCCTGTAGATGATGATACCCTTCTTTATAACCTTAATAATTCTTTAAGTAATTTCTCATATGATAAGATTGAATCCCTCTCCATAGATGAACTTAAATCCAAATTTAATCTCTTAAAAATTGAACACATATTCAATTTAGGTTTGACCAACAAGTATAAGCGTTTTTATCTTGATTCGAAGAAAGAAATAGATAGATTAATAAAAAAGAATAGTGATATTATTGAAGAGAAAGATCTTGCCATTAAAAATGGCTCCAAGACCCTAGCAAACTTCCATAAAACTCTTCTTAACGTTCAAATGGAAAGAGATAAGCTTTTTCACGAGAATGAAGATCTTCTTGCGAGGGAAACCCAAGTTCGATCTCGTCTCCTTATTAATAGTGATGATGAGTTTGCTTGGGCTGCGAAGATTCTTGATAACGCCAGAACTAATTTAGGTGTAGATGTTAGTCTTCTTGTTGATCAAGCGGCTTTAATTAAAGACATGATTTCTGAAAGAGAAGGTTATCACTCTTATGATTTCCCCGAATTATTTCCTAATTGAATCATCCTTATATGTACTAACTTTGTTGTCATTTGCTCGCAGCATCCGAATAGAATTATCGTAAAAGATTTGATGAGTTAGGAGAAGAGAAAAGCCAACTCGCTAGAAGTCTATCTTCTCGCAATGAAAAGTATTCTAGATTGAAGGAAAAATTGAAAATTTCATCTTCAAATTTTAGCAATGCTCTTCTCTGTGTTCGTAATGACGCTGTTAAACTAGTATGTAATGATCATGGTATCCCTCATTCTATATACCCCGATCTTGCAAAGGAAATTCCAGCTGATTCCCTAAATTTAGTTATCTCTGATAGCGAAGCTGAGGAGTCTAGCGAATATGATGAATAATTATCTGGCGAGGAAGAAGAATCTGACGTAGATGGAGATGATAAGAAAAATCTGGTAATGAAAAGAAATTTGAAGAAGAAAAAAGCTCTGATGGAGGTGTTGATGGATCTACTTAGTCTTGTTTTTTTATCTTTTTCTTCTTTGTAAATTTTGTACATTTACTTTTTGCTTCTCGTAACATCGTTGTAAGCTTCTCCGACTTGATGTGTAAACTTATTTTGCTTTTATCTGTATGAATTAGAAAACAATTCTTTTTCTGCAACATAATCAATCAATCAGAATTATTATCCTTTAATCATTTGTATAAATGTATTATCTATGCAATTTTATCATATGATGGATGAATAATAATTTCATCATTCTATGCATTCCCATACTTGCCTCTATTATTCATCTGCAATATGAAAAAATTGAGTAGAGATTAGATATTAGTTGTGAATCAAATTAAATTAGCCTGATTATCGGCGATGTTATCGCTAGAAATAATTTGCCTGATTATCGGCGATCATTATCGCAATAATCTTATGGTCTTATTATGCCTTCCTAATTAAAGGTCTTATCTTGCCACATCTTTTCTTTTTGCGACAAAATCGCAGGATGTCTTTACATTTGCATGCATTGACCCATTGATCTTGTCTTATCAATATTTTTTCAATATCTTTGCGACAATATGATAAGTATAAACTCTCTTGCAAGAATTAATCCTTATGACATTGCCGTCTTGCGATGAAATCACAGGACCTCTTTACACTTGTTAAATGTAAAAACCCATTGATCTCATCTTAACTTTTTCTCTTTTGGCTATTTGCCTTTGTATAACTTTCATCACGTGACAATATGACAGGCCTAAATGTTCTTGCGATCATAAAGCCCCATGACATTGCCGTCTTTAGACACTTATCATCTCCCTAATGGAGGGTGCCGCCCTTATCCTCCCCCTGGTTTCCCCTTCAAGGAGGGAACATCGGCCATACAAGACTAGCTCCTCCCATCCAAATTTGCCAACAACCAGCTATTTTCACAGCCTCTTGTCCTTTATGCCTATATGGCTTATAGTTACAAGACTGCACCCTAAGTTGGATTTTCTTCAGGCCAAGTGCATCATAGCCAAGACTTACCAAGAATGGCCAGGGTAGTTTCATACGCCTCGGGCACCCTTGGCTCAACCGTGTACCTCGGCGCCTTGGTCATACTTTTCACTTATTAGAAGAGGTCTTTAGTCGTCCAATCAGGGTATAACCTTATATAATTGGAAATCCAATATCCCTCTCCTGAATAGGTTTTCTTTAACCCCAACATCTGCATAACTCAGGTTCCAGCAGCGGTATAACCTTATCGCTGAGTCATGTCAAGAGATACCATCTTATATAACGCACTATTAGGTCTTACATTTGCCTCTTGCGAAATTGTATTCGTGAACTAAGGTGCACGCCATAAAGGTTCGTCCCATTCTATTAATCTCTGCGAAATTGTATTCGCGTTTCTCTCGAGCATTGTAACTCTGATAAAATTTCATTTCTTTGATTTTCTTGTAAAATTTTGCAATTTTTTCAAACAGAGTGCTCTTTTCATTTGCATTTTCTTCAAACAAATTCTGCATAAGCTTTTATCATTTTACCTTTCTACTTACTATCTTTTGGTTCTGCTTTTCTGTTATGTTTCGCTATTTCTTCTTTATCTGCGATCTGCTCGCCATTTTCTTCCTCTCGCTGCTCTATTGAATCAATCATCAATCTTTCAGCTCTCTGTCGTTGCTTGATGTTGTACTTCCAATTGCTCTTCTTCTCAGCTCTTTCTTCGCAAGATTTTATATCAATCTCATAACATTTCTTGCTTTCTCCCCAATCTCCCTTAATTACTCCAACACCATTAGGATGAGGAAATTTAACACACTGGTGGAAGGTAGATGCTACACCTAATATACCATGTATCCAAGGTCGACCAATCAGGAAATTGTAAGGTGATTCAATGTCAACAACACAGAACAAGATCTTGGAAGTTATCCCTTTCAATGGAACCCGCATTTCAATTTCCCCTTTTGGTTTATTGGCAGTACCATTAAAACTATAGATTTTATAAGTTGATGGAATTAGATCTTCGTCTCTTCCACCCATGGTCTTATAGGTATGATAAAATAGTATATCAACTGAGCTGCCCGTGTCTATCAGAACTCTATTGATAGCCCAAGAATCTTCATTTTCATCATCATTTCCTCCATCTTCTTCTACTTGCTTTGGATTTATCTCTAACCTTACTACCAATGGATTATCATGCTGCTCGCCAGGTTTTGGTACTTCCTGTGCAGTGAAAGATATAATTTGTTTCTGCCATTCTTCTAATGGCGAGGTTCTCGCGATATTCATTATCTCTCTTCCATCTATGTCTCTCGCGAAGACTCTGCTTAGAACATTATCATGGAAATCCTCTATTGTTCTGTGTGAATGTACAATGGAATTACAAAACAAATTCTTTGCTTTAGCCCCAACTTCTATTACGAATGATTCTGCTCATTTTACAGTATTTACCATGCGAATTTCTGGTGCTGGAGGCAATCGCTGAGATTGTGGTTGTCCTACTAAAAAGTGGTTTAGCTTTCCTTGGTCAATCATTCTTAAAATTATTCTCTTTACATTTCTGCAATCATTTACTGTGTGACCATAAAAGTGATAGTAAGGACAAAATTCTTGACTACGATTATTAGGATGTGGTTCTTTTCCCATATTCCACGGAGAGGGTATATTTTCCATCAAAATGATAGCTTCCCAGATTTTTTATATACTAGCATTTAGAGGAGGCATCTTAATTTCTTCCCATATTATCCTCTGATTTCCTTGGCTTCTGAAATTGTTTTGCCTCTGTCCACCATAAGTTTCTTGCGGCTGATCAAGCCTTTGAATCTTATTATTCCCTCCGCGGTTGTAATAATTCTTCTCCCTTTCATATTCTTCTTGATCTCGACTGCCCATAGCTACCAACTTCTGCTGGTTATCGGTCTCCACTTTCTCTTGTTATGCTTGCGAGCTGCTCGCCACATTATTAATCATTTTAGGAAGTAAACTCCCATTTGCTGCTACTGAATTGGTGTTCGCGATGGGATATGATTCCATCTCATTTTGTTTCTCCTCCAAAGCAATGTATTCTTCTTGTACTTCTTGCAGTTCAGTCATAGTGATTGTATTCTTGACTCTGAAAATTTGTATGTACAACAGATTGGTCGCGAACATTGCATTGATAAAAGACAAGATAAGATATCTCTCATCAACTCTTCCCGCCATCTCACTGCACATTGTCTTCCATCTTATGGTTAAATGTTTCAGACTCTCTCCAACCCTCTGTTTTAACCCAAACACATCTTCAATACCTGGCCGCGATGAATTATTGCTTATATATGCTCCCAGAAATGTAGCTTGTAAATGATCAAAAGAAGTTATAGTATTTTTTGGTAATCCCTCAAACCATTTTAGCGCCTTTCCAGTTAAGCTAGATGCAAAATATTTACACAATACAGCATCATGATTCTCCCATTGCAGCATACGCCTAACATAAGCCTTAACATGTTGTACATCAAAAGTAGTTCCATTAAAAATGCTGGTTAATGCTGGTAAGTTTCACTTAGGAGGTATTCCTCTTAATTGTACTTCTTGAGTAAATGGAGTTCTCGCAGCTTCTTCAATTGCTTCATCGAGTTGCCTTCTACCTCCTTCTTTTCTGTTATTTGCTCATTCGCAGCTGAATTTGGTTCCATTGGTCTTTTCAACGCTGCTTCCCCTATTATGCGTTCATGTACTTCTTGTCTTGCGAGATTTTGTATATCTTCATATACATCCATATTTCTTCTTCTGCGATCTTCTGCTTCAGCTTCTTCTTGCCATCGCAACTGATTATACTATCTATTTTCTTCTCTGCGAATTTCTTCATTTCTCATCATTTCTCCTTGCTGTCTTTCTATTCTCCTTTGTATTCTATCATATTCTCCCTGAATATTATCATTATGGCGATTTTGCGTCCGTCTCCTTTCTCGATTTTCATGGTTATTTTGTCGTACTGCCTCTTGAAATTCTTGTTCTTCTACTTCTGCCCTCAATCTTTCTCTCTCGCGAGCTAGTCGTGCTTGTTCAGCATAATGTCTCTCAATTTCTTCTTCAATTATTCTTCGATTTCTCTGGATCTGTCGTCCATGTAATATCCTCCTACCTTCTTCTGGATTATCTTCATCATTTTGGTTGTTTCTTCCCTCTTGATTTCTGTTGTTAAGTCTATTATCCAAATTTTTTCCACGCAGATCATGGCGATTTTCTACTACCTCTTCTTCTCTAAGACGTTGCTCTTCATTTAGATTTTGCATTTCTTCTTGGATATTTCCTCTAGCATTTCAATCTGGGGAATTTGGTCTTAATTCTTCCCTTACTGATCTTTAATTCGATCTAACAGTACTTCTTGATCTTCTATTTTGTAATCTCAAATTCTCCATTCTCAACTCGTGATTTTGTCTTGTTAAATTTGCACGCTCTTCCTCCTCTAATCTTCTTTCCTCTTGTATTCTTTGTCTTGGATCATTTGCTGTTTCATTTTCATCTCCTCCATGAATTAATCCTTCAACCATTCCTTGATTTCTTTCTTCTCTTCTTCCGTCTCTTAATTGTTGATCTTCTATATCTTCCATCGATTCCGATCTCCAAGTATGCACACTCACTCTATCATAATCCACATTTCTATTTTGGATCGGTGTTTGTTGATTAGGTTGTGGGATTTGATCTTCTCCTTTAATCCTTGATCTATTTCTTCTTGTTCTTATCCTTGAAGAATCTCCTAATTCATTTGTTTCTTCTCCTGCAAGTCTTTTACTCCTCCTCACAGTTGTTGGTGGTTCTGATGTATTTCTTCTTCTTCTAGCCATTTCTTCAACTCTAATGATTTCTTTAAATTTTCAAATTGTATTTAGAGATTTCTTAACTTAATTCTCCCTGTTTCGGGCGCCAAAATATAGTTGCAGGATTTCCCACACTACACCCTTGTTAAGATTCTGCTATATTTAACTCATAATTGAAGATGAAAAATGACACTTTATTATTTTGGTTTCAGAAATGTTTACAGAAATGAGAGAATTCAAGATTACAACTATTCTCTTGAAGTTTCTCTCTCCTCAAGATTTTCTTAACTCTCAAAAATATATCATCATTTTCTGGACACATTGGGTCTATATTTATAGGGTAGTTACATAGTGGATGACAGCTAAGTTTTCCTCTTATTTCGGTTTGATTCTGCGATTGTACCGTGATAGTTACAATGTTAAATCTCGCAAGTTTTATAACCGTCGCAGAACTATCATGCTTCTCTCAAGTTTTCTTCAGTCGTCAGGTATTACGTCTCTCTTTTGAAGGCTTTTGTGACACTCGTGAAATGTTGATAAAATCTTGCGGTGATGCTCGTTATGAAGTGTTGTTAATCTCGCAGAAAATAGATGTAGCGATATTCTGGTCCTACACAATAGATAAATAATAAGGTATTTTAGACACCTATCAAATTCCCCCACACTTAGACTTTGCTAGTCCTCGAGCAAATCAAACAAAATAATTATAAAACATACATACAACTCCGTTTCGTCGAGGCTATGGTTACTCTAAGCATAAATAACAAGGCTTTAAACCCCTAGGTGTCCATAGTGGATGAGCTTTAGTCTCGTAAAGGTTTACAAGAGGTCTGCCTACAAAACCTATATTTCCAACTCCATCTATTAGTGACAAATCAATGAACGAATCCAAAATGACTACAGGAGGAGGTACCTTGTGCAAATTCAATTCATATATTAGTAAATAAAGCTCTAATTAGATAGTCGAACAAGCCACAATAATTGGAAACTAACAAACCACAATCACAATGAAAAGATTAAGAAGATGGATATATATGTAGATGTTGGCGAATATTCACAAGTGATCGATGTTTCCCATATCTGTATGAAGGTCACTGCCAAGATGAACCTATGCATCCTATTGGATTGAGCTACTGGTCTAAATTCTAGTGTCAAAACACTAGCATATACAAGGGAACCAGTGGTCAATAATCTTATTTCTACATCAACTCAACCGGCATATACAAGGGAACCAGGAGTGACTTTATTCAACAAATATAATATTTTTTTTTTCACTTTTTTTTTTGAGACAGCATGATTAGATCTTTTGGATCCAAGCGCATGCTTCTTGTCAGCAAGAATGTGATAGTTTCCTTGGATCCTGCGTTCCACGCTTGTTTAGGCGATGGAGACAGGGACAACGTTTCACACATACTGCTATCCAAGTGTCATTTTTATTCCGTTTGGTCTAATTGGGCGGTCTTTTTTTTTTTTTTTTTTAGCAAATCAATCACTCTATTTCATCCTAGCAGTAATAACAAGTCGATGTTTAGTGACCCACCAAAGCACTTAGAGAACAATAGATAAATATGGAAAAATAAAAATAGAATGTGATATGGTGATATTCCGAGATATGGTAACAACTATCATGTTATTTGTGATTTCTGAGATATGTTCGTCCCTTTTAGTTAATTGGTTCCTCAACTCCTGTAATCAAAATGGTTCCATCCACTAATGGTGTCATCCTAAAGGCACAATTTTCTATATTTCGGAGTTCAAAAAGCACAATTTTTTTTTTTGTTTTTCTATTTTTTGTTTTTTTTTTTAATAAAGGCATAAAACAAACTATACAAACATATAAATGCTCCCCCACACTTAAACTTTACATTGTCCTCAATGTAAAATTGAATCGTCCAAAGAAAGTTCAAGGTGGGAAATTCCGCAAATGATATGCAAAAACAAGAAAATAAAGATAAAATGCATAAAGAATAAAAAGATAAAGATAAAGATACAAAACCGGTGGGTTGCCTCCCACTTAGCGCTTGGTTTAAAGTCGTCAGCCCGACATGCTCCTTGTTTACTAAGACTCCTCCAGAGAGAATGCCTCCACAAAGTTCACACCTTCCACAACTTCGGAAGTAAAGTTCTCATAATATGGTTTCAGCCGGTGTCCATTCACTTTAAACTCCTTTCCTGTAGCTATGCTACGAATTTCTACTGCACCATGAGAAAACACATTAGTAACAACAAAAGGTCCAATCCAACGTGACCTTAATTGACCCGGAAATAATTGCAAGCGAGAATTAAACAAAAGCACTTTTTGCCCAACACAAAATTGTTTTCTAGAAATCATAGTATCATGAAATGCCTTAGTTTTCTCCTTGTAAATGCGTGAGCTTTCAAATGCATCATTGCGAAGCTCCTCTAGCTCTTGGAGTTGCAACTTTCTTTATTTTCCAGCACCATCCAACTCCATATTGCATTGCTTAATAGCCCAAAACGCCTTATGTTCAATCTCAACGGGTAAGAGATAAGGTTTACCGTACACAATCCTAAAGGGAGACATTCCAATAAGTGTTTTGTATGCGGTTCTATAAGACCACATAGCATCATTAAGTCGCATGCTCCAATCTTTCCTTGTTGGATTCACCGTTTTCTCTAGTATGGATTTCACATCTCGGTTAGACACCTCGGCTTGTCCATTGGTTTGGGGATGATAAGGTGTTGCAATCTTGTGCGACACATTGTACTTATTCAACAAGCTTTGTAAGAACCTGTTTTTGAAGTGAGAACCCCCATCGCTAATGGATCTTGGAATTCCAAACCTTGCAAAAATGTTAGCTTGCACAAAATCTGAAACCACTTTAGAATCATTAGTTGGGGTGGCCTTAGCTTTCACCCATTTCGATACATAATCAACATCAAGTAAGATATAAAAATTACCATGGGAGTTGACAAAAGGACCCATAAAATCAATACCACATATATCAAAAACTTCAATAAATTGAATAAAAGTTTGTGGCATTTGATTTTGAACACCTAGATTGCCTGTTCTTTGGCACCTATCACAAGTTGTGCAAAATATATGTGCATCCTTAAACAGGGTTGGCCAATAAAAACCGATTTCAAGTACCTTGTAAGCTGTTCTTTTACTCCCAAAATGTCCTCCACAAGCATAAGAGTGACAAAAAGACAAGATAGAGTTAAATTCAGATTCGGGAACGCACCTTCATATGACTTGGTCGCTGCCATGTTTCCATAAGTATGGATCATCCCATATATATTGGTTTCCTAACCTCTTAAGTTTGTCCCTCTTAGCACGAGACAAGTTCTTTGGGATTTGTTTAGACACCAAATAATTCACAATATTAGCATACCATGGTTCCGCCAAGGCAAGTGAGAATAGTTGATCATCCGGGAAACTTTCACGCAATGGGATAGCTTCCTTGTCTACAGCAAGACGGCTCAAGTGATCCGCAACGGTGTTCTCAATTCCTTTCTTGTCTTTGATTTCAATATCAAACTCTTGCAAGAGTAAAATCCATCATATGAGCCTCGGTTTCGCCTCTTTCTTTGTAAGCAAGTACCTAAGTGCTGCATGATTTGAAAAGATAACAACTTTTGTACCAATTAGATAAGAGCAAAACTTTTCCAAAGCAAAAACAATAGCTAATAACTCTTTTTCAGTGGTTGTGTAGTTTTGTTGGGCTTCATTTAACGTTCTAGAAGCATAATAAATAGCATGAGGTATCTTCCCCATACACTGCCCAAGAACCGCACCAACCGCATAGTCACTTGCATCACACATGAGCTCAAAAGGTTTGCTCCAATCCGGTGGTTTAATGATAGGGGCTGAAATCAAAAGTTCTTTCAAACGATTGAATGCCGCCACACACTTTTCATCAAAGTTAAAAACCACATCTTTTTGCAATAAGTTACAAAGTGGTGATGCTATCTTGGAAAATCCTTGATGAATCTACGATAAAACCCTGCATGACCAAGAAAAGAGCGTATCTCCCTCACCGTAGTAGGAGGGGTTAGAGCACGAATAAGGTCTATCTTAGATTTATCAACTTCCAATCCTTTAGAAGATATTATATGGCCTAAAACTATGCCATGAGTTACCATGAAATGGCACTTCTCCCAATTTAGCACAAGATTTGTTTCAACACATCGTTCAAGGATTAAAGACAAATTGTTCAAACAAAGGTCAAATGAATCACCAAAGACACTAAAGTCGTCCATGAACACTTCGATTATGTTTTCAACATATTCTGAAAATATACTCACCATACACCTTTGAAAAGTAGCTGGAGCATTGCACAAGCCAAAAGGCATCCTTCTATAAGCAAAAGTACTAAAAGGACAAGTGAAAGTGGTTTTCTCTTGATCCTCCGGCGCTATCACAATCTGATTATAACCTGAATAGCCATCAAGAAAGCAATAATAAGAGTGTCCAGCTAAACGTTCAAGCATTTGATCAATAAAATGTAATGAAAAGTGATCTTTTCTAGTAGTGGCATTCAATTTCCTATAATCAATACAAACCCTCCAACCGGTTTGCACACGAGTTGGGACAAGTTCATTCTCATCGTTCTCCACCACGGTCACACATGATTTCTTTGGTACAACTTGTACCTGGCTCACCCACTTGCTATCGAATATGGGGTAGACAACACCCACTTCCAAAAGCTTAAGTATATCATTTTTCACAACTTCCATCATAGGGGGGTTCAAACGACGTTGCGCTTCCCTTGTAGGCTTTGGATCGTCCTCCAAACGGATCTTGTGCATACAAACGACAGGGCTTATACCCTTGATATCGGCAATTTTCTATCCTATGGCCGTCTTGTGCTTCCTTAGCACCCTTAGAAGTTTTTGCTCTTGTAATTCACTAAGATCATTAGAAACAATCACAGGTAACTCTTCATTGTCACCCAAGTACAAGTACTTTAGGTGACTAGGAAGAGGTTTCAATTCTAACTTTGGAGATTTAACAATGGAAGGTAAAAAAATTTCATCACTGCATGGTAAAGAAATAAAAGATATATTATGAGTTTTCGGGCATCCTTGTAGTGAGTTAAGATCACCAAGGGCTTCTTTGACTTCATTACCACACTCTACATCATTATCAATGGATGTAGTTAAAACGGCTTCCAAAGCATCATCACCATTCAATTCAAACATTTTTTGTGCCAATGTATCCATAACATCAACGGAGAAGCAAGAGTGGACATCACTAGGATATCTCATCGTCTCAAAATGTTGAAACGTATTACTTCTCCTTCAAACTCCATAGTCAGCGTTCCCTTATCCACATCAATAATGTTCTTCGCCGTTTTCATGAAGGGACGCCCAAGTAGCAATGGAAGAGACGAGTCCGGTGAACCTTCATCCATCTCTAAGATACAAAAATCTGCTGGAAATACTAGTTGATTAACCTGCACAAGAACATCCTCAAAAATACCCATTGGCTAGACATTAGAGCGATCGGATAATTGCAACACAATTTCACCCTTTTTGAGAGGACCTAAATCAAGCGACTTATACATAGATGCAGGCATAACATTAACGGATGCACCTAAGTCTAACATTGCTTTGTTAAATGTAGTGTTACCAATTTTGACGGGAATGTCAAAGCTACCCGGGTCTTTGCATTTCAGTGGGAGTTTGTGTTGTAAGATTGTCGAAGCATTCTCCCCCACACTAAGCACTTCATTACCTTTGAGCCTCTGCTTATTGGTACACAAGTCCTTCAACACTTTTGCATACTTTGGAACTTGCTTAATAGCATCAATGAGTGGTATGTTCACATGAATCTTCTTAAGAACGTCTAAAATCTCCTTTTCTAGTGCCTCCTTCTTAGAATTTGCAAATCTGCGAGGAAAAGGTTAAGGAGGAACATAAGTAGGAATAGGAGTTTTAGAGTTAGGAATAGGTACCTCAAAAGTTTGGGGAGAATCCTCATTCTTCTCCTCCAAAACAGGTTCCTTTGGTGTTTCCACCTTGCCCGGTTCAGTAACTTCGAGTGGCACAAGTTGTGTACCACTTCTCAACGTAATTGCATTCACATCTCCTTTTGGGTTGATAGGTTGAGAAGGGAGTTTCCCACTATTTTGTGCCTTCATTTGGTTCAACTCAAGAGCTATAGAACCAACTTGGGTTTCCAACTCTTTCATCGTGCTCTCCGTTCTTTGCATAAAAGATTTCATCAACTCTTCTATACTTGACCCCTGATTTTGAGGTTGTTGTTGAAATTATTGTCTCGTATGGAATTATTTTTGTTAAGGTTGAAATCCACCTGAATTGTTGAAATTAGGTTGTTGAACTGCTCCTTGCTTGTTCGCATAGCTAAAATTGGGGTGATCTCTCCATTCCGGATTGTAAGTGTTGGAATAAGGATCATACCGTCTTTGCTGATTTGGAAAGACCGCATTAGATTGCTCATTGACGTCTTCATACCCATGAGAACTTGGTATCACCGCGGCTGCAACTTGTTGCATCATTGCTGACATGTTACCCATTTGTTGACGAAGTTCCTCGACCTCGCTCATTTCATTGACTCTCCTAAGAAGCACATCCGAACCACGACTCAAGAATTGTTGGGAGTTTGCTGCCATGTTTTCAATCAACTCTCTAGCTTGTACCACCGTCTTGATCACTAGTGCACCACCACCCGATACGTCAATAAGATTCCTATCACTTGATTGGAGTCCTTCATAGAAGTATTGGATGATCATAGCGTCGCTGAATTAGTGATGAGGACAGCTTGCCACCAACCTCTTGTATCGTTCCCAACAATCATATAAGGATTCTCCCACATTTTGCTTCATTCCGCAAATCTCCTTGCGAATTTGATTAGCCTTAGATGCAGGAAAATATCTTTCTAAAAAGAGTTTCTTCAACCCATTCCAAGTTGTGACACTTCCGGGAGGCAAATAATATAACCAATCCTTAGCACTATCCGCCAAAGAGAATCGGAAAACTTTCAACATAGCACCATCGGCCTCCATATTCACTGGAAGCATAGCCGTGATAATGGTGTGAAAGTCCATAAGATGTTTGTTTGGATCTTCATTCACCATGCCATGGAACTTTGGTAATTCTCTAAGCAATCCCGGCTTTATCTCAAAAGTAGAGTCGGTTTGAATACAACCTCGTTGTGTATCCAGCTTGTGCGAAGCCAAGTCCTTGAGTGTACGATTTGCAGCATCACCCATTGCTTCTTCTTCTTCAAAAGGAATCTTGTGTTCTACTCCTTCTCCTTCTTGATGAAGAGCTTCGTGTTCTACTTCCAAGTTGTGTTCTTCCGTTGTTCCTTGCCTTGGTTGGAGTATTGTGCCTTTTCGAGTAGCTAACCCGCACCTTGGATAATTCAAATCTTTAGAAGCCAGGGATTAGTTACCTGAAAAACAATTCTCGTAAACAAGTGAGAAACAAGACAACAAACGAAACACAAGTATGCAAGAAGAAATAATAAAAAGAAACTAAAAACTATACAAGCCGAATGCCTCCCCGACAACGGCGCCAAAATTTGATCGGTTGTCAGCCAAGCAAAAATAAATTCACTTTCTCACTCTACTAAATATGAATGAAGTATGTGATAAGAAAGAGTTCGTATCCACAGAGAGGCGATTGTTGTTATGCAATTTTCAGATTCTTAAGTAACCAAAATAACCCAAGAGTGTGTTTTGTTTTTATCAAAGTTATAAAATAAAGTAAAGCAAAGCAAATAGTTTGAATAATCAATAAAGAGAAGATATTGGTCATGGGATAGTATCATTCACAAACATGTATTTTCATCAATGATTAGAATTGGTAATTTAATCTCGCAATTATCAAAAGTCTTAGGATATCTTGATCGCAAGAGTATCCCGTTTATTTCCTGATTTTATCACAAACAACATTAAAAGATGCTATTGTGAAATCTACTTAAAAAGCAACCTAAAGTGTAAAAGCATAATTAAGTTTAACTCCCTAAGAGCAATAAGTTCTATGAAATAAGACTAATCAATGCAAAAAAACGTGTAAAAGCACTAATTCGTTTTAACAAAGGTTATGATTCATATGCGATTAAAAAGATGTATCACTACAAGTATTAACCACAAGATACTACTAGAAATCAGAGATAACAACTTTTATGTATTGAAAACCCTAATATAGCTATAGAGATGAAAACAAATCCAATTGATTCCGGACTCAACCAAACTAGCATTCAAATCATATGATAATAAAAATAATGAATCATAAACGATAAAATTGAGACAAAACTAATTCATAGAATCAAATAACATGCTTGAAGAAATCAACTTTTATCCCATAACCAATAGTTGTATTTAGCTACACATATTAATGGAGTTCATCATCATAATATTCAAAGAAAGAAGATGAAACATAAAAGAAATCAAACCCTAGAAGTAGTTCACTGCAAAAGCTCCAAGAATAGAATAAAAACGTGATATAATTGTAGAAGTCTTTTCCTTTTTGTAGCTTTTTCTCCCTTCCAAAACTAGGTTTTTGTCTTCAAAGTCCATTAGGTAGAAATCCATCAAGCCCACAAGTGAGAGAAACCCGTGTAGAAATTATGTCCCAAACGCTCGCCGGAAAACTGTGTTTTTGGCTTGGAATCCGGCGCCGGAAAGTCGAACGGTCAACGGGTTAAGTCGGTCAACCGGGTCAACTACGAGTCAGTGATGAGTCAAGTACTGAAACGAGTCATGCCTAAGCCATTGCATCTTGCATATGCCATACTCAGCCATGATGGCTGTGTATTCTGTGCTGCATCATTTTAATCCAAAGCAATGATAGCCATTTGTTCTTCCCTGCACATTAGCTTTAGTTTCAGCTCCAACTGCTACTGCTTCAACCTAGTTCTGTCCAGTTCAATAGCTACAACTTTATTATTCCACAAGCCAACATTACACAGTTCCACTAAGTCCACATGCAATTTCCCCATCACCTGTTCTAGCATCATAACTGCAACACCCATGTTCAGTTCAATAGCTACAACTTCATGACAACTCCATAACAGCAAGTCCACCTAAACCCATTACTCCAGAGCTGTTCATAAATACAACTACACAGCAATGCCTTCACTGACTTCATTTACTGCCCATTCTCAGGCCAATGCCATCACAAAACCACCTGCCATGACTCAACCAACAACATTGCAACCTCACTCAGTTGCAAGCCAGTACCATCCCTTGCAGCTCAATCTCAATGCCACCAACACATCTTAAACTCCATCTGCAGTATCATGAGACTGCATTCTTGATCATCATTTCAGGCACTGAACAAACCACCATAGCCTTTCAGTAGCAGCACTAGCTACTCCAACTGCACCTAGCCATCTCCACGCTCATTTCCTCACATATTCCACCAATCTGTAGCTCCAACTTCATTGCAGTCACCACCTCCTCTGCAATACTTCTCTTCATGTATTCTTTGAGCTCAAACACAACTTGTTCTACAACCACCAACTGATTTAGCCATGGCTGCACACACCTTAATTCCCTGCAGTCTTGCAACAACTCAACACACACAAAACATTTAATCATTCGTACATCCAACTCCATAACCTCCACCTGCAACATCAAAAGCCATTCATCCATTTCTGGCCATTGCATCTCCTTCTTGACCACCTGCAGATTCATTTATAACATCACATCCCCTGTAATTTCAATATCACCATCTCCTCACTTCCATCAACACAATCACAGTGCCAGAACCTGCTTCACCTACAGCTGCATTCCATCTCCAATTATCACATGTAGCTTCATTTCCTTCTATCACTCTGACTGCAGCAACTCCATTCAAAACATTTGAGCACCAAAACAACCACAAGCTCCATTTCCTTGTTTCCTTATCAGTTCCATCATTTCCATATTCAATCCAGTTGCAACAGATTCATTTCAAACCCCAAATTTATCTCTTCTATGCCCAATAACAACACACAAGACCTCCTCAATTTCCCATCAGAATCAAACCCCTGCAATTCAGAACCATTCTATTCATCTTGATTTATTCAGTAACATCAAAACCCGTCTCTATCTTCGATTGAATCTTGAATCAACCAACAACCCATCTTACATATTCAATCTCAACACCACTATAAACCCAATTTCAGAGAACCCATCAATTCATCCTTGAATACATTAATCATCACGAACCCTCAATTTCTTATTCCCTGAGTTTCTTCATAACACCAACAGCAACTCAGATCGTGATTTTAATGGAAACAACATATTCTTACCATCAACAACTCATCACCAACACCTCACCAAGGTCTTCTTCTTCATCACATAATCAACTTTAAACCCTAATCAAGCTGACTCTTCTCGATCTTAATCTCTGTCTTAATTTCTCGATCCCTATTTCTTAATTTCACCAGCAGCGGCGCTGCTTTTCTTTCTCAATTTTAGGGACAATGATTGAATGAATGAGAGAACAGTCTTCTCTCAATTTAGGCTTAGGGTAATGATTTGGGAAGGATTTAGCCACCCCAGCAGTTGAGATAAGGGTCACCCAGATGTATCCCCCTTAACCTTGACTAATTGGTTTTTAGTACTCCTCCAAATAAAGCTTCCCCTTAACTTGACTATCTCCAGATAGTGTTCGACGTGAAATGACAGCTTTGACCCTTTATGATCCAAATGCTCTTCCACCAGCTGCAGCCGCCTCTTGCATCTCAAGTCCACTTCTTCTCTTCAATGTCTTAATCATCATTAAAGCCGCCATGCTTTTCAGACATAATTCGCATAACTAAAGCTGGCATACTTTTCAGACAGAGATGAAGAAATGAAATAAAATCAAATAATGAGACACAATCCGCCTCCAACGCTTTAGCCATGTTTCCTCTTCTTTTGATCCAAATGACTCCAAAGTACCTAAATACTCAAAAACAAAACATAAGATACATAATTTACAAGAAAACTAGCAGAGAAAGCATAAACAATAGATAAATAATAAGGTGTTTTAGACACCTATCATTCTCTTGAATATGATATTGGCTATGGTTAAATGGTTTCTTTTGTTCAATTGGTTGTACCTACTCGATTCCAATGCATTTATTTGGGGTTTGGAAGTACTTGGAACATTATTGTGTACTCGATATTTTTCTCCCAAAATTCGAACATTTCGTGGAATGTAATCCACTTACTCGACTATTAATCTGTCAGTAGTTTCAAAAGATACGTTCAAATAAAATCACATGTATTCTAATTTTTGTGGAAGAACTCACAAAATATGATATGAGCCAGAAAATTTCCATTTCTTTACTTCATCCATGATACTAACAAACCAGTACATGTGGAAGTATGTCAACAAGAGAACTATTGAGATAAAGAATTTTCTCAAATTAAGCTAAATATAGTGAGATTCTCTTGGCCTATTGAGCTAAAGAATTTTCTCAAATTAAGCTAAATGTAGCAAAATTGAAAATGGAAAGAACCCAGAAGTAATGAGGGTTAGACGTACTGACTCATATAAAGCGTGTGAAAAGGGACACATATATCATGAAAAAAATATATATAATTATTATCATTTCCCAACAGTAATGACACCAAAGTATAGGTATCAATTGAACATGGGATCAGCTAAAATGTAATTCTAGCTCCCATCATAAATAAAAGAGTTGGAAATGCACCTTTAATGGCAACAAGAACTTTGGCTGGCCAATTTACTATCTTATCGAGCGCAACACTGCTCATTTTTTTTCTTCAAGATAGAACAAAGACGTCTCAAAATCTCTTGATGTACCAAGAGATAATCACACCTTGTTAAATTCCCAAGTAACCCGTGCAAATGGATATCATGTGGAACATCAAAATAATAAGAATGTAATTGATTGCATCTTTTATAGTCTCTAATATTTGGAAGGAAATATATTTTAGAGAAACTAATGAGTCAATCTAGTGCAATGTAATTCACTATAATATTTGGATTATTGAATCATATTGACTCCGACGATGAAGTATTTGAAACTGACTCATACAAGCTTTGGGCATAGCCATAAAGAAACTTTGGTTGTGACATGATGATTGTTTTGAAAGAACTCATACAAATATCACTTTATTTGAGTGAATGAAAATGGGAAAAAGATTGACAGAATGCAAAGTGACGACATATCTCTCAATAAGTGTTTTCTAAATTACTAGATGCACAACCCCCCTTCCCATTATGCTTTTAGGTAAGAAAACATATCACCCATTTTTACAAAGTCTTCAGTAAAACAGGATCGATACCATCCTAAGATGCAAATGGTAAAAAATTCATATTACAAAGAAAACAAGGTGAACTTTAGAAAAATATTCATGAAGAATACGTACCATTAAAGTGACTGTTAGATCTGGTGAATGTTTTGACATTTTGGACTAGTTATAGTTACCAAGAAATTTCTATTTGAAAACTCCTAGCACATATTACACAGTGTAAAGTACAAAGGCTAACCACCCTTGTTAATGCTAGAGAATTTACATCAAAAGGACTTGATGAATATTGCATGCTTAATAGGATCAATATAGAGCATCTTATACCCAATGGTCTCGCAGAGGCTACCATCAAAGGTTACAGATGGTGTCTAAGGAATAGGTCATGCGTACCAACCTACCTTTTATTACTTTGGGGATATGCAATATTACGCGCATATTTACTTAATTCGTTTTAGAACCCAATATTAGTCAACCTTTTCTGCGTACCAGTTGGTAACTGAATTTGAGCCTGACATTTGTGTTATTACGCATTTTTGGTTTCACTATATATGTTCCATTATGAGTCCACATCGTACTATGATGGGTCACGAAAATGATTAAGTAATTTTGTTGGATATTTACTCTCAACAATTATCCGCATTTTAGAACCTTTTGCAAGAGATCTCTTGCCGCTAGATTTGCCTTTTATAACTTTAGTGAGACAGTCTTCCCATCGTTAGGGGGAGATAAGAAAAAGTATTTTTTAAGGGAACGACAGGAATTATCGTGTTGTGTTCCCACTATGTCACATATTGATTCTTGTACTCCACAAATGTAAATATGAAGTAACAAAGAATAATCGATTTTCAGAATGTACATTGATGTCGTTAAAGTGATGAGATCACACATACCAGCTGCAAACCTACCTGTAAGGTTACAAATCCTCAAGAATACATATACACCATAGATTAAGGTGTTGCAACTACACTCAGTGGAAGTGTGGTTGAGGCCGTGGCTCCATAAAGGAAGTTGGAGAGACCACTTGGTTCGATCAATCCTCACCTAGAAAGGAAGTAGGTGAGTAAGGCACAACTTATTTATATCATCAAAAATCATCTCATAAGATTGTCTCTGAATATGTCCATGAATCAAACTGGAGGACGCTCCGAAGTTTTAAATGATTCTAGAGAACAATGAAATCCTGACGGATTATGAGAATGCACATGAGTCAATGAAAATATCATGCGTGCACAGTGATGATATAATTCATAAATAGTTGCTCTAGAAGTAGAGCACAATGAGATTGAACCATGCTTTATTTTGATTAATTTCAAATAAATAACATATTTGGCCTACACAATCCAGGTAGAACTTAGTTCTTTGGCAAATATACGGGTATTTGGTATGGTGGTGCTAACCAACCAAGTGTAAAGCCTATTGGACATACATAATTAATTTTTCATAAAGCATAATGAGAAGAAAGTAGTCTTAAATTACAAAGACTCGCTTGTGGCGCGAGGTTTCTCACAAAGCCCTGTAATTGTTCTCTTGTAATGAACGTTATAAAGTTCCGCTACTTAGTTATCTTGGTAATTTTCAAAAGGACTTGAAATGCAGCATATGTATGTGGTTGTTACATATCTTTGAAAGAATCAAGAGATAGAAGATATTTACAAAAGTGCTTGATAGACTTTTGTTTCCCAAATCAAGTAACTCTAAACCACAGAGTACGTTTACAATTAGATAAAACGTTCACTTATAGATTGAAGCAATCAGGCGGAAGTGGTATACCCGTCTAAGTGGCTATTTGATTTGGAGGGGATACACAAGTAAGTTATTTTTTCCTTGCGTGTTCATAAGAAAGTTCCTGATTTGGAATTGTAGTTATTTATGTTGATGTTATGATCGTTGTCGTATGCGTGAAAAATAATTACACTTTCTTACTACTCAAAATATAAATATAGCAAGGGAAAGAAAGGATCGATCCCACAGAGATGTCTAGGTTGTCAAATTATTTCGGTTTCCTATATAAAACACCGGGTGATTTTCTGATTTTTATATAAGCAAAAGTAAAATAAAAACAAACAAAGAAATAAAGCACACAAATCAAGGTAGTGAGAATATTGGTTAAGGATTCATCTTCATTCACAAATATGCTTTTTAACAATAACTAGAATTGATATTTAATCTCAACTTTTATCAAAAGCCCTAGAATACCTTGATCGCAAGAATATCCCGCAAATTCCCTTTTGTCATCAACAAACACATTAAAAGATGCGAATATGAATTCTATCTAAAAGAACAACCTAACGTGTAAAAGCACTAATTAAGTTTAATTCCCAAGATGCATTAAGTTCTATGAAATCAGGCCAATCAAATCAATCGAACGTGGAAAATGCACTAATACAATTTAACAAAGGTCACGAATCACTTGTGATTATTAGGATGTATCACTACAAGCAATCTTCACAATTATGCTACTTGTATTCAAGGAATATCACTTTTTCGTATAATAAACCCTAAACTAGCAATAGATATGATTATGAATTCTACCAATTTGCAACTTGACAAAACTAACATTCAATCATGCAACCCTATTTTCAGAGAATCGTGAACGATAAATATGAGACAAAACTAATATATTGAATCAAAGAATCATATTATGTGAAATCTGATTATTCCATAACCAATAATAAAATTAGGTATTCATATTCATGGAGTTCATAACAAGGAGAAAGATAAACCCTAACATGTTTACAAACCCTAGAAAAAAGTAGTAGAAGATATAATATCCTTGTCCAATTAGGATACTTAACCTCCTCAAAATCCACCAAAAACCCTAATTTTCACGTCCATAGCAAGCCCAAAACGCATCTCTCATTTCTCTTTTCGCACAGGCCCAATAAGGCCCAACAGAAAACCTAATCCAAATTGGTTTCACCATTTTGCTCATAACTTCTTCATACGAACTCGGAATGACCTCATTCTTTTTGCGTTCTTTTCGCGTTTGAATTATCTTAGAGATGGTGATAAGAATTCCTTGATTGAAATGAGTTAAAATTGGTCTTTGGACCTTCTTCATCAATAACACTTTACTTGTTTGCTCCTTTTAGCACTTTGTAGCTCCTAATGGCTAATTTCTCCTTCTTTTGCTCCAAACGACTCCAAAGCACCTAATCCACTCAAAAGTAAGCATAAGATACATAATTCACACTAAAACTCGCAAAGAAAGCATAAATACTAGATATAAAATTAGGTGTTTATCACACCTATCAAATTCCCCCACACTTAGACTTTGCTAGTCCTCAAGCAAATCAAACAAAACTAAAATACAACAACTCCGTGACGTCGAGGCTACGGTTAATTTTAGCATAAATAACAAGCCTTTAAACCCTTAGGTGTCCCTAGTGGACGAGTTATAGTCTCGTGAAGGTTTACTAGAGATATACCTACAAAACCTATATTTCCAACTCCGTCTATTTGTGACAAATCAATGAACGAATCCAAAATGACTACAGGAGGAGGTACCTTGCAAATTCAATTCAAGTATTAGTAAATAAACTCTAATTATATAGTCGAACAAGCCACAATACTCGGAAACTAACAAACCACAATCACAATGAAAAGATTAAGAAGATGGATATAGATCTAGATGTTGGCGAATGTTCACAAGTGATCGATGTTTCCCATATCTGTCTGAAGGTCACTACCAAGATGAACCTATGCCTATTAGATTGAGCTACTGGTATGAATTCTACATCAACTCACTGGCATATACAAGGGAACCAGAAGTGACTTTATTCAACCAAAATAATACTTTCTTTTTCTTTTCACTTTTTCACATTTTTTTTTCTTTTTTTTTTCTTTTTTTTTTAGACAACATGATTGGATCAAACTGGATCCAAGCACATGATTCTTGTCAGCAGATTACACGATAGTTCCCTTGGATCCTGCATTCCACGCTTGTTTAGGCGACGAAAACAGGGAGAACACACACATATTGCTTTATCCAAGTGTCTTTTATTCCGTTTGGTCTAATTGGTCGGTCTTTTTTTTTTCTTTTTCTTTCTTGTTTTTCATTTTTCTTTTCTTTTTCTAGTAACTCAATCACTCTATTTTATCCTAGCAGTAATAACAACTCGATTTTTAGTGACCCACCAAAGCACTTAGAGAACAATAGATAAATATGGAAAAATAAAAATATAATGTGATATGGTGATATTCCGAGATATGGTAACAACTATCATGTTAATTGTGATTTCTGAGCTATTTTCGTCCCTTTTAGTTAATTGGTTCCTCAACTCCTGCATTCAAAATGGTTCCATCCACTAATGGTGTCATCCTAAAGGCACAAGTTTCTAGATTTCGGAGTTCAAAAAGCACAAATTTTTCTTGGTTTTTCTAGTTTTCTGATTTTTTTTTACTAAAGGCATAAAACAAACTAAAACAAACTATACAAACATATAAATGCTCCCCCACACTTAAACTTCACATTGTCCTCAATGTGTAAAACCGAAAGTTCTGAATTCTGACGTAACAGCAGATAAAACGCAAAACCTGTGCAAATTGGTAAGGAATTTGGAAAAACTCCATTTCACAAAAGTTGTTCACCTACGTGTTTTCTACACAGTGTCAAAATTTCACAGTGTTTTGATAAATGGTCTGACAGTTATAGTCTCTGGACTAAACTACGCGCAGTCTGAAATTTTCTGACGAAAAGGTATTCGTCATAATTCTCTTCTAAGATAGATTATGGACTTAATGAAATTAAACATGGGGATGCAAATATGAAAACAATAAAAAAATAAATAAACAAAAATAAATCAAAAGGATAAGAGATACAAAAACGGTGGGTTGCCTCCCACTAAGCGCTTGTTTTAAAGTCGACGGCTCGACTTAGTTTCTTGAAAGATTCATTCCCCATATATTAGCAATCTGAAAAGTTGGGGATCCATCCATAGTACCTGTTTTGCAAACAATAGCTCCATACAAATATTAGTAATATAAAATAGAAATGAAGCTATTAACCGATAAAAGTTTCCCCCACACTTATTCTTGTCCACACTTGGAAGTGTATAAAGAAAATACGAGTCGGGTACTTCCACGGTATCTTGTTCCAAAACCTGCATAGTATGAGAATCAAGTTTCTCTAATGGGGGAAATCGAGAAACAAAGTCATTCAACAATGTTCTCGAAGCACATATATTCAAACCAATAAGAGGTAAAGGAGAAGAAACAATATGCAAAGGGTTAGACAAACCTTGCACAATCTCTTTTAGCACGGAATCTTCTTCATCCTTGAAAAATTCAAGTGAACTATTCACCTCTTGTATATCATGGTCCTCTATCAAACCTTGCAACCATTCTTCATCCGTTTCTGCCTTAACCGAAGTCTCGACATAAACATCATCATTACAAACATTCACAAGTTCAATTGGGTCTTCCATAATATTGGTCATAACGGTCACATTCTCAACATACTCCTCTTCATTAGACTCAAACCATGTTGCAAAATCTTGTAAAACACTAGTTTCATCATACTCATGTACCTTTTGAATAGGTTCTTGATCATTATAAAGATCAAGAGTTGAGTCAACTACACTAACGTCATCAAATATCTCCAAAGGTTGGTCCTTTTCAACACAATCATCATCGTCTTCATCTTCAGACTCACCATAATCAGAATCGTCGTCGGTTTCCCAACCTTTATCACGACGTCGTTTAAGTTCCATATGAATGGTCCTACTAATTTCATCGACAAGCTCTTCCGAGTATCCATCGTCTTCCAACTTGTATAATATATGCGCAAGTTTCCGGACGTTCACACGCTTACCACCATTAGCTACAATATGTTCTCTTTCCCATGACTCTCCCCTTTGAATGGGTGAATGATCATAACTACGATCCGGAGTCGGGTAAGAAGGCATATTCCAGAAATTGGTTTGTGCGACGTTCTCTCTATTACGGTCAAGTTGGTCTAGCCTTTGTTGCATATCTTGCAATTCGTTCATAATCTGCATACAACTCGAATAAAGCCAATTAGAAGTAGAGTTATCCCACCTAGGTGCTTGACTTACATACCCACTACAAGGTTGTTGTTGGTATGTATGAAAATCACCATAAGGTTCTCTAGGATATGCATCATAGCCAATAAATTGGTTTTGATTGCATTCCATAGATTGTGGGTAATTGTCATAGTGTTGAGGAGGGTGAAAGCCGTATCCATTGTTCCAATATGCCCCTTCCATAGAATTGGTACCTGAAATACGATTCCCAAACCAAGGTTAAAAACCAGAAAATAAGAAGAAGAAAAAAATAAGAAACAAAATTAAAAACAAAAATAAGATACCAAAAACAAGTGACAACCGTTGCCTCCCCGGAAATGGCGCCAAAATTTGATCGATGTCGTATGCGTCAAAAATAATTACACTTTCTTACTACTCAAAATATAAATATAGCAAGGGAAAGAAAGGATCGATCCCACAGAGAGGTCTAGGTTGTCAAATTATTTCGGTTTCCTATATAAAACACCGGGTGATTTTCTGATTTTTATATAAGCAAAAGTAAAATAAAAACAAACAAAGAAATAAAGCACACAAATCAAGGTAGTGAGAATATTGGTTAAGGATTCATCTTCATTCACAAATATGCTTTTTAACAATAACTAGAATTGATATTTAATCTCAACTTTTATCAAAAGCCCTAGAATACCTTGATCGCAAGAATATCCCGCAAATTCCCTTTTGTCATCAACAAACACATTAAAAGATGCGAATATGAATTCTATCTAAAAGAACAACCTAACGTGTAAAAGCACTAACTAAGTTTAATTCCCAAGATGCATTAATTTCTATGAAATCAGGCCAATCAAAGCAATCGAACGTGGAAAACGCACTAATACAATTTAACAAAGGTCACGAATCACTTGTGATTATTAGGATGTATCACTACAAGCAATCTTCACAATTATGCTACTTGTATTCAAGGAATATCACTTTTTCGTATAAGAAACCCTAAACTAGCAATAGATATGATTATGAATTCTACCAATTTGCAACTTGACAAAACTAACATTCAATCATGCAACCCTATTTTCAGAGAATCGTGAACGATAAATATGAGACAAAACTAATATATTGAATCAAAGAATCATATTATGTGAAATCTGATTATTCCATAACCAATAATAAAATTAGGTATTCATATTCATGGAGTTCATAACAAGGAGAAAGAGAAACCCTAACATGTTTACAAACCCTAGAAAAAAGTAGTAGAAGATATAATATCCTTGTCTAATTAGGATACTTAACCTCCTCAAAATCCACCAAAAACCCTAATTTTCACGTCCATAGCAAGCCCAAAACGCATCTCTCATTTCTCTTTTCGCACAGGCCCAATAAGGCCCAACAGAAAACCTAATCCAAATTGGTTTCACCATTTTGCTCATAACTTCTTCATACGAACTCGGAATGACCTCATTCTTTTTGCGTTCTTTTCGCGTTTGAATTCTCTTCGAGATGGTGATAAGAATTCCTTGATTGAAATGAGTTAAAATTGGTCTTTGGCCCTTCTTCATCAATAACACTTTACTTGTTTGCTCCTTTTAGCACTTTGTAGCTCCTAATGGATAATTTCTCCTTCTTTTGCTCCAAACGACTCCAAAGCACCTAATCCACTCAAAAGTAAGCATAAGATACATAATTCACACTAAAACTCGCAAAGAAAGCATAAATACTAGATATAAAATTAGGTGTTTATCACACCTATCATGTTACAGACATGATGTGTACTCTTGATGTAATAACAGACCTTAAAAGCTATTTAAAATCCGAATTTGAGATGAAAAATATAGGGAAAGCTCGATCGAATACTGAGCTTGTGGTATATTATTCCACCAGTTTGCATATGTCTAAAGTTGTCAGGCAATTTAACAAAGACACGCATCCTGATAGCACTCCCATGATTAGTCGAGGTTCAAATGTAAGTAAGTAACCATTTCGTCCAAAGGAATATGACGAAGATGTGTTGGGAGATGAAATTCCCATATATAAGTACAATAGATGCATTGTTGTACTTAGTATAATAATGTACTCAATTAAATTTCACATCCTCACGGAACTTGTTAGCTAGATATAGCTCCGCGCCAATGTAATGTCATTGGAATGGTATAGTGAATGTAATCATGTACTTAAAAGTAACCATTGACATAAAAAAAAATTATCCCTGCAAAGACATTAAAAGGAATGCTAATGAAAGTGCAATCCAAAAGTTGTTGATTATGAAGGAACAATAATCTCTTCTCCAACGAAAGTAATCAGAGGGAGATATGGTAGATTATTTTCTAGGCTATTATCGATATTCAGTTTCGAAAAGTACATGACTAAATAAACTGTGTGGAACAACTCTGAAAGTAATCAGGGGGAGATGCCGACATCAGGGGGAGGATCCAAGGATATGATGTCGACATATTTCACTTTGAAATTAAAGATGTGTTGTACTATTTTTCCCTTCGATCGAGAATAGTTTTTCCCAAAGGGTTTTGTTACTCGACAAGGTTTTTAGCGAGATAACACTAAAAACATCACGTATGTTGAAAGTTGAAGACATAAAGATCGTTGTTGATATTATTGAAAATATCCGGATCAAAGAAATGAAACGCGATATTCTGTTAAGCAACGTAACTCCCAGAATTAACAACATGGTCTTATAAATATTCATATCACCAAAGTAAAGTGTGATAAACTCCTTTTGACTGCATTAGACTAATGAAAATTGTCTGACATCAGGGGGGAGCATCTAAAGGTGTGTTGAACTCTTTTCCTTCACCGAGGTTACTTTTTCCCACGGGGTTTTGTTGCTCGGAAAGGTTTTTAATGAGACAACAACAAACACAAGGAACATAATTTCCCAATTAAGGCTATTGTCTTTCCCACGAAGATTTTCTTCCTTAGGAGTTGTGAAGCAACTAGTCAACTTCAACAGAGCAAAGTGATCATCTGCAAAAAACCACCTTTGTTTGTATCTGTCACGTTGTACTCTTTTCCCTTCATCAAGGTTTTATCCCAATGGGTTTTTCTTGTCAAGGTTTTAATGAGGCAACGTATACACATCCAACTATGTTCTAATTTTACTTAATATTATACTCTTTTTCTTTAGTTCAGGTTTTATCCCTCTGGGTTTTTCCTGACGAAGTTTTAACGAGCCAATTAACTTAGACTCGTCGATCTTTTAAGATCGTATTGCATGTGATAAACTACATGTAAAATACGAGACAACATGTGAAGTATTACATGTGAAGATTTGTACCAAGGTTTTGTCCCATTGGGTTTTTTCCTTATCAAAGTTTTAACGAGGCAATGGACTCCGACACAAGTAATCAAGGAGAACGACATTTTAAGAACTATATGTAAAGTATTATGTATAAAGTTTTGTTATTGAACCGCACAAGGGGGAGTGTTGCAGGGCCTACGGCCCATGGATGTGCGGTCCAACTAGATTCCTAGGGTTGTATATAAGGGAAACTATGTAATGATTCTAGACTACTCTCCTAATAATATTGTTATTCTCCTTCCTCTTATCTTTCCGTGTTTTCATCCACAATTCTCCTAAAACAATAAAATAATAATTCCATTAGAAAATAAAAAATAATTTTCATACATATGCATAAAATCTGTATAAAAATATTTTTTCATGGAAATTAATAAGATTTATTACTTTAAAAACAAATGCATGTCGTTCTAAAAATATTTCCGTTAATGTTTTTTTTAATCTTTTTCTATGTTTTCCATTTTTAAAAATCTATTTCGGTATTTATCCTATGATACTTTATTTTTAATATGGAAATTGTCGTTTTTTCCAAATGAATTTTTTAAATTAAGAATTATTCTTTAAATTAATATATTATTATTATATTGCAGGAGGTCATCCCCGTTCCCCGAAGTTTTATGCGTTCCAGGAGGTCCCATGTTCAAGTCCCCAATGGCGTAATATTGCAGGAATTAACATGGAAGGTAGTGTTAGTTTTCCCCCCTTGTGACACAATCTCGCCCCCCCTCCCGTTTCGGCTCCCCTTGGCAAGGTTACCCATGAGGCTCTCTGGTAGGCTAGCACAGCAACCTGTTCAATTAATGTAGTAGTATGTCGTTGGAGCCTAGCTTGTTAGGCTTCCAACTAGTTTCATGTAATAATATTTATCTAATATATATATAAAATAATAAATTATTATTTTATCAATTAAGTAATATCTCTTTAAAATCATAGGATTTGGGTGGTCCCGAACCTATTATTTTATAGATGTTTTACTGTAGTTTGAAATATCTTTATAATTTGAAATATCTTTATAATGTTCAAACGTTTTATTAAATTTAGGAGTTATAAGCATACAATCGGTCATCATGATACATTAATATTTTCTGATAGCAAACAATTGACTCTATACAATTGGTGGATAGAAATATGCATATATACCACTTTCATCTTAAAAAACGCTCATAAAACTTTATGCATTTGCTCAAAGTGACAATCGATTGATCTAACCATTAACGTTGAACGATTGAGGTCTTCACATTTAAAAATCATAGACTTTATTCGATGTGACATTCATATTGGCCGGTTATGGATTAAAAAACAACCGAAACATGTGAACTTCATTTAAGAACCGGTCAATATGAATGCTCATAGAAAATGATTCTTCGTTGAGTTGTTCAACCGGGATGATCATTCACATCGACTGATTCTGGTTAAACACATAAAATCTAATTTCGATTTTTTTTTTGAGTTAATGCATTAATCAAAAACATAATTAAGAAGATTGTGTTGATAGAAAAGCACTTGTTCTTTTTTTCTTCTTCATTTCTTCTAAATATATCGCACTCAGTCTATTTTTTGGAATTAGTTTATTCTTCGTCTTCAATAACCGGTTTGATTGCCTAAACTAAATCGTTTTCTCAATCTCTGGATCAGTTCCATTATGTTTCTTACTAGTTTTCTTAACTCGTTTTACTATCATCGTCATATAGAAAAATCGATCGATTAATTAATTTCTGAATCGACGATTTTAACATTGATGTTCAGTATAAAAATAGGAAATGAGGAAATTAGAAGAAATAGGAAATTGATTGATACGGTTTGTGTTTGAGCGAAATGAAGTTGGAATAAGTTTGAGTTCTTAAATTTTAATAGTAAGGGTGACTTAATAGTTTTACCTTTTTAGACACCATATATTCCCCTATTAATAACAAGTGTTTTCTTCATCAACAACACTAATGCCAACCTAAGCAATCACATTAGCAACATTATGGGAGTTCAAGTGCTAAGTACTTGAGACCCCCCTTATTCACTTACAAAAAAAAGATTCCCTCATTCAAATTCTGTGTTGAAAAACTCAAGATCAGGCTTGCCTGTTGGGAAAATGGTCCTCTATGTCCAGCAGGGACACAAATCATCAGTATCACTGTCACCTCTACCTCTAACATCTAACAGATCAATTGTCTCAAGCTCCCAAAACAAAACTTCCAAGACCTGAATAAGATTCAGAGAGTCCGGGGCAAAGACATTGATAATCCAAAAGGCTATTACCCAAAATTTTGGACTTATGTTTGGAAGCCAAAGGACCTAGGAGGCATGAGATTTATGAATATGGAACATTTCAACACTGCTATGATCGCAAAAATTGGATATGAGATGGAAAAATACAAAGACTCTCTCTCGTACCAAATCATGGATGCTAAGTACTTATTAGGAAGGAATTTTCTCAACATGGATATCAAACACAGGGATGGAGACTCTTAGATCTAGAAAGGCATTCTGGAGGGCATAAGTAATATTCAGGAACATAGCATTTGGAAAATTAGAAATGTTAAAATAATCAACATATGGGAAGACATATTGACATCTACCATAAACTCTTTACTGACCGAGCCTGATGATAGGTGTCCAAAACACCTTATTATTTATCTATTGTTTATGCTTTCTCTGCTAGTTTTCTTGTAAAATGTGTATCTTATGATTGTTTTTGAGTATTTAGGTACTTTGGATTCATTTGGAACAAAAGAAGAGGAAACGTCGCTTACAAGGCAAAAAGGTGCAAGTGCTATTTGGGACGAACTATTTCTCATTATTCGCTTCTATTTATTGATTTCTGTCTGAAAAAGTATGTCGACTTTAGTGAAGTATTTTTTGTCTGAAAAGCACGACTGCTTTGGTGATGAATAGAAACTGAAGAGATGAAGTGGGTTTGAGAAGTAAGAGACGGTTGCTGTTGGTGGAGGAACTCGAGAAAGGAAGAAAGCGTTCGTTTGGAGCGAAAATGAGCAAAAATGCAAGTTCACATGCGAGCGAAGCTAGATACGGTTGGCAAGAAAGAGGATAGGCATGTTAGTTCTCTGGAACTGAAAAGCAATTCATCATTTGGGTATCCCTTATCCACCTCACAAGGGTGGCTATATCGACTAGACTAATTCCTACACAAACCTAAAAGTCGGAGAAAATTATCTTTACTCTTATCATTATTTACCTGAAAACAAGACACAGAATGGCTGCGGCTCTTCATGAAGGAATTTCAAATTCAATGGAGGATAAGAAAGGAAGAGGTGAATCTGCTATGAATTTTCTCCCATGGGTTTTATTGAATGAGAAGAATCAATCAGTTGAAACGAGTTTTCGGAGATGAATTATAGCTGGGTTCTGTTCGAAACTCAAAGAAGATGGATTCGAGGGTTTGAATCTGGAAGAACAAGAAAGTTAGGGTTAATGAAAGTGAACAATTGAAGCTTCTGGTGGTGAATTAGGGTTTGTTCGATAATTGAAGATGATATAGCTGCTGGTTCAGATTCAGAATGGGTTTTGAGAATTGAAGAACCCAAATGATACTGTTGATATTCATGGGTATGAAATTGAAGATGGGGTTCTGGAATTGGAAACAAGGTTTGAAGACAAGAAGAAGCTCACAGATTTGTTGATTGAAATATCAGTGAAGATGTTGATGGTTGTTACTGTTAATCTAAGAATGAGAAGACCTAGATGTTGTTGATATGGAGATGTTGCTAGTCATTGTTGCTGGTTATTGAACACATAGAGAAGAAATTACAGACAAGGGTAGTTGTTTATGTATTGTTGATGGTTGCCATGGGACCAAGAATGGAAGTTGTAGTGTTAAATGAACTGCAGTGGATGTGCATAAGCAATGGTTGGTGGATTGAGCTGGATTTGCAAAAGAAGATGGATGGAATGGAGGTTTGAGTTAATGGGTCCTGGTGATGGAAATAATTATGTCCTGAGAAGTGGTTTTGCAGCTATACATCTGTGTTGAGAAGAGTAGGAGAATGGTTCTGAGTAAACTGCAGTATGAATGCTTAGATGAATATTAGGACAGGTACAAAATACAGAAGCAGGATGGAGTATGTGCTGTTTATGTTGTGTTACATGTGATGATGGTTTGGTTGAGCAGTTCACAGGTGGTTGAGCTCCTTGGGTTGGTTGAATTGTAGCTTGAGTTCTTGAGCTGAGGAGGATGTGTTGGCGCTGTGGTTTACAAGATTTAGTATGCTAGGGACATGGTGATACTGAATGAGTTGTAGAAGGAAATGAGATATGGGTTGCAGGATGTTCAACTCAGAAAAGAAATTTAATGAATAATTTTCCCTGACTCGATGGGGTTTGAGTTTGAATTGCAGGATTATGTGGTATGAATTTTGTGCAATATAGGGGAGAGAATTATATATCTCTGTGAAACAGTGGTACTATGTTATTGCAACTGGAGTTGAAGCAATTTCAGGCACAACTGGTGCTTGAAGGTGCAAGGTATTGCGGGTGATGGCAGGAACTGACAAGAGGTGCAAATCAAGGAGTTAAGTCATGATGTTCCGTTGCTGGAATTGGAGCTGTGAAATATTGATATTGTTGACCAAATGGAACTGAATTGCAGGGATGTGAACTAATGATGCTGTCACTATTATAGAGTGCAAGGTATTGCAAGTGAATTGGTTGGCGTGAATGAGTTGTTGATGTGTAGCTGGAGTGCAGATTGTGCTAAGCTTGGAGGTTGCAGAGAATCTACAGAATGGCTGAGTTGGGAGTTTTAGTTGAAGTGCAGCGCAAGTGAAGCAGCTGCAGTCAAGTCCATGGTGGTGCCGTGGCTTAGTGCTGCAGAAAATGGCTCGAACTGAGGTAATGAGAAGTTGCAGCATAGAATGAAGTTATGACTGGCAGAATGTGGAGAACAAGAACAAGGTCAAGAGGAGAAACCATACATTACAGGTAAAGCTAATGAGATCTGAGTTGTTGCTGAGTTCATGATGGTAATGACTGAGCTAGTGCAGCTGAAGATGGAGTGCATTTCTGCAGAGACAGAGCATATGCTGCTGTGGTGCTGCACTTATGGAGAATGGCAGAGCTGGTGCCTTGTACTGAAGATGGATTGTGGTGTTGATTGTAGTTGGAGGAAATTGAGTTAGCAGGAGAGCTGTGAAGGGGGTGTTGGGTTCCAAGCGGTGATGGAAATGGAATGGTTACAGCTTAATGAAGCGCCAACAGGGATGGTTCAGAAGTAGTGAAGCACAATCATTGTGCAACAACAAGCTCAAGTCTATGGCCTGAAAAGACTGAGTCTATTTCTGATTCATCATGACTAGGTCTGAGTTTGACCGAGCTAACTCAGTTAACTCCTCGATCCTGCCTTTCCATTGACTCGTTTGATTGGTGACCGGGTGGACTTTGCCGGTCACCTGAAGTTGATTTCTGGTCACTATTCCGACCAACTTCCGGCGTATTCACTAGTTTCCGGTGATACTTTTTGGGCATAGTTTTTACATGGGTTTTCTCACACATGGGCTTGGAGGACTTCTATCCATTGGAATTTTGAAGACTAGACCTAATTTTGGAACAAGATGAGCTACAAAAAGAGAAAGTTTTCTACAACTTTATTATCACATATTCTACTGGAGTTTTGGAGGAGAGCGGCAACTAGGGTTTGATTTCATTTATTTTTCATGTTCTTCATTTTATTTGTGAATATAATTATGATGAACTCAAAAGTTATGAGTAGCTAAAATTCATCTATTGGTTATGGGATATAAAGTGGATTTCACAAATAAGATTTGATTCAATGTTTTAGTTTTGTCTCAATAATTTACTGTTTATGATTCATGGTTCATATTGTTTATGATTTGATTGTTTGTTTGGTTGAGTCCGGAATCAATCCGATTGCATTCATATCTAGAGCTATATTAGGGTTTTCAATACAAAAACGTTGTTTATCCCTGATTTTAAGTAGAATAAATGTGGGTAGTACTTGTAGTGATATATCCTACTAGTCACATATGAATCATAACTTGGGTTAATTCGATTTAGTGCTTTTACACATTTTGATTGCCTTTATTAGTCTTATACCATATAACTTATTCCTTTTAGGGAGTTAAATCTAATTGTGCTTTTACACTTTAGGTTGCTTTCCAGGAAGAAGTCACATATGCATCTTTTAATGTGGTTGTGATGAAATCAGGGAATTAGCGGGATACTCTTGCGATCAAGGTATCCTAGGACTTTTAGTAAATGATAGATTAAAATTTCAATTCTAGTTATCGTTGAAAATTCAAGTTTATGAATGAAACTATCTCGTGACCAATACTTTCTCCTTATTGATTACTTTTATTTTTACTTTGCTTTCAATTTATTTCTATTGCTTTGAAATATCAACCCCCCCCTGGTTACAAAGAATCTGAAAATTTACATAACAACAATAGCCTCTCTGTGGATACGAACTCTTTCTTGTCGCATACTACTTTTATTTTAGTTAAGTAAGAAAGTGAAATTATTATTTTTGCTCGGCTGACAACCAACCACCAGATAACTTCCCCAATGATCTCCAACTTGTTGAAGATGTCCTTATGGAAAATGGAGAATAGAATGACCCTAAGATTCATACCTGGTTCAATTTCATTGAAGCCAAATCCATCATTGACACTGCCACCCATCATGGTGAGGAAGATCTGATTCAGTGAAAGCTAACAAACACGGGATTTTTTTTTACAGAGCTAAGATGGACGACATATATGAGGCAGATGCCCAAACCAGGAATTAAGGCAATATGGAAAATGTGTATCTTATGATTGTTTTTGAGTATTTAGGTACTTTGGAGTCATTTGGAACAAAATAAGAGGAAACGTCGCTTACAAGGCAAAAAGGTGCAAGTGCTATTGGGGACGAACTATTTCTCATTATTCGCTTCTATTTCTTGATTTCTGTCTGAAAAAGTATGTCGACTTTAGTGATGCATTTTTTGTCTGAAAAGCACGACTGCTTTAGTGATGAATAGAAACTGAAGAGATAAAGTGGGTTTGAGAAGTAAGAGACTGTTGATGTTGGTGGAGGAACTCGAGAAAGGAAGAAAGCGTTCGTTTGGAGCGAAAATGAGCAAAAATTCAAGTTCACATGCGAGCGAAGCTAGCTACGGTTGGAAAGAAAGAGGATAGGCATGTTAGTTCTCTGGAACTGATAAGCAATTCATCATATGGGTATCCCTTATCCACCTCACAAGGGTGGATATATCGACTATCCTGATTCCTACACAACCCTAAAAGTCGGAGAAAATTATCTTTACTCTTATCATTGTTTACCTGAAAACAAGACACAAAATGGTTGCGGCTCTTCATGAAGGAATTTCAAATTTAATGGAGGATAAGAAGGGAAAAGGTGAATCTGCTATGAATTTTCTCCTATGGGTTTTATTGAATGAGAAGAATCAATCAGTTGAAACGGGTTTTCGGAGATGAATTATAGCTGGGTTCTGTTCGAAACTCAAAGAAGATGGATTCGAGGGTTTGAATCTGGAAGAACAAGAAAGTTAGGGTTGATGAAAGTGAATAATTGAAGCTTCTGGTTGTGAATTAGGGTTTGTTCGATAATTGAAGATGCTACAGTTGCTGGTTCAGATTCAGAATGGGTTTTGAGAATTGAAGAACCCAAATGATACTGTTGATATTCATGGGTATGAAATTGAAGATGGGGTTCTGGAATTGGAAACAAGGTTTGAAGACAAGAAGAAGCTCACAGATTTGTTGATTGAAATATCAGTGAAGATATTGATGGTTGTTGCTGTTAATCTGAGAATGAGAAGACCCATATGTTGTTGATATGGAGATGTTGCTAGTCATTGTTGCTGGTTATTGAACACAGGGAGAAGAAATTACAGACAAGGGTAGTTGTTGATGTATTGTTGATGGTTGCCATGGGACCAAGAATGGAAGATGTAGTGTTAAATGAACTGCAGTGGCTGTGCATAAGAAATGGTTGGTGGATTGAGCTGGATTTGCAAAAGAAGATGGCAGGAATGGAGGTTTGAGTTAATGGGTTCTGGTGATGGAAATAATTATGTCCTGAGAAGTGGTTTTGCAGTTGTACATCTGTGTTGAGAAGAGTAGGAGAATGGTTCTGAGTAAACTGCAGTATGAATGCTTAGATGAATGTTAGGACAGGTACAAAATGCAGAAGCATGATGGAGTATGTGATGTTTATGTTGTGTTACAGGTGATGATGGTTTGGTTGAGCAGTTCACAGGTGGTTGAGCTCCTTGGGTTGGTGGAATTGTAGATTGAGTTCTTGAGCTGAGGAGGATGTGTTGGCGCTGTGGTTTACAAGATTTAGTATGCTAGGGATGTGGTGATACTGAATGAGTTGTAGAAGGCAATGATATATGGGTTGCAGGATGTTCAACTCAGAAAAGAAATTTAATGAAGAATTTTCCCTGACTCGATGGGGTTTGAGTTTGAATTGCAGGATTAGGTGGTATGAATGTTGTGCAATATAGGGGAGAGAATTATAGATCTCTGTGAAACAGTGGTACTGTGTTATTGCAACTGGAGTTGAAGCAATTGCAGGCATAACTGGTGCTTGAAGGTGCAAGGTATTGCGGGTGATGGAAGGAACTGACAAGAGGTGCAAATCAAGAAGTTAAGTCATGATGTTCTGTTGCTGGAATTGGAGCTGTGAAGTATTGATATTGTTGACCAAATGGAACTGACTTGCAGGGATGTGAATTGATGATGCTGTCACTATTATAGAGTGCAAGGTATTGCAAGTGAACTGGTTGGCGTGAATGAGATGTTGTTGTGTAGCTGGAGTGCAGATTGTGCTAAGCTTGGAGGTTGCAGAGAAGCTACAGAATGGATGAGCTGGGAGTTTTAGTTGAAGTGCAGCGCAAGTGAAGCAGCTACAGTCAAGTACATGGTGGTGATGTGGCTTAGTGCTGCAGAAACTGGCTCGAACTGAGGTAATGAGAAGCTGCAGCATAGAATGAAGTTATGACTGGCAGAATGTGGAGAACAAGAACAAGGTCAAGAGGAGCAACCATACATTACAGGTAAAGCTAATGAGATCTGAGTTGTTGCTGAGTTGATGATGGTAATGACTGAGCTAGTGCAGCTGAAGATGGAGTGCATTTCTGCAGAGACAGAGCATATGCTGCTGTGGTGCTGCACTTATGGAGAATGGCAGAGCTGGTGCCTTTCACTGGAGATGGATTGTGGTGTTGATTGTAGTTGGAGGCAATTGAGTTAGCAGGAGAGCTGTGAAGGGGGTGTTGGGTTCCAAGCGGTGATGGAAATGGAATGGTTACAGCTTAATGAAGCGCCAACAGGGCTGGTTCAGAAGCAGTGAAGCACAATCATTGTGCAACAACAAGCTCAAGTCTATGGCCTAAAAAGACTGAGTTTATTTCTGATTCATCATGACTAGGTCTGAGTTTGACCGAGCTAACTCAGTTGACTCCCCAATCCTGACTTTCTATTGACTCGTTTGACTGGTGACCAGGTGGACTTTTCCGGTCACCTGAAGTTGATTTCTGGTCACTATTCCGGCCAACTTCCGGCGTATTCACTAGTTTCCGCCGATACTTTTTGGGCATAGTTTTTACATGGGTTTTCTCACACATGGGCTTGGAGGACTTCTATCCATTGGACTTTTGAAGACTAGACCTAATTTTGGAACAAGATGAGCTACAAAAAGAGAAAGTTTGCTACAACTTTATTATCACATATTCTACTGGAGTTTTGGAGGAGAGCGGCAACTAGGGTTTGATTTCATTTATTTTTCATGTTCTTCATTTTATTTGTGAATATAATTATGATGAACTCAAAAGTTATGAGTAGCTAAAATTCATTTATTGGTTATGGGATATAAAGTGGATTTCACAAATAAGATTTGATTCAATGTTTTAGTTTTGTCTCAATAATTTACTGTTTATGATTCATGGTTCATATTGTTTATGATTTGATTGTTTGTTTGGTTGAGTCCGGAATCAATCCGATTGCATTCACATCTAGAGCTATATTAGGGTTTTCAATACGAAAACGTTGTTTATCCCTGATTTTAAATAGAATAAATGTGGGTAGTGCTTGTAGTGATATATCCTACTAGTTACATATGAATCATAACTTGGGTTAATTCGATTTAGTGCTTTTACACATTTTGATTGCCTTGATTAGTCTTATTCCATAGAACTTATTGCTTTTAGGAAGTTAAATCTAATTGTGCTTTTACACTTTAGGTTGCTTTCTAGGAAGAAGTCACATATGCATCTTTTAATGTGGTTGTGATGAAATCAGGGAATTAGCGGGATACTCTTGCGATCAAGGTATCCTAGGACTTTTAGTAAATGAGAGATTAAAATTTCAATTCTAGTCATCGTTGAAAATTCAAGTTTGTGAATGAAACTATCCCGTGACCAATACTTTCTCCTTATTGATTACTTTTATTTTTACTTTGATTTCAATTTATTTCTATTGCTTTGAAATATCAAACCCCCCCCCCTGGTTACTAAGAATCTGAAAATTTACATAACAACAATAGCCTCTCTGTGGATACGAACTCTTTCTTATCGCATACTACTTTTATTTTAGTTAAGTAAGAAAGTGAAGTTATTATTTTTGCTCGGCTGACAACCAACCACCTGATAACTTCCCCAATGATCTCCAACTTGTTGAAGATGTCCTTATGGAAAATGGAGAATAGAATGACCCTAAGATTCATACCTGGTTCAATTTCATTGAAGCCAAAGCCATCATTGACACTGCCACCCATCATGGTGAGGAAGATCAGATTCAGTGAAAGCTAACAAACACGGGATTTTATTTTACATAGCTAAGATGGACGACATATATGAGGCATATGCCCAAACCAGGAATTAAGGCAATATGGAAAATGTGCATCTTATGATTGTTTTTGAGTATTTAGGTACTTTGGAGTCATTTGGAACAAAAAAAGAGGAAACGTCGCTTACAAGGCAAAAAGGTGCAAGTGCTATTGGGGACGAACTATTTCTCATTATTCGCTTCTATTTCTTGATTTCTGTCTGAAAAAGTATGTCAAATTTAGTGATGCAATTTTTGTCTTAAAAGCACGACTGCTTTAGTGATGAATAGAAACTGAAGAGATAAAATGGGTTTGAGAAGTAAGAGACGGTTGTTGTTGGTGGAGGAACTCGAGAAAGGAAGAAAGCGTTCGTTTGGAGCGAAAATGAGCAAAAATGCAAGTTCACATGCGAGCGAAGCTATCTACGGTTGGAAAGAAATAGGATAGGCATGTTAGTTCTCTGGAACTGATAAGCAATTCATCATATGGGTATCCCTTATCCACCTCACAAGGGTGGATATATCGACTATCCTGATTCCTACACAACCCTAAAAGTCGGAGAAAATTATCTTTACTCTTATCATTGTTTACCTGAAAACAAGACACAAAATGGCTGCGGCTCTTCATGAAGGAATTTCAAATTCAATGGAGGATAAGAAGGGAAGAGGTGAATCTGCTATGAATTTTCTCCCATGGGTTTTATTGAATGAGAAGAATCAATCAGTTGAAACGGGTTTTCGGAGATGAATTATAGTTGGGTTCTGTTCGAAACTCAAAGAAGATGGATTCGAGGGTTTGAATCTGGAAGAACAAGAAAGTTAGGGTTGATGAAAGTGAACAATTGAAGCTTCTGGTGGTGAATTAGGGTTTGTTCGATAATTGAAGATGCTACAGCTGCTGGTTCAGATTCAGAATGGGTTTTGAGAATTGAAGAACCCAAATGATACTGTTGATATTCATGGGTATGAAATTGAAGATGGGGTTCTGGAATTGGAAACAAGGTTTGAAGACAAGAAGAAGCTCACAGATTTGTTGATTGAAATATCAGTGAAGATGTTGATGGTTGTTGCTGTTAATCTGAGAATGAGAAGACCCATATGTTGTTGATATGGAGATGTTGCTAGTCATTGTTTCTGGTTATTGAACACAGGGAGAAGAAATTACAGACAAGGGTAGCTGTTGATGTATTGTTGATGGTTGCCATTGGACCAAGAATGGAAGTTGTAGTGTTAAATGAACTGCAGTGGCTGTGCATAAGCAATGGTTGGTGGATTGAGCTGTATTTGCAAAAGAAGATGGCAGGAATGGAAGTTTGAGTTAATGGGTTCTGGTGATGGAAATAATTATGTCCAGAGAAGTGGTTTTGCAGTTGTACATCTGTGTTGAGAAGAGTAGGAGAATGGTTCTGAGTAAACTGCAGTATGAATGCTTAGATGAATGTTAGGACAGGTACAAAATGCAGAAGCAGGATGGAGTATGTGTTGTTTATGTTGTGTTACAGGTGATGATGGTTTGGTTGAGCAGTTCATAGGTGGTTGAGCTCCTTGGGTTGGTTGAATTGTAGCTTGAGTTCTTGAGCTGAGGAGGATGTGTTGGCGCTGTGGTTTACAAGATTTAGTATGCTAGGGACCTGGTGATACTGAATGAGTTGTAGAAGGCAATGAGATATGGGTTGCAGGATGTTCAACTCAGAAAAGAAATTTAATGAAGAATTTTCCCTGACTCGATGGGGTTTGAGTTTGAATTGCAGGATTAGGTGGTATGAATGTTGTGCAATGTAGGGGAGAGAATTATAGATCTCTGTGAAACAGTGGTACTATGTTATTGCAACTGGAGTTGAAGCAATTGCATGCACAACTGGTGCTTGAAGGTGCAAGGTATTGCGGGTGATGGTAGGAACTGACAAGAGGTGCAAATCAAGGAGTTAAGTCATGATGTTCTGTTGCTGGAATTGGAGCTGTGAAATATTGATATTGTTGACCAAATGGAACTGAATTGCAGGGATGTGAACTGATGATGATGTCACTATTATAGAGTGCAAGGTATTGCAAGTGAACTGGTTGGCGTGAATGAGTTATTGATGTGTAGCTGGAGTGCAGATTGTGCTAAGCTTGGAGGTTGCAGAGAAGCTACAGAATGGATGAGCTGGGAGTTTTAGTTGAAGTGAAGCGCAAGTGAAGCAGCTGCAGTCAAGTCCATGGTGGTGCTGTGGCTTAGTGCTGCAGAAACTGGCTCGAAATGAGGTAATGAGAAGTTGCAGCATAGAATGAAGTTATGACTGGCAGAATGTGGAGAACAAGAACAAGGTCAAGAGGAGAAACCATACATTACAGGTAAAGCTAATGAGATCTGAGTTGTTGCTGAGTTGATGATGGTAATGACTGAGCTAGTGCAGCTGAAGATGGAGTGCATTTCTGCAGAGACATAACATATGCTGCTGTGGTGCTTCACTTATGGAGAATGGCAGAGCTGGTGCCTTGCACTGAAGATGGATTGTGGTGTTGATTGTAGTTGGAGGAAAGTATCACTATTTTCCGGTGATACTTTTTGGGCATAGTTTTTACATGGGTTTTCTCACACATGGGCTTGGAGGACTTCTATCCATTGGACTTTTGAAAACATGACATAAGTTTTTATTATCACATATTCTACTAGAGTTTTGGAGGAGAGCAACAACTAGGGTTTGATTTCATTTATCTTTCATGTTCTTCATTTTATTTGTGAATATAATTATGATGAACTCAAAAGTTATGAGTAGCTAAAATTCATTTATTGGTTATGGGATATAAAGTGGATTTCACAAATAAGATTTGATTCAATGTTTTAGTTTTGTCTCAATAATTTACTGTTTATGATTCATGGTTCATATTGTTTATGATTTGATTGTTTGTTTGGTTGAGTCCGAAATCAATCCGATTGCATTCATATCTAGAGCTATATTAGGGTTTTCAATACGAAAACGTTGTTTATCCCTGATTTTAAGTAGATTAAATGTGGGTAGTGCTTGTAGTGATATATCCTACTAGTCACATATGAATCATAACTTGGGTTAATTCGATTTAGTGCTTTTACACATTTTGATTGCCTTGATTAGTCTTATTCCATAGAACTTATTGCTTTTAGGGAGTTAAATCTAATTGTGCTTTTACACTTTAGGTTGCTTTCTAGGAAGAAGTCACATATGCATCTTTTAATGTGGTTATGATGAAATCAGGGAATTAGCGGGATACTCTTGCGATCAAGGTATCCTAGGACTTTTAGTAAATGAGAGATTAAAATTTCAATTCTAGTCATCGTTGAAAATTCAAGTTTGTGAATGAAACTATCCCGTGACCAATACTTTCTCCTTATTGATTACTTTTATTTTTACTTTGCTTTCAATTTATTTCTATTGCTTTGAAATATCAACCCCCCCTGGTTACAAAGAATCTGAAAATTTACATAACAACAATAGCCTCTCTGTGGATACGAACTCTTTCTTATCGCATACTACTTTTATTTTAGTTAAGTAAGAAAGTGAAATTATTATTTTTGCTCGGCTGACAACCAACCACCTGATAACTTCCCCAATGATCTCCAACTTGTTGAAGATGTCCTTATGGAAAATGGAGAATAGAATGACCCTAAGATTCATACCTGGTTCAATTTCATTGAAGCCAAAGCCATCATTGACACTTCCACCCATCATGGTGAGGAAGATCAGATTCAGTGAAAGCTAACAAACACGGGAATTTTTTTTACAGAGCTAAGATGGACGACATATATGAGGCAGATGCCCAAACTAGGAATTAAGGCAATATGGAAAATGAATATTGCTCCAGACATACAGGTTTTTCTATGGAAATGTGCCCATGGAATCCTTCCCGCAAATGCTAAAACTGCTAGCATCCTTCACTATATTGACCCCATCTATAAGTTGTGCAATAATTGGGAGGAAACTATGACTTATCTTTTCTTGAACTGCCCTGTTGCTATCTCAATATGGCACCAAATTTTTGTACCAAATCTGTAATACCCTGATTTCGGCAGTGGTTGTCCGAATGGAATATAAGTAATGATTTGTCCTTTCCTAACACCAAGGCCTTTTCAGCACAATTGGCTCCAGAGTTGGCAGAAAACTCTGCAGTTAAGCGTGCTCGGGCGGGAGTAATCCAGGGATGGGTGACCATCCGGGAAGTTTCTGCTAGATTACCGCAGCGATGCCCGTTGAAAACCCCACATTGCCGGATATCCGCAGTGGCTAAGTGGGGACAGTATCGGTGGAGGGACGGGTCATTACAAATGGTATCGAGCAAGAAGACGGTTCACCTGCCGAGGGTGGGAAGGTACGCTGACGGGAATTGTCCAGGTGATTCTCATGAGGGGCAGGGAACGTCGGAGATCTGAGATTGAAAATATATTCCGGAGCCGAGGACGGATCCAATTTAAGGTGGTGGTATTGTAATACCCCGATTTCTGCAGTGGTTGGTCGAATGGAATATAAGTAATGATTTGTCCTTTCCTAACACCGAGGCATTTTCAGCACAATTGGCTCCAGAGTTGGCAGAAAACTCTGCAGTTAAGCGTGCTCGGGCGGGAGTAATCCAGGGATGGGTGACCATCCGGGAAGTTGCTGCTGGATTACCGCAGCGATGCCCGTTGAAAACCCCACACTGCGAGATATCCGCAGTGGCTAAGTGGGGACAGTATTGGTGGAGGGACGGGTCATTACAAAATCATGGTGAATTTGATTCCATCACAAATTTCCTAGATTGGTTCAGCTCCTGGTTTGCCTCAGGCAATAATACCTCTAACTATAGTGGCAATATTTATACTACAACTTGTTGGTACATTTGGAAAGCTAGTGTGACTATATCTTCAACCACACCCAGCTAAATGCCAGGAACACAACTCAGAGCATTAAATAACATCTTTGCTCAGAATTCATCATATGCAGGATCACATCCTCAACAATGTCCTTTATAATTTTGAGGACAATGTTGGTCTTCACTCTTTCATCTCTAATGACCAAAGAGGGGACTTTGGAATAGTCATAAAAATTTGCACTTTATAAGATCTAGAGTCCCTCTAGTATTACACTGCCCCAACTGCTATGAGGAGCAGACCTAGCCTTCAACCTGGCCGAGGAAATGCAACATACTAACATTGAAATTCAAGTTAAAACAATTGAGATCCTAGTTCATTTTACTATGCTCTATCAAAATGACGTCCACGAGAGATTCCACCTCAATTACCACAAAGTAAGTTGAAGAGAAAATGATGATGAAGGAAGAAGAAGAAACAACATCATTTCTTTTGTATTAGTTGGTCTTAAAACTACTCATAGAACTCAGAATTTAAAAACTTTCAATTCAGCTCTGCCATATAAAAACTTTAATTACAAGATTAGTGCCACTCTTCACGCCATTGGCTCTAACAAGTACTCCTCTTACGCTTGCCTAAGTTTTTCAATAAGAAAAGTAGAAACAATATTCCCCTTCTTCTATAAAAAGAAAATAGGCCTCCAATATTTTTCATTCGTCCGCCAGAAAATAACCTTCAAATTGAGCTCATGCAGAACAAAGCCACCCCAACTTGAGCAAAAGTTCATTTCCTGTCTTCCAGCCAGCCAGCCATCTCTGCCCTACCTAGTATGTCTTGAGAAAAGTCATCGAACGGCATCGACACTTCTCTTACTTCCGAAGAAACTAATTTCGGTCGTCATCAGAATATTCCTATCGAACGTAATTTTTTCCTCTCTTTCTAAAAATATATCTGTGAAGATTAAAAGAAGAAGAGGGAGAAAGATAGTCGAATGTTTTAAGAAAATGGAGGATCAAACTGCAAAAGGAGAAGATTTCTTGAATAAAGCTGAAAAAAAGATTAATGGCTGGGCTTTATTCTCTTCTAAATATGAAGATGCTGCTGATTTGTATGAAAAATCAGCCAATTCTTTCAAAATCGCCAAAGCATGTAATGGCCACTCTCTCTTTTATCACATTCTTTTTCATGGGAATAATTTCTGTTTCATTAATTTTGTTTTGGTTCTATATTTAAATTCTGATGGTTAATTTAAGTAAGCTGGATCAGTCATTAAGCATAAATTTTCTGATAAGAAATTAGGGTTGCAGATAAATAATTAAAAAGTTTTTTTTTTTTTTTTTAAAGTAGAGGGATTGATCTTTGCAGACTTTAGATGCAACAGTCACTTATATGTTCATAACAAAAACCTAATGATTTGATTTGTGTTGGTGTCATACTAACTTGACTGGTATAATGGTGTTACAGGGGATAGAGCTGCAGAAGTATACATCAAATTGGCTGGTTGTCATCTGAAGGTATAATGATTTGAACTTGTTATATGTTAACAACCGTGCTAGGCTGCACACAACTTGATCGCATTCTGACATGGATGGTTGTGGCATGGCGCTTAAACATAAGGCCCTTGGGATGGTGCACGCTTTTGGGTAAATTTCATGGGTTATTGTGGTGCCAAGCCACCATCCTTGGGTAACTAGTGAGCAAGTGGCGTGCACCTGATCATTTTTATATGCATAATGCTTTGGTTTATCATCGATATTTAAATATGGTACCTGATATTGATCTCTTTAATTGCAGTTGGATAGCAAACATGAAGCTGCTTCAGCATATGTTGATGCTGCAAATGCGTACAAAAAGATTTCTCCAAAAGGTGCTTTTTCTGCTACACCACAACTATATCTGTTCAAACATTAGTTTAGTATTCTCTCCGTAAAAAGTTTAAGTATGCAAAGTCGAGGTCATATAGATATGATTACAAAAGAAATCATATCTAGTATACCCTTTCGTTTGTCTTTGGTGTTTAGTAGTGGGCCTAGTGGCTTTAATAAATTTCTAAGTTTAGCTCGGAAAATGAGGCTTGGGTGGTGTTCATGTTAATGGCACACTTTACACCTAGTTTTCCAGTTATAGGAGGACTCTTTTGCGGCTATCTAGGCATCACGCAAAACTCATGTCTTGTTATCTGTTACTCAGACTGACCAAAGTTCTGAATGGAAGTTGGATTACATATTATATACTAGTTCTGGGTTTACTTGCTCTTGTTGCTTATTTATTTCCTTTGTTTCTTCCTGGAGGTCAGACTTGGTTTCCGTTCTTTAAATCAAGGCACTTGATTCTCCCCTATGTAACGAAATTGAACGATTCCTTTTTTATGTCTATCTCATGTTTCTTCACCATATAATTATGTGTTTGTAGATGCGATATCATGCTTGGAGCAGGCAGTGAGTCAATTCATGGAAATTGGAAGGTTTAACATGGCTGCTAGGTATTGCAAGGTGAAGTTACTGCAGATTTAAAGAAAGTCTTACCGTTTTCTTTTTCTTCTGGAATTTCTCAAGATCATAATTGCGTTCCACCCCCCACCCTAACAACTGTAACTGTTTATTGCGGAGAATCATGCACAACTGTTGTGCAGGTTCCAGCGGTATTTGCTTTTTAGATTTCTTAGTGATGTTGAAATATTGTCTACATATAGTACTATACAGATTCATTGTTTCCTGTGTAACAATGATTAGGTGAATTATTTATATGGTTTCTTCAACATGGTCGGAGAATTAAACTAGGAAATGCAGACATGATGTCCACTGTATTAGTTATTTACAATCTTACCTATACATGAGTTATATAGACCAAACAACATGATTCCATCTACATTTTAAGGGGAAAAAAAAGCCTGCGTCTTTTTCTTCATTTTCATTCTTTCCTCTTTATTGTTCCATACTTTCTAGAGCTACTTTAACGGCTAGCAAAGCTGTTTCCGCGCGTGTCCCTACGGAGAAATTTTGAGAAACAAAGTGTTGCTGTTACACATTATTTCTGATGAAACCTAGTCTTGTCAGTATAAGTACTTATTAATGATATGCATCCATGTTGTCTTTGTCTGCAGGAAATTGGAGAATTATGTGAGGTTCAACAAAACATAGACCAAGCTATTGCTTACTTTGAACGTGCAGCTGATCTTTTCCAAAGCGAAGAGGTGAACACTTCAGCAAACCAGTGCAAGCTGAAAGTTGCAGAATTTGCTGCCCAACAGGAACAGTAAGTAATGCTTTTAAGGTTGTAAATGACTAGTAAACACGCTCGTCGAAGTTCGCTGAATTTTGACTCGTTCAGGTTAATTTATGATATTCTGAAATCTTGAATTACTGGAACATTTGTTCCTTGCCTATTCCCCGATACATATCAATCATGACCCTTTTCAATTTCATCACCTGTAGCTTATGTTTAGAAGGATTCTAGTGGAAAGGATGATAGAGATCTCTTGAGGGACTAAATGCTTTCTTACGCAGTCAGATTTTTTTTTTGTTTCTGTTATTACTTCTTGTGGGATAGTTAAATCTTAAAACATAAATCACCTGCACCCCTGGGAAGTGCTAGCCTTAAATTCTTTGCCTGTTACTGTTGAATTGACATTAGACTATCCATCCTAGGTATCCAAAGGCAATTGAGATATATGAAGAGATAGCAAGACAGTCTCTCAATAATAACCTTCTGAAGTACAGTGTAAAAGGATACCTACTCAACGCTGGCCTTTGCCAACTTTGTAAAGACGATGTTGTTGCTATTACCAATGCACTGGAGAAATATCAGGTATGTTTTGGCTCCATCTAGACCTCCTAAACATAAACTTTATCATTATCTTACTGGTGACTTTAATGTATCTCAATTGCTTCTGCAGGATCTCGATCCGACTTTTACAGGAACTCGGGAGTGCAAGCTTTTAACTGTAAGTTATATTGTAATATGTATATATTAGCTACTGTCTATGGCTTATTGTATGTATGTTAGTTTAATTGTCTTCGAAATTGCCCTTTTCCCAAATAATTAGCTTTCCATCATCAGTCTCTTTTTATTCCTTCCAAATAATTTATTGTATAAACGCGTAGCACCTGTTGGCAGTGCGTCGTTGTACTTTCTGCATTTAAGTGTTCATCTAATATACTCAAAGGAGTGACTGTCCTGACTAATTTGAAGTCGGTGTAAGTTTTTAAGTTGGAAAACTCTGAATATATCTATAACACTCCCCTCCAAATTAGTTGTTGACAACTTTCACATATTCCCATCAGTGGTAACTTAAAAATGTATATTATTCTCATGAGTGAGTTTCCTTTCATATTTTGAGGCCGGTGCAAGTTTGCTGAGTGCTAAAACCATGAATTGCACTGGAACAGTCCCCTCCAAATAGGCTGTTGATAGTTTTGACATGTTCCACGTCAGTGGGACTAATACCCGAAAGCCTGGAATGCATTCCTTCAAATTTCTTGTTGACAATTTTGAGATAGACTGCATCACTGGTACTGGTACCTGAAAGGCTATATTGTTCACAACATGATTCACTAACGATACAAGTGTTCATTTTGTATGACAGGATTTGGCTGCTGCAATGGATGAGGAAGATATTGGAAAATTCACTGATGCGGTGAAGGAATTTGATAGCATGACCCGACTGGTAGGTTTCCATCTTTTTCAATATGCTCTCTCGGTTACTGTTGTTTAAATAAAGAACACTTCATGTCAGCCTAATTCAATGAGCTTACTGTTAAATTTAAGTCACACTGAGTTAATAATATTGTTGTTTTTTATTTTTATTTTCCTTGTTTTTGGCACATATTATTTAACGTCACTAAGATACTTCTGTTTATGCATATTTCTTTAGGATGCATGGAAGACCACAATGTTGCTGAGAGCAAAGGAAGCACTGAAGGCAAAAGAAGACGGGCCTGATCCTGATCTCACTTAATTTAGGGTTCTCTTCCCATCTTAGTATCTTACGCACTATTATTGGGCTTGTATTTGTTAATAGTGCTGGATGTTGCTGTGTAAATGGTGCCTCCCCAGCCACTTCTTTATCAAATTTGATTATATCATGTGTTTTCTTCTCTGCTGTATGGGACAATCATCAACATGCTTATCAGTGTGCATAATTATGTTTTCTTGCCTTTCATATGCTAATAATATTTAAGAGCGCTTCAATTAAAATATAATCAATAAGGTCTCAAGAGCTTCGAAATATCAGAGACAAGAGGTCTCAAGAATCTTAAGCTGATCTTTTTTGAATCCAATCTATATGAACAATGAATACCTAAAATACCTTTGCTCTTAGTGATTACAAATTGTGGCAATTTACACAATTTACAGTGAACACAAGATTACAAGGTACATAAAGACAACTAAGATGGTATTTTATTTCAACAAATTTCCTAACCTCAATACACGTCTCCGACTCTGGGGAACACATTTTGCTTAACCTAGAAAAGAACGAAAAAAATGCGGCAAAAGAACAGAATGAGAGACAACACAAGACTGTTCTCTAAAAAAAATAAAAACATGGAAGAATAAAATGAGACAACACAATACTGTTCTCTCTGAAAAATAAAAACACGGATTCATAGTTGTGGACTGCCAGAGGTACAAAATTTCTCCAAGGTCGTTTTCGACATGAAAATGCAATTCAAATTCGTATAACTGACAAATGTCAGAAAGAGATGAATATGGCCTCCGGCACCAGCCCCTTAGCAAAGATGGTAGCTTTACAACAAGGGGAATGTTTAACCATTTCTGCTTCAGATCTGACGGAAATATAGGTCTAACCCTTTCGTAATATTGACTTGTCCTATGGAACCTATTGATGAGGTGAGAACACCCAAGAAGTGGGTGCGCCAAATTATCGAGTCGCATGATTAGACTGGTTATCTAATAAGGGGAGCTAACCATCTCATCTCTGAACCATTGCCATTAGCCAAGTAGTAAATCTTCTTCCACTTTTCTTCTGAGAATGCCTCACGCATAATCAGTCTTTGCCTGTAAGAGATGCAGAGTACGAAAAAGTAAGCAACCACAAGTCCAAATTGAGAAGCTGGATGTATATATTAGCAACCAATCGCATAAAAGAAAATTTAAAATGTTACTTCCTAAAAAGAATCAATAACATAAAGAAACACTCAAGTTCCTGCAAAATCATCTCCCGTACAGTGTTCAACTCATGCACTGAATATGATCCACAAAAATACTTGCACTTAAGAAATAGAGAGGAATGTGTTTTGGTTTGTATTGGGAAGTGTCCATGTTGCTACATGTATACAAAGCACAGTCCAGTGTTATAGATTAAAGAAAACAACCTTCAGACCGTGTCATGAAAAGTCAGATTGTATGTATTATTCACCACAGAAATCTTGGCTCATCCACATTTAATAACAGTGGATGGTGTTTCCCACACTCGCACCAATTAAATATAGAACATCAAACCTCAAACAAATTTTTGGCTTGTTGGTCCAACTAGTTGGGAAAGTATCTAGGTTTGCTAAAGGTGCCATTTATAAGGACATCAGTAATATGAGGAATTTTTTGGTAATAGCAATCATTTACTACAGTGTAACGCCTAACACCTCATTACTCCACTCTTCTAGTACTCCAAGTTAAAGAAAAATGGGAAGTATAAATATGGTCTTGCAATCATGAGAAACAATCAGATTGTTCGTATTGCTAAGTGCAAATTCGAACTATAAGTAAAAGTTTTACATGTATACCCCAATCGCACTCAAAAACTTGCAGGTTCACTTCCTGTCACAGCCTAGAGCTGAGCTCATGTAAAGTTCAAATGCAGCGTAAGTATACTGGTATTTATTTTAGCAACTAATATCGGATAAGGGAAGATTTACTGAGCTTGTAAGCGAAGGAAATGAGAGATTACACACCTGAGATAGTAATGGCAAACCGTTGCAGCTTCGTCTAAGCCATAACGAGGAAAGTCTACACGAGCATTTGTTGGTACATTCGGCAGGTCCCTACGTAACTTACCTACTGCTGTTGAATTGGAAAAAGCCCCCACCATCATGTCATTGTGCGTCATGGGCCGATATACACTCACCTATGCACAATAACAACACAGATTAAATTATTGCTTTCAATATAAGTCGTTTTATGTAGACGAAATAAAATAGCTACATTTTCAAGCTAATCGGGAGAATTCTTATTACATTAGCATTGTGTGAAAAAAGGGGATATCAAAACCTGAATAATAAAAGTCTAGTTAAAAAACATAAAAACCCAACTCAAAGCAACTGAAAACCATGCTTTCAATGGTAAACCCAACTATCACAGATCACAGCTTCTTAGGGCCTGGGGGTTTCATCTATTTATGTTTCTAGAAACCACTTTCATTTCCATTGTAAAGAATTAACAACAAAAGTTAACTAATTTGACAACAACCTACCCTAAAAGTTGCTTGACGATAAAGGCATTACTGGTATGTCCATTACTGTCCAGAACAACCTACCCAAAAAGTTTTGACAACAACTTGGACTACTTAATTTGTACACATTCCATCCCAAAGAATCACCGGTATCCATTATGTAAATCACTTTACTTCTGCATTTGTTTTTTTTGTTCTCCGTGATATCTATATGGTCTATGATTTGCATATTTCTCATTTTACATTTGCAAATTTCTTTAGACTTTTGGACATTCGGAACAGTAAAGTCATGGGAGTAAAAGGCTCTTCAAATCCACTAATGCTAGCACAAATAAGTCATAGAATTAAACTAAGTTCTTTTTCAAGACAAAATGTAAAACAGACTACAAAACAGGTTGTTCAGTAAAACTACAAGAAAACAGGTATCAGAACATATCGTATAAGCAGAGCAATATAAACAGTGACGATGGATGTACAAACAAACTATAGAAGTGCTGTGGTTATGTACTCATAATTACATATTAGCAGATTCAGCAATAAACACTAATATACTTATCGCACTATTATACTAACCGTTGCAATTTTGTTAGCATGAATTGGACTCGTTGACCGAGCTGTCACTGCTTCTTCAAACTCACTGAATGTGTACCAGCTATTATACTGACAGGTGATCAAAAGAAAAACAACCATTATTACTATTGGCTTACGTGTGCATCTAAATTATTCAATCATCTAGAATCAACTAGACCCAAAATAATTAGCCAGGTAAGGAAACATACTTGATCAATTGCGAAAAGCACCGGAACATCCTTAACAAGTGATAATTCTTCCCGCAGACGCACTAAAACTCCAACAGCAGCATGTGTATGAGAAATTCCTGTTTGAATCAAGTCGTAAAGAGTGGAACCTTCAGGTATTGCCATTGAATCAACCCCTCTTCTTTTTCCAACACCAGCACCCTCTCCCAATGGAATAGCATCATAAATATGACAAGGTAATTGTTGCAAGCGAGATTCATTGTATTTCAGGAAATCCTATAATAGACAAGGCATGCAATATTAGTAGATGAAAGATACTATTAGGCACTTTTATAACTCTGAGATATTTAATCACAAACCAACGTTGACATGAACCACATCTATGTTTAGATAGCATTATTACCACAAATGTTTTCTTAATGAAATTCTCAGTATATTAGATTTGATAGAATATAATTACCACCAAGTACAAAGTTTATCAGCACTAGTGTGGAGCACAGCAGTTAACATGCGAATTGAAAAAATTACTCATCCCCCCTTAGAATTTTCTTAAGCAACAACAAATGGCAATGGACTGAGATATATACACCTACTAGAATTATTGATAATGGTAGTCACAAAAATTAGATTTCTGAAGAAGCACAGGCGCGGCAAGTGGAAATGGACATTGTGGACATGCTGATACGGGAAAAACTTCTATAATTTTACATTACAGACACCTAAAAGTGAACGCAAACACATATAGCCTTAATGACTGTCCTTGCTATTTAAGACTCCTCTATAGTCACAGGGGAGAAATAACATTGCATACCTGGAGAATATTTGTAGCTTGCAAAGGAGTATCCCAAAGATCAGTCTGTTCATTCTTATAAAAGAATCCTCCGTGAGTCCATGATTTACCTTCCGGGACATAAAACACCAACCAACCTTCCTCACGAGCCCAGTGAACAAGCATAGCAAGAGCAATACTTTTCCCTGAACTAACTGGACCATCCAGTAAAATCTGCTTTCGGGGTTTCCTATCTGTAACATATTCATCAAAATTAACATTCACCTAAAAAGTTTTCTTCAAGCACAAAAACTATTCTTTCATTACACAACTCAATTCCTTAAGCTTCCCTAGATGCACAAAATACATAAAGACTACAAAGTCTACCCATACTGCCATACATATAATTCCTCGTCTGCAATTAACAAGGAAACTATAGTTCCTAAATCACAGTACATTATGTTATTAAACTCAATCAGTACATACCAAAAAACTACACAAATTAGGGCAAACAATTGTTCATTCAACTAAAGGCTTGACTATATTACCACCAGATGATTGCAAGGGAGGATCAACAATGCGCCTGTAATTGTCACGAAGATCCAAGAAACTCTGCCGAATTAGCAATGCAGTCCTTTTGGATTCTTCAAACTCCTTTGCCATTCCTGATGGTATTCCTTCTGGTAAAGTCGCATTCAATGCTTCCATACTAGACACCACCAAAATCAAACAGTAAGTATATCAACATAGAGAATGAAATTGAGATTGAGAATCAGAGAATGAGAACTTACTCAAATGACATGTAAGAACAGACATCTTTTCTATCGAGTTGAGAAAGAGTTTGAGTTTTTGTAAACAATGGACGGCCATTAGGGCCAACATCAAGAGCCTTATTATTAATATCTTCAGCAAGATGACGAGAACGTGATTCTTCTTCAACGGAAATACTTACTTCATCTGAAACAAAATTATCATCGGATTTAGTATTGATTTCATTTTTCTTTTTTGATTTCTGAGCTTGTTTGGGATTTACTGATTTCTTTTTGGGAGTTTTTGATGCATAATTTGATGATTGGATACTGATAGTTGCAGGGATTAGGGCATTTTTTAGGTTTGATTGATTTTTTGCGGATACTGCCGATCTAATGATGGATTTGAGCATGTTTTTTTACCTATAAGAGTGAGAGTTGGGAGGGAGAGAGGGGTTTTAAGAGGGTGTTGCAATGGAAATGACAGATTGAAGACGACGGAGACGGACAAATAACACAATATGGTAATTTTAAGTTTTTGTTCTGGGCATTTTTGAAATTAGACCAGATCTTTTGGTTCTTATTGACTCGTATCTAAATCGGGGTTAAGTCCACCTTGTTTGTTTACTCCCGGTTCATCTGAGTCGTCTGGATATGACAAAAATTACCTAACTCATATGTATGTTTGTTTTTGAGTAAGATCTGACTCATCTAACTCAACAAAATGTGAGTCAGTGGCTTGGTCCCATGAGTCAAGGGTATTTTCATACCCGAAACCAACGATCTGACATCTAACTCGCGATGAGTCGGGGATTGATTCAGATCCAGATCACGAGTCAGATGCAAACATGGTGTAACTTTGATGATCTTTTTCCATTTTATTTATGTTGGTGACTTGTGAGTTGTGTGACTCGCATCTGACTCGTGGCTAGATACATCTGACTCGATGGACTAGGTAGACATTCAAAAAAGATTACAAAATGATCTTGCATCCTATACCATAATTATCATACAATACTGTCATAGTGTCATGCTTCAAAAAAAAAAAACAAAAAAAAACATACAAATCTATTTAATAGGTAAATGTATCTACTTCTTGAAAATCGGTGCTATCAACTACATAAGTTGTATAAAAAATCTACTCGCAATCTTGAAACCAGCGAAATTCAGAAAACTAATGTCTTCAATTTCCTTTAACATTCCAATTGTTATATTACTGCTTTTTAATCTCTCCAACTTTGCGTTGTATTGTGCATGAAGTTCAGGAAAAATTGTATAAATGGTTTGCATATATAGTAGCGTTGTAGAAAAAAATTAAACAAAATGAATAATACATGCAGAATGAATAATGCATGTGTTCATGTTTTTATTTTTATGCTAACGTGGGTCCCGTTAGACCTAGTCACTCCTTATGGGTCCAACAAAGAGGTATTTTAGATTATATATATTAGAATTGAAAACAGGGGAGGGTTAGACGTGAAAATAAAAGAAGAAAATAACATTTTATTCGGCCGTGAGAAAACAAGAGGAAACGGAAAAGTGTGAAGCCACCATTAAGGAATTGATTGGTGATATTAGTGATTTGAGTTGTGAGGTTGAAGAAAAAGGGTGTTCTAGCGAATGACCGGTTTGGTTGGTGAAGATTTATCCATCCATCGTATATTTCTTCAAAGGGGTAATTTTAGAGTTTGTTCAAATCAATGTAATAAGTTTTTCATCTTCCTTGTTTTGTTATTAGTTGAATCTACCTAATTATTTGGTAAAGATTTAGTTATCCATCGTTAATGGTGAGTAGAGAAAGAGGGAATTATTATCCAAGTGTTACATTCACCTTGAGGTTGTGTGAAACCCCAATTTGGGAGATATTGTTGTAACCCACTATATGTCATAGTGAAAGTTTGCCCGTAATCTTTGGTGTCGTGATTGGTAGTATTATTTTCGTCATATTGGGTATTGCGCATTATTGCATGTATGGGTTCCATATTTTGCATAGCGTCTCAAGTTGGTAATTCCAAGTGGTATCATAGCTACGTTGGTCGGGATTACCATGTGCAATAATAGAAAGTAGCACTAGTACTAGAATGGTTAATTTTATCTGTGAGAACTACGTGATATGGAAGGAGAAAATGGGAGACCTATTGTACTGCAAGTATGCAAAGATCTCCATACTCCTATAGAGAAGCAGGGAGTAAATCCTGATAAGACATATGAAGATACGTGGCGTGTTAGTAACTGTAAAGTTGTTGGTTTCATTTGACAATTGATTGATGATTCTATTTTTCATCATGTGGCTAGTGAGACATTAACATTTTCTTTGTGGACAAAGTTAGAGGTGATATATGGCCAGCAATCTCCTTGTGCAAAAGCTCTTCAATTTTCAAAGCTTGGAAGGTTAAAGTACAAGGACGGAGCTCAATGGCTTAGCATTTAAATTAAATAAAAGGACATCATGAATCGGCTCAAATCTATGGATTTGAAGATTCTTGATGAAATACAAGCTTATTTGTTGCTAAATACTTTACCATACAGTTGGGAAACATTGAAGACGTCTCTAAGTTATAATGCTAAAGACAAGAAGTTAACTATGGCTATTGTAACAAACAGTTTGCTGAATGAAGAAGTTAGAAGTAAGTCATCAGATTCATCTCATTCGAAAGTTCTTGTTATAAAGAAGCGGGATAGAATAAGAAACATAAAAGACCTTGTAGGAAGCTGAAGCAAGAACCACAAAATGGAAATAACAGAAACGAGGATGCTATAAGTTTTGCAAAAGATGATGGTGATATCATTTTATTATCTGATTGCAATGGTATGTGTATGATTTATGCGTGTTCCGTTTCAGAATAAGTGCATCTTACCATGCTACTCCTCGAGAAGATGTGTTTACCCAATACAAGATTGGCGACTTTGGGTCAGTTAAATGGGAAACAATATAATGGTTTTTCAAAGATTGTAGGATTTGAGTGATGTGAAAGTTGAGACTAGTGTTGGTTTCAAAAACGTACGACATATAACAATTCTCCCGTTTTGAATTTATTGTTATCGAGAGTATTAGATGAGGAAGATTAAACCAATTCCTAAACTGGTGGGCACTGAAATCTAACCAATGGCTACATAGTTATTGCGAGAGGCAAGAAGGTTGGCAAGTTATATATAACCTAGGTGAAGCTGATAAAATTTTATAAGAAGGAGGAGTTAGTTGAGAAGATCCATACTGATGACGACAATTTTTATATGATGACAAACTCACTACCAAAGTACAAGCATGTTTATTTCTGCAGCAGGGCATGTTTGGTGATGACAGGTACCTCTCCACAAGTCATTATGGAAGATTGTTGGGCCTAGACACTCCCTATGGGTCTAACAAAAAGGTATGTTAGGTTACATTAGTATATATATTTATTAGAATTGAAAACAGCGGGAGATACGCTAGGTTATATATATATATTTGTTCAGCCGTGAGAAAACAAGTAGAAAGAGAGAGAAAAGGCATCCACCATTAAGGAATTGATTGGTGATGTTAGTGATTTGAGTTATGAGCTTAAAGAAGAACGATGTCCTAGCGAAGGATCAGTTTGGTTGGTGAAGATTTATCCACCACATCCTATATCTCTTCAAAGTGGTAATTCTGTGGCTTATGCAAATCCTTGTAGTAAGTTTGTCATCTTCCTTGTTTTTTTATTAGTTGAATCTACCTAATTATTTGGTAAAGAATTAGTTATCAACCATTAGTGGTTAGTATCGAAAGAGGACATTGTTATCCAAATTTTATATACAACTTGAAGTTGTGTGAAACCCCAATTTGGTAGATATTGTTGTAACACATTATTTGTCATAGTGAAAGTTTGCCCATAATCTTTGATGTTGTGTGATTGGTATTATTTATGTCATATTGGGTATTTCATATTATTGCTTGTGTAGGTTCCATATTGTGCATAAAATCCCAGATTGGTAATTCCCCCAACAGGTCCATGCACAACTTAAATATAAATATGAAATGAGTTTGATCTCTCTTATACGGTTGAGTTGCGGATCATGACATTCTTAAAACTTGTTAATAAGAGACACATACATATGCCATTGGTTTGAGTTCATATCTAGTTATTAATGGGACGCTAAAGTGAGCCTACTAGCCAATATATAAACATCCTCTCTTTATATCGTTATGATTTAATTTTCATGCTTATATACACCACTATGATTTAATTGTAGTTAAGAACCAAAGCCGTTTACGAACATAGTCGAGAAGAAAAACCAAAAAATTTGGACCATAATATTTTAGTGAATAAAATCCCTACCAAATGCATAGTTTGTTTTACACCTCAAAACCATCAATGGATATCGACTGAAATAACTTATGGAAAAAATTGAACTTACAAAAATAAAGACTTAACTCGCGTACACAAACTGATTTGCTCAGTTCGTGAACTAGTTGATTTTGAGATAGTCATGGATGCTATTTAATTCAATAGTACATGAACTAAATTATGTAGTTCGCGAACTGGTTATTTGAATGTTTCATGTACACCTTTTTTTTCAAGTACACAAACTATTTTGACAATTCACGAAAATGTTAATTTCAATGTTACGATTCATATTTGAGTTCACAAACTATTTTGACAGATCATGAATTGATTTGGTATTATGATAATCAAACTCCAAATTAAGATTTTCGGTTCCGGAACTACTTAATCATTGTTCCTTGGCAAACCACTTGGTGCATAACGTATACTTACAGTTGCACACATCTTATTTGTGTTTCAAATCAAACTTCTCACATGATTACATGTACCATCTATATGGGGAAGTTTAGTTTGCTTGGTGTTAGAGCACTGCTCGGTCGAACTCGCAAGTGTTTCTATATCAAGCTTGTTTGTTAAGTTTAGTTGCCAAAACTATAAGTCTTGATTTCTAGTCTACTTATAGCTAAGTCTCGGATTAGGATAGAAAGTGTAGTTGAGAATTAGACTTCAGGGCGTTCATCAATTGAAGACAAAGAACTACTAAGGGGAGCTTGTGGAACTTCATCAACAAAAGGTATGTGGAGACTTGAACTCATCTATCTCTCAAAAGTCTATCTACTCTATCTCCTATTTGAGATAAAAGTTGTATAGCTATATAGACTTCGATTATACACATTTGATATTTCGAGCAGAGTTTAACTCGCTTACATATTTCTCGAAATATGTGTTGGTAATATTTCGCTTTAACCAAGTTCATCTTATATTCTTGACGAAAGTCAAAAGATGATCATGTGAAAATCGCCTGGTAACATCTTACATGATTTGTGTGAGACAGTCATTTGATGTAGACTCAGAATGTTTCGTATTGATCATTCGATCATTCAAACACTTGAAAATTGCTTTGAAGCTAATAGTTTGTGTGATCGTCTTCCAAGAATGTTTCAATGATTGAAATGGGAGTTTAGAACTATTAACCATGATCGGATATAGAATGGTATGCGTACTTGTATGCTAACTGTTGCAAGTTATTCCAAGTCTGGGAACCATAATATGCATACATGTATGCGCACTGTTGGTTCAATGAAAGTCCGAGAACTTAGTATGCATACCGGTATGCGTACTGCGTGAGTTTCAAGTTCCGGGATTTAACTGAGTTTGGAAGGTATGCGTACACGTTCGCATACTAGCGAACCAAACTTAGTCTAGCCACTTAGGTATGCGTACCCGTTTGCATATTTGAGTGGGTTATGTTCTAAAATCGGTTTGTTCATGAACTAATACATTTATATATTAAGGAATGTAATCTTTTGCAAACTGTGGCTATAATGTTCATGAATTGATTCGAAGATTTCATTCCTTAATTTTAGAAAGTAACCTCCTTAAGTATGCAAACGGGTACGCATACTTAAGTACCCGGATTGAGTTTGTTTTTACTTCCAAACTCCACCCGAATTTTCAACAACCGCCAGTACGCGTACGTGTACGCATACTTTAGGTTCCCAGTTTTGGACTTTTACACAAATGTGAGAACATACTATGTTTATATCCAAACATGGTTACTTGTTCAAAACTCTCATTTCAATCATTGAAACTTTCTTAGAGGATGTTAAAATAGTTGTTATCCACAGACTATTTTCATCAAAGCGAATTTCAAGTTATTGAAATAATATGACTTTCGTCACGAGTAAAGATGAACTTGACTAAAGTGAAAGCTTACTAACATATATTTCGAGAAATAGATAAGCGAGATACACTCGGCTTGAAATAAAAAATGTGTATAATTGAAGTCTATATAGCAATACGACTTTTATCTCAAAATATGAGATATAATAGATAGATTTTTGAGTAATAGATAAGTTCAAGTCTCCACATACCTTTTGTTGTTGAAGTTCCACAAGTTCCCTTAAGTAGTTCTTCGTCTTCATTCGATGAATGCCGTGGAGTCTAAAGTTCAACTATACTTACCGTCCTAATCCGAGACTTATCTATAAGTAGATTAGAAGTCAAGACTTATAGTTTTGGCAATTAAACTTGACAAACAAGATTGAGATAGCAACGCTTGCGAGTTTGATCGAGCAATGCTCTAACAATCTCCCTCTTTGTAAATTTTAGTGACAAAACTATCAATACATATGAAATACAAAATAAATAAACTTTGTATCTTCTCATCCAAATGCTTGATCTCCTTGGTTCTTCAACATTACTCGAAATCTTCGTCACTTCCAAGTACTCCAATGATTCTAAATGTGTTCAACTCAACATCATCGTTGTTGAAGATCCGTAGCTATAACAATGAGAAAACAATAACTCTCAATCATTGTTATACAGTGCCATAGTATTATTACACATCATCAAAGTTCAATTGTATCACAACTTTGACAACAATACTATGGTGTTATGTATCACTCCCCCTTAGTTAATACTTCATCTCACATGAAAACCACTCCCCCTTACATAATGATCCGAAAACCATATGTATTCATAGTGTGAACTACATATTAATTCTCCCCCTTTTTGTCAATAAAATTGGCAAATGTACGAAAATTAGTGGGATCCTAATGAACTTTCCATAGAGATACTTCATAACCAATAAAAGCACATATCAACTTTTTTAGATGCAATCATATAGCCGAAACTAAATGCATTCATCAAGGAGTTTATAAAGATACAAGATAACCCCTATAATATTCCATAGCCGCACTCCCCACAAAGATTTGGCAATTAAGCACAAGTTCAATTAAGAACTCTCCCCCATAAAATGTCATTCCCGAAAGAACAACAAGAGCGACCTTACTTTTACAAGAAAAAAAGGATTTCTTTGGACATTAACAAATCACATGAAACATGAATTTGTATCCAAAAATCTCAATTAAGTTAACCACAAGAGAACCCATGATTAAATTAATCTAAATTGCCCACATAAGAAAACTTACGGAGCCGCACAATATTTACATAACGTTATGGATCAGGGAAGATCAATACTGCGGAATTAACAAAAATTCATTATATTTTTCATCAATATTTTCACAATGACATATAATAGACTTTAATCTTTGTAAACAAAAGTTCATCCTATCTTCCATCAATATTTTTGCATACTGACATAATAGGCTTAACTTTTGTTTGTCAAAAGTTCATTCAATCTTTTATCAATACTTGCATACTGACTTATGAAAGACTTAACTTTTGACCACGTACGGGACAATCATAGTTCATGGACGCAAACACACATATCCCATAACAAGTTGTAATATATAAAACCATAAAGATTAATACTGCAAAATCATCTTCCAAATAAATTTTAGAATTTAAATAAATTAAATCTAAAAACACTGCAAGATGAAAACGTTGGCAATATCTATGTGTACTCACAATAATGGCTATTCCAAACCCTAGTTATCCTTCTTAAAACATAATAATAAATTCTCATAAGAAGTTTCCTAGACAAAAAAAAAACATTAAGTTTCTTTGATAACATCATACCTTTGAAATGGTCCATCATAAAAGGTATTACTGATGTCCTTGATTCTTTTGACTGTAGAGATACCATGTTCATGGGTAAGAACATTGACATTCCGATCAAAAATGTGGTCAAGATGCCTAGCTTTAACACAGTCCATGATGAGTTTCTTCTGATTCCTGATCAAGATGTTTTGATGTTCAAGGATTTTGGCATGTCCATCAATAATCTGATTTATCTGTATTTGAAGATTTGAAAAATCGACCCTAGAATCATTCTGAAAAAGAATTAAATCCTTGACAGATTCTCCAAACCAGGAGTCGTACTTTTTCTTTTCAATCATCCTTCTCAAGACAAGTTCTTGAACAGAATCGCATCCTTTAGAATCTTTTTCCATCTCAAGATTCACAACTTCTCAAGGTCTTGAGAAGTTCTCCATACCTTTTTTTTTTAATTAGGGAAGGCAAAACAATATAAGATTTATATATGTTTTCAAACAAGAGAGGGACACCCTTGTTATGGAAACCCTAAAAACTCCCAAGAGAGACACGGACGTTCGTTGACTGGTTGAAGAAAACAAATCAAAAGAGGTCCAAGAAGAATAAAATACACTATGTTTTCATATATCCCTTATCATCATGACTCAATAATTAAAAGAATTAATCAGAGCATAAGAAAGAGATACATAGCAACAAGGAGTCAATAAGTGACTCTACTTTCACAACATAGTCAAACATAATACAAATGGAAAGCAACAATAGACTTGAGCATCTCTCAAATGTCATTCTTGCATCCCTCAAGTTAGATACAAGAATGAAATTGCCTACAATTAGGTAGTCAAGTGAGATGTAATTCCACTTTGAGTATTGAGAGATGAGTTGTAAATTCTATCTGAAAGTTTGAATCTTGTATTCCTTACCTTATTTCAGTTATTTCTTATTCCTGAAGAATTCAACATAACCTTGTTAGGTGATCCTTTAGAGAATTTTTTTTGAGGATTAAGTCTAGGACCTATAAAAATTGGTTACAAAGGATTAGAAGAGAATGTCTCCACCATCTAAACTTAGATTTACCAGACTTATTCTCATAAATACTGGGAATGTGTATATTTGCGGTGTAAGAATATGCACCATGCAGAAGGACACGATTCCTGTGGGGATTTCAAGATGAGTGATCATTGAAATCCATTTTATGAGAGTCTTGGTATTCTGTAGGAATGAAATCCATTGTAGTGGTCATTAGATAGTTTACTCTGTTGACAGTGAAAATAAGTAGATTTTGAAGATCAGAAATCTGTTTCTTTCTAGCAAATCAATGTAAAACATGATGATTCTTTTTTCCCACAGAAAGAACAGGTTTCGTGGAAGAGAAACATTGGAAGAAACCTGTTTTAAATTCATAGCCCTATTAGGAGACTGCAAGACATGTAAATACTTCTTAGCATGAACTTCCTTTGGAGAACTTTTCTTCATGTATTGTAATATTGTCTGAGAATTAGTGATCGGTACAGAAGAATTTCTCGATAAAACAAAGTTTTCCCTTTTCAAGGATTTGCACTGTTCCTCGGCTAGAATAAGGGATGAACCCAGTTTCTCTTTTTCATCACGAAGTCTGTTTAGATTAGATGAATGCATCTCAATCATACGTTTTTCTATAATTGAGTCTTCTGTAATAATATTCTCAAGAACACTAATCTTTTCACGCTGTAGGGTAGTTTCTTGAATTAATTTTTCGATATTGTTGGAGAAGGACTCAATGATACTATAGATTTCCCGTTCTTGACCAAGAGACTTTTCAAATTCATCAATGAGCTGAGCATGATTTTGAAAATCAATAGACTCAGTAGATTTTTTTAGATTCTAGTGAGTTCCATTTCAGGTTTTATCAAAATGTCAAATATCTCATTTGAGGGAATGTTATCAGAATCTGATAAAACAACCTTTCTACCTCGGGATTCGGAAGAATCAACTAAGGAGTTATCCTTTGAGGAAATCCTAAGATATTTGGCATAATTAAAATCTTTGGAAGATATTTTGGTATGCGTAAATGCGAGAGATGAAATTATGTCCACAGAGTCAGATCGCTACAAACACAAACTTATGAGGTCTTAAACGTGTTTTCCTGCTATGATACCAATTGAAAAACCGGGGGGTACAACAACCTCACCCGATATTTCTCTTAGAAATCTGTATGGACTAACTCCAATATACCTTCAAGAGAATTAACTAGACAGTCAGACTGAATCTTAAGAAAAAGTATATCAAAGAGTTATATCCCAATTTCTCGTTATATCTCAATTTCTCGATTCAATCCGCAGTCAAACAAATAGAAATTTGCGAGCCTGATTGAATACAAGAGAAATAACTTGAACGTTACCAAAGACCAATATTCAAGGATCAATCAATTTCAAACAACAACCAAAGGTTAGATTTACCGATTAATCGATTCAACGCACAACATGTGATATTTCAATTATATAACAAAATATAATGCGGAAAAGAAATAACACAGACACCAGAAGTTTTGTTAACGAGGAAACCGCAAATGCAGAAAAACCCCAGGACCTAGTCCAGATTTGAATACCACACTGTATTAATCCGCTACAGACACTAGCCTATTATAAATATAACTTCGGTCTAGACTGTAGTTGAACCCTAATCAATCTCACACTGATTCAATGTATAGTTACGCTCCTTACGTCTCTGATCCCATTAGGATACTACGCATTTGATTCCCTTAGCTGATCTCACCCACAACTAAGATATCATGGCTAGTGTCTGTAGCGGCTTAATACAATGTGGTGTTCAAATCTGGACTAGGTCCTAGAGTTTTTCTGCATTTGCGGTTTCCTCGTTAACGAAATTTCTGGTGTCTGTGTTATTTCTTTTTCGTATTATATTTGTTTATATAATTTAAATATCACAGGTTGTGCGTAGTTCAATCAATTATATAATCCAACCTTTAGTTGTTGATATAAATTGATTGACACTTGAACATTGGTATTTGGTACCGTTCAAGTTGTTTCACATATTAATCAGGCTCACGGATTTCCATCTGTTTGATTTGCTGATTACATTGTGAAACATAGATATAAATCTTGGATATATTATATTGGAGTTAGTCTATACGGATTGCCTAAACGAAATATTGGGTGTGGTTGTTAGACCCCCGCTTTTTCACTTGGTTACAAAGCAATACGTGAACATGGAAACTAGTTCATGTACCTTCTTTGTTTATAAGCTACCAAGCCTTATTCATCCATATAACTAGAAGACTCTTTGCACACTAGAATTTTAATCCTAGCACTTACGTGTCCTAGTTGCGGCTAGAGTCGTCCTCTAAAACCTTGGGTTTCTTCTGGTAAAATTGTATTAGGTTACGACTTTGGAAGACTTCACTAAGGAATTCATGAAGCCTGGTCAGACTATCTTTTACCTGATAGTTATTATTATCCAGATCTTTTTCTTATTGGTCATTATAACTTCCGAACTGTAGATCAGGAACAAGATAGATATAAATCATAAAGTACTATTCATATCATAGATTTCACAAGACCAGGGCCGGGCCTGATAGGGAAGCTGGAAAAGTGGAGCTTGCAGGCAACAAAAGCCCAAGGGCAACAAAAAGCCTTGTGATAATATGGGGTTTTTATTAAAAAGAAACACTTTTGGAATGAATTGTTAGTTATGTTAAATTGAAGGGTTTAAAACAAATTATCTGAATAATTAAACTTTGAGAAGAAACGTCTTTTAGTTTCTTTTCATCTCGTTCTTTCCTCTTCTCATTTACGGCTATACTGCCCCCATTCTTCCCAGATAACGGCGCACTAGAGTTTTTTTTTTCATTTTTTTTCTTACAAAACCCATAAAAACAATCAATTGGAAGTCTGGAATCTGGATTGATGCCCTAATTGAACGTTTCTACAAGGATAAAAGGTATTGTTTTTTTTCCCTAATTTTTTTCCTTAATTTATGTTTCTATTGTGAATTAACCTCTTGATGATTGATGGGTTTCTGTAATTTATATTAATTATGATGTTGTCAATCTTTAATTTGATTAAACGATATTTAATTTTTAGAATTTGTGTTGATCTTTTAGGTATATTGAATATAGATTTAAGTGTTGATCTTAATGGATGTCAAGGTGTGATTGTGTGGGTTCAATATTCATTGAATATGTTGCCAATTTGTTGTAGCTATGCCTCCATTAAAGAGAAAATAACAATCAGGATCTCAAAACAAGATAGACGTATAAGAAGAGAAATGAGTTAAAACAATCCCCTGCTGGATCTCTTGATAGATATGTGACTAGAGTTACTGAACCAATATTGGCAGAAGATGTAAATGTGAGTGAAGTGAATATGAATGTGAATGATGATATTGCAGCATTGAGGAGAATGTGAATGATGATGATATTGCAAACAACGTAAATGGTGTTAGTGATGATGCAAATGTCAATGGTATGGTGGGAGATGGGGGCAATGCAAGTGAAGCAAATGAGAATAGCGAGAATAGCAATGGTGTGAATATGAATCAAGATGTTAAAGATGCTATAGAACACATCAAAATGCTTGTTGCATATTTTAAAGATTACAAAAACAATGGGTTCCAAAAATCACTAGCTGAAGCTAAAAAAATTGCAGCCGACTTGGGCATTAATCCTAAATTTCAGGAACGACGTGTTAGAAAGCGAAAGATACATTTCGATGAGGAACCTAGCGAGGAGACGGTTTCATTACCAGGTGAGGAAGACTTTCGAAAAAATTACTTTCTATACATAGTAGATTGTGCTTTACGTTCATTTTAGACAAGATTTGAGCAATTTAACGAGTATGAGAACATATATGGTTTATTATTCGACTTAGAAAAACTAAAATCTATGAGTGATGATAGTTTGTTGGAATCATGTATCAAACTTGAAGATTATTTAAGTTATGGAACATATTTTGCTATTGATGGCAGAGACCTTTACACCGAATTAAAAATCATGAAAAGGACATTGTCGGCTGAGGCAAAGAAACCACTTGAGATATTACATTATTTGCAAAAGTTGCAAGCTTGTTTTCCTAATGCTTGGGTTGCTTATATAATTTTGATGACAGTTCCGGTTACCGTTGCCACCGCGTAAAGAAGTTTTTCCAACTTAAAATTAATCAAGTCTTATCTTCTATCTTCAATGTTACAAGAAAGGTTGAATGGCTTGGCTATGATATCTATTGAAATATCCATAGCCAAAAAAATAGATTATAAGTTGATTATTAGAGAGTTTGCGTCTAAAAATACTCGTAAGACATTAAAAAAAATCTTTGTAAGTTTTCATTTTATTTATTTATATTAGAGACAATTGATGATCTATATAAGTTAAATTTGTAATTTTTTTTAAGGGTAAAAAAAAACGAAGTTCACTTCGGGGCAAATTTTCCCCAGGAACGGCCCTGCACAAGATATATATCTAAATCACTTCTGGTTTTGTTTTTGTATATTATTCTTGTAGGGTAGAAATGATTAAACATCTATATAAGTTTTGAAGAGATTAAGCTGTCTTAATCACCGAATTTGCTTGATAGCTTATTTAATCTTGAAGATCTCTCATAAGCATATAGATTTCATATTGTGATTGAATATATTTTTGAAAAGAAATCAGATAGGCTTTATTTTTAATTCAGAATAATCAAAAAGTCTTCACTTTGGTTGATGCAACTCCTAGGCCGGTGAAGGACGTCAGCTAGGGGAGTCATGTTGCGTAAGTCTTGAACGATCCAAGAATAAGAGCACAACAGAAGCTGAATTACTCATACGGTCAACTCAGTCCCAACTATATTTCAGTCTGAAGTCTGATAGTAGGCTAGTGTTTGTACCGGCTTAATACAATGTGGTGTTCAAGTTCTGGACTAGGTATATTTTCCGTACATTGCAGTTTTCCTCGTTAACAAAATTTCTGGCATCTTATGTTTTTTTTTTTTTTTTTTGTAATACACCGCTTATCATTATAATAGAAAATATCATTTAACAAGTACATAAAACCTGTACAAGTAATATCATCTATTTAACAAGTAATACGTTGAATAACCTAGACAGTTTTTAATCCTAAAAGACTATATAAAACCTACAAGATTTATTCGTGAGAATTCGTATCTTGATAAAAAAATATTATAAGACTTCTTCTTTTCGGAATTCAATTCATATACTAGGTTATTTATTACTTGGATATTGATTTTTGAGATCGTACAAGTAAAACATATCTACATATCAGGTATCAAATCTTTACTGTTGATCTGTGTTACTGTTTGTTACAAACTTGTCCCTACAGGTTTCCGGAAGAAATAAAGTTGGTGGTGTACTTGGTATCCTCTCCTTTTCAATAACCACTGCTCATGTTGAATAAGTAGTATAGAGAGTCGAAAGAAAAATAAGTGGATTTCTTTTAGATTGATATTACAAGGTTATTATATTCTCGATCCACTCCATTAAAATTGTACATAACTAAATCAACATCATGCACATGTCTTTGATGGAAGCTAACGAATCAGTTATTTCTTTAATGTGCAAATAATTAGTAATAGATGGTGAATCCCTACGAATACTGTAATACCAGTCCCAATTTCAAGGGCATTTATGTCATTTTAATAATAGGGGGTATTTTAGACATTTTGTCTTCTTTAATAAACGTTTTCTCTTGAATTTCATTTGGAGTTACTGATCTTCTTCATAAATGAAAAAAATATTTGGAGTTACTAGGAGGTAACATTCGTTAGTATCTTTCTTTGTTTTGAATTTCGGGACGAAATTCTTTTTAAGTGGGTAATGATGTAATACCCGTGTTCTTTTTTATAAAATTTTATGGTGCGATCTCAATCCATTTGGATTCCGTAATGTGGAGCGTGAAACCTAGTTGTGTTTACGAGAAATTATATTTCTCTTTGCGTGAGTTGCCCGTAGTGTGCACGGACGTTAATGAAGTTATAAACTCAAGTTTGCGATAAAATGACACCGCCTCGACTATGTGTCGAGTAAAAATTGCAAGAAGGGTATTTTTGACCTTATACCTCCTTTTATAAACATTTTCCCCTGATTTTATCTCAAAATCACCTCTTTATTTCATTCTTTCATTTTTCATACAACAAAGAAGAAAAAATAAATTTTTTTTTATCATAAAACTTGATTTTGAAGCTAGATCGATTTAACAATCGTTTAGTGAGTTAATATGGATTTAGTTGCTTTGGAAGGTTCAACTACACAAAAGATAAGGGTAAAACTCTTATTTAAAACTGATTTGAATTTAATTTCATTACTTTGAATAATCCATGGGTACTCTCAATTTATTGGAATTGATCTTTACTTTCTCTTGAAATTCAATTTAGAAGCAATTCAAGGAGTTCTGAAATAGTTTTCTGTCCTGTTTTAGGACATATTTATCACCCAATTAGTTTGACTCTTATTTTTGGTTATAATTTTTATATGAAAGAGTATCTTTTAATCTTTAAAACTAGCCAAGAATCAACTGATTCCATTGAGTAATGAAGTCTGGGTGAATTTTTGATTATAGACTTGTAAAACTGTAATTTCTGAAGAACTTTGTCACTGTCCTGTTTATTTGAGAATTTTCAGATCATATTTATACCTGATCTATTTTGGTTATAATTTTTTATGTCAGATTAGAGTCTTTCAGCTTTCCAACAAGACTAAGTTTGCTCAATTCCGTTGTGTAATGATTTTTGCACGAATTTTTGATTAACAGACTACCAAAACGGAATTTTCTGAAGAACTGCACATATGTCCTGTTTGGTTGAGATGTTTAAACATATCTATAAACTTAATTACCTTTATTTATCATTTTTATGTCAAAGTGATGTTTATTAGCTTTCTAATGGTACCAAAATCTCTGAATTCCGTTGTGAAATGAATTTTACCCGAATTTTTGATTTCAGACTATAAAAACTGGATTTTCTGTAGGACAGCATCTCTGTCCTGTTTTGTAGAGAGATTTAAACATGCTTATGTACCTCATTAACCTTGTTTATCATTTTTATGTTAAATTTAGGTTTCTTAGATTTCTCGAAACTACAATTTTAGAACGTGAATTCTGTCAGTTTCGTTGAACTATTTTGTTAAAGATAAATATCTTAATAAATTTACATATCTTTTTTATATAAAGTCTTATGTTTTCTTCTTTAAAATGAGCCAAGAACCAATGCAATTGGTTGAGTAATGAATCTTGTGTGAATTTTTAAGTTGGAACTCCCAAAACGTAGTTTCCGTGACGTTTTTTTTTGTCAGATTTCTCAATGAGATTTCAACTTGGTTCCTGAATTTATTGTTTTTACCTAAAATTTTATGTTAAAGGTTATCTTCTTTTCTTTAAAAATAGCCAAGAATCAATAGATTCCGATAAATAATGAAGCTTGTGTGAATTTCCTAGCAAAGACTACCAAAATCATTGCTTTTTTGGACAATATTCGTAATTTTCAAGCGTGGTTTGGACCTGTTCTTCAACTGTTTGTTTTTGATAATAATTTTATATGATACCTTATTTATTCTTCTTTAAAATGATATAAGAATCACGCAGTTTCGTTGTGTAATGAAGTCTACACCGATTATCTTTTGATTTATTAAAAGAAAAAGAAAAAGAAAAAGTTTTTATGCAATGATTATGTTTTGTGTAATAATAACTAATGATTATGTTTTGTGTAATGATAACTTATTAGTGGTAAGGTAAACGAATCCAAAGCAACAAAAGCCAAACTCAAAGTGAGTAAACTAAATAAGAGTTAGTAAAGAGGGAGAGCTAAGTTTAGAGTGAAAGAGTCCTCCAAAAGACGATTTTTTCGGTGATAAGCTCTTCCTTGTATTGTTGATAGTTTTTGGATTTCGATTCTACAATCTAAAACTCTAATTTTATTTAAGTTTCTTTTAATTAAATTTATGTTTGCAAGTTTTCATTAATATATATGAAGGATAAATGTTGTGAGCATGATTATGAAGGTTTGTCCATAGAATGTGATTCTTAAAGATTATTTATGACGGGATCGAGATATCCTTGGAAACGGTATTTGTTTCCTAAACCCACGTGGGGCTTTGGCGAGCGGATTGATTGAATTTATTGTTGTATAATATTGGGATACGAGATATCCTTGGGGACGGTTTTGTTTCCTAAACAGTGGATTGATTGAATTTATCAATGTATATGAATGTGGTGTTTCCATATGTTTGTGGTGGTGTTAACCATGCAACTTGTTTTGAAAAGAAACTGAAAAATATTGCATAAAATGTTTTGTTGCTTCTTTGCCATCGAGTGTCACAACTCACGTCGTATTATGACAAAAAATATTCAAGGAATTGATCAATGGAGCCTAGAGAATAATTTTAGATCCTTAAATTTGTTCTTTTGCGTAATTTCTTGTTCAAAGATGTAATTAGTCTTAGATTCAAACTGTTTATCATTTTAAATTTTTAATAGGTTTTGATTTGATTCTTTTTAAACCAAATGTAAAACATCTTAAGGGACATTTTGTGAAAATTCAGATTTTCCTAAATGAATTTTTGAGTATTTGACATTTTTTTTTAAAACGGACATAATTAATTAAGCCCAAATGATTTACTTAAAGATATTGCTATGGAATCCAAGTGGCACTCGGGTTTTTAGCTTTATATCTAAGCATGGTTCTACGATCAACAAATTGATCTAATAAGTTTTTGGAAAGTGAGTTCAGTACCCGTTTGAAAGTAGACAAACCAACAAAAAAAAAGTAAAAAAGTTGAATTTGGACAACTCGTCACAAATATTCTATCTCATTTACGTCACTTTAACTACTCGGAATTAACCTTTTTTTCATTGTTAACATGGACATATTGGTATAGGTAGATCTATAGATCCATTAATGAATCAATTTATTTTGTGGTGATGAGATGGACTCTATTTGGTTTTTCCAAACCAAGTAGTTGATGTCATCTAGCTTAATCGAAGCAAAGTTAGTGATGTTGCTAAATGATAAATCTAAGTAAGAGAAATAAAAAGTTTAAATAGATGCAATGAAAGAGTTAATTTCAGGTAGTGTTGGATTTTCTGTGTCTGAAGTATCTAATTGATATTATCTTCAGGTGGAGTCGTCAGTGCTTAAAGAAAAAGATATATTGAACGATTGAAAAAAAATAATGGTGAGGATATAGAAATCCCTAGACCGTTGGTTTGATATCAAGTGATGTTTGAAAAGGTAATAAAAGATACGAGAAATTCAGCACTTGCATTTTACTTACAAAAAAGCATTAAAAGTTACTAGGTAATAAGATCAACAACTAGTTACACTTCCATTTTGTTTGGGCTTTTAGTTTAATGTTTTTATTCATCACTCTATTTCTTCAAGCTTATGAAAAAGGCAACTTGGGGATGTAGCTCAGATGGTAGAGCGCTCGCTTAGCATGCGAGAGGTACGGGGATCGATACCCCGCATCTCCACTTTAATTTTGTCCTACTTTTTTTCTTTTTCGTTGGGTCAGGTCCACCTTGTTCCAGGATAAAGAAATGGCCGCTATAAACTGCCTAAATCGAGAACACAACAGATGGTGCTGTGCTGTCATTTCACACTCGTGATCTTTCTATTCTCGCTGATAGCATCAACATCCAAACCTCTCTTCTTTTTTTTTAACTTGTTCACCTAACCTTAACTTTTGTTTTGTCGACTCTAAACAACCGTAGGTTGAGATGTCTTATTTGTATAGATAATCATCAAAATGATTTCAAAGATTCATCCCCATGCTTGGCCGAATCAGTTTCTGCCGTCCTCGGATCAACTACTCGCTCACTAAAGAAAACGTCAAACCAAATCCACTTTAACTCAGTTCCTACAAAATCGGGTAGTTTATTAACATCGTCAAAAACAATGATCTCACTCACTCTCTCAACTGTCAGTCCTACTACCTAAATCCCTAATTCAATTTCCTAAGTAAAAAACCAGAACAATTTCCTCACTGGTAGAGTTCTTCTTCAATGGAGTCAATTACTCAAGCTTCACTGATGTACGGTTTACATAAAACTACCCCTAAGGAATCCGAGTCTAATTGTATTATACACCAGAAGAGTTTCGTTTCTTCATCTTCTCCAAAATTAGTTCTGAAGAAGAACTCAACATCGAATTTCAGAGCTAAAATTCCCAAAGCTAGCTTAGTGGAAATTGTCCATGACCCGACTATTGAAAGTAAAGGGAACCAGAAGGATGGGATTCTAAAAGTTGGGATCATTTGTGGTGGACCCTCAGCTGAGCGTGGGATTTCACTTAATTCTGCTAGATCAGTGCTTGATCATATACAGGTACTAGTTAGTACTCATATTTTATTCAGCGTTGGTTTAATTTTTGTGGGATAATTTTGTTAAACATGATTGAATTGTGTGATTATAGGGAGATGATTTGCATGTCAGTTGCTATTATATCGACACAAATCTTAACGCGTATGCGATATCTACTGCTCAGGTTAGTGCATCAATTATCATAAGCTACTAAAGAATTTCAAGCATTTTGAAGATATAAGAATAAATGTTTAATTTAGCTACTCCAAGAAACTAATTTGGAGCAATTTATTGAATTTAAGACTCTTGTTTGTTACTTTGATTTGTTGGTGTTTTTGTTCTTGTGTGACACTTTGGTGCAGATGTACTCAAATACTCCTGCAGATTTTGACTTTAAACTTGAAAGGTTAGCGGTTAAGATATCAAATTGTGCTTATGTTTTCAAACGTTTGAAAACATATTTTTGACTTAATTGCTGCTGCTTGTGTTGCTATGCAGCCTTGCCCAAGGTTTCGGGTCTTTGTCTGAATTTGCAGAACATCTTGCTTCTTCTGTAGATATAGTATTCCCAGTGATTCATGGTCGTTTTGGTGAAGATGGAGGCATACAGGTTTGTATGATGGACGTTTTGAAAAATGTATTAAGATGTTTCTTCTCTAAGATGATTCAAGCTTAGATAATTTGTATACTAATTAGGGTGTTTTGCAGGAGCTGTTGGAGAAAGCGAATGTTCCGTTTGTTGGAACAGCATCAAATGAATGTCGCCAAGCATTTGACAAGGTAAAAAAATGTGATTTTCCACAAAAAATTGCTACATATCATGTGCATTTACTAATGGGGAATCACAAGATCTTGATTGGAAGAGACTCAGTTACAAAAGGTGTTTGGACATCAAAGATTTCTTTTATCAGTTACTGTCTAGGTAATAGATATAACGCAATTTGCTGGTTCCTGAAACTTGGATTTCGCTGAATCGCTGCTGGCATCTTTGCATCTCTTTGTTATTGAAAGTACATACCAGTGTTCCTTTCTATGGATCAGATATATGTTTCTTTCTCTCTTTCATTCTTCTTTTCCCTTTCCTCTGATAAACTGGCAGTACGATGCTTCATTGAAGCTCGAGAGGCAAGGATTTGTCACGGTACCTAGTTTTCTCGTGGAGGTATGGCTCAATTTTCTTATGGTAAATATTAAGATTTATTTGTTATGTTGGCTCTTGCTAATATGTTCTTTATTGTAATTAGGGAGGCCGATTTGATAAACCAAAGCTAATGAAGTGGTTTGAAACCAATCAAATAAATAGTGAGTCCGGGAAAGTTGTGGTAAGGCTCACCTTATAGGCGGTGTTGCCTAGTACAGATTGAAAACGTACTAAGTGATATTTTTATTGTGAAGCCTGTTTAACTGTGCTTCTTCTCTCCCCATGTTATTCAGGTAAAACCAGCCAGGGCAGGATCTAGCATTGGTGTAACCGTTGCCTATGGTGTCGAGGACTCCCTGAAAAAAGCTAAGGGCATTATTTCGGAGGTAATCTGGTTTCAAGTGAATGATGTGAATCTGATATTTCCTGAAGCTAACCTTTATGAAAAGTTGTCTTTGTTTTACTAGTTTATTCTATAATCATCAGGGAATCGATGACAGAGTCCTTGTTGAAGTTTTTCTTGATGGAGGAAGTGAATTCACATCAATTGTTCTTGATGTCGGATCTGGGTTTGATTGTCATCCCGTGGCTTTCCTTCCAACCGAGGTCTGTACAATTCCTTCAATTGGTCAAGCTAGCTCTCTTGAGTCTTGACATCAGTTTACTTCTCTATCATCAATGGGTAGGTGGAGCTTCAATTCCATGAAAATGTTGATGGTGGAGAGAAAGATGCCATATTTAATTACCGGAGGAAGTATCTTCCAACACAACAGGTGTGAATTTATACTCGTGCAATTTATAAATTTTCATATAAATTTAACTAGAAGGCTTTTAGAAAACGACTCATGGTTTATGTCTTAATTACTACTGACTTTTTTCGTTTATATATTTGATATAAATGAGTTTAACTGTTTTGGTTTATTGTGGACACACATGCAATAATACATTATACTACAACATTTCTGTTTAGTCTCCTATTGCACAAGGAGCAATGACTAACCTTCAGTATGGTACACGGGTTGCTGTTTGGTTGCTATTGTGGCAGTTCTTTTGCCATTTCACCAAAGGATGCTTTATAAGGATCTAGGCATATGTCTGGCATCGTCAAATAGCTAAACTGTTCGCTCACTGTTTCTTGAGGTTTGCCCCTCAGAAGAGAAAACTATGGAGGCCTCCTCCCACGTGACCCACATGAATGCCTACTTTTCATTGTGTATATTCCTGGATTCAGATGTATGTTTCTTTGAATTTTTTCTTCCACAGGTTGCATATCACACACCACCTCGCTTCCCAACTGATGTCATTGAAATGATAAGAGAAGGAGCATCTTTATTATTTAAAAGATTTGGCCTACGGGATTTTGCACGGATTGATGGTTGGTTTCTCCCATCTTCACATTTATCTTTATCAGCGGAGAATGATAACAAGTTTGGAAGGAGTAAATCTGGTACTATCATTTTTACTGATATCAACCTGGTACGACGAATTTCTGCCATCTGTATTTCTCTGTTGGGTCATGTGCTATAATGTACTTGTGTTACTTATATCCTGCTATTCTCTTTTGCTGTTGCTTGTTGTTTTCCTATTGAAACAGATTAGTGGAATGGAGCAGACCAGTTTTCTGTTCCAGCAAGCTTCAAAGGTCTTCTCTTTCTTCTGTTTTTATTTTCTTTTCTTGGATTATTAGTCAAATCAGAGAAACTGACGTTGATAATCTGGCATTTTCCTTCTTTCCAGGTTGGATTCTCCCATTCAAACATCCTCCGAACTATTATTCAGCGTGCTTGTTTGCGATTTCCAGCTCTTTCTTCGTGTAACAATGCGTCAAATGCACTACATAGACAACCAAAATCACCCGAAAAAACCGGTGCATTTTCTGAAGGCAAAGGCATTCACAAAGTTTTTGTCATGTTCGGTGGAGAAACTTCAGAGCGCCAAGTATCTCTGATGAGTGGAACGAATGTGTGGCTTAACTTGCAAGCTTTTGATGATGTAAGTGCCAAAACATACCAAACTGTCAACAATATAATTAACTTTATGGTGAAGGTTGTGTTTGGAGGATCCTCTTATAAATTTAGTTGAAATGTTGCATTTATCTTAGAAGTAGGAGCTATTGTTTCCTTATTATTAGTGGTGTGTTCCCTTCACGCAGTTTTACATTACTGAACTACGAACTCCACTTTTTGGTTTAATTGGATGTTTATTCAAATGCATTTGAGGACTGAATTATCTTGATGTTATCAATTATTCTGCCTGCAGCTCGATGTGACCCCATGTATGCTTGCCCCTGCAAATGAACATTTATCTGATGTGAACAAGCATAAGGAATATGATGTCTTCTCCAAAACCGTTTGGACTTTACCGTAAGTGTTGTGCATCAATGATTTCTATGTTTCATATATTCCTAACTGGTTTTCATAATGTATTCCTATTATTAGTTTCTAAAATACTAATAGGTAATATCCAGCAATGCCAAATCGCTTGTTGAAATATACGTCCTATAGTTTATCTTGTTTCCATGAAAATATTATTTATAATTTTCACTTTGAAACATAATGTTTTTGGGCCACAGATATTCTTTAGTTCTACGCCATACGACAGAAGAAGTTTTAGATGCTTGCGTAGAAGCAATGGAACCATCCAGAGCTGCGCTGACGACTCACCTGCGAAACCAGGTGATCATGGATATAATGGAGGGTTTGAGTAAGCAAAGCTCATTCAAGGGGTTCGATATTTCTGATATTCATCCTACAAAATATTCGCTGGAGCAATGGATCAAACTTGCTAAGGAGGTTGAAGCAACAGTCTTCATTGCAGGTTGATTTCTGAAGCATATTACATATGCTGCTAATTTATATCTTATCCTCTCTAACTATTTCAATCACTGCAGACCTGTGGAACAATTTTTCTTTTCTTTTTTAACTGGAAATAAATCGGTGTACACTTTCAGATGTATAAACTTGATGTAACTCGTGACATATCTTGTTTATATTTGATTGAAATATGATCTGCAATGAGACCTCAGGAGATGACGAATGGGTTCTCCCATTTCCCTAATACTTCATCTGTATGTTTAAAAGGAAACTTGGCCTCATGGAATAGCACTGGCAATAGAAACGTACAAAAGATGGTAATAATAGGTTTAATGCTTTTCTTTTCAGTACATGGAGGTATTGGTGAGGACGGTACCCTACAAAGGTTGTTAGAGGCTGAAGGAATTCCATATACAGGTTTTCGCTAGTTCAAAAGTTGTTTCTCTGATGCTATATGTTATAACCAAGCCCAATAATGAAAATTTTCAACTTTAAATGCTGCAGGTCCTGGTGTGATAGCTTCAAAAACTTGTATGGATAAAGTGGCAACTTCTCTTGCTGTTGGCAATGTATGATATATGTGCTATATTCCTTTCGTTTCCTTTCCTTTCAATTCTTTTTTTTTTTGCATCCTTCTATTTGAACTTCATTAGTGCTTATGATCTTCTGATTCTACCGTATAGCTTGAAAACTTGGGAGTGCTGACAATACACAAGGATGTACGCAGCAAAGAGGAGCTAATAAACTTGCCCATCAATGGTGTTTGGCATGATTTGACCACAAAGCTTAATTGTGAAACGTTATGCGTGAAACCAGGTCAAGATGGATGCTCCACTGGAGTTGCAAGATTATGGTATATTAGTATCCCGACTTCATTTTCAAATTCCATCAAGTACTTCTAAGTTAATGTGTTGAATCTGTTGATGTTGTATTATTTGCGCAGTTGTCCAGAGGATCTGGCAGTCTATGTCAATGCATTGCGCAACTGCTTTCCACGGCTTCCTTCCAACAGTTTGTCCAATGTATGGACAGTTTTTTACAATTTTTGTGTCATCTTCATTTCGGATTACTTTCATTCAGTAGCATTGTTTTTGAACTGTACAATAATCTGTATTCCGAAGCTGTATTATATGTGCGAGATGACTAGTCGGTGGTCAATTTCAGATACTGAAGCTTGTTTTCATTCTCAGGCACATGGAGTAATTGAGATGCCAAACCCTCCTCCTGAACAATTATTGTTTGAACCTTTCATTGAGACAGATCCCATCATTTTCTCTTCAAAATCCACTAAAGCAAATTCAAATGGCTTGTTATGGGAAGGTCGTAGTAGATGGGTTGAAATTACTGTTGGAGTTGTGGGCAAACGAGGAGAGATGCACTCGCTGAGTCCTAGTGTTACGGTTAAGGAATCTGGTGATATATTATCGCTTGAGGAAAAGTTCCAAGGTTTGTGACTACACGCATCTGATTTTCTTATGAAAATTATTGTTCATGAGAGAACCTTAATTAGGTATTGTCCATGTTAGATCGTATAGATACTGATCATTTTGTCTTTAAACAGGTGGAACTGGCATCAATCTCACTCCACCACCATCTTCAATAATTAGGTTTGTTCAGAGAGACCTCATCCCTTGGAACATTAGTACCTCGTTCTTCATACTATGTTTTTCTCTTGATATGAAGTCACATGTATACGCTCAGCAGAGGAAAACTGCAACAGTTTAACAAAATCACACTACTCTAATTAAAGATTGTCCCAATCTTCCATTTCTCTCATAATGGTTGAACCATGCCTTATCTTTTGAAAAGCTGCTAACATCCCGTAATCTTTTCTTTTCTGAACAGTGAAGAGGCATTGGAGAAATGTAAACGGTGTATTGAAATCATTGCTAATACTCTTGGATTAGAAGGATTTTCGCGCATTGACGCATTTGTTAATGTAGACAGTGGAGAGGTACGTTGTCTATTAATCATCCTGGAAAACTTCCTCCGTTCTCTTTGCTGATTAACAAGTACAAGTCTGCTTTCTTCAATTTGATCTTTTCCCTCTGAATTCATGTTTCAAATTTCCTTCTGTTTACTTTGCAAAAATGAAATTATATTGGGCCAATCATTTCTAAATTAAAACCACAAAAAAAAAAAATGTTTCACTTCGAGGTGTGTGGAATCAAGAGTCAAGAGACTCAAGACCCAACTTTCACCCATTGGTGCTTGATGGTTTCAAAAACATATACTAGTTTGTAAGGTCTGCACCGTTGTACTTTTTGCCCTACCCAAAAGGACTTGCTTTCTCTTCCCTGTCTTTGTCCTTCCTTGATATTTTATTTTCGGAAATTTGAAATTTCTCCCTCTTTTTCTAAGGCCATTCTGACTTCCTCTATTATTTGTAAAATGTTGATCCCTCCCTCCTTTTTAACAAATGATGTTATGTGGATGTTAATATATTCAAACCTTATTTGCAACCTTTTCTCTTCTGCTGCTTAGAAATATGCACACTGTAAAACATTTTTCATGGTTAATATAATATATGCAGGTCTTGATTATAGAAGTTAACACTGTACCTGGAATGACTCCTTCGACAGTCTTGATTCATCAGGTAATATATTTAAACTCATCCCAGTAATACCCAAAAGTAAATGTAATTACAAGATACCTCACTCTTTTAAACCTCGTTTAATGTTTCAGGCACTTGTAGAGGAACCTCCAATGTATCCCCAACATTTCTTCCGTGCGCTGCTCGATTTGGCTTCTGAGAGATCTAGTAACTAGAACTTACTTACGTAAAACTTAAATAAAAGTTCAAATGTAAATATTATTGGTTTTTGTTTTAACAGTTACAACATGGCCTCTTAATCTCTAATCAATTATGATTTGAAAAAATCACCTGACAGATCCCTTACTTTTACTGTGCATCGTGAAAGTCCAATGTATAATGTCTGATTGTCGTCACATTGTAGATCAATTTCATGCGAGGCCGTACCCACTTCCATGTGGAACTCCGCAAACAAAACAAATTAAAGAACTTGAAAAGTATAAAAAGGACTTGAGATTCAAGTATATGCTACCTTTTACTTTTTATTTCAAAACATCTATGAGGTCTTCGAGTTTTAGTTCGTCTGGAAGAGTGAAGGAATCTGAGATTAGTTTCCATGGCTTCTTCAGAAAATCATCACAATAAGCTACATTTCGTTTTGTTTCCTCTCATGTAAAGGTCACATGATCCCTATGATAGACATAGCTAGACTCTTTGCTGAGCACAGCATCGGCATTATGGTCACTATAGTTACTACACCTGCCAACTCTTTAAGATTCAAAAATGTAGTTGATCGTTCTGTTGAATCTGGCCTTCCTATTCGGCTTCTTATTCTTCCATTTCCATCTGCTGAGAAAACAGGATTACCTGAAGGATGCGAGAACATTGATGCTCTCCCTTCGCCAGAATGGGCAACTAAATTCCTTAACGCCGCCACTTCTTTACAAAAACCATTTGAACAGGCATTTGTAGATCTGGAGCCTTTGCCTTGCTGCATTGTTTCAGATATGGCTTTCCCGTGGACGACCGAGATTGCTAATATGTTCAATATTCCTAGAATTTCTTTCTATGGCACAAGTTGTTTTTATCAGCTATGCTCCCACAACATTCTCCAATCCAAAATTCTAGAGAGCTCCACATTAAGTCTGTCAGACCTCTTCGACGTGCCAGGCTTGCCCGACCAAATCGAAGTCACAAAAGCAATGTTACCAAGAACCTTGTATTCAAGTTCAGAGGATTTAAAAGATTTTTGTGATCAAATTAGAAAGGCTGAGCTGACGGCATATGGTGAATAGTTTCCAGGAATTGGAGACTATATACGAGGAAGAGTATCAAAAAGCGAAAAAGTGTGGTGCATTTTATGTAACAGATTTCTGAAAGAAAGCAAAGAAGGTAATGGAAGAAGGGGGCTCATCTTACAACATGACACTCTTCATCCAAGATATCATGTAGTACCAAGCCAAAACTGGACTACCTTGCCAAGTCCAGAAAACTACATAAAATAGAGTTGTTTCTAGAGACATCCCGGTCCTGCTTCTCTCTTGTTCTTCATTTCTGTTGAAAGTTTGCTGTTATTGATCAAACCTTGTCACTGACATAATTCAACTTCATTTTGAAGAAGATTAAGCTATTATTAGCTAAAACTTGAATGAGAATTGACAAAACATACATGGAGGAACCAAAAACAAGATAAACAAAAAGTAACTCAGTAACTGTGATAAGTTGAATGAATCTGATCAAGCAATGGAATTGATTTTTGATAGATGAAACTCTCAGTTTTTTTACATCCGACTGTAATCTGAACAAGTTGTCTTACATACAAACTAGACTCAGAATTTCAATTTGCTGATAATGAAAATTACTTCTTCGAGTAAGTCCTGTTGTCAGGTCCAACATCACGTGAACCAGTATTAACATAAGGTCCACGAAAAGTGGCCTGAGGGGGCAATGGTTTTGACGAGTCAATTACAGGCATTCCGTTGTCCCTCCTTGATGTCCTGCATAACCATGAAAGTAAAGTGACAATTACAAAACAAAAAGGCATAAACACACTAAAAAAATATATACACACTTACGCCATGTAGAAAGGAAATGCTAATCCAGCAGCCGCAAATACAACTAAACTTGTAGCAACGACAGCGTTTCGCGACATTGAGATACCAACCTGCTCAAAAATGCACCACAAGTAACAATCAAGAGTCATACTTAAGGCCGGCCCGTGAATGCATCGAATACAAGGTGAAGATTACTGTCTCAATTTAATAATAACTACAATAGCTTTCCTAGAGCAAGCGGCGGTCCTTTGGACGATCATAGTTTAGAGCAGCCCCTACTTGGCCCTACTATTTACTTCTGATAAGTAATGATTAGGTTCTGTTTACACAAAACCAGAGGTATGCTTGAGGTATAAAGTATAAACTAAATTACAACCAACTTTAATCACCAATAAGGAATTTCTTTCCAGATAGCTTTCATTAGAGTTCTTTTACACACCAATCTAACGCGTCTAGTTTCAATGGTTTCCGAAGTCGATTCTTCTGTCTCTATCTCTTTTTACATCATTCATGACGCGCGTGTTATTGTACAGACTTGGTACCTGGTCCTCTCTGGACATGTTCATATTCCATTTCTCACTCTGTCTAGCTTTCTTTTTAAACATTTTAAGTGGAGGAAGAATTATGTCCTCTCTCCGCATTCACTAATGGAATTTTACTTGTCACCAATTGTAAGGTTGTTTTTCTTTATATAACATATGCTGTACTATAACTAAACAATTAACGTATAGATATCAAATCATCGACACAACTAAATCAAGGAAATTCTCATAGGGTTTCTCTTTATTCTTTCAAAAGCTAAATCAGATTCTTTGGAAGTATTCCAAGGCAATGAAAGGTTAACAAGGCAGAATATGATCCATGAGGACCATGCAGAATTGGTAAAAAGATAGACAGATACTAATCTATAGATAGAGAATTCACGGTCCTATGCAAAAGAGAAAAAAGCAGAATCTGATCCTTACAGCAGTGGAGCACTAAAATGGAATCGTGTTATCCTCTTTTCTCAGTGACACCCCTATATAAATGTGAAGAGATGCCTAAGCATGCTATAGAAAGAAACAAGAAAGTTTGAGTAGTTAGGGAGGAATTCAAATAACTCGAGTGATGGCAAATCATGGTTACACGACTAGAAGGTATGCACCTCAGGAAAACAGTCATGATGCATGGAATGCAAGGAACAATGGGTTCGAAACACACTCAAATGGATGGGGAAAGACGGGTTATGCTAGTAATGGCGAGGCTTACACACAGGATCATGTTTGTAGGCCTGTCATCATTGATGCTCAAGGTAGAAAAAGGCCACTAATTGCCTACACTCCAGAAAACAAGATGGACAACTACGTCACCAAAACAGAAACCATTATCGAACAGGTTTATAAACCTGAGGGTACCCATTACGGGAACATCTCTCCTAGAAAGGTAGCACCGCTGAAAGAATATGGTGTTATGAACAATGGTTGGAGTACGCCTGTAAGCCCAGACAGACCACACAGAGTTGAAGAATTTATCAGTCAAGTCCAGACGGATGCAAGTCAACCAAGTAGGAGTGGCCTTGTAAGCCACACGCACTGGCGTCAGAAGTTCAATCCCCATGGGAATGGACATGGCAGCATCTTCGGCCATGGGAAGAATGGAGACCAACTACATCACGGGGGAAGAACTGAGATGACGGTAACATCAGAATATAAGGAAGAACCTGCACTTATCACTGAGGGAGGGTGGGCAAGGCCAAATAGAGCAGCATGGTCAGCACCAGTTCCACTTACAAAACCAACGAATGATATAGGAACTGCTGTTGAGTTCCTCAAGGAAGCAGCTACTACGGTCCCAACACAACGCCGATTTACAATACCAACTCCAATGGTTCCTAGGATGGAAGTAATCCCACCCAATAGAGATAACTATCGCCGATATGGTGGGTTAGGACCTCAAGTTGGCAATACAACCGATACTTACTCATCATCAGCCATGGACAGCAGAGAAGCCGCACGAAGGTACAATGGTCAGACTATGTGAAAAAAAATATTAATAGGGACCGCTAGAAACGAGAGATTCTTGGTGTTTCTCTATCCTAGACACTTCCACATTCTACTATTTGCTTACTTTCCTACAGAACTACTACTATAAGCTATTACCGTTTATGTTTAAGTTGCGCTATATCATGTGCTTAATAACAATAGAAATTCAGCATGTAACAAAATTGTATTTGGTAACATTTACAAAGAGTATAAAACTACCAGCCCTAATCCTCGAATGTCTACAAAAGAAAAAGAAAAATGTTAGCCTCTTACTACTAATACAATTGTTGGCTGATTTTACTAGTTCTTAATTTCTGCTTCTTATTAAAGTGACAGCCCTGTAATGTTTATTTTTCTGATTATGGATGTAAAGATTACAGTCTCAATTCAATAATAAGTACAACAGCTTTCCCAGGACAAATCACTGTTCTTTATGTCTACTTTGAAGTATCACAGTTAAGAGCATATCAACTTCTAACAAAGTAACCAGTGTCTCCAAAATATCAAAGAATCCTACATATGTAATGTAATGAAATCACTAATTTACAAAGAAATCAAGTGAAACCCTAATAGCATTCTCCAATTTCAGAAGAAAATAACTGAAATAATAAACCCTACATCTAGTTTTTGTTGTGGCAACACCAAATGAACCAGGAAAGATAAAGAGATGTATTCACCTGCTTTCTATGCAGATTGTGGTCTTACACTCATATGGCTGTTACTCCTCTAGATCTTGTCAAATGTGATGTGCAGGTTTTGATTTCTCTACTCCCCTTTTCGGACCAGTGTGTTTGTCAATAGTTTCTTCTTAGTAAATCTAGCTCAGTTTTAATAAGCCGAGTCTGATTCAACTTTCCCACTTCTTTTTTTGTTTCTGAGCAACAGAGAATTTTGGGGGAACTTTCCCGGATGTTTCAGACGATCTGTAAAAGAAATCGTTTAGACTTAGTCTTATGGGCTAGTTTGGAGGTGCTAGATTAACACATAAGTGTTGTAAATTCAAAAAAAATTGTGACAACAAAGTTAACACTACTTCTCTTTCCAGCAGTTTCTAGCATGTGAACTAGTATGCGCAGAATGATTCAGCGCAAACAAAAGTAACTTTTCGCGGAATGGTTCAAATGTTAACGCGCTTTATTTTTGATCCGACTATTTGAGATTGGTTGAGCGGAACCATTCAGCGCAACGCGCGGAATGGTTTAGCGCAATGCGCAGAATGATTCAGCGACTAGTATGCTAGAATAGCTCTCCCATAAGACTTAGGCGATTTTGCTTGGTGCTAATCTAGGTGCTAGACTAGCACCCCATAAGACTTAGTCTTATGGGGTAGATACCAAAATACTAGGCGCAACAGGTGTCATTATGGGACGACCACACTGCCCCGTCTTCGGAGTCTTTTTAAGATTTTTTTTTTATTTATTAGAGCTAGCACTATGGGAGGGGGCTTCCCTTCCATATCCCTCAAAAACTAAAAAAATCAAAGGTCTCTCATATCCCTACAAGGTTGATCAGATCTGATCACTCGTGTAGGGAAGGAAAATCACACGGGTACTTAGTACCCGTATTATTTTACGCTTTACGAGTACTGAGTAGTAAAACCTTTGATATGGTTATTCAGTACGCATAGCTTTTTGCACGGGTATTGAGTACCCGTTTCGTAAATAATTTTTGTTTGACATTTTTTCGTTAACACCTCTCTCACACCCGATTCTCACCATCCATCACTAATAACGGCTTTATTTTCTACACCGTCGGATCCCAACGACCATTTTTTCAAAATCCTCTATAAATACCACTATAATTCTCTACTCAAACCACACCAAATCAATTTCTTCTTCTTACATCAATTGATTTCTTCACTAAAATCTTTCCAATTTTATTCTTGTTTAAGTAATATTTTTAAATTTTGTTTTTCTCATCAATGGATGAGACTCAAAGCCAAAAAAAGAAAACACAGAACGAGATTTAATGTTTTGGAAGATCATCACCTTATTACTCAGTACCTTGATGTTGGTTATAGTAGTTATGTAGATAAGGAAGAGTTTTGGGTGGTGCTTTTTAATAAATTTTTCGAAGCTTGCGGTGGAAATCGTAACGACCGTACTTTAAAAAACATTCGTAATCGGTTTAGCAAAATCAAGAGTGAAGTGGATAACTTTTCCGGTTGTATTGCAAGAGCCATAGTAGCTAATCCGGGCATTGACTCAATTAACCGGGTATGTTATTTAAATATTTTTATTATAGTTTTTGTATATGTTGTTTGAAAACATTTTAATTTACGCGTATCTTATTTACGGTTTGTTTACATTGATGTAGATCTTAATTGCGAGAAGATTATATGTTGACATATACAAAAAAGCTTTTGAACGAGATGTTGAGTATGACATGCTTAAAGATGTTCCAATTGTACCAGTCGGTGTAACTGAAGATATGAAACAAGATTTTAATCCTCCGTCATCTCAAATGAATGCAAATTTCTCTAATATGTTTAATTCTTCACCCTCTAGTTCCCAAAATCCACCCTCAAGCCAATTCGTCGAAAATCCATTTCAAAATAATATACCTAGCGATATCCCTTTTGCATTAGGATCTACCCCTAGTACGAGCCCAATCACTATACCTGGAACATCTTTTGGTGGATTTACAGGAGATAAACGCATTTCTAGAGCAGCGAAAAAATCACAAATTAAAAAAAGTTGGTTGGGAAAAATAAACCCGGCACACCCTCCTCGCAAGACTCTCAGATGAGCGACGCGAGCAGTAAACTTGTTGATTATCTAAAAGAATCCCGATTGATTGTCCCAGCTCGTCAGCTACAACAAAACCAAATTATGGAAAGGTTGTTAGAGACAACTCAACAACAAATTCAGGCAGCTCAAATGAAAGAAGAAAGGGAAATAATGCAATTGGATCTCGAGAAGATGACTCCAAAGGCAAGAAAGTACTTTGAATATCAACAGAATGCCATACTGGCCAGGCAGATGCAGAGCCAACAAGATAATCCGTTCAATTTTTAATAGCTTAGCTTAATCGTTTTTTCCTGCGAGTTCTGTGTGTTTAAACCTACGAAACGCGTACTGAGTACCCGTATTTTGATCAAGTCAACCAATTGACTAATACGCATACTGAGTACCCTTTTGCACTATTTATACGCTTACTGAGTACCTGTTTCGTGTAGGGAAGGGATGGGAGGGAACCATAGAAAGATTTCTTTCCATGTGCCATCCATTCCCTACATTTGAGGGATAGGGAAGGGATATCTAGCACCACAATGCTAGCTCTTACCACTTGTGTACTAAATATCCCAATTTGCGTCACAGGTTTGGTTGGTTTTACCAAAGGATCGCTTGAGGAGATCCAATTATTCGAGATTGGGAGAGGAGTATCTTATTTAGAGTTGGATAGGGAGGTTTGGTAGAACATCACCTCTCGCTCCTCACTAGACACGAAGTGAATGAATTATTATTTGGAGTTATCTAAGACCACTTGATTCGAATCTTAAACCCCTTGATACACCAGTTCAAATGTTTCATGACTGACGTCACACCAATTCAAATGTTTCATAACTGACGTACATAACAGCTTAACCAATTAGAATGCGAGAAAATCATTTAGGAACCCTATTTCAAGGGCGAAGAGCATAAACCCAATACGTCACTACTGGCGTACGTAATGACATCACAAGAATCACACAAAACATGTGAAGGAAAGCGCGATGACTACAAGATGGTGAGATAGTATCGCCCTATTAGATCCGAAATAAGGGGCTTTATTAGCTGTCATCCACTATGTAACCCCTATAAAAGGGACTAGAGGACATTGTACAAGAGAGAGATCTTTTTGAGAGTTAGTCTGAGAAACTTAAGCGAGAGAAAGTTATTTGTTCTCCAAGTTAGAGTTTATTAGCATTTGTATGTGTAATAGTTCATCCCTTAATAATAATACTTATAGTTTTATTCATCATGTCTTAGATTTGTTTCATATTGTTACTCGGGTGTGACTATAGGATTTCATGTACTTACATTTTGGCGCATAAAAACAGCTCGGATGAGTAAGAGGGTTGATCCTCACCTGTGAAGTTTTAACAATGATTTGAGTCCATCATTTGTTTTGTTTATCAAGATCCCAAGCTTTATTTAACATTACCAAAACACCAATATGTGACTAAACAAATTAATTTTAAAGGATTTGATATTTTTTTAAGGTCTATGTTATTATAAAACTTAGATTTGAAAAAAATATTTTGAGTTTTCTTGTATTTTCAAGTTTTGCAAGTTTTTAAGAATACTTATCATCCTTGCAGTTGTTCTTCTAGATTCCAAAAGAGTTTACAATACTTTACCAAAATAAATTAACGTTTCAGATACCAAAATGGTGAGAATAACATCCAGAAGAAGAAGGGAAATCGGTGAAACATCAGCCATAGGAGAAAGGTGAAATCAAGTTCAACGCGTACAACCCCAGATCCAACATGTGCAGGTAGACAATAACACCCACAAGAACATCTATGGCGAAGTAATTTTACACACGAAAGATACAGACACGGTGGAGGAAGATGGGGAGATGGATCATGACGAGTGACTGATTCCAGGAGATGAAGAAAATATGACCATTGGAGAGTTAAGGCGAAGATTAGTTGAAGAAATACAAAGAGAAGAAGATGATAGAGTGAACCTAACACGACAAAATGCGACACTAAGGGAGGAGAACAACAGGCTCAATGAGGAAAGATCGCACACGCCATCAAGAACAACCCATGCAGCCTCGGAGTCAAGGACAAGCAGAAGCACAATGAGGAGGAGACGATCACACCACAAAGAGAATCGTGTGGAGCATCGACTCGACAATAATTGCATTGCATACCAGCATGTAGACGACAACATAGAGGATAAACGCGATGACAATCGCGTCGTGCAGCATCATAGAGAAAACCAACCTGAACAACAAAATAGAGGTGACTGTGTTGAACAACAACCAAGAGGGGGAAGAAGAGGGTGACGTTGCAACCAAATTCACCGCACTAAGAGAAATGAGAAAATACCCAAGCACGAAATGCTACAGAGGATGGAAGACGAAGACGCAGAAGAGATGATACCGAAAAGCGGGAATTTTAAGAAGCGCTAAAACAGAGTACAGAAGAAAAAAGAACAAGAGAGGCAAGACTCAAAATACCAATGGAACAAACTGATAATGAGAACGTAAATCTAGTGATATTAAATGGGTTAGAAGATATGAGGGCAATGATGAATAATGCGCGAAAAGATGGAGGTAGAAGACAGTTGACAGATGCGATAGAAGAAGCGGGAAGATTGCGAGAAATTTAGTATACAGGGATACCTACAAAATGCATTTTGCCTATATTTACCAGTATTTTTGACGGAAGTACATGCGCAATACAAACACATCAAGGAATATAATTTATCTTTATTGCATTGGGAGCATAATGATGCAGTACTATGCAAACACTTTCCGGCGAGCCTGGCAGGAGAAGATTTGAAATGGTTTGATGGTCTAACTATGGGAACCATATCATCATTCGATCAATTGCAGAGTATATTTCTAGGGGCGTACATCAGTAATGACATGTTGAGGCTCGGAATTGAGATGGTATTTAGCCTGAGGCAAAGAACAAATGAAAGTCTACGAAGTATAACAACGCGATGGAGGACCATGTGTAATGAAATAGCAGGAAGAGTAGAAGAAAAAAACTTGATTCTTGCTTTTATCAATGCCCTTTTTCCAACAGACTTACTATACACGCAAAGATACTATAGAAATAAAGGAGTTACAGGAGTACTAGGAGGAGTACGTCTCCCTCGAGAAAAATCAGAAAGAAGTGGAATCATTACTAGTTATAACAACTAGCGCGAAGTAAGGAAACTCAAGACTCCTACCACGAACAACAAATGTGATTGCAAGCACCTCTCTGGAAAATCAAGAAAGAATCGTCACTGAAGACGACCAAAAGCAAGTGGCCATGAATAGCAGGGATCAAGAAATGTTTAACATGGAATATATAGAAAGACAATATGGAGGGAACAACCAGATAGGAAGGTTAGACAATCAAGGAGGAGGATATAATAATCAAGGAAGAAGGTACCATAATCAGAGGCCAGGCGTGAGCACAAAGGTATGTGAAGAAATAAAGTTTCCACAACTGAACACCACAATCAACAAAACCTGGGTTGCTATCATACTAATGGAAGAAATCCCGATACCTCCTAACTTGGGAGTAGAGCCAATTCCAAGAAGGCGTAGATAATAATTCTGTGCATATCATCGGTTTCATGGGCACAATACAAATAACTGCAGGAATGTGCAGAGGATAATACTGAGAATGATTGGACAAGGAAAATTAGATCACTTTCTAGCCCCACGCCAAGCACTATTACCACAACCACCCCAAGGACCACCGCAACAAGCTCCATCTAAATAACGAACATACCTAATTGAGATAGGGACAAATGCGCGACATTTATACTGTAATTTGATTATATACTCATCTAAGAGTATTGAAGATTTCCATGAAAATGTGTTAACCAGAGTGCATGCGCGTGACAACGAGGGAAGAGAAGCATGGCCAAAGTATTGCCCTTACAAGAATGGCAGAAACAAACCCATCTCATTCAGCACAGAAGATACCCCTGGCGGTGGAGAATCGCATGTACATCCCTTGGTTGTTAACTTGGAAATTAAGCCGTATTCAAAATGGGAGGATGACGAAGAAAAAACAAGATGGGCGATAAATAGAATTCTCATAGACTATGGAAGCTCAGTGGACATTCTACTTTATCACCCATTCAAAATAATGAGTGACAATGATTCATAACTTATCCCCTCCACCTACAAGATTAAGGCTTTAATGGAGAAGCGAATAAAACAAAAGGAGAAATTACAATGCACATTACACAAGGAAAAATAACTACTGAGGTGACATTTTGTGTGGTGGACGTCAAATCTCCTTACAATGCTTTGATTGGCAGGCCTTGGCTGCATGGAATATTAGGTGTAGCATCAACATTTCATCAATACATCCGAGGAGATACAACAAAGGCGAAAACAAGCAATGAAATAGATATCGAAAACTGTGAAGTACGCGTACATAAGCGAAGAATCTGGAAGGAAAATGCGAATGAGGATAAGAGAAAAGAAAGACTAATCGTCGACACAATAAGTAAGAGAGACAACAAGGATTACTCAATCCACATCCAAACAATAACATCAGAATTACCTACAAATGCTTGGACTATCAAGGAAGGAACACGTGTCAGAAAATCATACACACTAGATGAAGATTGTTTCACAAGGTGGGTGATACAAATGCGCAATAATCAGTGTAAAGATCAGACCTTCAAGGTGGGAGATGAATTACCATGCGGTGTTAAACCACACCAAAAGAGATCGCACAACATGAGGAAACAAATCTGGAAAGGACCTTACATTGTGAAGAAAGTAATGAAGAACAGAGCGTACGAATTAATTGGAAAGGAAGGGCAAAAATTTAATCATTTTTGGGACCAAGCTTACCTGAAAAATTACTTTCCCTAGGAAAATAAGTGATGATGTAAGCGAATAAAGAGAGGAAGAGAAATTTCTATAATGTAATGATCAAAGATATAAATGAAAGATCTCTTCTTCAAATAATAAAATATTCAAATCTTTCGAACAAGCAACAAATAGAAGAAAAAGAAAGAAAACGAACAAAACCTCATTAAGAGGCAAAGCATATTAATACCTCTAACTAGGGAGGCCATGCATCCAATGATGGCGTGCACCCTAGTTCGCATAAAATGCAAGAGGTGAATACTTAAGACCTAATGCGCGTCACATTGGGGAAAACCTAGTAATACATGAATCATGGGAAAGCAACCTTGAGGCATAGAATTAATGGTGAAAGAAAAGACTATACGGCAGAGGCTCCTGGGCCAAAAAATCAAGGTAATAAGTTCTCTTTCAAGGAGTTTAGAAATACGATCAGGGCGCCAGGGTACACGGTTGAGCTAAGGGCGTCTGGAGCATTTCCATCCATCCTTAGCAAGTCCTGGCTACGGTACACTCGGTCATTAAGAAACCACACTTAGGGTGCGATCTCGTAACCAAAATCCTAATCGGTGGAGGGATAAGAGATCGAGAAAACAACTGATTGTTGGTAAAACCGGAGGGGAAGAGCCCGACCTAACCCATTAGGGGTAAGCTTCCTTGAAGGGGAAATCATAGGGAATATAAGGGACGACACCCTCCACTAGGAAGCTGAATTGTGTCAAAGACGGCAATGTCATGAGGCTATTACTCATGGGGGTACTTAGACCTATCGCATTGTCGCGAAAACATCATGCAATGGCAATATTACAAAAAACATGATAAGGCGAGATCAGTGGACTATTGCTTTAGAAAGTAATGGTTGCATGCGATTTCGTCGCCCGACTAAAATCAATCCCTTGGGGAGAACATTATACCTACTTAATAGGGTGGGGGTGGGGTGGGGGGGTAAATAAGACCTCTACCTAGGGAGGCATAATAAGACCTCGAAATAAAGTAACAAACCTTAGACATACCTATATAATGTTCATTATTTTGCAAGAAAAAATCTCGCACAGAAAATACAAAGCTATGAAAACAAAGTTCCAGATAAAATGCGAGAAAACATAAGAATGAAAAGGTGGATACATTACATACAAGGAAAAGAATAAAAAATTAAAACGAACATTGAGAAAATAAATGAACTACAACTAAGAAGGTGCGAAAGAATCCAAATAACTGAAGCAGGTACATACCTAACTTTCCATCTAATGCCATATTTTTATTCAAAGGAGCGAACATATCACCCTAGTTTACTGATTTAATGAATACAATCGCATTGAACAATCATTGAGCTAGGGTAAATTTAATTAAATTCCTCATTCAAAGGTGAAGAACATAGGCAAGTATGGTAATACAAATTAAGAATGCAAGTATTATTCGCCTTTTCAGTCAGAATTAAAAAGTACATCAGAATATTATAAGAGTTATGTAAATCCTAATTTAATTAGTTTTATTGGATTAACTATGAAACTGATTGGTTATAATGTTTAAGATAAAATATGGTAGTATTTTGTTTCTACTTATGATCAATGCAGGATGAAAAAATGAATAACACAAGGTAAGAAAAGAGAAAAAAAATTGATAGAAAAACAAATCCCCCCAAGCTTGGGAGCGCCCAGATAATTATCCAAGAAAAGATGTTACATACATGATTAGAGGAGAAGAAAAATAAAATAATCAAATAGAAAGTCTCATCTTACATCTTATGCGAGCTTAAGAACGAGTTGGGCGAACAGGACTATCAGTCTCTACATGTGATATAATCTGAATGGTGATATTATCGCGAACGGTATCGGCTTCAATATTAGCTTCACTACCATCCAATGTCTCTTTAGATATCCCTTTACCTCTATATATCCAAGTTGTCATCAACATAATGACCTTCTTTTTCTTCATCTTCTTCCTCATTTTCGCTCTCCACTTCATTATCTTCCTCATCATCACTGCTGGAGATATCTTCTACCTTCTCATTTTCTAAAACCTCAGTGATCTTGAGATCAAGCTGGGGATGCCCATACCTATTACAGATCGGATCAGCAATGAATCAAGAATGCTTACTTCGCTCGCGTAATGCATTTTTATTTGTGTTGGAAACAGAAACTATCATCTTTCGGCCGAGCTTGGAATATTTGGAGTTTCTGGAAGAAAGTGCTAATTTCAGCGAATTCAACTCTTGTGAAAGATTCTCAATCTTCTGTAATTGGTTCTTCTCAATCCTCAAAGAAAAATAAAAGAAATTAACATCACATGCGATTAAAACAACTGGAAATATTACACTCGCCCGATTGAGGCAATATGACGGGACAACCTTCTTTTGGAGAAATAACCGCCTTAAGGGTTTCAGCATGCTCAATTTCTGAACTATCACACTTAGCTGCTTCCACCCTAGCATTTTCAACAACACGTAAGACCCACTCAAAATCATCATCGCTCTCAACAAGCAAGAGAGAACGGATCGAGTTCTCTCGAGCAATCAAAGCTTTATTTTCTCCTTTAAATCGATCCCTGTATGCGTTAGCGCGAAGAATATCCTCCTGAACTTTTTCTAAAAGTTGGGAACCCTTAATAATTGTTTGGTCCTTCTCAGTTAGCAAAGTGTTTCTTTTCTATTTTAAATCCTTAAATGAACCCTTGAGATTGCGAAGTTGGGTTATAAGATTCTCATTGACAGATAGTGTCTTCCTAAACTCAAACTTAATATCCTCATATTTTAATTTAAGCTCCTCCACATTGTCAACTTCTAAGTCAAAAATATCGAACTGATCAGACATGGAGTTGAAATGCTCTAGGAGGATCGAATCTTCAATAGGGAAGTCGACCGCTTTGTTTGATAGATTGAAAACCTCTGCAGACAAATATTATTAATAGGAATAAAGACACAAGATGAAAACACGCGATAATATTCAAAGGCGAAGATAATGGAAAACTTACCCAGGAATTGGAAATTCTTTTTTCGAAGATTAACCACAGTAGCATCGCGAGCAAATACCTCCCTTTAAGCTTTAGAAACCTCACTCCCAAGATCGCGAATTTTCTCCCGTTGATCTCAAATCAAGACCTCAGATCGTCGAGAATTTTGAATCAACGTGGAAGGGTTAATAATACAAGTCACAACAACCATCGAAAATAAGTTGGTCAACAAAAAGGACTTACCAAAAGTTTAATGGCATAATGAAGCTCCGAGATCAGAGCAGAGGCAACATCACATAAGGAATCATGGTCTAAAGAAGGTTCAACATAAAGCTTCATTATCGCGCTGCACATCTAAGCAAGTGCGGGATCATTGATAGCCGGGAGAGCAGAGCTAAAAATCCTTGTAAGAATCCCAGTGTTCGCGCAACCATCATTAATGGTGAAAGCTCTATCTTGAGAAGAGTATGAACCTGCACCCATATGAGGCAAGTCCCCAACAAATATGTTGAGAAGAACTTCATTTACAGGACCTCCAAGATGAGAAATCAAGTGAGAATATTCATGCAATACAAACGCATCAGTGGAAGAAGTATTCAGACAAAGAGTCTAATTAGATGAAGGACTCGGTTGAAGATCTTTAACCTTTGGGACACCTTTTCTACCCTTAGAAACGTCTTTATTTTTAGGATTTGGAAGTTCACTCTGGTGTCTTTCGCCTTGGAACCAAGACGATCCTTCTTGGACTTGGGAGCCCTAATCTCAGGACCAGAAGAATCATACCCAGACTCATCCTGCGCACACCAAGATAGGTAAGAAGCAGAGGCAACAATATTGCTTAAAAGCAAGATAAAAGATTATTTCTTACTTTCTTGGTGTGATACCCTGCATTTTCCTTCACCTGTTTAGTATGCGTAACTGATCGGGTTAAACCGAATTCGATAATACTGTTAGGTTAAGATCAAATGGAAAGTTTGGTTATATCTTTTACTGGTTGTGTTACCTGCATAATACTAGGCTAGCTATACTTTTTTTTTCCCACTTTTGATGGTTGATGCGCGACACCGGCACAGAGTAGTTCCATAGTGCCTGAGTGTGTAGCTAAGACTAGGAATTTTAAGGTTCTTTTTCCACCCTCTTACTCTACTTAGTATTGGATGGGTGCAAATAAACTTAGGAATTTTATTTAGAAAAACAAATGAAAATAGAAATGAGAAAGGGAAAGGTCTCATGTGTTAGAACTAGGAAGAAAATTGAAAGGTTAGTAACGTATGGATTATATATGTATGATAATTTGGTGTTGAATGGAGGATAGGAGAACAATTTTAAAGGAGGAAGACAACTGGGTTTAAGCTATTGTAGGTAGGTTTACTACTCATCTTCCTAGGGATTTTCTCTTACCCGTATGATTTTATTCATTTCTAATCATGGTGTGGTTTGTTTTCAATTCTCTAATTCTGAAATGATTTATGTGTTCGGGTCATCGTGGATTTGAATTTGAACATGTATAATTGATTTTGTGAAAGAGAAATAGGATTTCAAATGTTTGTGAGAATGCTTCTTAGAACCCCAATTCCTTTAGATAAAAATTATGGAATTTGCTGTCAACTTACTTCTCTTAATTTTTCACTTTATAGCAATGGATAGCTTGCTTGTTTTATGCCTTGATTTCAAAGATTAAGACTTTATGATTTTGGTAAATGGAAATGAAATCCATATGCATTGACATTTTCTCTTGTCGACGAATTATTTTGTGGTTTTCTTTGTTTAATTAACAAAACTGGTTGAGTTCATGTCTTCCATTAGTTAGAACATGGTTCCATCTTGCTCCGGGTAATGATCCCCGATATAGTGAAATGGGTAATAAACCCCATGGGAACTTAGCTTCCCGACCATCGATGGCGGCTATCCGTGCCGAGAAACGATTGGTGGGTGTACGAACCAAGGTTTTCGTGCCGTGGACTCAATGTATCGAAATCTAAATGACTTGATTTGTCGAAAACTTCATTGGTTTTGTGAACTTATTTGTTGAATGCACCATTTATGATTTGAAGTTCTATCGTCGATTACTGGTATTTAATCCTTATGTTTTCTTGTGCTTTATGAGATTTTTCGTATCTCTTTGAGGATGGGAACGTAACCTATTGAGTCGTCATCTCACCCTAATTGACGTTTTTCAGATTTCATCGAGGGATGAAGCAAGTAGAAGTTTTATAGTTTAAAGAGTGCATTATCCTTGGCTTATTTCCTATGTATTTGCTTGGATATTTCACCTGAGATAGATTTTGGAGACTTGAGCATATTTTTACTTTCTTAGAAGTTCCTTTACTGACATCTGAAAGTACTTAAGTATGGATATTTTTCATTTGAGAATTAGATTGAAATAAATGTTGAAAACGTTGTTTTGGAAAGGAATTATACAATAGTTTCTTTTGGAAAATGTCTATATATATCTTATCTAAAATGGGTTTAAAGGGTTTGGTGTTTCGATTCTTCGTTTAGGAGATGTGGCCCTTGAGGTAGAATACTGTAATTCTGAAATCTGTAGTTCTGCGACCTACTTTGCCTACACTGTTGACTGACCAAATGAACTCCGAATCTGGATTTTTAAAATGCATTGGAAAGGTGGTTCTTTCTACTTTCTAAATTGGGGTCAAGATCATAATTCCGACTTCTAACGAAGTCTGTGGAGCCTCGACAACTCAGGTGGTCAGAAACGCTATTTATATGACATTTTTACTCTCTTTTTGCCGTGTACTTTTTGGCATTATTCCAATTTGTTTTCTTTTGATCTCCCTAGATGTTAGGTTGATAAGAACTCTTTAAAACATGCTTAGTGGACATGGTTATTGAATTTAAAGCCTGAAACTTAAGTGAATGATACAGATATAAGTTTCGATACCCGCCCGTAACCTTTAAAATTCGGGTTAAATCCATGATCCGAATTTTGGGGTGTTACACTTGGAGTGCGAGGAATTCTCCTTGCGCAATTCTTTTCTCTCTCTTTTCTTCATCTAAAATTAACAACATTAGTAAGTAAAGCGCGAAGATAAAGAAATGAAATGCGAAGATAAGAATAATTACATCCTTAGCTTCCTCGGGTCAGTTAAAAACCCAAGGGTCATAATCAGGGAATTGGAAACCTTCAGGAGGCCCAGCGCGATTAGATCCATCTGTGTCCCTACCCCAAATGTAGATCCTCAACGATAAGGGGAAACTTCATCCAACAGGGTTCACTGGAAAAACGAGCGGAATCGTTGGAGTCGTTAAGAAAATTAACATCCCTCATAATTCTCTCATTTTCAGATATATCCTTTTGTCGCATGAAGCGGATTCCCCAACGCCTATCTTCATGGGCGACAAGATTGACGCATTAATGCTTAAAGAAGTTTTTCAACGTATAATCTTCACGATTATAAGACTTCGCGTAAGTTGGATATAGAGACCCTAAGCCAGCAGCGCGAAGAAAAATACTCAACTAGAATTCTGATTGCATCGCCACACAATTGATATATCGCCCGAGGATCTTCCAGACGCGATAGAATTTCATAAAAGAGGGGAAGATCTGGATTAAAGAGAGGAATGGGCAAGCTAGCGCGAAGTTGTTCCAATGAAACCATAATCCTGTTCTCACTCCATTGTTCAAGAGAGATCCATTCCCGATCAGTAGTGCGAGTCGAATTTGGAGGAACTATCAATCTAATCCCTTTTGGCTCCAACTCATTCATAAATATTGGATATCTTCTCGTTTCCTTTTACCTGCTCTCGGGGCCATCTAGTATGGGAATAATGAATGGAGAAAACCCAAACAAGAGGATTAATCATGGACTTCGATCAAGAAGCTTTGATTTAATCAAGAAACTCCGATGATCAGGATTTTGATCAAATCAATCAGGAACAGAAGCGACATAAATAATAAAAGAGGGTGGAATCGAAACCGTGGAAGCAAATTCACAGCCTTGATCAGGGATTCGATAAGAAGAAATATATGTGGGTTGAAAAATTAGCAGCAATAGCAGGAGAAGCAAACTGCAGAAGATGAAAGAGAAGATAAGATAAGATAAGAAAGGAAATTGGAAAGTGTGATAAACAATTGAAAGATTTATCTCTCAATCACATTCGTTAGAAAACCAACAAGCAAAGGCGATCACCGGTAAAAAGGGAGAGAAATTAAAGACGTGTCAATCAATGAAGAATGTGGTCAACACGTATAGGTAGTTGCACAGGAATTGCGGAATAATGTCGGTAGATCTGGAGAATACAAAAGGACGGGGTTGAGGCGATGGAATAAAATTCTCTCACTATTCTTTCTTCGAAAAGATCAGTGCGAAAAGAGGCAAAACAAAATATCGCTCAACCAATGATAACGCGAGAGAATCGTCTAGCAACGTGATTTCAAGGGCGAAGAGCATAAACCCAATACGTCACTACTGACGTATGTAATGACGTCACAAGAATCACACAAAACATGTGAAGGCAAGCGTGATGACTACAATATGGTGCGATAGTATCGCCCAATTAGATCCGAAATAAGGGGCTTTATTATTTGTCCTCCACTATGTAACCCCTATAAAAGGGACTAGAGGGCCATTGTACAAGAGAGAGATCTTTTTGAGAGTTAATCTGAAAAACTTAAGAGGGAAAGTTATTTGTTCTCCAAATTAGGGTTTTATTAGCATTTGTATGCGTAATAGTTCATCTTTTAATAATAATACTTATAGTTTTCTCCATCATGTCTTAGATTTGTTTTATATTGTTACTCGAGTATGACTATAGAATTTCCTGTAATTACAACTGCTAATTAGGTGTACCAGTTTAATAGGACGGTATCAAATTCCCATTTGTCCTATATGAAATTTGATGTCTGTACCAGTTTAATAGGAACGGTATCAAATTCCCAATTGTCCTATATGAAATTTGATGTCGTCGTCGGTAGAGTGGTATCCTATTAGCAATGTTGATATATTTGGTTGTATACAAAATCAATGTCATGTTGCGTAATGTTTATAATTTATACATAAAATCAAGGAAAAAAAAAAAAAACTACTTTCTTCAAAAACTTAAATCCTTGATCCTTCCGGTTTTGATTTGATTTTTCAGATCTACCGGACGGATTAAGTCTGTTTCCTTGTATATATTTAATTTCCAATTAAAAAAAAATTGTTTCTAAACAATTTTTATGGTTTTCTATCAGTCTGATGGTTTCACAAAACTATCAGGACTTGTTTTCATATTCTCTATTTAGGTTCTTTTGGTGGATCTGGATTTGCATTGTTCGGGATGAAAACGATCTACTTTGTCAGATATGAAGATCATTTTTAAAGAAATTAATTTGGGCATATTACTTCCCTTTTATGGAAGCATATGATATCTTTGATGATCAAGAAACAAGATGGTTTAAAACCATTATAAGGATTTCCAATCCTTCGAAGGGCTGCAGAAGTTTAGTAGGATTTTCATATCTCGTTTCTTTAAGTTTCGATTGTAAATCTTGTAACATCTGTATTGTCCTGTTTATTGATGTAATTGATCAATATAATCCTTCAAACCTCAATTTGAACGACGTATTAAATAAAATTTAAGGGTTTTTTGAAACCCCTATTTCCATCAAAAAAAAATAATTTATACATAAAATCAATATCATTGTAGTGTAGTGCGGTGATAAGAATCATTGTGTTACGGCACCAACAACCAGGCTTCAAAACTCGTAAAAAGCGTACATGGACCGGAGCATGCTTATAATGTGACAGTGACCGTGACCTGCGTGACGCTCGGGGATCCACAAAGCATGTCCACCTTATGAACGGTCAGGTGATAAAAAAAACTAGAAAGACCCGCCAAAAGTACTGATAGCTGGTAGATAAGATGACAGTTGCCTCCATGCGTTCTACATAAACAGCTGCCACGTTAACTGACTCCAAACAGAAGCGACACGTGTTTGTTGACTATTCGTCTCTTGACTCTTTGACTCACAACGGTGCACACCTTTGACTTTCTCTTAACGGAAAAAGTACAAATCGTCAAAAACTTCAGTTTCAAAGCTCAAACCGTCACACTTTTAACCAGGGCTTTTCGAAAAAGCTCCTTCTCATCTGCCAGTCAGTCACAACTATCAAAAAAATCTTCATCGATCACCAACGGTTACAGTATTATGCTTTAGAATTTCGATTCTAGAGATTGAAAAACCATAGAACTATTGATTCATTTCTGAATTTGGAAAAAGTCTTTGAATAAAAATTTCAGAAAAAAACAGAGACTTTCTTTGGTTTTCTCATGTTTGTGCAAATTCTTAGCAACAAAGGTATGGGCTATGATTACTATCGGAGTACTTTTTTATGGTTTTGATTTTTGGTTCTGGGTCTATCACACGCTCTTCAATTTTGTTGGTTTTATTGGATCATTTTGATTTTTGTAAGTTGCTTTGTTCATGGGTATTTGGAAATTGATAAGCTTAAAGTTTAATTTTAATATGCTATAAAAAAAAATCTGAAAAATCTGAAATTGATGTTATTTATTGTTTGATATTTTTCTTTATATTGTAGAACTGGAACAATCGAGACCTAGATTAGAAGAAGAAATTAGGGTATCTTTGTACTGTATGTGGAGCTATTAAACTCTGGAAAGATTTTAGTTGGGTCAGAGATGGTTTCAGCTAGTAATGGAAAAGGCATAGAGGAAGAGGGAGAGGAAATAGAATTAGAGTCAGGGTCGACCTCTAAAGGCAAGAGTAAAAGTCCTCTTCACATTTCTACATCTCAAAAGAGGTTGCTGGCTCATGAAAAAAGTCGTAAAGTATTTCCTAGTATGGGGTTTCAGAAACTTGGTTCAGCTTTGTCAGGTTTAGGTTCCCCATCAACTAAATTCCAGTGTTTTGCTGAGGGGAGAGATGACATTTCGCGTTCAGTTCCTTCATCTCCAAACCAAGGTATCCGAGAACGTTTCACAGTCCCATTTGTTCGAAAGATAAATTGGCACTCTCTGAAGAAAGTGTTTATCGAATGGATCAAAGATCCATTGAACATGGCGCTTTTTGTGTGGATTGTTGTTGTTGCTGTATCAGGTGCCATCTTGTTCATGGTCATGACAGGTATGTTAAACCATGTCATAACTAAAAAATATCAGAGAGACACATGGTTTGAAGTTAATAATCAAATTCTCAATGCTCTTTTTACTCTCATGTGCTTGTACCAACATCCCAAACGAATGTATCACCTCATACTTTTACTTAGATGGTCACCGAAGGATATTGCTACCCTGAGAAAGGCTTACTGCAAAGATGGAGCTCGTAAGCCTCACGAGTGGGGACACATGATGGTAGTTGTTGTTCTACTTCACATAAACTGTTTTGCTCAGTATGCATTATGTGGTTTAAACTTAGGTTACAAGAGAGCTGAACGACCACCAATAGGAGTCGCCGTCTGCATCTCAGTTGCAATTGGAGCACCAGCAGTTGCCGGTGTGTACACCATTCTTAGTCCTTTAGGAAAGGAGTATGATGACTCTGACATGGATCAGGAAGCTCAAAGTCAAATTGTTCTCACTGTTAATAATACTCCAAGTCCTTTACGGACGAGTAGATATGCGAAAAAGTATTTATTTGCATCAAAAGATGATGCAAGGGTCATTGAAAGCACGCCCAGATGGAGTGGCGGGTTACTTGATTTGTGGGATGATATATCTCTGGCTTATCTCTCATTTTTCTGCAGTTTCTGCGTTTTCGGATGGAATATGGAAAGACTTGGATTTGGGAACATGTATGTGCACATTGCTACTTTTCTTCTTTTCTGCCTCGCTCCATTTTGGATATTTAACCTTGCTGCGATCAATATTGATAACGAAACCGTTAGAGGTGCATTGGGTGTGACGGGCATCATTCTTTGTATATTTGGTTTGCTCTATGGAGGTTTTTGGAGGATTCAAATAAGAAAAAGGTATAACTTGCCAGCTAGTTATTTCTGCTGTGGTAACCCTGAAGTGACTGACTGTTTACAATGGCTTTGCTGCTGTTCATGTTCTCTTGCTCAGGAGGTGAGAACCGTGGATTTCTATGAAATTGTGGAAGATAAATATTATGGTAGACCAGTGGTTGAGAATGATATGCCTATGTTGTCTCCTTTGCGGAGAGAAGATGGATCAGTTCAGTTTAGGTCATTCCCAAGTTCTCCACAACATGGAATTCCAAGTACTTCTAAGGATCACATACCAAGTGCTTCGAGTCCTCAGAATCCATTTCCGAAAGGGTACCATAATCCTGATTCATCATCTTCTGTAGTGAAGGAAGAGTCCTCTTCTGAAGCATACAATGGAACAACTATGGTCGCACCACCTGTTCACTCATCGATAAAGAGAGAAGATGTGTAATTAATTTTCAGCACTTGGTTTCTGCATCAAAGGACTATGGCATTTCGGATGCAGATTTTTTCCCGTTCTTATGGTTGTAAGATTCTTTACCAAACAGTCAGTCCTTCATACACAGAATATTTGTTTCCCTTATCGTGCCTCAAGATAGCGAAGGTAGTATCGCACCCATTCCCTCAGTTTTAGCTAGGCAAAAGATGATGTTATAGAAAGACTGCATCCGCTTAAGCGTATTTATAAAGTTACATAGAAAATTTATTCCTATTTCCATTGTGAATTTTAGTTTGAGATGTATTCAGTTAATTCTTAGATTTATTCTTAGAATTTTGGTAATGATGTCTGTTCACAGTTTTTGCGAGGAAAGCAAGCTGCGGCACTGATGAGGATGCATGATGCATCTCTGAAACTTGAACTTAAGACCATGTCCCATTTTAGCAATATTAACAAGGGATACAAGACATTTTAGTGGACACGAATGAGAACTGGCTGGAAGGTTCTGGAGATTTGAGTTCTTGTAATTAAAGATACATATTATTTGATCTTTGAGATCTTATAGAGACAACCCTTGCAGGTGAGTAGTTAGAATGATAAACAATGGTTTGTATATACTGCTAAACAAGGAGAGTAAACATCAAAGGTAGGATGATCTCTGGAGTAGATCATACAATGTAAAACTGCCCTGGCCTTTTTATTTCGATAAATTTAAAGCCTCAAGATTGAGATGCTTGAAATGAACGCCTAATCCTTGAGCTGTTGCGAATAAGTCGTTTCCAAAGATGATGTACATATCTTATTAGCTTATCTGTTATGGTGGCTTTTTGAATTAGAAAAGTTTCTGCTTATTGGATTACAGGCCTAGCTTGGTGGTGATTTTTAGGGGTCGACATGGGTCTATGCACATTTATCGCGCGAATCTACATCTCTATGCGTTGCAAGTATGAAAAATTGGGCATACTTATGTTAGACATGCTGAGCATTTGAATGTTTGGTGATCTCTCATACATATGATTCAGAATTTATGTTTTCTGCCAAGATGCTTTATAAGAACTAGTTAGAGCATTTCCAACAGTGGGTGCTAAAAATCCTACGTGAAGTTTTCATTTAGATCCTTATTTATGGGGTCATAGGTATGTGGTAAAAATAACAATATTTTTCTCATGGACTATCTCTAACAGTGAGTGTCTTATTTTGAGGATTTGTTTTTCAGGATAATGATAAAATTGATTCTCTTTTTCCTATTGGTTAAGAAAAAATTATTTAAAAGTAAAAATTTAAAATATGGTTAAAAAGATGACGTGGAGGTCATTCTAAAGGTTTAAATAAGACTTTCTCCAAGACCTTCATATTTAGTTTCACACCCTTCCTAATTAATATGACCCACTGTTGGAGATAAATTTAATGTAAATGAGGGTCTAAAATCCTATGTGTCATATAAAAAATAAAACCTTTTCCCTCTATTGGAGATGCTCTTATGTAGTAGTCCGGTACATACTGCATATGGTCACCAGAACATCCAACAGACCCATGCCACCCCATAGAACTGACAAACCAGAGCTGTTTGTTTTGTCCTGAAAACATGAGTGAAGGACCAGCAAGGGTGGAAGACACATGAGGGTAGGGCATTACTGGTGAGAATTGTACCCAAAAGATTCCTTGATCCAGTGAATCAATAAACGTGCAAATGAATCCAATTATTTATTCGAATAGTCGGTTGAGTAGATTCTGTAAGGTGAATAATGTCATGTTCTACAGCTGGTATGTTTGTTCTTGCACCCAACTAATCGAGGATGTTACCAAGTTCTTCATTGGATTTTATAACAGCAGCTATATAACGATAAGCGAGTTGTTTCTGAAAATGATCTCCAATATTATAATATTTTCTGCAAAAACACGGAAGTATTGTGCTGTGCATACCAAATTTATTACCACTAAACAAAAGACTGATACCAATATTATTAGGGGCTAATACTATTTAACCGATCCAACGGCCAGAATAATTTAAGATCTTGAGATGATATCAGCCCTTAGTAATTTAGTATCAGCTTTTACAAATTGAGCCTTTATAAATTGTGTAAACAACGGGAGACAAATGGAGTCCAAACATATTTTTGTTACAGAATGGAATGATGGGTCACTCTTCATAGTTAAGTACATGACACGTATGGATAATTGGATATGAGAGCCATGCTGACTTGCTCGGCAATGCCAACACGTGGAACTTGAAGAATTGGTAAGGCGTTCGTGGCAGCTGACTAGGATACCACTTTGGAACATCTGCACCACGGACAGAATTTGAGGTAATGGTATTGTGCCCATATTGCCTGCCATACTGCTCCTAATAAACACAGTCCCAAATCTTTGGATGATACCTGACCTGACGCATTAACAAGAAAACCACCAACACTGACGTATTAGTCCTGTTTAATACTTGTGTTAAAGATAATCATATTGAAATCTCTTGTATTCACACGCCAACTGTCTCTTGCAGTTTGTATGTAACACGTTAAGTTCTTTAATTAAGAAGAATGATTAAGGAAGTTCGTCGTATTAAGTAACTTTGGAAAATTAGATAAGGGAATGGGGTTATTGGAGTTTAGATGAACGTGATGTGACTCATATGATCTAGAATCGTATTCGTATGTGTTGCGCTAAAACCTTGCGGAAGCGATTTGCACAACTACAAACAGTACTCCAAATATTGCCAAGAACACAAACTAAAGAAGAAAAGAGAACAATAATTTACGTGGTTCGGCAAGTTGCCTACATCCACGGGAAGAACAAGAGATTCATTTATTATCACAAGGAGAATACATATAAACCTTAAGAGAGAAAGAAGAATTTTTGGTGTGTTCATTTGCTTTCTCTAATAACCTATTTATACTAGTTAGCTAAGCCTCCAAGTGACCAACTCCAAATTGAGTTCTACTTCCTTAGCCTACAATTAGAACTAGCCTACAAATGGACTTCCTTAGCTTTCAAACTATGACTCAAAGACCTACCTTGTTTGAATGCATGAATTTACAAGTGTGAAAGGAAAAACTATGGAACTCTTCCACCAACCAATATTTTTCACAAAGTTTTTCCGCCTAACTACTAGCCACCATCCGAACTTGCATCGTCCAACAGTATGCTCGTCCCTGCCTTACTTTTTCCATTATAGTATTGCTTTCTACTAACTATAATTAATTACCTTTCATAAATAATCAAAAGTAGTTACCGACCTTTCTTTTTTCTTTTGACTAGGAAAATTATTACCGACCTTAAACAAAACGTAGTTGTCTTAACATTCGAACGTGTTTGTATGTTCAATCCGATTAGTTAATTACAGATTCAAATATCTTAGCAATTGAATTGAATATATATTGCCATCATGGTCTTCATTAAATCCTAATAAATGGTCCGTGCTTCATTTTGCAGCCTTGGTTGTTTGTTTTTAGGATTTTTATTACAGGTTTATCTAGGTTCTGGATAAGAACTAGTAAGTTAAGTTGGAGGAAGCTCAAATTTGTAGAATCAAAACCTACCGGCTACGGAGTGATTAGGTCCTATTTCCATGAGCATACCCGCACTTTGTTTTGTATGCCCAATTAAGTTGCTTTTTTGAAAAAGAAAAGCTAAGCTAAGCTTAATTAAGCTACTAGTGCTTATGACACTTTATAACTAATCAACTTTTAGAAAGTAGACACTAGTTTTGTACCTTTGTGAGTTTGTTGGTATGTTGTGAACTGACTACTGACTATATACAATGGGAAAAAGGAGAGATTGTCCACAACATTTTGTTAAAGTGGGAGGGTGACAGATCTTTTAATCAAATTGTATCCCCAAGCAAGTTCATTAGTTTTATAGTCTATTTGATTTGAAACAGGTAATTGATTAATTTATGTTTTAGAGCATAAAACAAGTAATTGATGTGTGTGTGGGCCATTACTTTTAATTTTTTTGCAACAGTTTTCTATTCACTGGTCAGTCATCCTTATCAATATTTTTATGTAATTGTACCAAGACCGTTAAAGTTAGCCTCGGTCCTGATACCACTGTCCCCATACACAAGCCAACCTGACTAAGGTGCACCTTCTCTTCAAAAATAACACTGAATGGGATGAACCCAAACTCAACTAACGGTTTGACCAAGAGATAGAGAAGGTAAAAAGGATACACATCCCAAGCCAGGACACGGAAGATACAGCACATTGGAACCTAAATAGTAAAAGTATGTTCACTGTCAAATCCCTCTATCATAAAATAAATACTAGTGGTAATATAACTGTAGAATGGAGTAAAATATATGGAGGATTAAAGTAACACCCTCCATAAAAATGTTTAACTGTAGAATGGAGTAGAATATATGGAGGATTAAAGTAACACCCTCCATAAAAATGTTTATCCGCACAATCGATTATGCCAACATATATGAGAATTTCTGCTATCCTCCCAGATATATATATACAAAATGTAGTTTATGTAAGAGGATAGAAGAGTCACGAACTCACCTCTTTCTAAAATGCAACTTTGTAAAACACGTATGGATGCATTTAAAATTTGAAATGATGATTTTCGTGATTGGCTTAACTCATGGTTCTGCGATAGTAATAGAGGTGATTGTGTAGTACAATGGCCGGAATTTTGTAGTGTAATCATTTGGCACTTATAGAAAACTAGATGTGAATCAACTATTCAAAAGAAACAACAAATAAAGAAAATACAGCCAAAACAATTGTAAGATTCTGAAAAAGAGGGGTCTAACAACCACACCCGATATTTCGATTAGCAATCTGCATGGACAAAGTCCGAGTTACTTTCTAGAGAATCAACTAGACAGTCAGACTCAATCTAGATAGAAATATCTCAAGGAGTTATTATCTCAATCTCTCAATTTGATCTTTACTCAAGCAAATAGAAATCTGCGAGTCTTTATCAAAGAGAGATAACTTGGATGGTACCAAAGACCAATATCCAAGTGTCAATCAATTTAAATCAACAACCAAAAGGTCGGATATTCTAATTGATTGAACAACACACAACCTGTATTGTTTCAATTATATAACAAAATATAATGCGGAAAAGAAATAACACAGACACCATAATTTTGTTAACGAGGAAACAGCAAATGCAGAAAAACCCCGGGACCTAGTCCAGATTAAATATACATTGTATTAAGCCGCTACAGACACTAGCCTACTCCAAGCTAACTTCGGTCTGGACTGTAGTTGAACCCCAATCAATCTCACATTGATCCAAGGTGTAGTTATGATCCTACGTCTCTGATCCCAGCATGATACTGTGTACTTGATTCCCTTAGCTGATCTCACCCACAACCAAGAGTTGCTACGACCCAAAGTCGAAGACTTTAATAAACAAATCTGTATCACACAGAAAAGTCTACAGTAATAGATAAATCTGTCTCCCACGAATATACCTACGAGTTTTGTTCCGTATTTTGATAAATCAAGGTGAACATGAACCAATTGATAAAATCAGACTTATATTCCCGAAGAACTTTATCAATCACCTCACAATAGTCTTAATCGACGCAGCGAAAAAAGATATTGTGGAATCACAAACGATGAGACGAACTGTTTGTGACTACTTTTATATCTTGCCTATCGGAGATAGAAATCTCAAGCCAATTATTATAACTGTACTTGTACGATAGAAACAGCCAGATCAGATCACACAAATACAAGAAAAGTATTATCGGTCTGGCTTCATAATCCCAATGAAGTCTTTAAGTCGTTAACCTGGTTTTAGAAGAAGAAAACCAAAGGTTAAAAGAGAATCGACTCTAGCTTAGGACACCTAGTATCAAACAGAATGTGTGGGGATTAGGTTTCCCAGTTGCTAGAGTTCTCCCTTATATAGTCTCTCAAATCAGGGTTTGCAATCAATGTTAGCTTATTAACAAAGCATTTAATATTCACCGTTAGATGAAAACCTGATTAGATTCAAGCTAATATGTATCAACCGTTAGATCGAAAACATAGCTTGTTACACACACATGTAATCCACGTTTCTAGGCTTGTGTAACCGTACCCAAACTTGTACATTAGTTGGTTCAACAATAGTTAACCAAAAGGTTAGCCACATGATAACTTTCATATCAACCATATTCTTCTTTACCATAACTAGTCCAAATGACTCGAATGAACTAGTTAGAGAGTTGTTCAATTGCTTAGATATTTATGTATTACACAAGACATAATCGAAGAAAAAACGATGTGATTCACTCGAATAGATTCATGAACTATAAAGTCACAGTTTGCAATAGCATTCCTTAGTTTATTAAGATAAGTTTACAAACATCGTTTTTAGACATAACCTACTCAAGTTCGCGGACTGGGTTCGCGGACATAAGTTCTCAGATGGATTTCACAAACTCCAGCAGAAATTCTCGATCGAGAACTTCCGCCAGTTCGCGGACTGAAGCTCACGTACTTCTCCGATTTCACTTGATCAACAAAGTTCGCAAACTTTGGTTCAAGCAATAAGGACTTATACATATATGTGTTTCCACAACAATGCTTATATCCTCCAATGGTTATATTGTCTAAACTCTCATTTCAATCATTGAAATATTCTCAGAGGGCGTTATATAGTTGTTATTCACAAACTTTTTTTTTTCAGAGAAATTTTCAAAGTGATTGAAACATAACATGACTTTCGTCACCAGGTAAAGATGAACTTGGCTAAAGTGAAAGCTTTACCAACACATATTTCGAGAAATTGATAAGCGAGATATACTTAGCTCGAAATACCACATGTGTATAATCTTAATCTATATAGTAATACGACTTTTGTATCGAGATAGGAGATATAGTAGATATAATTTTGAGTGATAGATAAGTTAAAGTCTCCACGTACCTTTTAGTCGATGAAGATCCACTGGTTCCTTGAGTTGTCCTTCGCCTTGTATGATGACCGCCATGGAGTTCTTGAGCTCAACTACACTTTCTATCCTAGTCCGAGAACTTATCTATAGTATAATAGAAATCAAGACTTTATAGTTTTGATCACTAACATTGACAAACATGCTTGAGATAACAACGCATGCGAGTTCGACCGAGCAGTGCTCTAACAATCTCCCCCTTTGTCAATTTTAGTGGAAAAACTATTAATACATATACAAAAAAAAAATATAAATAAACTTTGTAGCTCCTATTCCATATGTTGTCTAATCTTCAACATTACTCGAAATCTTCGTCACTTCCAAGTACTCCGATGATCCCAAAGGTTGTAAGTTTAGCATCATCGTTGTTGAAAATTCATAGCTATAACAACGAGAAAACAAGAGTTCTCAATCATTGTTATACATATTCATAGTATCATTACACAGCGTCAAAGTCCAATTGCATCACAACTTCAACAACAATACTATGGTGATACGTCACTCCCCCTTAGTCAATACTCCATCTCACATGGAAACCACTCCCCCTTACATAATGATCCGAAAACCATATGTATTTGTAGTGTGAACTACATATTAATTCTCCCCCTTTTTGTGAATAAAATTGGCAAAGGTACAAGAACGTGATCCTAATGAAATTTCCGTAAGAGACGTTTCATGACCAAAGGTAAATGTATATCATCTTGTTTAGATGCAATCTTAAAGCCGAAGCTAAATGCATTCATCAAGGAGTTTATAAAGATACAAGATAACCCCTATAATATTCCACAGCCTCACTCCCCACAAAGATTTGGCAATTAAACACAAGTTCAAAAAGAACTTTCCCCCATAAAATGTCATTCCCGAAAGAACAACAAGAGCGACCTTAATTTCAAAAGAAAAGAAGGATTTATTTGGACTCAACAAATCACATACAAGTATGAATTTGGAATCCAAAAAGAATATTCAATCAAATTAACCGTAAGTGAACCTAAGATTAATTTAACCAAATATGCTCAATACAAGTAAACTTATGGAGACTTAAGAAATCAATTAGATTAATCACAAGAGAACCCGCAATTAATCTAATCGAAGTACACAACTAAACTAATCACAAAAGTAATCAATTTAATTGGCCATGCTCAACACAAAGTACCTTACAGAACAACAACTAAGCTAATCATAAAATAATCAACTTTGGTTATTCTCGTGCTCAACATAAGACACTTTAGGGAACAACACAGTATTTTCACAAAAAATGCGGATCGGAGATCAACCTTATACCGTGAAATAAACAAGGATTCATTCTATTTACCATCACCATTTGCACAATAGACATAATCCTTAAATCACAAAAGATTTTAACCTATCTTACATCAATAATTGACAATATAGGCTTAACTTTTGTGTTTTTCTAAAGTCTATTCATTCTTTTATCAATACTTGCATATCGATTCACGAACGACTTTACTTTTGACAAAGTATTGGACAATCAAGTTCACGGACGTAAACACACATATCCCATAACAATATTTCAATATATAAAACCATAAAGATTAATGCTGCAAAGATCATCTTCCAAATAAGTTTAGAATTTAAACCAATAAATCTAAAAACAAAAAGATGAAAACATTGGACATAGCTATGTGTAATCACAATAATGGCTATTCCAAACACTAGTTATTCTTCTAATCAAAACACGAAAAAAATATAGAAGATTTACTAGGCAAACAAAAGAAAACTGAAAAACACTTCCATGTCACAGTGAACTAGAGTCAAATAGACAGTTCGGGACCTTCTTGAGTCTTAAGGTCTTGGAGCTTGTGAACGACAGCATCCTCTGCACCTTTGAAGAGGATATACTTATTGGGAAGTTCTTTAACACGGATTTTTATGAGAACAAGGTCAGACTTAACCCTTTTCAACTCAGTTCTTACTACATCAAGACACTTCATTGTATCAACAAGTTGCTTCTTTGCCTCCTCGAATTTCTTTAGGAAGTCTAGAACTACATATGATGAAATCTCTTCAACTTCTTCTATATTCAAAAAGGAATCAGGAGATTGAGGAAGGGAACCTTTAACTTCAACAAACGTTCCCTTCTCTTTATTAAGTTTGAAATATACCGCATTATCAACGAAATCTTTAGGCAAGTCCCATGAGCAGGAAGAAGAAGCCAATGATAATATGAATCCTAGAGTAAGAAGATTCAACTCAATAGGATAGGTATATATAAACAAACCTCATGAGATTTAGGGTTTACAAGACATGTTTACAAGTAACCACCGAAACCGTACATGTACCCGTAAGATAAGAGTTCACAAGGCTCTGCACGGAAGAGTCCACGCTTTTACGTTTCACAAGCAAGTTTAGTCACAAAAAAAACTAAAAAAAAAAAACACAACAAAAATACTCATGTCACGGTGTTTGACCAACTATCCATCTAATAACGATAAGAGATTAGCCAGATAGTCAGAGTCACTTTTTCAAGAGTATACCTATTCAATTCTCTCACAACTAGGATTTTGTATGTGAGATATCAACCTTGTGATTAGTGTATACAAGTATGAGATTTTAGCTCATTAAATGAACGTAGTTTTTTTTCCCTTTTGTCTTTGACATGTGCTCATTCCAGAAAAATGAGAGTACACTGCTTGATTAGCAAATTTGTCAGAAGGACTAAGTCTAGGACCTCTTGCAATTGGTTCCCGAGGATCAGAATAGTAAGGGATCCATTTTCTAGACTTAAATTTACCAGAAACATTCTTATAAGTACAAGGAATGTGTTCTTTACCAATACAAGAATTTATGCCAGAATACACTTGAGCCCTGTGATGATTTATAGAATATAGATCATTCTTATAAGGTTTCTGGTTTCTTGTGGGTATGCGATTCACTGCATTAGTCGACTGACTATTTTTTATATTGACAGTGAAAAGAAGCAAATTATGAAGCTTAGAAATTTGTTTCCTTCTTGCAAAACAATGGATAACATAGTGATTCTTTTTCCCATAAATAGTACAGGTTCGTGGAGGAGAAGCAATAATTGGCACCTGTCTTAGCTTCATGGCCATATGAGAAGATTGCAAGTTATGTAAACCTTTCTTGACACAATATTCTTCTGGAGAACGTTTTGTCTTGTATAGAACATCACGAGAGTTAGTTTGTATAGAGGACTTTCTCCTTAAGACAGAGTTTTTATTTTCCAAGGATTTTCACAATTCATGGGCTAGAGTAAGAGATGCACTTAGTTTCGCTTTTTCGGCACGAAGTCTGTTAAAATCAGATGAATGAGTCTCAATCAAACATTTTTTTCCTAATTGAGTCTTCCTTAACAATATCTTCAAGAGCACTAATATTTTCACGTTGAAGAGTAGTTTCTTGGAGAAGTTTCTCAATATTCTTAGATAAAGACTCAATGATGTTATAGAGATCACGTTCTCGATCAAGAGATTTTTCAAATTCATCAATAAGATGATCATGATCCTCAAAATCAACAATCTCAGCTGTATTTTTTGAAATTATGGTGAGCTCCTTTTCAGATTTTGCCAGAGTGTCACATGCCTCATGAGAGGAAGAGATGTCAACATCTGTTGGAACAATCATTCTACCTCGGGATTCGGAAGAATCAACTAAGGAGCAATCCTTTGAGGTGCTTCCAAGACACATGTTGTAATCAAAAGCTTTAGAAGACATCCAGGTAGGCGCGAATGAGATTTTTCCCTTAGACTCAGATTGCCACAAACACAAACTTTTAAGGTCTTGAACGTGTTTGCCTGCTCTGATACTAATTGAAAAAGCGGGGGTCTAACAACCACACCCAATATTTCAATTAGCAATCTGTATGCAAAAACTCTGATTTACTTTCTAGAGAATCAACTAGACAGTCAGACTTAATCTAGATAGAAATATCTCAAGGAGTTATTATCTCAATCTCTCAATTTGATCTTTACTCAAGAAAATAGAAATCTATGAATCTTTATCAAAGAGAGATAACTTGGATGGTACCAAAGACCAATATCCAAGTGTCAATCAATTTAAATCAACAACCAAAAGGTCGGATATTCTAATTGATTGAAAAACGCACAACCTGTATTATTTCAATTATATAACAAAATATAATGCGGAAAAGAAATAACACGGACACCAGAATTTTGTTAACGAGGAAACCGCAAATGCAGAAAAACCCCGGGACCTAGTCCAGATTAAACATACACTATATTAAACCGCTACAGACACTATCCTACTCCAATCTAACTTCGGTCTGGATTGTAGTTGAACCCCAATCAATCTCATATTGATCCAAGGTAGAGTTATGATCATACGTCTCTGATCCCAGCAGGATACTACGTACTTGATTCCTGTTAGAGCACTGCTTAGTCAAACTCGCATGCGTTGCTATCTCAAGCATGTTTGTCAATGTTAGTGATCAAAACTATAAAGTCTTGATTTCTAGTCTACTATAGCTAAGGTCCCAGACTAGGATAGAAAGTGTAGTTGAGCTCAAGAACTCCATGGAAATCATCATACAAGACGAAGGACTACTCAAGGAACCAGTGGATCTTCATCGACTAAAAGGTATGTGGAGACTTGATCTTATTTATCACTCAAAAGTCTATCTACTCTATCTCATGTCTTGAGACAAAAGTCGTATTGCTATATAGACTAAGTTTATATACATGTGGATATTTCGAGCTGAGTATATCTCGTTTATCTATTTCTCGAAATATGTGTTGGTAAAGCTTTCGCTTTAGTCAAGTTTATCTTTACCTAGTGACAAAAGTCATGTTATGTTTTAATTATTTTGGAAATCGCTCTGACGAAAAACAGTTTGTGAATAACAACTATATAACGCCCTCCGAGAATGTTTCAATGATTGAAATGAGAGTTTAGACAATATAACCATTGGAGGATATAAGCATTGTTGTGGTAACACATATATGTATAAGTCCTTATTGCTTGAACCGAAGTTTGCGAACTTTATTGATCAAGTGAAACCGGAGTAGTGCGTGAGCTCAGTCCGCGAACTCAGCATACAAACTCAGTCCGCGAACTGGTGTAGTTCTCGAACCCGAGAATTTCTGATGGAGTTTGTGAACTCTGTCCGTGAACTTGAGTAGGTTATGTCTAAAAACGATGTTTGTGAACTTATCTTAATAAACTAAGGAATGCTATTGCAAACCGTGGCTTTATAGTTCATGAATTGATTCGAGTGAATCACATCGTTTTTGCTTCAATTGTGTCTTGTGTAGTACATAAATATCTAAGCAATTGAACAACTCTTTAACTAGTTCATTTGAGTCATTTGGACTAGTTATGGTGAAGAAGAATATGGTTGATATGAAAGTTATCATATGGCTAACCATTTGGTTAACTATTGTTGAACAAACTAATGTACAAGTTTGGGTACAGTTTTCAGGAGCCTACAAACGTGCATTTCATGTGTGTGTAACAAGCTATGTTTTTGATCTAACAGTTGATAAATATTAGCTTGAATTTAATCAGTTTTTCATCTAACGGTGAATATTGAATGCTTTGTTACTAAGCTAACATTTATTGCAAACCCTGATTTGAAAGATTATATAAGGGAGAACTCTAGCAACTGGGAAATCTAATCCCCACACATTCTGTGTGATACTAGTTTGCTAATCTAGAGTCGATTCTCCTTTAACCTTTGTTTTTCTTCTTCTAAAACCAGGTTAACGACTTAAATACTTCATTGGGATTGTGAAGCCAGACCGATACTACTTTTCTTGTAGTTATATGATCTAATCTTGTATCTTCTATCATACGAGTACAATTGTAATAATTGTCTTGAGATTTCTATCTCCGATAGGCAAGATATAAAAGTAGTCACAAACACTTCGTCTCATCATTTATGATTCCTCAATAATCTTCTTCGCTGCGTCGATTAAGTTTATTGTGAGGTGATTGATAAAACTGAGCTGTTCTTCGGGAATATAAGTCTTGTTTTATCAATTGGTTCATGTTCACCTTGATTTATCAAAAGATGGAAAAAAAACTCATAGGTTTATTCGTGGAAGACGAATTTATCTATCCTTGTAGACTTTTCTGTATGATACAGATTTGTTTATTAAAGTCTTCGACTTTGGGTCGTAGCAACTCTTGGTTGTGGGCGAGATCATCTAAGGAATCAAGTGCGCAATATCCTGCTGGGTTCAGAGGCATAGGAGTATAACTGTACCTAGGATCAGTGTGATATTGATTGGGGTTCAACTACAGTCCAGACCGAAGTTAGCTTGCAGTAAGCTAGTGTCTGTAGCGTCTTAATACATTGTATATTTAATCTGGACTAGGTCCCGGGGTTTTCTGCATTTGCGGTTTCCTCGTTAACGAAATTTTGGTGTCTGTGTTATTTCTTTTCCGCATTATATTTTGTTATATAATTGAAATAATACAGGTTGTACGTTGTTCAATCAATTAGAATATTCGACCTATTTGGTTGTTGATTTAAATTGATTGACACTTGGATATTGGTCTTTTGTACCATCCAAGTTATCTCTCTTTGATAAAGAATCGCAGATTCTATTTTCTTGAGTAACGATCAAATCGAGAGATTGAGATAATAACTCCTTAAGATAATTTATATTGGTTGAGTCTAGTTGATTCTCTAGAGAGTAACTCGGAGTTGTCCATACAGATTGCTAATTGAAATATTGGGTGTGGTTGTTAGACCTCCGCTTTTTTTAATTGGTATCAGAGTAGGCAAACACGTTCAAGACCTTACAAGTCTGTATTGGTGGCAATATAAGTATGAGGACAAGATCTCTATTGCGCATACCAAAATGTCTCCTACATATTTTGATTATGCTAAGTATCTTGGAAACACCTCAAAGGATTGCTCCTAAGTTAATTCTTCCGAATCCCGAGGTAGAAGGATTGTTCCAATAGATGTTGATATCTCTTCCTCTTATGAGGCATGTGACACTCTGGCAAAAGCTGAAAAGGAGCTCACCAGAATTTCAAAAAATACATCTGAGATTATTAATTTTAATGATCATGATCAGCTTATTGATGAATTTGAAAAGTCTCTTGATTGAGAACGTGATCTCTATAAAATCATTAAGTCCTTCTCTAAAAATATTGAGAAAACTTCTCTAAGAAACTACTCTACAACGTGAAAAGATTAGTTTTCTTGAGGATAGTGTTAAGGAAGATTCAATTAGAGAAAAACGTTTGCTCGAGACTCATTTATCAGATCTCAACAGACTTCGTGTCGAAAAAGATAAACTAAGTGCATCTCTTACTCTAGTCCATGAACAGTGTAAATCCTTAAAAAAATGAAAACTCTGTCTTAAGGAGAAATTCTTATGCAACTAATTCTCATGAATTACAACACACGAAGTTCTCCAGTAGAAGATTGTGTCAAGAAAAGTTTACATAACTTGCAATCTTCTCATATGGATATGAAGTTAGGTCAGGTGCCAATTATTTATTCTCCACGAACCTGTACTTTTTATGGGAAAAAGAATCACTATGGTATCCATTGTTTTGCAAGAAGGAACAAATTTCTAAGCTTCATAATTTGCTTCTCTTCACTGTCAATGGAACAAATAGTCAGCTGACTAATCCAGTGAATCGTATGCCCACAAGAAACCATAAACCTTATAAGAATGATCTCTATTCTATAAATCATCACAGGGCTTAAGTGCATTCTGGCATAAATTCTTGTGTTGCTAGAAAGGGAATTCCCTGTACTTATAAGATTGTTTCTGGTAAATCTAAGTCTAGAAAATGGATCCCTAACTATTATGATCCTCGGGAACCAATTGCAAGAGTCCCTAGACTTAGTCATTCTGAAAAATTTGCTAATCAAGCAGTGTCTCACCTCTATGGAAAGAGACTTATCAAAGACAGAAGGATAAAAATGAATAATGTTCATTTAATGAGCTAAAAGGTCATACTTGTGTGAATTAATCACAAGGTTGAATATCTCACGTACAAAAAGCCTATTTGTGAGAGAATTAAATAGGTATACTCCATAACAAAGTGACTCTAATTATCCATCTAATCTCTTATCATTTTTAGAAGGATAATTAGTCAAACACTGGTTCGTGAGTATTTTTTTTTGTTTTGTTCGTTTCCTCTTCCTTAACTAAACTTACTTTTGAAAAGTAAAAGTGTAGTTCTTTTGGTTTCTGTGCTGAGCTTTGTGAACACTCATCTTACGGGTACACGTACGGTTTCGAGCTTTCTTTTAAACATATCCCGTAAATCCTAAATCTCTCGAGTTTTTTCTTATATATACCTATCCTATTGAGTTAATCTTTTTACTCTAGGTTTCATATTATCAATGGCTTCTTATTCTTCCTGCTCATTGGATGTTTCTAAGGATTTCATTGATAAGGAAGTATATTCGAACTCGATAAAGAGAAGGGAACACCTACTGAAATTGAAGATTCCCTTTCTCAATCCTCTGATTCACTTTTGGATATAGAAGAGATTGAAGATATTTCATCAGATGTAGTTCTAGACTACTTAAAAGAATTTGAGGAGGCAAAGAAGCAACTTGTTGTTACAATGAAGTGTCTTGATATGGTATGAACTGAGTTGAAAAAGGTTAAGTCTGACCTTGTTCTCATGAAAACTCGTGTTAAAGAACTTCCCAATAAGGATATCCTCTTCAAAGGAGCAGAGGATGCTGTCGTTTACAAGCTCCAAGACCTTAAGACTCAAGAAGGTCATGAACTGTCTATTTGACTTTAGTTCACTGTGGCATGGAGGTTTTGTGTTCAGTTTAGTTTGTTTTTATTTTGTTTGCCTAGTAAATCTTATATTTTTCTGTTTTGTTTAGAAGAATAACTAGTGTTTGGATTAGCCATTATTGTGATTACACATAGCTATGTCCAAAGTTTTCATCTTCTTGTTTTTAGATTTATTTTTTTAAATTATAAACTTGTTTGGAAGATGATTTTTTTGCAGTATTAATCGTTATGATTTTATATATTGCAATATTGTTATGGGATTTGTTTGTTTACGTCCATGAACTTGATAGTCCCATATTTTGTCAAAATTAAAGTCGTTCGTGAATTGATATGCAAGTATTGATAAAAGAATGAATAGACTTTTGATAAACACAAAAGTTAAGCCTATATTGTCAAGTTTTGATGGAAGATAGGTTAAAATCTTTTGTGATTTAAGGATTATGTCTATTGTGTGTCATTGTGCAAATAATGATGGAAACATATAATGAATCCTTGTGTATTCCGCAGTAATTGATCTTCCCTGATCCATTTTTTATGTATTACTGTGAGACTCCGTATTGTGTCTTATGTCGAGCACTGGACAACCAAGTTGATTATCTTATGATTAGCTTAGTTGTGTTCCGTATGGTACTTTACGTCTAGTATACTGAACTAAATTAATCATATTATGTGGTTATTAAGTTAGCACTCCATAAGTTTTCTTATGTTTGAGCATTTTCGGCTGGGTTGGTTGTTTTTATGATTAACTTAGTCATCGCTCCATAGATTTTCTTATGTGAGTATAAACGATTAAATTGATTACTTTTGTGATTAGTTTAATTGTGTGTCCCGGTTAGATTAGTTATGGGTTCTCTTGTAATTAATTTAATCGAGTTATTAAGTCTCCATAAGTTTACTTGTGTTGAGCATATTTGGTTAAATTAATCTTAGGTTCGCTTACGGTTAGTTTGATCGAATATCCTTTTAGAATTCCAAATTCATACTTGTATGATATTTGTTGATTTCAAAGAAATCCTTCTTTTCTTTTGAAATTAAGGTCGTTCTTGTTGTTCTTTCGGGAATGACATTTTATGGGGTTTTTTTTGAACTTGTGCTTAATTGCCAAATCTTTGTGGGGAGTGTGGCTGTGGAATATTATAGGGGTTATCTTGTATATTTATAGACTCCTTCATGAATGCATTCAGCTTCAGTTTTATGATTGCATCTAAACAAGATGATATACATTTACCTTTGGTCATAAACTGTCTCTTACGAAAATTTCATTAGGATCCCGTTCTTGTACCTTTGCCAATTTTATTGACAAAAAGGGGGAGAAGTAATATGTAGTTCACACTACAAATACATATGGTTTTCGGATCGTTATGTAAGGGGGAGGGGTTTCCATGTGAGATGGAGTATTGACTAAGGGGGAGTGACGTATCACCATAGTATTGTTGTTGAAGTTGTGATGCAATTGGACTTTGACGCTGTGTAATGATACTATGACACTGTATAACAATGATTGAGAACTCTTATTTTCTCGTTGTTATAACTATAGATTTTCAACAACGATGATGCTAAACTTACAACCTTTGGGATCATTGGAGTACTTGGAAGTGACGAAGATTTTGAGTAATGTTGAAGATTAGACGACATGTGGAATATGAGCTACAAAGTTTATTTATATATTTTTTTGTATTCCATATGTACTAATAGTTTTTCCACTAAAATTGACAAAGGGGGAGATTGTTAGAGCACTGCTCGGTCGAACTCGCATGTGTTGCTATCTCATGCATGTTTGTCAATGTTAGTGATCAAAACTATAAAGTCTTGATTTTTTAGTCTACTATAGCTAAGGTCTCGGACTAGGATATAAAGTGTAGTTGAGCTCAAGAACTCCATGAAAATCATCATAAAATACGAAGGACTACTCAAGGAACCAGTGGATCTTCATCGACTAAAAGGTATGTGGAGACTTGAACTTATCTATCACTCGAAAGTCTATCTACTCTTTCTCTTATCTTGAGACAAAAGTCGTATTACTATATAGACTAAGTTTATATACATGTGGATATTTCGAGCTGAGTATATCTCGCTTATCTATTTCTCGAAATATGTGTTGGTAAAGCTTTCGCTTTAGCCAAGTTCATCTTTACCTGGTGACGAAAGTCATGTTATGTTTCAATCATTTTGGAAATCACTTTGACAAAAAATAGTTTGTGAATAACAACTATATAACGCCCTCTGAGAATGTTTCAATGATTAAAATGAGAGTTTAGACAATATAACCGTTGGAGGATATAAGCATTATTGTGGTAACATATATATGTATAAGTTTTTATTGCTTGAACCGAAGTTTGCGAATTTTATTGATCAAGTGAAACCGGAGTAGTGCATAAGCACAGTCCGCGACCTGGCGTAGTTCTCGAACCTGAGAATTTTTGCTGGAGTTTGTGAACTCCGTCCGCGAACTTGAGTAGGTTATGTCTAAAAACGATGTTCGTGAACTTATCTTAATAAACTAAGGAATGATGTTGCAAACCGTGGCTTTATAGTTCATGAATCAGTTCGAGTGAATCACATCGTTTTTGCTTCGATTGTGTCTTGTTTAGTACATAAAGATCTAAGCAATTGAACAACTCTCTAACTAGTTCATTTGAGTCATTTGGACTAGTTATGGTGAAGAAGAATATAGTTGATATGAAAGTTATCATGTGGCTAACCTTTTGGTTAACTATTGTTGAACCAACTAATGTACAAGTTTGGGCACGGTTACACAAGCCTAGAAACGTGCATTACATGTGTGTGTAACAAGCTATGTTTTCGATCTAACGGTTGATAAATATTAGCTTGAATCTAATCATGTTTTCATCTAACAGTGAATATTGAATGCTTTGTTAGTAAGCTAACATTGATTGCAAACCCTGATTTGAGAGACTATATAAGGGAGAACTCTAGCAAATGGAAAACCTAATCTGATCTCACCCACAACCAAGAGTTGCTACGACCCAAAGTCGAAGACTTTAATAAAGAAATTTGTATCACACTGAAAAGTCTACAAGGATAGATAAATCCGTCTCTCACGAATATACCTACGAGTTTTGTTCCGTATTTTGATAAATCAAGGTGAACATGAACCAATTGATAAAACCAGACTTATATTCCCGAAGTACAGCTCAGCTTTATCAATCACCTCACAATAGTCATAATCGACGCAGCGAAGAAGATATTGTGGAATCACAAACGATGAGACGAAGTGTTTGTGACTACTTTTACATCTTGCCTATCGGATATAGAAATCTCAAGCCAATTATTACAATTGTACTCATACGAAATAAACAAAAAGATCAGATCACACAACTACAAGAAAGGTAGTATCGGTCTGGCTTCACAACCCCAATTAAGTCTTTAAGTCGTTAACCTGGTTTTAGAAGAAGAAAACCAAAGGTTAAAGGAGAATTAACTCTAGATTAGCACAACTAGTATCACACAGAATGTGTGGGGATTAGGTTTCCCAGTTGCTAGAGTTCTCCATTATATAGTCTCTCAAATCAGGGTTTGCAATCAATGTTAGCTTACTAACAAAGCATTCAATATTCACCGTTAGATGAAAACCTGATTAGATTCAAGCTAATATTTATCAACCGTTAGATCGAAAACATAGCTTGTTACACACACATGTAAAGCACGTTTTTAGGCTTGTGTAACCATGCCCAAACTTGTACATTAGTTGGTTCAACAATAGTTAACCAAAAGGTTATCCACATGATAACTTTCATATCAACCATATTCTTCTTCACCATAACTGGTCTAAATGACTTAAATGAACTAGTTAGAGAGTTGTTCAATTGCTTAGATCTTTATATACTACACAAGACATAATCGAAGCAAAAACTATGTGATTAACTCGAACTGATTCATGAACTATAAAGCCACGGTTTGCAATGGAATTCCTTAGTTTATTAAGATAAGTTCACGAATATATTTTTTAGACATAACCTACTCAAGTTCGGGGAATGGGTTCGCAGACTTAAGTTCCCGGATGAAGTTCACAAACTCCAGCAGAAATTCTCGGTCTAGAACTTCCGCCAGTTCACGGACTGAAGCTCACGTATTTCTCCGGTTTCACTTGATCAACAAAGTTCGCAAACTTTGGTTCAAGCAATAAGGACTTATACATGTATATGTTTCCACAACAATGCTTATATCCTCCAATGGTTATATTGTCTAAACTCTCATTTCAATCATTGAAATATTCTCAGAGGGCGTTATATAGTTGTTATTCACAAACTATTTTTCGTCAGAGCAATTTTCAAAGTGATTGAAACATAACATTACTTTCGTCACTAGGTAAAGATGAACTTGGCTAAAGAGAAATCTTTACCAACACATATTTCGAGAAATAGATAAGCGAGATACACTCATCTCGAAATACCACATGTGTATAATCTTAGTCTATATAGTAATACGACTTTTGTCTCAAGATAGGAGATAAAGTAGATAGACTTTTGAGTGATAGATAAGTTCAAGTCTCCACATACCTTTTAGTCGATGAAGATCCACTAGTTCCTTGAGTAGTCCTTCATCTTGTATGATGATCTCCATGGAGTTCTTGAGCTCAACTACACTTTCTATCCTAGTCCGAGACCTTAGCTATAGTATACTAGAAATCAAGACTTTATAGTTTTGATCACTAACATTAACAAACATGCTTGAGATATCAATGCATGCGAGTTTGGCCGAGCAGTGCTCTAACAGATTCATCAACAACATGATGTATGTAAACAATCCAGATTATAATAAAATGCAGTCTTTATATTACAATCCAATGAAGGATGAAAACTTAAGAATCATAGAAAAAGAACCTAATTAGGAAATCACTTGTATGAGTATGACAATATCAATTGCTCTATCAATGAATTTCCCCTTCAGTATTGCAGGGATATGACTGACTATGCAGCTAGAACAATTGAAGAAAGGGGATCTCATGTTGATTGCTCTACAAGAGAACAAGTAGAGGAGAAATGAGCATATGCAGCCTTCCAGTGGGTAGTCTAATGGAGCGGATACAACATAATCTTCCAAACTGATTCAAGCCCAACTCTTCATATGCTTATGGGAAGATATGTAAATTCTAGACAAAATATATATAATATTAGTAAAAACTTTGAAATGAATCAAGTACATGTATAAATTTCAAAGTAAAAAACATTTTTGTTAATTTCTAGATACAATATTGTCAAGGCAGCCAATATAGATACTTTTTGTAATAGACATGCTATACAAAACTCCTGGAAAAATGAGGGATTAGTAACAATCTTTCAACAACTTTATATCAGGAATTGTATTAATCTTGTAATTGCTAATGATGCTCATATTTCAGAGTATTAATTAAATCAATCTAGTGACTGAGGTGTTTGCCTCTTTTCCGGAAAAAAAATGCAACTTCATATCGAATCGTGACTCATTTTTAATGTGTTCATAAAGAAAGAATAGAACAAATCCTTCTACCATCCCCGGTGGAGAATATAAGGGTAAAACATAAAAATCATCAATAAAAAGAATAATAACGGATATTATCTCGGGTTTTCGTTGAGAAATAATTTTATTAGACTACAACAAACTTATGTATTGTTTGTAGAAAAACGACATAATTATATGCTATGTATCGCCGACAACAATATGCATTTCTATTCATCAAATGCTACGTACTGCAAGAATTTTTATCTTTATCATGCTACAAGTAAGAATACTACTAGAACTGTGAATTTGACTCAATTAAGAGATTTAGTTTGTTGGAATTTCGGGTGGTGAGAAAATCCTAATATGGCAGGATAAACGGGTACAAGGTTTAGAAAATTCATTTTTTTTTTTGCAGCAGGTGCTTCTATGTAGTTTTAATTTAGTCTCGGTATTTATTGATTTGAGAACCATGTGTGGAAATAAGATATGCTAAACAATCTTTTTTTGACATATTTACATTTCAGTAAAATGTTAGGTACCATGATTCCTATTAATAGTGAAGATAAGTTGGTGTGGACCAGAAACAAAAAACATTGTTTCACTGTCAAGTCTGCCTACCGACTCTTTGTAATCTCAAGTTAAGAGATTTTAGAATGGGCAACTGCTTATTATAATTAAAGTAAATTTCACTTGTACTTTAGTCTGTAACACTTGAAATTGATCCTATAGAGTTTCAGTTATTACCAAACCTATTATCAAGTGATCACTTCGTTGTCGTATCGTCTTGATATTCATCCATATTCAATCACACAAGTGATCTTGTTGTTGCATTGTATCGATCTCGTATCCATAAACGATCACACGAAGTGTGTACCAAAGTTGTTGTATTGTCTCGACTCAGTCCATAGATGATCACACTTGGTAAAGGACTTATAGGTTGATAAATAAAATATTGTGGTGTATTTGGGTACCCTCGTCTTTTAACACGAGAATTTAGAAGGATTATTGAAGATACTTTGCATCATTTAACGTTTTATGTTAAGGGGGAGGATCCAATGATATGGTTAGAATGATATTTCGGCGATATTTTCTTGTAAAACTCAAACGACAATTAATCTAAAACTAATTTTCTTACGGCATATTCCCCTTACAAAAATCTACCTTCCTACCAAAAATGAGCTCATTCTGAGATACGTAACCTCACCACCTATAAATTTTAAATTCAACCGTTAATCTTCAACAGTCGAAATTAAAAGTGGTAGATGGGTGCCTTTTATATATATATATATATAGGAAAACACTCATTTATGATATGAAGGTGGATCTATACAAAAGGAATATGTGTTAAGAAAATTAGCTTCAAATTCATTGTCGTTTGAGTTTCATAAGAAAAATAGCGCTAAAATGTCAATCGAATGCCATTCTAACCAGTTACAGAAGCTTCGTCGCCTTCTCCGGCGAGTTCATTGTATTATTTCAACCTTGCTTCAACAATCTTGAAATCATTTTTTTAGTTGTGGCGTTCTGGGTTGTTGTTTGTTGTCTTTATATTGTTTGCCTCATGGATTTGCTGTGATTTTTGGCAGAGAATCAAATAAAGCATATCTTCAGTTCCAATCATTGAGCAAATCAAAGTTTCAGCAACAACTTTTGCAGCGGTTTCAACTACACCAAAAAGTTCCAGATCTGCAATATCTAATGTTTGTGGTGTTGAGAGGATTTCATTATTACTTAATTTAAATTTAGTTTGTACAATTATTATGTTAGTCTCTCTTGTTTTATTTTTACATGTCTTAGGTTTAGTAATGAAAATAAAAGCAGCATCAACTCGATCAAGATTATCATACGGTTCACATTCTACTTCAAATATCACCATATCTTTGACGCCTAGTCAGCCAGGTACTTTCCGTCACAGACACCTAAAGACCGATTCAGTCTACCATTGCTACTTGAGACACTTTGGTTATTATTTGAGACACTTTGGTTACACTTTGGATATTGTTACTACTAGTTGGGTCATTGTTACCTTGATTGCACTAGGCAATCTAAATTCAAAAAACTCAAGTTCATGTTATTGAACATTCGGTTGGATTTGATATCCAACCATCACTTTGTGCTTTGACATATTCTGGTTTTGTTTTCAAAACCAATTTGGTCCTCTCATTTGTGAGAGAGAAAATTTTCTAGAATGGTCTTAGAACTGAAGGGATAGATTTGATAGTCAAAATTTATAGAGATACTACAACATGTGTGATTGTTTTACGATCTTAAACACTTTTTTGTAAGGTCTCCGATTACCTAAGTTGGTTTTTCTAGGTCTAAATTTATTCTCTTTCCGGGAAAAAAAAAAATACCCTGGCTTTATATGCGTGATGAAGTTGTTATTTACTACCACTTCCACTTGGTTAGGTAGTCATTCAAGTTTATCTCCGATTTTATGTTATCAGACAATTCGCCTACCAGAGGTCTTTAATGTGAAAAAAGATTTGTGTAAATTCTTTTTCCTAATTCTAATGAAATGCTAATTAATCTGATTCATACCGTAATTCTTTTCAAAAACAATGAAATACTCGAAAAGATAATATTAGATCCTCATGCAAATAGATATCCTTTCTTAAAGTAAAAATACTACTAAAATTCGGGACGAAACTTAAAGAAACAGAAATCAGATCCTTTAACCAGTCACAATATATACCGTGCGTGTCCATGAGAATTAACAAGGAAACAGTATAACAACCAAATCTGTTTTTGACAACAGTACCAATCTTGACCAAATACACCCGTAGTCAAAATAAGGTAGCTTGACCAATTCTTTCCTTGAAACCAACCCTACCACACCTTTCTAACCTTATCTCTCTCCCCATCCCCTCTATATAAAGCAACACCATATCTTCACATCAAACCTGCTTGCTCTATTCATCTCCTCCTCACTCAATCTCCATCCTCTCACTTTCTCTTCTATTCATCTCAATCTCTCCTTCCACTTGTGTGGTCTGACAGAACTGGCTAACTCCCAAGAATCTAGTCTGGAGTCAGAAACAGATTTTAACATAAGGGTCGTACGCGCCCTATATGAAGCCCTGAGTATTCGAGACGTTGAAACTGTTCAGCGATTGCTTGATTCAGACATTGAATGGTGGTTTCATGGCCCGCCTTCTCATCAATATATGATGCGATTGTTAACTGGTGTTGATCAAAACGTATCTTTCCAATTCGTTCCTCTTTCGATTGCTTCTCTTGGTTCCACAGTCTTAGTTGAAGGTTGTGATCAGAATCGTCAAATCTTCTGGGTTCATGCTTGGACGGTTTCTGATCATGGGATAATTACTCAGGTCAGGGAGTATTTCAACACATCCCTTACCGTGACTCGTTTCGGTAACTCAAATCAATCTACACCGTCCACTTCACCTTCATCATCACCGTCCACTTCTCGATCATCATCACCGTCATCGTCGTTGCACTGTTCGCCTCTTTGGCAGAGTACACTTTCCAATAGTGCTGGAAAGTCCATGCCTGGTTTCGTTCTGGCCATTTAAGTTCCGGGGTGATTTAGTATTTTCAGAATAAATAGAAGAGATCTGTTGCAGGTGCAGCCTTAGATTTCTATGTTCTGTAGTACCGGATTATTTACTCGTTTGTGGGTGTGTTTAGTATTTTCCCTTTTGTTTGGTGTGGGGGCGTGTGATTTGGGTGGAAAGATGACAAGTCGTTTGTTGTCCTTTCCAATGTTATGGTGTTTCAGTTCTATAATAAAAACTTGTTTACTTTTTGTGTTAAACGTTTTTTTTTTTGTTCTCTGATTTCTGTATTAGCTAAAGTTATGGACACCGTTCAAATTATAAGATATCCATTTGATTGCATCTCACCAAATGAGTATAATATCCGATACTCAGTCAGGCTGCCGGATTTTTCGGTACTAATTTCGGACTTGTCAACTGCAATTGCCCACCCAACTTGAATTTGGTTGGTGTTGCGTGATGATCCAAAAACATACTAGCCATGAAAAGAACGTTTGGCATGGAAAAATCTAACTCACGTTTGTCCATAAATTATTGTATTGGTGTAGAACCATGATATAACCACACCTGAAATGGTCGGAAAAGGACTAAATTTATGGCGAGGAGCTAGACCCACAGCTCCTGCTCTCTCAGTGGTTGCTTTCGCACACAGTTATTTACAATTCTAGAAAGACCTCTTGCGAATGAGTGGTTACAAATCATGTTCATTGGCCAAAATGTACCAGCTATAGTCCTGCCTGATGGCCTTGATCTGCATTTCAACCACAATTTTTCTATCGGCTTGCAGTGAAGCTACAAAGTTTAACAAGTAGCACAAATCTCTAAAGACAGATGACACCAAAGGAGTCGAAACTCGAACGTAAAGATTGTTGGTAAGAACATTGTGACTTGGAGTGTGGCTTGATAGCCAGCTGGAGTGTGCAGTTCACTTGTCATTTTTGGTTCTCTATTGCTCGGAAATACAGTGATTGGAGTTTGGATTTACTGTGGTTTCTCTTTCCGCTATTGTTCATCTATGGCTTCACCATAGAAGACAAATTGCCTAGAGCCTCACAACAAATCGTGTCGGGTGCAATGCCTAAATCACTCGGGACCTCAGGTCCTACAGATTTTATATTATTTAGGTGGGTGGCATTATTTTTGTTGGTTTCAAAAATCCCCGAAGACATGGTGAGTCCATGTACAAGGACAACATTTTTCTCAAATAAGGCATCAGGTGGTTGTCCCATTTCCGAAAACACGCTTTAAATTAATAATGAGCCACTGACAGCTTTGCACATAGTAGTTGTTTACACGATTATTAGTGTTAGTTATCAACTAATTCTTCAAATTAATAGAGTTTAATAAAATCAGCTCACACGAATGATTTGCGAACGGAAAATAAAAAACCAGCTATTTATGAATCTTTGAGAAGATTATTTTAGGCAAGAGAGGACACAGGAATCTATATAATTTTTCTGATTTTTGTTTGAACTGTCTCCATTGATTGGCATACCTAAATGATGAAATGGAGAGGTATTCAATAATTCATTCCTCACTATATGGAGCGTTAGACCTCACTCACTGGTCCGCCTTGATTGTGGTGTGTGGGTGACTGGGTGTGGCCTTGCAGGTCTCTCCACATAGCCTGGGATGTACAATAATAGCTCGTGAAGAATGGGACTAAGAAGAAGAGAACTGTATTAATGAACCGAGTCATTGGCTACCTACCGTCCAAAAACAAACGTTAGATAGTGAGGATGATCCGAGTCATTGGCAGTTAGACCCAGCCGATTAGTGTAATAATGAACCAATAATACCGAACTTTAGGTTGCAAATGTGCAAGTAGTGTATTAAAGTATGCAGAAGCCGTCCCCAGCCCCGTGGAACTTCTTGCCAAAATACTTGCGCCAACTAAACAACTTGGGGAATTTTTTTGATCTCGCACTGCTAGATCAAAAAATATCTAGCAGCATCTCGACCGTGAGTTTTGTTATGAAAAAAACCGACTTTGTTCGATAATCTAAATTCCCCTTCCCTATTATGCTCATCCGTTCGGATAAGAATGTTTCCTCAAATGGATGCACAAAGGGAATAACAAATGAGACTTGTATATTTGTGATACGATAGAAGCAAAAAGGAGACCAACTATTTAAATTTAAATTCATGGATAATATTCGGATTCCAGCATTCAATGAGGTGATCGCTAGTTGTTTGTTTTCAGTGTTCTATATCCATATATGCGTTTTTTTCTGGTTTGGATGTATGAGTTCACTTAAACAAAAGACAAAATCCAAGATTACTAATAGGGATACCAAATTATTTTGGGGTATACAAAATTACATATAGGATAAAATATATTTCCTCCGTCCCTATTATATAGGTGGAATATTAGATTTTCCTAGTCCCACTAAATAGGCGGAATTCTAATTCCTAGATACTTTTTGACCCATATAACCTTATTTATGGTGTATTGAAAATTGTATTGAGAATAAAACAAAGGGTAAAAATAGAAAAAAAAACATGAAAATTTATGAAAACCAAACAATTTCTTATTCTACGAGATTTTACCTTCTCCGCCTATATAATAGGGACGAAGGGAGTATTTTATTAAGGAATTGGTACACCCCAATCAATTTGATACTCCTATTAGCAGCTTTGACAAAATCACACACAAGGTGAAATGATTGATCGTTGCATCGTGTTATCTAAAACTTGAATAGGAACTTTCCGATGGCAATTCAGCGCTTCAAAGTTTGATTTTTCTCAATAGCGATGTTGAGCACCACCGCTGTCAGCAGCATCAATTTCTTATGGCTTGTCAATGTCGTCATGGCCTGACGGCTAGATAAAGTAGGTCCATCAGTCTAATTCTAAAAGACTTGGGTACACGCAATTTAATGGCAAGATTGATGTAAATGATATGTTTGATTTTTGCTAATGACTGTGTGTTTAGAACAGAAACATAAACCTCACATAAACAAAACTAAAGCTATTATTTTCGTCATTTGGATGCCAAATGTTAACTGATTCCACATTCATACATAATACTCCCTCCGTTTCAAAATAATAAGCATGTTTGTGTGTAAACCTACCTATTATTTTGAAACGGAGGGAGTATTATGTAACAAGCTCATTGCAGTACACAAAGCCAACTGTAGTAGCAATTAGTTAGCAAACGAAGATGGCGCGATCCTGTGCCATGATTTACCGAATAAAGAAGCTAGGCGAAGCATGGAATCATCCTATCGGATCTGGCACAACAAAATAGAGTATTTGTTGCATGTGGAGGATGAGATGGCACGTGTAAAGCAAAGACCGTATTCAACAACCAGGACTGATTCAAGGACAATGCATTAAATACACTGACAAAGCACGCGCAACAACAGAAGGTCCACGTCATGATCGTCTCGGGTACATAGAATGGTGAGCTAGTATCAGACAGAGTCTGAACACAAGACTAAGCAGCGTCGGAGCCAATACCATCGGGTGAAGGTCAACTTAAGGCGAGATCGGGATACCTATACTTCAGTGGAGGATAGAGTCGGGATGAAGTATCATAAGAAGGAGTTGATGATCACCCGATAAGACTATCAAAGAGGATAGGACGTGACTAACAACTGTAATCTCGTTGTATGAGCAACTTAGCCTATAAATATAGACCCTTGTAATAAGAAAGTGGGCAAGTGGTTTGTAAGTGAGTAAGGAGAGAGACTAAGTATTGTTGAGAGCCATCATCATTGTAACTTGAGAGAAATAATAAGATCATCCTTTCTACTCCTGTGGACGTAGGTAATCATGCCGAACCACGTATATCTTGTGTTCTTATGAGTCTTTTACTTACTTATCTTGCTATCTAAGGGGACGAGTAACATCTTTATATACCTTGTAAACGATTAGAAGAGAAGAATCTAAAGCTCCTAATCATCTATGATGATAGTTGAAGCTAAAAGAGGAACTCTTGTTGTTAGTTTTAAAGATTTTGTTTGTAGATATGTGTAAGGATCCTCAAGCTCGTCAATGCTATTAGACCAGTCAAGAGACGAATTAACCGATAATGACACGATTAATTAGAGACAAACGTAATTAATAGAAATTAATCTAACAACGATCTAGAAACTAGTATCACTAGAATCACTAGATAGATCTAGAAAAGTTATGCGGAATATACTACTCGAATGTGTCATTCAGACACCGGACGAAGAAGATATCACTGGATTAGTATGAAGGGCAAATAATCTTTTACATCTAAACCGCCTGGCTGCCCTTATCATTTATCTGGGTGCATGTATCATTTTCTTTTGGCCTTATCATCACCCAAATGTCTCGATGAGGAATCAATTCTCTTTTCTTTTCTCTTTCCTTCTTCTTTCTTCTTCTTCTATGTTCTTCGTCTCTTCCTCTCTGTTTAATCCCATCTCAGAGTTTTGAGTTTCTTTTGTTAGAGAAATTCTCTTGAACCTGGTTCGTTTGATGATTTGAGTAAGTAGGTGTTGTTACTGAAGACGATTGAGTTCCGGAAGCAACAGAGATTTGGTAAGTTAAATTAGTATTTGCAATTGATTGAAATCTCTTTATGAAATTATTTGATATGATCGATTATAGAGTGCGTTTATTGTTAATTGAAGTTTAGATGTTGTATGGAGTCTAATTTGAATTCATAGAGAAATTAGGGTTTACCCCTGTTCTTCCCCAATTTGAAATTAGGGTTCTGTTGATGGTGGTTTTTAACTTAGGGGTAAAATCATAAACACCTAGTCAGACAGTGACGTCAGAGAACTTGAGTAATAATGTCCAAACCAAGCACATTTATTGAACATTTTAATTTGTCTGTGAGAAAATTACTGAGGTACCTTTTTTAAATGCTAATTAGGGTTTCGACAAGCCAAAACCCTAATTCTCACACCGCATGTGCCAATGGAAAACCATGCCATCCACACCTACCGCGCCAAGGCATGCCAACCATGCTTGCCGCACCACTATGCCAATGGAAAGCCATGCCAGCCAAACCTACCGCGCCAAGGCATGCCAACCATGCTAGCCGCACCAATCTGCCAATGGAAAACCGTGCCAGCCACATCCACCATGCCAAGCGAAACCGCACCTTACCTTGGCCCTAACCATGCCATGCCAACGACATACCAACCTAGCCGCGCCACCATGCTGGCCTTCCCTATGCGGCTACCAAAACGAAGGCGTGCGACAATCAACGGTCGCCCTTCAATCCTAGGAGAAAATCCTAGCCGTCCAAGGTTACCAGACAACACATGGGAACCTTTGGCCTAAAACCCTAGCTTGGTCACGCCAAACTCATGCCAATCCAAACCGCACCCTGCCTTGGTCCTAGCCAAGCTAGCCGCACCATGCACCCACAACAAACCCTTGGCCCCACCATGCCAAGCCTAACCGCACCTTGCCTTGGCCTAGCCAAGCTAGCCGCACCATGCGCCCATGCCAAATCGTTGGCCCCACCATGGAAAGCCAAACCTCACCTTTCCTTGGTCCTAGCCATGCTAGCCGCACCTTACCTTGGCCCTAACCATGCCATGCCAACGGCATACCAACCTAGCCGCGCCACCATACTGGCCTTCCATATGAGGCTACCAAAATGAAGGCGTGCGACAATCGATGGTCACCCTTCAATCTCATGAGAAAATCCTAGCCGTCCAAGGTTACCAGGAAACACATGGTAACCTTTGACCCAAAATTATAGTTTGGTCACGCCAAACCGCGCCAAGGCATGCCAACCTAGCCACGCCTCCATGACACGCCAATGGCATTCCAACCTAGCCACGCCTCCATGACAAGCCAATGGCATGCCAACCTAGCCGCGCCACCATGCCATGCCAATGGCATGCCAACCTAGACGCGCCATCATGCTGTCCTTCCCTATGCGGCCACCGACAAACGAAAGCGTGCAATGATCAACGGTTACCTTTCCTCTTAAGATGCAAAATCTCGACCGTCGAAGGTCACCAAGCTAACAAGTCTCCCAAGCTCCACTTGCCAGGAAACAACAACATGCTACATGTTTTCCACAAAAACATTCGAGACATCAACACATATCACAAACTGGGGGATCCTCTTTGGGTATTGGTTTGGCGGTTTACCGCGTGCGGCGTACACTACGCCCGTCATAAGGGTGAGGCGGTTAGTAAATACAGGGAGTTAATGGCGAAACGCTCTTTTATGGGACATAAATTCCATGCATTAACGGTTTCATGGAACATTAATTCCATGCGTTAACGGTTTTATGGAACATCAATTCCATGCGTTACCACCTCCTCCCATTTACTTACCCATTTTTCCATTCCTTAATGAGACCAGAGTACGTTTCACTTCGAATTGTATAAATAGGTCTTACCTATTTCCACCGAACTACAAGTTCAGTTAGGAGCATACAACACTCAGAAAATACTTGCTAGCTTACCACTTGTTATCCTTCCCACTTTTTGATACAAGTCGTAGTAACACAACTACTCTTCAAGAATCAACTATTCTCGTCTCATCACTTTCCTTGTTTCCCTCCCCAAAACCAACCCATTCTCCTCCACTTTGTGACCGAAACAAGTCTGGAATGGCCATTTCTTGGTTTAGGCCAGACTTGTACCAATTGATCTCTCGAATCTAAAGTACTCCCTTGCAGTACATTGTTTAGGGTTTAAATTCATTTCTCACCCACACACCCGAAATTACTAAAATCAGTAGAAACCATTTTCACCCATAAATAATTGGCGACCACAGTGGGAGATTGATCTATCGGTTACAATATCATATTTTCAATTCCTAATTTCATCTTTCAAACGCTGATCCCAACATGGTAGAACTCGGATCTGGATCAGCTGCTGAGAATACCAGCACATGACACATCCCGGTGTTAACGATACTTCCAACAACGTCACTGTGTCACCTGCTGACCACAGTAACACCGAAAGAACTCCTTCAAGTGTATCGCCGCCAATCACCAGGGCCAGAGCTGTCGCCGCCTCTAATGTCCCTACATAACCTTCTAATCACGGCAGTGCCTAAAATACCCCTTCGGGCGTTACGCCACCAGTTACCAGAGCCAGAGCCTCCGCTACCACTCCTAACGCTTCGTCAAGCATGGCACCTCCAACCACCACTAAGACTCCGACTACCCCATTAACGGGATGAAAAACCGGAGGAACCAGAGGAAGCCGACCATATGTCACCATCGCTGATTTGATGGAACAACAAGAGGTTCTCGCTAGATACCAAATGGATATGGTTTCGACACAAAAAGAAGTACTCATATTTCTCAAGGCCCTGACAGAGCGGCTACCGCGTAAGTCACGCCCCCCCAAAACTATTTAGAAACGCCTCCAACACCCCCGACGCTAGCACCTCGGCAGAACGCGCCTCCACGGACGAGGAGATTCGTGCCAGAACCCCATTGGAAAGAGGTCATCCGTCCAACTTTGTCACACGATAGGATATGGAACAACTTCTCCGTAACCGAGTCAAGAATGATGAAATAGACATACATCAACATCAACCTCCTTACCCATATGAAATACAAAGAATCCCTCTTCCAAGAAGATACTCCTCTCCCCAATTCACCCTGTATGATGGCACCGGAAATACATGTGAGCATGTATCTCGCTTCTTAGAGTCCCTAAGCGAACATGAATACAATCACGTTCTTCGTCTGAGGGAGTTTTCGAAATCGCTTACCGGGAGAGCGTACACATGGTACAACAGCATCGCGCCGAACAGTATCCCCAACTGGGGTAGCATGGTTACTGCATTTTACAAGAAGTACTTCTTTGTGTCTGAAAAAGTTACCTTCTCGAACCTAGGAAGAATGTACCAGCAGGACAAAGAACATCCGAATGATTTCGTTAAGAGATTCAGGGTTCAAGCACTAGACTATCACGACCCAAACGTGACCGAGAAACATCTAGTGAACACATGAATCAACGGTATGGCTCCCATTTACCGCGCCTTTCTAGAGAACCTGCATTTCAAGATGTTCTCAGAACTCCATGAAGCTTCCAGACGATCCCAACGACCGCACCAGCATTATTGGAAAGATCTAGACCAACCAGGACCGAAGACATGCGCGAAACTCGCGGGAGTAGATATCTCATCAGCAAAAAATTTAACACTGGCCCCTCCTTTGTGAGCGTAATAAACGAGTGAGGTAAAAGGAAGGCCCCAGCTGCAGACCAGCAACCTAAACGTGAAGCACCATCACGATGGGCAACTCCACCACGGAAGGCCGCTGCTAAACCTCCCATGCGTCAGCACGAAACTGAAGGAAATACCTTGGATTTCCCGTTTCCCATTGAGGATGTAATCAATCTCTTAGAAGCATGGATTCAAGATGACGCTATCAGACTACCATCTCCCAGACGCCCACCGACTGAGGCCGAGATGGCGAACCCAAAATACTGCCACTACCACGGATTTGTTCATCACCCAACCAGTGATTACAATAGACTAAAGCATATCTTCAAAGAGAAGATAGAAATAGGGTAACTCCAACTAGGAAACGAGGGAGTACATCGAGACCCACTTCCAGTGAGGACTTTTGGGGCCTCTGGGGACTCCGTGTATGAGACTGTGCAATCCATGATGCAACATGTATGCGAAATTCTTTACCTTTCCAAAGTGCAGCGCCAAGATATTTTCTCTGCCCTCAATCGTGTTGTGTCGGGTAAACGGATTTTTCCCTCCATGGAAGCCATGCCAAGAGCCCAAGCTCTCCCGGCAGGCGGAATTGGAAAAGACAACCGTGGACTGTTGACCACGTCCTATCTAAGAGGTATTGAATTCGACAACACGCTCATCGACGCGGCCTCCAACTTTAACATTATTACTTTTAAGACTTTGAAAGCATCGGGGTTTACAAAACAAGAGGCTACCCGATCCCCATCCGTGATTGGGAACCCGGAAGTGGAATCCTTGAACATGCACGACTACATCAACCTCGAAGTCAAGATAGGAGATGCTATAACACGTAGCAAATTCCACATTGTCAAATAACTAGGTTACGACATGATACTGGGGCACTCTTGGGTACTAGATAACAAGGCGGAATTGGGTACATCCCCTCTACCAATATCAACGCCCGAAAGAATCTCCAACAAATCGTCCTACTTGTTTCCGCATCGACGAGTTACCAATGGAACCCGGACGCCTGGAGAAGACCTGTTGGCACTAACTCACGTATTCCAAACGCAAGTAAGTCTGGCCGAACGATCTTCTCTACAACCAGTCATTTCTTCCCCTATTCCGTCATGGGGACTCAACACGATTATTGGCACGGACGCTGTCAAGAGATGTGAATGGGGCACCGGGTCATTCAAACACTTTGCAAAGAAGTTGGAAGCTACCATTGAGACTAACGAAAACAAGATTCAAACGGTTGCACAACACCCGAACCCGTTTTCAATCGGAGATATAGTGGTCAAAGTGAACTCGTTTCAAGTTGGGAAGATGACGGTAAAGATAGCTGTTCGGATTGGTTTACCTAAGGAAAAGGAAAACGATCCTTATATGGTGGCAGGATTTCTTTTAGGAGGGTACTGCAATCTCATCAACACAGACAAGCCGGGAGGTGTAATAGTTCACTCGCGGTGGCTTAAGCTTTCCAATCCCTAAAACGCTGTACTTCTCCAGCCACTCTCCCTTTAGTATTTCCTTCAGGAATTTCTCTTGATATTTGTATTTCCCCAAGATGGATACACCGTTTGTATTCTTCTCTGGAGTTTTATTTTCATTCAAAAAAAAAAAGAAGCAAGCATACACTTTCTTCCTAATGGTTTCTCCAAATCTCAAAATATATATATATATATATATACCAAACTAATACAAAACCATTGAGAAGCCATTAACCATCATATCACAACTAGAAATACCTTGTTCAATTATTCAAAGACACAAGCGGGGCATTAATTGGCGAAACCCTAACTTCGCCATGAATACAAAGAAGGTAAAGATGAGTCTACAGAAACATCAAGATGACTAAGCAACAAACAGGAACGATAAAAGGGAGAAACTAGTAATCGCAGGATGAAACATGAGCCCCCTCGGTTAGGGATATTTTCAAGCACTTTCCCCAATAATCTCTCGTGCAACAGAGATTCCATTCGACATCATCAGCAGTAGCAACCTCAACCTCAACCTCCCATCCCGAAGCAACCTCAGCAGCAACAACGCCCATCTCTTTCCCATCACCCGTTTCAATAACTGGTCCATCATATGCCACCAGGACCTCCCTAATGTCGCCGAAGACATCTCCGGCGTCAGCTCCGAAGGTGGTTTTAGTCTCAATAAACGCAGCGTCTCCCTCAAAGGTTTTCTCAGGGACCTTTCTAGGAAGATTTCCTGATTCATCCGCATCAGAATCGAGAATTATGACGCCGTCCTGAACGAAGAAGTTACGTTGGCTTTCTTCTAAGAAATCCACATACTCAGTTTTTCATCGTTTCAACCTAGAAGCGGTCCGATTCGCCCTAGCACTAGGCTGAGAAGAAGTTTTGCTGCACTGAAGCCTCTCAACACACCAGGGCTCTTCATCACCTTACCATTCCTCCTCCATGTTCACCGAACCCAAGTAAGTTCAAACACACGCCCGTACTTCACCAAGATAGATAGAAGGAAGGTCCTGGATAATTCCGCCAGCTTCATGGAACATAGATTCAATTTTACCTAATGCCTCCTCATGAGAAGAAAACTGGTTTTCGCCGATTCCAAAGTTTTTCTCCGAAGAATTAGAGGTACGGCTGCCTCTGGAAGATCCCATTATGCACTACAAGAAACATAGAAAATGGGCAAGTTTTCACCCTATTTACACCAACAACATGCATAAGGAAGAAAATAAAATGGAAACTAGGAGAAAACATGAGACGATACCTGTAAAGAGAGTGAGCACGATTTTCAGAACGAACTATGTGGATGGAGGATTCAAGATCATCTCTTATGTTCAGTGATAGACACATTTTTGTGTCTGAATTGTCCTCATTGTCTCTATTGTTAGTCTCAATTTTTATACTAATTTTGGTGTTTTTATGTTTGTGTAGGTGTTTTTGGAGAAATACACTTGTGCGGAAAAAGTTGCTCAAAAAGTGTTATTTGGACCCTGGGAGAAAAGTACTAAAGGCACACTCACCTTGGATAAGGGGCACCCACTGTTTATTCGGCGCCCAGGACGTTGGATAAGGGCTAACCATCTTCTTCATTTCAAAAATTCTGTTTTGGCGGGAAAACTGGTTATTCACGGGACAGAACTAGGGTTGGATTTTTGGTGATGTTCTAGCGAGATTCAATGGCCGATTTTTGGTGGGATGAATTGACTGAGCATAAAAGGCCTGGTATGGTCGATGGTTTCGACTGAATTTGGCTAGATAATCGTGTGGGAGAAAACAGTGATTTCGTGTACAGAGGAGATGGTCAAGGGATTACATCAAGCTTAGTCGTGTGATGCACGTGTTTGGGTGGATTATGGTCGCTGGAGTAGCGTGTAGGAGCTAAAATTAGATAGTATGCACGTAATTGACTTCTGCAGATTCGTACAGGAAACAAAAAAAAAAATCTTTAACTGCCGGAGTTATGAAGATTATCCGGAGTTATTTCACGTGATTTCTTGGACCTGTTGGCAATATATAAGACGCTGGAGTATCATAGAAAGGTCATGGAGAGTTAGGGGAAGAAACACATCACAGAAACTCGAGTTACAAAAATTATTTTCTGCTGCTGCATGAGGAAGAACGTGAAGAACAGACGCATCAAGACGGTCGTTAATTCACTGTCGTTGTTACTCAGCTTTGTAACAGTTTTTCAGCGACAGATAAACAGTGTTTGCAACACTTTACTATTATCGTTCTCTGTAACAGTTGATTAGCAACACTTATTTCCGTTGCAATTTTCTGTTACATTATATTTTCACCTCTTGTAAGCACTTTTGAGCAATGAAAAATTCTTTTAAGTGTGTTTCCAACATGAGGAGCTAAACCCCATCACCGGGAAGATGGAGGAAGCCAAATTTCATGAATGTGGTAATTCTATTAATTCTTTTTATGACTATTTGCAATGTTATTTAATTGAATTATGATTATCATTGAATGGTTGTGATTTCAATTGATGGGTCATGCTTAGGATAAATGTTTTGATGTCCCATGCTTTATATTTACATCCATTACTTTCGAAATCTACATTAGGCAATGAATTAGAGTCAATGAAACTTTATCTTATGGGATAGTATCATTTAGAATTGATTTTTGAACTGCATAAAATTGAAGTCTGGTGGAATCCTAAGTCCCGGTCATCTCTTCATCCTGTGACAATTTTTGTATATATTTTTATCTTATTTTAGTTTTATTAAATCTAAAATCCTTTGCTTTCACAAGTCTCAAGAACCTTATTACTACAACATCATGGATAAATACCATCAATTTTTGGCGCCGTCGGCACGGAGCTTGTCTTTAGGCTGGAGTTTTTAGATTTTTAATCTTTTTTTTTTAGGTTTTTATTTGTTTTTATTTTATTTGTTATTCTTTACGTTTTTGGGTTTTTGTCTTTTCCTTACAGAATTTGGAATTTGGAGCGAAAGAAAATTGTGCCAAAGCTTTTGGTGAATATTTAAAGACTTGGAGTAAAAGGCAAAGCGAAAGGAGCGAAAGAAGAAGATTTTTTTTTAATTATTATTATAAAAAGAGAAAAAAAAAAGAGAGATTATTTTTATTTTTTAGATAAATTAATTAATAATATTATATTACATGTTTTAATATATTAATATTATTAATAAATTTTACACAGGGCTTTTGGTTGGAAACCTAGCAACAAGCTGGGCCCCAACACCTCTTTGAATCGTAACCCCTAAATGATAAAAAATAAAACTACCAAATCCACTACTAGCGTCATTACTAACCAGACAGTTCCTTAGACGCTTAAAATTTTTTAGAGTGTCTTCACCAAGCTCCCCTAAGGTAGATAAGGCCAGCACCCCCAAACCATAACCATGTGCGATACACTTGTCCAAGTATTTGGCGCGTTTTCGTAAAACCGCCCCAGAAATAGCTTTACCAGGGGCGAAGGAGCGAACACCATCCCCAGTAAAAGGAGAGACACCTGTGACATCCATACAAACATCTTGCCCATTCTCCCAGTTGAGGACGAGGATATCAGCAGGTTTTAAATCTTTTCCATCATCCGATTGAAGTCCCAGAGAAACCTCTTTGCGCGCAGGCACATTGGCTTTGTAACAAATGTCCACAATCTTTTTTAGATTGTATTAGGATTTCTCTAATTTTTGTAATTTTCTTTTTATTTTTGAACTTTACTTTACTTTTTTTTGGACTTTGGACTTGGACATTCTTATTTTTAATTTTTTTAAACCCTACGGAAGGGTAGTTTAAATATTAAACTGTTTGCAGAGAAGGACGGTGATTACGATATCACCTCGGCCCCTCGGGTTCGTACATGACATAGGAGTCGTGGCCCGAGTCGACTACAACGTTTCATCCCCCGTCTGGTATGGGAGGTAAGTTTGTCGAAACACTCGCGAATCCTCTGTCAGCGAGTTACTGTATTCCTTCGTTTGCATATATGCTGAGGAACTGAAAATGGTTGTTTTAATTTCCTAGTAAAGGGCAAGGACTGGCCATACAAGATAAGGGTTCGGATTTCATCACCGTTCTCTTCTTTCCCGCCTTAGGAAAACGAAACTTAACGCGGACCTAAGCCTTAAAATTTGGAATAGAACGAGACCGATAGGTTAACGAGCTTAATAGGAAACTCGTTCGAAAAATATTGGTTACTCTTTTGAGCATTCTTCGAAGTTCATGATAGTTTCTGTGAGTTGAATGCATGACTGCGCCGCCCTGTAATGCGGTGAGGCCTTGGGTATCAAATCTCCAACATCTTCCCTCGCCTCTATTCAACTTACTTAAACGCGGATTGATTCCAGAGGGGTTTTATCAGATTGTAACGAATTCCTTTTTGAAATAATAGAAGCTGGTCTAGAAACAATCTAAGTGGAGCCATCATGCTTTTTGTTTGCTAGAAATATTTAGGTTTGCTTTGGTGGAGTCATCCTGCTGTGTGTTTGCTTAGAACCTCCCTTCCTTAGGATTTTTATTTTTATTTAATTTTTAATTTTTGTTAGTGTATGCTAAAATCGCTCGAGTCCATTAGAGTGCGTGCTTGGAAAAGAGATACTTTTGGCCGTTTGATTAGTGACGAGCCTAGAAGTTCTTCTTTTGTAAACATGGATCTGGAAGACTCTTCTTTGGAGAGCCCTGTTTTTGGAAACTTCAGTTTTAAGAATTTAAGTCTTAGTGAGGAATTCACCCCTAGGATTGTTACTGTGCCAAAAATGACAACTTTGAAGGAGTACATGTACCCAACTAGGTCCAACCGGGCATCATGTATTAAATTTCCAGCCTCTACGGCTACTTATGAGTTGAATCCTGGTATTCTTCAGATGGTCCCTATATTCTTAGGAAAAGACGATGAAAACCCTTACTTTCATGTTAGGGACTTTGAAGAAGTTTGTGGAACAATTAAGATTAAAGACCTTAGTGATGAAGTCGTGAAACTTAGGATGTTCCCCTTTTCCTTAAGGGATAAAGCCAAGTCTTGGATGAATAACCTACCATCCGGATCTATAGAAACATGGGACCAACTTACTGCTGCTTTCTATTTAAAGTGGTTCCCCAAGCATATAACCGCATCTTTTAGGCACAAAATTAGCTCCAGTATGCAACAAGAGGGAGAATCTCTTTATAGGTTTTTAGAGAGATTCAATGATCTGCTATCCGAATGTCCTCACCATGGGTTTGAGAAAATGAAACTAGTAGAGATTCTTTATGATGGTTTAGACTATTCGACCAAAGCCATGGTCGAATCTATGTGCGCTGGTGAGTTCACTAGTAAAAATGCCGATGATGCTGATGCATGTCGTATGCGTCAAAAATAATTTCACTTCCTCACTTAACTAATATGAATATAGTATTCGATAAGAAAGAGTTCGTATCCACAGAGAGGCGATTGTTGTTATGCAATTTTCAGATTCTTATGTAACCAAATAACCCAAGTTGTGTTTTTGTTTTTATCAAAGTAATAATACTAAATAAAGCAAAGTAAATAGTTGGAATAATCAATAAGGAGAAGATATTGGTTAAGGGATAGTATCATTCATAAACATGTATTTTTCATCTATAATTAGAATTGGTATTTAATATCTCAAATTCATTTCAAATGATGATAAGAGAGACTCTGAATTTTAGGTCGTATAGGAATGTGTGGATATAACCATCCTGGTGGAGTGGATAAGGGGTGGACACACAAGGCACCCACTAAAATCATAAGGGACACCAAAGTGATATTTGGCTTTGTCGGTTTAAGGAATGACCGACTGCCTATTTTGTTTTCTCGCTCAGCTGTCAGTTACGCGGAACTGGCAGCTCATTCTTCACCTCTTTTGCTGCATAACCTCAGCTGGATCCAAGAATCACTCGCCTGTGAATTGACTTTTTTGCGCTTTACGCTCCAAACGAAAGTTTTCTCATTCTTTTGCTCGTAATGACTCCAAAACACCTATAAGACTCAAAATCAAACATAAGATACATAATTTCCACGAAAACTCTCAAAGAAAGCATAAATACTAGATATAAAATTAGGTGTTTTAGACACCTATCAGATTCCCCCACACTTAGACTTTGCTAGTCCTCGAGAAAATCAAACAAAATAAAAACATACATACAACTCCGTGATGTCGAGGCTACGGTTAATTTTAGCATAAATAACAAGCCTTTAAACCCCTAGGTGTCCCTAGTGGATGAGTTATAGTCTCGTGAAGGTTTACTAGAGATATACCTACAAAACCTATATTTCCAACTCCGTCTATTCGTGACAAATCAATGAACGAATCCACAGTGACTACCGGAGGAGGTACCTTGCAAATTCAATTCAAGTATTAGTAAATAAACTCTAATTAGATAGTCGAACAAGCCACAATACTCGGAAACTAACAAACCACAATCACAATGAAAAGATTAAGAAGATGGATATAGATGTAGATGTTGGCGAATATTCACAAGTGATCGATGTTTCCCATATCTGTCTGAAGGTCACTGCCAAGATGAAGCTATTCCTATTGGATTGATCTACTTGGTTTGAATTCTACATCAACTCACCGGCATATACAAGGGAACCAGGAGTGACTTTATTCAACCAATATAATACTTTCTTCTCTTTTTTTTTCTTTGCTTTTTCACTTTTTTTTTCTTTTCTATTTTTTTATAGACAACATGATTGGATCAAACTGGATCCAAGCGCATGATTCTTGTCAGCAAGTACATGATAGTTGCCTTGGATCCTGCATTCCACGCTTGTTTAGGCGACGGAGACAGGGACTACGTTTCACACATACTGCTATTCCCAAGTGTCATTTTATTCCGTTTTGGTCTAATTGGTCGGTCTCTTTTGTTTTTCTTTTCATATATATTTTTTTTTCATTTTTTTTTCTTTTTCTAGTAACTCAATCACTCTATTTCATCCTAACAGTAATAACACGTCGATATTTAGTGACCCACCAAAGCACTTAGAGAACAATAGATAAATATGGAAAAATAAAAATAGAATGCGATATGGTGAAATTCCGAGATATGGTAACAACTATCATGGTATTTATGGTTATGAGCTATGTTCGTCCCCTTTAGTTAATTGGTTCCTCAACTCATGCATTCAAAATGGTTCCATCCACTAATGGTGTCATCCTAAAGGCACAAGTTTCTAGATTTTGGAGTTCAAAAAGCACAATTTTTTTTCTTGGTTTTCTATTTTTCTGATTTTTCTGATTTTTTTTTTTAAAAAACACACTAAAACAAACTATACAAACATATAAATGCTCCCCCACACTTAAACTTTACATTTTCCTCAATGTAAAATTGAATCATCCAAAGAAAATTCAAGGTGGGAAATTCCGCAAATGATATGCAAAAACAAAGAAAATAAAAATAAAACCAAATGCATAAAAATAAAAAGATAAGGGTAAATATAAAAAACTGGTAGGTTGCCTCCCACTTAGCGCTTGGTTTAAAGTCGTCAGCCCGACGTGCTCCTCGTTTGTTACGCCTTATCCGGCGTCCAACACATTATGGAAATCTGATTGTATGTTACTTGAGTGTTTCCTCGCCTCAAAGATGTTGAAGTGTATGACTTCTTCATCGAACTCCATAGTCAAGGTGCCATTGTAAACATCAATCTTCGTTCTAGCGGTACTCAAAAATGGTCTACCCAATAGTAACGGTGTAGACGAGGATGAATTCACATTACCCATGTCTAGAACATAGAAATCCACTGGAAATATTAGTCCTTTTACCTGCACCAAAACATCCTCAACAATCCCTTTTGGGTAAACGTTAGATCTATCGGCAAGTTGAATAACTATGCCGGTTTCCTTAAGTGGACCAAGATTTAAAGCATCATAAATGGAAGTAGGCATAACATTAATGGAAGCTCCTAAATCTAGCATAGCTTTTGTAAACCGAGTTTTACCAATTGTGCATGGAATAGTGAAACTACCGGGATCTTTCAATTTAGGTGGGAGTTTCTTTTTAAGATACGCCGAAGCGTTCTCCCCCACACTCATTACCTCATTACCGGTTATCTTGTGCTTGTTAGTGCACAATTCCTTTACAAACTTTGCATAGCGAGGAGATTGCCTAATTACTTCAATGAGTGGAATATTCACTTGGACCTTCTTAAAAACATCCCAAATATCTCTATCTTGTTCCACCTTCTCATTAGCTTTAGCGAACCTTCCAGGAAAAGGTAGAGGAGGAACATAAGTAGAAACAAGAGGTTTAGAGTTTGATTTAGTTACCTCGGGAGTTTGGGGAAAATCTGCGTTCTTTTCCTCCAAAATTGGTTCCTTTGGCGCTTCTTCTTCACCCGAGTTTGTAACTTCGGGTTGCACAAATTGTGTATTACTTCCCAACTTAATAGCATTGACACCCTCACTTGAGTTAAGAGGTTGGGAAGTGAGTTTCTCACCATTTTGTGCATGCAACTGAATAATCTCCTCGGCCATTGAACCTACTTGTGTTTGCAAGTCCTGGACCACACCCTCTGTTCTTTGCATAAAAGATTTCAGCAACTCTTCCATATTGGACCCTTGATTTTCAGGTGGTTGTTGTTGTTGGAATTGTTGTTGTTGTGGTAGACCAACTTGTGATTGCAACTCCTTAATTGCATTATCCGTTTTCTGCTGATTTAAGATCGCTAGTTGTTGATTTTGTTGTACCACGGACATTAGAGCCTCCACCAAAGTAACCATCTTCTCCAATTCTGGATTATGCCCTTGTGGTTGTTGCACTCGTTGTTGGAACTCATGCGGATGGCTGGAAACAGAACTTGCACTTGCAACTTGCTCGTAAGTGTTGGAGTAAATACCATTCAGCTGGGTTGAGAATATAGCATTGACATGCTCTACATTCTCATAAGTTGGGCGTGATGGTTTTACAACCACTGCTGCAATTTTTTGCATCATTGCCATCATATTGTTCATTTGTTGACGTAATTCAATAATCTCGCCAACTTGATTAACTTCCTTGATAGATGGTTCTGACCCACGAATTGAAAATTGTTGAGAATTTGCTGCCATACTCTCAATTAACTCTCGAGCTTGTGTCACCGTTTTGTTCATAAGTGAACCACCACTTGCAGCGTCAATAATATTCCTATCACTCGATTGTAGTCCTTCATAGAAGTATTGGATAATCAGCTCGTCACTGAATTGGTGATGAGGACAGCTTGCCACCAATCTCTTGTATCGTTCCCAACAATCATATAAAGATTCTCCCATATGTTGCTTCATTCCGAAAATCTCCTTGCGAATTTGCGTAGCCTTTGATGCTGGAAAATATCTCTCTAGAAAGAGTTTCTTCATCCCATTCCATGTTGTGACACTTTCGGGAGGCAAATAATATAACCAATCCTTAGCGCTATCCACCAAAGAGAATCGAAAAACTTTCAACATTGCACCATCCTCATTAGTACCCGCTGGAAGCACGTCCATGAAAATGGTGTGGAAATCCATAAGATGCTTATTTGGATCTTCATTCACCATTCCATGGAACTTTGGTAACTCTCTAAGCAATCTCGGCTTTATCTCAAAAGTAGAGTTGGTTTGAATGCAACCCTGCTGTGTATCCAGCTTGTGAGAAGCCAAGTCCTTGAGTGTACGATTTGCAGCGTCACCCATTGCTTCTTCTTGTTTGTATTTCGGTAAGGTACCTGAAACACACTTCTCACAAACAAGTAAGAAAACAAAAATCAGTATGCGAACAGAAATATTAAAAAGAAACTAAAAACTATGATAACAAGCCGAATGCCTCCCCGGCAGCGGCGCCAAAATTTGATGCGTGTCGTATGCGTCAAAAATAATTTCACTTCCTCACTTAACTAATATGAATATAGTATTCGATAAGAAAGAGTTCGTATCCACAGAGAGGCGATTGTTGTTATGCAATTTTCAGATTCTTATGTAACCAAATAACCCAAGTTGTGTTTTTGTTTTTATCAAAGTAATAATACTAAATAAAGCAAAGTAAATAGTTGGAATAATCAATAAGGAGAAGATATTGGTTAAGGGATAGTATCATTCATAAACATGTATTTTTCATCTATAATTAGAATTGGTATTTAATCTCTCAAATTCATTTCAAATGATGATAAGAGAGACTCTGAATTTTAGGTCGTATAGGAATGTGTGGATATAACCATCCTGGTGGAGTGGATAAGGGGTGGACACACAAGGCACCCACTAAAATCATAAGGGACACCAAAGTGATATTTGGCCTGTCAGTTTCAAGGAACTGACTGCCTATTCTGTTTTCTCGCTCAGCTGTCAGTTACACGGAACTGGAAGCTCATTATTTACCTCTTTTGCTGCATAACCTCATCTGGATCCAAGTATCACTCGCCTGTGAATTGACTTTTTTGCGCTTTACGCTCCAAATGAACGTTTTCTCATTCTTTTGCTCGTAATGACTCCAAAACACCTATAAGACTCAAAATCAAACATAAGATACATAATTTCCACGAAAACTCGCAAAGAAATCATAAATACTAGATATAAAATTAGGTGTTTTAGACACCTATCAGATACTTTTACCTTCTTAGGAGTTATTGCTGAAAAATCCCAACAGTTGGAACCTTGTGTTCAACCCCCTAAGAGACTCTTGGTCAATAAAAGTAGCACCAATATGGTAGATACAAGCTTTGGGTCAGATGCTAAGTTTGCTGCTTTGTCTAGAAGGTTAGAAGCTTTGGAAAAGGGTCAGCCTAAAAATAGGTCCCTTGAACCTAATGATAGAATTAGAACCTCTCAAGTCTCTAGTTATGGAATAGAACCCAATAGCTCGTTTTGGGAAGGTCACGTTAGTGAAGAGCAAGCCCATGCTTTTTATAACAATACTAGGTTTGAAAACAGTCAGAAGTTTGACCCATACTCAGAAACCTACAATCCTGGTTGGAGAAACCATCCTAATTTTTCTTGGTCTAAGGGCCAGAATCAAGGTCAGTCTAGTAATTCTCAGCCTCCCCCAGGTTTTGATTATGCTAAGAACTCTTCAGGTCAAGCACAGTTCCAGGACCCTTCTAAGAATAGAATGAATAGCTTAGAGGAATCTCTTAGTATATTAAAAAAGAGCCAGGATATGTTGTCCCAAAGTCAGGAAATGTTGATAAAGAGCTAGGTTAATTTTCAAGAGGAAACCAAGCAAAATTTTAAGAATAATTCCCAGTATATTGCTAAATTAGAACTTCAAGTCGGCCAAATAGCTAAGTTTATCAGTGAGATAGAAGAAGGAAGGTTCCATAGTCATACTGATCCTAATCCCAAAGGAGAGAAATCGTACAATCATGTGAATTCTATAACAACCCTAAGGAGCGGTAAAACAGTAGACAATAAGGTAGCCATGCCTAGTGGACATACTGTAGTTCCACCTTCTACTTCACCAGAGAAACCCATAGCTGAGGAAACTAAAACAATTCCTGAGGAGTCCCAAGAAATTCCTGATAGGACTACCTTTGTGCCTAGATCCCCATATCCAAAGTTGTTAGCCCCAACTAAGAAGGAGTCAATTTTCAACGAGATAATGAAAACATTTAAACAGGTGAATATCAACATTCCATTATTAGAAGCAATTAGGAAAATGCCTGCTTATGCCAAGTTCCTGAAAGATCTTTTTACACGAAAGCGTAAGCTTAATGTCCATAAGAAAGCGTTTTTAGCTGGTCAAGTAAGTTCAATTCTTCTGAACCAAACACCCCCTAAGTATAAGGACCCTGGATGCCCCACCATATCTTGTGAAATTGGTAAGCACATGGTCGATAAGGCATTACTTTACTTAGAAGCTAGTGTTAACTTACTCCCGTATCATGTGTACACCCAGCTAGGTCTTGGTAAGTTGAAACTGACCAAAATGACACTTCAATTAGCTGATAGGTCTGTCAAAGTTCCTCGTGGTGTCATAGAAGATGTTCTTATTGAGGTTGATAGGTTCATATACCCAATGGATTTTGTTGTTATAGATACCCATCCTATTTTGGATCCAAGTGCTCAAATCCCGGTGATTTTAGGTCGCCCATTCTTAGCCACATCTAATGTTGTCATCAATTGTAGAACCGGACTTATGAACATATCTTTTGGTAATATGACTACTGAGCTAAATGTATTTAATGTCATTAAGTCTTCTAAGATGGATGATTTCGAAGTGGTGAACATGATTAGCACTCTAGTTCCTGATCCTTTAGCCTGCACTATGTTTGATAATCCATTATTTGATGAACCTTTCAGTAACTCGGAGGAGGTAACCATGACGAACACCTTAGTTGATGAGCCTATATTAGAGATTTTCTTTGATAATCCCTTATATGATGATGTTGTTCGTTTAGATGACCAGTCTCCCAAAGAATCTAGTTATTGTGCTGAATTTATGGACCCTGGAATCCATCCCATAGATTTTGGTCCATTTGAGGATATTGTTCACCCTAAGTTTGGGAGTAATGATAACTCTAGTAATCGTCATGTATCCCTAATTCAAGTCCCTAACTTGGGACTCGAGATTTGTGCGTCTAAGATACTACTTGAGTTTCTTCAAACTTTGCTACCCGATCCTCCAGATATTGTCCATGAAGAAACCCAGACCTTAGAGACATGTCATTCGGTTAAATCTGTTGTCCTAGACACTTATATAGAGCCCAAAGAGACACCCCAAATAAATCTAGTAGCCTTAATAAAAGCCCTAGATAAAGCTATGCTCCGTCTGCTCATTTTTCTAATCCAAGATGGTAGTCTTTCATTTGTGTTAGCTCTATTTGCCCTTATGGAACCACAACTATTTCGGCTATTGGTGTATGACTTTGGAAGGTGACAATCCTTTTGAGGTATTTGATGTCTAGCTAAAGACTTTAAATTTAGCATTTTATGAAAGGCACCCACGCTCATGCATATGGTAATATCCTTCCTTATTTCTTTTCCCTCAAGTGGTAACAGTTTCTCCTTGTTCATGTTTTTAATTTTATCTTTAGAACATTGAGGACTATGTTAGATTTAAGTTTGGGGGTAAGGGAGAAACTTCTAGCGTCACTTGGTGTCCGGTTAGCTAAGTTTACATACTGTTTCTCACTGAAAAGATAGAAATTGGAATGCTAGGGATAACAACCTATTGAGACATTAGAGAAAAAGACATTGAGATCCTTGAAATTCAGGAGAGAACTTGTTCCTTTTAGAGGGTAACCGTGATGGACCTAACCATCCATGATAGAAAGGCAAGTAGGTCAGGAAATACCAGAAAGACAAAGCAACCTCACAATGTGGTCTTAGTTACTGGATTACAACTCTCTCTCAGTAGAAACTTATCATCATCAACAAATGGAGCGACATCAAAATCTATGAAGAAAGTTGAAGACGTTTAAGGTTTAGAAGCAACAATAGAAAATCAGAATTCAAAATCAAGGGTTACAAGAAGTTATAAGAGCAATAAAAATCAAACGATATAAGTTCATGATACCAAGACATTACAAGTTGCGGAGATCCAAGTGTTAAATTCCTTCTGTGATGGCCATGTAAATTTTTGTCTTGTTATTACTCTACAACAAAAAAAAAAATTAAAATTTTAAATTTTGTTCAATAAGGCCATAAGGAAGTAGAAATCTATAAGGAAGTGAGTAATCGAAGAGAAAAGTTAATTGTCAAGGTTCAGGAGTTATCATCAACAGTTGAAGCCGAAGACGTTGTTTCCACTGAGCACTATGAGAGAGTCAAAGAAAAGATACATTTGTTTGCTTTGTTAGTCCGCTTTCAATCTGGCACAAGATCTTTCTAGCACTGGTTTAACTCATCACATGTAATTAGTCTAGCTGTGTAGCAGATGTCCCTCTCATCTTTTTCTCTCTCCTAATCTTATCCAGCTGTAAATCAACGGACGCATCTTACAATGTTTATCTAGTTGTGTAGCAGATATCTCTTTATCTAGCAGTGTTGCGGATGTGTCTTCCCTTTTCTTTAGTCAGCTTTAGAGATGGCACCTTTTCTTTGGCATTCTAGTTACTTGGAGATAGGTTGAGAATATGTATGTCCTCATAGCTCTTTGGATACTTGTGACCAATTAGAAGTACAGGTTTTGTGGGTACACCTCTGGTAAAACCTCCGGAGACAACACTCTGCCGCTAGGGACTCCTAGCGGTTTAACGGCTTGCTGCACGTGCTAAGTGTAGTCCTTTTATTTTCTAGATTAGATTTTCTCGGGACTAGCAAATAATAAGTTTGGGGGTATTTGATAGACACATTTTTGTGTCTGAATTGTCCTCATTGTCTCTATTGTTAGTCTCGATTTTTGTACTAATTTTGGTGTTTTTATGTTTGTGTAGGTGTTTTTGGAGAAATACACTTGTGCGGAAAACGTTGCTCAAAAAGTGTTATTTGGACCCTGGGAGAAAAGTACTAAAGGCACCCTCACTTTGGATAAGGGGCACCCACTGGTTATTCGGCGCCCAGGACGTTGGATAAGGGCTAACCATCTTCTTCATTTAAAAATTTCTGTTTTGGCGGGAAAACTGGTTATTCACGGGACAGAACTAGGGTTGGATTTTTGGTGATGTTCTAGCGAGATTCAATGGCCGATTTTTGGTGGGATGAATTGACTGAGCATAAAAGGCCTGGTATGGTCGATTTTTTCGACTGAATTTGGATAGATAATCGTGTGGGAGAAAACAGTGAGTTCGTGTACGGAGGAGATGGTCAAGGGATTACAGCAAGCTTAGTCATGTGATGCACGTGTTTGGGTGGATTCTGGTCGCTGGAGTAGCGTGTAGGAGCTAAAATTAGATAGTATGCACGTAATTGACTTATGCAGATTCGTACAGGAAACAAAAAAAGAAAAAGAAAATATATTCTTTAACTGCCGGAGTTATGAAGATTATCCGGAGTTATTTCACGTGATTTCTTGGACCTGTTGGCTATAAATAAGACGCTGGAGTATCATAGAAAGGTCATGGAGAGTTAGGGGAAGAAACACATCAGAAACTCGAGTTACAAAAATTCTTTCTGCTTTGCATGAGGAAGAACGTGAAGAACTGACGCGTCAAGACAGTCGTTAATTCACTGTCGTTGTTACTCAGCTTTGTAACATTTTTCATGACAGATAAACAGTGTTTGCAGCACTTTACTATTATCGTTCTCTGTAACAGTTGATTAGCAACACTTATTTCTGTTGCAATTTTATGTTACATTATATTTTCACCTCTTGTAAGCAATTTTGAGCAATGAAAAATTCTTTTAAGCGTGTTTCCAACATGAGGAGCTAAACTCCATCACCGAGACGATGGAGGGAGCCAAATTTCATGAATGTGGTAATTCTATTAATTCTTTTTATGACTATTTGCGCTGTTATTTAATTGAATTATGATTATCATTGAATGGTTGTGATTTCAATTAATGGGTCATGCTTAGCATAAATGTTTTGATGTCCCATGCTTTAGATTTACATCCATTACTTTCGAAATCTACATTAGGCAATGAATTAGAGTCAATGAAACTTTATCTTATGGGCTAGTATCATTTAGAATTGATTTTTGAACTGCATAAAATTGAAGTCTGGTGGAATCCTAAGTCCCGGTCATCTCTTCATCCTGTGACAATTTTTGTATATATTTTTATCTTATTTTAGTTTTATTAAATCTAAAATCCTTTGCTTTCACAAGTCTCAAGAACCTTATTACTACAACATCATTGATAAATACCATCATTCAGCAGAATGATGCAGTCCCGAAAATTAAAGATTTTCTACTAGCCGTGAATTAAGGCGTGACATCCGACCCTAATTAAACCTCATTTTACCAGCCAATATAAGGGAAAACCTCATGCCTAGATGTGCGAAATAATTAGGGTTTGGTGAGAAAACGTGGAAGAACGTGTTTGAGACACACTCGCTCGTGTTTTGCTTTTCCGCCTGAGAAGAAGGAGTAACGCCCCTTTTATGGGCATAACACTCTCGGTTTTTGAAGAAAAATAAAATTCCTATTTGATCCAAGTAAGGAAAGAAGGCGACCGGTCCCACGAAGACAAAGCTATCACGCCAAGACCGTCAACGCTATTGACTTGATTTGCCTCTCCAAGACCGCGCATGCTTTACCTCTCCAAACCGTCCGCTCCACTGTCGCGGTCCCATCATGCCAAGCCGTCCATGCCATGACTTGACGCGCCGAACCAACGTCATGATATTCCCTAACCCGGCCAAGGTGATGAGTAGCCATACTAAGCCGACGCTTCTCACCACTTCACAGTCTACATAGCAAATAAAAAACCATGCAAGGCTGCCAAACGTGGGATCACAAACTATCCTCACCCCTCAAAAAAGGTTAGTCGGACTTTCCTGACCATCTTGCATGTCCTATGTTTCAATTATGTCCTCGTCTGTCACCATCATATTCTTACCCCGCAACAAGGCACCTGTTCCGAGCTAAGCAGGGGACTTAATGTTGATGGTGGTTTTTAACTTAGGGGTAAAATCATAAACACCTAGTCAGACAGTGATGTCACAGAACTTGAGTAATAATGTCTAAACCAAGCACATTTATTGAACCTTTTAATTTGTCTGCGAGAAAATTACCGAGGTACCTTTTTTAAATGCTAATTAGGGTTTCGACAATCCAAAACCCTAATTCTCACACCGCATGTGCCAATGGCAAACCATGCCATCCACACCTACCGCGCCAAGGCATGCCAACCATGCTAGCCGCACCACTGTGCCAATGGAAAGCCATGCCATCCACACCTACCGCGCCAAGGCATGCAAACCATGCTAGCCGCACCAATGTGCCAATGGCAAACCGTGCCATCTACATCCACCATTCCAATCCAAACCGCACCTTACCTTGGCCCTAACCATGACATGCCAAACGACATACCAACCTAGTTGCGCCACCATACTGGCCTTCTATATGCGGCTACCAAAACGAAGGCGTGTGACAATCAACGGTCGCCCTTCAATCCTAGGAGCAAATCCTAGCCGTCCAAGGTTACCAGACAACCCATGGAAACCTTTGGCCCAAAACCCTATCTTGGTCACGCCAAATCCATGCCAAGCCAAACCTCACCCTGCCTTGGTCCTAGCCAAGCTAGCCGCACCATGCGCCCACGACAAACCCTTGGCCCCACCATGCCAAGCCTAACCGCACCTTGCCTTGGCCCTAGCCAAGATATCTGCACCATGCACCCATGCCAAACCCTTGGCCCCACCATGCCAAGCCAAACCGCACCTTGCCTTGGCCCTAGCCATGCTAGCCGCACCATGTGCCAAACGGCATGCCAAGCCCTTGGCCCCACCATGCCAAACGCACCTAACCACGCCACTATGCTGGCCTTCCCTACGCGGCTACCAAAATGAAGGCGTGCGATAATCAACGGCCCCCCTTCAATCATAGGAGCAAATCCTAGCCATCCAAGGTTACCAGAAGACGCATGGTAACCTTTGGCCCGAAAACCTAAGTTTTTCCATTCCAAACCATGCCATGCCAACCTAGTCGCGCCACCATGCTGGCCTTCCAACGCGGCTACCAAAACAAAGGCGTGCGACAATCAACGGTCCCCATTCAATTCCAGGAGTAAATCCTAGCCATCCAAGGTTACTAGACGACGCATGATAACCTTTGGTCATGCCAAACCATGCCATGCCAACGGCATGCCAACCTAGTCGCGCCACCATGTTGTCCTTCCCAACGCGGCTACCAAAATGAAGGCGTGCAACAATCAACGGTCGCCCTTCAATCCCAGGAGAAAATCCTAGCCGTCCAAGGTTACCAGACAACACATGGTAACCTTTGACCTAAAAACCTAGTTTGGTCATGCCAAACCGCGCCAAGGCATGCTAACCTAACTACGCCACCATGCTGGCCTTCCCTACGCGGCCACCAACAAATGAAAGCGTGCGACGATCAACGGTTACCTTTCCTCTTAAGATACAAAATCTCGATCGTCGAAGGTCACCAAGATAACAAGTCTCCCAAGATCGACTTTCCAGGCAACAATAACATGCTACATGTTTTCCACAAAAACATTCGAGACATCAACACATATCACAAACTGGGGGATCCTTTTTGGGTATTGGTTTGGCGGTTTACCGCGTGCGGCGTACACTACACCCGTCATAAGGGTAAGGCGGTTAGTAAATACAGGGAGTTAATGGTAAAACGCTCTTTTATGGGACATCAATTCCATGCGTTAACGGTTTCATGGAATATCAATTCCATGCGTTAACAGTTTTATGGAACATCAATTCCATGCGTTACCACCTCCTCTCATTTACTTACCCATTTTTCCATTCCTTAATGAAACCAGCGTACGTTTTACTTCGACTTGTATAAATAGGTCTTACCTATTTCCACCGAACTATAAGTTCAGTCAGGAGCATACAACACTCAGAAAATACTTGCTAGCTTACCACTTGTTAGCCTTCCTACTTTTCTGATACAAGTTTTAGTAACACAACTACTCTTCCGGAACTAACTATTCTGGTCTCATCACTTTCCTTGCTTCCCTCCCCAAAATCAACCACATCTCCTCCACTTTATGACCGAAGTAAGTCTGGAACAACCATTTCTTGGTTTAGGACAGACTTGTACAGATTGATCTCTCGAATCTAAAGTACTCCCTTGTAGTACATTGTTTAGGGTTTAAATTCGTTTCTCACCCACACACCCAAAATTACTGAAATCAGTAGAAACCATTTTCACCCATAAACAGGTTTCTGGCTTAGAAATTACAGATGATGAATAATGAATATGAGGTGGTTTGAGAACAGGGTTTTGGTTCGATGAAGATGTCCTGAAATGTGAATTGGTGGTGATTTCTGAGAAAATATGGAGCTAGTGACATGAATGGGTTATTGTGGTTTGATTTAAGTTACATAATGAAGATGTGTGGAAGTTTTGGATGAATTAGGTTATGATCCAGCTGAACTGGTGGAGTTGCCCACAGTTTGTTAGCTGCAGCTGATTTATGGGTTGAACTTATGGTAGTATGGGATTGTACTGGGTTGTGTGAATAGTAGTTGTTGTGTTATTCTTTGTTAGGTTGTATTTCATGGAGTTAGTGGTGAACTGTAATGGTAATTGCAGGGTGTTGGAGCAAGAAGATTGAGTAACTGCCGTAGATAGTTGAAATGGATTTGCAGATGTTGATGATTGTACTGAGTTGAACTTATAATTATAGTATGGTGATGTATGTTGTGGTCTGTGTAGTTGAGGTTGTTTGATAGTGTCTGAATCAGTGTTCAAGTGAAGTCTGGTGATGGAACTTGAAGTGATTAGGCTCAGATTCCTTTGAGTTTGAACTGAAGTTGCAACTTCAGTCTGGAGTTAGTGGTGTTGGTTATGTGTATGATTTGAGAGAATGAATTATGCAGGGTGAAACTGAAATGGGGTTGTTGGATTGAATTGCCTTTGGTTAATGATCTGAGATGTATAGACATGACACTGGGATCTTAGTGTCTGTGTTTAGCTGGAATGTTAGTTTTGTAAGGAGAACTGTAGTTGTTGAATGAATTGTTATTGAAATGATTAAGAAGAAGACTTTGTTGTTTGAAGTAGAGTTAGGTTGAGATTGTAGTTTTGGTATGTTGTTGCTCTGGATAAACATGTTGTGATGCATCATTTTAAATGCATTATTTTATGGCATGAGCTTATGGCTCAGGCCTTGTATCTTTGGCATGTTAGTCACCCAGTCAGTCTAGATGACTCAATTTGTTAATCTGACTTAGTATATCTGAGTGAGTTGAATCGTTTTGACTCACCAAGTTCCCTATCTTGACCCGAGTTGACTCAGTTGACCAATTTGGACTTAACCAATTGACTTTGAAAATTTTCCCTTAGACGTTGACTGTTAGATGACTCCTTCTGACCAAACGTTGACCGTTAGTTGACCAGATGGCTAGGCCTTGGATTAATGGGATTGTATAGTAGACTTGGGCTTATGACTAGTATTCCTATTTTGGTGAATTGGACCTTTATGGTCCGAGTTAACTTTTGGTTCCATCTAAAAAGTTGTAGATATTCTTAAGACATATCTAATAGAGATTAGAATCAATCTAATCGAATTAGTAAACCTTAATATGCTAAGGATAGAAAAGAAAGGTGTAGTTACATAAGCGACTTAGAACCATTAGATAGTCCACTTAACTTATAACTAGAGAATTGTATGAGATTATGTTATGAGCCTTTTGGCTAATTCTTAGAGTACTTGTGTGATTAACAGTTAGTCTATATAAAAAACGAACGATTCCAAAGATGAACTAGTGGATTGTGGATTTCAAGGTAGGCGTGGCTTGACATCAAATCAGGTGGGAACTCTGTAACCTTCTTGTAATCATTAAGTTTACCTTATCTGCGAGCATGATGAGTCTTTAATTTCTGAAATAATATTGCTTGTAATTTTAATGGGTATGTTGTGTGATATGCGTTGTGTGATTTCCCCGCGAAGAGTGTCCGTGTTTCCCCATAGCTCCTGGCTAAGTTTAATAGAACAATGATACGTTGTTTGAATATTACTTAGTAGCCCGGCTTTACCCCGGTTGAATATTACCTAGTAGTCCGGATTTACCCCGGTTAGATGTTATATATACTACATTTTATTTGGGGAAGTCACTCTGTGCAGATCATACTTGATTGTTCAGTCTTAGCAGTTTGACTGGGTTACTATGACCTTGACTCAAGAAGAAATTCTAGGTTCATGACTGGATATGGTCATTATTTGGAGAATTCGGCCTATGAATAATAATTGGGCCTTTTGTGAACTTGTTGTGCGTGGTCAGATCATAGTAATCAAAACCTTATTATATTCTAGACTTAGATGGTGGCATTAGGATTTATGAGGTGTACGCTTTCCACGATAATACTCTATGGTACCTGGATTCTTGCCATCGTTTGAGACTGGAGTTATTCCTAGCATATTCTCCTCCATTGAGTGAGACGAGGTTGGGATAACATATCTTTAGGTTGTTTAATTCTTTTCTTGTAGATCCATCCGGAGGTATATCTTTCACGGATATTACCACTATGGGCGTAATATCTGGGGATATGAATTGAAGCAATCTTCTGCTCTATGTTGCGTGTAAAGATGTTTATCGTTTTTCCTTTTGAAGAACTGTGATGCATGTTAGTGATTACTTGAATGTTATAATAATAACTACTGAACCCCCTTTTAGGATGATGTGATCACTTGTTCCCACTTCAGTTTCAGTTTTCAGTTTTCAGAAGAGATGGTGCGCATGAAGATATTCGTTTCGTAGTTTAAAACTTTAGCAGATTAAGAACGTTTATGGATATTTTATATTTATGTACTCTTTGTTTATCTATAAAACAACACATTAATATATTCATATCATTTGAGATTTTTCATCTAATAAGTATCAGAGTGTTTTGGGAATTAGTTTTGTTTTACTTAATGCGATTATGTTCCTTAAGCTCGAAGATCTAGAATATGTTACTTCAGGTTTAGGCTATATTATTATTAGCTAAGCAGGTTTAGTATTTGGGGCGTCACAATATGTTACATGCTTTCTAGAAATGAGTTTGCTGAGCTCATGGGTTTGTTTTTTTTTTCTTGAAAAACTATCGTTTTTAGTTTTTTAAAGCTTAAGATTACTTTGATTTCGGCTCTTAAGTTTATGTTTAGACTACCCAAAAGATGTAGATTTTTAAGTTTCTTTTGCTATGTGGGTTTTTAGAAAGATTTGTAAGCTCCCAAAATGACATCTATGATGTTTGGTAGAAGTTACAGGAAACTTCATCTCACTAGCTAATAGAAAGCGAAAAAGGTTTATATTTCATGTTAGAATCCTTGACTCCGAGAAAGCGATGTCATCGGATCGTACCATCGCCGATAAATCGGCTCAAAATCAATGAGTTAGATTGTCGATGTCTATGAAAACTGTGTTTCATTAAGTGTCTTGTTAAGAAAATTTCATCTCTGGATTCTATGAAAGTTTGAAGTCGATTGGAAAACCAAAAAAGTTCCAAGGTAAGATTATCCTTGGTAAACTTTAAGGAAGCCATAGAGAGGGGCGAATCATATTTAAGTCACACCTCAACTAATCACAACTTGAGAGTGGTGATTCCATAGAAATTCAATGAAGAAAGTCACGCAACAAAACTTGTTTAGAGTCACTTTTTCGACTCTCGTACGGCTGGACAATATCACCTATTAGAAGGAATGTTAGGACAAATAATGACTAATGCATAAGCAAAGTACATATATCGACAGATCAATAACAAACTTTAAAAAATGCCTTGGCAATCAAACAAACCAGTTTTGCTGAGTTCAGCATGATGAAAGTAGGAGAATCATATTTGAGTCTAAATGTTATCAGGCTGACAAAACCTTTTTATCGTACTTTCTCTATAAAACCTTTTTGAAAATAGTTCAAAGTGAGGTGTTGTCTATTTGGTGACGTAAGTATGATTTCCGGAGGAAAAAGCGGACACGACCCGATGACTAGCACTTCGGGGACTGTCATGATTCTGAGGAACCGAACCGTGGCGTGGACTAGCATGCAAGAAGTTCTAACCGACTCACGACAGGAGATTAGTCATCGACCACGACCCGAGGCGAATCGAGCACCATTGCGGCGATGGCAATAGTCAACGAGGAAGTCAATTTGGGCCAGGATGATGACCACACTTTATTAGGACGCATCGAGCCAAGTCATAAAAGACCTAAGAAATATGGTAGATGGGCTGACCGCATTGGACACTGAAGACGATGAGGAAGTATTGCTGGCATAGGAAGAACGCCGACGAACCAGGCTACACACATAACACCTAAAAGCTATGGATCACGAAGAGGAACGACTCCGACAGATTCGGTTAGGGAAGAGGAATAATACCCGAGCACCACCAGTACAGCCACTTCCAGTACCATCGTCCGCACCGGTAAACCATCAACACGATCCTTCCAATCAAGAGAGCACATACCCGACCTTATTGGCAATTTTTGTAAAACAAATAAGGCAGGAGAAATTCATGAGAGAGTTACAAAGGAGGAACATAATACTTAAGAAAGAGAACCATCGACTTAGGAATCAATGGATGAGATCGAGGTATACATTTTGACGAAACATTCAAGGAAGAAATGTATTCCCCTGAATGTACCCATGGAAGAAATATTCAAGGAAGTAGAGAAAAGAAATGATATCCGGTACTCGAGGTATACATTTTGACGAAACAAAGAACCATCCTGAGTTATGTCAGTATCATTAGTTCAGAGGGCATTCAACCAATGACTTCCGATAAGTGAAAGATATAGTCCAACACCTGATTTGTGATAGTTATCTAAGGAAGTTTGTCAAGCAAGTGAATCTAGTGACGGCGCTCCGGTACATCAAGTCAGGATCGATCGGGCACCCAATTCCTATATAATACAATCTCACATTCATCACCACGAGGTATAGACCTAGGATCGGGAATTATGTCGAGAATTCACAAGAGGGGCCGATCGGGAAAAGAAATATTTAGTGTGGCAAAACCCTTTCCAACGGAGGCATGGATGATGCATCCGGTCACCTTCTCGGCTAAAGACATCATGATGAATGGTCAAGCACATGGGGATACACTAGTTATCACCTTAATGATAGAAGAATCGGGAGTGAAGAGAATCCTTGTAGATAGTGGGAGCTTTGTGGAAGTTCTTTTTACGACACTTTCAAGAGAATGGAACTATCATATGATATACTCATACCGTCAACTTACAAAATTTATGGTTTTAACGGGACCGTGACTATACCAAAGGGAGAAGTTACGTTGAGAGTCTTAGATGAAGTTGATTACTTGGATACTCTTACTACCTTCTGTGTAGTAGATGTCGTGTCACCATATGAAGCAATCATCGGGAGACCATGGATCACTGGTATCAAAGGAATCGTGTCTGCATATCACCAGAGGTTAAGGTTCCCAACCTAAAGGGGCTTGGTCGAGGTCTTAGGTGATCCCCAAGCCGCAAGACAATGTATTCAAGTGGAAATTCAGTAGGAATGAAGACAGGCGAGCAAGAATACGTTGAGAAAAGAACAAGGCCAAGGAAATCAAGGCAGGCCAAGAGTTAGAGAAGCTAATATCACAAGCTGTTATGTCATATGAAGACGGTGAATATAAAATCTTATAGCCATCAAAGGTAGCAACACCGATCGTGGATCTAAAACCGAACTTCATAGCTCTAGAACCCACTCGGGATATCAATTTGGGAACGAAAGAAGAGTCGAAGTTGTTAAAGATCGGGTCGTTGCTATCAGAGGAAGAATTGAGTCGATTAATAACCTTACTACGGGAGCATATGGATTCATTTGCATGGAATATACATGACATGGAAGTAATCGACCCCGATGTATGTTGTCACCACCTGAAGATCGACCCGAAGTTTAAACCAATCCGACAGAAAATGCGCAGGATCGCACCCGAGTTACAAACTGCAGTAGAAGTGGAATTGAAAAAGTTACAATCATCTGGGATTATACGAAAGGCACAATATCTGTTATGGATTTCGAACATGGTAATAGTACCTAAGAAAAACGGAGGGGTCCGAATCTGCATCGACTTCAATTATCTGAACAAGGCCTGTCTGAAGGATAGCTTCTGATAGGTGTCTAAAACACCTTGATATTTATCTATTGTTTATGATTTTTTTGCTAAGTTTTCTTATAAATTATGTATATTATGTTTAATTTTGAGTTTTAGGTACTTTGGAGAAAAATAAGAAAAAACGTCACTGAAAAGGAGTAAAGTGTCATTTCATGTGCAACTGCCGTTGGAGGCGAATTATTTCTCATTACTTGCTTTTGTTTCTTCATCTCTATCTAAAAAGAATGTCGGCTTTAGTGATGCAAGTTATGTCTGAAAAGCATGGCATCTTTAGTGATGTGGAGAAATTGAAGAGAAGAAGTGGATTTGAGAGGTAAGAGACGGCTACTGTCGGTGGAAGAATTCAAAGAAGTGGTGTATTTTTGGCATTTGAACCCTCGGGAGAAAGTATTGGAGGCACCCCAGAAAAGTGTTAAAGACACCTGGAGGAGTTGATAAAGGCACCCCATGAGTTTTCACTATTTATAGCCCAACATTTATCTTTGTACCCGTAAATTGCTATTCGCACCCCAAGAATTGCTAAATGTACCCCAAATTGCTAAAGGGACGCCAGAATTGGTTAAGAGGCAGTCATCTTCAACATTTCAAATTTTGGTTTTTGGCGGGAAAATAGTGGCAGTCACCGATAGAATTTGGGTTTGGAAATTGGGCGTGTTTTATGGAGACTAAAGGGATGAAATAAAATGGGCTTGGTCTAATTGACCTAACAAGACTGGTAATGGGTTCTGTTTCGATTGGAATTGGCTAGAGTTGTGGATTTGAAGTAAACCATTTCAGGCAAACTTAGGGTTCGATATTTGAAGTTGGTTGAGAGAGATTCGATGGCTGAAATTGTTGGAAATGACTGGTATGAGCTATACGGGAATGATATAGAGGTTAGATTCAATCCAGTTGGGCTGGATAATCCGATCTGAAGAAAATTCATTCTTAGGTTTATTTGGATCCCGGAAATTTTGTAAGAGTATTGGGCAGGATTGAGAGATATTCAATCTTGAATTTGGGTTGCTTTAGGCCAATTAAGTCAAAACAGAGATGGTATGTGCTTTTGATTCGAGAAAATAAGGCTGAATCATCATGTGGAAGAAAATAGAGACACGAGCTTATATAAGTTACAATGAGATTTAGATGCGTACGGCACGTGTTTGGACTGACCTGAGCTATAACAGGAACATCAACAAGATAAATAAGGATTTTTTGACAGCTTAAGACTCGTGGAAGAGTTAAACTGAGAAACAAATATCGATATTTCCTGTGAGAGTTAAGAGAAGATATTTTGGCATTTATTTGGAGAAGATTTGATCCCTGTAGAGCGTAAATAAGGTTCTTTGGTTGAATGGAAAAGGGACGGAGAGCCTGGGGAAGGAATAGAGGATTAGAATTGAAGAATTGAGGGTTTGCAAAAACTCTGCTGCTGCTGCTCAACCAAGAACACGAAGAACATTGGTTTGTCAGAAACAGTTGCTAAGGCATTCCTTAATAAACCACAGAAGTTCCATATCATATACTATTTTGGTTGTAATAGGTCTTTCTCAATTGCGCTATTTGCAACAACTTAGTGGCCAAATACCTTCAGCTACGAAAAATCATTGTAAGTTATTTTTCATTATTTTTAAATCTTAATGCAATGATTAATCCAATTTTCTCCATTATTCTATTCATGGGTAGCTAAATATATTTTCTAGGGTTTTGGAAGAAACTATTTTTGATGAGTAATAATTAATAATTAATTTCTTTGACATATTTACTCCATTTTTGTGCTTTTAATTGTCTAAAATTTTTCTCTTCTTTAAATGCTTCACAATAATTGTTTTGGGTAGTTTCTACCGATCTTTTATAAGCGAAGGAAAATTAGGCTTTAGAATAGCGACGAGAGTCATTGAAAGAGCTTGTAATGTTATATCTTCCAAAGCATGAGAGTGGGTTCAAACTGTTTTGAGTAAATTAGGAGTATTGTGTCAAAGTTTTTCTTATTGAGTTTACTAATGTTAGAAGTAGTGGAATCCAAAACCCTAGATTCATCTCTCCTTGGCAAACAAAATCAGAATTTAATTAGTTTTTCTTAGTATTTTCTTTATTAATCTTAAAACCAAATCTTCATAAAAGTCCGAGCAACAAATCTTTATTTACCACTGTTAAAACTACATCAGTTTTTGGCGCCGCTGATGCAAACTTGTATATATATTAGGTTTTAGATTTTATTTTTATTTTTAGGTTATGTGATTATATTAGTTATAATTTATTTTATTTTTAATCTTTGATTTTAATTTGGGTATAGTCTTGTCTTTGTTGTGCAGGTTATACCAAAAAGGTAAGTAGCGTACTCGAGATTTTATTTTATTTTTGCAAATAAGGTAGTATTTTTTTTTTAGTATTTTTTTGTTGTACATAATTATTTTATTTCTTTATTTGTAAATATTTCACTTTATTATTTTATTTTCTTCATTTATAAAAAAGAAAAGAAAAAACATTGTTGCACACACCGATTGCATCGTCAAAATTCCGAATTTAGGAAACCTGTGGAAAAGTAAGCTGAACCCGTGCCTTGGGCCTTATGGGAGTTACCAGTCGAAATTCCACAAGCCTCAGTCTCGTACCTGTAGGTATATTTTGCTGAGGTAACCTGAGCCTACCTATTTTATTCAACCCTCCATTTGCATGTGGACCAAGAGAATGTCGAGCTGGTATTATAAAGACCAATATAATGATTATCCGAACGAGTATCTTAATGGACAATATCCGTACTATAACCATAGTGTGGATAGTACTTGGGACCACTATCGACCTTCTGAAGGTTATGGTTCATACCAAGGTGATCCCAATAACTATTCGCACGTTTACCAGTCATACGAACAGGTGAATGAGCAATATGAGAGTTCTCCATCTTTATACGATTTAATAAAACAGTTTCCACCAATTCCTGATGAATATAGAACTCTTTCCTTAGAAGATGCACTCAAACAGTATCAATCGACAAGCCTTTATTTACAGAAATCACTTTAGAAGTTCAATGAAACTGTATGTGAATCTCAAATAAATATGGATAAATTGTGTGGGGATTTTAATAAGTATGAGGACCAAAATGCACCTAAGGGTATTGCTCATAATGAAATTGAATTCCAAAATAGTGTTTCCCATCTTACCCTTGATAATACGTATAATTATTCACCTAATTTGGAGGATGGGGTTAGATTTGAAAACACTGCATGTTTAGATAAGGTTCAACCATCTTCGTATTATGATGATGAGGAGGATAATGTCGATGAAGAGTTTGAATTATGTAATCATAATGATGAGGAATTCGTTACACCAATTGAGCCTTATGATGATAATGTTGTTTCCAGTTCATGTTCTAATAATATTGATGATTATTCACCTATTCAAAAGGAAGTGGAATATTTGACTAGAGATACCATAATTTTAGACGGTGTAGTATATCATTGTGATTATGAAGTCGATGATGGTTTAGCGGAAAGAGTTTATCCCGAGACTAGTATTTTAGAGTCTAGCGATTCGGAAACAATAGTCTCTGCTGAGGATTATAGAAATGTAGAACCACTTGATTACAATCTAGAAGAGATAAAAGACCATTTTCCTAAATATGATAATTTAGAAATTAAGGAAATTGTGACTAGTTTATCCAAGTATATTGACAACTCTAGGTTTGGGGATGCATATCATTCTCCCCGTGATTCACCTATGACTATTATAAAGGTCCCTAACTTGGGACTTGATGTTTGTGCCTCTACCGTCTTAAGAGACTACATTCATGCACGTTTTCCTGAACCTAATTATGTCCAGAATGAAACTCAGTTGTTAGAAATCCGTCATACTGTTGATGTGGTTTATCTGGTCCATGATACCATAATTGACTTTGTTGTGCCACCAAGATTTTATTTAACAAATATGGGAGTATCTCAATTTAAAATGTGTCATTATATATTTTTTGGAACTAAACCTAATTATTTTAGGAAATTAGAATGGTCGACATATTTTCTTAAAAATGACCACCACTTTCATTATGGTCAACTTTGTAAGTCAAAACTAATTGACTTTGAGGATCCATAATTATTCAGGTTATTATTATGTGCTTCCGAGTTTTTATTTAATTTTTTCGCGACTCTACAACCTGATCCTCCAAATCCTGTCTATGAGGAAACTCAACAAATGAAAATATTTAATCTAGACCCTTTTATAGAACCTGAATCCGAACCACAACTAGATATAATTGTCATAAATAGAAAACTCGATAAGGATGTATTTGGTTGGTTCATCTTCTTGGTCTGTTATAGTTTCCTTTTACTTGTGATAACACTTTTTGATCCAGATGACCCACAGTTGTTCCGACTGTTACTATATGATCTTATGTGGTGACTAATTCTACCAAAGTCTGGCTGAAGACAATAAACTTAGCGCTTTATGTGAGGCAACCCATAAATGGTGATATTAAGGTCCCTATGGAGGATCCTCCTGTTGTTGTACATTAGTGAAGTTTTGTTTTTGTTTTGTTTCTTGTTCCCAATGGAAGGATTGTTACGCTTCATACAAGTACTATCTTTCTAAACTTCTCTCTTTACGGATTCCTCTTATTACTTACATTTTTGGTATATCACTTTAATTTGAAACATTGAGGACAATGTTAGATTTAAGTTTAGGGGTGAGGGAAAAACTTTTAGATAGTTTTTAATAAAATTATAAATTAAAAAATTATAAATTAAACTCTAGAGCCTAGAAATTTGTGTCAATTCAGAATAAGTCTAACAAGTCTAAGTGGATGGAAACATCTTGGTTATAGGAGTTAAGGAACCCAATAACAAAGTCTATTCATAAAAATACAGAGTTCATGTGTTATAATGGAATCATCACACTACGTTCTGTTTTTTGTTTTTTGAAAAATTATATGTTTCTTTAAGTGATTTGATGGGCACAAAACATCAAATTGTTACCACCGCCGGGATGGAATAGAGTGATTGAGTTACTAAAATAATAAAGAGACTAGACCAATCAGACCAAACGAAATTAAAAATAAAATTAACACTTGGATAACAATATGTGTGTGTTTTCCTTGTATTCGTCGCCTAAACAAGTGTGGAATGCAGGATCCATGGGAACTATCATGTAATCTGTTGACAAGAAGCATATTCGGATCCAAAAGATCAAATCATGCAGTTAAAAAAAATGAAAAGTTATTATTGCTCAATAAAATCGACCACTGGTTCCCTTGTATATGCTAGTTGAGTTGATCTAGAATTAAGATTATCAACCGTTGGTTCCCTTGTATATGCCAGCTGTGTTGATATGAGTCCGGAACAGTATCTCAATCCATTAGGATTCATAGGTTCATTTTGGCGAAGGCCTTCAAACATATATGGGAAACATCGTTCACCTTAGACAACATTGTTTTGAACTATCTATCTTTGTAATCAATCTTCTTAATCTATTCATTTGTGTGATTCCAATTATTGATGTCCATAGTGCGACTATCTGAGTAGAACTCTGTCACTTATATATATGAATATGATTCGCATCAGGGTAGTTTCTCTTATGATCAATGAAAGTATACCAACCAAGGAGATTCTTTAGTGTAATTCCTGAGTTCTTCACAAATATCCAGGGTTTGGAATAAAGGTTTTGTGGGTACACCTCTTGTAAACCCTCCCAAGACTATAACTCGGCCACTAGGGCCACCTAGGGGTTTAAAGGCTTGTTATACATTCTAAGTGTGATCGTATCCTCGATGAAAATGAGTTGTATGTTTTAAAATTAGTTTAGTTTGATTTGCTCGAGGACTAGCAAAGTCTAAGTGTGGGGGAATTTGATAGGTATCTAAAACACCTTGATATTTATGTATTGTTTATGCTTTTTTTTTTTTGCTAAGTTTTCTTGTAAATTATGTATCTTATGTTTAAGAAGAATAAACGTCGCTTAAAAGAGTTAAAGTGTCATTCCATGTGCAACTGATATTGGAGGAAAATTATTTCTCATTACTTTATTTTATTTCTTCATCTCTATCTGAAAACATGTCGTCTTTAGTGATACAAGTTATGTCTGAAAAGCATGGAAGCTTTAGTGAAGTCGAGAAATTGAAGAGAATAAGTGGATCTGAGAGGTAAGAGACGACTGCTGTTGGTGGAAGAATTCGAAGAAGTGGTGTATTTTTGGCATTTGAACCCTAGGGATAAAGTACTGGAGGCACCCCAGAAAAGTGTTAAAGGCACACTGAGGAGTTGATAAAGGCACCCCATGAGTTTTCACTATTTACAGCCCAACATTTATCTTTGTACCCCATAAATTGCTATTCGCACCCCAGGAATTGCCAAATGTACCCCAAATTGCTAAAGGGACATTGGAATTGGTTAAGAGGCATCTTCAACATTTCAAATTATGGTTTTTGGCGGGAAAATTGTGGCATTCACCGGTAGATTTAGGGTTTGGAAATTGGGCGTGTTTTATGAAGAATAAAGGGATGAAATTAAATTTGTTTGCTCTAATTGACCTAACAAGACTGGCAATGGGTTATGTTTCGATTGTAATTGGCTAGAGTCGTGGATTTGAAGTGAACCATTTCAGGCAAACTTAGGGTTCGAGATTTAAAGTTGGTTGAGAGAGATTCGATGGATGAAATTGTTGGGAATGACTGGTATGAGCTAAACGGGAATGATATAGTGGTTATATTCGATCCAGTTGGGCTGGATAATCCGATCTGAAGAAAATTCATTCCCAGGTTTATTTGGATCCCGGAAATTTTGTAAGAATATTGGGCAGGATTTAGAGATATTTAATCTTGAATTTGGGTTGCTTTAGGCCAATTAAGTAAAAATAGGGATGGTATGTGCTTTTGATTCGAGAAAATAAGGCTGAATCATCATGTTTAAGAAAACAGGGACATGAGCTTATATAAGTTGCAATGAGCGTACGTCACGTGTTTGGAGTGACCTAGTTTATAATAGGAACGTCAACAAGATAAATAAGGAGTTTTTGACAGCTTAAGACTCGTGGAAGAGTTAAACTGAGAATGAAATATCGATATTTCATGTGAGAGTTAAGGCTAAGTCCTATGGGTATATTGAGCTGCTAGATTAGCAGAAAAGTGTTGCAGTTAAAGAAAATAATGTTGTCTATTTGTTAACACTAGTTCTCTCTCCTAGCAAGTGCTAGCAGCGGGGTTAGCAACAAGATTGAAGCGTTGAATGGTTCCACGTTAAAAAAAATCGCCTTTATGCTGAACCATTCAGTGATGGATGATTTTAAAGTAAATGTTTCTGATGGAAACATACCACCTCGTGACATTTATTATACATATCATACCCAATCACATGTAGTAAAATTAATACTTGAGATCCTCACCATCCAAAGTTACACGTGTATATTGCGGGTCCGACTAAGAGTAAGTGGGTGCTGTCTTTCTATGCATGTATCAGTATACTTTCTTTTATTTTAATTATTTTAGAATTTTTTTAATCTAAAGTAGTGGAGTATACTCAACTAAACAAAAGTATAATTTTTTATTTAATGTTTGAGGCGTTGTTTCATTCAGCGTACATAAGAAAATATGTCCGTTCAACGTATCTAGTATGCTAGTAGCAATCCCATAGGACTTAGGAGGTTGCCATAGCTGACGTGGACTGCTAATCTAGATGCTAGATTAGCATACCATAGGACTTAGCCTAAGAAAATATATTTTGGCATTTATTCGAGAAGATTTGATCCCTGTTGAGTATAACTAAGGTGCTTGGGGTGAATGAAAAAGGGACGGAGAGCCTGCGGAAGGAATACAAGCTTAGAATCGAAGAATTGAGGGTTTTCAAAAACTCTGCTGCTGCTGCTCAAACAAGAACACGAAGAACATCAGTCACTAAGGCAGTCGTTAATAAACACAGCTTCAATTTCGAAGTAAAATATGTCGACATCATATCCTTGGATCCACCCCTGATGTCGGCACCTCCCCCTGATTACTTTCAGAGTTGTTCCAGACAGTTCCTTTTGTCATGTACTTTTCGAAAATGAATATCGGTAATGACTTAGAAAATAGTCTATCATATCTCCCCCTGATTACTTTCGTTGGAGAAGATATTATTTTTCCTTCATAATCAACAACCTTTGGATTGCAGTTCCTTTAACATTTATTTTTTATGTCTTTGCAGGGATAAAACAAACTCATGTCAGTGGTTACTTTTAAGTATATGATTACGCTCATTATACCATTCCAATGACATTGCGTTGGCGCTGAGCTATATCTAGCTAACAAGTTCACTGAGGATGTAACATTTGTTCGAGTACATTATGCTAAGTACAACAATGCTTCTATTGCACTTATATAGGGGAATTTCATATACCAACACATCTTCGTCATCTTTCTTTAGACGAAATGGTCATTTACTTGTTTTGTACTTCAACTAATCATGAGAGTGCTATCAGGATGCATGTCTTTGTTAAATTGCCTGAAAACTTTAGACATATGCAAACTGGTGGAATAATATACCACGAGCTCAATATTCGGTCGAGCTTTCCCCATATTTTTCATCTCAAATTCGGATTTCAAATAGCTCTTAAGGTCTCTTATTACATTAAGAGTACCCATCATGTCTGTACCATCGACATAGATAGCTACAATTCCAAATCAAGACCTTACTTGTGAATACGCAAGGAAAATTAACTTACTTGTCTATCCCCTCCAAATCAAATAGCCACTTAGATGGGTATACCACATCCGCCTGATTACTTTAATCTATAAGTGAGTGTTCTATCTAACTGTAAATGCACTTTGTGGTTTAGAGTCACTTGATTTGGGAAACAAAAGGTTATCAAGTACTTTTGTAAATATCTACTATCTCTTGATTCTTTTATAGATACGTAACAACCATATACATATGTTGCATTTCAAGTCCTTCTGAAATTACCAAGCTAACTAAGTAGTGGAACGCTATAACGTTCATTACTAGAGGACAATTCCAGGGCTTTGTGAGAAACCTCGCACCACAAGGCGAGTCTTGATACTTTGAGACTTCATTCTTCCCACTGTGCTTTATGACAAATAATCATGTATGTCCCATAGGCTTTACACTTGGTTGGTTAGCACTAACACACCAAATACTTGTACATTTGTCAAAGAACCAAGTTCTACCTGGATTGCGTAGGCCAAATATGCTCTTTATTTGAAATTAATCAAAATAAAGCATGGTCCAATCTCATTGTGCTCTACTTCGGGAGCAACTATTTATGGATTATATCATCACTGTGCATGCATGTTCCTTCCATTGACTCATGTGCATTCTCATAATCCGTCAGGATTTCATTGTTCTCTAGAATCATTTAAAAATTCGGAGCGTCCTCCCATTTGATTCATGGACATATTTAGATACAATCTTATAAGATGATTTCAGATGATATAATTAGGTTGTTCCTAACTCATCTACTTCCTTTCTAGGTGAGAATTGATCGAACCTGGTGGTCTCTCCATCTTCCTTTATGGAGCCACGGCCTCAACCACACTTCCACTAAGTGTAGTTGTAATACTTTAGTCTATGGTGTATATCCCTTATCGAGGATTCGTAATCTTGCAGGTAGGTTTGCAGCTGATATGTGTGATCTCATCACTTTAGCGACATCAGTGTACATTCTGAAAATCGATTATTCTTTGTCACTTCACATTTACATTTGTGGAGTACTAGAATCAATATGAGACATAATCGGCACACACCACGAAAATTCATGTCTTTCCCTTAGAAAATAATTTTTCTTTTCCTCCCCTAACGACGGGAAGATTGTCTCATCAAAATGACAACCCGTAAATATAGCGGTAAGAGATCTCATGCCAAAGGTTTTTAAAAATGCGGATAATTGTTGGAAATTCTTGTCCAACATAGTCACTTGATCATTTTGATGACCAATGATAGTACGATGTGGAGTCGTAAGGGCACATATATAGTGCAACCAAAATTGCGTAAGAACAAAAAAATGTCAAGCTTATATCCAGTTACCAAATGGTACGCAAAGAATGGTTGACCAATTGTGGGTCTAAAACAAATAAGTAAAGATGCGTGTAATATTGGATATTTCCCAAGCAGTTAAAGGTATGTTTGTACGCATACGCATTCCTTAGGAACCATCTGTAACCTTTGATGACAGCCTTTGCGAGACCATGTGGTATAGGATGCTCTATATTGATCCTATTAAACATGCAATAACCATCAAGTCCTTTTGATGTGCACTATCTAGAATTTTCAAGGGGTGGTGAGCCCTTATATGTATAATATGTGCAAGTAGTTTTCCAAACGCAAAACTTCTTGGGAACTATAACTAGTTCAAAATGTCAAAAATTCACCAGAGCCATAAGTCACTTAAATGGTCTGCATTCTGCTTGAATGTTTTTCTAAATTTCATTTCGTTTTTTTTCTTTCTAATATGTAATTTTTTTACCATTTGCATCTTAGGATGGTCCCAATCTTGTTTTACTGAAGACTTTGTGAAATGAGTGATATGCTCTCTTACTTAAAAGCATAATGGGAATGGGGGGTTTTGCATCTAATACTTTAGAAAACACTTATTGAGAGATATGTCGTCACTTTGCATTCTGTCAATATTTTTCCCGTTGTCGTTCATTTAAATAAAATGATATTTGTATGAGTTCTTTCAAAATAATCATCATGTCACAACCAAAGTTGCTTTATGGTTATGCCCAAAGCCTGTATGAGTCAGTTTCCCAACATTTCATCGTCGGAGTCAATATGGATTCAATAATCCAAATATTATAGTGAATTACATTGTACTAGATTGACTCATTAGTTTCTCTATAATATATTTCCTTCCAAATATATTAGAGACTATAAAAGATGCAATCAATTACATTCTCATCATTGTGATGTTCCACATGATATCCATCTGCACGGGTTCCTTGGGAATTTAACAAGGTGTGATTATCTCTTGGTACATCTAGAGATTTTGCGACGTATTTGTTCTATCTTAAAAACAAATTTTGAGCAATGTTGCGCCTAATGATCCAATCCTTGTAGTCACATTATAAGGAAATAGTTCAACAACTAATTTAAATTCCTTAAGGGCACGTTTGGCACATGATTTTTTGTACTACACGTAGTTGCCAATGCATGTAGTTGTAATTACATGACATTGGAATCACCGGTAATGGGATTTTGGTGTTTGGAATGGGATAGAAGAACTAACCTTTTTATTTATGTATTATTGCTCATTACATGTTTTGAAAATATAATCAACTCTATAAAAACATGATTATCTGTTGAGGATTTGATTTGTTCTATTAAATCAAAAATTTGCATATCCTGATTTTCGTTCCAGTTGCTTGATAGTTGATTATCCATATACATCATCAACATATATAAATCAAATACGAAATCTTTATCAAGGGTTATCATCAACATATAGAGCTATCATAGATTCATTAAACCTTGATATCTCTTCCCAATTTATATAATCAATGGTTTTGTGGATCATTTTACCAAATCCAAAATACCAAATCAAAAATTTAATTTTTCCATCAAAACCCAAATAGAATCTTCCGATCTACGAAACCAACATCTATGATCATTAAGGAACAAAGAATTAAATGAAGAAGGAGATGATTATGTGTTTTGATTAATTATCAACAGAAAATTTTCATCTACTTATGAAACCCGGGGTTGCAGACGTTTGAAGTTGAAGAAGAAGAACAGAAGGATGATGAGTTTTCATATGGAAGATAGTGAAAAAAAAAGAATATAAAATTTTAGTCAAACCAAGTCAAGTGTAGTTTGACATAGGTAATAGAGAGTAAAAATTGGCAACATTGAATTACTTGGTATGGAGGCCTGTATTCTACTACGCCCTTTTGAGGTAGTTCTTATGTTGTGCATTTGGGCGTGCCAAACATGAAATTTTAAAATGCAGCATCCTATTACTTCCTTTGACTGTACTCCCTCCTCCAAATACACGGTGCCAAACGGACCCTAAGAGTTTCGTGTAATAAGTGGTGTGACCTTATTACGTAACAAAATAAAATCTATCTCATTGACTTTAGAGTGTTACCGTTCATGAAGATGATATACTTTTCATCATAATGTACGAATGATCCTTATAACTCAAGTACTTTTGAGTATATCTCAAGTTCTTTAAAGTATTTCAATCTCATGAAAATGATATACTTTTCATTCCATAAGTGCAGATAATGAATTTAATTCTGCACAATTTTTTTTTATTTATTTTAGCTAATGAAATATATGTCAAACTATCATGTAAATAACACTTTAGGATCAAAATATAGAATCTAACCATACAAATTCGATTGAATAAAGGTAAGAAAAAAAAAGGGTAAGTGTATTGACTTGGAAAATTTCTTGTTGCCATTAATGTTGATGTCTAGGGCATGAACTTCTACAAGAATATAGTGTGTTTGTTTTCCTTTAAACTCCCTATATCTCTTGTAGTTGACTACTAATATATGATACTTGCATTACAACGCTTGTATCATTCTCAGTAAAATGCTTATACCAAGATTTGGAACTCTCTTTGGTATGAGTCAGAATTACATCTTTGTCCCATTATAGGTAGCTACATTTACTTTGTATCATTATTATTGGAGCAAGAATTATATCTCTGACTCATGGAAACTTTTGTGAGTATCTTTCCACAAAACGTGAGGTGTGCTTTTAATTACAACATATCATTGTCAAATTTATTGACTCATTATAGTCTAACAAGTGGATTACATCCCACTGAACATTCAAGTTTGGGAGAAAAATGAATTTTTCGACAAACTTCCTTCAAATAATTACATCATCTGACGTCAATATGTCGCCTTAGAAATGTTGAAGGTATTGCTTCCTCTTTGAAAGGTGTATCTTCATAAGTTAGAGATTTTTATGACGAAAGTATTGTACTTGTGCACACATACTTCCATATCATAGACTCTTTAATGGTGCTCAAGTACTTCTGAGTCCAAAAAGTTTAATTAGAGTCAAATTGGTTTAGTCAAAGTCCGGTCAACTATTTGGTCAAGACCCGGTCCATTGGGTTGACAAGGTCATGTTCATGGTTAATGAATATAAACATATAAGGTTCATTATATATGAAGTATTCAGGCCCATTGATAATAAGTTTGAAACTATTAAAATATGAGCCCAAAACATATTGTTAACCCTGAAAAATGAAAAATTCTTCTTTCAACTGTTCTGATCGAAAGACAAATGCATCATAATCAGATTATGATTAAATTTTTAAAGTTGATTCATCACAATATTGCGCCAAACATAATCAAATTTCAAGAAAATCCAACGGCCAAATAAAAATATATTTATGATGCCGTATGACTGTTCCAATTAACGTTTCTGTAGACACGGATGGAAATATCACATACTTTGTAGTATTTCCCATGGTAGGGTCTTTATGAAATTTTTATAGTAGCTCAAAAAGAACAGTATATAACATATAATAAAGTAAAACATAATCCAACTGTTCAAATTCTTAAACATTAAGTTTTATTACGCTGGTACAAACTAGGGTTTTTTCTGAACATAAAAAGTTTCATTAAAATCATTATTTGGAGATTGCATCATATTCCTACTTGATTTAAATTTTAATAGAGTAAATAACGACTAATTGGGTAGAACATACTAAATTTTTATGAAAATCTAATGGTGATATCTATACTTTTGATAATCATGCTTTCGTGGAACCCTAATATATACTCTGAAACGAAATTTCTTTGTTCAAAAGAAATACCTGGTGACGCATCCATAATATTATAATAACCATAAGATCTGAACCACGCTAATCTTCAAGAAGTAATCCATCACAGTTCTCGAACGATTAAAAAATTTGCACAGTTGATAGAGTCATGTTGATGACGTGTTGCAGTATATTAATAGGAGTAAAGAGACAGAGGATTTCTTATTGATAAGAGTAACCATATTACATAACTATAATATCTTTTATGTTGTAATATGGAAGACAAAGAATGAGACACAAAATAAAGAGGAAAAAAGAGAGAGAGATTTCTTATTCATGTGTATCAGTTTACAAAGGTTTGGGATTTCTATTTATAGAGTTTACATACTTGGTGCCCAAGTAATAGGGTCCCACTAAAGTGGACATCTACATAATAAACTTCCGTTTATAACACTCCCCCTAGATGACCACTGTATCTAAGTAATTGCCTCATTAAAACCTTGTCAGGAAAATCCAAAGGGACAAAACTGATCGAAGGGAAAAGAGTACAATTATGAGAAAACTTAGAACAGAGTTGGACATGCATATGTTGCCTCGTTAAAACCTTGACAAGGAAAATCTAGTGGGACAAAACCTTGACGAAGGAAAAAGAGTACAACGTGATAGTCCAGTAAAATACCTTTTACTATGATGCTCCTCCTGATAAGTACTTCATTTAAGACTTGGCTTGCAAATCTTCGAGTCGACACTTCCCAATTTCGATACACGAAATTCTTGAATGATGTAGATAACATCGCCTTCGTGAAGAATTCTTCTAGTTGATGAAGTCTTCTTTAGTGTTAGTCTCGAAACAATAGTATTCTCGAGTCTTCATGCTTTTTTAAATACATTGAGGATTTGCTTCTTGGATTGCTAGCTTCTCGAAGATGATTTGCGAAAGTAGTTGATGTAATTTCTTCAACAAAGTGTCAATATTTAGTTACAGTTGCATAGGTGAACAAAAGTTGTGATCATACCATATATGGATTAGAATAATATCCAAATTCATAGGAGGTCGTGGTCTAACAAAATGACCTAGTTAATGGTGGGAATCCACCAAATAACCAAAATTTGATATAACTCCCCCTTGGATGACCACCATGTTAAATAATTTGTCTCACTAAAACCTTGCCATTAAAATCCCAATGGGAAAAAATGTACAGACTAAGGAAAAAGAGTACAATATCAACATGTTGAAAGAAAATTAAAATAAATGTCATGTTGCCTCGTTAAAACCTTGTCAGGAAAACCACATGGGACAAAACCTGAAACGAAGGAAAAAAGATTACAACTTTTGAATATTTATGGATGCTAACTCAACTATATGAGTATTACAGAAAATGAGCATCAAAATCATAACTCTAGTCTATCTCAAAGACGAGTTTAAGCTAGCATAATTCTAACTGCAGATTTATGAAATGAAAGAAATAGAATTTATGCTGCTAAAGCGTGGATTTTTGTGTTTTTAAGGACTCCTCAAGAGACCCATAAAGTTGATAGCATCAACTAATTAATCCGGATTCTTGGTTTTATACCAAATTCTAAAAACACATAGAGGATTGTTCGACCTGACATAATAAAATCAGGTGGCTTCCTAAATATGTTCCCAACCACATTTCTTGTGTAAATGCAATGCGAGTCCTTCAAGGACTACCACGCCAAAAGCATCATACATGGAGAACAAACATTTATTGAAACAATCCTTGGGTCTAATAAAAAATAGAACCCTCAAATCGTTTTTACAACGAACATATTTCTCAGACAACACATTATGACTACACCAACCAGTAAGTAATAGGTTTGGCAATTTTAAGGTGTTAAGTCTTGGATCCAAATTTGTGTTAACCAAGAAATAATAATCCAATCTAATTTGGATTGTATGCCAACCAATCACATATGTCGATATTTCTTTGCAAAGGGGTTCGAAACCACCATATTTTTTATGTCAGTAGCTACTGTAACCGAATATTCGACAATCATATTAGCTTATCACAATTCTCAAATATATGCATATCTTGAAAAAAAATCACAGAAATACTGGCACCAGCGCCCGCGGGCATTATAATCTCCTTATCTTCCAGTGAGGAGATATGAATCATGAGAATGTGGATATTGTTTTGATAGACTCAATTGGAGAACTATTTGTAGCCTCTTACAAAATGCTACAAATTTCATATATGTGACTGGATTTGCCTTTCCAAGAGGCAAAAGCTTATATAAAAGCAAAATGAGACATTTCGCACCAATTGATGGTGACAGCCTTTTTCGATTTGATCATGTTGGGAGAGAAATTGATATAACATTTAAGTTAATTAACACAAGCTTCTCATAGCGTATCTCTCCCCTTGATCATGGTGGAATTTTTCATCTCATAAACGAAAATTTTAAATTTCGTGAAGTATTATCCGATCAATTCGAGGCATATACTTATTATAAAATATGTCTTTCGACATAAAAAAAATGTAGTCTTAATAGACATTCATATTTACCATCAACCATTTAAAAACCAAAAACATTGAACATATGCAAACAAATCTCCGATAACTTCATGACCTCAAAGGCCAACGAGATATTAATTTAAAATGAAATTATGGGCATTTTCTTCATGAAAAGAAAATTTAATTAAGATCAATATAGTCCAAGGACTAATAATATTGGCTAACAAACCGGTGCGAACCCATTGATCTTTTATGTCCTAACGTATCTCAACATTAAGTTGAACGGTCCCTATTTGGGAGATTAGTATTAGGTAAATAAATAAATATTGCTTAATATCCATTATTGGTTGGAAAATCCATTATTGGTTGAAAAATTCACTCCTTATTGGAAAAGATTTAGAGATTATGCCAATTTATTTTCTCTCATCTTATAAAAACGAGGGAGAAAATTAACAGAAATTGGTCTCTACGATTAATTAAACTCGTATAGACAAAATAAAAATATTGTCGTTTTAGTCATCGCATAGGAAACCTACTTCAAGGTTGATGGATGATTTCTTGTAAAAATAAAAATAAAAATAGAAATCATATGTAAATCACATGATCCTTGTCTAAAAGACAAAGATACCAAAATCAATTGGCCGTAGGTTTTTCAACCATGCACGTGATTAATTACCATAAAGGTAATTAAATTGCGATAACACAAATTTCGGTGATTACAGTTTCATTAAAGGAATAGAAACCGTACAACATCATTCGATGGATATTTTATTTTATGTTTTTTTCTCTATGAAAATATAAGAGAAGAAAGGAAATCAAATTTTATTTCCACTAAAATTGATCACCGGCATACCTTAAAGAAGAGATCATGTCACTTTCGAGTTAGTTAATGGATTTCAGTGTTGCCCCCAGAAATAAAAATCCAGAATAAACACAAGCTATTCTCGTTGTGGGGGCAAAGATATATAAAATCCTATTGGAAAAAAATACCCAGGACACATGATACACCGATAAAAATAGACTTATTTAACATTGACGGGTGGGGAAGTACAGATTGATTGATCCACCACTGTCAATCAATCAATAAGATATATAAAATCTATTGATCCACCATGTTTTACTTCAACAAACTTATAAAACGTGGTATGTCCATGCCTATAATGAAACAAACAATTGTTAGTAACAGTTAGATGACAAACTTTGAAAGAATAAAACAAAAAGAACAAACTGTAACTATCTATTCAAAACGCCCTTTGTTTGAAGACTGTTATATTTCGTCTCCGAGATTCATAAAAGCCTTTTTCTGCACTTTTATGTAGATTTGAGATCATATACAAACTCCTTCCAAAAAGTTTGCCCACCACAAACCTATAATAAAGACGAAAAAATAAATAAACTTGATTAGAGTCGTTTTAATAAGTTACAAAGAAAAATAAATCCAAAGAGAAGGTTAGATATAGATGTAGTTAATCTTCTTTGTTTCCATTGCTAGAGAAAACGTGTGTGATAACGTGTTGTAATATGGAAAATAAAGAATGAGACACAAAATAGAGAGGAAAAAAGAGAGAGATATTTCTTATTCATGTGTATCGGTTTACAAAGGTTTGAGATTCTATTTATAGAGTTTACATACTTGGTGCCAAAGTAATAGGTCCCACTAAAGTGGACATCTACCTAATAAACTTCCGTTTATAACATTTTATATACATATAAAGGTAAACCCTAGGTATCTAGTTGGGCCGCACATCTATGGGTCGTATGCCCTACAACAATAACATATTTATATAAAAACTAAGATGGTCACACATCTAGAGAGACTTTCCCGCACATCTATGGGTAAGATGATGATTGTTGTGCAAAAAAAAAACTTACTAAAAGTATTGTATGAGACCTTTAGTAATGGTGTAAGACAATCCCTTCAAGTGACATTCGTTCATCTTGCCCAAACTTTTGTTTAGAAATCACAATCAGAAACAAAGCAGGAGACACTTAGTCATGCATGACATCTTAATAAAGATATCATAGTGCAATTTATGTATGCTGGTGGGGTGTTTCTATCAAATATAAAGAGATCATAGTGCAATTTGTTCCCTCTCATCCCTCCAGAACTCTTAGAACTTGTGGCTTTAGTAACATACAAACTTAGGGAAAACTCTCCAAACGAATGAGAAACTTATAGTTGCCGTGGGACGGCAAATTTAAGAGTACAACCTGGTTGTACTAGCTATTTGCCAGAAATTATGGGATTCATTGTTATCAGATATAGAGACATACCCTACAATTATTCTCCTCCGGTGAACAAAAACGAAATAAATTACGTACTAATATATGTATTACAATATTCAACTGAAAATCTAAAATTATATTAAATAACCAAAAAAAATATATGTATATATCACTCCCATAAAATCAAAATAGACTAACAATACTCAATTAGATAATATGTCAATGAAACTTGTCATTAAAATGATTATATATGTCGCAGCAACCCATGTATAATAATTCTTCAAAATTTGAGACACAAATTACCAACTCATATCCAGAGATCTTTTGAGTACTATGACTAGCCGTTTGCACGCCTTTTTCGCTTCTTAACCAACTGCATTATTTTTGTACCTTCTTCTCATAATTCTTTTAATGAAACTAACGTGTTCTTGTGAGGGATTACTTGATGAAAGCTTACTGTAAAATCAACCCGCCTTATTGCAGAAGAATCTTTTGGGTCATAAATATGGAGATACGAAGGACAGTAAGATGTGCAACCTAATACACCACCAGTCTTTGTAACTGCTAACGATGTACTGTCTGAGGTGGCAACAATGAACTCTTTACTCCAATCCAATGTGGTTTGCACTTTCATTTCATAGTTGGTATTTTTTTTATGTAACCATATATCAGAATACCTATGGTTAACGACTGAATCGAAATACATAACAACATAATATAAAAACCCATAAAACTCCTATGTTATGATAATTGTACCTGGCCACTGGTAGAAAAAGAGATTCGCGAAGCTTTTTATCAGCCAAGTTAAAGACCAGAATCATCTTCCTATGTCTGTCCTTCCAATGAAGAGCTCCATCCATAAAGATACCATGTTCGTAACAACCATGGTCAAATGCAAGATTGAATTTTCCAATGTTCCTCCAGCCATTGCCGTTACCGAGAGTGTACCCCATGACATATACAAAATGGTGTTCTTCGTAACATAATAGAACAACTTTGTACTCATCGGTTGAAGGAAGGTAACCAAATTCGGTCCTCCAAGGAAGGTAACCAAATCCGGTCCACCTATACTTGTTATAACCATACTTTCTCACAGGTTCAGGAAGAATTACAAACTCTTTTATAATGGGATTGCAAATACAAAATCTCTCTTTCGGACCCTTAAGACATAACAAACCGTTGAACGAACCAACCAAATTGTGGCACTTAAATGGAGGTTTTAGAATGATTTCTTGGATTTTACCAACGGGTGTCTCATGATTCTCAATATATTCGAAATAATAAAGTTGATTACGGGCAAATCCGATAAAGCCCAACTTACTAGAATCAACATAATTAGTGTGGCGTTTTATGTGCATCTTTGATAACGATGGGTGCTTACTGACTCTGTTATAATCTCTGCCGGAAAAAGGCTAAAACTATTCATCAAAACCCAACGTGGCCAATCTTGTGGTACAAAAACCACATTCAAATGTTGGGATCCATTAAAACTCAATCTTAAACAAATTTGATACAAAAACCCCAAATTTCAAAATTGGTTTCATCAAATTTTATGATGAAACAAAATTGGTTTCATTAAATTCTATAATGTTTCATCAAATTTTATGATGCATCCAAAATTGGTTTCATCAAATTCTTTGAGGTTTTTGTGTTACTTTTGTTTTGATGGGGTTTTTGTGTTACTTTTATTTTAATGGATTTTTTGTGGATGAATAGTGACATCTTTGGGGTTATAACTCGCGGACCGAAATAAAAATTACTCGTATGATTTTTTTTTTTGAATTTTGTTATAGGGAAAGCTAAGATGTATGGGGGGAAGATGAGTACGGTCAATTAGAGTTGATCTTTTGAGTATTATGGGTTGAAGTAAAATATTTTATGGGTCAACTCTACTGGTCTTCGTCTACAGTGTTTCCAGATATTACCAAGTTATAATTTAGGGTTTTAATTCAATCATCAAAGCTTTCACGGGACACAAATATTTGATTCTTGCAACTCTAATCCTAGTTTATATATATCCTTCCCGTAGAGAATGGCAGAATGCACAAAACATAATACACAACAAAGGAGAACTAAAGATTTAAATTTAGGTTTTAATTTTGATTATCATATCTACCATCCATAACTCCTAATTTTCTTTAATATTTTTTTGACAAACGATGATACATATTTAATTTGAATCAATGAGAAAAATTGTATCAGATATTGATTTTGAACCAATAAAAGTTAAATCTATTTATCTTTACAATCTTGGTTTTTAGCTGTTGGTTTTTAATGATGATACGTAATCACTATTCTTTTTTTTTCTTGTTGAAAACTTGGACTTAATCACTTTGGTTAGACTTGATGACAATAAGGAAGAAAACAAAGATTAATAAACCAATCTCCGTTCTAAGAAAATCTTAGCAAATTAAGGAGGGCAATCATCAAAATCAGATGAGAGTATCGAGAACGGTGGTGATTGTCCGTTGGTATATCGGTCGGCAATAAGGAGGGCACACTTCAATCACGAGTTTTAAAATCTTCCTCCCGGAGATTACTTTGTTGATCTTCATTTTGTCGAGATCTTATACACGCATGGTACTATGGGAGTGGTGGTGCTTAATGTTTTCTTGTAGGTAGACATCGATGGATCCAGGATTTTATGTCTGGGTGGGCTAAAAATTTTTTTTTTAGCCAATACTCTATTTAACTTTTTTGATTGCAATATTGATGGCTGCAGTTATAATACATGGTGCGACATGCTATTTTTTCTTTTATACATATCGGGTATAAGTTCGAGAGTTGTTTCCAAAGCAAAATGCTCGGAAGTGGTTGCAGTTTTTGCTATCACGCGACTCTTTTTTGTCTTTATGGAATGTTGCTTTACGCTTACGCTATGTAATATTTGTCGATATACTTACATTTTCCGAGAAATAAAAGCAAAAATGAACCGATGCAGCAATGATACATCTAGGAAGTTATGTTATTCTTCACACCCTTTACAGTTTAATTTTCGTAGCATGGTGAAACACGAGGAGTAAAAAAAAAAGAATAATGACCCATGTTTTAACTGAAACATAGCAAATAACATAAATACGTGTTTAGTTGGTAAGGTTAATAATTTTAAGAAATAGTATGAATACGTGTTCTTTACTTTAGTTTTTAAATGTTTTTTAAAAGAAAAAAAAATATTTTAATCTTTGAACGGCTGAGATGTAATATTAAAGGTTATATCATTCGTGTTTCAATTTTGTTGAATTGATTTCGTAGAGAATTATATATTCCTAGTGGGCTAACTGAAATTTGTACCTGGGCTAAGTTCCATAAATGTTAAAAATTATATTCACTAAACAATTTTTTATGACTTTTGGGGTGGGCTGAAGCCTAGGTAAGCCACCCCCTAATACCGTCCCTGTAGGGAGAGAAGTAGATTGTTTTTAGTGTGATACTGTGATGGACTTTGGGTATGTACGTATTTCATTAATATTGGATTATTGTTTTTTCTCTCATCATGTTGAATGACGGTGATTACAGGCTTTATATGTGAGAAAAAAAGGTAAAAGAGAAAGAAAGAAAATGGGAACGTAAAAGGAACCGCGATAGTTTTCTACAATCGTGCTACTTGACCCGCTGAATAACATCGGAGTGACATCGATTCTGACCTGGCAAACTTCGTGGCAGGAGTTATTTTTTCATCCATATCCATGTCATTAAAGAACTATATTTGAAACAAAAGAAAAAAGAAATATTCTCGTTCAGAAAATCCAAACGTAGAGTTTTCTTCAAAACCTCGTCGAGATTCCATCAATTTATTAGAAGGGCGGTGATGGGTTCTTCATCATATATCAGTATCATTCATCCAGATTGTTGAGAATGTACTTGAACTAAATTAGTGGATTGGCGATAAGATTGAGATTTATCCATGGCCATGAAAGATTAATTAAGCAAATCAGTTTATGTAGACAAAACTTGAGATCAGAACTTAGGTGAAAACTAAGGAAATTGTATTTGGAAAACTTTGCAATAGATGGATTTATTTTATAGATCTTAATTTGTAACACCTTTTAATGTAACTTCATCTCTTAGACTAATTGAAGCAGTTTTCAGAAGTATAATAGATTTTCGCGATAAATTCGAAAGTTTAATCGTTTTGGCCTTCATATGTGATACTGATCCTCTGTTCAGAATTGGAATTATATTGATCACAAAAAATAAACCACCTAGTCATGTAAATGTTAAGAACTGATACTCAAGTCTCCTTGTCGGAAAAAAAAAAGCTATGGATATTTTTTACAATCACAGAAAATAAGAAGATGAATGAGGAAGAAGAACTGATTATTGTTTATTCAAAAAGAAGAAGAAACTACATGAGTTTTCTGGCTAAGAGAGAATGGGTGTTCTGACATGGATTACACGCTAGATAGCCACATTAGAGTTGAGGTTGTTATTATGCTGTTCATATAGCATTTTCGAGTTTTCTATTTCCACCCAATTCGAATCAAGGTCATCTTTAGTTGACCTAGAGTCAGCTTTCCCTATAACAATTTTTTTTTTTTTTCCTTTCAAGCCCACCGGAAAACCCAAGCCTTGTCAGGTGGTCGAGTATAATGTTAAGGGCTACCTCATAAAATCCTTTCTCTTTCGCTCTCTTCAGCTCTCAATCTCTCCGAAAATGCTATATGACCAGCGGAATACCAGAAATCTCTCTGAACATAAAATCCTAGATAAAACACCTAGAAATTTAAATCCAACAAAAAAGAAGAAGATAGAATTCGTCTCAAGCTGAATGATTTTATCCTAAAGCGTGTCGGTTACTCTGTTATCGTCTTTTTCGAGGTTCGTTTTCTTGATTCTGTAAAGCTAATTTATCTTTTCTTAATTGATGTTTGTGGTGTTTATTATTTTATTTATTTTTGATGTTTGTGGTAATAAATAGGGTTTAGGTTAAACGATCTAAGTTATCGGAATACTTACTGTTAAGTGATTCATCCAATGTAGAGAAATTGTGGGTCTCATTGATGTTTTTGATTTTGGTCGATTTCACTGAACTACTACTAATAAAGCAAAAATGGCAGTTTTTTTTTTAAATAATTTTTGTCCAAGTTCAAGTAGAAAGTGCAGCAAAAATATAGAACAATGCTAAACAATAAACACCATAGCTTGGCAAATAATAAAGAAAAAGGATAACCTACTGCACGTTTTGTGTTGGTGGATTTATTTGGTGTCATGCTAGTTACTTTCACTTGCATTTGCGACATTTTGCTTGCTCTTGTAAGATTACAGTGAATTGTTTTTGTGTTTGCATATCAATCAGCAATATCAGTACATGTGTTCTGATTTGTGACTGTATTTGCTTAACACTGTCTAGTGAAGTATATCTTGAGTTTCGCTTTTGGTTAATATGTGTTTAGCGGTATGATTTTTTTTTAATACATTTGTTGGTGTTTTGCTCCTTTTTTTTTTTTTTTTTGCCACAGTGAGTGTTGATCATTCGTTTGATGTTTCACTGAGATTTTTACATTTCTTTTGTTGGCAGGTTTATCTTTTTTGATTACGTTAAGTCTTTGGTTCCTCTTGGAATGGATGAAGAGATTATACTGCATAAGAGCGAAAAGAAGAAGCACAAGAGAAGCAAGGAGAAAGAGGCTTTGAGCTCTCCAAAAGTACCTTCAGAGAAGAAGCAGAAGAAGAAGAAGAAAAGGACTGAATTGGATGCAAATATTGGAAATGTTGAAACAGAAAACAATTTCTGAAGCACACATGAGCATTTCGGGAACTTGGGTTTCAAAAAATTATCCAAAAGAGTAAAATTTGCTAGTCATTTAGAAGTCTTCCCTTCATCTGATGACAAAGATGGTCCGGAGGAAACCCCAGAAAATAAGTTGGTTCGAGGTAAGAAGTCACGAAGAAAGAAGACCAAATAATCATAGATGTTGTTCACAAGTATAGAGGTATGCTTATGATATGATATATAAATAGAATTACTCTCTTATTTTGATAGGGTGTGTGTGGTCTTGTCATGGTTTATTAGAGTAGAAATTCTTTCAAAGTTCTGTTGCCCTTGTTGTGGACCAGTGGTGATGCATGTCAAACACATATTGCCTGACTAGTACTCATTGTGACGCACACGCAACAAAAGTGGAACATGTACCTCTCTTATTCATGCACTTTCACAACCACATATGGTCATGAACATTTACCTACTGCAGAGGAAGTGCTTCTTGTCTTAAGCGTAGCTTCATGCCTGGAAATGTCATGTTTATTTTATCTGAATGACTAGTTTAATTCATAGTATTGTTTAATTTGTGGTTCATCAAATGCGCTTGGTAATCATGCTATCAGTGAAAATTCTAGTATGTATTTTAAACGAACATGCTGTTCTATAAGACAAGTGGCACATGTATACATTGCTTGGTTAAATGGTTCATATGAGTTTTCTTGTCTATTTTTCTTATTAATATCCAAGTTAACAACAAATGGCATGCTCTTAAGTATCATAAAATTGGCGAAGGATTCATGGACCTTAGGAGGTAATAAACCTAGGAAATTCGAGTTAAAATAACTCAGGGTATCTCTTATTGTATTGTTTGAGATTTTCAATGAATCGTGGTACGTAGGATGCAACGTGCTTTAGAGGATTTGCTAGAAGTTATGTTCTCGTTGGTAACACGTTCTAGGGGCTCGTGGTAGAGAAACACACCAGGGAAGCATGACTACAGCCCCAGAATATCATGTTTGCCACCTCGAATATCCAGCATCTAGACACCAGATTTCCATGTTCATTACTTCTAATCCTAATTTCTTATTGATGGTAGGGCACCACATTAATAGCCATAATCCATTGATGTTCTTAGGCACATGAGTTGGGTGCGGACTGCTTGGATATGATTCTGCACTGCGGGGAAACATCCAAATATAAGAGGATGTTGGAAGGAAATAGGTGAGTGTACTCTTTCCATATATATGTAACAACATACACAGACGGCATTCTTTTAATTATACTCATATCACATTCTTTGCTTCCATTATAATATATTATAGGTTCAAATGGTGTGATGAGTCGATGATTCCACTTTCTGAGCTTGGGATTTTGCGACAACTAAGGCATGTTTGTATTCACTATGAGTTAGTGATGCACTTTCCGTTGCCTGTTCCACAGAAATTATATAATTGGAAGAGGTATTTGAAACTTTCAATGGATGCCCTACCGTATAGGCCTTTCCGTCTTGGGAAGCAGCATGCCATAGGACGTACTTTGTTTACGAGGGATGAATCACGGAAGTGGACTGAGGATGAGAAAGCATTTGTCTTAAAGTATGTTTCGTAATGTTGGCTTTTGTTGCTTTCTACACGAGCAGTATGCTTATGTCAATCAATCCAAATTTCTATATCTCGTTTGTCCTAAGTGAATTATAAGTTTCTTTCTCTACTTCAGATTCTTTTGCTACATTCTAAGGATATGCCACAATCTTAAACTCTAGGTTTTATGAAAAGCATGGACCAGATTGGAAAAGCATGGTCGATGTCCTTGGAAAGAATCGATATCATGTTAAGGATACATGGCGTCAGATACATCGTGCAGACTGCTTTCGTTTTTTCCTTACCCTTTTCTTTTGTCAGCTTACATGTCTTGAATTCTTATATATATATATATATATATATTTAGATTGTATTTTTTCTACCTTGATAGGCATAAAACGAGAATGTATGTGTCATCGAATTTCTGAGTCTATGAAACATAGATCAGGGTATATATCTGTTCACAGCTCAGTTTCAAATGGAAATTTGTATGAGTTGCCTCTCCTTTCCTGATGTCTATTTACTGCGAACACGAACAGTATGCAGTCTCTCCACTTTTAAGGGATGAGGGTTGAGTTCCATAGTTTCAAGTGGGTTGTCTTTTGTTTCTTATTGTGATTTTTTAACATATATGGTAAATAAAGTAAGATTAAACTTCTGTATTGTGATTTTGTTTCCTAAAAGCACATTACCTTTTAGTTGGAAGTTGAAACTTCTGTATCATAAAATTTAACTTAAATAATGATCGCCTTTTTCCCTTTGAATCGAAACAGGTAAGTGGAGTCAGACGGAGTATCAGTCCTTGTTTAATTTAGTAAACTAGGATTTGCAAATGCATGTGTATGAGGAAAAGAAATCAAAGCATGGCATGGTTAGTATGAGATCAGTTGGAAATCCTAAGTAGTAATTGAATGGCCATTCATCTAGTTTTCAAGTTTTAGCGAAGGTACATGTTATCTATTCTTAAGTTTCTTAACTTTTGTTGCGTAGATACATGACGATATCAGTTGGAAAGCGATTGGTAGCTGTTTGGCTACTCGGACAGATATGGATTGCTGTATGAAATGGTAACAATGTTATAGTCTCAACTCTGTGAGCTGCTTACATTACTGATGGTCATCCATGTTTGTGATCTGCTTACATTACCTGTGTTTTGATTCAAAGTTGAAGGTCCCCATTCAGGATGGAAGCACCGTCTAAATTATCATGAGTTCACAATACAAATTCAATGAATAGTTGAAATGTAAAATTTAGGAAATTCAGATAACTTAGATACAGGTTTCACACCTTCCACATCCCCAGTCAGCATCTCAGTGTTCGAACTCAAGTCATTCCTGGGAGCCTTTGTAATTGTACACAAACTATTTAAATTGTCTTATGCTATCTTACTATCTCCTTTCATCATTTTGGCCATTTATCAGAATCTTTTTACGTAACATGAGCTCTCATAAATGCTGAATTGTTTTATTACCAGGTGAGGCTGCAATGGACTGCTTGACCAGTAGGCTTAGCTTGCCAGGATGGTTAATGCAGAGATCTTGATTTTTATTTGAACTGCATAGTACTCAATAATTTGATTTGTGAATCATCTCTTGTTATTTGATGGTTAAATCATTCTCCTTCAGGTATAAACAATTATCATCATCTATGGTGCAAGGTAAACGGGCCGACACAGATGAGTAAGGATTAAGGAACTTGTCTCCGGCTTTCTAATTTAGTTGCAGTAAAATAGTAATGTATGGTTTCGTGGTATCTATTTTTCTAATCTAACCGTGTAACCTGTCATATGATGAAAAACACCTTATCTTAAGAGGGAAAAAAGGAAAACCTGTTCCTATCATTTCAAATACTAGGAAATCAATCAATGTACTAGAAGTGAAGGAAGTCCATACTTCGTCACGAATAGTTGTTTATCCTAGAGTTTGAGTAGGTATTACGGTGGCTTACTTACGCAGTTACACTGATTTTTGTAATTATTGAATCTGAATAGATGTTACTGTGAACTTTACTTGAAAGAGACATGTCCACTGGAGTCTGCCAGGAGCTCTGAATGTTTACGTTTAGTTTCTGATGAGTAGTCACCGTAATGATACCACTTCGTCAAATACTTTGTTTACCAAATGTATGTTCATCTGACCAAACTTCCATCTTCTATGACATGGGGTCATGAAGTTGTGCTTTGAAGGGCAATAATAATGTGGCTGGATTGTACGGGCAGTAATAATGTGGCTGCAAAACTTAAGTTTAGCTACTGAGTCGAAAGAATGTAGCTCATGGACTGCCAAACGCTATTGTCCTGAGCTACTTGAAGTCAGAGAAGATCTTGACAGCAGACCTGTGGTTGATTGAAGTATGGATGTGGGAGCTGCGGGCTCGACAGAGAGGTTGCCAAGAAGGTTAAGTCCTGAACAAAAAGACTACTCAGAAACACAAAATTAGTGCTTATAAATATTTTTGTTTGATTCTCATAGTTCCCAAGTTCTGAAGTAGTTATGTACTTGTTTATTGAAAAAGAACCCTATTTTGGGGCATGCCCATTAATTTTGGGGCATACATATAGGACAAAACCCCGGGTGCCTATAGTAATTCAAGGGTGGCCCTTATCCTAATGGTTGTTAAGTTACTATAATACCCCTTCCCAGTTTAAATTACATTACTATCCTTCCACTTAATTAAATTCTAATCCTAAAACAATCCACTAATTAACCCATCCACTAATTCTAATCTTAAAACCGTTGCTTAAAAAAAAAAAACAAAAGTTTAAAAAAACAAAAACCCCTCTCTCTCCCTCTTCTTCTCATCTTCTTCTCCAAATTTTTTGAAAAAAACTTCTTTGATTTCGTTGTTGATTGCAGTTCTAAATGGCACCTCGTGTTAAGTGATGCCCTAGAAATACGGTGCCGAATCCTGGTTTATCTTCCGTAGCATCTCAATCTAGGGTTTTTGAGAAAGATGGAGATGAAGTGGATACCAGATCGATTGATGTCGGAGAGGGAGAAATAGAGGATGATTCTTTAAAATTACATATAGAAAGGTATTTCCCACAAACCCATTGTTTATTTTTCCGTCTTTCGTTGATTTAATGCATGTAATCGATGATTCGACTAGGTTTTGGTTAGTTTCAGGGTATTGTTCGGCAGAAATTGCCCAGACGAACTTTTTTTTTTTTTTACACAGATGAAGAACAGTTCGGCTTAACGTTTGGTATATTTTGAATATCGTATGCGCCGAACCAGTTAGTTCGGCTCATATTTTTTTGTATAATTTACTGCCAAACTTTATAACCCTTACTTTTGAATACATTGTTCGGCTCATTGTGATAAATATAGAATGTGCCGAACCTGTCTCTGACAAGGCTAACATTGTTGGGTACATAGTTCGGCTGATTTTTATTAAAATCGTATGTGCCGAACTTTAAACTGTTTATGGCGAATAGCTTCCTCTAAACTTGTCCAGTTATAGGTGAGTTATCAAATTATTTGGTAAATAATATTTATTTAATTTGGAAAACTAATTAAGCTTTGTCATTTGGTTTAGGACCCATCCGGGAAAATTCAAAGAGAAGCTTAAAAGGAGAACAATGGAAGTGACTCCTTCTAACTCAAAAACTCCCAAACCTCGAGGTGGTGGCTCAAAGAACTTACATGCAGGAAAAAGGGGAATTGACACGACTTGCTCTTTGGCCGTAGAACCAGAGGATCACAATGATGAAGATGTTGGTGAGGAAGGTGAAGAAGAAGAAGAACAAGTACAAGAGAAAGTTGTTACATCAAGGGAGACATGTAAGCACATTCCTCATCCGGATAATGTGATACGTCCTCGCAGGGATGGTTTGCCCCATGGTCTCCCTGAAGATGGTGGAAGAGTGTTGATTGGCTTCAAGGAGTCATGGGCGAAGAGAATTTACGAGACTCCGGATCACAGGGATGCAGTCCGCATACTAAGACACCAAAGCGCCGCACATTGGGATATTTTCAAAGAGGCTCATGAGGTGGTGGCTTTAGTACAACGCTCTGGTTTATGGCCTGCTATTTTCTATGCACAAGAGGAATTTGATGCAGTTACAAACTTAGCCTTTTGTTAGAGATTTTTTCCGGAGACTTACACATTTCATCTCCCCTTTGGAGAGATGTCAATTACTCCAGATGACGCACAGAAGATTAGTGGTCTTAGAACGCATGGGAAAAATGTGTGCTCAACGGTTTATGATATGACTTGGGATGAGTTGTATGTAATTTATGAGGAAACTCTTGGTTGGCCAAAAAAGAAAACAGAATTGGAGTTTGCCTGCGCTGCTAAAAAGGTGAAGTTTGTGGATTCTACGACAAAGAAGTTGAAGAAAATCAAGTTGACCGCTTTGAAAGAGTGTTTTGGAGACACAAAGGACAAAATTTCAAAGGGGGAGTTGGTTATGGACGAGGTCACAGCTAATCGCACTGCTACCGCGTATCTGTTGTATACTTTAGGAAGTGTTATATTTCCCGATAACAGTGGGAACAAGGTTAACGATCAATACCTCCAATTGTTAAGGGATTTGAAAAGCTGCCACAAGTACTCTTGGGGAACCGCGACCCTTTCTTTCCTATTTGAGCAACTTGGTACCGCGTCTAGGTTAACAAGTACAAACATTGGAGGTTATTTCACAATGCTTCAGGTAAGTCTACTCATTCTAGTTCCATTTCCATTTTTCAGAAAAAAACTCGGCTTTAAAGTTTGTTTTTGTTTATGCCAAACCTATTATTGAAACGGTTCGGCTGTTTTTGTTTTAACTTACTTCGCCGAACTTTGTTGGTTCGGCGTTTAATGGTTATTCGAATAAGCCGAACTTTATTCTGTTTGTCATAGTTTTCTACCTCCATGATCCAATTCTACTGATCCTAATAAATAAGTTTTGTGTTCTGTTTTTTATATTGTTTGTGTAGGTATGGATATATGACCATTTCCCGGATTTGAATTTAGCCAAGGAAGATGACAAATGGGTAGACACATTCCCTACCTCGTGCAAATGGAGTTTCAAGGAAAATAAGAAGAGGAATAAAAAGGAAATCTTAATAGCTTTAAGAGAAAAGTTAGACTCTTTGACTGTTGAACAAGTTGTATTTCAACCATACAAAAAGGATGAAGAAGATGATGAAGTTGTTGAGGATGAAGATATGTCATCGAGCAGAAGACGAGGAAGAACACAAAGGGCATGGTTGAAGATGTTTCGAAGTCTTACCGAACTATGGTATATTGACTGCATACTTTTAAACTTGTTTTCACTATTTTTGTATATTGTTGCTTATATTTTTTAACTAAATTTTGATCAGATGGCTGGGGGTAACGATGTATTGAAGGATATGAAGAAGAAAATTGATTGCAATGTGGATATGGCGGTGGAAGAGCAAGAATATATGTACAGTCATTGGGATGGAGTAATCAACAAAGGTGAAGGTGCGAGTGGAAGTGGTGCTAAAAAAGGTCGTGGTGGTGGAAGAGGCGGTCGTGCTCAATAGATGAATATGTTCAAATAGAAGAAGTACACTAGGTATTAATGGTTTGGTTTTGAAGGAATGTTTGATTTTAGCACAATTTTATTTACTTGAAGAAAACAATGTTATGTGTTTGGTTTTAGGCACAATGTTTTGATGTTTAACTACAATGTTATGGTTTTATGTTTAAGTGAAATTCTAAGCTTTGAGTGCACAACTATATGCAAGTTACAGTACAAAGTTCGGCTTATAATTATGTAATACGTATTGGCCGAACCTTATTCTGACATTGCTCAATTTGGTTAGTAAAAAGCTCGGCTTATAAGTGTTTACCTCGTATAAGCCGAACCTTACACTGGGAAACTCCAATAGTAAGTTCAGCACTAAGTTTCATTTTAGTATAGAGCCGAACCAAATAGCAAAGAACTAGAATTATCTATAAACTGTTAAATTACTATAGTACCCCTCAGTTGATATAAAAGCAAAAAATTCTCTTTGCGGTCAAAAACTTCTCTTTCGGTTCTTCTCCTCTTCTCTTTTCAAACCAAGTCGGAGAAAATCGGTTAAAATCATATTTCATCGCCTAAATTGATCGTCGATTCATAAAAATTTGATCGTCGATTAAACACAACTATAAAATGGGTCGTCAAAAACAAAAAGCAACTGGTAGGCGGTCCAAATCTTCTTCTAATCCGTCGATTGAAGACCAACAACCGTTAGAAGTAGTTGAAACTGAAATTGGCAAAGAAGTTCAATCAAGTGAAGAAGAAAGCCCGGAAATGAGGATTAGAAGGTATGTTATACAAACCCAATCATTTAATTTGTTGATAATGCATTGTATTATATTTTTAGATTAGGTTTAATTGAAAAAACCTAGGTTTTATCTGAAATTTTTCGAAACCCAGGGTCAGGTTCGGCACATATAGTGTAAATTTTTATCCAACACACTCAACAAAAGAAAGAAAAAAAGAAGAAGAACCCTAATCGAAGAACAGTTCGACTACATAAAATAATCGCCGATCTTTGAGTTTCATTGGTTCTAGGATTGTGTTAATGTGCTAATATGTTTTGGCGTTCGTATATTTTCTTCGTCCTATGATGCTTGATAATTTATTTAACTGTTCATTTTACAGTAAGATTATCCTTATTTATGGTTTTGTACTATGTATAGGAACCAAAAGGGTAAAATGAAAAGGCGGGAAGATCAACCAGATGTGGAAGATCAACCTGAAGTGTAACAACAATAACAACAACAACCAGAGAAGCAAGAACCCACACCTGGTGTTGTTGGGTTTCACATTCCTGATGATAATGATGTAATAGATCCAAGACCCGATGGTTTACCACACGGTCTTCCAGCTAACGGAGGCAAGGTATTGATTGGTTACCGAGAGTCTTGGGCTAAGAGGATATATGAGACTCCTGACCATTGTAGTGCGGTTAGAGTTTTGAGACATCAAAGGGCCGCACATTGGGATTTGTTTAAAGAGGTGCCTGAGGTGATTGCTATAGTGCAAGCCTCTGGTTTATGGCCTGCCATTAAATATGGTCATCAGGAATGTGATAGAGTGACAGCCTCTGCCTTTGCCGAGAGATTTGCTCCCGAGACTTACACATTTCATCTCCCTTTTGGCGAGATGACAATCACTCCTGACGACGCTTTTAAGATTACGGGCCTTAGTGTCACTGGAGAAAGCGTGGATGCAGCGTTTTATAATATGAGTTGGGGTGAGTTGTATAAGTTGACCGAGAAAACTCTAGGTTGGACAAAATCGATAACCGAATTAGAGTTTTGTTGTTCTGTGAAAGATGTTACTTCTACCCATGATGATAAAGGTGCGCCCAACAATAAAAACAAGAAGTTCAAGTTGTTGAGGTTGAAAACCTATTTTGAGAAAACAACGGAGAAGGTTAAATCTGGAAAGTTGGTGATGACCGAGGAATTAGTGAAACAAACTGCCACAGCATATATGTTGTACACTCTTGGAAGAGATATCTTTCCAGACACGTCTGGGAACAAGGTGAGTGCTCAATATATTCAATTTTTCAAGGATGTTCACTAGGTTCACAGTTATGCTTGGGGGACATTGTCACTTGCCTACCTACTCAATCAACTCGCACAAGCATCTAGGTTGGAAAGTACAAACATTGGAGGAAATTTCACCATGTTTCAGGTAATAATGTTCATTAAATTTTATTTTGTTGTTCAAATTATACTTATTTAAAACAAAACTTTGGTTGTTCAGTGCAAAGTTCGGCTCAAAAGTCTGCATATGTTTTAGCCGATCTTTTTGCAGAAATGGTTCGACAGATTGTTGAAACTTCTTTATATGCCGAACATTAATAATTCAGAGGATATTTTGAGAATTCTTGATTTATTTATGTAGGTGTGGGTATATGACCATTACCCGAACTTGAAATTGGCCAAAGTACATGCTAATTGGGATAAAACCACTCCAATATCGAATCGATATCTTATGGAAGCCAAGAAAGAAAGAAATGCGAAAGATGTGTTTATTAATCTCAGAGAGAAATTAGACTCTTTGGATGGGAGTGATGTCGTATTTGACCCATATTTGAGAGATGTTCGAGAAGATTATGTTGTTCAAGATCATTTTGTGCCGATAGGTATGTACTATGGACCTTTATTTTATCCGGGTGGTTATGTAATATATGATCCTCGTCGCGTTCTACGTCAGTTAGGATCTGTCCAAACTCTCCCAGTAGTTAATGATAAGTTCAAGTTGGTGGTATTGGGTAGCACTGGGACTAAAAGCACCACCTCTTCGTGGTGCCCCAAATATGACCCAGAACCAAACTTACAGTACTGGAGAACGTTGGAGGCCAACAAGTTAAATATGAACCACTTGCATATTTTGGGTGACGGTCCTCCACGCATTGAGCCAGGATATATGGATTGGTATAATGAAATTTCGCATCCGCTTATTATCAATAGAGAAAGTCAAGTTGTAGCTGACAGGGAGAAGGCAAAGGTTGCAAAAAAGAAGTCCAAGGCCGTTGATATTCAAAAGGCATACAAAACAATGGTAAGTGATGTCTTCAATTGTTACTTGTGTAGGTGTTACTTCTTAAATATTAAAGTTCTTGTTTAAGTGACATTTACCTTCAAGGGTAAGGAGTTGTTGAGAAATTTGAAGAAAAGAATTTCTTGCAAAACTAAGATGACGGTGGAGGAGCAAAAGGATTGGTACAACCAGTGGGATGCAGTCATAAACAAAGGGAAAGGACCCAATAAACCACAAAAAAGGCCGACGAGCAAGAGGCCACGGCAAGAAGGTGAAGGCTCAAGTCAAGATGGTAGGGGAAGGACAACCGGTGAAGAGGACGAGAATGTACGTCCTAAAGGGAAAAGAGGTCGTGGTGAGTGAACTATAAGTAAGGATGTGTCGTGTAGTACACTTAGTTTGTTATATTTTGTTATGAGAAGTTAAGCACAGTTTCTTTGTTACGGGTTGTGAAATACACTTGTTTGGTACCTTAAATCACATGTATCTTTGGTTCGAATGTATTTGGTTCGGCACATTAGAGTAGACACGTATTAGCCGAACCTCTAAATCAAGAGGTTCGGCTATAAAAGCAATAGTTAAAATGATCCGAACATTACACTGTGTTCTGAAAAAAATAGATTTGTTGTGGCTTTTACTATATATATGGTATTTCTATTCATAGCATTGGGTCTGCTTAACTCATTGTTTCCGTCTATACTAATTCATGGAACCGTTTACCGTAGAAGATGATAAGTTGCTTGTTAGAGGTTTCATTCGCAGTTATCGTATTTATGGTGAGAATTATTCGATGTTTTGGAAAAAAGTAAAAGAATTCCATTTTCGGTTAGATGGAAATCCTAAACATCGTACGCGTTCGCAATTAGCTGAAAGATTCCGACAAATCCGTTATACGATGAAAGATTACATCAGAGTATTAGGATGGGTTAATCAATATCATCCCAGCGAAACTAATGAAGAAAAAGTGAGTAATCCAAAAGCTTAGTGTTCCATTATAGAGTTGTTTAGTTTTATTAGCTTAAAACTAACCTTGCATTCCATTTTATTTAGGAAGCTAGAATTCAAAGGCTTTGGGCTATACGCCATGGAGGAAGAAGATACGAGCTCGGAATATGTTATAGATGGCTGAAGAGAAGAATTCCAAGATTTATTAGAGACCTTTGCGCTGAGATACACTAGATTGTAGAAATATTTTAAGGTTCGGCTTTTCAATGAAAATATATGTCTGCCGAACCCTTAGTGTTATTTAAAATTTGAAAAGTAGCCGTTAGAGATGCTACGTTATGTTTAGTTCGGCTTGTAATATGAATGTTGTATCAGCCGAACTAAATAGGTTTAGACAACATTTGAAAATATAGTCGTTACAAATAGTACAATCCGTCACTCATATATATAGCCATATATGATATCTCATTATGAAAGCACAAAATGGCAGCGTGTAGTCCTAAGTATACTCTAGAATAAAATTTATCTCTTTGCAAACATTGTGTAACTTACTATCCGGAGAAGGGTGTCGAGCGACGAGTAAAGGGTTTAATGAGTATGTACTACTTGGTCAGAATTCATGAAGCATTCACCAATGAAACAGGTAATCCAAACAACCGGGATAGCGCTTCCATGTTTTGTCGAATCGAAACAATTAAAAATAAAGTTCGGGACTTCATAGCTATGGTTCGGATTGTGAACCGATATCGGCTTAAAGGTGAAACAAATGATGAGGTTGTTGTTCGAGCTCTAGAGGAATGGCGAAGATGGAAAGGAAAAAATTTCAAATACCAAGCTCACTACAACATCCTTAGGAAGTTTGTCATAACTCGTTTTGGTTATTAAATCCTTGTCATTTTTACTTTGTAATGGTTAGTGATTTTGTAATGGTTATTTGTAATGCTGATTTTATAATTTCAAACAACTGCGGAATCAACATAAATGGTTCGGCTGTGTAAGTAAATTATATATAAGCCGAACCTTGCGCTGTGTCTTTGAACTTTTAGCAGAAGAAAAGTTCGGCACACTCAATTCTAAATATTTAAGCCGAACCAATAACAGATGAAATGTTTTCAGGATCGGCATATTATTGAATCATTATAGTAAGCCGAACTTGTCACTATGTGATGGAATACAAAGCAACACTTAAGTTCGGCACAAACAAATCGTCACCTGTAAGCCGAACCTAAACTGAAATATCTTTTTCTTCAAATCTTTGCACCAACAACCAAGTTAAAAAACCACAAAATATATTCAATTCATAAGATGCGCTTTACGATACATTATTTAGTATTCATAATCTCATATCAACCTACGCATCCGAAGAAAACAAAATGCAAAACAATTATATATATTATGACAAGTACTAGGGTGATCCTAACATTACAACATCTTCTTCGCCATCTTCAGAAAGATCTTCTTCATTATCCTCAAATACATCTTCTTCATCCTCATCATCCATTACAAACAGTAGTCCGGGTGGAAGAGGTGGATGCAAACTTCTCCAAAGATCCATCTCCATAGCGTAATTTGCACACCAATCCATCGCGTAATTTTCTTCAAAAACAGGCCAAAAGGCTTCAGGAGACAATGGAGGTATTGGGCAACCTGGTCTAAGCTTAAGACCGATATAATGGCAGCCTTGAACAAATGCAATGACAAGTCTTTTATCTTTGACACTCTCATTGCAAGGCTTTGTTGACGGCGCGTAGGTGGAACAACTTCCGGCCCTCGAAAAAGAATGAACAACACAATTAAAGGTCTCCGCGATTAAAAACCCACATATCGGCATTTGCATCCAATGATCATGTATGATGACGACATCCCCATGTAAACGCCGTTCAAAACTAACGAACTCTTGTGCGACCCCGTGGTCTCCGCCACCTCGCATCATTGACTTGTAGAAGTCCCTGTTTCGGCGTAGAGTTTGTAACAATCTTTGACGAATATAATTTACTTCATCCCCTTGGGAAACCGGTTGGTTCCCATCCTTAAAAGGTCCTAGTTGTTCCATGGTGACATGGAAACCACAATTTCCATCCCCTTCGACATCGTCCATGGATATAATAAACTCATGAATGGCTTCGGGTAGGTTGTCCAAGTAGTTTTTGTAAATCATATTAGAAGGTCTCAAATACTTCCCCAAACTATCTCTTTTAGGACCCTTCATTTTTCCTTCCGCATACATGGTTTTTTTCTCATTTTGCTTGGGCAGCGGCGTGGTCTTTGTTGTTTCCATTTGTTGAGATGGAAACATCTTACCTTTAAGCTTTATGTCTCCTTCCAATGGAGGAGGACATAGAGGACCACTATTCTTAACATCTTTGTTACTTGTTTCACCTTTACCCTTGCTCGGTCGACCACGTTTCTTTGATAGCTTCACTTCATCCATCTTGTCTAACTTCTCTATTGCCTTCTTCTCTTCTTCGTACTTTTCATCATGGTACTCCACCCCGCATGGATCCCTTGTGGTAGGTGTTGGTTTTTTGGTAATAGCATACGCTCTTGTCGGTTTTCTTTCGTGGGTGGCCTACCTTTTTGTGGCCCCTTTTCCGGTTCTAATATACCTTGTTGGGTGTGAGGATAGAGGATTGGCATCATGTTTTCCCATAAGATTCGTTTATGAGGTCGCAACATCCCACGATACATTTCGGCCAACCTTTTTCCATAAGGTGTGTCCCAAATCTCTACATCATCGTCCTCGTCGGGCATAGGATACTACTCAATTGTTTCCAATGAGGATCAATAGCCTCAAAAGGTATCCTACAATCCTTGTACCGAAGTAGTTCATGCCGACACGGAAGTCCCATGCTTTCCCTCATTTTACAAACACACTCTTCTTGGGAGTTAGCGTCCATTTTGTCCATCAAATCCACTTCCTTCATTATAAGTTCAATGCACAAATGAGAAACCATATGGGTTAGTCCCCGGAGCCACTTATCATCCGGGAATTCATCATGCTTCATCATTAGACTTTTTTTCGAATAACACTCTAATTCTTATAACCTCACTCATGAAATAGTCTTCCATTGCGTCAAAAACCGTTACGAACGTGTCCACACACCCAAATAAATTCTTCTTCAAACGATAGTGAGCCGACTCTACCATACTTGTAGCTTGGTTGTCGAAGTGCTTGTGGTGGTTTTTAAATGAAGTAACAAATCTATGTGCGTTCGTATCCAAGAATTGCTTCCGTAAATATATAATGATTTCCGGGTATTTGACGCCCCAATTCGCAATGAGCTTCGCAACATTTTCTTCAAACACTTCTTCGGTGATGGACCAACTCAAAGCTTCCCAATCATTGTGGAAACATGCCCACATCCTTTCATTAGTCTCATATGCTTCCTTGAATTCTTTCTTCTTAACCTCTCGTTCTCCATCCGGTGATATAACAATATTCTCTAGCTCTTTCAACTTGAGCGGTTGGATTATCCCTTGGCATTTCTTCCTAACATTATTCCATACATGAAAGGTACAGAGTAAGTTTTGCGTGTTTGGAAATACCTTCCTTATAGCAAACATCAATGCCGCCTCTTGGTCGGTTACCATGACCTTTGGAAGAGCATCCTCCCGGAAGATTAACTTCACTTGTTCCAATGCCCACACGTAGCTTTCTTTCAACTCATCATGCAAAAAACAAAAAGCAACGGTGAAAGGTGACTTGGTTGACGTATGACCAACAACATTCATCAAGTGCATCTCATACTTATTGGTCTTGTAAGTGCAATCCAATATGAGAACTTGTGGGAAGCATAACGCCAACTTTACGCATTCCGTATGGGCAATAAAAAGGTGCGTCACATGGCCGAATTCATCCAATTTCTTTTGGAAAGCATAGTTCTTCTTTTGCGCCAACCACAATAATTGTTGCATCACCAACCTACCTTGCAAATCATTTCTTCTCAAAGTACTTCTTGCGTTATAGATTTGTTGCAACGTAGTCTTGTTATTCTTATCATCCTCCTTCAACTTCCTAAGAATTTTAGAGGGAGCCATACGTGCTCGTGTCATTTTATCTACCTCTACATATTCATGAGGTTTGAGTCTTCCGGCTCTATAATGTCCATGAAGATCCTTTGGACGTGGGTGGTTATGACGGCAATCCATATATTTATTCATTGTGAAAATTTCTTCATATTCGTTCCAATTTAGGACGATCTTAAAAGGACAATTTATCTTCCTTGTTTTAGTCTTATATTTTTTCCCGGTCTTCCCAACATATGGCTTACCTTTTTTCTTCTTGCTTACTTTCTTCCCACCCCTCTCACAAACCATCTCCAACCGCTTCTTTCGGCTTTGTCTACCTTTAACTAGGATGCAATTGATTTTCCAAGCATGTTCCTCAACCCATTTAACAACTTCTTCTTTGGTTTTCCACGTCTACATATCCACAAGTACAAAACTTTAGTTTTATTAATGATTTTGCATAAAACATAAACTACGTTTGTTACCTACCAAGTCAGTTTGGAAGTGATCTCTAGTATCTTCATGAATGACATCAACAGGCGGTGGTTGATCCTCCATAGTTTCCATTTCAGCAACAATCTACAACAATATCGCACAGGTTTTGGGTAAGGTTCGGCTAACACTCTCAACTATATGAAAGCCGAACTTAAGGTTCGGCTTATTCGTGTTTGACTTACAAAGCCGAACTACATGTCAAACGTGGATTCGGCCAATTTGGGACTAATATAATAAGCCGACCCATAACACTTGAAGTTTCTAAAAATTTCTAAAAAAAATAATTATTGTTCGGCTGTATAACTTGTAAGACGAACATTACACTGTAAGTCGTATATTTTTTAAGATATGGTTCGGCTTAAAGTTTGACCTCGTAATTGAGCCGAACCATGCAAATTTTGTGGCGCGAAAATAATTGAATGACAGTTCGGCATACATATTTCTCAAACTAATAAGCCGAACTGTTCTTGGTTACTATGGTTCGGCACACTAGTGTCTGTCGAACCTTGCTCTGTTGCGCCGAACTGGTTGCAAAAATCCAATCTTTTGGTGAATTCATGCTACAAAACGGACATTAAACAACTTGGACAACCATACCTGTGTATTATTAGCATTGAGTTCCTCATCTATGTACTCATCTTCTGGATTTGGCTCCATAAAGGAATCATCTTGAGCTTGAGAAAAAAATTGAGTTTGGGTAAAATCATTTTCATAATCCAATAAATAAGCCATTTCCGGATCTCCATCGTAATTGATATGTATTTTCTTAGCTTTACGTGATGAAGATTCACCTTCCTCACTCGAATTTGTATCACACATCTCTTAAAGATCACATTTTTTTTTTTTTTGGTTTTTCCCTCCTCTCCTTCTTCTATTTCTAAAATTAATCACTAACTAACTATCTTTAAACATAAAATTATTATCATAAATTAACACTAAACTAATTCTAACCATTAACAATTAATTAATTTTAATTATCACTAATTAAACACTAATCAAATGAGGGGTATTTTAGCATTTTTGAAAATTGGAGGATAAGGGCCACCTTGAAATACTATAGGCACCCGGGTTTTTGTCCTATATGTATGCCCCAAAATTATTGGGTATGCCCAAAATAGGGTTCTTGAAAAAAGTAGTTATGTACTTGGTGAGGCAATTAAATGTTCATAGTTGAAACAATTGTGGCCCAACACTGAAAAACAATGAGCAAAGTTTGCCAAAACTTGTACTTCAGGCACCCCTACTTCCTGCACTTGCATGTGTAGTTAGATACTAAGATGGAAGAGGGGCATTGCCCTGGTTACCCAAAATCTATCATTGAGTTCAAATGGTTCAATGGCTGTCTATGTATTATGAAAGCATTAACTATTTCATTAAATCAACTTTACCAACAACCATAATGCTTTAAATTCTACTCTTTTGGTCAGCTGTGAATAAACCTTTTATGGACTGAGTGTCAGTCTGTACTAACTCTCTGCATTGCATTGCAGGTTGCAACATCCAAACTCCATCAATTCAAAACTACTCATATTCAGTAATAAACAGCACACCCCTTCTCAGTTATCAGTCACCCAAATTCCTATAATCAGAACAGGAAAGGAGTAGTCTCTTCCTAGTCAAATGTACAAGTTGATGTCACAACTACGGGACCAGTTTAGTTTAGGATGGTCCCCAATACCAAGTAATGAGCAACTTATGACACTAGGCATCACCCCTCACCATGCCAATACCTTAAATCTGTTCATAAAGGCTCTCCCTCAACCACCATCCAGCTCTCAAGGATTTGCAGAGTTCATCTCTACTTAGACAACTACAACAAGAGGGAGTTTGTTCAAAAATGTTGCGTTTTCTGCAATCTGTTATGATGGTAATGATACTGATCATAAAACCAGGGCTACTAGTGTCTGTTAATGAAGCTCGTCTCTCTTATGGACACTACCAGACTTCATGTCCAAATGTTGAAGCCTTAGTCAGGGATACACTTGTACCCATTTTCTTGACTGATGCTACTGCTCCTGCATCTTTCTTAAGGCTCCTGTTTCATGACTGTCAAGTTCAGGTAACTCTTTCGTATGTCTCGTATATAACACTATGTTGATACTGCTTGAGCTTGGTTCATACGCAAAGAGAACTTATTCATGAATTTGTATGTATGTAGGGTTGTGATGCGTCGATACTACTCAACTCTGAACGCAGAAACACTGGTTCAGAGATAATTTCCTCAAAAAACTTCATGATAAGAAACCGCGAATCAATTGGGCTGATAAAATCGGTTGTGGAGTCAGAGTGTCCAGGGAAAGTCTCTTGTGCTGATATTATTGCATTAGCTGCTAAAGAGTCAGTAGCCTTCACTGGAGGACCTCAAATACAAGTTCCTCTTGGAAGGAAAGACTCAACAAGTTCAAGTTATAAACAAGCTGATATATGGCTACCTTCACCACAAGTGAGTGTAGATGGAATGCTTCAAATCTTCAGATCTAAAGGAATGAATATTCAAGAATCTGTCGCCATGTTGGGTAAAATCTTAGTCACTCAAGTAGATATAAGAGTTCATAATTTGCTTTAAAGGTTCTGCTATGTTTATGAGTTGAATCTTGTTTTTATTTATTTCCAGGAGCACATACATTAGGAGTTGGACATTGTCTGAACATTGTGGACAGATTATACAATCCCAAACACACCAACAGCAACCCCGCCTCTGCTCATGATATGTTGGAAAAAGGTTATGAAGCTCTACTGAAGATGCAATGCCCAACTAGAGTTCCTCTAACAAACCTTACATTTGTGCCTAATGATATAACTCCTCTAACCTTTGATAATCAGTACTACAGAGATATCATTTATGGCAGAGGTTTATTTGGTATCGACTCGAGCATCTCAAAGGATCCAAGAACATCACCGTTTGTTAAGTCGTTCGCTGATGATCAAAACTACTTTTTCCAAGTCTTTGCTTCTGCATTTGTGAAGCTTTCATCCACAAATGTACTTACAGGAAATCTGGGTCAGATTAGGAGTGATTGCAGTAGATTAAATTGAACATCTGCATGACTGCATTGACAAATGTACTTCTGCATTTGTTATCATGTTGTGGAACAACAAAATATGTGTAATGTAAGGAGTTGGAAGAAGACATAGATTGTCTGGTAAAAGTACTAATAGTCCTTTCTTAGATTTTTCAGTTCAAATTTTAGCACACACTTGTTTAATCATTAGTATTGCAAGTACCTTAGTACTGTTGAATGCATTATTGGTATTGGATGCATTTTCAGTTCAAATATGGCATACTCCGGTGTAATTGATATGGGCTGCTTAGGCGCGAAACTGAAACTAAGACTGATCTGAAACTCAAAAAATAGGCTCTGTAGAGAATGTTAGCTAGTAGTTTTAGGGAATCAGCTAGTAGAATTTGAAAGACAACACACATTTAAAAGAATCTGAATTTGATTATAAATTTCTCCAGGATATAAACAGAAATTACAAGAGATTAACAAGCCTATGTTGTTGGCTCAGCTAAAAGATTTGGACAAGTAGAAGTAGATGCATCATCGTCTTTAGAACTAGAACTTGATGTGTCCTGCTGCTCCCCACTGGAGTTGCCACCATAATCCAGAGATTTTTTGAAGTTCTTCAAATAAACTGCATTCATTTTCCTTTTGTAAGTTACTGAGAGGCGACTTGCCACCTCCTTCAGCTTTTTCTGCAATTGAGTTAATATATCATGCAATATAGGAACTGCATTCTTTGCTAATGCATCCTCCACACCCTGCCAGGATTCACCATACAGGCGTTTAATGCACCCAAGCTGTAGCACTTTAAAGTGATCCTTGATACATATACTTTCCGCATCGATTGTGTTATCCGCGATATCTCGTAGCAATTCCTGGACACACTCAATTGTACCATTTACCAACTCGAATTGCCTATCGCGTTCACATCTGTCATCTTCGAATTTAAACAGGTTCTTCTCATAAACATTCTTCTTGAAATGACATGTATCACTACTATCACCTTCCGGAGTACTATCTGCAGACACCCAAGAATCATTCAACACTGCAACCCCAAGTTCTGTCCTTCCGCTAGTTAAAATTCTCTCAGTCGAAAGCTGATAACTTGGATTCACAATTTCACAGTTTGAGAGACGGCCAATCATGGGTTCATCAAGTTTCCTCCTTTTTGATGTTGAAGCCTCAAAACATGTCTCCCTTTCATCCTTCTGGGGATCTGATTGCACTTTATCCTTATTTGCTGTACTCGGAAAGGCGGTGCCATCATATTGCAGCAAATCACCAACCATATCTATCAATTCACCTTCTGAAATTATCTTTTTGCTATAAAGATACAGGCACTTCAAGTATTTCTTGTACTCGTCAGGATTTCTAAACTTCTCCTTCCTGATGACATTCTCAAAGAATTTGTAGTCTTCATGATAATCATCACCTTCATGTAACAACAACGCCTTAATGGCTTCAACCCTTTTTGTAGATTTGAATACCCTATTCTGCTCGGCACAATCATCGACTTCAATTGCATGATAATCATCAGCTTCATGTAACAACAACGCCTTAATGGAGTCTTCTGCTTGAACCCTTTTTGTAGATTTGAATACCCTATTCTGCTCGGCGTAATCATCGACTTCAATTGCATATCTTTCAGGCAAGAATATCAGGTTGAATCGCTGAATAAGGTTGGAATGGCCATGAAATACCTGTTTGATCCTTGCTGTTACAAACAACAAATTGGTGGCGTCGTAAGTCGGCAAGGACTTGAATTCTTTCATTAGTTGAAGGAACTCATTAAACTTTGATGTTTTCTGCACAGATTTTATGTACGCAAGACAATCTTCTGCTCTAGGTCTCTTCATCTTCTTCAACTCTGATCAAAACTGAACTAAACCTTGATGATGAATGATCACAGACAGAACCCTTATTCGAGAGCGAGAAATATAAATTGTAAGAAGAAAATAGATTACTGGTAAAGGGGTCGCAGTATCGATCAGTATATATTGAGTTTAGGGTTTTTTGAATAGTTGGATTTAGAGATGGAATTTCGATTAAGAAATGGGTTTCTAAATATAGGGTTAAACAAGTTTTCCTTTGGCGCAATTTCTGGGGTGTATTAAATCAAATTTCTAAATTTGTGATAAAAACAGAGTGGGGCGAAACAGAGGCGCCCAGGAAATAATTCAAAAGGCGCCACCGCCACAATGTTCATACCTTACCGATAATAGGTTTTAGGGATTCTCACAGGTCCGTTTGGACCTTGGTTACACATGGAGAGTAGTTTTCGACTAAATAAGGCGAAAATGCTTTATACCCCACATTTTCCCCCCAAACCCTTTCCCGTGACGTGTCATCACCTTAGTGGCCCAATTCAATACGGGAATGCCAGATCACATGGGAAAATAGTGGGTACGCAGCAGGGTCGTAAATAAGGTTGAAAAGCCAGTCTGGCAACACAATTTTAAAATAATTTCTATAATAAAAAAAGTTAACCTTTTCTAAATTTTTTTATTTCTGATTTTTTTTGCTTTCGATATCCAAATATTTATAGGGTGTTTGAATACAATTTAAGGAGCTGTTTTTCGATTAATCAAAAGGAAAAACTAAAAATTAGTTTAGGAATACAATTTTACAATGTGGTTTTGAAAGAAAACAAATTATAATGCAATTTTATTTGTTTGTTTACTTTTGACTTCTGAAAATGACTTCTATTTGTGGTATACAAACACATTTGTTATATGCAGTAATGCAAACTAGACTCGATTGTATAGTTTGGCCGCCTGATGTGGTTTGTTCTTTCATGAACTCTGAATTGGTAGAAACATTTGAAAGGGTTGACGTGTTGGTCAAGAATTGGGGGAAATATCATAGACTGGATGAATGTAATATGAACTTGAAAAATTCTGTAAGGTTTTCCGACTACCAAAATCGGTTTAATGAATGATTGTACCGTGGAGGATTTTCCTCTTTTTATGAAAAAGAAAAAAAGTTTTCTTAGTGTAGTGGTCCTTTTTTTCTTTGAAAGCATAGTTTTGCTATCTAGTTTAAGCTTTACTGAGCAAATGTTCTAGTCAGTTTTATTAATATTTCCTTCGCAAACTAATATATATTTGGAAAATCCACAAAACAGTCACACAATTAACCCGATTTACTGAACAGTCATATTGTTATAAACTATTTACAAAAAAACTTATTACAGGGGAGTCACATTCCAATACAGGAGCTTCACCTAATAGGACAAAAACGGGTCACCCATTAGTAATTTCAAAAACCCCTTATCTAAAATATTTTTATAATGACTAAACAACCCTTATTTAGTTAATGCTAATTTTATTTAATTAGTTAATAATTAAATTAATGAATTTGTTATACATACTTGGAGACTTTTGGAGTAAGTTTTGGTGGGAAGAAAAAGTATAGAGAAGAATATATTTTTTTGAAGATTTCTTTTCAAAACCTAGATTTTGATTTACGCAACCAAAATGAGTGAATCCAGTTGCCAATTCGAGGTGGGTGAATCTTTATATGATAGAGAAAACAAGTTTTACATACCTCTTGATAGAGACCCAAAGATAGCTGATTTGTTAGATGGTAGAGAGGTTTAAACACAAAGAGATGGTCAATCTCAACCAATTGAATAAATAAATCGACAAAATGAAGAACCAATGGATGAAAATGAACAGGTACCTCTAAAATATATCCCATGAGCTCAATTTTGCTCAGACTCAGCTAAAGTACGTAAAAAAAATGCAGATTTGTAGCCTTGCAGACTAGATTACGGTTGGGTTATCCATTCATAACCAACTGTAACCATCACTTACATGTAGGTTTGGATGAACTCCAAACCGTAACTGGTGTATAATGGGAAACCCAATTGTAGAAATATTACGGTTGGTTTTTTGGCATTCCAAACCCAACTGTAACCCATTATGTGCATGGAGGTATTTATTGCACTCTCTACGGTTGGGTTTTGACAAGAACCAAACCGTAAGTCCTTCTATGGTTAGTTTCGTTTTTGTACATTCCCAACCGTAAATAATCTTGTGTTTTGGAATTTATTCCTACGGTTGGAAATATAAATGTTACGGCTGGTAATCTGACTTCCGGATAGGTTTGTGGTTTTAAAAACCAGGTTGTAAGTGGTGTTTTTATGTCTTCATTTGGACTAATTCTTTGGTTGATAGGTCGCGCTTCCACCTAATCCAATTCCTTCTCAACCTGATGCAAACGAAATTCTAACTGAAGATTCTTCCCATCACTATATGAATGACTTTGTAGGGTTTTTTTTTTCTAACTTGGTTGATATGTTTGTCATTCATTTGGACCTTTTTTTTTTTTTGACTAACTTTGAGTTCTTGGACCATGTAGATATGAGAATCGAAAGAGAAGGCAAAGCAATGGACCAAAGAACGTGGAAAGTTAATTATGTGTGTGATAGTTTGTAATGGATCAACAAATGACCGCCACTTTCAAATGGTTTGAGAGTGTAGTGGAGAGCATAAAAGTCATGCGAAAAAGGGTACCGAATATAAAGGAAAGACGAAGAGGAAGTATACTACTTTCACTAAGAAGACTAAGTGCCCTTTCAAGCTTAAATTTAAAGTTAACTCGCAAAAAAATGTGGTTTTTGGAGAAAGTTGTATGTGGTCATCATAACCACCTAATACCGGAGACTTTGCTAACTCATCCTTATGCGGCGCAACTTAATGATGAAGTGAAAAATGATTGTAAGTTTCATGACCGAAAACCGTATGAAACCAATTAATATACTCGGTCATATAAAGCGCCTAAACTCATTGAATTCTTCTACTTTTCCAACCATCTACAATGCCAAAGAGAAATTGAAAAATGAGAAATGGGAAAATAAGAATCAAATGCAACAATTAAGGCATTTGTGGGAGAAGTATAATTAGTCGGTTTTCCATGCTGAAGATGGGGATAAATAAGTAAAACATCTCATATTGGCTCATCCCGAGTTTATAAAGTTTGCGCGGTGCTCCAATCAAGTGCTTCTAAAGGATTTCACGTACAAGACCAATAAGTATGAGCTCCCGGTGTTGAACATTGTTGGACAAACTTCCAACAACTCTCCTTTTAGCATCGTGTTTTGCTTCTTGCAAAATGAGCTCGAAGAGAGTTATGTATGGGCACTAGAGCAAGTGAAGTTATTCTACATTGAGGGATATACTCCAAAGGTGATTGTTAACGACAAGGAACAATCATTGTTGAATGCAATAGCGAGGGTTTTCCCGGATGCTCATAAACTTCTTTGCACGTTCCACCTATGGAATAACATTGAAACTAAATGTAAGACCATCATTCGTCCAACAAAGAAAAGTGAAATGGAGCGAATAAATAAACTAACGGTAGATCAACAATAAGAAGCCAAAGAAAAATTCAAGAAGGATGACAAGTTGGCGGAACTAAAAACGGGCTATTTTCTATGCGGATTGGGATGACATGGCATATTATCTCACCACGTAAGATTAGGAAAAACTATCTCGTATGTTATTGGCTAATTTGAGAAGTTATGCAAGTATTGTGAAATATTTGGTGGACAATTGGTTGGATGCGCACAAAGAGAAGTCCGTAGCGGCATTCATGAACCAATATAAACACTTTGACAACCAAGCTACAAGTATGGTGGAATCGTCTCACAACCTGTTGAAGAAGGAGCTTCATTGTTGTGATGGTGGATTTTTTACGGTATTCCAAGCCATGTACAACTATTTCCTCTGTGATATCGATAGAGGTAGGGATCATTTTGAAAAAAGCTGATCTAGTAAACACATTAAATGGAAAGATAATCCTTGGTTTCGGGGAATTACTTTTAAAGTATCGTATCGTGCAATTGATAAGGTCATGAATGAAGTGCAACACTTTGAGTTGGGAAACTTTGACGGAAGAGAGTGTGTTTTTCCTAACATGACAAGTTTGGGCCTCCCATGTCGGCATGTCATAGCCATTTACAAAGAAAAAGTTATTTTAATTCAAGATGTTAATCCGTTTTGGAAACAATTATCATTCAATGAAATAATAGTTGATCAAGATTTTGGGGGAACGTTTGCCAATACCTATATTAAAAAATCGCTAGCCGTGAAATATGATACATTAATACGGGGGCAAAGTCAAATATGGTTTAGTAACTTCGTATACCCACAAACTAGGTACGATATGAAGGAAGCACCTGAGAGGAAGAGAAAGATGAGGCTTCTATGAAACATAATAGGTGTGTATGAAGGAAAACAACAAGGTAATTGTTGGAAGAATAAAAGAAGATAGATCCTTCGGGTTTTGAGTTATTGCAAAAAATTTATGAAGCGGAGGATGAGATGGAGGAGAATGTTCAAGGTAGAAACAAACGAAGAAGAGGTCAAATGAAAAAACGAGAACCATGTCTTCGTAATGTACAAGAAAAAGATCCCGATCTTACCTATCAAGAAAGTTGAACAAGCAAGGTTAATTTTAAAGGAAAAGGTCCGATCTTTCGTTCCAAAAAACTATAAAAAACGAAGTTGTTGTTAAAGGAAAAGTGTAACACCCCGAGTTCCGGACCAGGGTTAAACCCGTATGGAGATCCAAAAGCGTTACGGGTCGGAAAGAGACTTATGCCTATTTGTTGTTCGCTCAGCCTTGAACCATCCGTGTGAATTTCTGTTTTGTTGCTAATTTACTTTTACAAAAAAAAAAACATATTTGAAACTTTATATAACATGAATTAAAGCTTATAAATCCACTAATTATCTTTAACAACATTTTCAACCAAACATATTATTTCAACTACATATCAAGCGATACAATAAAACAATTCAATCACTAAGCTACTCATTTTTAGCTTTCGCTGCGCCACTCTATTAAATCTGCAAGGATGTCAATTGGGGTGAGATGACAGCTCAATATAATGCACCCATATTCTCTAAAGATGTGCAAACATAATCATTTTATCAAGGAATAACATACGTTAAGAAATACAGTGCAACTTCAACGAATATATTCAACCAACAACATTACCTCACAAATATTATTTTCATTAAATCACCTAATTCATTTGTCCAATCATGAGTTCACAATGTCAATATTACTGTCAATAATTTATCTAATAAGATTTCAACATATAAGTTCATAGCACCAATAGTATTTTCAGCAATTCATCCAATCATATTTCACACACGAATTCATAACACTATTAATATTTCCTACAAATACGTCAATTTGTATTTCAATGCTTGAGTTCATAAAACCAATAAGGTTTCCACTAATAATTCAATAGAGATTTCAACACACGATTCACAAATTAATATTATCACCAACAAGCCATGAGTTCACAACATTTATATCATTATCAACAAATCATTTATCAAATCATCTATTTAGGATTCAACTCATCAATTCACAACAACAATTCATCCATTTGAAATTCACAAATGAGTTCATAACGCTGATTATGTTACCAACAACTTATTTAATTTAGATTTCGAACACATTATTCACATATTTATAAGTCACCTCAAACCATGAGTTCACGGTACGAAAACCTTGGTTCGTACACCACCTATCGTTTATCGGCACGGATAGCCTCCATCGATGGTCAGGAACAAAATTTCCTATGGAGATCATACCCATTTGCTCTTGGGGATCATTACCCTTTTAATTAATAGTACGAAAACCTTAGTTCGTACACCACCTATCGTTTACCGGCACGGACAGCCGCCATCGATGGTCGGGAAACACAAGTTCCCATGGGGATCATTACCCATTTAACTCTCGGGGATCATTTCCCGCCGTCAGCATGAGAATAAATTCCATATAACGGAAAAACATGAACTCATTTCCTTTTATAAATCATTTTCACAAACAACACTAGCAACCATGGCTTATCAACATGAATTTCTTTCAAGCGTTTATGCAAACAAGTTAACTGCAGCCATATTACATTGTATCTTCCATGGTAATAACTTTATCTGATCATCCCCAAATTTTACAGGAAACTTCTTGACACATTCTTATATTACATATACAAATTTCACACCAAACCAACGGTTCAAACAAAAGATGTTGAATTTATAATTACAACCTAAAAAATGGGCATATTACATGTTGTTACCAAACAATTCATGATAAATTAATACAAATCTGAAATTAACCCAATCCAAAGCAAATTGAAAGATAAGATGTTTATCTACAACTTATATTAATACCTCAAATCCTTTTAACGCTATTAAGACTTCCTAAGAACATCAAAATCACAGCAAGGCGAAACTTTTCAGAAATTCAGAAACTATCACCCAATTTCAAACAAACATTCAACGGTGAGTTTACATTGGAAAATTCCCAAATTTTAACAAGAGATTCTAAAACATGTTTAATATCAATTAGAGAAGCCTGATCATCAACAAGAGGCACATAGTTATTCTAATAAATTACTGAACCATTACAATACAAAATCATATAAAGTAAACACCAAAGAAAAACACCTAAAGAGAAAGGGTTTCACATTCTACCTTTTATTAGCTACAATCTCCTTTAGATTCTTCATAGAATTCTCCTCTAAAACCAAGCTCCATATCCTTCCCATACTCCCTATATTTTAGTTTCCTAATCTATAATATTATTCTTCTTCATTTGATAAAAAAAACTATATATATAATAATGCTAAGTCTTTTCATTTTTCTCTTAATTTTATTAAATTATTAAAATTAAATAGGTGACTATATTTCCACCTTAGCCTTTCTAGTTCAATCAAACCACCTAGGCTAAGGCCAAGGAACATTAACTTAAGACACAAGGTCAACTAATTTCGGTAAAACCCGACCCAAAAAAAGTAACTAAAAATACAGGGTATTACAAAAAGGTTCCAAAGAATGCGGAACAAAAGATGGGAGAGTTAAAGGACAAGGTTCCAAAGAATGTGGAGCAAAAAATATGGGAGTTAAATGAAATGGTTCCAAAGGAAACACAAGAAAAAGACTTGGTGGTGGAGACGATGTTAAACAGTTAACAAGAAATTTTGGAGAAAGTCTGATGGTGGAAATAATTATGTCAAGTGAAAGGAAAGGGATGGTTCGTATTCCAAACACAACATAACCACCCCTAGAGACGAGGAGGGTCGATATGTCCGGAACTGATATATCATTTATGAAAATTAACTTATTTTTTTCCCCGACTTTGTTCGTGAGTATATTAAGGCCACTGATGAGGCACATGCATATGGGAATTGTGGTTACCACGTCTTCGTGGATCAACTTGGACCCTTTGAAGATGCGAAAGATTGGGGTTGTGACCAAATTGACAATGTAAGGTAAAAATATTTATTGAAACTACATTATTACCGAGATTATTACAAACCAATGATGAGATTTAGAAGAGAAGAGTCTGAAATGGTGTTAAACGAAAGGTTTGTTGCATGTGAACGACGGTTACACGGAAATAAATGTTTGACAAACGAGTATTGGATGTCCATACCAATATGTGGCCAACTACTCGCCAACACATTCAATTGCTTCATTCATTTAATCTCAAATTCATTAAGTTTGACATTTGCACCAATAAAAATACCATTTGATGAAGAATCAGATAAAACAAGAAGAGTGGTGATTGGTAACGTGCACGGAAGCCATTACATTGGCCTCCAATTGAGTGAAAGAAGCCCATTACCTCCATTATTCGATTGTACCGAAATGTCCAAGTCCCGGTGTAATAGATTCGAGGAAAGTATTGAATTTTGGAAGGCATTACTAATATCTAATAATAATGCCTCCTTCGTATTTATGAGTGACGGTGAGGATAACTAAATATGGTGAAGGGTGGTGAAAAGCTTTTGAATGACTCACTAGGAATAAAAGATTTTGTCTAAAAGTGACAATAGGTTCATATGTATTTTGGTATTTTGTCTAGATGGATAGCGACAATATTATATTTATTTTGAAAGAAATCTCATTATGAATGAAGTATTTTGTTGAATTGATTTTGCATTGATAAAAATTTAGGGATGAACTTAGTTATGGTTGGGTTTTGTACCTTATGGACCGAACCGTAAATAATCCTGTTACATATATAAATGAAACTACAACCAAATTTCATTACCTAAAACAATATTACAACCATTAAACCATTAACTAGTACACATATAAATGAAACTACAACCCATCAAATCACATGACATTACAAAAGTACCAACAATCAGGTCTACAGGTGAGATAAAAGTCCTTTAGGATATTGAAATGAGGTAAGTACTGAAAATTTGATCTTTCCATCTTCTCTACTCCTAAATAGATCTCTCTAATACTTCAGCGTCAGTTTCATCCCTAAGTCGTATTTGACCAATAATACGAACTAATGCCATAAATTCTTTAACTTGATCCTGTATATTTCCATATCGACGAAACAACTTAGCAAAATCATTGTTATAAGGGTTACAGGTTTTAGAACAAAAGTTCTCATAGATGGTTCTCCAATAACTTGTACTCACAAAACCAGCTCGACGTTGTTTTTCTCCTCGTGAGCATGACAAACCAACCGTAATAGAAGTTGATGATTTTTTTCAGTGTTACGATTTGGTTCGTGAGTATGAGAACCCAACCATAAGTAAACCTTCACATATATTTTTCATGTTTTGATGCATTCTAATTTGAAAATTCAGCTAATATAATCCAAATATAAAACTTGTTCGTTAGTTCTAAGTTAGAATTCATAACAAACCACACAAAATACCATTAATTCGTCATAAATTTCAAAGAATTCATAACAAACAACCAAAGGAAACTAAAAATTCTTCTACAATTATGATATTGATAAAGTTTAAGGAGAATGTTTACTCTTTACAAGCATGACCACGACCTATTTTGGAACCACCAGTACGAGGACCTTCATGGACACCATGACCCAGACCGAGCTTGCACATCCTCTTCTACGGATTCATAACTTGTGGCTTTCACTACTAGGTGATGGATAACGTTGATTAGTACCCACACCTCTCGACGAATGTTTACTCCTCATCAAGCCCTTATCTAATTCCTCAAATGATTAATTCTTGTTTGGAAGGTCCTTAATTTGGTTTTGTAAATCCCTTAGTTGTGCACTTGTGAGGACCTCACCCTTTTTGACACATGGAGTCAATGTTTGTGCCAAGTGAAGGCATCGCTTTTTCTATTTGACATATCAAAGTGAAACATATTAGTAGAAATATAGCGTCATGAAACATATTAGTAGAAACATAGCATCATGAAACATAACTACTTTATTTTCCGTCATGAATATGGTGTTTTCCATTTTATATATCAAATGCACCTTTCTTCTCGGTTTCACACTTCTTCTTTTCTTGAGCCCTTTGGATATATTTCGCCGTATCCGAATCATTATTGATCACATGAGGATGACCAAAATTGTAATACTGAACTATATCTTGATTCCTAGTCTATAATTAGTTAAGTCTTGGACTAGGATAGAAATGTGGTTAAAAAACAAAGGATTACAACAATCATCATGGCGTTCTACCGTTTGAACGCGAATATCAACCAAAGATTTTGGAGAACTTCATCAACAAAAGGTAAGTAAAGATTGAACCACCTATATCTCAAGTTATATTCACTTTCTATCATTTTGAGACGATGTCGCATAACTAATTAGACTAGTATGCATAGACAAGAATTTCGAGTCAAGTTTATTTTGATAATTTCTCGAAATATAATGGCTAAGCTTAATGAACATTTCTTCATACTTGATGAATTTCGATTTAGGACAATTTATTTTTCGGAATCAAAATCGTAATTCAAGTTTATCATTCGGAAATAACCTAGAACAGTGATATGTGTCATTCAGGAATATTTCGATTTGATTTAGAGAAATAAAGAAATATTATTGATTCGGATACAAGACAATGGCATCAGTTTTACTGGTAAAATCGTTATAAGTCTGAACCCGTATTACATGTATTCGTAAAAGTAGTGGAGTAGCTATATAAATGTTAACTTACAGATTAGTGGTAAACATATTCTTATGTATATCATATTAGAAATATGTGTGACTCATGAAACCGGGTAGGTGTTCATACTCGTATGCAAACCATTCTTGAACTGTGGATATGAACCGTGGGTGAGTATCCAAACTGGTATGCAAGATTAAATAGTTCTATGTTATAGAACTCGGTAGTATTTCCAAACCAGTACACAAACCGATCCAATTATGTGAACTCCGGAACCGGTATAGTCTTTGAGTTTCCTAACCGGTAAGCAAACCTAAAAAGTTCAGTGAACTCCGGAACTTAGGTTTGGTAGAAAGTTTGCAAACTAGTACGCAAACCTAAAAAGTTATGTGAACTCCGGAAATTGGTTTTGGTATAAATTTTTCAAACTGGTTTGCAAACTGTGACTGAACCGAATCACGAACTACTATGTATTTGTATTCGTACATCTACTGATCATGTCGATTATACTTTCAAGTTTATTTAAATTATTTCTTCGAGATAATTAACACTTGATTAATTCTCTATAAACAGTATACTTAAATGATCACATGTTTGTGACTCGGATTTAATGTCTTGTGTGTTCAAGTAAATGAAGATTAAGCTTTTAAGTTCGTACCTGCTATTTTCGGATAACAATGTTGAACATAGTCTTTGTACACGGTTCGGTTACGGTCTCACCTAACCAGAGTGTATATATTTTTTATGTAAATCATATTCAAAGTTTCATCTAACGGTGAATATTGATTGCTTGGTTCCAAATCTATCTTAGCTTAAAACTAAAGCAATCTATGCTTTGACTGTCTATAAAGGGGGGAACTCCAAGAAACTGGGATCTTTGAATCCTGACACTACTTTTTGGTGTGTCCTAGTTGTATCTAGAGTCGTCTTCTCCAGAAACCCTGTTAGGGTTTAGCGACTATAAAGACTTCATTGGGATTTGTGAAGTCAGGTCCAGTTATCTTTCCTTGATAACTCGAGTATCCTGATCTTGATTGTTTGTAGTGTTTACTCCAACTATCAAGATAGATAGTGGTCATCAAAGTTTTATTCGGCTCAGACTTTGTTGATTCCATGATTTTTATACTTGTGAGGTTAATAATAATCTAGGCTTCACTTCCGGTTGCATAAGTCCGGATTTTGAGGATAGCTAGACTTTTGTCAAATTGATATCGATTTCAATCACCTTGATCATACCTTCAATCGCAATCAGGAAATTAATTATATAGGCTTAATCTATGGGAGGAAGATTTGGTTTAAAGTCTTCAATTGAGTTGAAGCAACTCTTAGTTGGTGGGACGTCATTTAAGGGAGTCAATTGTGAGGAGTCCTGCTGGGATTCAAGAGGCGTAAGGAGCGCGACTGTAAATTAATCGTTGGGATACCTTTTATGGCTCAACTACATTCCAATCCGAAGTTAATTGGTAGTAGCATAGTATGTGTAGCGGCTTAATATAGTTTGGTGTTCAATCTGGGCTAGGTCCCATAATCTTTCTGCATTTGCGGTTTCCTCGTTAACAAAACTTATGGTATTTGTGATATTTCTTTTTTCGCGTTATATTATTTATCTTTATAATTGAAATATCACAGGGAGTGCGTTAATCAATCATAGTAGAGAAATCCAAACTAGTTTATTGGACATGACTTGATTGATTCTTGGACATTGGTTTTTGGTACCGTCCAAGTTATCTCTTTGTGATTAGGTTCACTGATTCAACTCTGTAAACGTTCTCAGCACAAGAGATATAGATACAAATCTTAATATTATTCCTTGATTGAGTTTTACTCTCGGAGTAGTATTGAGTTTGTCCATTCGGATTGCCTAAGAAAAAAGTGGTGGTGTATTTTGGTACCCCCGCGTTTTCAAATACCATGCCAAATAATCTTCTTCGGCCAAATTTGTGCCTAGAGCAGGAATGAGCTCCTTCATATGGACTTGGTATCGTTCTTCATTGCGGTCATTCCAAACATCAATAGTTGGCATTGGGTTGTAGTTGAGCACGATATTGGCACTTTTTGCGATGGAACCATTAACACACAATTTGAAGGATTCTTTAGTGACTTTATGTTGCACATAACCATATTAGCGGAGAAATCGACGTAGGTTGGCCATTACAAACCCTAGAGGATGAAACAAAGGCCCGTTGTAGGATTCCAAACTTGAAAAAAATACGACCATCTATATCTTCTCCTAAAGGATCTTTCATGAGTCTCAAGTAAGGATCAAATATCACATCTTCAACAGTGAGAGAATCCATTTTCAACCTCAAATCAGTTATCTTCTCTTCTTTGTTCTTTATTTGGGTACCTGTGAATATGAACTTTTTCCCCGTAGGACGAGTATCTCCCACTTCCCAAGATGTAGATGGTCTCATGCTCGGAAAGTGGTCATATACCCATGCCTAACAAATTATATATAAACATAAAACATATATACATAAATAAATAAATAACAAAATTGAAATTATAACAAAATAAAATTGAAATTATATAAATTACCTGAAAAAGACCAACATTCCCAACAGCTTCAGTGGCTCCATCCCTCGAAGCTTTTCGAAAACTATCAAGTAAATTAGTGAGGGTGGCGGTTGATGGGATTTTGTACAGTGGTAAATAAGGGTTTGTTTCACAACTTGTGAAGATTGTGATTTTAGATTTAAATTTTTAAGACTAAATAATATAGCAAACTCAATTAAAAAGTGTTGTGAAAAATATGGAGAGACTAGGGATAGGATTCCACCATTGATCAATATTAGTGATTTAATAAAACAAAAAAATATGCAACTCAACATTCAATTTGATTCTAATAGTATTGCCTAGACATGTAGATTTTCAAAAGAATAGATGTTAATCGCAAGCATAGAACATCAAAACCCTAAAGAAAACATGCTCTATCAAGAAAAAATACAGCTAACTAATCAAAATCATATAACCAATTTTTAGTTCAATGCAAAAATCATAATATAATTGTTATAATTAATTTGAAATAGAAATATATCACTTTTACCTAAACAATAGCTTCCTCCATCTCCTCATCATGGAAACACACTCAAAAATCATATGCATTGCTCAAAGGGTGTTCACATATGATGAAATGGGAGAAAAATGATAAAACCAGGTTTATAACACTTATATTTGTTACAAACTCAAATGTTACAGAGAACGATACATTATATATGTCACTGTAGCTTAACGAAAATTTCCTAGAGTCTAACGTTCTTCGTTTTCTTCACAGCAACAGAAAATTATTCCTCTGCAACTAATTGTTTCCGGCTCTGTGATGCTCTAACATCTCCTCAAACTCTCCATCCCCCTGTTTTACTCTTCAAAAACTTATTTATACCCATAGGACCAAGAATATCTCCGTGTTAATGCAAATAATCCTCCACTAATCAATAGTGGGAATTAAGTGTTTGGACCTCTCCTCACTCTCTCTTACTCAAATGACCTTTGACTTAAAATTCATTTTCGAAAAAATTAACCAATTTTGTTGAAATGACTTTTAAAAAAAAAAGGAGGGTCATTTGGATAAAGATGTTCGATGATGTCAGTTATCAAATAAATTATATCCTTTAAGGGTATAATCGTCATGCACACTTAAACATAATATGTCTCACAAATCATACGTAATAATTCGACAAATTTTATATATTTGGAAAGCTTTTTGAAATACCTACACAACGAGCGTAAATACAACTATCAAATTTTCATTTCATGGAATTTTTCATTCTCTAAATATTTTTTTTTAAATTTTCTTCATATTTTATAATGTGCAGACAATATGCACACTGATTTTTTTACATATTCTTTTTTTAATTTTCTTCATATTTTATAGTGTGCAGGCAATATGCACACTGATTTTTGTAAATGATTTTTTTAATTTTCTTCATATTTTATAGTGTGTTGGCAAATGCACACCGGTTATTTTATTAATCCTACTTCCTATAATATTCTAGGGCCACTAGAATAATTTGCAAATTTTATTAAATAACCCTGGGGCCAAGAGAGTAAAATCCATAATTTCTAGGGTCATAAGAATAATTTACTCAATCAATAATATCCTCGGTTGCCAGTTAAGGAAATATTTTTTTATTCTCCTCCCTTTCATGCGTCAACTGCAGTTTGTGCACTCCAAATTCATGGATTACAAGTTCCAGAAGAAGTCAGGATCCCTCTTTCCTCACACAAACCTCCAGTTATGCATACAGAATCCCGAAAATATCTCTTGACTTTGTTTTCTTTAAACTCGGTGATACTTTCCCTTTTTTACGTTTCTGAAGTGATTACCTCCACTGCGAAGAATGACAGATTTTCACTGAGTTTTATCATCAACAATGAGGGTTTTTCTCACATAGTTTAAGTGTATGGTTTGATAATATTAATGGTGTTTTTTTGAAGATTGAAGAGCTTAAACTATTAATTAGTTGTTGAAAATGGTGACTTTCTTACAAGATAGCGTCGCAATGTTCGCAAATATAATGAGGTTGGTAATCACAAACCTATATTGTGAATTTTGAATTATTTTCAGAAACCCTAATTTAGCAAATATAGGGATTTCTTTTCATAAACCCTATTTGGGAAAATTGATGGTTGTGTTTACTAATCTTATCGTGTATTGAATTTTGTTATGTGTCTGTGCAAGAAATATATGAGGAACCTAGTTAGAAGTTTTAGGTTTGAAGAATCTGGTATAAATAAGGTTAGGTTTTTTTGATAATATTATTGTCAATTGTGGTGGATTAAATAGTTTTGGTGATGTTTTTCATGTTGTATATCATTTACCACCTATTAAGAAGGTTAACCTAACTTGGTTTAGTGAGACACACCCATTTTATATGGCTAATGATGATGAATTCTATGAAATATGGGATAAATGAGTAGTTGAAGATGATGGGTATATTCATCTTTACATGAATATTACCAACAAGAAGTTCCTCTAAGTGATGAATTCCCTTCCAGTTCTAGTGTTTCAATTGCTAAGAGTTATTCAACACCCGAGAAGGTAAAAAGCACTTCAAAGATACACATTAACAGGTCTGCATCACCAGTCACCCTTGACCCATATGTGTTTGCAATACCTAAGAAAAGGATTTTGTTCAGTAAATCACCTTAGATGATTAGGATAAGTATGGTTGTCTCTAAGTATATTAATGCAGTCATTTGGGATTTGGGTAGTGTGAGTGGTAAGAGGTTGTTTGTTAATATGGATGGTGAAATATCAGTTGAAGCAAGACAAGATAAGTTGGAGTATGAGAATATACAACTCACAAATAATGATGAAAATGTTTGCCATCCCATTGATAATTGTAGAAGTCCAGTTTCTGATGACGCAAAAATGGGTAGTGAAGTGTATACTGAATTTTTGAACAACTACTTTGGGGGGCAGACTCTTTTGATTTCTTACATCCACAACTATATAATAAAAATGCAGGTAATGTTTATATCTCAATGTTTTGATTTTATACATGTCTCTTATCTGCATCTTAACTTGTCTGCCTTTTGTTATAGATGAAGTAGCCAATGACAAAAATTATGGTTTTATTGAGGAGTATGACCCAAAAGGAAAAGCAATAGTTGATGAACCATTTGATGCTTACATTGGGTAATAGTTCTGATAGCTCTAAATTTTTAGATGAATAAGGTACTTTATCAGTTCAGGGAGTTGCTGAGGATGATGGTCAGAAAACAGTTTGGAGTCAATCAGTATGACCAAGTTTGGGGCCACATATAGAAGCTGCTGAAAGAACATATGACTTTGATGATGAGACTAGTAATGTTGAAGAATTTATAGATGTTGATACAATATTTGTGGGGATGGTGTTTATGGATAGGAAAGATTTTAAGAACCACTTAAGGGAATATGCAGTCAAGAAAAAATTTCAGTACAAGTTGAAGCCCAATGACAAAGAAAGGATTAAAGTTAATTGAAAGTTTAACAAGTCTCAGAGTTGTAAGTTTTTAATATATGCAAGTGTTAGAAGTCATGAACCTACTTTCATAGTCAGCATGATGAACCTGGAGCATACATGTGTCACAAAAGGTGTAACTAAAAACAAGGAAACAAATGTAGAATTTGTAACACAATTTTTGTATGAGAAGCTGAAGAAAGGAAACCCAATGACAATTCCATATGCTTTGCAGGATCAATTCCACATTACTTATAATACCAGTGTTCCCTATCACGTGGCTTGGATAGCTAGAACTAAGATACTAAAAAGAGTAAATGACAGTTCTGATGATTCTTATAGACTCATTCTAGCCTTTTGTGATATGGTGGAGAAAATCAACACTGGTTCTCAGAAAAACTATACATACGGAAGGTGAGTTCCCTTTTAACATGGTTTGTAGATTAAATTATTATTTTTCACCTTTGTAACTGTGAAATTGAACTTTAATACATGTATTTAGTTATTCTTATATGTTTTATCTTGTTATTGCAATGTTGATCACTGCTTTGAGTCAATGACAATTTCTTTTGTAGCACCACTGAAATCATTTTATGATGGATGTAGAAATGTGATTGGTATGGATGCTTGTCATTTGACTGGAAAGTATGGTGGGTGTTTAATGGCAGCAACTGCTTTGGATGCAGAAAATAGGATAGTGCCATTGGCAATAATGATTTGTATCAATGATATTGGTGAGAATCGACACCTATTTTTGAAAGCATTGAAGCCCTATATTGACAAATATCCTGCAAGAAAGCTAACTTTTATTTCGGTCGGTAAAAAATGGCATTTAAAATTAGTGTCAGGATCATTTCCTGATCATAACCAAAGATATTGTTTCAGGTAAGTTGGTTTGGTGAAGTTTGTTAAGATATTGTTATATTTTCACCTGTAGACATATGTATGCAAATTTCAAAAAATATTATAAAGGTTCACGACCACCTTCACATAATGTTGCTCTATGTTATAAGGAAAGATATTGGAAGGTAATTGTTGATCTTTATGTATAACTATTGTTGTTTTTGATATTTTTTGGGTTAGTGAGTCATGTTATTTTAATGACTAGCTCAATATGGATTAGCTCTTAAAGTTGTCTCCAGCAATGGCAAACTATATGATGAAGGAAAACCTAAAACAGTGGTATAATGTATTCTATGACCAATCGACTTGTTCTGGGCACACTATCAGTAACTTTTATGAGTCATTCAAGAACATGATTAGCCCAATGGGAGACAAGCCCATATATACTTTTGGAATGATGTATTCCCAACTTGTTATGGGTATGTTTTATAAAAGAAGAAATTTGTGTAATAAGATGGAAAATGGAAAGTTGGTGCCAAAAGTTGAGAAGTTGATTAAGAAGATACAAAATTGCATAAGTCACTTGAGAGTTAATGGAGATGTCTATGCCAGGTTATATGAGGTGAAGAATATTGAAAACAATTCTCTGTTTTAAGTTGACATTATTTAAAAGACTTGTAGTTTCATTCAGTGGAAACTCAGACGAATACCTTGCATACATGATGTATATATATTGATGGATATGAGAATTAATTTGGATATATGAGTGAGTTTTTAGACCTTTTTTTTAGTTATTTTTTAAACCAATGCTCTGTTTCAAATTGAATGTGTGCTTTATTATTAGTTTAGGTGTCTTAATGCTTTTATGTTTTATTGGTGGTAGTTATTGCAGCAAGTACCATCTTGTTGATGCATTGAAAGCTACATATGCTCATGAGAATGGTCTATTACTAGGCAGGGAAGACTGGGATGAGGAAATATACACATTTACCCTTTACTATGCATGTCCTTTTATGTAATTTACTCCTGACATTGTTAGGCAATCTTTCACTTTATGTGCAAAGTATTTCTTTAATAGTTAGGATTTCCAGTTCACTACTTATAGTTCCCTTATCTCTTTTTCAGATCTTATGTATCTCTTCTTTATCTTTTCTTCATCTCTTTATTTTTATCATTGTGCAGCCAGAAGACACAATTTATATGAAACCTCCTATTGACATAAAAAATCCAGGGAGACCCTACAAGAAAAGAAAAGGGGCTTATAATGAAAATAAAGTTAGAAGTTGTACCAGATACAAGATAATTGTACATAACAAGAAAACATGTGTTGGTGCACCTGTTGGATCTAATCCAAAAACAGAGAGGCAAAGAACCATGGTTCAAAGGACGATCTCACTAAACTTCTTATCCAGATCTATATCTAGTTGATTTTAGTACTAGCAAGAGGGCCATAGGTATATGAGGAGGAAGAGGAAAATGAGTTGCATCATCTTCATCTACTACTGCATCATCATCTCAACCTAAAAATAGTTCTGATGTTGGTGCATCATCATCTTCAAATGTAGTTGGTAAAGGTTCAATAGGTGGTAGAGGCAGGTCTGGAAGTGGACTACAAGTGCATCAAACACCTTCACAGAGTATTGTAAGTGTTGATGGGGTGAGTCAAACACTGATTCATACTTTCACAGTTCCAAAACCAAAAGGAAATAAGACCTTTCCTTATACTCAGTGAAGTGTTGTTGCTAGCTTATGGTCTTTGTTTTTTGTTTTTTTTAGTTTACTTTTGTTACTGCAACTGTTTACAGAAGTTGGTTAACTTTTGGATTGATGAAAAGTGACTTTTGGTTTGTGTGTATGTTATGTTAATCTTAATGGTGTGAGATTCAGACTAATTTTCTTATTTTATTCAAACTTTTTCAAATTACATTATAGATTATTACATTTATATATTTTCATTTTTCTTGCATAATTCGGCCATTTTTAGAGATATACATTGGATCTTGCCGCATTAAGAAAAAAATCAGAAAACATTGAAATTAAAAGTCAGTTGAAGCATTTGAGGAAAGCAATATTTTAGTTGTGTACATTCTGGCATATCTTTAGCATCATTGTTCCATTATACTTCTTCTTCTTGCAGGGTTGATTCTTCCATGGACAATTGTTGTACATATAACTCTTGTCACCATAAGAAAAGCAGGAATGTGCAGTTGGGAGTTGAACTTTCATTGATCTTTTTTGGTTTGTGTCATTTGCAAACCACTCAAAGTATGAGAAGATTGAGCATTACTTCATCACTCAATTGCAAGGTATATTCTTACACCTTTAATAGATCCATGGACAATCAATAGGATCATGCATACCAATCTTACATAAACAACAAATGATATTGTTGATGCTTCTTGATGCCTCATCTTAATTGATGCATCATTCACTTTTGCCTCCACCCATTTGTTGTTTGAACATGTTATCTGTTTTGTTTGTTGGAATAAAAAGATGAGTATAAATGTCTGCAGGTATATGAAGAAAAATAAAATTAGACCTTTGGGAACGGTCTGATTTCTATCCACAAAATTGTTGCCACGCATCAGGGTCTCCACATGTATCAATTGGTTAAGACCGGTGTATCAATTGGTTTTTGTTCACCTTGATTTATCAAAATACGGAACAAAAACTCGTAGGTATTTATGTGGGAGACAGATTTATCTATTCGATAGACTTTTCCTTACTGAGTAAAAATCACTTATTTACTCTATATATTCCCCCCCCCCTTTTGTCACAAAATGACAAAGGTTAGAGCAAATAAAGGAAAAATCGAAAGGATCTTACAAATTTAAAATATTTGTAAACAACCTATAAGAGTTAAGCACGAAGGTTTCACATACCACTTTAGATAGCCAATATAAAAAAAGAAACTACAAAGTAATTTAGTTTCAATATGTTATCAAGGAAAGAATTTCCCGAAGAAATTTTCCCTAATAATTTAACAAATCGACCAAGAAACTTAATTACCTTGTTAAATTGATTGTGAATGTACAATCGCTTATTTCGATAAGACCAAAATAAAGATCAAAATTAACTTTGTTTCTCTCATCATGCTCTAATTATTCAGACAATAACTCATACCTTTACCTTTAGACAAGACAAACACTAGGTTAGTTAACTAGTCTTTCTTGTCAAGGCATTTAATTAGACTTGAATAACCGAATCCTCCAATTTGATAAGTCTAACTAAGATCATAATTAACTTAGTTTCTCTTATCCGGAATCAATTGAACTAAACAACTAATCTTGTATTTTGTTAAGCCTTAAACAATACATACAAACCAAAATAAATTGACTTGCACAATTATTTTCTTAACCGAAAGCAATTGAAACAAACATAAACATTATAGCACCGCAATTGCTTAAACATAAACATAAACACTTGATACCCAACAGTAAAGAAGATACCAAATAATAGGACAAATAAATTGACACAATTTTTCTTAACTGGAAACAATTGAATCACACACACACACACATCCATACACAATATAATGGAACATGTTAAAGCATAGCTCTGTTGAGAGCCCACCAAGCGTTGGTATGTCAAGTTTGGTTGTCATATTTTAGTGAATCAAAACTCATTTAAAGAGTCACTTGATTATATACTAGAGTCCACTTCGTATAGGTTAGCTTGAAAGTGTTAGGATATGAGAATTACAAGTATTACATGAAGACTTGAAGAATGTAAAGAAGTATGGAGCTACAACGACAACATCATCCTTCCTCTTGAGGTTAGTAATATTTGACTTGAACTGTTTCATTCCCTAACGTATCTTTCAAGTCGTGCATATTGAAAATATAACTGCAAAGATGTGTATGATACTATAGTTAGACATAGTATTAAGGAATACAATACGAGGTTTATTGCTTAACCATTAAACTTAGGATATAAGACATCGACATGATCATATGAATGCTATTGTGATTATGTATGGGTATGAGTGAAGATTTCATCCTAGGAAACATTGTTTTACATTCGTTTAAAGGAAGTGAGTTCATAAACTTGTTTTGTGAATCGAAAGGGAAATAACTAGGATTATTGGTATTGTTATTCATTGAAAATCTATTTTGAATTACCAATATGTGTGTTTAGTATAACCGCTCATAAACTTGTTTATGTATCTTGGTAAAACTATTCACAAGGCCTGACTTATGTATGGGTATGACTTTTATTAGTGAAACCGATCTTAAGTAATCACTCAAGATAGTATGATCGATGCCTTGTAAATAACAACTTTTATCTAGTCATTGGGGAACCGATCCTAGTAAGAGGTGTAACAAATTTACAAGAGGGAATCAATCCTTGTAAGAGGTGCAACACGTTTTTAGTAGATGGGGGAACCGATCCTATGAACATATGCAAAATGTTTGTAGTTTTGGGGGAACCGATCCTATGAACATGTGCCACAAGTTTGTAGTTTGGGGGGAACCGATCCTATGGACATATGCAACCGAATACAAGTAGTTACCATAAGTTTTGGGGAAGCGATCCTATGAACATGTGCAACAAGTTTGTAGTTTTGGGGGAACCGATCCTATGGACATGTGCAACCGAATACAAGTAGTTACCATAAGTTGCGGGGAACTGATCCTAGTACCTAGTCAACCGAATATTGGTAACTAGCGTGACTATGCATAATACTCACATGGAGGTAGAACCGAACTTGTTTTGGTAGAACCATGAAACCCATGATTGGTGATTTGATAGGATAATCAATCACATAGTTCTTGGAATTCAGACGAACCAATTCTAAACTTGTTTGGAAGTGTGGAAAATCGTTTCCAAGATTGTAAGTATGAAAAATGACTTGCAAAGTAAATATGTTGACATACTTTGAACATGTGCAGTAACTCTTATCATTAATTATTCAAAGATATTCCTTAATAGCTAAAGGAAAATCCCAGGATCGAAATAAATTGAGAATCTTTTATTTAAGGTTTCTTAGTTTTTATATGCTATTTATTTTCTAGCAAATAAATGCATATCTTTAGAAAATAATAATTAGTAATGTGCATTTACTTATTATAGATTTTTCTATTGGGATTTCGGTCAATATTTGGACAGTGCATTTCTAGGAGTTATGAAAAACCAATTTTGTGTTTATTGCATATCTTTGAGAATATTCGGTTTTGGAAATTCCTTCGTGTCCAAACCTCCTTGTCTATGAATATTGAAGTTTGCATTTCGAGCAAACTAATCCTCAGAGCCAAAAAATCTACCTAGTTGTGTTGTTACTGGTGGAGCCGCCTATTCAGAGAGAAAAGTAACCTAATTAGGAGAAATCTCTTACGGCCGCTCGGTTTAAAGACTTCTTCGGGATTGAGAAGCTCTATTAGTACCGTTGGTGGGAAACTAGATAATTGCGATTTATTATTAGTTTTAGATTGATTTGATTGACTAACGGTTGTTGAAATTTGATTGCACCTAGTTTGTTTATGCTTGAGAATCTTCTCTTATGATATAAGATTTACTCAAACTAAATCGAAGTTTCGACGGGGATATTTAGACTGTTTGTAAATATAAAGATGTTTTGTGATAATACAATGTTAATAGACTCCATTCTATGTGTGATTGATCACAAGAGATTCAAGTTGATTGTGTGCAGGTGCTGATTGAATATTAAAGAAGACTTTTTGGGTTCATAATCTTTGGTGTGCACAATACTTGTTTCGTTTGGAAAGGGATCCAACTATAATCGGTTTATCTTTGTGATAGATTGGATTGATTAGTTGAGTAGATCGGCATCAATACACTTCTTTGTGATTAATAGTATTGATTGCATAGTCTAACAATTACTTCGGTAGTTGTTGAGAGATTGATCTAAGGATCCAAAAAAGGAGTTTATTGGTTAAACGGAAGAGCCTTTGTCAAACTCATATCCCGTTGTTTTAAAAAATTTGCTACCGAACATATTTGTTGTTCCTTTACTGTTTGGAATATGAACTAAAGTAATTGTTCCAAGTACGTGACTTATTACAAGTTTGAAGCGTGGGAATACTTAGGAAACTAGGTGAACTATAGGTTTAGTTTCTTGGTCTCAACTATACGATGTTGGTTTGATTTTGTATAGCGGCTTAATTCTGAGAGTATTCAATTTTGAACTAGGTCCCAGGGTTTTTCTGCATTTGCGGTTTCCTCGTTAACAAAATCTTGTTGTATCTTTCACTTTTCTATTTCCGCAATTATAATTGTTTTATTATAATTAGAAGTAAAATACACAAACGTTAATTCCTATTTTACTTGATATACAATCCCTTGAGTTTGGTTAAGTACGAACCTATTATCAAGTAAACATACTTTGTTGTTGTATTGTCTCGATCTCATATCCATAGATGATTACACGAAGTGTGAACCATTTAGTTGTATTTGTTAGAGAACTGCTCGGTCAAACTCACATGCGTTGCTATCTCAAGCATGTTTGTCAATCTTAGTGATGAAAACTATAAAGTCTTGATTTCTAGTCTACTATAGCTAAGGTCTCGGACTAGGATAGAAAGTGTAGTTGATCTCAAGAACTCCATGGAGATCATCATACAAGATGAAGGACTACTCAAGGAACAAGTGGATCTTCATCGACTAAAAGGTATGTGGAGACTTGAACTTATCTATCAATCAAAAGTCTATCTACTATATCTCCTATCTTGAGACAAAAGTCGTTTTACTATATAGACTAAGAATATGCACATGTGACATTTCGAGATGCGTATATCTCGTTTATCTATTTCTTGAAATAAGTGTTGGTAAATATTTTGCTTTAGCCAAGTCCATCTTTTCCTAGTGAAGAAAGTCATGTTATGTTTCAATCACTTTGGAAATCGCTCTGACGAAAAATAGTTTGTAAATAACAACTATATAACATCCTCTGAGAATGTTTCAATGATTGAAATGAGAGTTTAGACTATATAACCATTGTGGTATATAAACATTATTGTGGAAACACATATATGTATAAGTCCTTAACACTTGAACCAAAGTTTGCGAACTTTATTGATCAAGTGGAACCGAAACGTGAGCAGCAACTCAGTCCGCGAACCCAGTCCGTGAACTGGCGTAAGTTCTCGAACCCGAGAATATCTACTGAAGTTGAAGCTCAGGTGCAGTCCGCGAACCCAGTCCGCTAACTGACGAAAGTTCTCATCCCGAGAAATTCTGCTGGAGTTTATTAACTTCAACCGGTTAGCTTGAGTCCGCGAACTCAAGAGGTTATGTCTGTAAACGTTGTTCGTGAACTTATCTTAAATTACTAAGGAATGCTTTTACAAATCGTGGCTTTATAGTTCATGAAATGATTCGAGTGAATCACATCATTTTTAATTCAATTGTGTCTTGTGTAGTACATGAGATCTCATAGCAATTGAACAACTCTCTAACTAGTTCATTTGAGTCATTTGGACTAGTTATGGTGAAGAAGAATATGGTTGATATGAAAGTTATCATTTGTCTAACCATTTTGGTTGACTAATATTGAACCAACTATTGTACACGTTTGGGTACGGTTACACAAACCCAAAAACGTCAAGTACATGTGTGTATGGCAAGCTAAATTTTCAATCTAACGGTTGAGAAATATTAGCTTGTATCTAATCATGTTTTCATCTAACGGTGAATATTGAATGCTTTGTTAGTAAGCTAACATTGATTGCAAACCCTGATTTGAAAGACTATATAAGGGAGAACTCTATCAACTGGAAAACCTAATCCCCACAAATTATGTGTGATACTATTTTGCTAAAGCTATAGTCGATTCTCCTTTAATCTTTGGTTTTATTCTTCTAAACCAGGTTAACAACTTAAAGACTTCATTGGGATTGTGAAGCTAGACCGATACTACTTTTCTTGTAGTTGTGTGATCTGATCTTACTTTTTATATCGTACGAGTACAATTGTAATAATTGGCTTGAGATTTATATCTCCGATAGGCAAGATAAAAGTAGTCACAAACATCTTCGTCTCATTGTTTGTGATTCCTCAATAATCTTCTTCGCTGCGTCGATTAAGTTTATTGTGAGGTGATTGATGAAACTGAGCTGTTCTTCGGGAAAATAAGTCTGGTTTTATCGATTGGTTCTTGTTCACCTTGATTTATCAAAAGACGGAACAAATCTCGTAGGTTTATTCGTAGGAGACGAATTTATCTATTACCTGTAGACTTTTCTGTGTGAGACAGATTTGTTTATTAAAGTCTTCGACTTTGGGTCATAGCAACTCTTGGTTGTGGGTGAGATCAGCTAAGGTAATCAAGTGCGCAGTATCTTGTTAGGATCAGTATGAGATTGGTTGGGGTTTAATTACAGTCCAGATTGAAGTTAATTTGGAGTAGGCTAGTGTCTGTAGCGGCTTAATACAGTGTATGTTTAATCTGGACTAGGTCCCAGGGTTTTTCTGCATTTGCGGTTTCCTCGTTAACAAAATTCTGGTGTCCGTGTTATTTTTATTCCGCATTATATTTTGTTATATAATTGAAATAATACAGGCTGTGCGTTGTTCAATCGATTAGAATATCCGACCTTATTGGTTGTTGATTTAAATCGATTGACACTTGGATTTTGGTCTTTGGTACCATCCAAGTTATCTCTCTTTGATTAGACTCGCGAATCATATTTGCTTGATTAAATCAAATCGAGAGATTGAGATAATAACTCATTGAGTATTTTCTATTAATTGAGTCTAACTGTCTAGTTGATTCTCTATAAAACAACTCGAAGTTTTCCATACAGATTGCTAATGAAAACATTGGGTGGTGTTGTTAGACCCCCGCTTTTTCAGTATTATCTCGACTCAGTCCATAGACAATCACTTTCGGAAAAGGACTTATAGGTGGAAAAGTTTTAGATTGAGGTATATTTGGGTACCCTCATCTTTTCAATTGGTATTAGAGCAGGCAAACACGAAAATATCTAACAATCTGTGTTTGATGCGATCCAACCTATAAGACATGAGTCAAAGTAAATAAAGTTTTAGCGAGAGTGAAAACTAAAGAAAGACTCAGTTAACGTATCGCAAGACGTTAAAAGTTTTGATTTTAAGAAATGCTTAAAAGGAGTTTCTTTATCAAGTTCTACTTGCTATTCTGAGAATAAGTCTGAATGTTCTCTATACGACACTAAGTTAAGCCCTGTATTCGAAACTAATGTTTCAGACTCTGAAAAATGTCTTTTTGATAACGAGAATTTTTTGAGTTCTATGCTTGAGATTTCTGATGAAAGATCAAGTGTAAAAACATCAGAACTAAAAGAATTGAGCAAAAAATTTATTATTTGTTCTATTGATCTTCTTTCAGCACTTAAAAAATAACGAGATTTAACTTTAAAGTTTGAAAATTTCGATGAAGAGCATAACTTGCTGAAAGAAAAATTCTCACAACAAATACAGAGTCTTAATAAAAAAATATGTGCTAGTCTTTCTCAAGGTGAGAAAGATCGTAATACGTCTCTTGAAAAGGTACATTTGTTGGAAGAGAAAATTATTGAATCTGATGCAAGGATTAACTCTCAACAAAAGAACTTTGAAGAAAAAGAAGGAGAATATCTCACACGAGAAAAATGCCTTGAGGCTGATCTAGATTGATAAAATCAAGACGTTGGAAGAAGAAATTTTGGACCTTAAAAAGTTCAATGTTAGCTCAAACAATTTAACCTCAATGTTAGAAGCAAGTAGAAATCATCGTGATACACGAGGATTGGGCTATAAGGGAATAGATGCTTCAAATATTAACAAAGAGGTAAAATTTGTTAAAGCTACTAATTCTTCTCAACCAGAGGCTTCCACTGATGTCAAAAATGATACTATTTCTTGTAAAGAATTAAAATCAGTCAAGCCTAAGGATTATGTTCAACCATTCTCTTCAAGTAAAGCAATCAAAGAAAGCACTTCTGCTAATGTCAAGAAAGCAACAACATTGAACAAGGATAAGAAGAAGATGAAAAAGAAAACTCGTCGAGCTCAAATGCAAGAGGATCACCAAAAGGTAACATTAAAACTCATACTTCGTATATTTATACTAAGTATTTTTATTATTGTGGTAATAAAGGACACTTGCAATGGGGATGCAAAGTTCGTAAGATGCAAGATGCACTTTCTATTGTATCAAACTAATCGGCTAAGTTTTCTCCTCATAAGAAATCAGGTCGGTATTGTCCTAAGTTTAGGCAAAAGAATTATTATAATGATAGTTCAAATTTTGCATATCACTCGACAAGGTCATTTCATAGAAGGCCCAATTATAGAAAGAGAGATGATTTTTTAAATGCAAAAATAAGATATGATGTTCCAAATTGGAGAAAGGGTATTTCACAAAATATTCAAAAGGACAATGATCATAATGGTATGAAGGAGAAATCTGCTCCCACGAAACCCAACACTAAATGGGTCCCTAAGTCCTCCATAGCCAAGAAGGGACCAAAAGTTAGTCACAAGAATGAATGTCAGCTGTTAATTGTTGGTGACAATAATTACAAGAGTCTTCTTGAAAGACTAAAGAAATACATCATGTATGAAATCTCTTGTACTAGTAAAGGTTGTGATAATGACACTCTTCATCACAAGTCAAAGAAGAAAAATAAGATATGGAACAAGAGAAAACAAACCAATCAAGAGGTGAAGAATGATGATTCTGTCTTAGTCACTCATGACGAACAAGACAAGGCTCAACTCAACACAACCTAGTTGTGTTAGAATGTGCATGCTCACCTTGGTGATCAATCTTTTGAAAGGTGAGGAAGTACATGAAACCGAGCACGTGATCTCTCAGTTATTATATGACTAATTAACATCTCTAGGGAGATTTATTTTCTTTTATACTCATACTTTCTCCATATATATTTGAGGTTTTGATAAAAACGGTAATTTTGAGTTTATGATGTTGATATCTACTGATTAACATCTCTAGGGAGATTTATTTTCTTTTATACTGTAGCTCTTGAGGTTTTTAAAAACGGTAATTTTGAGTTTTGATGTTGAAATCATATATGTGTAGCTCGAGCCAAAAATCACCGAATTCATATATCGTATGCAAAAGTTATGTCAAAAACAGTTTAGTGTTGTGATCCATCACAAGTAACTCTTGGGAACCGATCCTAGTGATAGGTGCAATGTTGGGAACCGATCCTAGTGAGAGGTCCCTATACGAAGAAGTGTAAAACTGTTTTTCTCCTAACTTCTTCGCCCGAACTCGGAATGGCCTCATTCTTTTTGCGTTCATTTCGCCATTCAATTCCCTACAAGATAGAGGTAATTACAATACTTGATTCTTTGTTGAAAATTTATGGCATATTGCATTTGCGTTTATGAGATGTTTGATTTCGGTTTTATCACCTTAATATCGGATCTCATAATATGTGAACCCTTATGGTTTGGGTAACTTTTTGATTTAGCGGGATTAAGTTCTAGACCATGTTGGTAGGATTTATCAAAGGATCATGAGGGGTTCCTATAGAAACAATATGTGAAAAAGTCACAATATGTTGAATCTTTTGATTTAGCATAAAAGCATATGTGTTTCGAGGTTTCAACTTTTGCATCGCATATTTAAAACCGGTTTTCAACCTTTCTCTGGTAAAGGTTGCTCTTTGTTGTTGTTCCTTTGTTTTGGCGGGAGGATGACAACTTTAATGGAGGAGAGTTCTAAGTGAACTTGCGCTTAATGACATATATTTCTGAGTAATATAGTCTTGTTTATGCAGATTCACGATGCATTACAGCAAGTGTCGTTTGACAAACCCACAAGTCGGAGCAGTATTTCAAATTTTTCTCACAAAGAAGCCTCCGCACGCATACTATAGGATAAATAAAGTTACTAGTTCTTTTCAAGAAATTGTCAATGCTTGTGGGTAAGTCCCTGTTCTGATAATAGGCTATTAGCTTACTAACTAAATAAGATTTTTTTCACAAAGGCCGTTTTTTATTGTAATTCAGGAGCAGATATCTGCCGATATTTGCGTCGGCGGTGACTTTTTTTTTAGCTTGAAAATTATTTTTCAACGGATATAAACGTGGGAACATTATCCGCTGCACAAATCATCTGAAATGAGCAACGGATATAACTGCCAACAAATAAATAAAATATTGACAAAAAATGCAATGGGACCCAATGGAACATTTATAAACGTCACAAAATGGCTGTTTTGGTGTAGTGTAAGTGGAGAAGAGGATGCGAAATTTGAGGTAACAATCTTGTTAGTTAATTGTTTTCCTGTTTAAGAAAAACAAGATTTTATTTTATATCTTTATTGCTTTTGCTTAACAAAATTTCGGTACAATTGATGTTGATTCCATTATTTGTGTATGGATGTTTGATTGTGATTCAATTGTTTCCGGTTAAGAAAAACTATTGTTATCTTTCGTTATTGTTTGGTATTAATTGTTTAGGCTTACAAAAATTCGGTGCAATTGCGGTGCTATAATGTCTATATTTGTTTCAATTGCTTCCGGTTAAGATAAATGATTATGCAAGTTGATTTATTTGGTTTGTATGGATTGTTTATGGCTTAACAAAAGTGTTTCAGGAATATTTGTTTAGTCCAAGTGATTTCCGGATAGGAGAAACTAAGTTTTTCGGATCTTAGTTAGACTTATCTGTTAGAGCATTGCTCGGTCGAACTCGCATGCGTTGCTATCTCAAGCATGTTTGTCAATATTAGTGATTAAAACTATACGTCTTGATTTCTAGTTTACTTATGACTAAGTCTCGGTCTAGGATAGTTAAGTATAGTTGAGCTCCAGACTCCATGGAGATTATCTTACGAAGACGAAGAACTACTCAAGGAACCAGTGGAACTTCATCCAACCAAAAGGTATGTGGAGACTTGAACTTATCTATCACTCAAAAGTTTATCTATCTCCTACTATTGAGACAATAGTCGTATAAGTATGATAGTTTTCATACATACACATTTGCTATTTCGAGCTGAGTTTACTCGCCTATCTTTTTCTCGAAATATGTGTTGGTAAGCTTTCGCTTTAATCACTTTTCATCTTTACCCGTGATGAAAGTCATGATGATGTTTCAATCTGGAAAATAGCTTTGATGATGATAGTCGTGAATAACGAATGTTATAACATTATAGAAGAATGTTTCAATGATTGAAATGTAGAGTTGAGATTACGTAACCATCTATGGATATAACCATATATAGTGTGTTCGCACATTAGTGTATAAATCCATGTACCGGAAACCAAGTGTATGCATATGTGTGCATGCGGTATTGGTGAAGGAGACAGGTTAGGTACACGTACCCATAGCGTACTGGCGGAAATTTTCGAACCGAATTTTTTTGCTGAGTTTGTAAGTTTGCAAACTTTCAAACCAGTCACCTTAGGTACGTGTACCCACGGAAGTTTTCGAACCGAATTTTTTTGCTGAGTTTGTTAACTTAAATCTGGTAGCTAAGGTACGCATACCCATACGCGTACCCAAGCTGATTATATTTCTCAAATCGGTAAGCTCATGAACTTAAACAATAAATCAATAAGGAATGCAATCTTTGCAAACTGAGGCTATATTTAGGGGTGCCAACGGGTCCTATCGGGTCTGGGTAGTGCACTACCCAGAAGCGGACCCGATAATTTGAGTCGGTTCCGGGTACGGTTCTCTAATATAGGGACCCGGAACCGAACCCGATAAAAACAATGGGTAATTGTCGGGTCCGGGTAGTTGTCGGTTATTTCCTGGAGTGTCTCATAATTTAATTTAAAATCAACCTGGAGTTTCTAGATATGAAGATTTGTGGTAATCTGTCACCAAATAAAACCAAAATCAAATAAAGTTCAAAGTATATAGTCTACATACGAAAGAGAAATCAAAGCACAAAGTACAGACAATAATTAACGAATGGAGTGTTCCATCACATTGATTACAGATCACAAATATGACAAGATTCAAGCATCAGTTAAGTACTAACAACAAATATAGCCCTTGATTAGTTTTGAGTTTCTGATGAAGGCACATGTATAGACTCTATCACCTTACAAGTTACAGGTGCTTTTCACGAGACATGTAGCTTAATTAGTTTTTTTGATCTTAAAACAGTACATTGAGATCCATTAATTCAGTGAAGAAGACTTTCGGAACACAACCAACTTATTCATCTATCGTTGCTTTTCAATAAAAAAGAAATGATTGAATAATTCTAACCTAAGAGAATTCAATAAAAAGAAGAAACAGAAAGATTAAAACTGAAAAATTCCAACCTAAGAGAGGGAAGAAAAAAACATTTACAAGATGAATTCAGAGGCAGTAATGAATATTTCCTTAGAATCCTTACCTTGTTATATATTTATGGAGAATTTAGGGATTTATGGAAAATTTAGCCGGGTACCCAATACCCGTCGGGTATAACCGATAAGGACCCGAATTTTGTCGGTTCCAAATGGGTATTAAATTTGCTAACGGGTCTGATGTTGAGACCCGGAACCGAACCCGATTAACTCGGTTCCAGTTCGGTTCCGAGTAATCGGGTACCCTTTGGCAGCCCTAGCTATATTGTTCATGAATTAATTCGAGTGAATCAAACTGATTTCGTTTCAATTGTGTCTATGTATAAAGATCTAAGAAATTGAACAACTCTTCAACTAGTTCTTTTGAGTTATTTGAATTAGTTGTGAAGAAGATGATATGGTTGATATGAAACTACTCATATGGATAACCATTGGTTAACTATTTGTGAACCAACCAAATGTACACCTTTAGGTACGGTTACTCAAACCTAATTGAAACACATTTCATTTGTGTGTGACAAGCTAAGTTTCGATCTAACGGTTGAAAGATATTAGCTTGGATAAATCAGGTTTTTCATCTAACGGTGAATATTGAATGGTTTGTTACCAAGGTAACTTAGATTGTAAATCCTGTTTTGAAAACTATATAAAGGAGACGTCTAGCAACTGGAAAAACTAATCCCCACACCTCATGTGTGATACTAGTTGGTTTTGCTAGAGTCGATTCTCTTTTAACTTCTCGAGACCATGTCGGTTAACGACTTAAAGACTTCATTGGGATTGTGAAGCCAGACGAAACTACTTCTCTTGTAGTTGAGCGATCTGATCTTACTATTTTCTATTGTTCGAGTTCAATTGAATAATTGGCTTGAGATTATATCTCCGATAGGGCAAGATAAAAAGAAATCACAAACATCTTTGTCTCATCGTTTGTGATTCCGCAATATCTAGTTTCGCTACCATATGATTTAGATTATTATGAGGTGATCAATAATTCTAGGATGTTCTTTGGGAATATAAGTTCGGGTTATTGAGTAGTTCCTGTTCACCTTGATTTTATCAAAAGACGGAACAAAACTCATGTTTGTACCCAAAATTACTTTTAGGCACAAAACACGATTGAATCGATGATTTGATGTATAGTTTAGGGTTAGGAAACGAATTGATGAACAATAAAAGAGACACTGATTTTACGTGGTTCGGCAAGTTGTGCCTACATCCACGGATGAACCCCGTAAGGAGAAGTATTATATTGATATGTGATTACAAAATATGGTTCGCCTTCCCCCTTAGGGTTTAAAACTATGTACTTATATAATCGTACAAACTTGTAGAATGTTCCAGAATTTTCTCCTAGGGTTTCATAAATATGCCTATGGATATGGGCCGATGAAATGGATCTGTAAAATGGACCAACATAAATGGGCTACCGGACTTGGACCGTCACGCCTTTCCTTTTATCGTTGATGTAGTTTACCCATATTGGTACCCCAATACCATGGTACAAACAACTCATAGGTTTATCTGTGGGAGACAGATTTATATATTATCGTAGACTTTTATGTGTGATATTGATTTGTTTATTAAATTCTTCGACTTTGGGTCGTAGCAACTCTTGGTTGTGGGTGAGATCAGCTAAGGGAATCAAGTGCGTAGTATCCTACTGGGATCATAGACGTAAGGAGCGCAATTGTACCTTGAATCAGTGTGATATTGATTAGGGTTCAACTAAAGTCCAGACCGAAGTTAGTTTGTAGTAGGCTAGTGTATGTAGTAGCTTAATACAATGTGGTGTTTAATCTGGACTTGGTCCCAGGGTTTTCTACATTTGCGATTTCCTCGTTAACAAAATTTTTGGTGTTTGTGTTATTTCTATTTCGCATTATATTTTGTTATATAACTGAAATATCACAGGTTGTGCGTTGTATCGATCAATTGTGAAATCCAACCTTTGGTTGTTGATTGGAAATTGATTGATCCTTGGATATTGGTTTTTGGTACCATCCAAGTTTATTTCTCTTGTATTTGATAAAGACTCGCAGATTTCTATTTGCTTGAGTATAGATCAAATTGAGAGATAGAGATATTAACTCCTTGATATACTTTTTTATTAAGATTGAGTCTGACTGTCTAGTTGATTCTCTTAAAAGTATATTAGAGTTAGTCTGTACATATTGCTAATCGAAATATTAGGTGAAGTTGTTAGACCCCCACTTTTTCAATTGGTATCAGAGCCAGAAAACACGTTAAAGACCTTATAAGTATGTGTTTGTAGCGATATGGTTATGGACATGTCTATCTTTAATAACGTACAAGTTCAGAAATTACCAGATGATTATGAAAGCTTGGATTCACCTGAGAGAACTGTCACATCTTTGTTAATATCTAAACATTCTCTTCATGTAAAAATTGTTGATTGGGAAACACTCTTAGAAGAACAGTTGGATAAACTTTCTTATGAAGGTGATTCAGATATTGATAGAGATGTTGATAAGGAAGTCTCATAATATGATAAGTTTTTCGATTCGTTGAAAATGAAAAAGATTACAACTTCTCATGTCACATCTCTTCTGACTCCTATATGTCGAGAACACAAGAAATTAAAAAGGATCTACGGTGGTCTTTATTGTCATAATTGCTCTTGCGAATCGGTCCTCAAAGATACCGAGGAAAACCTGAGTAGAAAGTTACTTGAATGTGATCGTGTATATCAAAAATACTTCTTTTTTGAAGAGAAACTTGCAGAAACCGAAGGAAGGATTAACTCTCAGCAAGCAAGTTTTGATGACAGAGAAATCGCTCTTCTCGCCCGAGAAAATTGCCTTGAGAATGATTTAGCTGCTGCTCTTGATAAAATCAAGATGTTGGAAGATGACTTGAAAAAGTTCAATACTAGTTCAAGCAAATTAACCACTATGCTATGAGCAAGTAAAAATCATCGTGATACACGAGGATTGGGATATAAGGGAATAAATGCTCCAAGTATTAGCAAAGAGGTAAAATTTGTCAAGTCTAGTGATTATTCTCAACAAAAGTTTTCCACTGATGGAAAAAGTAAAATACCTTCACCAGCAGTTAATGTTCAAAAGAGCAAAGTATATCAACCTCCAAAGTCAGCACACACGGAGGAAATAACATTCATTATGTTTTCCACTATTGCGGAAATAAAGGTCACCTGGAAAGGAGATGTCGTTTCCGTATAAGGAATGATAAAATTCATGATGTTCTTGTTTGGGAATCACAAGAATTTGTGAAACCAAGATCATATGTTAAGACTAATCCCCTTAACGTTACAGGTTTTAATCAGTACCGCGATCAACATAGATTTGCTTATAAACGTCATATGAAGCCTTTTCATAATCGTAATGGTTATCAAAAAGATAACTTCTTAAAGTCGAAGACAAGATCCGATGCTCCCAATTGGAGAAATACTAACTTGCAAAAGAATAGTCAATCCAATTCTCTTTCGAGAAATCTAGAAGAGAGTAATGGGAAGAAAGTTTCGGTTATTCCTAAACGCACACAGAAGTGGATACCAAAGAAAGTCGATGATGTTTTGAGTGTGAAAAGGAATGATCTCCCAGAAAATTCCATGACTATGGATAAGGCAGTATCAATGATGTTAGAACTTAAAAATTTCTTTGGAAAGATGGATTTGGATGTGAAAGGTTCTAAAAGCGATATCTTTCATGATAATCCAAAAGTCACTTGTGGTGAGCAAGATATTGTTCACCTCAACACAACTTGATTGTGTTGTAAGTGCATCCTCACCAAAGAATGCCCTGATATATATATACAGTGAGGGAAGCACGAGAATTGGGGCACACAGATTATGTTCAGTAAGTCGATTGGATTCTTCTAAAAAGGTATGTCTATGAACTTGCGCAATATTTGTGTTTTATTTGCTTAGAGTACTTATAATGATCCATGTACCTTGCTTATCGTTCAATTCTACCTAACTTGATCCGTGTTTAAGGTTTTTAAATGTTTAGGTTTGAAAATAGTAGTTCAGGATGTTTGGACTTCATGGTACACATATTAGGTGTGCATACCATCATTTAAAATCAAAATCTAGGGGTTTAAGTACGCATACCCGTTTGCATACTGCTCCAGGTCACGAAAATTCGTTTTCAAACCCGTATGCATACTTGCCTTAGACGTCGATATTTGGTAAACTTGTTTTGGCCGTAACTTCTTTATCTAAACTCGGAATGACCTCATTCTTTTTGCATTATCTTCTTATTTGAATTCTCTTAAAATTGGAGATGAGAATTCCTGATTTTGGATGAGTTAAGATTGGTAAACTATTAGGGAAAATTGCTTTGGGCAATCGTTTCCTAGATAACATGTTAAAACCAAATTACTTGTAGTTTCGGTTTTGATATTGGTTATCTAAAATGGTGTGTAAAACCCTCATGCTCAACTCTCATAGGTTTGCAAAATTATCTTTGTGAGATTTGTAAGATCCTTTCGGTTTGTCCTTTATTTTTTCACTTCTTTGTCATTTTGTGACAAAAATGAGGAGAAATATATGGAGTAAACAAGTGATATTGACTTGTTGTGAGTTGGTATCACTAAGGGAAAGGACATGTGTGCTAAAATGTTTATTATAATGAAAAGAGTGAAAGCATAGACTAAGGGAAGTCATATACCATATGATGTATAGTTATGAGGAACTACATGGAAATAACAAAGACGTGCGGATTGAAAATCTACCTATCTTACCTTTAGGGGGAGTATTAGGTTTGTTATTATAATGTCAGCAACGGAATTTAAGGATTGAATTTAATGCAGGTTTTGTGCTGTTGAACTTGGAATCAAGCATATGTGTATAATGAATATTTGTAATTTGTTTATCCATATGATGTAAGAGTTTTGTCACTAAAATTGACAAAGGGGGAGATTGTTAGAGCATAGATCGGTTGAACCCACCAAGCGTTGGTATGTCAATTTTGGTTGTCATATTTTAGTGAATCAAAACTCATTTAAAGAGTCGCTTGATTACATACTAGAGTCAATTTCGCATAGGTTAGCTTGAAAGTGTTAGGATATGAGACTTACACGTATTAATGAAGACTTGAAGAATGTGAAGAAGTATGGAGCTATAACAACAACATCATCCTTCCTCTTGAGGTTAGTAATATTTGACTTGAACTGTTTCATTCCCTAACGTATCTTTCAAGTCGTGCATATTGAAAACATAACTACAAAGTTGTGTATGATATTATAGTTAGACATAGTATTAAGTAATACAATACGAGGTTTATTGCTTAACCATTAAACTTTGCATATAAGACATCGACATGATCATATGAATGCTATTATGATTATGTATGGGTATGAGTGAGGATTTCATCCTAGGAAACAATTTTTTTACATTCTTTTAAAGGAAGTAAGTTCATAAACTTTTTTTGTGAATCAAAAGGAAATCGCAAGGCTTATTGGTATTGTTATTCATTGTAAATATATTTTGAATTACCAATAAGTGTGTTTAGTATAACCGCTCATAAACTTGTTTATGTATCTTGGTAAAACTATTCACAAGGCCTGACTTATGTATGGGTATGAATTTTATTAGTGAAACCGATCTTAAGTAATCACTCAAGATGGTATGATCGATGCCTTGTAAATAGAAACTTTTATCTAGTCATTGGGGAACCGATCCTAGTAAGAGGTGTAACAAATTTACAAGAGGGAATCGATCCTTGTAAGAGGTGAAACCCGTTTTTAGTAGATGGGGGAACCGATCCTATGAACATGTGCAACAAGTTTGTAGTTTTGAGGGAAACGATCCTATGGACATGTGTAACTGAATACAAGTAGTTACCATAAGTTGTGGGGAACCGATCCTAGTACCTAGTCAACCGAATTTTGGTAACTAGCGTGAATATGCATAGTACTCACATGGAGGTAGAACCGAACTTGTTTTGGTAGAACCGTGAAACCCATGATTGGTGATTTGATAGGATAATCAATCACATAGTTCTTGGAATTCAGACGAACCAATTATAAACTTGTTTGGAAGTGTGGCAAATCGTTTCCAGGAGTGTAAGTATGAAAAAGGACTTGCAAAGTAAAGATGTCGACATACTTTGAACATGTGCAGTAACTCTTATCATTAATTATTCAAAGATATTCCTTAACAGCTAAAGGAGAATCCAGGATCGAAATAAATTGAGATTTTTTTTATTTAAGGTTTCTTAGTTTTTATATGTTATTTATTTTCTAGCAAATAAATGCATATCTTTAGAAAATAAATTAGTAATGTGTATTTACTGATTGTAGATTTTTTTATTGAGATTTTGGTCAATATTTGGACAGTGCATTTCCAGGAGTTATGAAAACCAATTTTGTGTTTATTGCATATCTTTGAGAATATTCGGTTTTGGAAATTCCTTGGTGTCCAAACTTCCTTGTCTATAAATATTGAAGTTTGCATTTCGAGAAAACTAATCCTTAGAGACAGCAAAACTACCTAGTTGTGTTGTTACTGGTGGAGCCACCTATTCGGAGAGGAAAGTAACTTAATTAGGCGAAATCTCTTACAGCCGCTCCGTTTAAAGACTTCTTTGGGATCGAGAAGCTCTATTAGTATCGTTGGTGGGAAACTAGATAATTGCGGTTTATTATTAGTTTTCGATTGATTTGATTGAATAACGGTTGTTGAACTTTGATTGCACCTAGTTTTTTTATGCTTGAGAATCTTCTCTTCTGATATAAGATTCACTTAAACTAAATCGAAGTTTCAACGGGGATCTTTAGACTGTTTGTAGATCTAAATACATCTTGTGATAATTCAACGTTAACATACTCCGTTCTGTGTGTGATTGATTACAAGAGATTAAAGTTTATTGTGTGCAGGTGCTTGATCGTTGTCGTATGCGTCAAAAATAACTTACACTTTCTTACTACTCAAAATATAAATATAGCAAGGGCAAGAAAGGATCGATCCCACGGAGAGGACTAGGTTGTCTCGTTGTTTCAGTTTCCTATAAGTAACACCGGGGGTTTTCTGATTTTTATGCAAGTAATAAAAGTAAAAGCAAATAAAGAAATAAACAAACAAATCAAGGTAGTGAGAATATTGGGTAAATATTTCATCTTCAATTGTAAACAAGTGTTGAATATATGAATATAATTCGTATTTAATATTGCTATCATCAAAATCCCTAGAATACCTTATTGCAAGAATACTCCGTGAATTTCTTAAGTCATCAACACACACATTAGATCTGCGTATGTGAATTCTACCTAAAGAATAACTCAACGCCTTGCGCTAATCAAGTTCAATTCCTAGGAGCATTAAGTTTCAGAAATAGGCTAATCAATGCAACTATCATACATTGCGCATGACAATTCGAACAAAGGTCAACTTCTACATATGATTACAAGGATGTATCACTAAAAACTATAATCATATCATGCTACTCGTATTCAAGGTTATCGCTCGATGAAAACCCTAAAATAGCTATAGATATGGATGTATGATCAATCAATTCTAGACTCAACCAAACAAACATTCAATCATATTGCAATACATCAATCATGCAATTATTATAATCAGTAGAAAGTGAACGATGGTTTTGAGAGAAAACTAACTCATAAAGATCAAAACTTGTTTTCAAAATCCAACTACATCTTTAACCAATAATAAAAACTTAGTTACTCATGGCATAGGAGTTCATAACAAGAAGGAATAGAAAACCTATCATGTTTCTAAACCCTAGAACCCTAAAGTAGCAGCAGCCCCCTAATGGAGATATATCTAGGTTTAGAGAAAGATTTTCTATTTATATGCTTCTCCCAAAAGGATACCCAAAAGTAGGTCAAGTTCTCAAAATCCGTCTCTAAATCGTCCACCAAGCCCATGTGTGAATACCCATCTCAAAATTATGTGTGAAAAATTGGTCACTGGAAAACTGGGTCATTGTCGGAAGTTGGCCGAAATCCGGTCACCATCGCCGGAATTTATTGCCGGAAAATTTGTCTCTGGCCACTTGAACCATCGGAAACTGTCACCAGCAAGTGCACACTCCCAGCAGCTCATCTCCATATCTCTGCAATTCAAACAATCACAAAATACCATCTAAACCAATTCCTTGTTCTTGCGAAAACGTACCCAAAAGCGTGACGCGTAGCTCATATATCCGGCCTCCAACTCTTCCATTCGACTCATACCCCCTTCATGATTCAGTGAAACATTATGATCCCCACTTTCGGTTCCAAAATACGGCAACCGGAAATATGCTCACTGGCTCACCAATTTCGCCCACTTTTCGCACTGTTGTTGCAGTTTCAAAACAATCTCAGGCCAAACTTTCAGTTTATCGCCATACTGCAGCGACTCCAGCCTTAATTTGCATCTCATTGCAGCATCCAACTCAATTTCATTGCGCCATCACCTGCCATAGCTACTCCAGCTTCTATTCCAACATTCATCTCAGCTGCAAACCACCAATACCATGATTATCACTAGCAAGAACACTACTTTCTATCATTGCATCACCTGTAATTCAACCAATGCACCCATTTGATCCAACTCTTGCCAGCACAGCCAATTCCTCCAGCAGCAGCAGCATCACTAGCTGCAATATTAGTGCAGCATCTCCCATGGCCTCACTGCAACTTCGCTTCCGTACCCGCTTCATAACCCATCTCAGTAACATCAAACCACCTACTTTCTTGTACACCACCTTAAACAATAGCAGCAACCCACGGCAACCATAGATGCATCACTTGCACTTCACACACAACTGTATTCCCAGCTCCAGCTCCACATACCCATTCATTCTTCAGCCAATTATTGCACACACTTCTCATCTGGAGCCTCAATTTCATCCTAGTCCTCCAGGTCAGTTCCATATGCTCGTTGCTGCCATTCACCCATTCCTGCAACTCAATGCAGCATCAAGTTAACTGCATTAAAACCTGTTTCTCCACCACTCCAGGCGCAATACCATCTGACTACAGCTGCAACATCACTTCTTGAGCATCAACTCATTCCCAGATTCACTGCCAGCACCCTTAAATCTCTACTTAGCCCTTGTAATCTCCAACAATATAGCTCACCACCAATTTATGTAGCCACATCATTGGTCTTCTCGTGTGCCACTAAGACCTCCACTGCATCTGCAACATCAACTTGTAAATCATTCCACCTGAACCAGCAACTTTATTTCAAGACCAACCCATACATTCAATTACTTTACGCTACCACCACTAGTTCCACCTGCAATGCTCCAATGCCACCACAGTAAATCCCAGATTAGGCCATAAACTCCCATTCCAACATTCATACTACCCAGCACCTCAGCATCATTTTAACCACCAGCTCCCAGTTTTATTTCCTCTCCATATTCGATCAATGGGCCAAGCAAGCTCCAGTAAGACCCATTGCAGCACCAGCAAACCATCCTTCCACAAACCCATCAAGGTAACACACAATACCCATCTCTACTGCCACATTACTTCCAGCTCAAACCCTTCTTGCCAATCTCTTTCATTCCCTGTCTCGAATTCAACCAGACCCAAGCTATTTCTTTTCTAATACCAACCAGAACCATGGTCTAGCTGATAGCAAACCTGGGGCAGCACCTGGTGATGACTGAAGTTGAGTTTATGAAAAACTAATCTCTCATGCATTTTCTCGAACACCTGGTATGCGTCTTGCAGGTTGATGAAGATCACACATCAACTCCTTCTTAGGTCCCTTTTCTTATTCAGTGCAGCTCCAAGTACTCTCCCTGTAACTCACATCACCTGATACATCTCACCACCAAAGACTTGAGCCATCCATCTCAGAACACCAACACTTGTTCTTCTTAGTTTCTCAAACCCACAATTCATCTCAGATTCATCATATCCTTAGCAGCAATACCACCAGTTTCTATGGATTCTTCCTGAATCTTCTTCCTTGATTCGAACAACAACCTCCACCTTTTCCAGCAAACCCATTACTGTCTCTGTCTCAATTTCAGTATGACCATCTCTTCTGTCGACGAAGCCACCACCTTCTTAACACCACAAATCCTCATCTGCAGCGCATCAGAAACACAACAACATTGTCTTATTCTTTTCATTTAATCTCGATCTCTCGGACCCAACACACAACCACTGTTATTTTCTTAACTTCAGGTAAAAAGGAAATGGATTGAATGAGAGACATAAATCTCTCAAATTTAGGTCATGTAGGAACCAAAACTGATATCGACACTCCCACTTAATGTTAAGGGATAACCAACTCAAATATGGCTTGTCGGTTTCCGAGAACCGACAGCCTAATTCTTTGCTCAACTTGAAAACTGACAGTTCATTCTTGACCTCAATGCGCCATCTAGCCCGCTTCAAGTGTCGCTCTCCTGTGAATTGACCTTTCTGCCCTTTTTTCTCAAATTGAATGATTTCTTCTTCTTTTCCTCCGTGCGACTCCAGAGTAACTAATAACTCAAAAACGAATGTAAAATACATAATTTACTAGAAAAAATAGAAAAGAAAGCATAAACTCTAGATAGTAAATACGGTGTATTCTACACCTATCAAATTTCCCCACACTTAGACTTTGCTAGTCCTCGAGCAAATCAAACAAAACAAGAATACAACAACTCCGTGTCGTCGAGGCTATGATTACTTTTAGCATAAATAACAAGCCTTTAAACCCCTAGGTGTCCCTAGTGGACGAGTTATAGTCTCGTGAAGGTTTACAAGAAGTCTGCCTACAAAACCTATATTTCCAACTCCGTCTATTTGTGACAAATCAATGAACGAATCCAAAATGACTACAGGAGGAGGTACCTTGCACAAATTCAATTCATAATTAGTAAATAAAGCTTTAATTAGATAGTCGAACAAGCCACAATACTCGGAAACTAACAAACCACAATCACAATGAAAAGATTAAGAAGATGGATATAGATGTAGATGTTGGCGAATGTTCACAAGTGATCGATGTTTCCCATATTTGTCTGAAGGTCACTGCCAAGATGAGCCTATGCATCCTATTAGATTGAGCTACTGGTCTGAATTCTACATCAACTCACTGGCATATACAAGGGAACCAGGAGTGGTTTTATTCAACCAATATAATACTTTCTTTTCTTTTTCTTTTCACACTTTTTTTTTTTAGACAACATGATTAGATATTTTGGATCTAAGCGCATGCTTCTTGTCAGCAAGTATATGATAGTTGCCTTGGTTCCTGCATTCCATGCTTGTTTAGGCGATGGAGACAAGGACAACGTTTCACACATACTGCTATCCAAGTGTCTTTTTTTTTTATTCCATTTGGTCTAATTGGTCGGTCTCTTTTTTTTTTAGCAACTCAATCACTCTATTTCATCCTAGCAGTAATAACAATTCGATGTTTAGTGACCCACCAAAGCACTTAGAGAACAATAGATAAATATGGAAAAATAAAAATAGAATGTGATATGGTGATATTCCGAGATATGGTAACAACTATCATATTAATTGTGATTTCTGAGCTATGTTCGTCCCTTTTAGTTAATTGGTTCCTCAACTCCTGCAATCAAAATGGTTCCATCCACTAATGGTGTCATCCTAAAGGCACAAGTTTCTAGATTTTAGAGTTCAAAAAGCAAAAAAAAATTATTCTATTATTCTTTTTTTTTTGTTTTTTCGAACATAAGGGAAAAATAACAAGGCTAAAAACTCTATATGAGAACACTCCCCCACACTTAAACTTTACATTGTCCTCAATGTAAAATTTAGTCATTCAAAGTAAAGTTCAAGATGGGAAATTCATAACATGATATATATACACAATATGAAAATAAAATGCATGATAAAAACTCATTACTCCAACTCATAGTTATTTCTGAACAATAGAGGATAAACACTAAACAAGCTATTTAGGTGGTATCTAATCCCAACTCAGCCAATATATACACCTCACCACCAAGAAAAAATTCCACCTACTTAGAAAGGCTAGTGTTTATTCTAGATTGTTAACAAATCTCTAAAAGTTGGAGTTTTGATATGCAAATATACAAAATAAGAAAATAAAGATAAAAGACTTAAAATAAAATAAAAAGATAGAGATAGATACACAAAACCAGTGGGTTGCCTCCCATTAGCGCTTAGTTTAAAGTCGTCAGCCCGACATGCAATTTGAATTCCCCATACACCAATAATCGGAAAAGTTGGGGATCCACCCATAGCACCTGTTTTGCAAACACTAGCTTCGCACAAATATTAGTAATACAAAACAGAAACGAAGCTATTAACCGATAAAAGCTTCCCCCACACTTATTCTTGTCCACACCTGGAAGTCTATAAAGAATATATAAGTCGGGTACTTCCACGGTTTCTTGTTCCAAAATCTGTTTAGTGTGAGAATCAAGTTTCTCTAATGGAGGAAATCGAGAAACAAAGTCATTCAACAATGTTTTCGAATCACATATATTTAAACCAATAAGAGGTAACGGAGAAGAAATAATATGCAAAGGGTTAGACAAACCTCTCACAATATCTTGAATTACGGTATCCTCTTCATCCTTGAAAAACTCAAGTGAATCATTCACCTCTTGTATATCATGGTCCTCTATCAAACCTTGCAACCATTCTTCGTCCGTTTATGCCTTAACCAAAATCTCGGCATCAACATCTTTATTACAATCATATGCAAGCTCAATTGGGTCTTCCACAATATTGGTCATAACGGTCACATTCTCAACATTCTCCTCTTCTTTGTAAGGCACATACTCCACTGCGGATTCAAGTCTATCCATAAGGAACTTTTTTAGAACACTCATAGCATCATCCTCAAGCTCTACCTTTTGAATAGGCTCTTGATCATTATTAAGATCAATGCTTGAGCAAGCTGCACTAGTGTCATCATATTCCTCTTCGTCTTCATCTTGATCCCAAAAATATTTCATTGTACACTCCTCTTTGTTGTCACCATGAGTTGTTTCAAGCAATGTATCATAATCACCGTCACTTTCATAGTTAACATAAGGTTCTTCGTCGCTGAATTTAGTGTTGCTAAACTCTAACTCATCCTTTTGAATAGGTGAATGATCATTATTAAGATCAAGAGTTGAGTTAGCTACAAAATTATCAACACAAGTGCCCAAGGATTGGCCTTTTTCAACATTAGCATCAATCAAATATTCATCACAAACCATATGCACATTAGAATTATTCATACCTTCCTTACATTGATTAATGCCTCTTCGCAAGTTAGCAATACCTTCACGAAGTTCTTGGAGTTGCTCGTCTCTAGTCTCTTTAGCTTTTTGAAACTCTTGTCGTACAAAGTTAGAAAAGTTGTCTAACAAGTTAGAGACTTGTTGTTCACGAGCATAAGAATCCTCCCATCCTTGTGGTTGTTCACATACATACCCGCCATAAGGTTGTTGAGGAAAACCATAAGGTTCCATGGAATATTGGTCATAACCAATGAATTGGTTTTGATTATACCCCTGGAATTGGTAGTTGTCATATTGTTGAGGTTGTTGAAAAACGTATCTGTTGTTCCAATATGCTCCATCCATGAGAAATAAGTACCTGAAACACGATTCTCAAAACAAGGTTAAAACCCAGAAAATAAGAAAAACTAAAAAAAAAAAAAAAAAAAAAAGAAACCAAAAACAAGTGACAACCGTTGCCTCCCCTAAACGTGCCAAAATTTGATCGCTATCGTATGCGTCAAAAATAATTTACACTTTCTTACTACTCAAAATATAAATATAGCAAGGGCAAGAAAGGATCGATCCCACAGAGAGGACTAGGTTGTCTCGTTGTTTCGGTTTCCTATAAGTAACACCGGGGGTTTTCTGATTTTTATGCAAGTAATAAAAGTAAAAGCAAATAAAGAAATAAACAAACAAATCAAGGTAGTAAGAATATTGGGTAAAGATTTCATCTTCAATTGTAAACAAGTGTTGAATATATGAATAGAATTAGTATTTAATCTCGCTATCATCAAAAGCCCTAGAATACCTTATTGCAAGAATACTCCGTGAATTTCTTAAGTCATCAACACACACATTAGAGTTGCGTATGTGAATTCTACCTAAAGAATAACTCAACGCCTTGTGCTAATCAAGTTCAATTCCTAGGAGCATTAAGTTTCAGAAATAGGCTAATCAATGCAACTATCATACATTGAGCATGACAATTCGAACAAAGGTCAACTTCTACATATGATTACAAGGATGTATCACTACAAACTATAATCATATCATGCTACTCATATTCAAGGTTATCGCTCGATGAAAACCCTAAAATAGCTATAGATATGGATGTATGTTCAATAAATTCTAGACTCAACCAAACAAACATTCAATCATATTGCAATACATCAATCATGCAATTATTATAATCAGTAGAAAGTGAATGATGGTTTTGAGAGAAAACTAACTCATAAAGATCAAAACTTGTTTTCAAAATCCAACTACATCTTTAACCAATAATAAAAACTTAGTTACTCATGGCATAAGAGTTCATAACAAGAAGGAAGAGAAAACCTATCATGTTTCTAAACCCTAGAACCCTAAAGTAGCAGCAGCCCCCTAATGGAGATATATCTAGGTTTAGAGAAAGATTTTCTATTTATATGCTTCTCCCAAAAGGATACCCAAAAGTAGGCCAAGTTCTCAAAATTTGTCTCTAAATCGTCCACCAAGCCCATGTGTGAATACCCATCTCAAAATTATGTGTGAAAAATTGGTCACTGGAAAACTGGGTCATTGCCGGAAGTTGGCCGGAATCCGGTCACCGTCGCTGGAATTTATTGCCGAAAAATTTGTCTCAGGCCACTTGAACCATCGGAAACTGTCACCAGCAAGTGCACCCTCCTAGCAGCTCATCTCCATATCTCTGCAATTCAAACAAGCACAAAATACCATCTAAACCAATTCCTTGTTCTTGCGAAAACGTACCCAAAAGCGTGACGCGTAGCTCATATATCCGGCCTCCAACTCTTCCATTCGACTCATACCCCCTTCATGATTCAGTGAAACATTATGATCCCCACTTTCGGTTCCAAAATCCGGTAACCGGAACTATGCTCACTGGCTCACCAATTTCACCCACTTTTCGCACTGTTGCTGCAGTTTCAAAACAATCTCAGGCCAAACTTTCAGTTTATCGCCATACTGCAACGACTCCAGCCTTAATTTACAGCTCATTGCAGCATCCAACTCAATTTCATTGCGCCATCATCTGCCATAGCTACTCCAGCTTCTATTCCAGCATTCATCTCAGCTGCAAACCACCAATACCATGATTATCACCAGCAAGAACACTACTTTCTATCATTGCATCACCTGCAATTCAACCAATGCACCCATTTGATCCAACTCTTTCTAGCACATCCAATTCCTCCAGCAGCAGCATCACTAGCTGCAATATCAGTGCAGCATCTCCCATGGCCTCACTGCAACTTCGCTTACGTACCCGCTTCATAACCCATCTCAGTAACATCAAACCACCTACTTTCTTGTACACCACCTGAAACAATAGCAGCAACCCACGGCAACCATAGCTGCATCACTTGCACTTCACACACAACTGCATTCCCATCTCCAGCTCCACATACCCATTCATTCTTCAGCCAATTATTGCACACACTTCTCATCTGGAGCCTCAATTTCATCCTAGTCCTCCAGGTCAGTTCTATATGCTAGTCGCTGCCATTCACCCATTCCTGCAACTCAGTGCAGCATCAAGTTAACTGAATTAAAACCTGTTTCTCCACCACTCCATGCGCAATACCATCTGACTACAGCTGCAATATCACTTCTTGCGCATCAACTCATTCCCAGATTCACTGCCAGCACCCTTAAATCTCTACTTAGCCCTTGTAATCTCCAACAATATAGCTCACCACCAATTTATGTAGCCACAACATCGGTCTTCTCGTGCGCCACTAAGACCTCCACTGCATCTGCAACATCAACTTGCAAATCATTCCACCTGAACTAGCAACTTCATTTCAAGACCAACCCATACATTCAATTACTTCACGCTACCACCACTAGTTCCACCTGCAATGCTCCAATGACACCACAGTAAATCCCAGCTAAGGCCATAAACTCCCATTCCAACATTCACACTAGCCAGCACCTCAGCATCATTTTAACCACCAGCTCCCAGTTCTATTTCCTCTATGTATTCGATCAATGGGCCAAGAAAACTCCAGTAAGACCCATTGCAGCACCATCAAACCATCCTTCCACAAACCCATCAAGGCAACACACAGTACCCATCTCTACTGCCACATTACTTCCATCTCAAACCCTTCTTGCCAATCTCTTTCATTCCCTGTCTCGAATTCAACCAGACCCAAGCTATTTCATCTCTAATACCAACCAGAACCATGGTCTAGCTGATAGCAAACCTGGAGCAGCACCTGGTGATGAATGAAGTTGAGTTTATGAAAAACTAATCTCTTAGGCATTTTCTCGAACACCTGGTATGTGGCTTGCAGGATGATGAAGATCACACATCAACTTCTTCTTAGGTCCCTTTTCTTATTCAGTGCAGCTCCAACTCTCCCTGTAACTCACATCACCTGATACATCTCACCACCAAAGACTTGAGCCATCCATCTCAAACCACCAACAACTTGTTCTTTTTAGTTTCTCAAACCCACAATTCATCTCAGATTCATCATATCCTTAGCAGCAATACCACCAGTTTCTATGGATTCTTTCTGAATCTTCTTCCTTGATTCGAACAGCAACCTCTACCTTTTCCAGCAAACCCATTACAGTCTATGTCTCAATTTTAGTATGACCATATCTTTTGTCGACGAAACCAACACCTTATTAACACCGCAAATCCTCATCTGCAGCGCATCAGAAACACAACAACATTGTCTTATTCTTTTCATTTAATCTCGATCTCTCGGACCCAACACACAACCACTGCTCTTTTCTTAACTTCAGGTAAAAAGGAAATGGATTGAATGAGAGACATAAATCTCTAAAATTTAGGTCATGTAGGAACCAAAATTGATATCGACACTCCCACTTAATGTTAAGGGATAACCATCTCAAATATGGCTTATCGGTTTCCGAGAACCGACAGCCTAATTCTTTGCTCAACTCGAAAAATGACAGTTCATTCTTGACCTCAATGCGCCATCTAGCCCGCTTCAAGTGTCGCTCTCTTGTGAATTGACCTTTCTTCCCTTTTTGCTCAAATTGAATGATTTCTTCTTCTTTTCCTCCGTGCGACTCCAGAGTACCTAATAACTCAAAAACGAATGTAAAATACATAATTTACTAGAAAAAATAGCAAAGAAAGCATAAACTCTAGATAGTAAATACGGTGTATTCTACAACTATCAGTGCTGATTGAAGATTAAAGAAGATTTAAAAACAAGAAGACTTTTTGGGTTCATAATCTTTGGTGTGCACAATAATTGTTTCGAATGGAAAGGGATCCAACTATAATCAGTTTATCTTTATGATAGATTGGATTGATTAGTTGAGTAGATCGGCATCAATACACTTCTTTGTGATTAATATTATTGATTGCATAGTCTAACAATTACTTCGGTAGTTGTTGAGATATTGATCTAAGGATCCGAAAAATAAGTTTATTGGTTAAACAAAAGAGCCTTTGTCAAACTCATATCACATTGTTTGAAAAAAGTTGATACCGAATAGATTTGTTGTTTCTTTACTGTTTGGAATACGAACTAAAGGAATTATTCCAAGTACGTGACTTATTACAAGTTGGAGGCGTGGGAATACTGAGGGAACTAAGTGAAATATAGGATTAGTTGCTTGGTCTCAACTATACGAAGTTGGTTTGATTTTGTATAACGGCTTAATTATGAGAGTATTCAATTCAGAACTAGGTCCCAGGGTTTTTCTGCATTTGCGGTTTCCTCGTTAACAAAATCTTGCTGTAATCTTTTACTTTTATATTTCCGCAATTATAATTGTTTTATTATAATTAGAAGTAAAATACACAAACGTTAATTCCTATTTTACATGATAGACAATCCCTAGAGTTTGGTTAAGTCCGAACCTATTATCAAGTAAACATACTTTGTCGTTGTATTGTCTCGATCTCGTATCCATAGATGATCACACGAAGTGTGAACCGTTTAGTTATATTGTCTCGGCTCAGTCCATAGACAATCACTTTCGGAAAAGTACTTATAGGTGGAAAAGTTTAGTTGTACCCTCGTCTGTTCAGAACATATCAATTGTGCCGAAATTTTGTTAAACAAAAAAAAAACTACATGCAATATAAAAAGGATTTTCTTAAACAGGAAAACGATTAACTAACAAATTCGTTACCTCAAATTCCGCAGCCTCTTCTCCCCAGAAAGATATATCATTAAGCGCAATTTCAAATAAGAACTCTCCCCCAGTGTGTTGTCATCCTCTCGCAAGAACAAAAGAAAAACAACAAAAGCAACCTTTACCATAAAAAAGGTTAAAACGGTTTTAACTAATGCGTACCAATAACAAAAGTTGAAAACCTGAAAAATATATGTTATGCTAAATACAACTCATGAAAACATAAATTGATTCAATATATTGTGAATTTTCTCATATGACTTTCAATCAGTACACCTTATGATCATTTGATAAAGCCTACCAACATGGGCAAGAACTTAATCCCGCTAAATCAAAAAGCCACACAAACCATAAGGGTTACATCATATGAGATCGAATATTAAGGTTAATAAAAAACTGAAATCAGACATCCCTTAAACCGAATACACATAGCAAAAAAATATATTAATTTTATTCATAAATAATGATAGTTTTATTCAAAAATAGACCTTATATAATAATTGAAGTAAATCAAAACATTGATGTCTATTTTTCTGGAAGTAGATATTTAATCGAAAATCAAATTTCTTCATGATGTTGAGATATCTTTCGTTTGATAGGAATAATTCTCTGAATTCCTTGAAGAGATCCATGATCGAACAATAATTCCTCAACCTTGAGTAAGTTAGGTTCTCCTTCGTTTACTCTTTTTAGAAGTAATTCTTGTTGCTTGACAAGGTGAGCTTGAACAAGTAGAGATTTCTCAAGAGAATGCTTCAACATCAAAACCTCTAATTTTATTTCTACACAAGTTCGTGCCATCTTGTGAAATTTTTTCTCATAATCGATCATGGAATATGAAGATTCATATGATTGCAAGAGGTGGTTCTGATTCCGTTGGAGTTATAAAACCTGAAAGAATCACAAGACATTTTTTCAAATTATATTTCCGAAACCCTTGCAGAGAGCTTTGCATGGTAATCTTTATTGTACATAATTCTTGTTCCATAGAAGTAGACAAAAAAAAATTCTCCTTAAGAGACAAAGATTATCAAAACTTATATACCAATAGTTTCCAAAGACTTGATCACCGATTATGGAAATGAAAAATATTCTCCTTTAATATAAAAGAACCGAAAATTTTAATATTAAAGGTTTTAAGAAAGTGCCTTCTTGTGAATATTTCCATACATTTTGCAAGTTTAGACTATTGTGCTATATACACTGAACTCATCAAACATAGTTTGAGCACTTCATGAGACCATGTATTCAAACAAGATACTAAGTATCTAGTTGAGACATATTATTCTCTTCAACAGTTGTATAGAATCTTCCTTTATTTGTTCTCTTTGTGATCTTACTCCTCTTGTAAGACATACCAAACTTATAATAGAAATGACTATCATCAAGATATAGGTATTACCTTATGTATTTATGAACTAGAGAACTTGCCTTATTCCTTTTTGTTTGGTTCCACCTTCTTCTTTGGTACCCATTTCCATGAGTTGCTAGTCTTTCGATCCTCTTTCCTTTTGTGATGAACAACTCTTTGAGATCCCTTTTGAGAATTCTTGTGAGAACTCTTTGATCTGAGAAAATTAGATGTATGCATGGTTTCTTTCGAAAATCATGTTACAACGTTGACTAGAAATTGTTTTTCCAGAGCTTGAACAAGGTGATAGTTGATAATTTCTTAAAACATGACCTTTGATTCCACAATGAAAACATCGTCTGTAATAATGTGGAAGACTCTGGTGTGAGTAGTTCATCATGGGATTACCCGAGAATACAGACGCTTCTTTAGAAGATGAAAATTTCTTTCGAGAGCCTTCGATGTCATCCTTCTTTCTTTTCGAGGAAAAGATCAAATCATATTTTATGGATTTATCCAGGGAGGATGTAACCAGCAGATTTTTTTTTACATCAATGGACGCATTTCATCCTTTATCCTATTGACACATTTGGAAATTGTCTTTATCTTAGAATCATATGAGATTTTTAAGGCATTGTATTTGTATGCTGTTGTTTTTCTTAAGATCTCAGTCCTTCCAAGGATTGGATCTTCGAATAAGATGTGATCTTGAGAGAGTCTAAATCATCTTTGAGGGTAATTAGATCAAGAATGAGTCGATGATTTTCAGCTTTCATATGACACAAGTCTTCAAGAACTTTCCTTCTCTTCCTAGTGCAATAGTGAGTTCGGTTGCACATGAGAGAAATTGTTCACTTAGTTTATTTAGATAAGATGTTTTTATATTCACAGAATCAAAATCTTCTTTATCATTATGAAGAAATTTTTCAGAATCTGAATCATTGATTGTGAATACAGGGCTTAACTTAACCTCTTCTTGAGAACATACAAAAATGTTTTCAGAAGAGCAAGTATAACCTGTGGAAGAAGCCCCTTTAAAACATTTGCTAAAATTAAACCCATAGAGAGATTTGCTTAAATCTTGTGATACATTAACTGATAGGTGTAATATTTGCACTAGTTAGGTATTCAAATGCTTTGCTTTGTTGGTAGTTTTTGTACCATTATGCTTTGATTTTGTTTGTTTTTGAGTTTCTTAGGTGTTTAGGCTATCTTAACCAAAAGGAGTAGGAACTTGTTCAAATCCAGGATTTCTTCACATCACCTTGAAGAGGACGATATTATGAAGCAAACGGTTAAAGAATGAGGTCATTCCAACTTCATATGAGAAAGTTACGCACAATTGAAGTAAGCCAAAGTTGTGAAAGTTAGAAGATGCACAAAATTGCAGCCAAGTTATAAAGGCATCAAGGTTTTGGATTAGGGCTGCCATCTTCTCCTTTAACAAGAAAACATGAGTTACAATTTTGTGTTGAAGTTCTCAGGCGAGTATTCGATTGAAAACAGTCGGAGGATATATGTTGCGAGTTTGGAGATGAAGAATAAGCTAATGGTGTTGAGTTTCGGTGGCTGGGACAATGGAGACGGATGTCCAATGAGTTTCATGGAGAAGGAGTCTTTGGTTAAGACGTGATGATGTTTGCTGTCATCGATCAATGCCGTGATGAACAGATAAAGCTGCAGAGATGATGATAGACAAAGTAATGCAACTGCTATTATTGGTAGTAGCGGAGAAGAACTCAAGCTGCCATTGTTCATGAAAAGATGAGTTACATAACTGTTAATGGGACTGAGTTGGGTTCGATGTATCATATGAGTTTGGTTGATGGAGGTATCGAGACACATATAATGTGCTGGAGTTTTTGGCTATTTCCATTGAATGGAAACGATGGTTGATTGAGCTGTGCTCAGAGATGATCAGGACATAGATGAAGATCGCGCTAAATTCTAATAAGTGTAGTCAATATGTATAGGATTTATAGTCAAACTAAACTGTCTTTAGTCTTGTATACTGTCAGTTCTACAGAACTGACAGTCTTGTCTATTTTTAGTGTCTTTGTTTTGTGTATAAAACCTTGTCTGAGTCAGACAGGTTCCGTAATAACTCTTTTTTGCAATAATATTTTCTCATTCAATTGTTCATCACAATTTAATTTTTTTACAATCTTGAATATCAATTATTAGATTTCTCATGGTATCAGTTAGGGTTTAGATCCTACTCATATCAATCTTCAAAGCTCAACAACTTTCATAAATAAATTTCAGCTTTCTTTTTCAATTTTTGGGTAATACATCTTAAAACAAATTTTCACCCAACAATTTCTTAGGGTTCTTGAGTTTCTGTATGGTAACTTTAAGATCTGAAAATCAATTTCAAAGTACAGAACTATGAAATTCAATCGCAATTCTAGCAAGAATCTTATGGAGGTCATCAATCATAATCAAGATGCTTTCAACATATCTCTAATCGAAACAACAATAACAACAACAAAAATCTCAACATTAATCTTCAAACTGGTCTTGAAAGTTTTTAGAATTCCAACATTACAATGGCTTCCGCTGTCAATGGTACTTCTTTACCTTTTAAAAATATAACTAATTTTGTGTCCATGAAACTTGATGGTACAAATTATCTCCTCTGGTGAGATCAATTTGAAGGGGTTTTATTTTCTACTGATTTGTACGGCTATGTTAGTGGTGAAGTAGTTGAACCACCATGAAATATTATAGTAGATGGTGTAGAAACATCAAATTCAGAATGGGTCACTTGGAGACGCTTAGATAGGTTTGTTTCAACTTGTCTTAAAGCCACTTTTACTGCTACTGTTAGTGGAGATGTTCTTGGTCTTACTACTGCAAAAGCTATATGGGATTATCTTGAAACAAGTTTTAAAACACAATATCTTACAAGAAAGAACATGTTAAGAACACAATTACATGGAATTAGAAAGGGGAATCAGTCCATAGTTTCTTATCTTCAGAGATTAAATCAATATTTGATTCTTTAGTAGCAATTGGGGAAAAGTTCAGTGATGAAGATATTTTGATGTTTGTTATGAATGGTTTAGGTAGTGACTATGATATTTTTGTCATCTCATCTCAAAATAGGGAGAAGCCTTATACTTTTGGTGAAATCAAAACTAAATTGCTATCTCATGAGCAATTCCTGGCTGACAGACAACAAAGTACTACCAATGTATTTGATGATCAAACTACTACTGCCTTTTATGCTAAAAATGGGTCAAGTTATTATACTAATAACAAGAAGAATTTAGAAAATTTTAAGAACAATTCTTATTAAAATGGGTCAAGTTCAAATAGTACTAATTCTTCTCAACATGGATCTACTTCTAATGGCAACAGAAGGATGGATTATAATCAAATATTTTGTCAGATATGTAAGAAGAAGGGACATTTAGCTACCAAGGGATTTTTTAGGTATCATCCACCTTCTGGTGCTTCAAACATTCCTACTCAAGCTCATTATGCAACTACTAAAACTCAAGGAAGTCACTCCACTGGTGCACTGCATACTTTTGGGAATCCTCTACAAGCTTTTGCAAGCTTCAATGTTCACAATGCAGTAGGAAATAACGATCCTTCTTCATCTAACACAGTTTGGATTTCAGATAGTGGAGCAACTACTCACATGACTGGTGACAGAAATTTAATTCATCATACTTCTGAGTACAAATGCAAGGACAATGTTCAACTTGGCAATGGTAAGACTTTATCCATTTCTGTTACTGGTTGTAGCACCATTCATACACCAACTACAAGTTTTAAACTAGATGATGTCCTACATGTTCATCCATAAAACATAATCTGTTGTTTGTTGCTAGGTTTACAAGAGATAATGTTTGTTCTATTACTTTTGATCCATATGGCTTTAAAATAAGATGTTTAAGGACAAATGCATTACTAGCTCAGGGAAAAATACTTAACAATTATATCATATTTCTTATGTATCCTGCATTCTGCTTTTTCATCTATTGTTGCTTATCCTAACATATGGCATGATAGGCTTGGTCATTCATCTGCTAAAATTTTACAACAACTTTATAATCATCACAATATAAATCTTTCCTCTTCTATTTCAAAATCTTTGTGTCATCCTTGTCAGCTTGCTAAAAAGCAAAAGGTTACCTTTTCAACTTTCCTCTTCACATGCTTCTTCTCCACTTGAACTTATTCATTATGATGAGTTGGGTCCTGCTCCTGTGACCTCATTAGTAGGACATAAATATTATATTCTGTTTGTGGATGATTTTAGTAGATTTTATTGGATTTATCCAATGCAACTTAAAACTGATTCTTTGCAGTGTTTTCAGCATTTTAAAAATTTGACTAAAATTTTCTTTCATACCAAAATTATTTCTTTTCAAACTGATGGTGCTAGTGAATTAGTACAGGGTGTTTTTAAAGATTTTTTAAATTCTTGTGGTATTCACATCAAAATATCATGTCCAAAAACCCCAGAACAAAATGGTCTTGCTGAAAGAAAGCACATACACATTACTGAAATGGGAAACACACTTCTTTTTAATGCTTCTTGTCCAAAAGAATTTTGGTATGATGCTTTTTTAACTGCTACTTATCGTATTAATAGAACTCCTACTCCAATTCTTAACAACAAATCTCCTTTTGAAGTTCTTTATAATGTTGTTCCAGATACTCTTTCTTAATTATTTTTTTGGTTGTGTGTGCTATCCTTTTTTGGGTAATTCTAGAATTGACAAACTTTCTCCCAAGTCAGTAAAATGTATTTTCATTGGATATAGTTCTTTACACAAAGGGTACAAACGTTATAACCCTCTTACTAAAAGAACTTATATCTCAAGACATGTGGATTTTTCTGAATCTGATTTTTATTTCTATTCTTCATCTATTTATTCTGATCCTACTTCTGATTCTTGTCACGCATTTACCTTTGTCCTCTTCTGAGTCTATTCCTGCTAAATCCATTGTTACAAGATCTCAAAAAGGTATTTCAAAACCTAAGCATTTCCCTGATCATGTCATGCATTATGTTGTGAAACATCCAGTTCATTCTGCCTTTACTTCTTTATTGGATACTCCTACTGAGCCAATGAGTTTTAAGTCAACTATTAAGATTCCTCAGTGGAAAGTATCTATGAAAAAATAAAATACATCCTTGAAGAATAATGACACATGGAGTTTGGTTGATCCTGAACCACATATGAACATTTTAGGTTGCAAATGGGTTTATAAAATTAAGTACAAATTAGATGGGAAAGTTGATAGATTTAAATCTAGACTAGTGGCTCTTGGTTACAACCACAAGATGGAATTGATTATGGTGAAACCTTCAGTCCAGCAGTCAAATCCACCACAGTTAGAGTAGTTCTCACTTTAGCAGTCACTAGAGGTTGGTCCATCAAGAAATTGGATGTATCCAATGCTTTTCTACATGGAGATTTAACCGAAGATGTCTATATGCAACAACCTCCTGGGTTTGTAGATCCTGAGTTTCCTCATAAATTTTTTCATTTGAATAAAAGTTTATATGGCTTGAAGCAAGCTCCAAGGGCTTGGTTTCAAAAATTCAGTAATTCTTTGGTTTCTTATGGTTTTGTGACAACTGTGTCTGATTTTTCTATGTTTGTCTATACTTCTGGTGAAAATATGATGGTTTTATTACTTTATGTTGATGACATTATTCTAACTGGGAATTCAGAAGCTTTACTCACTGATCTAGTCAAAATTTTGAGCACTAATTTTTCCATGAAGGAGTTGGGTGATTTGCATTATTTTTTAGGCTTGGAAGCATTAGATCAGAAGATGTTATTATGTTAACTCAAAAGAAGTATACAATGGAATTGCTTACTAAGTCTAATATGTTGTAGTGTAATCCTTGTAGCACTCCAGTTGCTAAAGGACCAAGAGTTTCTGTGAAAGAAGGAGTTTTATTACCAAATGCTACTGAGTATAGAACAATTGTGAGAATGTTGCAGTATTTGTGTTTAACTAGGCCTGACATCTATTTTGTTGTTAATTATGTCAGTCAATACATGCATGCTCCTACTGATATTCACTTGTTATTAGTCAAGAGAATTCTTAGGTACTTAAAAGGCACAATTGGTTATGGTATAACACTAAGAAAAGGAGATATTGTCTGCTTGACTTCTTACACTGATTCAAATTGGGGTAGTTGTCCTGAGACAGGTAGGTATACTTGTGGGTATGCAATATTTATGGGGAATTCTTTAATCTCTTGGTCAAGTAAAAAGCAGCTCACTGTGTCAAGGTCTACTGCAGAGGCTGAGTATAAATGTTTATCAGTTGCTACTCCAGAATTAGAATGGCTTGTATCTTTATTTTCTGAGTTGCACATTCTCTTAAGAAACCAAATACTCTTTTTTGTGACAACACCCGTGCAATTTACTTATTTTCCAATCCTGTGTCTCATTCCAGGGCCAAGCATATAAAAATTCATTACCATGTTGTGAGGGAGCTAATTGAGCAAGGATTTATGGTAGTAAAGCATATATCTTCTGAGAATCAGTTAGCAGATTTGTTCACAAAGGGACTCCGTGCTCCTGTGTTTACTTCTCTTATTCGTCAGCTGCTGGGTATTTCTACTCCAGTTGGTACTTCAGATATTTCTTCTTCACTTACTACTTCTGCTAGTTTTTCAAGTACTTCTTCAATAGCTCTTTAAATGTGTTATGTTTCTTTTGTGTGAATGTGTTACTCCTCTTTATGAGTTGAGGTTTCCTTGCCGTTGTATATGTTTTTGACCAACCTGATTAGTGTTTCTCTACTATCAGGTTGAGGGGGGCTAATAAGTGTAGTCAATCTGTATAGGATTTATAGTCAGACTAAACTGACTTTAGTCTTGTATACTGTCAGTTCTACAGAACTGACAGTCTTATCTGTTTTTAGTATCTTTGTTTTGTGTATGAAACCTTGTCTGAGTCAGACAGGTTCCGTAATAACTCTTTTCTGCAAAAATATTCTCTCATTGAATTGTTCATCACAATTTACTGTTTTTACAATCTTGAATATCAATTCTTAGATTTCTCAAATTTTGTTGATGATTTCAACAACGAAGATGGGTTAGCTAAATTGTGAATATGATTGTAGTGAAAATGGTGATGATGGTAGTTTGATAGGTGCCAGTGGTGATGGAGATGAGTTTAGTTAAAACTGAGTTTCAGTTGAGTCTGTGATGGTTGATTGTGGCTTTAGGTGAACGAGATGAGGTAGCAGTGAGAGTTACAAAGAGTAAAAACTCAGGGAAGGTTACGGACGGAAACATCAAACTGTAGAAAATGTCAGGACGAGTTACGTAGGGGTTTCCCAACCGGAGGAAATATCAGAAGAGGCTACGGTCTGGTTTTACCGCCGTAAGCAATTCCAGGTGAAAATACGGATCGGTTTTCCCATCATAGGAAAACTCAGGAGGAATTCGGAGTTAAAAGAAGAATGTGCTTGTTAGTTTCCCATTACTGATAAGCCAATGAGCAATGATGGGCTGAACTTCTATTATCTGCGCGAACTCATGAGATGTGTTAGCATATTATATGCAGTTTTCATGGCCAGCATTCGGGAATGAAGTATATTTTTGGAAGGTCGTGATTTTTGGAAACCGATCTGGACAAGGACTAAATATACAAACGCTTCTGTTTTTTGGAGACATATATAAGGGAGATATCTATATATTTTATCATATATCATATACTAATGGGGGAAGAGAAGAACAAGATTTAGGGCTTGGAGTTTCGATTGCTATCACGATTTCTAGGGTTTGCTATTTGATTTCTTCTTTATTATTTTTCATGAGTTTTAAGAAATCCATGAGTAGCTTATCATCTCATATTGGTTAAAGATGTAGTCGGATATCATAAACATGCTACTAAATTAATATATTGGTTTTGTTATCTCAATCAAATTATTATTGTCTTGTTCTACGATTTATTATCGCATATGATTGTATGATTGTTTGTTTAGGAGCGCTACTAAATGAGCATGAATGCATTTCTAAAGCGAGGCTAGGGTTTTGAGATACGTAATTGTTGATAAACCTTGTAATAAGTAGCATATTGTGATTACCAATTGTATTCAAAACCTTTATATAATTGCAAGTAGAAGCTTGACCTATGTTAAATACTTTACTCGTAGTATTTCTATTGCATGGATTAGTCTAATTCATAGAACTTAAGGCACTTGGAGGATTAAACCTAATAGCACGTTGCATTAGGTTATTCACTAAGTAGTATTCATATATTCATCGTTATGGTATATGATGACATAAGGAATTTACCGGAGTATGCTCTCTATGGGGTACTTTAGGACTCTTGATAATGAATGATTGAGTGACAACACCAGTTATTAGTCGAAGTGCATGTATTATGATTGATGATGAACCCTTAACCAGTATTCTCAACTTATTGATTCTCTTTATTCATTATTTGCTATTATTATTAGTTTAATAATTATTTTCGACCTAAATCAAAAATCCCCCAAGGTTACTTAAGTTTTCAATTACGAATAACAACCCATATCTCCCCGTGGAACGAATATGTTCTTATTACTATACTATTATTTATAATTGTAAAGTGAAAGAACTTAAATTATTTTTGCGTCGACTGACAACCGGCCATTAACTGAGTCCGTTTTCGGTTTTATCTTACCTCTATGTAGACTTATTTCTTATAGGTTGGATCGCACTAAACACAGATTGTTAGATCTTTCCGTGTTTTCATGCTCAGATACCAAATTGAAAAGACGAGGGTACCCAAACATACCACAATATTTTTGTTTCAACCTATAAGTCCTCTACCGAATGTGATCATCTATGGAAAGAGTCGAGACAATACGACAACAAGATAACTTGTGTGATTGACTATGGATACAAGATCGAGACAATACAACAACGAAGTATGTTAGTTGATAATAGGTTCGGTAATAACCAAAATCTATAGGATCACTATCAAGTAATGCAAAGTTAACCTATATGTGTATTTTACTTTATTATAGTAAACAATTATAATGCGGAAATAAAAGTAAAAGACACAACAATATTTTGTTAACGACGAAACCGCAAATGCAAAAAAACCCCGAGACCTAGTCCAGTTTTGAAAACTCTCAGAATTAAGCCGATATACAAAATCTAAACCATCTTCGTATAGTTGAGACCAAGCATACTACCCCTAGCTACTTAGTTCCCTCAGTATCCCCGCTCCTTCGACTTCTAGAGTCACGCACGTGAATAACAAGTCATTTGGACCGTATTCTAAACTACAAAGGAAGAATCTATTTGGTAACCACTCTAATCAATCTTTGCTATAAGATTTAATGAGTCGTTGACAAAGGCTCTTCCGTTTAATCTAATAAACTCATTTGTCAGGTTAGATCAATCTAACTTTAACTACCGAAATAGTCAAGTATAGATTCGCACTCAATCAAAATAAATCTCAAAGAGAAATATATAGAATGCCAATCTCACGCAACTAATCAATCGAATAAATACAATTCTAGTTGGATCCCAGCCTATTAAGGTTTGTGCACACAATTCACAAGATACGAAAACCAATAAGAAATCTTCTTCGTCTTCAAATATTCTTTAATCTTCAATAACCTGCACAACACCACTTGAATCTCTTGTGATCAATCACGCACAAAACAGAGTCTGTTAACAATGGATTATCACAAGATGTATTTAGATCTAAGAACAGTTCTAAAGATCCTGTCGATATTTCGATCTAGTTTGAGTAAATCTTATATGAGAAGAGAAGATTCTATAGCATAAACAAACTACAGGTGCAATCAAAGTTTCACCACGTTAGTCAATCAAATCAATTGAAAATTAATAACACTACAATTATCTAGTTTCTCACCAAAGGTACTCGTAGAGCTTCTTAATCCCACAGAAGTCTTTAAACGAGCGGTTTTAAGATATTTCACCTAATTAGGATACTTTCCTCTCCGAATAGACAGCTCTACCAGTAACAACAAGAAATGAAGTTTGCCTGGCTCTCAGGATAGTTTGCTAGAAATAAAAACTTAGGTATTTATAGACCAAGGATGTTTGGACACCAAGGAATTTCCAAAACCGAAGATATTCTCAAGATATGCAATGAATGGAAAAATTCGTTTTTCCTAATTCCAATAAATGCTTGTCCAATATTTCCGAAATCTCTCAATAGAAAATCTCCAATTAGTAAATGCACATTGCTAATTTTTATTCGGCACAAGATCACCTTGAGTACTAAGGAATATCTTTGAACAATAAATGATAAGAGTTATTGTTCGTGTTCAAAGTATGTTGACATCTTTTCACTGCAAATCCTTATTTCATATTTACATGGATTTTGCATTATTGGAATCGGTTATACCACACTTCTAAACAAGTTTAGAATTGGTTCACCTATTTTCCAAGATTGCTATGTGATTGATCAAATACCAAATCACATACATGGGTGGTTCAATCGGTTGTACCAATAACTAGGATTGGTTATACCTAAATATGGAAACACTTGTGATCGGTCACACCAGTCACTAAGATCGGTTAACCAGTTACAATGATCGGTTAACTAGTTACAAGGATCAGTTCCATCTACACATGGTGTTACTTGAGTTACCAGGACCTGTTACACCAATTACAAGGATCGGTTACACATACTCATGATAGGTCACACCAATTACTAGGATCGGTCACACCTATTATACCACCACATGGTGATTACTTAGGATCGGTTACACCAATTAATAAAAACTAGTCAAACCAAATCATAAGTCATGCATTGTGATTAGTTATACCAAGATACATAACATAAGTTAAGATCGGTTCTACCATCTCAAACATATTGGTCATCCAAATATTTGCAATGAATAGCCGGACCAATAAGCCTAATGATTTCCATTTCGATTCACGAAAATAAGTTCATGAATGTACTTCCTTTAAACAAATGTAAAACATTGTTTCGTAGGATGAAAGCTTCACCATAAACCATTCACATAATCATAACAATATATACAAGATTATGTTGATGTCATATCTACGAAGTTCAAAAGATAAGTGTTATACTTCGTAGTCTAATTCCTTAATACTATGATCATACTATTATGATCATGTCACATCACTAGAGCATTATACAATATATACAGATTCACAATTATGTTTTCAATATAACATGACTTGAAAGATACGTTAGGAATGAAATAGTCCAAGTCAATATTACTAACCTTGAGTGGAAGGATGATGTCGTCATTGTAGTTCACTGCTTCTTCACATTCTTCAGGTCTTCGGAGTACTACTTGTATGTCTCAACATTCCTAGATTTTCTATTCTAATCTAAACAAAGTTGACTCTAGTATTTAATCAAGCCTAACTAGATGAGTTTTGATACTAAAATATGACAACCAAACTTGACATACCAACGCTTGGTGAGTTTAACCAAGCTATGCTCCAACAATTTCATATATGTAAATATATCCCGTTTTAATTTTAAATAATAATTTTTTTTTTTGACAAAATCATCACTAGTCCGTCCTATCTTAAAATAATTCCCAGTATCAGACTGAGTTAAAGACTACACATGTAGCCATGCATAGTTTTAGTTTGCGCCTAGCGAAATTTTGTTCCCAAATTTGACACTTCCCAATATATTTGTTAATAAATTCATATTCATTGCAAATTAACTTACCCATCATGTATCATATCCTTCCATTTTTACCCTCTTACGACTTCTTACGACTTTCAGTCCTGCTTTTGTTGTCTGTCCCAGCCGGGTGCTTCCGCTGCCATCTTAAAGATTTTTGACATGCATAGGGATATACAATATAAGTATAATATAATGCAAGGAGATTTTCTTTTCTCGTTCCTCTTTATTATGGTGCCTGAGTTATTCTCTAAACTTATGAAAAGAGCTAGCTATAAAATTGAATATGTTTCAAAAATTCTCTATAAATCATAGAACTTTAGGATCTTATCTAAAATACATGATACTTAGTATTCTTGGATGCAAAAGAAGAGGAGACGAAAATTATTACTAATTCTGCAGATATACAAAGCTTCCACTGGTTTAAGAATCAATATCGCTAAATCTGCGGTAGTTAGTATTGCGGTAGACACAAGAATTGAACTGGATGCAATTTGGGTTGTCAGAATTAAACGGTTGCCTCTCAGATAGATATGGATACCCATTGGGGCACATTATAACTCATGAGGAATTTGGGATGATGTAATACAGAAATCTCAAAAAAGATTGACTCCATGGAGAATAAGGATGCTATGTAAAGCAGAAAGGTTAGTCTTGGTAAATAATACTCTGACTGTACTTCCTTTATATTACATGTCATTATATAAGATGCCGATGAAGGTAAAACAAATATTAACAAAAACCACGAGGTAGTTTTTATGAGATTTTATTAGAGAAAAAATAGAACTCAACTGGATTTCATGGAAGAAATTGAGTAGACCTAAGGAGTTTGGTAGTTTATCTATTAAAAGTTTGAGAATTACAAACCAAGCTTTAATGACAACATCAGCAAGAAAGTTCTCTTTATGGGTTATTCAAGAAAAATAGATGGAGCTGAAGATGATTTACGGGTCAAAGATACTTCTAAGCTTCATGCAAGAGGTATATGGAAAGATATCCATAAGTGTAGGAAAATTGTTAAGCAACAAGCATCAACAAATATAAGTAACGGGTCTTCAATTTATTTATGGTGAGATACTTGATATGCAGGTGCAAGGCTTAAAGAGCAATTTCCTAAAGCTTACCAACTGGTAGAAAGGAAGAATGCAAGGATTAAAGACTTAATATATGTTAAATCATGGGTAATTCAATATTAAAAAAACCTTAAACAATGCATAATTGTATGATATAGTAACTTTAATGGCTAAAATTATCCCCTCTATCTTTATCTCATTCAGAGGATGCAATAGTGTGAAATTCAGGTAACACCTTTTCTATTGAAACTGTTTAAGAATGGCTATCAACTAAAGAACATGCAAATATGTTTTTTTTTCCACACAAGCTTATCTTGATCAAACATAAACCCGCCTGTTTATATTGAGAAAATCAATAGTCAACAAGAAAATCTTTTGAAAGAAGGTGGTTGGATCGATGCAATGACCATAGTGCCAATTGTTGCGTATGGTGTGTGTATATAGTATTGGCGACATGTAACTAACTTCCAAAAATATGTGACTAGGTGACCAATCCTGATTGGGAGGTCGGAGTATATGGGTATGCTGGTGACCTTCATAAACACGTGATTTAAGAACCTTCCGAACATGTACCTATTCCTCCTCAACATATGGGTATTACTGTTATGCCCAGACGAACTTATAACGTCCGGCCCACCCAGGCGAACATTATAACCACGCCTGATATCAGGCGGGTCTATTATGAACGTCTGGTGGGCGTACGTTATATCAACGCCCTACACAGGCGAACATTTTAAAGATGTTGTGATATCAGGCGGAGATAATATTTACGTCTGGTGGGGCGGACGTTATATGTTCGTCCTGTTCAGGCGGCCTTTATAACTTTGCTCTGCCATCAGGCGGTTACTTCCATTTGCGTCCGTTGCGAGACGCTAACCATTGCTTACTGTCATATGCACACAATATAAATACTCAAGCAAATATAGTTTTGGTCGGGATTTCAGACGAAATTGGTCCCATACCCTAGGAAATCCGAAAATTCAGTTTTGCTTCATTGTTGAGGGCCCAAGGCTCTGAAGGCCTTATTTGCTCGCTGGAAAGGCCTCATGGTCGAGTAAAATCTCAAACGGAAGCTTTTATTACTAATGTAAAATGTTATGTTATGGGCTACCTTATTGAAACCTTTCTTCTTTTCGCTCCACAATTCTCAATGTTCTTAGCATAAACCTTCTTTAGCATAAACCCTCTGAATTGAATTCCAACAGAGAAGAAGAAGAAAAATAAAAAGAAGATTGAAATCGTCTCAAGGTTACCTCCTGATTTTATCCCCAGTTGTGCTGTCATCGTCTTCTTTGATGTCTGAACATGTACTTATGATCACCTAATTCGCCCGATGTACAGAGAAATTGTGGGTCTAATTTAAGTTTTGAAATTTGGGTGATTTTACTCCAATGAAAATGATGACTATTTTCTCATCTGGGTATCCTCCTCCTTCAATAAAATATGGGTAAATCTCTTTATACTCTTCTACCCAATTTCACTACTACTACTCGTATGATGAAAATTCTCCATTATTCTACCAAAAACAATCATCCAGTTTCAGCAGAAAAGTTAGTTTCTTACTTGGAAGAAACCTGTATAGATATCAGTTCTCTAAAAAAGGTTCATGCTTTCATTATAACTTCAGGTCTATTTAAAACCCATGTCTTTTTAGGTTCTAAACTTTGTGTTTGTTATGCGAAATTTGATAAATTAACTGATTCAAAAAGGGTTTTCAGCAGTATTATCATAAACAACAGAAACAGGAATCCCAACAACGTAGAACTAACTTCTCTTTGGAATTCAACTTTGGTTGGGTATTTCAGAACTGGTCATTTTAATGAAGTTTTAAAATTGTATTGTGATTTTAGAAAACATTCTTCTAATAACATTAACATAGATAGTTCATCAATCACATTTGGTTTGAAAAGTTGCATTGCGAATGGATCGATACAATTTGGGAGAGGGATTCATGTGGATGCTTTGAAATATAATTTACATAAACATAGATTTGTGGGTTCTTCACTTATTGGATTTTATTCCAAGTATGGATGTATTAGGGATGCCAGACAAGCGTTCAATGAAATATCTGAAAGAGACGTCATTGTTTATACAGCAATGGTTACTGGGTGTGCTCATAGTTATCATTGTTATGAAGCTTTTGAAGTTGCTAGACTTATGCAGGAGGAAGGTGTGATAGATCCTAATAGTGTGACTTTAGTTAGTTTGCTGCAAGCTGCAGCCTATTTAAAAGTACGGAAAGAGGGTCGAGCAGTTCATGGATATGCTATTAGAAGGAACATTGATTCTTATGATGAGATACTTGAGACTAGTCTTATGGACATGTATAGTAAATGTGGAGACTTGAAAATGTCGCTATCCGTATTCAATACAATGAATAAGAGAGATATTGGTTCTTGGAATGCATTGATTGCTACCCATGGTCAAATAGGTCAGCTGTTCACAGCTTTCGAGCTGTTTCAGATGATGCAGAAGGAGGATATAATGCCTGATATGATCACTCTTGCGAACTTGCTTTCGAGTTGTGGTGATCTGAAGTTCCTCCGTCAAGGCAAAAGCATCCATGCATACCTAATCCGCACAGAAGTTCAGATGGATTTAGTTGCAACCACCTCGTTGATTGAAATGTATTCCAAGTGCAATAGAACAAACCAGGGAAGGATACTGTTTTCTCAGATCGAAGCACATGACGTGATTATGTTTAATGTGATGGTTTCCGGGTATCTTCAAGCTGAGTTTACTGATAAAGCTTTAGAAACAGTTAGTCTGATGATTGAAGCAGGTATAACACCTGACCCTGCGACTATTCTTAATCTTCTTTCTTTGTCTGCAGACCTTAGAGAAATGAAAATTGGCAAGGAAGTCCATGCTTACATAGTTAGGCAAGGGATGGGATCAAATGTCGATATTGCAAATCAGCTTCTTTCCATGTATGCGAAATTCTGGCGAATTGACATTGCAAGACAAATCTTTAACAGGATAACAAGGAGAGACTTGGTTTCATGGACATCGATGATTACGAGTTACGCACAACATGCATATACCAGCGAAGCGCTAATGCTATTCCGGTTATTAGTTCAAGAAGAAAGACTCCAGCCTGATTTAGTCACCTTAGTAAGTTTGCTCCAGGCCATTTCAGGGCTTGGGTGTTTAATACTAGCAAAAGAGGTTCATGGTCACATATACAGAAATCAATTAGAGAAAGAAATACTGATTATCAATTCCCTGTTAACAACTTATGCAAAATGCGGAAGCATAGATATTGTGGAACACCTGTTCAAGTCCGTAGTAAAGAAGAGTCAAGTTTCATGGAACACCATGATTTCTGCTTTTGGGATGCATGGGAAAGGTTTAGAAGCACTTGACTTGTTTTATCAGATGCTTAAGGAAGGTTTTCAACCGGATGATATCACATTCACATCAATCCTCTCTGCTTGCAGTCATGGAGGATATGTGGAAGAAGGATGGCGTATTTTCCAGTCCATGGTGGAGAAACATTCTGTTACTCCGAATACAGAACACTATAATTGCGCGATTGATTTATTCAGTCGGTCAGGTCAGCTCGAAGAAGCTTATGGTCTTGTTCAACATTTGCCACCAAGAGAAAGAATTTCTGCATTGGATGCTTTACTATCTTCTTGTAGAGTTTACAAAAATGTGCAGGTCGGTGACATTGTTGGGAGGGAATTACTGAATTTAGATCCTAATAACTCAGGTGCGTACATTTTGTTGGGAAATTTATACGCAGAAGCTGGTAAATGGGATGCAGCAGCTAGAGTCAGAGAGATTGCAAAGACGAAATCTTTGGTCCGGCAGCATGGTTATAGTATGATAGAGTCTGGATCTGTTAAATACTGTGACAGTCTCACAGCCTGATCAGTCTGCAAGGGATGTCATTCTGTTGGTATTTGTCACACTAGGTCTTACTTGATCAATCATTACAAGAAATATCCCCATCCCCAGCCGTGGTTTCATTTAATATAGGATTATTTCTGTGGTGGAGTACCGCAACTGCAACATGATAGTTCATCGAGATCTTAAGCCAGAGAAGTGAGAACCTGCTGTTGGATTCACAATACAATGTGAACATTGCTGATTTTGGCTTGAGCGTGGGTGATGGTCATTTCATAAAAACAAGTTGTGGAAGCCTGAACTTTGTTGCCCCGAGGTATTGCAGAACAAACTAAATCTTGATATTTCTCATAGTTTAATGAGATTGCAACATGATTTAAGATCCAGTTTGGTCTAAATACCAAAGACTTATGCTTTATGTATTTGCTTAGTAGGTGATATCTGGAAAATTATATGCTGGGCCTGAGGTAGATGTCTGGAGCTGTGGTGTTATTTAGTATGCCCTTCTATGTGGTACTTTGCCCTAACCTGTTCAAGAAAATAAAGGTAAAATCCTACTCAACTTAACTAGTTTGTATCAGTAAACCAAGATGTATATAGTGTCAAATGCTTGATTCTGTAGCGCCCAAGCTACCATTATTGATTTTACTTTGAACAGACTGTCAGTCGTCGAGGTTGATCAATGTGTGTGTGCTACCCGGCTGTTTTGTTCCCATGGCATGCAAATAGTTAAATGGATGCAGCAAATATAAACTTCTGCTTTATGAGTTTGTTACTCTCATGCTACATTATAGTAATCTATTTGGTCAATGCTACAATCTGTTTAAGCCTTATGCCTTTTGCTTCGCTTGGTCCTGTACCTCAGGGTGGATATTATACGTTACCAAGTAATGTATCAGCTGGAGAAAGGGATTTGATCCCGAGGATGCTTGTGGTTGATCCCGTGAAGCGAATGACCGTTCCTGAGATTCGTCAGCATCCATGGTTTCAAACTCATCTTCCAGGCTATAAGCTATTTAGTTGTTCCTCTACCAGACACAATGCAACAGGCAAAGAAGGTATTCGTATATGATAGATTGGTTTTTCATGGTCTAAAATATGATTATAGTTTGCTTTTTTGTTCCTATGTGTGTAACAAGTACATGAGTGATGAGTCTGGATGGCATTGTGTCAGCGAAAGGGGTTTTGTTGAGGCCTATTACTGCCTTAGTTTTAAATAATATCCATCATAGAAGTCAAGCACATTTTGAAATGTCTTATACTAATTTACTTGATCATCCCAGAGATAAAAAGAAATAAAGAATACTTGTCTATCTGGCCAATTCTGTTTTTTTTGTGCTGAGATAATCTTTTTGAAGTTTTAGTGTAGCTAACAGATTTCTGTTGAGATCTTCTCCTGAGTTTTGCATATATGCTCTTTTGTACTAACAATTTATAATATTTCAAAGACGATAAGTCAAAAGTATAGAAAGCCAGAAAGATCTAAGTGGAAGTGAAGAAAGGTCGATCAGTTGGTCCTCCTAGGCTTAGTGAGGAAAAGTTCGTTATTGAGTCAGCTGGGCGGGTCTCGGCTCGGCTGTTACTCGCTAGGAACTGGTGATCTTGAGATGTCTGGTGAAACTGGAGCAAATGTAAAGCCTATTGGATCGTAAAGAGCGGGATTTCTTGGTTTCATTTCTAGGTAGAGTCGGCTTGATAAGTCTAAAAGTGGAAATCTTTAAGATGATACTTCACTCCTCTCTGAGCATTAGTTAGTAAAGGTTGGATCATATCGACTGGTTGGGCAGGAGCCGTTGCTGATGAACATTCAAGGTAGGGCCTAATCACAGATTATAGCATCCTTAGGGATGGGGCAGATCTGAAGTCTTTGTTCTTAGGCTCTTATTCATCTGGTTTACAATACTTCAAGGTAAACACCCAATACTTTCTCTGGCCTATTGAAAATTCATTCAATAGCAGGTTTCTAATACAGGTTAACATCTGAATTTCTAATCAGTCTTGAATTTCCGTGCTCGAGAGTTCAAAATCAAAAGAAGTTGTAAAAATGTCGATAAAACCAGCAGACAACTGATGATTCTACACTTTGAATTTCGTCAATGCATCCAAATTTACATGTGGGATTTAGTACGGTTCTTTTCTTTCAGTTAATCATACACTCAAATTTTCCAACAGATGCTGCTTCTAAGCAATATGTGGTGATACAGAAATCGAGGTTGCATACACCTGTAGGGCACCAAGCATTTTCGGTCTTGGACTATTGTGGAAAGATGGATCTGACATTTTCGTCAGAAAACGCGAAAGTCTCCTCCTTTGTGCGTTGGCCTACGTCCTTGGTCATGGCCGCCGCAATTTGCACATGCAGTTTTTACATCCATATAAGGCAGTATCAGTGGACGGTGCCACGGTGGTCAAGTGCTGCACGCAGGAATTAACTGGAAAAGTAAGAAAACAGACAGATTTGTTTTCTCTTTTAAAAGTTTGATTACCAACCTTAATTAGTTGTCTCTGTCAATCTTTTTTTTTTCTCGGTTGAGTTGGACTTTCAGGGGTTTTTTGTTAGTTAGACCATTTCACTTCCTACGTAGAATTGTAGATGACTTTCAGCTTATTGGATTTTGAGTACCTTCTTCTGTATTTCCCATCCACCTCCAAAAATAAAATCTAAACTTGAATACTCTTAACAACTTTGGCATTGACTATAATTGACTGCTTGGACATTGAACTTTGGAGTATTATTTTGTTCTCTGGTATATGTTTCTTTATACAAAATTTCCAGGGTGACATTGCGAAGTTGAACGAATGGCTTGTCAGTTAAGTTTTGATTAATGAGTCAGTAATTGCCATCTTTCTTCAGCATGCTGATGGCACCTACGTAGTCATGCTCACTTTTTTTTGTTTTGATCAGACTAGTCATGCTCACTTGACTTTACAAGATTCTTATGTTGCAGCTCTGGAGAAACTACCACACTTGTGATTAAAATATGATCAAACGGGTAAAAGTCTGGTGAGAAAAGAACATTTCCAAGTAGTTAAACAAAAAGAGTTCTAAAGTCAAATAAAGTTTAAATTCCTCCCGGTGGTAGCTAGACATTTCTCCCTGGCTGTTAGATCTCTAACTTTTCTGTTCCATTGGTTCCTTTTAGTAAACTTAAGATCAGATTTTCATTTAATAATTACCATCCCCACCTTCCATTTTGTTTGGAATAACCACTTGACTTGAATTATTTTAGTTTTAGACTTTTAGTAATGTTTTCTTAGCCTTGTAGCTTACTGTTTAAGCGAACAAAACCAGCCACATATTCATACTTTAGGTCTGAATTAGCCAACAAAAGAGACATAAACTTACATTTGTTTTCTTTCCCAAGTATGAATGTTCAATTTCCAGAAAGGAAGATTTTGGGTTTAACACTGTACAGTTATCGTAAGTGCAAGGTAACCTTTCATTGACTATAGCGGCTGCTAGAAAAAATCTTGTGATAAGTCCTGTTCAGTCAGAAATACAATGAAATCACCTCATTCTGGAGATTTATGTACACATATATTGCGTATAATACCTGATGGTCCTAATATATGTACACTTCCATACAAATTAGACAAGCAAACCTCCAAAAAAAAAAAAAAAGTGAAGGTTCTTAATCTTACAACGTGTTCAAGCATGATAGAATCCCAAATACCTAGTATACTGCTATGAGCCCAAAAATGTTGACACTAAATACTTACGTACATGAATCATTGATCAAATTTGACAAAATACACCCGCTATCGGATTTTACGTAAATTTTTTTTTTTTTTTTTTGGCAAATCTCGAAAAATGTTTATCGATCAAAACAGATACTAAGGGGAGACATAGTTTATACTACCTCAGTTTCAAAAAAAAAATAAAGGCTTTATATGAAACAAACATATCTTTCTGAAAGCAAGGCATCTCTATCTTTTTTTTGGCGAAGACATTTAAATGGATCAATAAAAACTTATATGAGTAGTAAAAGACAATCGAGTGGATCATTGGAGACAGCTAATATTCCCCTAATAATCTTAATGCCGGCCCGGGCACTAAGTGCATATCTAGACTAAGATTGTTGTACTTCATTTGAGTATCTATCAGCAACAGAAAGAAAAGTTATGGTAGTAGTTGATTAATGCAATTTGCTAATTAAACAATTGTCCCCGCTTACAATAACACTCAGATTTTAGCAAGTGTCGGTCAGTGAGGCTATTCAGGTTTTAATAATAAATATACTCGAACAGGAAAATCTTTGAAATGAATTCCACTTGTAATCCAGGAGCTAATTTTCTCTCTTTACCTCTAGTACCTACTCAGTTGGGGATCGTAAAGTAACAAGAAAAATGAACATCATAAAATACAAAGTGAATTATTAGCATTGGCTGATTGTGCCTAACAAGACATTGTTTACAACTCAATATGGTCAAACAGAAATTAATTGATAACTAGAATATTGAACAACTCTAAATTATTACACAAACAAATCATATTTTTTTTACCAGCAACTATTATTAGTCAATGATGATTATATACTACAATCCCACGCAGTTTCTTGAGGTAGTAACTCCTCCGTCCACAACCAAATTATGACCACTTACATATCTTGATTCATCACTTGCAAGAAACAAAGCAGCCTCAGCAATATCTCTTGGTTTAAGGGTTGTTCCTTGAAGATTTGCTAAACCTCGTACAAACTCTTCCGTTTTCTCAACTTCTTTTTCAGAAGGTCCTCCAAAATCCATACAATCCTCCTCATCTTCATCTTCAACTTTCCTCCATGCATTAACAAGCATTGAAGTTGCAACACCAAATGGAGAAATGCAGTTAACTCTAATTCCATACCTTCCTAATTCACAAGCCGTATTCTTTGTAAGTCCGACGATAGCATGTTTCGAAGCCGTGTACCCGTGAGGTCCAAGTCCTCCCATGACTCCGGCTACACTGGCTGTTGAGATGATACATCCGGTTCCTCTCGGTATCATAACTCGTGCAGCGTGTTTCATACCTAATGCAGTTCCTCGCACATTAACACGCATAACTGTGTCGAACTCATCAGCATCAAAGTTCAAAATGCTTTTCCGTTTCGATTGGTTTCCGAGAATACCCGCGTTGTTAAAAAGTATATCCAATCGCCCGTAATGTGATATCGCTGAATCAATCAGGTTCTCGATATCTTCTTCTCTGGTAACATCACAATGTACAAATGTAGCTGAAGGTGCTAAAGAATTTGCAAGTGAATTTCCAGTAGCATCTTCAACATCAGCAATGACTACTTTTGCTCCTTGTCTTACAAAGAGTCTTACAGTTGCTTCCCCAATTCCCCTCGCACCACCGGTGATGATCGCAACTTTTCCTTCCAACCTGGAGAAAATAAAAGTTCAATTAGCATTTTTACCATTGGTTAATCAAATGACATGATGAAATTGCATACAAATGCAGAGATATAGAAAAGAGTTTCAGAGTAGGAAATGTGTGTATACCTTCTTGGTGCAGGAGAGTTCATAACATGGTTCATCCCTGATCCTTGAATGGATGCTGCTACATTCTCATGAGTCATTACTGGTGCAGGCATGATTTATTTGCTTATTGTATAATTCACCACACTCAAACGAGGGAAAGGGGGAGTGAGAAAGAGAGAGAGAGAGATAGAGAGAGAGGACTTAAAATGTTTGAATGAGATGAGTAGAGAGAACACGGGGAGAATTTATAGGGCATGAGATATGTATGAAAATGAGATGAGAAAGAAGAAGAAGAGGGAACTTTCTTAGTAATGTCCCTCACCCTAAGCGTCGCTTGTCCCTCAAGCACATGTTTTCCTCTTTCTCTTCTTCTCTTTTCTTCATTTTCTATCTCAAGTCTACCAAAGGTCCAAAGTACCCGTATTTTCTACTTTCTTTCCATTAAACACCTTGCCGTCAGTTGGGCAACTAAAATGTTATTACGCCAAAATACACCCAAACATTGTGTGTTTTGCAGAACTATTTAAAATTTACATTCTATGATACTCCATTTGTTTCTGAAAAAAAGTTATTATTATTTTTCCAATTTAATAGTATATTTTTAGGTCAAAATGAAGAAGAAAAAAAAAGATAATCTCTTTTTCGAAAACCTTTTTTGTCCCAGAAGGAGAGTGAGTCTTTCACTTTTGATAACGGAGATGCTGCAAAGACATACAAACAAATAGAAGGAGATAAATGAAATTGAGAAGAATTTTAGTCCAAAACAACATGTATGATATGTGCAAGAACTTAATTAAAGTGAAAAAAACACATTATTCCTTATGTCCTTACATTGAGAAAGAAAAACATGTGAGCATGCAAATAACTGAATAAGCATGCGTAATAGGGAGTAAGTCGGCACCCATGTCATTTTCGAGTATATATAAAGAACCCAAATCTAAGATATAAAGTGGGCGATTATACAAACTATGCTGTATGAATACTTAGGAAATAATACCATTCCAAACTTCCATTCTGGACCTGGTAATATGCGGTAACAACAAAACTTAATTTAGTACTGTATAACAAGTTGTAGTAAATTTAAGAGTCAATTATTAAAATGTAAAACTTTCCAACTTATATTGGTTCATGAATCTTCTCCAAGGGTAATGTACGATGATCCCTTTTTCTTCTTTTGTTTTTTTTTGGAGTAAAATGAGAAGATTAAGATTGATTGATTTGAGACTCCAGAAACAACAAAATTTATATGAGAAATGAACATGGCTGCTAATGGGGGTACTATTTTGCTTGGGGATATACCAATCCCGTACCAAAATGTGTTTTGTCTTATTTATAATTTGGTACACTCCCAATCAAAATGATACCTCATTAGCAACATTGGAAATGAAGGTTATATGTATTTTTCTGTTGGGTTGGGATGACTAGGAATAAATGAAATATTTCCGTCATCCACATCCAAATATCCAATGATACCAGGAAGTTAGGATTTAGGAACTTAAAAGTGTTATAGACAATTATTATACCGGTGTATCCGTGTATGTATGGATGTATGGATTATAACTGGTATATACACGCAAGATGAGCAAATTGGTGAACCAGAACTAAACATTAAAACTCCACTCTATCTATATATTTAATGTTCATTTTGCATAGAGTAATGCTATCCCGGGCCGTTGAGCGGGGGAGCTAAATAAGCAAGCAGGCTTATAACCCTTGGATGTTAAAATGTATGTAATTCTAGCCATTGATGTAAATGTACAGCTATGCAGTAAAATAATTGCAGACATGCCCTTTATTTTGCTTTCTCTTTCAATCACAAATTTATTTCTCCAAATGTAAGCGGTCCATTATATCTTCTTAGAGAGATCACGCCAAGCAACAGTGAACTAAAGATCATCATATGCTTCGAATCTTCGATTCTGCAGGCCGCCGTTCAGAAATTCAAACAATTGTGCAGGAAATGTTCTTGTAGTTGGAGATGGAAGAACCCGTAATCACAAAATAAAAATAAAATTTTTCTTTAAAAAAAAGAAGAAGAAGCTATTTCAATTCATTTCCCAATCAATACACGTATCAAAAAATCAAAATTAATCCACACAAAGGAAACCCATGAAGATGTTGTATATAAACTACTACTCCCATCATCCCCCACCTAAATAAGTAATTGAACTTGGAGATTTTATTATGATGATTATTGATATGAAGATGATGGGAATAGTTTTGAGGAAAAAAAAACAGAGGATTTAAATTGTCCAGGGTTTTTAATTTGAAAATATCTGTTGATTTTGGTATCTGATTGCATATAATGGAAGGGAAAGTGCAGGTGGTGGTGCTGTCAGTGAAGGTTAGGTGAAGATGACTACGGAGGATTTGTTGGTGAAGATCAAAACTAATGTAATGTAGTTAGGATGAAGAGTTTTAAGTGATGGTGATTTAAGAATTATGAATTAAGCCCGAGGATCTGTTAACAAAATTTCACTCTTTGATAGTTGGCACCAGTTGTCCTTTAGCAGAGAAAAAAAACTGAATAACATATCTGGTACATCCATTGTAATCCAAGGGTTGTAAATCCTGCTTGCTTATTTAGCTTTCTCGCACAACGTCGCGGGACAACACTGCTCTTTTGCATATACTACCGTCTTGACAAAAAGATATGCTTGTTTCATGTACAAATTACACTTGAAACAAGCTTATTTTAGCTTATTTTTTTGAAACCGATGGAATGAAATACTATTTTACAAATTTTATGGATTATTGGGATGGAGTTGTAAAGTACCGTTTATTTTCTACGAAAAACACTCAAAAAAAATCATTTAAATTTTAAGGTTTAGTGCATCATCGGAGTTATTTTTGTGCGTCATACAATATTAAGCACAAAAAAAGTACTACTCCAGTAGTCAATTTTTTCCATAACATACATTTTACCTTCAAAGGAAAAGGAAAAGCAAAAATGAGGGGTAACCGGGTAAGTATCATTTTTGGACATCTCTACACGACTAAAATGACCGGACAACCACCTTGTCCGGAGACCCAGACCTACAAAAATAGGGCCTAATGCTTGAGCATTAACAGTATAAAATATGCACTCCCTAGAATCAAATTATGAAACATAATCCAATATCTTATGCCAACGTAATCTTCAACCCTTAAATCTTGCCTACCTAATTTCGAAACAAGCTGGAAATAACTAGCTAGGTTATAGGACAATCTTATTCTAATCTACCAATAATCATGCACGATTGGAATTATTAGTCACAGATCGTTGGGGAAAATGTACTTTAGTACACCAAAAATCTAACTTGATATCTGTGTCTAGTTCCAGGATCACGAAAACCTATCAGCCAGCTGTTTTTTGAACTTCAAATGCTGACTAAAATTTTGATCCTAATTTTGTTCGGAAGTTATAAGAATTTCAAATCCAACCATGACTTCAGTCATTCTGCATTCCTCTTTTACTTTGACGCAGCACTTTTCCAAGTCATTGTTCACAGTTCACACTGGTAAATTATATGCTTTGCTCGATCTATTCTCCTTTGGAAAATGCCCCATTTCTTTTATGACCAAGAAATCGGCTGCCAGGTTACGTTATATTCTTTCACATTTTGGAATTTGCAGTATTATATTTATGGTACTTGGTAGCTGGCTAGATTGCTTTGCATAATTCAGACCCTGGCAGCTGGCTAGACTACGCTAGATTGCGTATCTTAGGCCTAACATGGTTAGCTAGATCATGGTATCTATGATAAATTGGCGTAACATGGTTAGATTATACTGTATATTCGTATCTATCATAGATGCGTACGACCTCAAAAATCTTGTCAAGAATAAGTGTTGAGTTATTAAATCTTGATGATCATCATCAGAACTAGTAGTACCATAAAAGAAAAAGACATTGATGTTTCATTATAATTTCCTGTCCCAGACTGTAGGAAACAATATTATCCTACTACAGTACCACTTTCGGTCGATACCGTATCAACTTGACAATCAAATTTTCGCCAGCCTGCTATATTATCATATTTCGTACATGGATGATGGATACGAAAAGACTGTTCCAGATTCCTGATCTAAACTAGCTTTAATAGGTCTAAAGTACAATATGAAAATATCAAAGCAACCTCTTTAATTATTCTTATTGTAGATAAATTTCAAATTGGTTCTTTAATTTATGTACACAAATGTTGAAGAACTTAACAAGTGTGTGATAGGCAGGCCGCAGGGAATATGGGTGCCACATTGTTCTTTTAAATGGCAACAACTCGGTTAAAGTACACATTAGTGTAATCTTTCTAAAACGACTTTGTTTATCAGCTTTGCTATATAAGCTTATTCGTATGAATGAGAAAAGTTCATGTATCGATGTAAATTGATCTATGCAAAGAATAGCTAGATTGGTCCCCGGCCATTCCTGTAAGATTAATTAGTTGGCCAAGTAGAAGTTCCCTTAATAAGTGGATGCTTTGACAACTTTCTATTGGGAACAAGTTAATACTAGCACGTGATTTATATGACAAAGAAACCAGTGCTGTTATTTTATTTGCAAAAAAAAAGTTTTCCTGTATCTTAGACGCGTAAAAAGAAATGCAGCCATTTTCTAAATCGTTTGTTCTTTATCCTCGGCAAAGATCAAAAATAGATCGAAAAAGATTCATGAAGTCGCAAGACGTAAACAAAGGGAACCACCAAAGTTATACCGGACTGACCCTAAGAGCATCTCCAATCTCCAATATAAGAGGTCAAGGTCTTAAAAAAGAATGCGCAATTGGGGGATATGAATTACTTCCCCTAACCTTAGATGCCTGTTAAGGAGTGTTTTTTGGGTATGAAAATACTAAAACACCCTTTGGTTAATTAAAAAACATTATGAAAAGACTGTTATACCCTCCCAAAAAATAAATAACTTAAAATCAAAACCAAACACACAAAATCAGTTATCCCCCATTTGTGTACCGGCATAGTCGTGTGAGGGTTAGGGTTCCGGAAAAATTTTCATCTTCTTCATCGACGATTAATCGTTAAATCAAAAATTTCTTCGTCGATTAACCTACCCAAATCATAACCATGCCTCCACGGAAGAAAACAACTTCCCAATCGAACCCAAGAACGATTGCTCAACAGAAATTGAAAAAAAAAACTTGTTTTGATTGCTCAAGAGGAAGAAGACAAAGAAGCAGAGTTATCGGACGATGAACTACTAGCAAAGATGGCTTCTGTGAGAAGGTTAATCATTTTGAATAGTTTAATTAGCGTTTCACTCGATTTGTAGCTATGAGTTTAGGTCAAAATCGCGAAACCCTAACTGCAAATTTTTAGTTTCTGAAGTTCCGGCATTCAATTTAGTATGAATACCGCACCGGTAGTTGAAACCGGCATGCGATCTAGGATGAATACCACGCTGGTAGAAGTCTCGGCAGTCGATTTAGTATGAATACCACACCGTAAATAGGTACTGGCACTCAATCTAGGTTGAAGACCACACCGGTATTTAAATTCTAATATACAGAAAAAAATGAACTAGGATTTAGTGAGTTGTACCGGCATAAAATTTATTTTAGAATTCATGCCGGAACTCTAGTTTTGGTATCCAGGAATTTTAGAATTTCTTTCGGCATCTTCGACATTTTATTTTGCAAGCCGGTACTTGAACCCGGCATTGATTTTTGTTATGCGGGTATGCCGGTAATCGTGTTAAGTTTCCAGGAATTTTAAAGGTTGTACCGGCATTTTTTAAATTTATTTCTGTATGACGGTTCCTTAATCCGGCATAAATTTTTATTATATGTGAATGCCGGTAGTGGTGTTTAGTTATCCAGGAACATTCCTTTATTATACCGGCGTTCTCGACATTTATTTAAGTATGCCGTTACTTTAACCCGACGTTAAAATTTGTTATACGTGTATGCCGGAACTAGCTCACGGCTTGGTATGTTCTTTGTTATTGTATGCCGGTATTAGAAATGAAAGTTAGCGGTTGTCTTATACATTAATTTCGTGCTTCTTTTGAAATAGATCTAAAGCAAAGGAAGCCAAAGCAAAGGAGGCTAACAAAGGAAAAGCTATAGATGCTGCGACTAAGAAAAAAAGGAAGGATGGTCTTGATACTCCTCAGTCTCTGCCTCCTCGAGGGAATAACAAAAAGCGTTTGGGTTTTGAGACAAGAGGGGATATCTGGGAGAGTGGTCGTGATCGTAGTATTCTTGTAATCTGTGAACTTACTGCAGTTGTTGGGGAGGAAGATGAGGAAAATATGCAAGATGAGCAAGATGAAGAGGAAAGTGAGGAGGAAGACAATGAGATTGATCCAACTCAATTAGCAAACCAAAGACAAGGAGTAGTTGAACAAGGTGGTCCAAGTCAACAACCCACACAAGGCAAGGGGAAAGGAAAACGCAAAGGCAAAGTAAAAGTTAAAGGTTCGCACCTTCCTCATGTTGATGACATGATACCCGACCTTGAACATGGTAAAATTTGGGGCGCAGCCGATTTTGATCAGCGGGTTCTATTTGGCTACACGCACTCATGGGCTCGTACTATATATCAGACCTATTTAAGAATTTCTATCTCGTGCATATGTACTGTATTTATGCAAAATCTCTTAATCGTATTATCTCTTAATTGTAGGATCATAAGAAGGTTGTGCGTGTTTGACGCGACTGATTGGGATTTGTCTCTAGAGCATGATGATGTCCAAGCAATAGTAAAGGAATCTGGTCTATATCCTTTAGTTGAAAATTATGTGAAGCCCGATATTGTCACCGTCAATTCCTTCGTCGAAAGGTATCATGGTGAAACTGATACAATGCACTTCCCGTTTGGAGAGATGACCTTGATCCCTGATGATGCTCAAAACATTCTAGGCTTGAAAATTATCGGCAAATCAATTGCAGAACGAGGTGACTTTGATCTAGAATGGACGAAGTTGCACGAGCTTACTAACAAGTTGTTTGGTTGGGACTACAAAGAGTCTGTGGAAAGCTTCTATGTATCAAAGGTTAGTAGGACAAAGATATTCAAACTGACCCTGCTTAATAACAAGTTTCAAAACACAAAGAAAAGAAGTGTTCAAGACGGATGGGACCCCGCACAGATTCGTTATACCGCCGCTGCGTACCTGTTATACATCTTGGGCACTCGGGTATTCCCTGACACAAGTAGCAACAGGGTTAGTGCAAATTTCCTTCAGTACTTGGATCCGTTGGACGAGATATTTACCTATTCATGGGGTACCGTGGCAATGGCACACTTGATGGGGGAGATGAGAAGGGCCTCTAAGGCGGTTACAAACCAATTCGTTGGGAATTTCACTCTACTCCAGGTACATTTGTTTTTAAACTTATGTTCTTATTTATATTGTTCATGTGTATCCTTACTATGTATTTAGAAACAAATTTACTGACTTTTATATATATCATTTTAAATTTGTATAGGTGTGGGCTTATGAACATTTCCCAACATTGTTCAAGGACCACCCCTTGTTGAAGTTTAAGCCTGTTGTTGACCCCCAGGAGCCTATAGTAAAAAAATACGAGTTCAACGCCCATCCAAAGCCCAGTAACAATGGTCGACTGATAGAAATGAGAGTGGCTCTTGACGCGATGACTACCAAGGATGTTATGTTCAACCCCTACAAGGAGGATAGAGAGAACCGTCAATACACTTGGTTTTATAACGTTGCATTATACCATGGTCCTTTGTTCCACCCAAAGGGATACGTTATGGCTAATCCTCGACGTGTGATGCGGAAAATTGGATTCAAGCAATTACCTGGTTTCATGCCATCCTCTTCTGAAAGGTACCTTCTTGATTATTCTCGTTGCATTTCAAGTTCCACAAGGTTGAGGGTGGAGTATGATCCAACTCCCGAACAAACACACTAGAGGGATAGGGAACCACGTCGTTTGGTAGATACTACTAATTGGGAGGTTGCGAACAACGGTGATGAAGCTGACCCAGCCTACATTCGTGATTATTTGGAATGGTCACATCCACTTGTTGTGCGGCCTGAAGATGTCCAAGTTCCACCCAGAAAAACCCTCTCGTTCCAACTCCTATAGCGGCACCACATACGATGAGCCAACTTAATAAGACCGTTGGATTGCTAGTAAGTATTGTTAATTGCTTACTCGTTTAATGTACACATAATTTTATATTAGCATATATATACTAATTATGTGTTGTATGTATGAATCTAGCGGCATCTTCTTGGCAAGTTGAAGAAGATGTTAGGTTGCAAGTACTCGGGAGGAGAGGTGCTATTCCTTGAAGAGATGAAGGAAGTCGTGGAAAAACTTGATAAAATTGAAGAAACCGACCATAGTTCAAGAATTTTGTTTGGGGAAACGAGGAATAGATTTTCCAAAAAAAAAAGAAAAAGGACCGAGTGATTAGCTCTTCAGTTGTTACGTCTTGGTTTGCTTTTGGTTTATGATTCGTGGGTTAAGAACATTTAAGCACGATCCAGTTTGTTTTTGTTAGGTTGAACATGTTTAAATTTAATTTGTAGTGAATTGTTATATTTGCAAGTTTTATTTACAAATTGGTACCGGCATACAAATTGTTCTACAAAACCATACCGGAATTGGAAGATTAAAAATTCCATGTTCCTGTATAGATATACGAAGGTACCGGCGTGGATGCATTATCTAAATTCATGCCGAAATTGTATTTTTTTTTAAGTTTCATTTTGGTTACAAAACCGGCACTCTAATCTTGATTGATTTAATGCCGGAATTCTGCTGTAATAGTTTTTCACAAACGCTTTCTTAATTCATTCCTAAGAAATCTATTACATTGGATTAGAAAATTAAATTAAAACATACTAAACGACATGGAATGGATTAAATTTGGTTATAGTGGATCTCATAATCTATTTCCATCCCTTTTCAATAATTGCGGAGCCTTTGAATCTTTCGCGAATATCTTCGAAGACATCGTCTGGAATCTCGGTGTCGAGGACCATCTTAATTGGTTCATCTTCTCTTCCAATATATTCCTTTCCCTTCATATAGCACCTATCAATAGGCTTGCATTGGCCTTTATGGTTTTCTCTTGAATCTGCTAGTTCAACCACTTTGTCAAACCATTGAAACTCATCGCACTTTGGGTGATTCAAACACCTTATAAACATTCTTCCATTTTCAGCGTCATCAGTTTTTGCAATCCAAAACCGGCGTGTGCCATCACAACTTCTACATTTTGAATAAATAAAAGGACAATCCATGGCTAAATGAAAAGGTGACTTGCAAATTTGACACTTGCAATGATGACTCTGTAAAAGAAAATTATATTAGTTATGCGTCATAGTATTGAAAATTATATTGTTAGTAAATCTACTTACTTTGCAAATAGAGGTAGATGATGAATCCCCCATCCCTTCTGAAGCTTTAACCGTGATTGGTATCTTGAGAGAATGATTTTTGTTATTTGGTGCGTGGTTTGTGTAGATTTTTCCAAAGGAATGGGGGTATTATATAGAAATGAATCCCCAACGGTCTTATTTTTCAAAAAACTAGCAGTTTTTTTTTAATTTAACAAATGCCGGCTTCATCGTTAATTTAGATTGAGTGCCGGACATTAGTACCATCATTTAATAGTTTTTTCAAAATCATGCCGGTATTGTTTACCCTATTTTGTTAAATCTCTGTAAAGAAATTATTCTATACCGGCATTCTAGTCTTCTGATATACTAAACCGATACCGTTTGCCGGCATTCTATTTTACGATTATTTCAATGCCGGAAATGTTTGCCGGCATTCTATTTTATGATATACTAAACCGGAACTGATTGCCGGCGTAGTATATAATTTACCGACAATGCCGTAAGAATAAAGTGGAAAAGCGTCGTTATGTCCTCATCTATTTAAACGAATGGATACACCCATTGCACTTGATACCTCAAAAAAAAAACGGTAGGTCCAAGACATCTCTCTGATGGATTATCAATCACCAGCTACCAAGTTCAAGTTCATCAATTCCCTCGAAAAAGAAAAATGTATGAGGAACATATTGTGCACTGCGATAGGAAATCAATCATCAACCACCACCAACTCAGTTGCCACAATAATAGAAAAACTAAGAAGGAAGGAAGAAACCACCAAGTCAATTTCCGCAATGGAAGAAGAGATAGTTAAGAGGAAAAGAGAAGAAAAAGAGGAAACAAAGCTTGAACGTTATCGTCAAAAACTAGCTAAGATTGAAGCGGATGTTGAGGAAGCGGATAAACGTCAAAAACAAGCTAAGATAGAAGCGGATGTTGAGGAAGAAACCCAGTGCAGGGTTTTTAAAATCGTGCGATTCACGATTCAAATCGCACGATTCGATTCATTTCCCACAGAAACGCTTCAGATCGCAAGTGTAAAGCGTTTTCCTTAAGAATCGGGAGTCAAACAAAGTTGACTACGATTCTTGACTTGATCAAGGTCCAAGCTGATTTTTTTTCAAAAATGAAAGTGCTCAGTTTCGAACCAGTAACCTCCTACGTCACACGAGCGACTCCAACCAATGTTCCACGCTAATTTTTGTTGAAGTTCAATAAACTTTATTAGTATATATAGGAATAATATAACAAAACTAGGAAAACATGACCCCTAAGCCATTGTTCCAACTTGGTTGTTGATGTTAAAACTCAATATATTTTATATTTATACTAAAAATCAAACCTTTGTAATAATTTTGTATGGGTCAACGATATTTATATACATTCATTTACGATTTAATAATCAATCATGAATCTACGATTTACGATTTAATATATGTTTCGATTAACGATTAAAAAACCTTGACCCAGTGGATTAAAAACTACTACATAGTATCGGATTTGCCGGAAGATCACCGCCCTTCGGATCTTTGTTGGGGTCTAGTTAGGACTGGTTCTTCCATGAATGACTTGTTTGATTGTAAGAAACGTAGAATAGAATGCAGTGATCTTGTTGTACGCAATCGAACAACTGCACTCATCAAATTATGTCGCAAATACAACGAGTTTCTTGCAAGATATAGAGGGAATAGGTATGAAGCTCAGGAGGAATATTTGAAGTGGTTCAAAAAGCCTTTTAGGCATTTTGAAGCTGCTTTGTTTCTTGAATCTCGTTATGAGAACTGATGTTAGTTGCAATTGGCTTGAGATGTTTCATTTTATGTGTTATGTTATTTATGTGTTTAATGTTTTTTAGTTTATTTCCTTACGATTAATATGAAGGCCATTTTGGGTCGGTTTGTTTGCTTAAAATTGAGTGTCAAGATAGTGTTCCGGCATTAAATATAGCAAGACAGTGTTCCGGCGTAAAATGTAGCATGTATGTGGTGCCGGAATTCTGAGGCTTGTTACCTTTTATAATTAAAAAAGAAACAACTCCTTATTCTTCTCCATTGTAACTGTCGCACCAATTATCCCCCATTGTAACCGCCACAAACTTCCTCATTCCCTTTATTTGGTTCTTTATTCGACGGTTACAAACTCCATTACTACATAAAATCCTCAATTCCTCAACTTATCAACAACAACATTGATAACCTGATTCCCAACTACAACTAAAGAAAAATAAAGTTCAACTGACCACTTTGTTAACAAATACCAGTTACCCATATCAAATTCATGATTTCCAACACCAACAACCACTAAAAATCAAAGTAGTAGTCATAAGTATAACATCAAAAAACTAAATTCTTGTCTGCCACAAAGATAATCATACACCCCATTTCAGTTTCCAAACACAAAACTACAATTTATTGGTCAATCCCCAACACCCCATTTCAGTTTCCAAACACAAAACAACCCAAATTCGTTACAAACAATACAAGAGAACTTGTAAACGGTTCCATATTCCTATTTGACGGTTGCAAACTCCATTACTACATAAAATGGAAACGGTTCCATCTTCCTATTTTTTTTGTTTTCACTTAGCAATTCCAAGAGAACTTGTAAAAACCCATAAACTCCATTATTTGGTTTCATCTTCCAAACCAAACTCATTAGAAATCAAAACCCCAAGAAGAATGGGTCCTCGCAAACCTCCTGAAAAACCAAAACCTAATCCTCGTGGTATATCGAAATCAGAAGCATCTATTGAACAAGATATAAGTGATGATGAGGAAATAACAGAGATGATGAGGTAAGTGATGTCTATGTTTATTGAAGCATTCTTAGGTTTTATTTCATAATATAAAAAACACAAATTCAGTGAATTGGGTGAATTGAACTTCCAATATTCAGTCAATTGAGTGAATCTCTGTAGATAATTCTGTTAATTCCGGCATGGAACTCATTTAGTATACAATGCCGGGATAAAATTCCGGCATACTCGTTTTGTTCATCGACCATGTCGGTATTTGTTTCCTTATTTTTTTTAAATCTCTGTAGACAATTCTCTTAATACCGGCATAATATTTCATTTACATAACACCCCGGAACTATTAATTCCGGCATGGAACTCATTTAGTATACAATGCCGGGATAAAATTCCGGCATACTCGTTTTGTTCATCGACCATCTCGGTATTTGTTTCCTTATTTTTTTAAATCTCTGTAGACAATTCTCTTAATACCGGCATAATATTTCATTTACATAACACCCCAGAACTATTAAACCGACATGGAACTCATTTAGTATACAATGCCGGGATAAGTTCCGGCATACTCTTTATGTTCATCGACCATGTCGGTATTTGTTTCCTTATTTTTTTTTAAATCTCTGTAGACAATTCTCTTAATACCGGAATCATATTTCATTTACATAACATTCCGGAACTTTAAACCGGCATAGAACTCATTTAGTATAAAATGCCGGGATTAGTGCCGGCATACTAGTTATGTTCATTTACCATGCCAGAAAGATGTTTTTTTTTTTTTTAAAACTCATTTTGTTAGTAGGTCAATAGCTCAAAAAATGAAGAAAGGAAAGGGAAAAGCTGTTGATGAAGAAAAACCTAAGTCTTCTCGATCTCAATGTAGTAGATATGATCCGCAACGTCGTAAGCTCACGATCCGGGAAAATCCCCCGGAGGAGGGAGACACAAGCATGGATGATGCTGCTCAATGGGAGAATTATGTATCTCCTGATGCAGCAGGTAGCTCATCCTCACATGGCTTAGGACAACCTGAAGTTGATGACGATGACAAAGCACCTCCAAAAACTATATGACATGATTCCAGAATGAAGTGATGGCAAACACTGGGGTCATCCGAGAGATCCCAAACTTTTATTTGACTACAAGGACTCTTGGGCTCGTTGGATCTATTCAACTTATGTAAGACTTTTGCATCTTGTTATTATATTTTTTATATATGATCAAGTGAATTGAAATTTGTTTGGTGTGTTTTTATAGGATCACAAGAAATCCTTCCGTGTTTGCCGCCATCAACAAATGGATACATGGGATTTGGACGGGAAGTGTGTGGAGGTTCAAGCGGCAGTAAGAGCATCTGGGTTGTATCCCACAGTAGAATACTATGTGGCCACTGATCAAGTGACGGCAAATTGCTTCTTGGAGAGGTTTTATGCTTCGACTAATACCATGCATTTTACTTTTGGCGAGATGACCATTATCCCTGAAGATGTCCAAAGAATATTGGGTCTAGAGATCCGAGGAAAACCCGTTAACAAAGATGACGACGGTAAGAGCCTAGAATGGTCCAAGATATATGATCTGACTAAAAATTCGTTTGGTTGGGATGAGGAAACAACAAAAGCAAATATGTACGTGAAAAATAATACCATGACAAAGACTATTAAAGTCGTTAAGCTCAAACAGTTGTTTGGAGATACCATGGGCAAGGAATTGAATGCCGAACAAATTCAGCAAACTAGTGCTGCTTATCTGTTGTTCCTCTTGGGCATCGCAATATTCCCTGACTCTAATGGTAACTTGGTGCATATGAACAACTTACAATACTTGGATCCCTTGTAAGAGGTTCATGAGTACTCATGGGGCACTGCTTTCTTGGCACATTTTTTTTGCGGAGATGCGTAGATCTTCTAAGGCGACTTGCCATCAATTTAATGGTAATTTCACTGTATTACAGGTAATGTGAACTAGTTATTTTGTTTTCCAATTAATTTTTTTATTATACATAGATTTCATTGGAACGATCTTTCATTTGCGTAGGTGTGGGCTTATGAACACTTCCCAACATTGTTCAATGAGTACAAATATTTGGAGTCGTCAACGTATGGTTTGGATCCACGGACTCCTATAGCCAAGAAATACGTTTTCAAAAATAAACCGAAGCCCAATAACAGAACTCGGTTACTCACCATGAGGGAGGCTTTGGACACTATCATTGTCCAAGATGTTGTGTTTGACCCATATAAGAACAAAAGAGGAGTTCACTTTCCAAGGCATGACAATGTAGCGTTTTACAACGGACCATTGTTTCATCCAAAAGGATTTGTTATGCATAACCCTCTCCGTGTGATGCGCCAACTTGGGTACAAACATAAAACACTTAAGGGTAAATCTGATGCCAAATTATCTCATGTCTTACCTCAATGCGTATCAGGTGAACAACATACGCTAGTAATTTACAAACCAACTCCTGTAGTTGCACATTGGAATGAAAGGGAAGATCAACAATTGGACAGGGCTGGTTGGGAATTTGCGGAAAATGGTTATGAGTTGGAACCAAGCTTCCTCAGAGGTCATTTGAGGTAATCACATCCTTATATTGTACGCCCGACCAACGAAACAGTGCCTCCACAAGCAGAAACTCTTAAAGAACCTAATGTACCCATACTTCAAAAGACTCTCCTTTTGTTGGTACGTAATTCTGGTTCACTTCCTATCTTTTGAATGTATACCTATAAACCTGTAAAAGATAACTTACTAACGGAAATACATAACAACAGCGTTCGCGGCTAGCAAAATTGGGAAACTGGCTTAAATGCAAGATCAAGAAAGGAGAGGTGCTGACCCCAGAAGAAATGAAGACAATTGATGAGAAGATAGACAAAATTGAAGATCCAGATGCAAAGGACTTGTAGACTCCAAAGAAAAAGAGGGTTCACAAGAAGCCAAGGACCGAGTGATCTAAGATGTTTGTTAATGTTTCTTTTATAGTATTAGATATGTTTGAACAATCTACTATCGGTTTATGTTTATGTGTGTGTCTTGCTAAACTTTGAAATCTTTGTTTCATTTGATTTCGGTTTGGAACATCTTAACTTTACATATGGTTTGTTAAACAATATAGTCTTTGCATATGTTATTATGTTTATGTGGATTTCATTCGTTTTTGAGATGTGGATTTCATTTCTTTTTCAAAACCGGCATGGTAAAAATTGTAAACACCATGCCGGAAATCTGTTTTCTTTCAAGAATAAATATATTTAGAATTCCGGCATTGATACGATTTTGAATGTAGTGTCGGTACACTATCTTTCCCTTACGAAAAATTGATCTTGTTACAGTTCCGGCATTGTCGTAAAGTTATTATTAATGCCGGGATCTCCTTTAATATTATTGTGTACTAATGGTTAGTTTCCGGCATAAAAAAGAAAAGTATTTCTAAACCGGTATAAATTCCGGCATTGCAAAGTTTGAATTAAATCATGCCGACACGTACATAGCATATGGTTTAATGATTACAATTCAAACTTCCAAAAAAAAACAAAAGGTTGCGTATGTTAGAACCACATATATCCAAATTACTCATCATTGCTTCCACACGTATGGAGTTGCCTCTCCTCCTCTTCAAGAGGTTTCTTTGATAAGGCAAACGCATCCCAAAATTAGTGATTCTCCTCATACAACGCCATCCATCCTTTCCATATATTTGGATCTAGGTCCTTGTTTTTAACCATCACACAAACAGGTGGCAATGGACAATTTTCCTTGAATTTTGAAATAACGAAATGATTGTCGTTCACGAAAGCCAAAACAACTCTTCTCTTCTTAAGGGATCATTCACATTTTTTCCACTTTGGTGTAAATGTTGTGACTATGGTGGGGCTAAAATAATGAACAACACATCTAAATGTATCCACCACTAGATGCCCACAAAGCGGCATTCTCATCCAATATTCAGAAGGAAGAAACTTCATCTCTTGTTCGGGCCCTAATACTCGAGCATACATATCATCAAACCTCTCGCCTTCACCAACCAATTTATCATAAAATCTCTTCTTGTTCACAAGTTGTTCGGACATCCTCGTTCTAGCATATTTGTATGGTGTCATACCTCTACTAACCGCCGCGTCAAAGATTCCTAATTGTTAGGTCACAGCATGATAGCCACAATTTCCATCTACATCGACATCATCCGTATACACAATAAAATCACGAATAGACTCAGGAAGTTGGTCTATGTAAGACTCTATCTTCATATGGTAGTGTCTATAAGTCCTACCCGTTTGTGAATCCGTATACATCGTCATATTACCAACTTTTAGCTTAATAATATCCAAACCATCCTCTGCAATCCCTACACTCCAAATGTCTTCGGTATTTGACGGGAGAATGTACTTCCTTGGCCTACCCATACCCTTTTTCTTTGGAACTTCCAATACATAGACTACGGGTGTGGCTTCAGAATTCTCACCTTGTTGTTCTTGGTTGCTCAATCTTGGTACCTTTGGAGGCCTACCCCTTTAATTTGGAACCTCCAATACATCAACTAAGGGTATGGATTCGGAATGCTCACCTTGTTATTCTTGGTAGCTCAATGTTGGTACCTTTGGCGGCCTACCCATTTTCTTTGGAACCTCCAATACATCGACTATGGGTGTGGCTTCGGAATGCTCAACTTTTTATTCTTGCAAGCTTGACGTTGGTACCTTCGGTGGCCTACCCCTTTTCTTTGGAACCTCCAATACATCGACTATGGGTGTGGCTTAGGAATGCTCAACTTGTTGTTCTTGTAAGCTTGACGTTGGTACCTTTGGTGGCCTACCCCTTTTCTTTGGACCCTCCGATCCATCGGTTTTTGGTGTGGATACGGAAACCGGCGCTTGTTGTTGACTTGTTAACGGTTCCTTTCCCGGTCTACCCCTTTTAATTGGAACCGGCGCTTCCGCGAATCGGAATTCCGAAATCTCACTTGCGGATAGATCTCGTATCTTGGTTGTCGCGAGTTCTTCTTCACGTCGAGTCATTTCTTTGAATTCTTTCCTTTGTTTTCTCCTTGAAACTTTAGTTTGGGGTCTACCTATCAGATCTCCCTTTCCTGGCTCTTCACTTGCTTTGATCCATGGGCGAGTAATTAGCCTTAGTTGGCTCAACAATACTTGTCGGCTAGCCGAGTTTCCACGTGAGTAAGCTTCGTAGAATTTCTTTGCTTCATTTATATCCCACGGTGATTGTCCGGGAGCTTCCGTAGGGGAGGGTCAAAAGATAGTTGCCTCCAAAATGGATCAATAACCTCAATAGGTATAACTTATTTATACTTCACAAGCATATGATGACACGGAAGCCCCAATGAAGACATGTCCGGACAAATACACACATCACCTGGTTTTCCATAATTTTTCTCATATGCCATTTCTCTCATCATATGTTTTATTGCCCAATGAGAGACGTTGAACTCTATTCATTGGAGCAACTCAGTATATTAAAGAAATTGAGTCATCCTTTCCATTGAGCTTTTCTCAAAAGCCTTCTTGATCCTATCGATATCATCCTTAAAGTATTGCTCCATTTCCTCGGTGACCGTAACCACGTTGCCTTGCCCGGACTGGATGAGATCTTTAAATCTACCATGAGCGGATTCCGCTGCACTAGTTGCTTCAGTTTTGAAGTGCCTATACCGGTTTGTCCATGCACGCACAAATTTTTTCTTGTACTTATCCAACAATTTATCCCGACAATATGAGATGGCGCTTGGATACACTTCCTTATATTTAGCACTAAACATATTCAATCTCTTTTCATATATATCCTCGGTAAGAGACCAATAAACTTTTTCCCAATCCTTTAGAAATTCCAACCACTTTTTATGATTTTCATCGTGTTCTTTGTCCACTCGCTCTTTAATCTTTCCTCTTTTATCTTCTTCTATTTCGGGTGATAATTTTTTCTTGCGAACATCTTCCTCTAGTTAAGCAATCATTTTATTCTTAATATCCGCCTTAGAGGTTTCAAACAAAGCATGACAATGTTTTGTCACATTTTGACCTATATGATACGTACATATAAAATTTTGTGCATCCGGAAATACATCAGATATAGCACCCATTAGTGCGTCATCTTGATCGGTTACGATGACCCTCAGAAATTGATTTTCCGGGAACAATAATTTCAATTGTCATAATGCCCAATGATAATTGTAATCCCTCTCGTTTTCCATTAAACACCAAGCCAATGTGAATGTTACCTTATCCGATGTTTTCCCCACGATGTTGAACAACGGGATGTTGTATTTGTTTGTCTTGTAGGTGAAATCCATCAAAAGAACACCACAACATGTATGAGCTAATTGTGAAAGCAAATGATGCGCAATGAATATTTGAAGGGGATTTTTGTCCGGTCCTCTTTTAATGATAAGCGTGTAGTTGTGATCCCAAACTATCTTCTCAAATTCTTGCATAACGCTTCTCCCTTCCCATTCCACCCTTCTAATGGTTGCTTATGCACTATAAATTGTACTTAGAGAAGAAACGTTATGATCATCCTTTTCCTTGAAGGTTCTGAGAATCACTCTTGGTTTGATACATGCTTTGGTCATTATCTTTACATCCTCGAATTCACGGGGTTTTAGCTTCGCAACTATGGAGTGACCATTAAAATATTTCGGATCCAGGTGTTTATGTTGGCCAAACCACACCGTACAATCCCATTCTTTTTATTTGTATCTTAAATTGAATACAAGCTTAAAGGGGCAATTATCCTTCCTCGTCTTAGTCTTGTATACCCTATTCGTCTTCTTTTCATATACATAACCCTTTCTCTTATGGTTATTCTTCGCATATTTTCCACTTCTCTCGCAAACCATCTCAGAACGCATATTTGAACCTTGGGTATTCCTCACCAACACACACTTGTTCTTAAGACCCGTCTCTTTTGCCCAAGCAATTGCTTCCGCTGGAGATTTAATTCCCTACATTAGGACAACAATGGAAGATTATAAGGTTCATTACAAGCAATCCCCACATAACGTTCTAAAAACTAGGTGAAATGTGTTGTTTGGTAACATACCGGAGGCATCTTATAGTATTCGGACATATCCGGACCAAGCTGTTTGGAATTTGTTGGATCAATGTATGTCACAATCTAAGGAATAAATGAAAAGAAAATTTAATTAGTTCAAAGAAAATAAAAAAAATTACCATGCTAGGTACCATTTCCGGCGTGCTCGACCACAGTTCCGGCATTGAATGTTCTTGAACACAAAGGCCAAAAGATATCGGCATTCTCGCTAAACAAGGTACAAGCCGGTAACAGGAGCCGGCATTCTCGACATGTGAGTTTTCCAGCCGGATTCAAGTGCCGGCATTAAGGTAATTTTAAAAGAATGCCGGGAACAACTACCGGCATCCCAGATATTTTTTATATCACGCCGGTATTGGAGTTCAAAAATCTTAAACTCCTAGATGCTTTTCTGTAAGTATCGGCATTGTCAGTTAGTATTGAACCATGCTGGTTGGAATATTCTATGGAATATTTGGTGTTAGGTAAAAAGCATAAGTGCATACCGGCATGCATAGTTGGTTTCAATACAACGCCGGGAAAGTTTTTAAAATGGGGGATATATTGTACCGGCATGGAAATAAGTATGAATACCACACCGGGAAAGTTTTTAAAATGGGGTATATATTGTACCGGCATTGAATGGAGTATGAATACCACGCCAGGAAAGTGTTTTAAATGGGGGATATATTGTACCGGCATGAGTGTTGTATGAATACCACGCCGGTAGCACTAGTTCCGGCGTAGTATTCATACAACGAGCATGCCGGTACTAAGCTTTTTCAGTGAAAAAAATGGCGGTTTCTAAAAGAAAAATCAAATTTTTGACCTCCTTGAAGCATTACCTGTGTGTTGGGGTTGCTTGTATGCTGAACATGTTTACTTTCTTGGGTTGGTTCTTCACAAAACACTTTATTCTCACAAAAATCATGATCCAAGGGTGTTGGTTCATCATATAACTCCAATTGTGAGTTTTTATCATACACCAAAGATTGAAGATATGATTGTTGTTGTAGTTGAGCTAAAGATTTAGCTGCTGCAATTCTCTCATCACAATCATCTTCCATTTTCAAAAAAAAAATTCCACTCAATTTTTTTTCCTCTCCTTCTACTCCTAACTCACACAAATTAAAATAAAAATACACACTAATCTATCCCCCAAATACTTAAGAATTTACTAATTATTATTAACCACTAAACATGATTAGTGAGGGCTAGATTAGGAATTGAACAAATAATTACATAGGGGGTCACCTAGAATTGCTATTGGGACACCTTTTTTGTACTGTAGCTATATCCCCTAATTGCGCGTTCTTAAAAAAGCATGTCACATATGATTTAAGATTTTTTACACCACAATTTCATCTTCAATGTAAGTGTTAAGGTCATAATAAGTGATGACATGGATAAGTGGGGGTAAAGGAGAAAGTCTAAATTATACTTTCTGTTGGGGAATAACAATTAAAATTGATCAAACAACTAAATAATATAAGAGGAACTTATCTGATTTTCGTATCTTCTCCTTAGTCAACTTTTGATGCCTTGAACATCCTATTAAACACCATAGAAAGAAGGAACTGGTAATGGTAGATTGAGGCGCATGTTCAACATAATGTCCTTAAGACAAGAATGCCCGGATACACTCTGAAAAGATGATGCTATAGCCCTACGGGTACATCTGCCTCCAAGATACAACAATCTTAACAAGTTTGAATAGCACATTCAAACTTTTCCTTTAAGAACTTGGCAGCGGAAAAAATCACGATTCTTTAGCACTTAAAACCCTCGTATCAAACAAAGAAAACGAAGAAGAAGTACACAACACCGGTGGATACAAGAGACATGTTTTCTCTACATGTAAAAATCCTAGTGCAATTCCATATATATATGTAAGATAAAAACTTACCCAATAAAACTAAGAGATAATTTTGGAAGGTATTTTAATTATTTTGAAAAACCGTTTTATAATAAAAAAAATTATTCACATAAAAACCAGTGGTTTTCCAACAATCCCCACATGAATGAAAATACGATATAACACGAAAAACATGAAATATAACGAATAGGCATAGGTGTCCATTAGGTCTTGAACCTTTGCTTAGTGAGAGATTACCGGAATTACTTGTTATCCATTGTATATAAGTTCTTGAACTGTCTAACATTTGGTGTAACTCGCGATAACAACCACACATGATATCTCCAAGGTTACTGCCAAGCTCCGCCGTTGTGTCCATTTTATCCCTTGACGTCTTGTTTCTCAGAATGCTCTAGAGAAAATCAACTAAAATTACTTCATTAGAGAGAAGTCATCAATTTCATGGTTGAGTAACATTGTTCAGCTCATATTCTCATAGGAAGCGACCCACTTCCTCATTCATATATGTGAGTTCCATCAAGAGTGTTCACTACTACACCCCACTTCAATCTTAAATTGAAACTATAGAACTCATTAAGACTTATTATTAAAAGCCATCCTTCGATGCAGTCATGCTATCAAATCTACACCATAGGGAAGGGACAGAGAATATAATTCTCTGATAGTGTTTACCTTTACCCACCATAAATTAGTTGTCTCATTCGAAACCTTGATCTTGGGGTCTCCAGTCATCAAGGTTGAGTATCCTTCATGGAAAGTTTATTTTGTGAGCTTAAGTCCCATCCCCCTCGATGTATAATTATAAACTATCTCTCTTGATTATCCTTTCGTCAAAGGATCACTAATTTTTCTGTTGACTTCACTAAGTCCATGAGGTTTTCTTTTGACTTTACATGTCTACTGAGACTCTCTTTTTGACTTTCATGAATCAACTAAAATTACTTCATTAGAGAGTATAATTGTCTTACCGAATCAGCCTTCTCTGAGTATGTCTAGACTTTGTCATTGCTTATTTACTTTAGACTCACATAGTCAATTGAGTTTCTACAATGATGGCCATAGGCTTCAGTCACAGAGGAATATCTTCTTAGAAGCATATTAATAGCCATTCGGCTTCCTCTCATGCTTTAATTAAACCACACAAACTTTGATTTCTCAAAAATCAAGTTCACCATGTCTGTTTTAAGGACTTCCTTAGATAGACACTCCTTAAGAGTGTACACACATAAGCTAAGATTTTTCCATCCTGAAACAACAACATCTCTTAAGGTCAGTACAATATATATCACATACATAATTTAAGATGTACCTCAAGTATCGCAAGTCTCTGAACAAATCATCCCAGTAATTCTTTTGAGACACTAGTGTATTTGTATACACCTGTTATACTGCACATTTACAACACACATTAAACGCATCGAGTTTGACAAATACCATCTCCTTCAGAATTTCTTATGGTTCCATTCGATCCTTTATATCATATCAACTAACTTGGTATTACATATTTCATAGGTGGTTGCAAAGTATACAAAAAATAAATGTACTACTCAACAGTACATTCATTACAGCTTCCTCAAACTTAAGGTTAGTGTAATATGTATCACATATTTGAAATTAAACATGTACCTCATACATTCCAAAATATGGTCCTCTAGTTAGAGCATCCCTATGATTTTCCAGGATAAACGCGGACATGCACATCTGTTTTACAACATATAAACACGTTAGACAGAAACTATATCCTCAAAAAAAAATTTGATTACCTACTGATCCTTTAGACCACGTCAAGCGCATATTAGTTCCTGTCAAATCTTGCATGAGAGAATAACTTCGCTAGATCCCATCTTGGTTTTCAATTTTCTATTTTATGACTTACAGTTGTTGTTCTTATCAAGAAAACCATGAGCAAACAAAGGCTTACGTTTTACTCAAGGTTGTTATCTCCAGCAGGTTCTTAACCTTTTACTTCACCTCACCTGGAAAAGAGCCTCCAACTGAACATTTTAATGAAGTGGCCTATTTTATACTGCAACTACTCATTGCTTTGATTCCCTCCCTAAAACTTCACCCTGCTTCAGAATTAGTTTCTGGAAATTTCTCAGTTAGGATGAACACATTAATGGAAGAGGCAGATGAAGTTTCAGCTGTTTGAGAACTCCGACAGTAATTTGACTTAGTACTAGCCAAATTTATATCGATCATGTTGATTGTTTATTGAGTCTCTCAAATCAGCTTTAACACAATCAACATATAACTTCGTATCACTCACAGAGTCAATCGTAGAAGCAAAATTTGTTCCAGGTTGGCGAAGAATATCAAATGATTTTCTCGAAGAAGTCTCAAACAGATATATAGATCTCAGTAATGCCGCAGGATTCCACTGTATTGTCTAAGAACTCATGCACTTCATTCGCAGCATAAACTGTTTGCTGATCGTCCTCTATTGAAACCTCAAGTCCACTTCAGGTTTTCATATATTATCGTATGATTTGCTTGTAGAAGTCTCGAGCAAATCAATAAATTCAGCAATGGCGGACGATCCCACTGGTTCTTCTAGAGTACCCCTGCACCTCTTTCGCACATCAACTACTTGTTGCTCCTCCGTCGAAGATTTTAGGTGCTTAACACATCTAATCGGCCCCATTCCATTGTGCATGATTTTGTTGATGGAGAACACACTTTGGCTAGCAAAATCTATAGTGTTCCAGTTCCCACATCCACCGGCTCATCTTTGCACATGGACTGTTTACCTGACTAATTTATACTCAAAGCCAAGATAAGTAATCACAAGAATAAGGGACAGTGATGGTATTTATCAATGATGTTGTAGTAAAAAGGTTCTTTTGAGACTTGTGAAAGCAATAGAGTTCTAGACTTAATAAAACTAAAATTAGATAAAAATATATATACAAAAATTGTCACAGGATGAAGAGATGTGCTGGGACTCAGGATTCGGCCAAACTCACAACAAAAGGTTCAAAAATTAATTCTTGTAATAATTATCGCTCAACAAATAAAAACATGGACTCTTAATTTGCCAAAGTAGATCCTCAAAACATTAATTGTATCCCCTAAGCATAGATTATCTAATCAAAGCATAACCTATCTAATTGAATCACAACTAATTTTATCGAATCATAAATCAATTTAAAATAGTGCAAAAGTCATAAAAAGAATACAATAATTTTACCCATGTTGAATTTCGGCTTCCTCCGTCGTCCCAGGGTTGGGTTTAACTCATCATGTTGGAAACACGCTCAAAAGTTGATTTCATTTATGCTCAAAGGGTTACAAATGATGAATAAGGGAGAATTATAATAAAAATCGTCTTTGCAACGCTTATAACTGTTGCAAAAACCATTACAAAGAGTCGTTATTGTTTCTGTTGCGTTTTTAAGTCTGCCTGTAAACTGCGACCCACATAATGAGTCGCTGCCACTGTTCAAAAACGACTTCTAGTGCAGGTCCGTTCTTCAGTTTTGCAGCAGCAGAAATGGCAGCTTTGCAAATTTGATTTTTCGCTCTGCAGCTCACTAAACTCCTCTATTTTGACCCCTAACTCTCCATACCCCTTTCTTGTACTTCGATCAATCTATTTATACTCTTAAGCCTCATTTAATCACACCATATCTCCTAAATAATCTTCATTTATCACTATTATTCTCTACGGCCAAAATTCCCTTTTTTATCAATTCCTCGTGCATGCAGTTGTATTTCTTTCCTTCTATATGTTGTTCACGCTCTAGAATATTGATTAAGCCTTCCAAGAACATGCAGTCCACGTTTAAATTCCTCACAACTCGTGCAAGCACATGTTTTTCCTCCAACTTCCTGTTTGGATTAAACCAAGTTATCCAGCCAAATTTGATCGACAAAATCACCCATACCACTCCTGTTACGATAAATAAAGTCTTCCCAAGAAATTTGAGCCATTAAATCATACTATAACCCCTCCAAATGACGAATTGAAAATCTGCCAGAAGTGTGAATGTTTTCCCGCCAAAACCAAAATTCAAACTGTTGAATATGGTGTGCCCCTATACAAAACATGGGCGCCTTTAACAGCTGGGGTGCCCTGAGGTGCCCCTTATCCAAATTGAGGGTGCATTTAGTAATTTCTCCGGGGGCCCAAAAAGCATTGTTCGAGCAACTTTTTCCACACAAGTGTATTTCTCCAAAAACACCTACACAAACATAAAAACACCACAATAAGTACAAAAATAGAGACTAACAATAGAGACACTGAGGACAATTTAGACACAAAAATGTGTCTATCAAATACCCCCAAACTTATTATTTGCTAGTCTCGAGCAAATCTAATCTAGAAAATAAAATTACTACACTTAGCACATGCAATAAGCCGTTAAACCGCTAGGTGGCCCTAGTGGCGGAGTGTTGTCTCCGGAGGGTTTACCAGAGGTGTACCCACAAAACCTGTACTTCTAATTGGTCACAAGTATCCAAAGAGCTATGAGGACATAAAAATTCTCGACCTATCTCCAAGTGACTAGAATGCCTAAGAACAGGTGTCAGCTCTAAAGATGACTAAAGAAAAGGGGAGACACATCCACAACACTGCTAGATAAAGAGATATCCGCTACACATCTAGATAAACATTGTAAGATGCGTTCGCTGATTTACAGCTGGATAAGATTAGGAGAGAGATAAAAATGAGAGGGACATCTGCTACACAGCTGGACTAATTACGTGTGATGAGTTGAACCAGTGTTAGAAATATCTTGTGCCAGATTGAAAGCGGACTAACAAAGCAACCAAATGCATCTCTCTTCGAATCTCTCATAGTGCTCTGTAGAAACAACGTCTTCTTCGGTCTTCAACTGTTGATGATAAATTCTTGAAACTCGTAGAACCTTGACAATTAACTCTTCTCTTCGATTTCTTGCTTGACATAAAAATTTCTACTTCCCTATGGCCTTATTGAACAAAATTTAAACTTTTTTTTTCTTTCTTTTTTCTTTTTTTCATATATATATATATATATATTTTTTTGATGAAATAAAGTAATAACAAGACAAAAATTTACATGACCATCACAGAAGGACTTTAACACTTGGATCTTCGCAATTTGTAATGTCTTAGTATCATGAACTTCAACAACTTATATCGTTTTTTTTTTGCTCTCATAACTTCTTGTAACCCTTGATTTTGAATTCTGATTTTCTATTGTTGCTTCTAAACCTTAAACGTCTTCCACTTTCTTTATATATTTTGATGTCGCTCCGTTTGTTGATGATGATAAGTTTCTACTGAGAGAGAGTTGTAATCCAGTAACTAAGACTACATTATGAGGTTGCTTTGTATTTCTGGAATTTCCTGACCTACTTGCCTTTCCATCATGGATAGTTAGGTCCATCACGGTTACCCTCTGAAAGGAACAAGTTCTCTCCTGAATTTCAAGGATCTCAATGTCCTTTTATCTAATGTCTCAATAGGTTGTTATCCCTAGCATTCCAATTTCTATCTTTTCGGTGAGAAAAAGTATGTAAACTTAGCTAACAGGATACCATATGACGCTAGAAGTTTCAAAAGTGCAACTAAAAAGTTCTTCCCCACCCCCAAACTTAAATCTAACATTGTCCTCAATGTTTCTAATGAAAGAGCAATACCAAAAGTAAAATAACACGAGGAGAAGTTGGAGAGATAGTACCTGGGTGAAGAGAAAATCAAAACTAATGTACAACATACAACTACCTCGATGGTCAATCAAGGGTAAACAGGATCCTCCAGAGGGACCTCCTCAACATCACCTGTAGGAAATGGCTCTAAAAAGGGTTTCAATCTCTGACCGTTAACCTTCGAAGAACTACTACCATCTGTTTCTCGATATCAACAGCTCCATGAGGAAAAACGGTGCGAACAATAAAAGGACTCGTCCACCGAGAACGTAACTTCCCAGGGAAAAGATGCAAGCGGGTATCATACAGAAAAACTTTTTGACCTGGAGAAAATAACTTCCGTAAAATATTTCTATCATGTACAAGTTTCATTTTGTTCTTATACTCCTTCGCACTATCGTAAGCATCTATACGTATCTCGTCCAACTCATTGAGCTGGAGTTTCCTGAGGGATCCTGCCTTGTCAAGTGAAAAATTTAGTTGCTTAACAGCCCAATAAGCTCTATGTTCTAACTCAACAGGTAAATGTCATGATTTTCCATACACAAGCCGATAAGGCGACATTCCAATGGGGGTCTTAAACGCAGTACGGTAAGCCCATAAGGCATCAGTGAGCCTAGACGACCAGTCTTTACGATTAGGATTAACTGTTTTCTCTAATATACATTTTATCTCCCTATTGGAAACCTCTGCCTGACCACTAGTCTGTGGATGATACGGGGTAGCTACCTTATGTATAATACCATATTTCTTCATCAAGAGCTTAAAAGATCCATTACAAAAGTGCGACCCTCCATCACTAATTATAGCTCGCGGTGTACCAAAACGTGTAAGTATATTATTTTTCAAGAACTCAATCACAACCCTATGGTCATTGGTTTTACACGCAACCGCCTCAATCCACTTAGAAATATAGTCTACGGCGACAAGGATGTATAGGTTACCAAAAGAATTAGTAAATTGACCCATAAAGTCAATACCCCACACATTAAAGACCTCAACAATTAAAATCGGGTTCAAGGGCATCATATTCCTATGGGAAATGGTTCCTAATTTCTGGAAACGTTCACAAGTAACACAGTAACTATGGGAGTCTCTAAACAACGAAGGCCAATAGAATCCACACTGCAATATCATAGAAGCAGTCTTCTTAGCACTAAAGTGACCCCCACAAGCATGATCATGACAAAAGGAAATAATACTGGACTGGTCACTCTCAGGTATACATCTCCTAATAATCTGGTTTGGACAATACTTAAATAAATAAGGATCATCCCAAAATAAGTGCTTAACCTCGGCTAAAAACCTAGAACGATCTTGTTTACCCCAATGTTGGGGCATTCGACCAGTAACAAGATAGTTCACTATATTCGCATACCAAGGTGATTGGGAAACAGAGAACAATTGTTCATCAGGAAAGTTGTCCCTTATATGAAGGGAATCATCAGGGGAACTAACAATTAGCCTAGACAAGTGGTCTGGTACTACATTTTCTGCACCTTTTTTGTCTCTAATGTCTGGACAAAATTCTTGTAATAAAAGGATCCACCTAATCAATCTAGGTTTGGCATTCTTCTTAGACAAAAGGTATTTCAAAGCAGCATGATCAGTATAGATTACGATCTTAGAACCTAAGAGGTAGCATCTAAACTTGTCTAAGGCAAAAACAATGGCCAACAGTTCCTTCTCGATAGTGGTATAGTTCATCTGGGCCTCATTCATAGTTTTGCTAGCATAGTAAATCACATGAAGTAATTTTTTTTCTCGCTGACCTAGCACAACACCAATAGCATAATCTGAAGCATCGCACATGATCTCAAAGGGTAGGTTCTAGTTAGGTGCCTGGACTATGGGGGAGGTAGTGAGTAAAGACTTAAGCTTCTCAAAAGCCTCTAAACAAGCATCATCAAAGACAAACTTAGCATCTTTTGCAAGCAAATTGCAAAGAGGTCTAGAAATTAAGCTAAAATCCTTAATGAATCGACGACGATAAAAACCTGCATGCCCTAAGAACGACCTAATATCTTTTACGGTTTTTGGGACCAGTAAAGTTTTAATAAGGTCAACTTTGGCTCTATCTACCTTTATACCCTTCGAAGATACGATATGCCCTAGAACTATTCCTGAACGAACCATGAAATGACATTTTTCCCAATTCAGCACTAAATTCGTTTCCTTACACCTAGTCAAAACTAATGACAAATGATGCAAGCACTCATCAAAAGACGAACCAAACACTAAAAAATCATCCATAAAGACCTTTAAGAACCGTTCTACCATGTCAGAAAATATGCTCAACATACAACGCTGGAAGGTCGCAGGGGCATTGCATAGCCCTAAAGGCATGCGTCTATACGCAAAGGTACCAAAGGGACAGGTAAAAGTGGTTTTTTCTTGGTCTTCTGGGGAAATAGGAACCTGATTATAGCCGCAAAATCCATCTAAAAAGCAAAAATGGCTACGGCCAGCTAATCTTTCTAGCATTTGGTCGATGAAGGGAAGTGGAAAGTGGTCCTTCCTAGTGACCTTGTTCAATTTTCTATAGTCAATACAGACACGCCAACCCGTGGTCATTCGGGTTGGGATTAACTCATTGTTATCATTCTGGACTACAGTAATACCAGATTTCTTGGAAACAACCTGAACGGAGCTGACCCACTTACTGTCTGAAATAGGGTAGATAATGCCTGCATCTAACAGCTTAAGAACCTCGGTTCGAACTAATTCTTTCATATTAGGGTTCAGTCGACGTTGCATCTCCCTAGAAGGTTTGGTATCTTTATCTAAATAAATCTGATGCATACAAACAGTAGGACTTATACCCTTAATGTCTGTTATGGTCCACCCTAAAGCTTCCTTGTTATTCTGAAGGACGGTTACTAGCCTATTTTCCTGATCACTATCCAAGTAGGATGCTATAATCACAGGTAAAGTTTCAGATGGGCCTAAAAACACATACTTCAAGGTATCTAGTAATTGTTTAAGGTCCAATTTAGGAGGCTTTTCCAACGAAGGAACTGGGGTAGACTCAGAAACGGGTAGAGGTTCGAACTTTGGTTTCCAGCCATTACTAGTGTCTATCAAAGGGGTTGAATCTAACGAAGCATTCACCTCATTAATCACATCATCATCATCAAAATCAATCCCAAAGTGAGCTAGGCATTTCTCTAATGGATCTTCAATCAAAGGTTTTGGTAATGACTCCTCGACTAATGTTCATATCATGTTCACCTCTTCTATGCTCGAGTCATCTAGTTCAGCGGGTAGCTTACTAATATGAAAGACGTTCAGATCAATAGTCATATTACCAAAAGACAAATTCATAATACCAGTTCGACAGTTAATGATCGCATTGGATATATCTAAAAACGGGCGACCTAAAATTACCGTAGATCCGGTTCTCTGGGTCAGGGACAGGTTGGGTATCTAGGATAACAAAATCCACTGGATAAATAAACTTGTCGACCTCTATAAGAACATCCTCGATCATACCACGAGGAATTGTAACGGACCTATCAGCTAACTGAAGAGTCATCTGGGTAGTTTTCATCTCACCAAGTCCTAGATTAAGGTACACATGGTATGGCAATAAGTTCACACTGGCTCCTAAGTCAAGCAACGCTTTCTCAACATGGTATTTACCTATTATTCAAGCAATGGTGGGGGACCCTGGGTCTTTGTACTTAAGAGTAGTGGTATTCTGAATAATATAACTCACATGACTAGCTAGGAAGGATTTATTTTGAACACTAAGCTTACGCTTTGGTGTACACAAGTCCTTGAGAAACTTGGCATAAGCGGTAATCTGCTTAATCGCATCCAAAAATGGTAGGTTGATAGTTACCTTCTTAAAAACCTCCAAAATATCTTTAAAGTTGGACTCGCTCTTAGTTGGAATGAGCAGCTGGGGGAACGGGGCTCTGGGAACAAAGCCGGGCTCAACATGACCTTCATTGGTCTCTTTGGAGACTCTATCAGTCTCCTAATTTTCTGGCTCATAAGGGTGAACTACAACATGTTCACTTTCAGGCATGGCGACCTTATTGTCATCTTTCTTTCCACTCCTAAGGGTTGTAACATAATTCACATGATTGTACGGTTTCTCTCCTTTAGGGTTAGGATCAGTATGACTAGGAAACCTTCCTTCTTCTCTCTCACTAATAAACTTAGCTATCTGGACAACTTGAATTTCTAATTTAGCAAGAGACTGGGAATTATTCTTAAAATTCTGCTTGGTTTCCTCTTGAAAATTAACCTGGCTCTTTATCAACATTTCCTGGCTTTGTGATAGCATATCTTGGCTATTTTTTAAGATACTAAGGGATTCCTCTAAGCTAGTCATTCTATTCTCAGAAGGGTTCTGGAACTGGGCTTGACCTGAAGAATTCTTATTATAACCAAAAACTGGGGGAGGCTGAGAATTACTAGGCTGGCCTTGATTCTGGCCCTTAGACCAAGAAAAAATAGGTTGGTTTCTCCAACCAGGGTTGAACGTCTCTGAGTATGGGTCAAACTTCTGACGGTTCTCAAACCTAGAGTTGTTGTAGACAGCATGGGCTTGTTCTTCACTAACATGTCCTTCCCAAAATGAGTTATCGGGCTCTATTCCACAACTAGAGACTTGAGAGGCTCTATTAGGTTCAACAAGGGACCTATTTTTAGACTGACCCATTTCCAAAGCTTCTAACCTTCTAGACAAAGAAGCAAACTTAGCATCTGACTCAAAGCTTATATCTACCATATTGGTGCTACTTCTATTGACCAAGAGTCTTTTAGGGAGTTCAACACAAGGCTCCCACTGTTGGGATTTTTCAGCGATAGTTCCTAAGAAGGTAAAAGCATCATCAGCATTTTTATTAGTGAACTCACCAGCGCACATAGACTCGACCATGGATTTAGTTGAATAGTCTAAACCATTATAAATAACCTCCACAAGTTTCATCTTATCAAATCCATGGTGAGGACACTGGGATAGGAGATCATTGAATCTTTCTAAAAACCTATAAAGAGATTTTCCCTCTTGTTGCACACTAGCACTAATTTTATGCCAAACAGCTGCAGTTTTATGCTTAGGGTAGAATTTCATATAGAAAGCAGCAATAAGCTCCTGCCATGTTTCAATGGATTTAGATGGTAGGTTATTCAGCCAGGTCTTGGCTTTATCTCTCAAGGAAAAGGGAAACATCTTAAGTTTCAAGACTTCATCAGTAAGGTCTTTTATTCTAACTGTCCCACAAATTTCCTCAAAGTCCCTAATATGAAAATAAGGGTTCTCATCATCTTTTCCTAAGAATATAGGGATCATCTGAAGAATACTAGGTTTTATCTTGAAATTAGCCGTATTGGCTGGCAATTTTATGCACGAAGCTCAGTTGGCCCTAGTTGGGAACATGTAATCTTTCAAAGTAGTCATTGCTGGCACAACTGACGTACTAGGGGTACTTTTCTCACAAAGAGACAGATTCTTAAAACTGAAGTTTCCAAAAATGGGGCTCTCAAAAGAAGAGTCTTCGAGCTCCTCGCCTTCACAAGAAGAACTACTAGGCTTGTCACTAATCAAACGACCTAGAGTGTTTCTTTTCCAAGCCCGTTCTTTAATGACCTCGGGCATACACTAGAAAAAGAAAATAAAAATAAAAATCCTAAAAGGAAGGGAGGTTCTAAGCAAACACAAAGCAGGCTGACTCCACCAAAGTAAACCTAAAATTTTCTAGCAAACAAAAAGCATGATGGCTCCACTTAGATTTTTTATAGACCAGCTTCTATTCTTTCAAAAAGGAATTCATTATAATCTGAGCAAACCTCTCTGGAATCAATCTGTGTTTAAGTAAGTTGAATGCTCAAAAGAGTGGCACAGTCACGCATTCAACTCACATAAACTTTCATGAACTTCGAAGAATGCTCAAAAGAGTAACCAATATTTTTCGAACGAGTTTCCTATTAAGCTCGTTACCCTATAAGTCTCGTTCTATTCCAAATTTTAAGGCTTAGGTTCGCGTTAAGTTTTATTTTCCTAAGGCGGGAAAGAAGAGAACAGTGATGAAATCCAAACCCTTATCTTATATGGCCAGTCCTTTCCCTTTACTAGGAATTTAAAACAGCCGTTTTCAGTTCCTCAACATATATTCACACGAAGGAAGACAGTAACTCGCAGACAGGGGATTCGCGAGTGTTTCGATAAACTTACCTCCCGTTCCAAACGGGGGATGAACCGCTGAAGTCGACTCGGGCCACGACTCCTATGTCATGTACGAACCCGAGGGGCCGAGGTGATATCGTAATCACCGTCCTTCTCTGCAAACAGTTTAATATTTAAACTACCCTTCCGTAGGGTTTAATAAAAAATAATGTCCAAATGTCCAAGTCCAAAGTCCAAATAAAGTTAAGTAAAGTGCTAAAAAAAAGAAAATTACAAGAATAAAGAAATCCTAATACAATCTAAAGAAATAAACTCTCTTTTTTTTCTCTCTTTTTTATAAAAAAAAAATCTTCTTCTTTCGCTTCGCCTTTTACTTTGTCTTTAACTCCAAATCTTTAAGTATTCACCAAAATCTTTGGCAAATTTTTCTTTTGCTCCAAATTCCAAAATCTATAGTAAAAAGACAAAACAAAAACGTAAAGAAGAACAAATAAAAACCTAGAAAAAAGAATAAAAATCTAAAAACTCTAGCCTAAAGACAAGCTCCGTGTCAACGGCGCCAAAAATTGATGGTATTTATCAATGATGTTGTAGTAAAAAGGTTCTTTTGAGACTTGTGAAAGCAATAGGGTTCTAGACTTAATAAAACTAAAATTAGATAAAAATATATATACAAAAATTGTCACGGGATGAAGAGATGTGCTGGGACTCAGGATTCGGCCAAACTCACAACAAAAGGTTCAAAATTTAATTCTTGTAACAATTATCGCTCAACAAATAAAAACATGGACTCTTAATTTGCCAAAGTAGATCCTCAAAACATTAATTGTATCCCCTAAGCATAAATTATCTAATCAAAGCATAACCTATCTAATTGAATCACAACTAATTTTATCGAATCATAAATCAATTTAAAATAGTGCAAAAGTCATAAAAAAGAATAAAATAATTTTACCCATGTTGAATTTCGGCTTCCTCCGTCGTCCCAGGGTTGGGTTTAGCTCATCATGTTGGAAACACGCTCAAAAGTTGATTTCATTTATGCTCAAAGGGTTACAAATGATGAATAAGGGAGAGTTATAATAAAAATCATCTTTGCAACACTTATAACTGTTGCAAAAACCGTTACAAAGAGCCGTTACTGTTTCTGTTGCGTTTTTAAGTCTGCCTGTAAACTGCGACCCACAGAATGAGCCGTTGTCACTGTTCAAAAATGACTGCTGGTGCAGGTTCGTTCTTCAGTTTTGCAGCAGCAGAAATGGCAGCTTTGCAAATTTGATTTTTCGCTCTGCAGCTCACCAAACTCCTCTATTTTGACCCCTAACTCTCCATACCCCTTTCTTGTACCTCGATGAATCTATTTATACTCCTAAGCCTCATTTAATCACGCCATATCTCCCAAATAATCTTCATTTATCACTATTATTCTCTACGGCCAAAATTCCCTTTTTTATCAATTCCTCGTGCATGCAGCTGTATTTCTTTCCTTATATATGTTGTTCACGCTCTAGAATATTGATTAAGCCTTCCAAGAACATGCAGTCCATGTTTAAATTCCTCACAACTTGTGCAAGCACATGTTTTTCCTCCAACTCCCTGTTTGGATTAAACCAAGTTATCCAGCCAAATTTGATCGACAAAATCACCCATACCACTCCTTTTACGATAAATAAAGTCTTCCCAAGAAGTTTGAGCCATTGAATCGCATTATAACCCCTCCAAATGACGAATTGAAAATCTGCCAGAAGTGTGAATGTTTTCCCGCCAAAACCAAAATTCAAACTGTTGAAGATGGTGTGCCCCGATCCAAAACATGTGCGCCTTTAATAGCTGGGGTGCCCTGAGGTGCCCCTTATCCAAATTGAGGGTGCCTTTATTAATTTCTCTAGGGGCCCAAAAACCACTTTTCGAGTAACTTTTTCCACACAAGTGTATTTCTCCAAAAACACCTACACAAACATAAAAACACCACAATAAGTACAAAAATCGAGACTAACAATAGAGACACTGAGGACAATTTAAACACAAAAATGTGTCTATCATACGGCTTGAAAGAACCTCATGCTATGGTAACTATTGTATTTGTACCATAATATATCTTTTGGTTATCTGAGTACATATTGTATCACCCGACAGGGGATTTCTTACACCCACAGTTTCAAGGTAATCTAATCATCACATTTAGTTTGAATTTAGTCAAACAATTACATCTATGAATTAGTGCTCCCACCTAAGTAACACTCAGTATACTGTGAATCATTTAAAGTCGCACCTCTAAATGTAATTCAGCGAAATGAATACCTTTGGTATCAATGGATTCTGTAATCTCACTTAAAGAATTCTCTGAAGCATTGAACTTAAAATAGAGAACGTAACTTAGTAGAATACAAATTACTCTACCTTTTCCTTCATTTTATTATGGCAGTTGAACGATCATTGGTTTGTACCTTAGTAGAGCTATACCAATGAAAGGAACACAAGAGACTACTCCTAGCGCAAACGCCAATTTTTCTATTATTCACTTGTTATCTCTTTAGCATGCGTATCAAAGTTGGATTTCGGATTACCGACACCTTCGTGTAGGTACTAGCGCAGATGATAGCTTGTTGCTTTCAGCTTCTTCTCCCATATATCAAGTCAAATTTTGATACACTTGCATAAATATCAAACACGTGGTGACTACAGAAAATTGATGACGACATCTCACTTGGAGATGTTTAAACGGCTCTAATTCTGAAGCAAATATCAACATGGCTTCGGCTTTCGACAGATGCTCAAATTCACCTCTAATGGTTGGTGCCAACCGAGAATCCTTAACTCTTCTCTAGTTGATAGTAGAGGTGGATTAAGACTATCAAAAGAAGAAAATCCCAGAAAAAGGTAAAAGAATCTAATCTGTCACCATTCCACCATAAGGCAGTGTATCACTCTCAACCAAGTTACTGAAATCTCCAAATTCAGAAATAAGAATCTGAATATCCAGTCCCAGAGGCATCTAAAAGGCTTATTTGCATCCAAAGGACTGAAATTAGATTTATACTCCTTTGTGGTTGCATGTAAAATAGTCCGTGGACCATCAAAAAAGGAATCCCTTTGTACCACTGATCACAGATTAAATTGTTATGATGATTATTATTATCACCAGTTAGCACCGACAAGTAACGGGGAGATCTAGGACTTCCATCTGTTTCGGCAGCTTCAACTAATCCGGAACTGTGCATGCTACTGTCCTTCAAGTAACCGCCTGAGTCATAGCATGCCGATCTGTTTATGCTCTGAGGAAAACCACTGGCAAAAGGAAAAAGCCATCACCACATACTGTTAGCCATTTATCTCGCATAAGACGCCGGTGTGTTCATACACTTGCCACCACACACTTGTAGAAACGCTCGTATGTACCAGGACAGATGATAGCTTTCCGCTGTCAAACAATCAACCGCTTGATTAATTTACATATACAAGAAACATTCTCAATTAAAAACTAATTGAAAGCCCACACTCCACACGGTTAGATCACAAGACACAAATCAAAAATTTGACTATAACCGAACAACAACTGAAAGAAAATTTTTGGTTCATCTTATCACTTACTAACACGTTTGATAGAGATAAAAAAAATCTCTAAATAAACTTTGCATCACATACTTGGAGATATCAGTTGTGATAACCAATTAACCTTTCCCAACTAGACTAGGCTAGATACTAATTCATAGTCAAATTACAGCACGTAAGGTATCTACCTTGATTCTATGATACCCTCATATATTTAGATAATCTACAAAGTGTACACAAACCCATCAACATAAAGATCTTAGGGTACAAACACCCATGCATATAATTACGTGGTGTATCTTTTTATCGCGGGGTGTTTACTCTTTAGACCCGACTAGAGAAACTATGTTATTAGTCTAAGTTTGATTTTTTTAATTGTCATTGTGAAAGCTTTCTTGTCTTAAGATTATTGATGAATAACAATTAAAATTAATCAAACAACTAAATAATATAAGAGGCACTTATCTGATTTTCGTATCTTCTCCTTAGTCAACTGTTGATGCCTTGAACATCCTGTTAAACACCATAGAAAGTAGAAAATGGTAATGGTAGATTGAGGCGCATGTTAAACATACTGTCCTTAAGACAAGAATGCCCGGCTACACTCTGAAAAGATGATGCTATAGCCCTACGGGTACATCTGCCTCCAAGATACAACAATCTTAACAAGTTTGAATAGCACATTCAAACTTGTCCTTTTAGAACTTGGAAGCGGAAAAAGTCACGATTCATTAGCACTTAAAACCCTCGTATCAAACAAAGAAAACGAAGAAGAAGTACACAACACCGGTGGATACAAGAGATAGGTTTTCTGTACATGTAAAAACCCTAGTGCAATTCCATATATATATGTAAGATAAAAACTTACCCAATAAAACTAAGAGATAATTTTGGAAGGTATTTTAATTATTTTGAAAAACCGTTTTATATAAAAAATTTATTCACATAAAAACCGGTGGTTTTCCAACACTTTCTTCATGACCTTGGGTCATAGATCCACATTATCATTTTGTCTCTAAATTCAAACTAGATTTTGTGCACGTGCTACGCACCGGGTATCTTTTTAATTTAACCATATTTTTGATTTGGTAAAGCTCGGCTTCGCCTCGCCTCACCTCGCCCAGTCCCAATTTGATTAGGTAGAATATTTCTGAATCATACATCTCTTTACTTATAATATTCAATTTTAGAATATTTATGTCATAGTTCGGCTCTTCATGAATCAGGTTGTTTTTAGGAACGTCCATTTCAGACATGTATGGGTATTGTGTATCCGAAAATTCATCCTCCTTCAAAGTTCGATTATGTTTTCAGAAAATATTCTCAATTTCTTGTAGTGCATAGTTTTTCAAAACTTCATCCCTTAGGTTTTATGATGAATCTCCGTAAAGCTGTATTTGTTTTTACTTAATGTCTTCCACTAAAATACTTCAATTATCATGCCAGAGTTTTGTAGGTCATGTTATTTTCCAGTTCAACAAAATTATAACAAACAATTCACGTAACCTCTTGCATGTATGTGATTCTGCTGCTTCTGGAATGGCTTGGTGCCATTCACCGTCATCTTCCAACAATATATCCTAGTGCTAAACATGCAGATTTGAATGTATGATGAATTGTCCCACCAACTGTTTTAATATCATCATAGTTTTGGCAGCCTTTTTGCACATTCAATAAAATACGCAGGTAGTATTTATCACCTGCAGTGGGATGCACATAGTAGATACGTCCAATCTTGAATCCCCTCTTCCCTACTTTCCATGTTTTTTTCTTTGGTCCCATCTCTAATTCCTAAGAAACTCTGCGTATGTCCATTTTCTTGCATCTTCGTGGTCTCTATTAGGTTTCATCCATTGGATGAATTTTGATGCATCTGGATCTACCTTGTCTAGAACATCTCTCAAATCATCGGTATCGTTGTGGTAGACTAACTATTCCCCTTCGATATGTAATGGTAACCCCTCTACGCTTGGGTTTTGACAATGAATTTCGAAACCAAGTGTCCTCCATACACATTCGTAGCCTGATAGGTATCGAACCTCGAGATATGTACTTACCTCGTCATAATTTGTTTTTTGTATTTCTTCAACAACACCATAGTTGCTTGATATATTGTCATTTGCTAGAATTACTACAACAATAGCAGTTCTCATGTATTTCCCTTTGTGGATGTATTTGAACAATATTTAATAGTCATACCCTTACAGTTGCAGATCTCAACATTCATCTCAATATCTAGATTGTATGACATAACCCATTTATTATCTAATATGATTCCGTTCTTTTCCAGTCCCAATCCGTTTGATATCTATTATAAATTACGGATCTCGTCTCATCAACATATGTTTTGTTGCTATATTTCATTGGGAATATCTTCGTACACTTTTCCCGCACATACATGGAGAGTCAGGTTTTGCATTTCCGCATGGACCATGGAGCATATACTGGTAGACTGCATCGTATGCATCCTTGTTTTCTTTTGGGTTTGGAATCTCCGCGGATATAATTGAATCAATATGTGATGCGGATCTTGGCTTGTCCTTAGGTTCAAGCCACTGCAATATGTGCGGATGAGGTAATCCTCGTTTTTGAAATTCAACAGTATAAAGAGCTGCAATTTAAAACAAAATGTTCAAATGTCTCCAAATATCGTAGCTAATATCATTTTTAAATTTTTTTTTTTTTGTTTGTTTTCAAATGCACAGTTTTGAAATATACCTCCTTGCACTTCTCCGAAATGCCTGCTTCCAACCAAATCTGACATTAACTGTTTGAGTTTGATGTGAAATACGCGACTGATTATGTCCGGTCTCTCATTTGGTTTTTATCCAGAGAACATTTTGATATCTTCTGCAATTTCTGGCCAATTTGGATTACGCGTGAATGTAATAAATAAGCCAGGGGAGCTAACTCTCTCAAAATATTTGCATGTTGGTAATGCTGAATCATATATTTTGGTCTACCGGTGAAAGATGATGGTAAGGTTCCATGTAAAATTGAAGATGTATAAGTAAAATGATGGCTAGATTTTGTGTCTGTGCTACACACTGGGCCGATCCGAAAACTATCCACCATTTTTTTTAACCATATTGTATAGTGTGATATGGCTTCGCCTTAACACGTCATGCATTTTTGATTTGGTGTTGTGGGGCTTCGCTTGCGTTTTTAATTTGGTGTGGCTCGTGTTTCCTCGCCCCGTCCCTTAGGATTTTTGATTCGCCTTGCCATACCCAATACTAACATAGATCAAAGCTCAAAAGATCCCAAAAATAAAATCCAAACCGACCAAACTAAAAACAGGGACAACATATCCCACAATAAAAATTTAGAAGGACAACATGTTTTAAGTTTGATTAAACCTGTGATACACTCAGGAACTTCCGTTCTTAATAGATTTCAAGGTCTAGAATCCAAAAATGCAGAACATTCTTGGAAAAAAAATAAGCTGGAAAATTCTCTTAACGGAAGGCATGTCTACAATGAAGTTCATGTACACTATAACAAATACGTTTTCACCTACTTCCAAAAATCCAAGGTAGTTTAACCATGCAACATAACAAATATAAGAAAATAGTCACCTGTTTTAGCAGCCAGAATATTCGTACATATCAAAGCTAGATAACAGCGACAAAATCTCAATAGCCTAGCTGTGACAAACATCCAAGGAATTTTTATTAGCTGTGATATATTTTTCACCGATGCAATTTCGTGTGCTCCTTGGTCACAAACATCCAAGGAAGTTTTTGCTACATGGTATCAAAATCAAGAATAAGGAAAAGAAAATGACATATGCATGGAAACAAACACACAAAATAAACTTAAGACTAATGATAATCTTACTTGGGAGGCCTATACTTCCATTGTCCCACGTGTCAAGTTTGCAAGTTCATAGGTACGTTTATCGATCAAATCCACAAAATGCCAGTCGTAATGGTGCAAACTCATTTTCTTTGGCATAATTAGTTCATTCACATTTGCAGTGAGAGACCATGATTGAATCTATGCATGTTTTTATTGCATATGATTAAAAGAAGAAACAATTACAAAAAAAAAAGACAAAAGAGTGTCATACCTCTTACTGAGCAAGCTTAAGCTCTACTTCTAGTTGTGCAAGAACAGTTTAAATAGATGGCATGTCATCATCCTTCTAAGCAACAACATGAACCCTTCAAGGGTGGCTTCTTCTGCAAAGTGAGAAGCTATCAAGGGCTTCTTCTCATCATTGATTTTATCCATTTCAAGGTCGCTTATCCCTTAAGACAGCCCTGTGTGGCACGAAGAAAAATCTTCTCTAATGCTAAGCTCTTCTCAAAAGTAGGCAAGGATACATCTGTCCCATTAGTTGCATTTTTTCCATCAATCCTATCTATATTTATACTAATTGATTTATATTTTAATCTATTTTTCATAACTATAGAATCTATGTATGTAGTATATTTCCAAGGTTTGTGGATGACCATACATAAATAGGAAGGGTGGTATTATACCATGGCTTATATATGCATACATACAAAAGCTTAAAGACTATTTATTTGAAAAATAGTAGATATCCACAACAATATATCAGGAGGAATGATTAAACTAATTTTGGCTAGTCCATGAGAGGGGCACGTTTATAAAACTTTGTTTTTTCTCTTGTCCTGGATAAAAACATTATTTTAAGCATCAAAGCCACATTTCAACTCATTAGTTTGTTGTCAATTCACCAAAATAAGCTGAAAGCCAGTGATCATCAAGTTTGTGGGGGTAACGACTGAGGAAACGAAATAAGTAAACTAAGGCTATACATTTTCGTGTATGGTTTCAGTGTTTCGCATGCTACTATGCATGCAGTCCACATCTACAACTCAAAATGATATTCTAGAGCTATATTTGAATACAACACATGTTCTCGATGATTCTAGTGTTAGAGTAAGTCAGAAATTTATAGACACAACAGTGCAGAAATTCCAACATATATATATAGTTGGATGCTTGATTACCTAGTATTATCCGGATAGGTTTGAATTTTTTCCCCATCATCTCCGATTTAGAATGTCCAATATGAAGTTCCCTAATATTTAACTGCAAGTTACCACATAAGTGTATGTGAATATTTGGAAAAATACATAAAAAAAGTGTATGCTTGCTAATTTCTTCAAACAACAAACTTCACAAATACCCCAACAACATCCTACGACACTTGGATAAATTATGGTACAAAAATTATGCACAATAAATTATGGTACAAAAATTATGCACAATAAAATTAAACGTTTAAATTGCACTTGACTCCTGTCTAATGAGTAGTATAGGGTGGTATATTTGTTTCCCTTACCTTAGAATGGGATTTCAAGAAAATTTCTATTCGATGGTTTCAAGTGGACTTTGATTAAATGAGCGTGCTGAATTGTTTATAATTGTGTGTATTCATGAGTGTGTACTTGAAATATTCACAACACATAATGCATTGGAAATCAAATTCTGGTGACAACCTCTTCTTCACAAATTTTTGCTAATCAAGAGATGCAAGTTCACATTTTTGCTAAGCAAGAGATGCAAGTTCACATTAAGTAAACGACAATCAACCACAATGAGGGGACCAGTTGAGAGCCTTACGAAACCACGGGCACAATCATGTCAGAGAAGAAAATTGGAATACATAGTTGTAGAACATGTCACACCTTAAGGACAGCCTTTTTTGCATTTACATCCTCTTTTTCTTCACTTTCTTCACTCAGCATAAGATACCTTCCGTGTTGACTGATACGGACTGCGAACATCACCATTTTGGCATCTGGAGGTGATGAGTATTTTGGACATTATGGGGAAATATTTGAAGCCATAAAAATTAAATTTAGTTGGTGTGAACGACAAATGCCTAATATTGAAAGTGATACCATAGATTCACAGTGTAGTGGTAAATGAAATGTGTTTCTTCTTTGCATAAGCACACATCCAAGGCTTCTGCAAAGTATGAAAGAAACCCAAAAATGTAAGCCCTGTCGTGGATTCTGGCTAACTAATCGTTCTCTCTATAAATAAGAACTAAAAGGGTTCCCTCTATACGGTCCAAGAACAATTTATCAAACCCTCCTTTTCCATCTAATGGCTACTAAAAAAATGACAATGCAAAAATTTTAATGGCCCGAAAATAAATAAATAGAACACCATTATATCAGATATGTTAGATAAGAATTAACTAAAAGTAAATAACATGTTAATAACGCAGAAGACGAACTCTATGCATCAGTTCAAACTGAAATTAAACCACACTCTACTGTAGAATTATTGATGTACTTACTGGCTTATAGTAGATATCAGTTGCACAGTAACAAAGATACTATCTTGAAATCGAAAAAATACCACAATTAATTATGAATTCTCAGTTGACTAAAACACCCAAGGTTATTCTCAGTTGGGTAACTTTTTGAATAAAAATCAAACCTGCCCAAGTGCTTTGCTAATTTGAGGCATCAACGAATTACTTGGATACATAGTGTGTGTCTTCCCATTACTCATAACACCATACGTAAAAGCATTGCCTACAATATGAAAATAGTGTTTTTACTACAATGTTTTAGTAGAGCTCATTTGAAACAAAGAGTACATTCAACTTTGAAATACAGCAAATTAAGAAATCTGTAATAATCAACATAAAACCACCGACCAAAGTGCTAAGAAGAATGAATAAATAGCAAGAATCATACCAACCAAAAATCTGTAAACACCAACTAAGAAATCCCTAACAAACCAAACAAACAACCCGAATAATTATTGCATAAACTTGAAACATACAATCAGGAAGAAAGAATACGAACAAAACTGAGAATATAATTCTAGGGTTTCTGTATGTATACCTTCTTCGATCTATTCCCCTGATACGATTTTTGCCTCCAACAGCACAAAGTAAAACCCCTGAGCGAAATGTAAACTTCAAGTGATAAAACCCTTGTCAAGTTCACTTGCCGCAGGAAACAGGAAGAAGAAGAACTCTCTTGGTCGTGTAAGGTTCCATAAAAGAGAATAGAGTAGAGAGAATAGGGAGGCGGAGAGGCGCGAGTGTAGATTAGATTAGGTGAAACTCTATAATTAACTAGAAGATATAGAGAGAATGTTTTTTTAAGGTTTCTGTAAAATACTATGCAGGGAACATGTTACCTGTGACTAATTCAACAACAAAATCATCTCATTTTAAACCCAAGTGAGAAAAATAAGAAGACGATTAAATAAAACCTACGCTGGTTTTAGGTTTCTCCTTCCTTATTTACTCAATTCTTGATCGGGCATAAAATCTATTTCTCCCAGATCATTTTTTTTTATTCTTTTGTATAAATTTGTTAATTATGGAGAGAAAAAGCGTGAAAAGATCGTTGTGATGCGGTTTTTTAGGGAGTTACACTCAACCCTTATACATCAATTCGTAAAATTCATTATCATCTTGCTTCTCATATGCATGAATCTTATGATACTATTCTGCCTAAATCCCTTATATCCGGATGGAAACCTCCTTTAGAAAACATTTTGAAATATAACACAGATGGCTCTTTTGATCCAGATTTTAACCGATTTGGCACGGGGATTGTGCTGCGTGATTCTACAAGGCACTGCTTTGGCATCAAAGGAATCTCTGGAGATGGAGCACTAAATGCAGAAGATGTGGAGTGTATGGCTATTCGTGAGGCGCTATTATGGGAAAAAAGCTTAAATCATGCAAGGATTCAAATAGAGGCAGATGCAAAGCTCGTGATACAATCTATCAATGGTCATACATTGTTCATCAACTGGGAAAAATATAGGAATTTAGTAAAGGAGATAAAACATCTAAGCACCTCTTTCATTTTATGTTCTTTTGATTATGTAAGCCGAGATGAAAAACAAGTGGAAAATGTTGTTACCATCCAAGTTATTTCTCTAGTATTTGATAAAGACTCGCAGATTTCCATTTGCTTGAGTATATATCCAATCGAGAGATTGAGATATAAATTCTTAGATATACTTTTTATCTAGATTGAGTCTGACTGTCTAGTTGATTCTCTAGAAAGTATATTGGAGTTTGTCCATACAGATTGCTAATTGAAATATTTTGTGTGGTTGTTAGACCCCCGCTTTTTCAAAATACATCATATGTAGATTCTGTAGTGCCGAGAGGTTCATATTGTTCCTCAAGGCATTCCAGGATCTAGCATCAGAAACAGAAAACTACACATTCAATGGAAGCTAATGCACATAGAACACATAAGACACAGAGATTTAACGTGGTTCGGCAATGTGCCTGCCCTACATCCACGGGCAGAAAAAATTCACTGCATTCATATATCAGAGAATACACAACACAATTGACATTCAACACCCCTTCTTCTTCTTCTTCACATTCTCAACTCACCTTCAACTCTCTCCCAACTCTCCCAGCCCTAAAGCTATAAGAGGATCTACATCTTTCTAATGGAGAGATAACTTATATTCGTTGTGAGGAGATAGATGTCTACAACCTAAGGGTTTAGACAAGATTGTTGTAGTTGATGTAGATACATATAACCTAAAGGTTAGGCCTTTATTTATAGGATTACAATAGGGTGATACTTGGAAACCAAAGTTCTACTTTAGTTAGGAAACCAAGCTTTACTTCAAATTAGGTAACCTAAACTATCTAAGAATAGGAAACTCTTGTTTAGATAGAAGTCTAAACATAATTCTAAAAATCAGTCAAAACTGATTTAGGAAATCACACTGATGTTTCCTAAAATCGAGCCAATATCCAAAAATTCTCCACCTTGGCAAGATTTCTAGGACAACTTCAACTTCACTATTCTCTGATTTCTCCACCTTGGCATGAAATCTCAACATTCACCTTCCACGCCTTCGTATTATACTTCCTTCAATCACCCGGAGGTGCCAATCATCCGTAGATACTTCAATTCCACTTAAGGATTTCAATACTTCACTCACCCATAGGTGCCAATCATCCGAAGATCTTTCACTTCCATAAAAGGACTTCAATACTTCACTCACCCGTAGGTGCCAACCATCCGAAGATGTTTCACTTCCATGAAAGGACTTCAATACTTCAATCATCTAGTGATGCTTTCATACTTCAATCATCCTAAGATGTTGCACCGGTACAACTTCCAAAATCCTTGTGCAAGTTTCAAATGTGTAAACTGACACGAACACATCATATGGTGTTTATCCATTTTAAGGATGCAATGTGCTTCAACATGTGCTTCACAAATTCAATCCCATAACAGCTGCAACTGTTTCTTAAGACACTGATACACCAAAACAGTGTAGCAAACTCAAAAGACATGATTAAGTCCAAGAAGGCCTTGCCCGAATTCCACCACTTCTTTTGCTGCTTTGCTAATTTCTCAGCAAATACAATTATATATGAATTCTTGACGCGTCTTCAGCTTCATAGATTTTCACATGCACATATTCCTAAAACTTGCAAGATTTAATTCTTTGCACATTTGCCTCAACTTGTAGGATATAGTCTTTGACTTCAACTCACCACTTCACTTGTCAAATTTGAGCTCTTCCTCCATCCTACTTCTTCAAATTCCAACACTTCGTCTTTCAACACGGAGTTCAATATTTCATCACGTGCAAATGTATGGTGTACCCCCATACCGACGAAGTTCTCTTCAAAAGATGAAATAATTCATACCTTACAAAGATGTAATTTTTGTAAGTTTCCAAAACAAATGTATAAACACATTCCAGTATACCATGTGGTGATTATTCATGATATTTTCATATCTTCAAAACTGGAACTTTCTACTCCAAGCTTGATTCTTTCTCCACCTTCACACAATGTTCGCAAAATCCTAAACTGCATTATTCTGTGTTCTTCAACTTCATGCCTTAACTGCATGAATTAGTGTTCAACCGTATTAGATTGCGCACTATCTAGCACTTCTGCTTCCATATTCAACAATACATATTTCCATTCTTCAATACTTTTATCACTGCAACTGCATTGAAAATCTTCTTCAATACTCCACCGTTTAAACAATTTTAAACCCCACAGAGTCAAATGGATATAATGATTTCATATTCTTCTTCAAACTTCGGTACACACTGAATAACTTCAAACTTCTCGAGTTGTACCTAAGTAATTCAAACGAATGCTTAATATCTTCAACTTCAAACTCCAACTCTTAAAAATCAGAAAAGCATTCAAGCACTCAAAATTTTACACCATCACTAGATCTGCATTTTTCAACATTCACGTCTGAATTTGAAACTTTTTTCCTTGTTTTCCAATGCCTTTCTTTACGACAAAAGTAAATTCAATTCACATACCGCATTCTTCAAATAGTTTTGTGATTTCTTCGCTTAACTATATACTTCACATGTAGTATTGTACCTTACAGTTTTGAAGTGACACAATGATATCTTGTTCCTTGCAACCGAGTTTTCACCTAAAAAAACCGGAAACATATCTTCACAACCTATCTGTTTTTCCACCACGATCTTGCACTTTTTCAACTTGATGACTTCAAAAGGTAAACACCTTCATTCTCCGACAAATATCATCAAAACAACAAAGGTAACAAACCACCTAGCTCCTCTTTCAGAAACAGTAAATCAAAGACGTGCCTCCAAACATCCAAGTGGATGATTCAAAATGTACCATATTTGCGGTGTTCAACGGTACGAAAAAAATCTGCTCCTACATTATTGTGGAAACAATAAAAGTTTGCAGAAATACCATGCTCATAAGCTTATACAAGTAAGCTTCAAACTCAACACATTCAGAAAACCCTTTTCTTCAACCATATGCCCAAGGCGCATATGCCAAAAACTGTGTTGACCTCATCTTCAACAGTTTCTCTTCAAAATAGAACAAGAAACTACAGCTCCACCACACACAATATCTCCATATAGGAAATCCAATTTACCGAGTCTCTTCAATCTATCATCAACAATTCAATATGCTTATAGCCAGCTGCTTTAAAAAATTCTTCCTGAAATCAAACTCTTCACCCAGAATTTATCAACCTTTCACTAGTGCCCTTGCAACACTAAGACATTCAAACAATTGATAATTCTCACACGATACCTACTAATAGGTTTCTCCAATCCTCGCTACACCATGCAACTAAGGCAAACTTGAGTTTAACTTCTTCTTCAGTTCCTTCGACTACGTCGAGGATAACATGATCGAACTAATGACAAACAGAAACATTCACAATTGTTCCCCTTGGTACTTCGAACAATTCTAAGGATCATGAAGAAATTCAATTTTGCATATTTACCTCTTTCAACATACAAACCATTCAACTTGTACTTCAAACACGACACTCTTGTTTCCTTGCAACTTGGCTTGCAAAACAAGCACATTCAAACATAAAACCAACAAGGTATTCCCAATAGTCTACAAAAGTCCGAGACAAGCGAGGTAAAGACCAAAAACAACCAAACACCTTTCTCAAACTAGTTAATAAGGTTATGGAATTACTTACTCGATGCTATGCAAAATACATAGGGTTTATGCTTCAAGAAGTATACCAACATCAACTCATCCCTTTAAGTAGAGCTTCAACTTCAAGTGTATCAATCAATAATCAAAGAATGTGAAACACTTCAAATACATTCGTTTATGAGTAATTGATACTTCAAACTGTGCTTGTCAAATTAGAAAATCCACCTCTTCAACTTGATGCAATTCAAACGATCTTGTCTCCAAGATTCTTCACATGAGGCTACACAATGCCGACATTACTTGATTCTACAACATTCCTATTGATGCATCTTCTTCTAGGCTTTTACTTCAATCTCTAAGTATGTCTTCTTCCACAAATCCACTGCTAATTCAATACACCACGTTTTCTGACGGAACTGTTACAACCTTGCACCATAGTTCTAAAACTGTCACCAATCTTTACCACAAGTTTTAGGAACTATCACGGTTCTTCATCACAGTTTACAGAACCGTAACGAATGTTCCACCATAAATTTCAGTCAAGAAAACCGTCATCTTGTCTTTGTGTTCTTCTTCAAATTTGACATCTTCTTTGATATCTTCACATACAGTTTCTGACCCAATTCAAGCGAGCAAACCCTAGATTTCAAGAACCTAAACCTGGTTCTGATACCAGTTTGTAGTGCCGAGAGGTTCATATTGTTCCTCAAGGCATTCCAGGATCTAGCATCAGAAATAGAAAACTACACATTCGACGGAAGTTAATGCACATATAACACATAAGACACGGAGATTTAACGTGGTTCGGAAATGTGCCTGCCCTACATCTACGGGAAGCAGAAATTCATTTCATTCATATATCAGAGAATACACAACACAATTGACATTCAATACCCCTTCTTATTCTTCTTCTTCTTCTTCACATTCTCAACTCACCTTCAACTCTCTCCCAACTCTCCCAACCCGAAATCTATAAGAGGATCTACATCTTTCTAATGGAGAGATAACTTATATTCGTTGTGAGAAGATAAATGTCTACAACCTAGGGGTTTAGACAAGATTGATATAGTTGATGTAGATACATATAACCTAAAGGTTAGGCCTTTATTTATAGGCTTACAATAGGGTGATACTTGGAAACCAAAGTTCTACTTTAGTTAGGAAACCAAGCTTTACTTCAAATTAGGTAACCTAAACTAGCTAAGAATAGGAAACTCTTGTTTAGATAGAAGTCTAAACATAATTCTAAAAATCAGTCAAAACTGATTTAGGAAATCACACTGATGTTTCCTAAAATCGAGCCAATATCCAACAGATTCGGCGTTCCTAAACATATCATCATAGATAATGGAACTCCTTTTGCTAACAAACATGTGGAAGAATTGCTCGAGGAATATGGTATCAAACAAATTTTCTCTACACCATACTATCCCCAAGGAAACGGACAAGCGGAGAGTACCAACATGACTTTGATCCGGATTCTTAGTCGAACGATTCATTATAATCCTTAAACATGGCATGAACAACTGCCTATGGTTTTATGGGATTACAAACCGCACCTAGAAGCTTAACTGGAACCTCGCCATACGGTGTTGATGCCATTCTCCCAACCGAGATCAAGCTCCCTTTAGCAAGGATTGTAATATCCAGTGGAGTGCAGTGGAATGAAGATGAAGTGTCTAATTCAAGAATTGCTAAATTGGACATGCTCGAGTCAAGGAGGGCCACGGTGGAAAAATATGTGGAAGCTTATGAACAAAGGATTTCCAAGGCATACAACAAAATGGTAAGACCTCGAACATTCCAAGTAGGAGATTTGGTTCTAAAAACAACAAAACATGTTCAAAATGACATGTCATCTTCCAAGTTCTCTCCAAAATGGGAAGGGCCGTATGTAATCATCAAAGCGGTATCCAACGGATATTACAAAATCCTATCTGTTGATGGAGGAGTGGAAGGAAACATAATCAATGGCAAGTGGATCAAATCATATTATGCTTGAATGATCAGTAAACAATTACTTTAATTTCAAAATGTAATTTTTATTCCTTCAAAGAGTATGTAATATGCTCATTCGTTCAAAATTCGAAATAGATTTCATTAATCTAGCAGAAAAGTTCTTTCGTCAATCAATCATCATACTTTATTAAAAAAAAAGAAGGTCTTGCACCTACATAAGAATCAATCTCGAACGCTCACTCAGAGCAAATCATCCAACAACAAATAATTTTTACTAAAGGTCATTCCAAGCCTATTTTGAAAGTTTTCAGTCTTCACTTTCAACACCTGGACAACTTTTTCAACCCTTATCGACTTTAGTGCGAGCACTTTTGCCTTCTCCAAGATAGCAGTTATAGCAGAAATCATATTAGAAGCATCAACCGCTCTATCAATCTTGATGACCTCGAGCCGACGATGGTGCCGACCTACGCTGATTCTCAAAGTTCACAGTTCGAGATCATGTCATCCCATCGGTAAATATCTTTATTCTCGATATCACGAAAGTTCTTCTTGTTCATCTCATCGATTATTGGCAATAGTACAGCAACAATAGTCAGAAGAGTTAGCAAAAAGTTTCTTCATACTTAAGTGGTGGCAATATGTCCATACTTCTTCCAGATCTTGGTATAGAGAGATACATAACACTTGGGGACAATGAAATCGCCGAAGAGTTGATTATCTGGGCAAATATTTACCATGGGAGTGTCGAACGGGAGTTTAGCCGTTGGGTACTCATGAATAGGAACCCTAGGATCAGTGTCTACAAAGTTGATTGAATTATCGCCAGCACGGTTTTAATCATTATCATCGGCTGCAGTCGCAGACTTTCTATTTCTTCTCTTTTCAACATCAACCTGCAATGATGCTCAAGCGTCCATACGAGCGGATTTGAAGCGAGCGGGTGCCTTCACAGTCCGTTTGGGTCTTAGGCTATAAGGATTGGATTTAAATCGATCATCATGATTCATCTGCAAAAAATATTCATGGCCAGCTATTAAGTGCACAGTTAAAATAAAGACAAAGAGTATTTCATACCATATTAGGAGTTTCACTTCCTCGTTTTGACAGAAATAAACTTCGGGAAGATGAACTGTTGTCAGAAATTATGAGGTCTACAAAGTAGTCGGAATCTAGACTAGGGACTTCTTTGTAGACTTTGTAGACCTCATAATTTGATAATTTTGTAGACCTCATAATAATCTAGGGACTAGGGAATCTAGACTAGGGACTTTCTTCAAGCTCTTCATCATATTCATTATCAGAATCTAGACTAGGGACTTCTTCCAATCGGTCTTCAAGATCATCATACATTGCATCCAAGTAGTCGTCTTCTTCATACTCGGCTCGAAAATCAGCTTTGGCCAATCGTTCATCCCTCATACCATGTGGATATGGCTTAATCTTACGCTCAAGAGGTTTCCAGGGAGATTTAACCTCGTTTGCATCCTAATCAGCGGATACACCATCAGGACGAGGTCGAATCTCACCTTTAGCTGCTAGTCTCACTTGCTGAAGTTGATGTCTTTTCCGCTGATAAGCTACAAGTTTTTCATCTTCGGCTTTTCTTTGATAGGATATCTCATCATGTCTTTGCTTCTCTTCCGTATCCACGTAAGTCAAGAAGTCATTAATTCCTTCATGGATGGCTCTTAGGCGATCAAGTGACATACCACGTATCAGATTTCTAGCATTTTTTAAGGGTTTATCTACCTCTGTATGAACATCTGCCAAATTCTTCATCTTCGATTTGGTGTTTCCGGAGCATTTCCCAAAAGATTCAGAGACATGGTCATCACCTGGAGCAGCCATTAAATGTTGCCAGAAATGCGGAGTCAAAGCAAGTCGGCAACAATACGCATTAAAATGGCAACTCTCCAACTCTTACCTGTTTTACGGTTTTACGGTTTCACTAGTTGTAGTGACAATAACGTGAAACTTCGAAAACTTGTTCGTTTCTTCAAACCTGCAGAGACGAGCAAAATTCATTATTTAAAATCATAATTTTATTTTCATAAAACTATGAGCAATTCACGAAATTTCCATCATGTGAGCAATTCACATAGTTTTCACCGTGTGAGCAATTTCCGCCGAGTGAAAATTCATTGATTTTCGTGCATACACGGTTAAATCACAAAATTCATGAAAACATTATTTTACTACGAATAATTGTTTGCTTTTAATAATTGTTCAAAATCAAAATTTGATTTTAAAAAATTTCCAAATTTTTGTGAATAATTCTCGTGCACCTTTTTGTAAAAAAAATATGAAATTGCGTGAGTTAATAACTCACGTAAACTTCAAAAAAAAAAAACTTGAATAGTTCACGTAAAAAAAAATCGCTCGAACGAGCGTTCGTCTATCAAACGGGATATTTTCTATTTTTTTAAAGGTCTGCATATTCCAAATAAAGTTTTATTTTCATGAAAGCTCATAAACAAAAAAAATTCATTAGACGCAGGTTTATTTTTTAAAAAAATCTCTCCTAAGTTGGGGATTATTGTTCGTTTCTTAAACTAACGAATAAATGAACGTTTGTTCCTCAAACAAGGGTTTCGTATAAAACTCACGCCTATATATGCATTATATAATTTTCTTAGCATGAGCAAATCATGAACAACTCACGTACAGTAAAAAAATTTTTTTTATCATGGACGGAATTTCGTCGGACGGTGATCGGTGACGGTCGGCTCTGGCAGAAAAATTCTCTTTCCTGCTGCTCAGACGTGAGGAGATGAAGTAGGTGAGAGGTGGTCGGTCAGTCAGAGAGAAATAAATTATTTAAAAAAAAAACTAATCAAACAACGATTTCCTTTTTTTGGGTCGGGCCCGTAAATGCTAAACCGACCAAAACTGGACGTCTAACCGTCCAAATCAACAATGCCTTGTTTCTTCGTGCTCACGAGATGACACTCTATCATACTGACAGGGTCCTTATATGGATATTTGCGTGTACATGACATCATTGGAGCAAATCGGGGATTCTGAACATGCCTTTGTACGACTAAGTTCAACTACTTATCTCGTCTACAGGAAAAATCACCATCTAGTGCTTACTGCTGAACATGACTGTCCCTCACTAAGCAAGGGACTTAATATTGATGGTAGATTTTCTACAAGGGCTAAAATCGTAAAATCATGATATTGCATGTTTCTGACCCGGCATCAGGAATGTATGTGACAATTCATATTTTATGATCCGTGAACCATTTTACGATCTCTGACTGCGCGAACATTCCTCTCAGAAATATGATTAATATGTTTCTCGAAAGGCATCTTAGCTGAGCTTTCGATGCTTCACATATTTCATCATCACCTCCACATAGAATCAAAATGATTGGGCGGCTCCTAGACATATTTCATGCTAGTATAGAGCCTAACGCCTTCAGGAGGTCACGCTGCTCATTGTTCTCCGACTACGTAGAGAGACCGTGTATATAATATCTTAATTTTTGGGCGGCTCCTAGACATATTGTATGCTAGTATAGAGCCTAACGCCTTCGGGACGTCACACTATTCGTTGTTCCCTGAATATGCACCTCTCTCAGAACGAGTATGATGCTTCAATTATCTCATATTTCGATTCTGCAAATAGGTTGATTCTAGCGTGTCATTCATCAACTGAATTCCTAGAAAATAATCTATTTATCTCATTACTCCGTTGCATAGATGATCCTCAGCTGGAATTCCATGGATTAGTAATAGATAAGCATTTTATCTCATTACTATGTTTCATGGTTGATCCTCAGATGGATTACATGGATTAGTAATAGATACTCAACTCATTTTATTAATCCGTTTCATGAATCATTGGAATTTTATGAATTAGTAATGAATACTCAAATAATTTTTAATTACTCCGTTTCATGAATTATTCTCAGTTGAATTTCATGAATTAGTAATAAATATTCACCGGGCATCTTTGCCACCACTAAGTAATCCCAGAGAAAATGGTGCAAGTGTATTTAGCAATAATGCACAAACGGGCACCCGAATACACGAACGGGTATTTGAAAATATGGACAAGCGAGGAAACCTGTGAAAAATAGGTAGGAAAATAATATCAATAAAACAATAAATAGGGAGGAAAATGGTCATGCCGCCGTGACCGATCCTGCATCGCGTTCCATTATTTTATATTTTATTTATTTTATTTTTCCTCATCTCATGAAGACTCCTTCATTTGAGGAAACTCCCTCGTTTGAGAAAAACTCTTAGTTTCTCCATATTTTCCTTCAAACGATGAAAAAGTAATAAAAATAAGGAAAGGTGTCACGGGACCGGACCACCTAGTCGGCCGGCCATGCCCTAGCCATGAACGGTCCCACACCTTATAATTCCTTATATTCTCATATTATTATTTCCTTCATCTTATGAAACTCCATCGTTTGAGCAAAAACCCTAGTTTTTCAATATTTTCTCAAATATTGCTCAAATCATGAAAAAGCCAAAATGTCAAATGGTCACTTGACCGACTAGGCTACTCATGATAAATATTAAAATATTATTATTTTAATATTCTCAAAATATTGGTCGCACGAGCAAAGTTCTACTTGCTCATTCGAGCAAAATTGAAAGTTTCAATCAAGATCAAACTCTTATGAAAATCCAAAATATTGCTCAAACGCGCACCCGAAAATACCAAAACTCCCAGGACTGAAACATGGGTAGTATGGTGACACGGGCATGCTACCTTAGGCTTGCAAGGATCCGGTCCCACACTCTTTCATAATTTTGACCTAATTAGCTCTCAACAGTTCATATTGGTTCCAAACTCTCTCCAACCAACTTGGAATTTGCTCAATCGACTACCAATTGGTCCCACGACCACCAAGGGTCGGTCCTCATCTCTCCATAATTAGGTTTTATTACCTAATGCTCAGACGAGCACTATTTTAATAAATGATTAAATCAACATTTGCACCAACTGGTCAACAAGGGACTTTGGTGCATGCTCACTCGAGCATGTGGGAGCTACATAGTCAGCCATCATCCCATGTAGCCGGTCCCTCCTTCACTCGGTGACTTATTTTTTAGTAAATCATCAATTGATCAGCAATCGATCAAAAATTAGGGTTTCGAACTGAATGCTCTGCAAATCATAATTCTGAGCAAGTTCAAAAACTAATAATTTTATGTTGATCCAGCAATCAAAATCTTGATTAATTATGTAATATTTGGTCCAGCTACCAATATTTTAATTAATATTTTATTTGGTCATACTACCAATAATTCATCAAATGAGCAATATTTGGTCATACGAGCAATATTTGCTCAGACGAGGAATATTGATTCAACTATCAATATTAAGTAATTCATCAAATGAGAAATATTTGGTCATACGAGCAATATTTTCTCAGACGAGGAATATTGATTCAACTATTAATATTCGGTAATTCATCAAATGAGCCATATTTGCTCAGACGAGGAATATTGATTCAACTATCAATATTCAGTAATTCATCAAATGAGCAATATTTGCTCATATGAGGAATATTGGTTCAACTATCAATATTCAGTAATTCAACAATTCATCATACAAGCAATATTTGCTCAAACGGGCAGTATTTGCTCATATTTTCAATATCCATCATGTTGATCCAATTATCAACACTTATTCGAGAACAATACGTCCCAACAGACATGTTCAATCCATGAATCATAGAGCATTCAACAATCATGATCGACTGAACGATACTTAGACTCATTGTATAATCAAGTCAACAACTGACTAATTAAATACACGTCTGCCTTGCAGACTCCACAAATCATGAGACATCAATCATGTCACATGGGGGGATATTAATTAGGGCTTTGGTATGGATGTCTACGACACGTGTGTTCATCCACGATAAGAAATGTGAGTAAGTCATGCAAGAAGTTGGGAGATTTAGCAAGGTAGTGGGTGGACAATCAACCAAGTCTCCGCACGACCTGGAACTGGTTTAACCACGATTTCCCACTTTCCGAATCTTTCACTCGAGAAACCGTCACACTTACTAGAGATCAATGTATCTATATTCTAGCAATATAAATAAGTTTATGAATCCACAATTGAGGACATGATTGGTATGACAAATAACATATATCGTCTAACCAAAAATCATCGTGTGAGCAATATTCTCTCTCGATTGAGCAGAATTCAAACTTATTCAAACCCAGCAGTTCATTTGCAGAAACCTACAACACATTCATGATCCTTGATCATTATTGATCTCACACATTTCTCAGCTTCCCTCTTACAGATCAACCCTCTTTATGACCGAATTGACTCTGGAATGACCATTTCTTAGTTTAGGATGGAGTCCTACAGATTGATCTCTCGAACTCAAAGCACTCCCTTGCAGTGTATCTATTTGAGGTAAATTAGTTTACTCGGTTAAGGAGCCTCCATCATTATGGTCGTCTCTCCATTTCCTGAAAAACTAGCAAATCATTTTTCCCCATCAACAAGTGATGCAAGCAATGACTATTCACTAAATCCCTATCAAGTCTGGCTTTAACGTTATCAGTTCTAGATTGCCTATTAGACCAAGTATACTGAGATTATATGTAACTAACGTCACTTAAGTCAGACCTATCAATAACATGTTGAATAATATGATACTCACTAGTAGTTGGTCTAGTATTAGAAGATCTTTCATGGGCAAACATGGTTATATTTAGGCCTATTAAAACCCATGGGATATTTATAGTAGTTCCAATACTATTAATATGGTTCCATTGTGCTATTTTCTCATCGTGGTAGGTAGAACCATAGAGAAAAGTGATAGGATTCAAGGAATACCTATATGTGATAACCGCAATCGCACGGTGTCTAACTAGTAGACAGAGGCATGTACAGGTCGTTACCACGAGGAGCGGTGGAAATATCGTAACCAATATCTCTAATGAAACTAACCAAGAAGAGTATTTATGGGTTTTAGAAAAATAATTTCGAAGAAGAAAATAATAACTAAGCTAATCAAAAAGTCAATAAGAGAAACGGTAACTAGGATCTATGGATTCCACTACTACTTATATTTCGCACCGAAAAGAATTCAAATCCAAATTTATGTATAAGTCTTTGTTCTATTACAACACATATTATTGATATATGTTTTTGATCATAAACTCGCATCTCCTAAGTATAGGCCGTCAAATTATCTAAGCATGACCTATCAAATTATAATGACGGGGGAATTATTGAAAACATAATTTATAGATTCACAATTTTCATTTGCATCTTCTAAGCATAACTCATCAAATAATTTAACCTAAGCATGAATTATCAAATACAATTGCAAACTATATAAATTTGTGAATAAAGGCTAATACAAAGCCAGTGTGCAACAACTCTGAAAAGGCAGGGGTCTAACAACCACACCTAATATTTCGCTTAGCAATTTGTATGGACAAACTCCGATATACTTTAAAGAGAATCAACTAGACAGTTATACTCAATCTTAAGAAAGTATATCAAAGAGTTTATATCTCAATTTTTCAATTCAATCCGCAATCAAACAAATGGGAATTTGCGAGCCCGATTGAATAAGAGAAATAACTTGAACGGTACCAAAGACCAATATTCAAGTGTCGTCAATCAATTTGATCAACAACCTAAAGGCCGGATTCAAGAACTCATTAATCTTAATGCACAACCTGTGATATTTCTATTATATAACAAAATATAATACAGAAAAGAAATAACACAGACACCAGAAATTTTGTTAACGAGAAAAACGCAAATGAAAAAAAAAAACCGCGACCTAGTCCAGATTTGAATACCACACCGTATTAAGCGCCACAGACACTAGCCTACTACCAAGCTAACTTCGGACTGTAATGTAGTTGGGTCCTAATCAATCTCACACTAATCAAGGTATAGTTTCACTCCTTACGTCTCTGAACACCAGCATGATTCTACGCACTTTATTCCCTTAGCTGATCTCACCCACAACTAAGAGTTGCTACGACCCAAAGTCGGTGACTTGATAAACAATTCTGGCTCACACAAAAAAGTTTATTGTATAGATAAATCTGTCTCTCACAAATAAACCTTTGAGTTTTGTTTCGTCTTTTGATAAATCAAGATGAACAGGAACCAAATGATAAACCGGACTTATATTCCCAAAGAACAACCTAGTATTATCAATCACCCCACAATAATCTTAATAGATTAACGAAACAATATATCTTGGAATCACAAACGATGAGACGAAGATGTTTGTGATTGCTTTTCAATCTTTCCTATCGGAGAATAAATCTCGATCAAATCTTAAAGAAGATAGTACTTAATCACGATAGAAAACAACAAGATCAGAACACGTAACTACATATAAAATAGTTGGGTCTAGCTTCACAATCCCAATGAAGTCTTAAAGTCGTTAACCTACATGATTTCGTGAAAAACCTAAGGTTAAAGGAGAATCGACTCTAGTCGCAACTAGTATCACATAGGAGGTGCGGGGATTAGGTTTCCCAGTTGCTAGAGTTCTCTTTTATATAGTCTTCAAATCAGGGTTTGCAATCTATGTTACCTTGGTAACAAAGCATTCAATATTCACCGTTAGATGAAAAATTTATTAGATTCAAGCTAATATCTTTCAATCGTTAGATCGAACTTAGCTTGTTATACACAAATGAAATGTAACATCATTTATATAAAGGTAACCGTACCTAAACGTGTTCACTTAGTTGGTTCAATAATAGTTAACCAATGGTTAGCCATATGAGCACTTTCATATCAACCTTATTCATCTTTATCATAACTAGTTCAAATGACTCAAATGAAACTAGTTAGAGAGTTTTTCAATTGCTTATATTCTCATAGAAGTATACAAGACACAATTAAAGCAAAATCGATTTTGATTCACTCGAATCATTTCATGAACATTATAGCCCCTGTTTGCAAAAGATTGCATTCCTTATTATATAAATGTATTAGTTCATGAACAAATCGATTTTAAAACATAACATACTTAAGTATGCAAACAGGTACGCATACTTAAGTAGCCGGACTGAGTTTGGTTATAATGTTCATTCCTTGCATTCCTTGCTACTATTCTTCTTTATATAGTCTTCAAATCAGGGTTTGCAATCTAAGTTACCTTGGTAACAAAGAATTCAATATTCACCGTTAGATGAAAACCTGATTAGATTCAAGCTAATATCTTTCAATCGTTAGATCGAACTTAGCTTGTTATACACAAATGAAATGTACCATCATTTAGATAAAGGTAACTGTACCTAAACGTGTTCACTTAGTTGGTTCAATAATAGTTAACCAATGGTTAGCCATATGATCACTTTCATGTCAACCTTATTCATCTTTATCATAACTAGTTCAAATGACTCAAATGAAACTAGTTAGAGAGGTGTTCAATTGCTTATATTCTCATAGAAGTATACAAGATATAATTGAAGCAAAATCGATTTTGATTCACTCGAATCGTTTCATGAACATTATGTCTACGGTTTGCAAAAGATTGAATTCCTTATTATATAAATGTATTAGTTCATGAACAAACCGATTTTAGAAGATAACCTACTTAAGTATGCAAACGGGTACGCATACCTAAGTAGCCGGACTGAGTTTGGTTACGCCAGTACACGTACGGGTACGCATACCACTTACACTTCCAAACTCCAACAAAAATTCACGGGACTTGGACTTCCTCCAGTACGCGTACGGGTAGGCATACTTAGTTCCCAAACTTTCAACAACCAACCAGTACGCGTACAGGTACGCATAACATGGTTCCTGGTTTTGGATTTTACACAAATGTGATTACACACTATGTTTATATCCAATCATGGTTACATGTTCTAAAACTCATTTCAATCATTGAAACATTCTTAGAAGATGACAATAGCTGTCTCACACAAACTATTAGCTTCAAAGCAATTTTCAAGTGATCGAATGATCAATATGAAACATTCCGAGTCTACATCAAATGACTGTCTCACACAAATCATGTAAGATGTTACAAGGTGATTTTCACATGATCATCTTTCGATTTTTGTCAAGAATAAAAGATGAACTTGGTTAAAGCGAAAGCTTACCCAACACATATTTCGAGAGATAGATAAGTGAGATAAACTCGGCTCGAAATACCAAATGTGTATAATTGAAGTATATATAGGAGATAAAGTAGATATACTTTTGAGTGATAGATGAGTTCAAGTCTCCACATACCTTTTGTTGACGAAGTTCCACAAGTTCCCTTGAGTAGTTATCCGTCTTCATTCGATGAACGCCGTGAAGTCTAAAGCTCAACTACACTTACTATCCTAATCTGGGACTTATCTATAAGTAGACTAGAAATCAAGACTTATAGTTTTGGAAACTATACTTGAAAAGCAAGCTTGAGATAGCAAGGCTTGCTAATTCGACCGAGCAGTGCTCTAATAATATCCCCTTTTGTCAATTTTGGTGACAAAACTCTCAATACATATGGATTACAAAACAAATAAAAATTGTAGCTTCTCATCCAAATGCTTGATCTCCTTGGTTCTTCAACATTACTGTAAATCTTCGTCACTTCCAAGTACTCCAATGATTCTAAATGTGTTCAACTCAGCATCATCATTGTTGAAGATCTGTAGCTATAACAATGAGAAAACAGTTGCTCTTAATCATTGTTATACAGTGTCATAGTATTATTACACAGCATCAAAGTTCTATTGTATCACAACTTTGACAATAATACTATAGTGATATGTATCACTCCCCCTTAGTCAATACTTCATCTCACATGAAAACCGCTCCCCCTTACATAATGATCCGTAAACCATATGTATTTGTAGTGTGAACTACACATTAATTCTCCCCCTTTTTGTCAATATAAATTGGCGAAGGTACGAAAACTAGTGGGATCCTAATGAAATTTCCATAGAGATACTTCATGACCAGAAGAGAACATATCAAGTCTCCACATACCTTTTTGGTCGGATGAAGTTCCATTGGTTCCTTGAGTAGTTCTTCGTCTTCATAAGATAATCGCCATGGAGTCTAGAGCTCAACTATACTTAACTATCATAGACCAAGACTTAGTCATAAGTAAACTAGAAATCAAGACGTATAGTTTTGATCACTAATATTGACAAACATGCTTGAGATAGCAACGCATGCGAGTTCGACCGAGCAATGCTCTAACAATCTCCCCCTTTGTCAATTTTAGTGACAAAACTATCAATACATATGGATTACAAAATAGATAAAACTTTGTAGATTCTCGTCCACATGCTTGATCTCATTGGTGCTTCAATATTACTCGAAAACTTCGTCTTTTCCAAGTACCCCGTGATTCCATAGATGTTCAATTCAGCATCATAGTTGTTGAAGTCCCGTAGCCATAACAATGAGAAAACAAAAGCTCTCGATCATTTTTATACAGTGTCATAGTATTATTACACAACATCAAAGTTCTTATATCACAACTTCGACAAAAATACTATGGTGATATGTATCACTCCCCCTTATTCAATACTTTCATCTCAACACGAAAACCACTCACCCTTACATAATGATCCAAAAACCATATGTATTTGTAGTGTGAGCTACATATTAATTCTCCCCCTTTTTGTCAATAAAATTTGCAAAGGTACGAAAACGGGATCCTAATGAAATTTCCAAAAGAGACATTTCATGACTAAAAGAAAGCACATATCAACTTGTTTAGATGCAATCATATAGCCGAAGATGAATGCATTCATCAAGGAGTTATAAAGATACAAGATAACCCCTATAATATTCCACAGCCGCACTCCCTAAAAAGATATGGTAATTAAGCAAAAGTTCAAATAAGAACACACCCCCATAAAATGGCATTCCCGAAAGAACAACAAGAGATACCTTAGTTTCACAAGAAAAGAAGGATTTCTTTGGACATTAACAAATCACATGAAACATGAATTTGTATCCAAATACTCAATTAAATTAACCATAAGAGAACCCATGATTAATTTAATCGGAAATGCTCAACATAAGAAAACTTATGGAGCCACACAGTATATTCAGAAGAATGTGGATCAGGGAAAGATCTATACTGCGGAATATTCAAAGATTCATTCTACTTTTCATCAATATTTGCATAGAGACATATAATAGACTTAATCTTTGTAAACAAAGTTCATCCTATCTTCCATCAATATTTATATAATGACACAATAAGCTTAACTTTTGTTTTGTCAAAAGTTCATTCAATCTTTTATCAATATATGCATAATGACATATGAAAGACTTAACTTTTAACCAAGTATGTGACAATCATAGCTCACGGACGTAAACACACATATCCCATAACAAGTTGCAATATAAGAAACCATAAAGATTAATACTGCAAAATCATCTTCCAATTAAACTTTAAAATTTGAATAAATAAATCTAAAAACATTGCAAGATGAAAATCGTTGGAAATAGCTATGTGTACTCACAATAATGGCTATTTGAAACTCTAGATATCCCTCTTAAAACACAAGAATAAATTCTCATAAGAAGTTCCTAGACATTAAGACCTTTGAAAAATTCTTTATCGTCCCCAAACTCCTTGTCGTAAATAGTCATTGGAACATAAGGTTCATGGAGATATGAGTCAATTTCAACAAACCTTCTTGACTGATGCCGAACCAGGGCCTTCTGAATTTCAAGAGTCCTAAACACAAAAGCCTTTATTTGCTATATCTCATTTCTTATTTCCTTCAACTCTTCAAGTACCCCAGAGAACTTTTGTTGATTAAAATGAATAGTTCTTGGTTTTCTCATATTCCTCCTTTTTTCTTTTTAAAGTTGAAGGTACAAGAGATTTATCTTTTTCCTTCATGATTGATGGATTAACAATCATATTAACATCTTTGCCATCAGAAGACATAATGCTTGGATTCTCCATACCAGTATGAGATTATGAGAGGATTTCACAAATCAGACTCAACAAGCAATCTTGTGATAAAAGAGTTTTCAGAGAAGGAAAAAGGAATGTAGGGTTATGGAACCTTTATATACACTAAAGGATTCACGTACGCACAACTCTCAACCCTAAAGAAAGCAGAATTGTTGATTTTAACCCTCTTTTATTGCTCAAACAGAGTAAAGTCTTTTTAATATCAATTAGATATGAAGAGATTGAAGAATTCCAAAAAAAAAGGTGAAAACAAGACCAACACAAAGAAAAATGAAAAAAAAAAACTTTTATCTTTTCCTAAAGCCCGAGGTGTGCAAACCCTTGTCTCTTTTAGAACCAGGTACATGAGATAAGATACACAACCAACACATTTAAGTTATGATGGGGTGAAAAATAATCTGTCCACCATAACCTTCTTGAATGGAATTCTTAGAACCCTATTTCACAGACTGTCTAGATCGAACTCTTTTCTCTAGTGGTTTAATTTTTTCTTTGGAAATTAACTTCTTCGGGGAAGAGATGAGATTACATACCTCAGACGATTTCTGAATAAGTTTGAGCTTATTTTCTAATCGATTTGCTCTTTGTTGAAGTTTGTTGACATATCCTATCTTATGTTTGTACTTGAAACATTTTGAGAGTTCGTGACCCTTAAGAGTACAGTCAGAACATGTCAAAGTGGAGGATAGTTCAAACACAATAGCGGAGCAGGCTGCAAGAGAAATTATGGTACCTGAAATATTAGACATAGAATCTTCAGTAGATAGGGAAAAATCCATTTTATCCTCCAAAATTATTAAAGAAGTCTCTCCAGGAAAAATATCAAGATTGATGTGAGTATTGCTACAGTTATCAAAATTTAATATTTCAGTAAGGAGTGCAACACTTGATTTTTCATCTTCATTAGAGTCATAGAGATCAAACATATTATCAAGAATTGCAGCAAGACATTTGTTTCTAGTGTATTTTCTACGATTTGGACACTCATTTTCAAAATGACCAAAACCTTTACACTTGAAGCATTGTGGATTATCCTCGTCATCAGTATCGTCAGTATCCCTATTTTTAGGAGGAACACGATTATGAGGTTTAACTGATGACTTAGGTTTTTCTCTCGTGAACCGTTTACTTCTCTTCAAAATAAGATCTCTAAACTGTCTTGTGATAAAAGGGACTGACTTGTCAAGATCTTCATCTGATGAATCAGTCTCAGAAGGATCATCTTCAGAGATGCCAACACTTTTACTTTTATCAAGTAATTTAGTGTTCTTTTGTGCTTTAAAAGCAATATCCTTTCCAGATTTAGACACATGCTTATGATCAAATATCTTTAACTTCCCAACCAGAGTATTTCTGGAAAGCACATCAAGGTTATTTCCTTCTACGATGGCATGTTTCTTAGAATCGTACCTAGATGGCAAGTATCTGAGAATTTTCATCATAATGTCCTTTTCAGGAATAGTCTTACCCAACGCAAAAGATGCATTAACAATTTCAGACACTTTATGATTAAACTCATCAAATGAATCTCCATCTTTCATACGAAGGTTTTCCCAATCAGAATTTAGGTTTTGAAGCCTAGCTTCTTTTTCACAGGTATTCCCTTCAAATATGGTTTCTAAGATATCCCAAGCATCTTTAGACCGGGTGCACGTAGTCACATGGTGCTGAAGATATGGGGTATTGACATGGATGATTGCATTCAATCCGTCAGAATTTTTCTTTGCAGCAAGAATCTCGACAGCATCATAATCACCAATATCCTTTGGAACAATTATAGTGCCTATTGTAAAAACCGGTGGATTATAGCCATTAACAACGTAAACCCATGATTGAAAATCACGCGCTTGAAGAAAGGCACACGTAGAAATTTTCCACCATAAGTAATTCAAGTCATCGAAGACTAGTGGTAGGTTTATAGAGATAGCACCTCTGTCCATAGAGTCAGATCGCTACAAACACAGACTTATAAGGTATTACACGTGTTTTCCTGCTCTGATACCAATTAAAAAAATGGGGGTCTAACAACCACACCCAATATTTCGCTTAGCAATCTGTAAGGAAAAACTTCAATATACTTTCAAGAGAATCAACTAGACAGTTAGACTCAATCTTAAGAAAAGTATATCAAAGAGTTTATATCTCAATTTCTCAATTCAATCCACAATCAAACAAATAGGAATTTGCGAGCCCGATTGAATAAGAGATCGGTACCAAAGACCAATGTTCAAGTGTTAATCAATCTGATCAACAACCTAAAGGCCGGATTCAAGAACTCATTGATATTAACACACAACCTATGATATTTATATTATATAACAAAATATAATGTCGAAAAGAAATAATACAGACACCAGAAATTTTGTTAACGAGGAAACCTCAAATACAGAAAAACCCTGGGACCTAGTCCAGATTTGATCACCACACTTTATTAAGTCGTTATAAACACTAACCTACTTCCAAGATAACTTCGGACTGAAATGTAGTTGAGACCTAATCAATCTCACAATGATCAAGGTACATTTGCGCTCCTTACGTGTCTAAACCCCAACATGATTCTACGCACTTGATTCCCTTAGCTGATCTCACCCATAACTAAGAGTTGCTACGACCCAAAGTTGAAGACTTGATAAACAAATGTTTGTCTCATATAGAAAAGTCTAATGTATAAATAAATCTGTCTCCCACATTTAAACCTATGAGTTTTGTTCAGTCTTTTGATAAATCAAGGTGAACATGAACCAATTGATAAACTGGACTTATATTCCCAAAGAACATCCTAGTGTTATCAATCACCTCACAATAATCTTAATCGATTAACAAAATAAGATATCGTAGAATTACAAACGATAAGACGAAGATATTTGTGACTACTTTTTAATCTTGCCTATCGGAGAATAAATCTCAATCAAATATTAAAGAAGATAGTACTCAATCACGATAGAAAATAACAAGATCAGAACATACAACTACAGAGAAAATAGTTGGGTTAGGCTTCACAATCCCCATGAAGTCTTCAAGTCGTTAACTTACATGGTTTCGTGAAAAACCTAAGGTTAAAGGAGAATCGACTCTAGTCGCAACTAGTATCACACAGGAGGTGTGGGGATCAGGTTTCCCAGTTGCTAGAGTTCTCTTTTATATAGTTTTCAAATCAGGGTTTGCAATCTAAGTTACCTTGGTAACAAAGAATTCAATATTCACCGTTAGATGAAAACCTGATTAGATTCAAGCTAATATATTTCAATCGTTAGATCGAACTTAGCTTGTTATACACAAATGAAATGTACCATCATTTATATAAAGGTAATTGTACCTAAACGTGTTCACTTAGTTGGTTCAATAATAGTTAACCAATGGTTATCCATGTGAGCACTTTCATATCAACCTTGTTCATCTTTATCATAACTAGTTCAAATGACTCAAATGAAACTAGTTAGAGAGTTTTTCAATTGCTTATATTCTCATAGAAGTATACAAGACACAATTGAATCAAAATCGATTTTGATTCACTCGAATCATTCCTGTTTGCAAAAGATTGCATTCCTTATTATATAAATGTATTAGTTCATGAACAAGACGATTTTAAAACATAACCTACTTAAGTATGCAAACGGGTACGCATACTTAAGTAGCCGGATTGAGTTTGGTTACGTCAGTATGCGTATGAGTACACATACCACTTACACTTCCAAACTCCATCAGAAATTCATGGACTTGGACTTCCGCCAGTACGCATACGGGTACGCTGCTCGAATTTTAGATAGTGGTAAATAAGGTTGTCCTCCACTCGGACTTGAAGAGATTGATTTTAAATATTTAATTAAAATAATAAATAAAAGTGAGGGTTATGGGGACTAGGATTTCACCAAATTCCTATCATAAGGTTCAATTATTTATTCTTCAACAATAAATATAAACACAGACTCTTATTTTTTCCAAGGTAGATTCTCAAAATATTAGTTGTAAATCCTAAGTATGGGACATCAAAACGAACGCGCAATTGGGGGATATTGATTACTTCCCCCACCCCATGGATTATGCTAAGGGGTGACCGGATATTATGAAAGTACTAAAATTCCTTTTCGGTTAATTAAAAATCTTTATGAAAAGACTGTTATACCCTTCCCCCAAAAATATTAAAATAAAAAAATCCAAACATATATCCCCCATTTATATTTCGTTCCGGAAGTGAGTTAGGTTTAGGTTTCGATTTTTTTTTTCTTTATCGTTCTTCAACCGTTCTCGTCGATTAATCGTCGATTCAAAAAAATCTTATCGATTAACCCACCCGAATAATAACGATGCCTCAACAAAATAAACCAAAAGCCCCATCGAACTGACAATTGATTAGTGAAGAGAAATTAAAACAAAGACTTGCTAAGATTGCTCAAGAGCAAGAAGAAGAAGAAGCAACGCTCTCGGACAATCAACCGCTAGCAAAAATGGCTTCTGTGAGAAGGTAAGTGATTTTAAACTCCTTTATAGCAATGGGTTTAGGTTAGAATCGCGAAACCTAAAAGAAAAAGTTGAGTTTGAGTAGATTCCGATATAAAATTGTGTATGAATACTATGCCGGTTTTGATTTACGGTATTCCTTCTAGGTTGAATTCAGAGCCGGTATTGAGTTACGGCTTACATGTTAGGATGAATGATATGCCGGTTTCAAACCCTGAAACTCAATGTTGTCTACCGACATAGAAATAGGGTTGAATTGTATGCCGGTTTTAGGTTACGGCATTCCTTTTTAATAATTCGTTTATGTCGGTAGTGTACTTAAAACTTACAGGAACATTAAAGAATTTATCCCGACTACCGACATTTCTTTTTGGTTGCACTGGATGCCGGTACTAAGCTACGGCATGGAATTGATATATTTTTATAGTGCCAGTAATATTGTTTTGGTATCCAGTAGAATTACATATAAGTACCGGCAGTATCGATAGTTAATGGTTACCGCCGGAACATGGTACCAGCATTGAATGTTAACTAGGTTTCTATGCCGGGATAGTAGTACCGGCGTAGTTTATTTAGAGAGTCTATACCGGTACTGATACTAAAAATGAGATGTTTTATATTCATTTCGTGTGCTTATGATATAGTTCAAAAGCCAAGGAAGCTAAGAAAAGGTAAAGATGATGTGACTAAGAGAAGGAGGAAGGACGGTCTTGATACTCCTCAAACTCTGCCTCCCCAGGGGAAAGATGAAGATCGCAAAAAGCGTTTGGGGGATGGGTGTAGAGGGATTACTTGGGAGAGTGGTGGTGACCGAAGTCGACTTGTAATTAGTGAACCTAATGCAATAGTTGAGCACTCTTAGCAAGATGAAGAGGAAAGTGAGGAGGAAGATAATGAGGTTCATCCAAGTCAAATTACAATCCAAAGCGAAGTTGGTGGGCCAAGTCAACCACCAATACAAGGCAAAGCCAAGGGAAAGGGAAAAGTTAAAGTTAAAGGTTCCCATCTTCCTCATGTTGATGACATGATACCTGACCTTGATCGTGGTAGAATTTGGGGTGAAGCTCACGATCCGAGAATTCTATTTGGGTATAAGCACTCGTGGGCTCATACTATCTATCAAACCTATGTAAGAATTTTTTAATCTTGTGCATATGTATTCTTGTGTATTTATGTAAAATATTTTAACCATATTATCTCCTAATTGTAGGATCACAAGACGGCTGTTTGTGTTTGCCGAAACTAAGCTGCGTCCGATTGGGATTTGTCTTTAGAAAGTGAAGAGGTCCAAACATTGGTAAGAGATTCCGGTCTATATGCTTTGGTTGAAAATTATGTGAAGTGTGATGTTGTGACAATCAATTGCTTCGTAGAAAGGTAACATGGCGAAGCTGATACCATGCACTTCCCGTTTGGGGAGATGACCTTGATCCCGGATGATGCTCAGAATATTTTAGGATTGAATGTTATCGGCAAATCAATAGTAGAAGGATATAATAGTCCGGACCTAGAATGGTTGAAGATGCACGCTTTGACTAAAAAAATGTTGGGTTGGGACTACAAAACTTCTGTGGAAAGCTTCTATGTATCTAATTCTAGTAGGACAAAGACAATCAAGCTTACGCTGCTTAAGAAGAAGTTTGAAAAAATACAGGAAAGAAGTTTGAAGGATGGATGAGACCCTGCACAAATTCGTTATATGGCCGTTTCATATCTTTTATTCGTCTTGGGCACTAAGGTATTCCCCGACACTAGTGGTAACAGGGTTAGCGTAAGCCTCATTCAATACTTGGATCCGTTGGAAGAGGTCTTTACCTATTCTTGGGGCACCGTGGTAATGGCATATTTGATGAAGGAGATGAGAAGGGCCTCTAAGGCTATTACAAACCAATTTTTCGGGAATTTCACTCTTCTCCAGGTAATGTTGTTTTTAAACTTATGTTGTTATGTATATTGTTCACATATACCGTACACTTTTTATGAACTCAGAAACAAAATTTATTTCTTCTTATATGTATGATTCCACATTGGTATAGGTGTGGGCTTATGAACACTTCCCAACATTGTTCAAGGACTACCCCTTTTTGAAGATTATAGACCTTCCAGAACCTGATGCGCCCAGAGCTAAGAGATACCACTTCAATAATACTCCGAAGCATGGTAAAAATGGTTGACTAATATATATGATATTGGCTCTGGACATGATGACTAGCAAAGACGTTGTGTTCGCCCTTACAAGTAGGCTAGAGAAAACCGCCAAATTTTGAGGTATCCGAACGTTGCATTTTACAATAGACCATTGTTCCACCCAAAGGGATACGTTATGGAAGATCCTCGACGTGTGATGCCACAACTTGGATATAAGCAATTACCTCATTTCATGACAACCTCTACTTCAATGTACATTCTTGACTCGGGTGAGTGCATTACTAGTCCCTCAAAGTTGAGGGTAGTGTATAATCCACTTCCAGAACCAACACATTGGAGGGATAGGGAACCAAGTCGTCTGGTAGATATCAGTAATTGGGAGCTTGTGAACAACGATGATGAAGCCGATTCTTCATCCTACATTGATAATTACCTAGAATGGTCATATCCTTTTATCGTGTGTCCGGACGACGGCGGAGTTCCACCACAGAAAAACCCTCTGGTTCCAACTCCTACAGAGGCACCAACTACAATGGCCAAACTTAATAAGACTCTTGGATTGCTAGTAAGTATTGTTAATTCCTTAGTCGTTTAATGTACACATACTCTTATATTACCATACATATACTAATTATGTGTTGGATGTATGAAACCAGCGGCGTCGGCTTGGCAAGATGAAGAAGATGTTTGGTTGCAGGTATGAGAAAGGAGAGATGCTATCCCTTGAAGAAATGAAGGAAGTCGAGGAGTGGCTTGATAAAATTGAAAATCTAAGTGAAAAAGATTTGTTCGGGAAAACAAGGAAGGTGTCGGCCCAGAAGAAGCAAAAGACCAAGTGATTAACTCTTTAGTTATGGTTCTTTATTTCGATGGTGGTTGTTACGTTTTAAACAATTCGAACATGTCTTTGGATTAACTCTTTAGTTGTTTGGTTTGCTTTCGGTATAATGATAGATGGATTAAGAACATTTAAGAAGAATCTAGTTGTTTGTTTATGTTGAACATGTTTAGACCATAGGTGCCGGCATTAAATCATTGAGGTTCTACAACGTCGGGCATGTACCGGCATTGATCGTTTTTCTAACACCATACCGGAACAATGGGATGAAAGGTACTAAGTTCCTGTAAAGAATTTGGATAGTACCGGCATTAAAATATCGATTTCAACCATGCCGGAAATCTTTTTTTCCGTAAACTTGGAAATTTATTCCAGAAAACCGGTATTGATTTTTATAAAACAACAATGCCGGTATTGGATTTGGAACTTAGATTATTCCGATAGTATTTCCGAATGCACTTTTATTTCATTCCCAAGTAATCTATTACATTAGGTTTGAAACTTTAAATTAAAACATACTAAAAAACATGTAATGGAGTAATTTTGGCTAAAGATGATCTCATAATCTATTTCCATCCCTTTTCAACAATTATGGATCCTTTTAGCCTTTCGCAAATATCTTCGAATACATCGTCTGGAAGCTCGGTGTCAAGGACCATCTTCATTGGTTCATCCTCTCTTTTAACATATTCCTTTCCCTTCATATAACACCCATCACACCCATCAATAGGTTCACATTGGCCCTTGTGGTTTTTTCTTGCTTCGGCTAGTGAAACAGCTTTGTCAAACCATTGAAACTCTTAGCACTTTGGGTGATTCAAACACCTTAGGAACATTCTTCCATTTTCGGCATCATCAATTTTTGCAACCCAAAACCAGCGTGTCCCATCACAGTTTCTACACTTAGAATAAATAAAAGGACAATCCAAGGCTAGATGTGAAGGTGACTTGCAAATTTGACAGCTGCAATGAGGACTATGTAAGAGAAGATTATATTAGTGATTCTCCCTATCAGAGAAGATTATAATTGTCAAATTCATCCTTAGTAGTGTTGAATCTACTTACTTTGCAGGTAGAGGTTGTTGATGAATCTCCCATCGCTTTTGAACCTTGAACCTTCCTAGCTTAATCTATTTTTTGAGGCTTGGTTTCGTCAGAGAAAGATATTTCGAATTTGGTGGGTGGTTTGTGTAGATTTTTGCAAAGGAAATGGGGGGTTTTATATAGATTGAATCCCCAACGGTCTTATTTAAAAAAAAAACAGCCGTTTTATTTTGAAATTTACATATACCGGCATTATCGCACAAAGAAAGATTATCCGTTAATTAGTTCCGGCGTAGTAAGCCTCGTTAAAAACTACGCCGGTACCATATACATAGTCCACAGAATCTGAACGTGAGATTAAAGGTTCCGACAGAGTAGTTTATTTGTGATTAATGCCAGAAGTAGGTACCGGCGTACATCATCTTTATTATTTTAAAGCCGACACTGTTGATTTCAAAATAACTATCCGTTGAGATTTTTCTCTATATATAGAGAGCTAATACTTGGACCCAATAGCCCAAAACTCATGTGTTCTTTACTATATCCGATAGACTCTAAACTTACGAAACCTTAAACCCTAGAAGTCTTATCTATACATAGCTTAGTATAGAACCTACTCCCACATACACCAAATGGCATCGTTTGACTCCGAGGAAGATTTAGCAATCACCCAAGCATGGTACGCCGAAACTCGTCCTTCAACTATAGATATATGTACCAGGGATTCAATGTGTTTGAATATTTTTAACATATTTACTCACGATTATGGGAATCCGAAAGGAAGAACTGCTCAACAGATCGAGCAACGGCACGACATAATCTTGGGTGCGGTGGTTGAGTATTTAAAATTCAAACATCGGATCGCGCACGCTACCCACAATAGATTGTCCCTTCAACAATTCGTAAGTATCTTTTCGATTAATTCGACACAATCCACTCTTTTGAACTTTTATGTAACAAACTAAGTTTGTGTCTTGTTTTTGTAGCATGTAGCCGTGAAAGCGCGTTACTTACAGGAAAAGGGGGAAGTATTCATGTTTGACGAAAACGTGAACCACATGGTAACCAAAGTCACTGAGTACAATCAGCTGGGTGAATCAGAGATGGATTCTTCTTAACAAGATTTATAGGTTTATTGCATTTTGGTTAGGTTTTTATCGTAGTTTTTGGTAAGGTTTTGCGGGTAGATCTCTATGTAAACCCTCACGAGACTATAACTTGTCCACTTGGGTCACCAACTAGTTTAAAAGCTTGATGCACGTGCTAAGTGCATTCATTTTTCCGTCGACAAGGATTACATCTGAAATAAATTATAGTTCCGGCATACTCTGTTTAAATAAATCTATTCCGGTAGTAATTTCCGGCGACTATGTTTTGCACATGTCTATGCCGGGATACAGTGTCAAAGTTTTATGGTTTCTGTGTATAATAAACCAAATTCCGGCATTCCTTATATAGGTGACACAATGTCGGTACTTGGTTCCAGCTGATAGTTATCCTTATTACAATGTCGGTTAGTTTAAAATTCAAATTTGTGCAAGTACAACTTCCTTGATTTAGTACAATAACGGACATATTTGGGCATCATCCTATAAATACACACGTTCTCCCTACAAAACAACACACACCTGGTAAAATAATGAACAATACAGTTAAATGTATCCGCCACTAGATGCCCAAAAAATGGTATTCTCATCCAATATTGAGAAGGAAATAACTTCATCTCCTGCTCGATACCTAACACTCGAGCATACATATCATCAAACCCTTCTTCATCACCAACCAATTGCTCATAAAAGCTCCTCTTGTTCATAAGTTGTTCTGCCATCCTCTTTCTAGCATATCGGCATGGTGTCATCCCTCTACTAACCGCCTTCTCAAAGATTCCTAATTGTTCGGTTATGGAATGATACCCACAATTTCCATCTCCATCGACATCATATGTATATACAATATACGCGTGAATAACCTCGGGAAGTTGGTCTATGTAAGACCGTATCTTGGTATGATAACTTCTAATGGTCCTACTTGTTTTGCGATCCTTAAACATCTTCATATAACCTTTTTTTTGCTTAATTATATCCAATCCATCATCTACAATCCCTACGCTTCCAGTGTCTTCAGTATGTGATGGAAGTACGTACTTCCTTGGCCTACCCATTCGCTTTTTAACCGAAAAAACATCAACTTCTATGGGGCCTATGGAGTTGTCACCCTCGTGTTGTTGTTGACTAGATATGGGTCCGTTACCTTTTCTATCACTTCTTTTTGGTGTGGATTGTGAATTTTCACCTTCATGTTGTTGACTTGATATAGGTATCTTATTTGGCCTTCCCTTTTGGTTTGGCACCGCCGCCTCATCGACTTGTTGTTCTTGGTAGCTCAATGTTGGTACATTTCGCGGTCTATCCCTTTTCCTTGGAACCTCTGCTACATTGACTATGGGTGAAGCCTCGGAATGCTCACCTTGTTGTTCTTGGTAGCTCAATGTTGGTACATTTCTCGGCCTACCCCTTCTCTTTGGAACCTCCGCTATATCGACTATGGTTGTGGCTTCGGAATGATCAGCTTGTTGTTCTTGGTAGATCAATGTTGATACATTTCACGGCCTACCCATTTTCTTTGGAACCTCCGCTACATAGACTATGGGTGTGGCTTCGTAATGCTCACCTTTTTGTTCTTGGTAGCTCAATGTTGGTAAATTTCGCGGCCTACCCCTTTTCCTTGGAACTACCGCTACATCAACTATGGGCGTGGCTTCGAAATGCTCTCCTTGTTGTTCTTGGTAGCTCAATGTTGGTACATTTCGTGGCCTACCACTTTTCTTTGGAACCTCCCCTACATCGAATTTTGGTGTGGATACGGAATCCGTCGTTTGTTGTTGACTTGATAGCGGTTCCTTTCTCGGCTTACCCTTCTTGTTTGCAACCGTCGCTTCCGCGAACCTTGATTTCGAAGTCTCACATCCGGTTGGATCTTATTTCTTACTTGCCGCGAGTTCTTCTTCACTTTTAGTCATTTCTTTCAATTCTTTCCTTTGTTTACTCCTTGTAGTTTTAGTTTGAGGTCTACCGGGAGGATCTCCAATTGTTGGGACAAATACACACATCACCCGGTTTTCCATAGTTTCTCTCATATTCTATTTGTCTCATCATATGTTTTATTTCCCAATGAGAGACGTTGAATTCTATTCCTTGGAGCAACTTGCCATATCGAAGAAATGGGGTCAACCTTTCCATTGAGATTTTCTCAAAAGCCTTCTTGATCCTGTCAATATCACTTTTAAAGTACTGCTCCGTTGCCTCGGTGACCGTAACCACGTTTCCAAGGCCGAAATGGATGAAATCTTTAAATCTCCCATGAGCGGACTCCGCCACACTGTTGCTTCATTCTTGTAGTGTCTATACCGGTTTTTCAATGCACGCACAAATTTTACCTTAAACTTATCCAACCATTGAGTCCGACAATACCATACGGTAGTGGGATAAACCTCATTCCAATTGCCAATAAACTTGCCCAACCTCTTTTCGTACATATCCTCGCTGAGAGACCAATAAAATTTCTCCCAATCTCTTAGAAATTCCAACCACTTTTTATGATTTTCTGCATGTTCTTTGTCCACTCGCTCTTTTATCTTGCCTCTCTCATCCTCTTCTTCTTCGGGGGATAGTTTGTTCTTCCGAACATCTTCCTCTAGTTGAACAATCATTCTCTTCTTAATATACGCCTTGGTGGGTTTAAACAAGGCATGACAAGTTTTACTAACATTTTGACGTATATGATATGTACATAGAAAATTTTGTGCTCCCGGGAATACGTTAGATATTGCATTCACTAAGGCGTCCTCTTGATCGATTATTATGACCATCGAAAATTTATCTTCCCGGAAGAATAATTTCAATTGTTGTAATGCCCAATGATAATTATAGTCCCTCTCGTTTTCCATTAAACACCAAGCCAATGTGAATGTTACCTAGTCCGATGTTTGGCCCACGATGTTGAACAACAACATATTGTATTTGTTTGTCTTGTAGGTGCAATCCATCAAAAAAACACCACAATATGTATTTGTCAATTGTGAAAGAAAAGGATGTGAAATGAATATTTGAATGGGATTCTCGTCCGGACCTCTTTTAATGATACGCGTGTAGTTGTGATCCCAAACTATCTTCTCAAACTCTTGCATAAAGGTCCTCCCATCCCATTCCTCCATTCTAATGGTTGCTTGTGTGCTATAAATTGTACTCAGAGAAGACACGTTAGTCTTATCCTTTTCCTTGAATCCTATGAGAATTTATCTCGGTTTGATAAATTCTTTGCTCAATCTCTTTACATCCTCGAATTCATGAGGTTTTAGCTTCGCAACTAGGGAGTGACCAACAAAATCTTTCGGATCCCGGTGGTTATGACAACCGAACCAAACCTCACAATCCCATTCCTTGTTCATGTCATTTAGATGGAATACAATCTTAAAGGGGCAATAATCCTTCCTCGTACGAGTCTTGTATACCTTATTAGTATTCTTTGGATATACATAACCCTTTCTCTTATGGCTATTCTTCTCCTTGTATACTCCACTTCTCTCGCAAACCATCTCAAAACGAGTATCTGAACGTTGGGTATTCCTCACCAACACACACATGTTCTTAAGAGCCGTCTCTTTAGCCCAAGCGATTGCTTCCTTTGGATCTTTTATTCCTTATACATGGACAACAATGGGAGATTAGAAGGTTCATTATAAGCAATCCATTAGTGAGGTCAAGATACTAGGTGAAAAGTATACTTTAGTAACATACCATAGGCATTTTATAGTATTCCGACGTATCCCGACCAAGCGGCTTTGCATTTGTTGGATCAATATATCTCACCACCTACGGATGGAAAGAATATCAGTTATAACAGAAATGGAAAACAATGCCGGCACAATATTCCAGCAATATCGAACTACGTCCCGGCATAGTCGAACTAAAAGAAAACTGAAGACAAAATTTTAAACCTGTCCCGGCATTCTCGTTATCTATAATTTCACGTCGATACATATTGCCGGCATTAGTGTAATGTATGCCGGTACAGGTGCCGGCTTAATGTTTAATTAAGTTTTCTATGCCGGTGTTGAAGGCACTGCTTCCTGTGTGTTTTTCATGCAGTACCGGCATAGAAATCTTCAAATTTTACAATGCTGGTATCATATTCCGTAGAATATTCCTTGGTAGGTAAAAAGTAACTTTCGTACCGGCATAGTTTTTTGTTTGAAATCTCTGCCGGTATGGGTTTCAAATTGGGGGATATTAGGTGACAGCATGGACGAAACATGAATACAACGCCGATAATGTGGGTTACGACATTGTATTCATACAAATACTATGCCGTCACAGAGCTTTTTCAGCTGAAAAAATGGCGGGTTCAAAGAAAAAAAATCAAATTTAACCTCTCAGCAGCTTTACCCGTGTGTTGGGGATGCTTGTATTCTGGGCAAGTTTACTATCTTGTGTAGGTTCTTCAAATAACTCTCCTTGGTTGTAAAAATCATCATTCAATGGTGTTGCAATTGTGAAGATTCAAGATACTCTCCTTGTTGTAGTTGAGCTAAAGAATCAACAACAACAATTCTCTCTTCACAATCATCCTCCATTTTCACCTAAATTATTTCCCTCTCAAATTTTCTTTCCCTCCTTCTACTCTCACCTCACTCACCCATATCCAAAATCTTAATATTTTACTAATTATTGTTAATCACTAATCAGGATTAGTGAGGGCTAGATTAGGAATTAAAAATAATAATTACATAGGGGGTCACCCAGAATTGTTATTGGGACACCGTTTTTGTCCTGTATCTATATCCCCCAATTAGATTGGCTATCCCTCAATTGCGCATTCATCAAAACATCTAAGCAAGCATGACCCATCAAATGAAATGACAACTAATTAATCAAAATCAAAATTCTATTTTAATTAGTGTAAAAGTCATATAGAGAATAAAATAATTTTACCCATGTATGAAACTCGGATTCCTCCATCGACCCAGTGATGGGGTTAGCTACTCATGATGTAGACACTCTCAATATATTTTTTATATAGCTCAAATGGTGTTTACAATGAAGAAAAGGAGAAAAATAAAATAAACAGGGAATTTGCAATGCTTAATGGACGTTACGAACTCACCGTTACAATTTTCAAAGTAGCCGTAACAAAAACTATATTAAGAAACCGTCGTATAAAAACTGTCACTAAGCCGAGAACTGTGACCGTTGTAAAACGACAGACCTGTAGTGTCGTATGTGTTCTTCGTCTTCTACCTACCTCTGCAGCAGCAGAGAAGTTTCTGCAACTTCTCCTCTTTAGCTTTGTAGCCTCCCCAAATCACTCGATATCCTCTTATGTCATTCCAACAGCCTTTATATACCAAATTGGACCAAGAATAAATCCTCACAATCTCGTCATGACTCGGTATTATTCTTCACTACTATTCGTAAAAAATATTTCCTTATTCTTCTCTTTCACACATCTGTGGTAGAAGAAATCTATCCAAACATGTTGTTACATGTCCCAAATGGTGTTAAACACTCTCAGGCCGCACGCAAATCTCTTAAATAACTCAACAGCTCGTGACAACAAAAGGTATACCCGTGATATTCTCGTGTTTTGTTTTATGGAATCTTCCTTTTTTTCTTCTCATACGCGTCTCCTGTTTGTAAAAAATTCTTTCCTAAGATAGATAACAACTAACAAAAGATATTCTCTCCTTCTATTCCCATGTAATTACCAAAAACAGAACCCAAAAAAAAACTCGAGTGTTTTATTCTCTTCCCTGCTTTATCAAAATTGCGCGAAATCTTCTCTTTTGATTCTACTAGTTTTTTACCCATGCGATGCACGGGTCTGAGTCTTACAAAAGAAATATTGGGTCATGTTTTCAAATTAAGTTCATTAAAAATAAATTATACTAATGAAAATTCAAGAAGTTCGAACGCCTTAGAAACTCACAAAAATGTAGTAAACTGATAAAAAAAAATTGTAATATATTTTTCAAAAGATGGTCTTCTTTAACCCTTTAGAGTTCACTTTTATTTTTTATATACTTTTGCCTCTTTTGGTCCATTGAATTGTTATATTCGTTCACTGCGTCTGTAGAAACGTCATCGAGATCACGTTAAGTCATATTGTAAAAAAAATAAAAAAAATTAACCGCTTACCTTTTTTATAAATTCCTCTATTTCATTTATGCCATGTAATTTAGTTGGTATTTTATTATGGTAAGTGGGAATCTAGCAAGATATATTTTACTGATTAAATTCCTTATTTTTCATATTTTACTTGTTATTATGGACCACTTTGAACATGTATAAATAATGAAGCGAATGGAAATATCCGTAAGAGCCATTTACTAACCAATCCATAATAAAGGTGTGTTACTTGTTTAGAATGTTGTTTGAGACGTGTCATAAATCAAGGCATGTTGTAATGTGTTGTGTCTTGTTAGAGGGTGTGTTGTGATGTGCCAGATAAATAATCATGATATGTCGTGTTGTGTTGTGTTGTGATGGCACACTTATACGTTTTCTAAGTATAATATTTTTCAAATACTTCGATATTATACGTGTTGTATTGAAAAGTTACATAATTAAAATAAAGTTTCTAAAACTGGTTATAATAAAAACTCTTTTGTAATTTATACATGAAATGTGATACATCGTACCGTATCTTGTAGTAAAGCTAGTGATGCATGTTATGACATGCTTCCTTAGTGTGCTTTCCTTAGTGCTTATTTGTGCTGCATGTTGTAGTGTTTCACTATGGCGATTAGTCTGGCCCAACACAGCACTCAAAACTACCATGCTGCATCGTGTGATGCTAGGTCACGTGCTACGTTATGTTGTTCTCCAGTTTTAGCGTGTTGTGGTGTAACATAAACGTGTCGGAATGACCTAGTTTAAACCTCTGCATGATATACATATCCAATTTCTCTCATGCACGTGTACTCAATCGTAATAATGTAACCTAAGCTTCTCTAATGGAACGTTAAGAAATTCTCTCCAACGGGTATGTTAAAAGTGAATGTGAGGATAAATTTGACGGTAGTCATTTAGAAATCTTTCAAGTGATCTTATGATTTTAGAGGTCCTAGTCATCAATATCTAAAGTTTGAATCAAATATATAGTTATATAATCAGTGGTTCCAAATGTTCTCAACCAATAAACTTTATACACCTTCACAACTAAATAAGTTGAGAAGTTCTATGGTTGAAGGAGAATATTTCTTACCTCCTTAAATTTAGGAAATTTTGATTTACAACCACATTACTACCATTGTTGTTGTTTTTGACTTGGTTTGTGAGAATTATTTAATATTTATTTTTATCTGAATCAATTTGTCGCTTTTAGTATTTGTGCATGAGAAGATTTTGATGTATATATATTTTTTTAAAATTAGATTTTGTTATGTTCCAAATAATCCTCTTATTAAAATAAGAGATTTTGATCTTTTCTGTATTTTTTTTTTTTAAATTTCGACTTTTGGAACATAATAAGGAACAATAAAATCCAAGTTTCTCATGTAATCTTTGAGTTTTCCCGATCTCAAAGATAAATATAAATTAAAGTTTCTTTTTTTTAGATTAAAAATTAAAAAGAAAAATATATGTTTTCTAGGAATGGAGCGAGTATATATGTATTGCGACAAAAAGAACGTAGTGCATTATATGCAATATATTCATCCTCACCATGAGTCATGCCTTAAAAACATCCCTAAACCGTTTTTTCAAATTCTAAAATATACAATCTCCAATTATATCAACTGACTGGATACTGAGTTTTAGGACAATATAAAATCAAATTTATGTCATTCCATTGTCCTCGTCTAATTGATGCACAAACGTACATTCAGTAATGTCAGCAGCATGATTTGCTCCAACTGGAGATTTTTGTATATCTCTTGCCTTGGTGAGGATCTTCTAGGAAGGCTATTAAACGGCATTCACTGTGGATAAGCTCATATTTGATATTATTAAACTGTAATCAATGTTTTATTGGATTAATGCTTAAGAGCCTTCACTATGCCGGAAATGAAAATATAAAAACAACGATGATAAACGATTACAAATGAAATTAGATAATAATATGTGCGACACTTACTTCCTTAATACCCCTTCGGCCTTTCCATATGCACAGTTCCCATTGTCGCAAATTTCTGAAAAAGAAGATAAATCCTTAAGTTTTTCATGGATAAACAGACTCTTTCGTCAGCACAAAAGTCACAAAGTGACATTTTGATTAGGATTAAGTGAAGCCACCGAGAACTTCTCAGCACAAAAGTCCTCTCACTTGGTGAAGCCGAACCCTTGAAATTTGACATAAATGATCAATGGTAAAGAAAATATTTAATTAATATACTGTACGGCTTGCAAAAAATGAGTTGTTTGAATGTCTTAGTATTTCATTTGGAAAAGCAAGATCCCGTTGAGACCAATATATATTGTATTGTGGGAATTTTTGAGATGAACGATTTAGGGTGTCTTGATTTCATTACTTATTCATTCATCAGGATCTATCACAGAAGAAAAATCAAAATTAAGTAAGAACCGATCACCCACAGAGAGTAAAATAGACACTGACAATCTTAATTTTTTATTTGCAAAGTCACAAATTTACCGTAAATCAACAAAAAATAAAACTCTGCATTCATCAAATCAAATACCATATGCTTCAAAATAAAAAATAAAAAATCATATACCCTAGATTCTCAAGATTGTATTTTATCAAAAGATTTAATCTAGAATCTCAAAATTGTATTTCATCAAAAGATTTAATTGGAAAAAAGAAATAAAACAACCGAAAGTTCAAATATTACCTCGTTATGAAAAACCGGTCTCGGTTTGCATTGTGCATCTATTTTTGATATCAAATCTCTGCGTACTATAAAAAAATATAGGAAAATGAAACCCCATATTATAAAAAGATTTAATAATTAAAAAAAATGGAAATAGAAAAAATACTACTTCGTTCTGAAAAACTTGTACCGAGAAAGTGAGAGGTATGCACCGATATCAAGTATGTGCGTATTATACAAAATAATCAAACACCGAAATGAAACGAAATGGTTACTATCACCTCATCGTGTATTAGCATCATATCACAGTTAAGACAATTAAAAAAGAAAAAATAGAGGTATATGTGTGTGTTCAAAATCGATACTATCAAGCTTTAAAAGAACTGATATTATCCACCTGTTTCACCTCAACTTAATGCTCAAGATCCCATTAGAGCCAATCGATTACACGACACTGCATAAAAAAATAATAATAAAAAAAAAAATCAGACAACAAACATTAAAGTGCAAGAAAAGGAAAAAAAAAATCCGTAAGAAAAAATTTATTGCTTGAAGGCTTTATATAGAGAGTCACCCAAACCCGAAAATCCCATAAAAATGGAAATAAGGTTATATTTGGTAATATTTTGTATATTTAGATTGCAAAACATTTATTTACTGAGTCCAATTTTGTGCACATTGTTTTAAAGAGTGTGCACAAAACAAATTAATCTTATTGGTCGGCCTAAAACAACCTTCAACTATTTATTAATAATTTTTTTATGTTTTATTTTAATTAAATTGAAATCTATAATTGGAAAATAGTATATATCTTATTCCAAAATAAAAAGATCACAATATTGGAAATAGTGTAAATAATTAGTTGAGATCCTGTTTTAAGTTTGCTATCGTCGACCAAATACCTAAGACTGTTGGGGTATGAAGTTGGATAGGACAGTTCATCATCCTTTATGCTTAAAACAAAAAAATCATCTTTTAATGTCAAATGATCAGTGTGAAATCAAGTCAATTAACTATGCAAAGAAATAAGCAGAGTTTGTCTTGAATTTCAACCCTGTACGACAAACTGGATGTTCCTTTTAACGAAATATGATTCAAGGATGAAAACTAAATAAATTACCTTAATAACAATGTATGTTGTAGCAATTGATCATCTTACTAAAGTTCGCAATACTAACGAAATCACTTGATTCATTTTACAAGATCAGAGAGCATCGTATCAATCACAATAAGATCAAACGACATCATGTCAATCACATTTAGCCCATAAATTAGGAAAGAAATCATTGATTTCAAAGGCGTATATCATCCTATGTTGTAATCCCTATATTTTAGGATCGGATATACTTTTGCCATTTTTAGTTTTTAATTGAATTAAAATTAAACAAAATAAAATAATTTAATAAATAGTTAACGTTTGGTTTAGACCAACCAAAAGGGTTAATTTGTTTTGTGCACACTCTTTAAAGAAGTGTGCACGAAATTGGACTCTTATTTTCTGCATTGTTTTTGTCCAATAAAATATTGTGCATCTCCCGAATCTTCTAGGAATGGAATTATTTTATAAAATAAGGATTATTTTACTAAAAAAAAATAAGAAAAGCTCTCTAATTTTAGAGTTTCCAAAGCCTCACTTTGGTACATTACAAATTTCGTGTTTTTTAGGAATCTTTTAGAAAATGTCTAAGATTTTTTTACTTTAGTTTTTTGCGAAATAAGTAAATAATATTAAAAAGAACAATATTGGAAAAACCGAATTAAGGAAAATAATAGTGAAAATTAGGACGATTATTAATTGTTTTTTTTTCATGCTTGTTTGTTATGAATTAGCTTCCTTTTGATTATAATCTTTCCTTTCAATTACTAATCCAAAATACTAACAAAAATTATAATTGATGTGCAGGACCACCAACAAAGATACGCGTAAAAGAGATTCATCGTCGTATCAAAAGTTTAGTAGGCTAAAAAGTATTTTTTGTTTTTTTGGCATATTTTGTAGTTTAATTGATAGTTTGGGGTTGTAATTAGGATATTTTTCTTTTTAATAATGTAAACGGACATTGGACATTTGACGTTTTTTTATTTATTTATTATGTGATGATCATTCGATTTATTGTGGGATCGATACATAATTTATTGATTATCATGGAAGAATTATGGATTTTATGATTTAATTTGTTGATTATCATGATGAAATCGTGGATTTTTTTATGATCAATTGTCCATTAATATATTTTTGGCATGTTATAAGATCTAAATATTTTAGGTTAGAAGATAATTTAAGATTTAGATATTTTATTATTGGAATAAAAAAATATTCTTCTTGAGTTTTGTTGGCCTAAATTTAATAACTTTACAAATTAAAAAACTGGTGGGGTCATAATCAACCAGAAGCGAGAATTAACGTGGAGCTCCGGTGAATGAGATTGCTTTTAAAAACTCTGTTATTATATAGAGAATTACCATACCTGTTTTGTCATACCAGGATGGTATCAATCCAAAACAAGAAACAAATCAAACCAAATCAAGTTCAAACTCAATGCAGAAAATCTTGAGAAATACCGGGAATACTTTCACTGCTCTGTTTTCATCAATCGGAATCTTCAGCCAATTATAATCTAAATCATTGATCATACCAAACCTGTATAGCTCTCATAAACCCATACCATCAAATCCACCCATTGAGTCTCACTCAAACTCCTCTAATATCAAAATCCTAATTCCGGCAGTTCAAAAACAAGTTTTCCCGCCCGTTTCTGTGATTGAATTTGGGAAGAATATGTCCTCCCCCTAATCCTATACGGGTGTCCCTTTAACACTTACCTTTTAGGGTGTAAATAGTAAGGAAGGTGCCCCTTATCCTTTGATGTGACCCTTAGTAATTGAGGTGTCCCTTAACCAACATGGAGAGTTCGAATAACACTTGTCCTCCGGTGCAAATAACATTTTTTCGAGTCAATTCTCCACAAGTGCCTATTCTTCCAAAAACAACTAAAACAAGTTTATTAGAGAAATAATGAGTCTTATCTATTGTAATTATGGGTGAAAGAGCATCGCACTTTCGTGCTTATCATACACATACTTAGTTCCCCGACTCTCAACAACCAACCAGTACGCGTACGGGTACGCATACCATGGTTCCCGGTTTTGGACTTTACACAAATGTGATTACACACTATGTTTATATCCAATCATGGATACATGTTCTAAACCCTCATTTCAATAACTGAAACATTCTTGGAAGACGACAATAGCTGCCTCACACAAACTATTAGCTTCAAAGCAATTTTCAAGTGATCGAATAATCAATACGAAACATTCCGAGTCTACATCAAATGACTGTCTCACACAAATCATGTAAGATGTTACAAGGAGATTTTCACATGATCATCTTTTGACTTTCGTCAAGAATAAAAGATGAACTTGGCTAAAGCAAAAGCTTACCAACACATATTTCGAGAGATACATAAGCGAGATAAACTCGGCTCGAAATACCAAATGTGTATAATTGAAGTCTATATATCAATAAGACTTTTTGTCTCAAATAGGAGATAAAGTTGATAGAATTTTGAGTGATGGATGAGTTCAAGTCTCCACATACCTTTTGTTGATGAAGTTCCACAAGTTCCCTTGAGTAGTTCTTCGTCTTCATTCGATGAACGTCGTGAAGTCTAAAGCTCAACTACACTTACTATCCTAATCTGAGACTTAGCTATAAGTAGACTAGAAATCAAGACTTATAGTTTTGTCAACTAAACTTGACAAACAAGCTTGAGATAGCAACAGTTGCGAGTTCGACCGAGCAGTGCTCTAACAAACTCATATTCTAATAAAATCGATAAACAAAATTATAGACTTCAAAATTCATTTTTATAGCCTAATACCAAAATAATTCCAATTTATTTCATAATGGTCTATGCTTAAAGTAGTTTCCACCAAAAACCCTAACTACAAAGCTAGCAAGACATGGGTTTCTTAAAATCCATGAAAATGATAATCAAGAGAGAAAAGATTAAACTGATGGCATCATCTTCTTCCATATCCCCGCTTCAATGATCTTCATGTCGGTTTCTTCTCAAGTAGTCAGTGAATCCTCTCCACAGAATCTCAAAATCCAGCCATCCTCCTCTACCGATTCTTCACTTCAATGTTTGTTTTTATAGTCTTCTACCAAGAGACCAAAATAATACCTAGCAAGGCCTAGTCCACTAGTCCAATACTCACTCGGTCACTGCACCTCTAAGTCTAGGCCACCGGTTATCATCTAAAACCACAGTAGAAACTTCATTCCCAGTTTTGCCCGTTGATATACACCATCTCCAAATTCAGGCCATTAACAACTCCGGCAACAGTACCTTCCTTCAAACTCAGCTACATCACAAAACTCTGTCCGTTTCAGTCTATTTGAACTGATCATTCCACTTCATTCAGGAAATAAACTCAATTTGTTCTCATCTTTTCTTCCATCCGACAACAACCGGCTTAACTCATTCGAGTTACAGAAAGCACTATTACGGGATTCTCCCAACTCCGGCCACAGATACGTACAAAACTCTAACTTTGCTGACCCTGGTTCCCATCGTTCACGGTTATCCAGCCAACTGACTCCGTTTTCCATCGTCACGAGTTACTGCACCCAACACAAACCCCTTTTCTCCTGCCCATCTCCATTCACGTCTCTAAATCACTACTTTCTATTTTCTAATCTTATAGATTCCAACTTCAGGTCCACAACATCATTTCTTCACTTACTATTATTTGGCACTTCCTAGTTTCTATTCCCTGACCTCGTTAACTCCGGCGACGACACCAGCTTTTATTTCCTGACTCCATAAAGCACAACTTCATCTCAAAACCCCAACTGTGTTGTTGTATCCAAAACCATCTTCGAAATCCTAGCTTAACCTTCTGGTATACAGTCCAAGACCATGGAAGTCGATCATCACCAACAACTTCCATTCTCTGAACACCGACTGCAGCCTTCTCAGTCAACTACTATCCCTGAACATCTAAGAATCTAGCTACCACCACCAAGACTGGGTAAGAACCCATCACTTTCCTTCTTTACCGATCGAAACCAGCTCAACCAAATGATCTTCTATTCCATTTCTCTTCCCAATTTCAGCAGTTATACCACTGACTTAGCATTCAACTCCAACCCCTATCCATCTAACCACTGACTGCACCAGCTTTATTAACTAATACGATCACAATGGCACTGCACTGATTCCATCCCCTTTAGATTCTCAGTGAGAAACCTCAGTGGAACTCCATCCAACTCAACCCCAATCAATCATACCTCAACAATCCAGCACAACCAACATACTGCCCCAATTTCAATCCAAATCATCTCCAAATTCATGTGCGCCGACCACCGGTAATATAGCTCTACCAATATAACTCCAACTAACAGATTGTGAGAGAAAACTAGAGAGAATATGAACAATAGCTGCTTCGAAAATAAAGAATACAAACTCTTTTGGTTGGATAAAAAAATGAGTTGATGCTTCAAAATGGGCCCCTAAAGAATGTAATCGAGAGTCTGCCACGTCCACTTTCTCTTAACTCCTGGTGGACTTGAATAATTAACGTGGGAGCCTACAGGTAGCTCTCCTAATTGCTTAACTCTTCACATGATGTGGCTTTGGTAGTGCTGACATATGAATGGTTAGCTTGGCAGGCAGCATAAAATACGCTCTCTTTCAGGTGCCATGAGGTGCTTTGGTCATTATTTTTTTTGCAAATTCGCTTTTAACTTTCAATTTAGCCGTTTATCTTCTTACAAAAGCTCAATCTCATACATATTCTTTGTCCAAATAACATCCTAGAAAGAAGACCCCAAACCACATTGCTAAAGATAAAATCCCAAAACAAAGCACTAAAATAGTGTCATTAGCCAAATTATCGAGTCCTACCTAATATAAATATGGGTATAAAATGTAGCACTTACGTGCTTATCAAAAAGTAGCTAGGAACTCAGGCTTACTGGGATCAAAAGAGATGATTGTGTGGATAATCTTATCAGTAGACTCTACAATGTTTAAAGTGAAACCACTCTTCCACAAGAGAGCAATACCACCTGAGAGACCCATATAAGGACATATCCAATAGTTGGGATAGTTGAATCTCTTAAGGTATTGTCTCATTTTTGTGGAGTCATTTTTGGTTTCACATAAGAAGATAACATCAGGATTTTGACTTCTAACATGGTTGCACATGCTATTTCTGGTATCAGGATTGCCTAAGCCCTGGCAATTCCACGAAAAAATTCCCATGATTGAGATTAAAAAACAAATTCCATAAATTCTATGAAACCTTTGATGATTGGAGCTATTAAGATAATTATTTTAAGTATGTAGAGCTAAACCAGGTTACAATACTGGTAGTGATTTTGAAATCACACAAAAAGTAGTCACCCAAACAGAAAATAGCAAAACTGAGCAGACAGTTGGTGTAGACAGTGTGCAAACTTGGGAAACAAGAGATCTGGGAGTAATTGATAGAGGTAAAGTAATTATTATACACTAAATAACTAACTAGGGAGTCTTATTTACTTTTATGCAAACCACAGTATAAATTATTGAGAAAATAATAAGTAAAAATAAAATTAGGGTTTCGAAGAAAAACTTGGTGAAAAGATGCAGGATTTCCATAGTGATTTTGAGCAATTCCATTGGGTACATATTTTGTGCTATCAAATGCCATTGAGTGATTAACATCTTCCTGATTGTGGTGGTATTCCATCATGTTCTCATCGGGGAGATCCTCATAAATAGTTGATTCATCAGCACCATTTGTAACCATTTGGAAAATAGGATTATTGTGGGTGTTTGAAGGATTGAGATTGAAAGGTGAGGAGTTGTTAATGGATATTCTTCATCACTGGTTCTCTTATTCTTTCTCACTTCCACTTCTTCCAAATCTCGATCTAAGTTTTCATTCTCTTGAGGAATGAGATTATTTGGTATAGGGTTATTAGATGCACCAGTGGATGCTTCCACCCCATCTTCCATCATATCAACACCCAAACTAATTATATAGGCAGCCAGAAATTTCCTACCCTGTTCTGTTAAACTCCATAAATCATATTCATCATCTTTCATCTGTTCAACCTTCTGTTCTAATGCAAGTCTTTTGCATCTAGCATCGACATGATCAACTACCCAACAATCTTTGCAAATCTTATAAGGCTGCATTTCGAAATGATAAATAATCCAGTGCCTTAATCCATTTGGTTTGACAATCCATCCACCTCTTCTTAATGGTTCTTTGAGCTTGACTTCAATATAGACAATGTTGGTAACACTACCTCTAGGTGGCATTTTCCTTCCTTCGGGATCGACTTTTTTGCCAATATATTTGCAGATATCCTTAATGAGAGTCTCAGTCAGAATAACATCACCTGCATTTCTTAGTTTAACACACCAAGCATGATTCTCAAATTTGTGCTCCTTGATTGGTATATTAGGATTGTACTAAATCATGGATAGATGACCCACGATATCCCAAGTTTTCAACTAAACTTCATCATAAGATTCTTTTGGCTAGAATCTAAAGAGAAAGAGATTTGTTCATTTGGAAATAATCTCACATCTTCTGTAGCTTCTCCAACGATCATTGATTTCCTTTTTGATGTCTTCATGGTCTAATGGATTTTTGAAAATAATTTTTCCCAGCAAGCCAAAAGTGAACTCTTCAGTTTCTTTAGAAGATTCTTAGGCTGAAGCGATGATTCTTCTTAATGACCTTGGAACAGTAGAACCAATGACAGTTGCTTGGAGGCTTGTGTTTAGGTTTTCCATTGGGTTGTTGGTTTGTGCAGACATAGTTTCGCAAGGAGGTATATGAGAACGGTGTGTGTTTAAGCTTATCAAAACGAGGGGATTAGGTTTTACTTTATAAGCTGGGTACCTAATCGGATTATGAAAATTTTGAGAATAATGAAAATATTTTAGTTTCCATTCTTGTTGACATTGTGCCATGGTATACGGATTGACTGAATTGACTATATTTTTGAATTTGAAAACTTGTAAAACTTTCCCTCTGTTGACGCCGTAATTGCGGATCAATTCCAGCGAATTGAGATTCTGAGTAATTCTGGCAAAAGTTGAAGATCTAAGAAGAAACATGTTGCATGATGATCTAGAGATTTTGAGATGGGATCTCTGATGATGTATAACTTGTGGATAGAATACCAATTCTCCAAACGACCTTTGAAATTTTTTGATATGAAGATAATAACGCTATAACACCGATGTTACTTTTGAGCAGACACTACGGTGACAAACAACAGATGATATGTACCTTTGATATAATCACTACTGATTACCACCACTGGAAACTACGCATGAATCACTACGAAAAACCTGCGAAACAGATTTAGAACAACATAGTATAAGGACTAAAAGAAAAGATTTGGAAAGAATCGGAAAGAGGAAAACAATACTTCAGAAACCTTCTATAAGCAATTTGAAGTATCCTAATACATGATTAATAGCATCTCGTACGAACTTCATATTTGTACCGAAGAAGTTTGATAAAAAAAAAGGTACTAAAGGATATGGATGTACAACGGATTTTCAAGGTTATATCTGGGCGCAATCTATAATCCGTTGGATTTCAAAGATCCCATTCACATCGAATCCATTAGCGAACGATCCGAGTACCCACCCGCAAAAATACGGATGATCCCGACTAAATCCGCAGATTGTGGGCCAAATGCTCGCCCCTATGCAGCCCAACACACTTTATAAGGTGTTTCAAATATGCAAAAGTACTCTCAATGGGCTTATGGCTCATATATGGTGATATGCACGAGGAAACCAACTAGCTTTGATCGTTGAGCAAACGCTCAATACTTTAAAGCTCAAAGCTCAATCAGCAGATTTGCAACTTCCATGATTATGAATGGACCATTTCGAACCTATCAAGGCACTATTATTTTGGACCGGCGGCGGAATTAGAAAAACTGTGCAAACGTCCCTCGAATAAATCCAATTTCTTACCTCGGAGGACGTCCTTTTCTTTTCTCTGTAACACATTTGTACTAAACTAATTGCAACAGTTTCTGGTACCAATTTGTAAAACTAATACTAATTTGTAATATTTTACTATTCCCTTATATGTATCATGGGATACAAGTTAACAGGACCCATTGAAAAAATCCATATCCAAGTATCACACTGGCTGTCCCTAGTGAGAGTAGCATGCATCTTGAATACTCAGAAGCCATTTCGCGGCATCAGTACCATCACCACTACTTACCACTGTATTCTGCCAACTATCAGGCGGCCATATAAGTGCACCAAATCTAGAAATTTGCAGCAGACGGATAATACAAGCTGAAAGTGAGATGGGAAAATTAGGGGAGACCCCAAAAAAAAAATTCTCATTGTCAGGACCACAATTAATTTTGGATACCGTGACACCCATAAATATTTCTGTGACACTCATAATTATCTGAAATTATTAAAACCTGTCTGCATGATGATTTATGCATCTGCATTACGTGTTATGCATACTGTTTTTTCAAGGATAACTCGTTATGCATCCTAATTTTTCAGGGGTATAATTGGCAACGCAACTTGGACATAATATATCTAAAAATCCGCGCCTTGAAATTTTACAAATTTTATATCGTTGGAAATCTTTTTAAGAGAGCTATGCAACGAGTACAAACAGGAATATCAAATTTTTGTTTTTCACGAACAAATCGGAGGTGATCATCGCATTAGGGAAATTTTCGAAAACTGACTGCATATTCATTATGCAGCCTCCAAAAAAGACGCATAACACATTATCCAGATGCATAACAAATTATGCAACCATTTTTTCGACTGCATAACAAGTTATGTAGCCATTGTTTTGGTTGATTTTAGTGTGTACATAAAAAATTGATGCATAATGCATTATGCAACCATAGTTTCGGATGCATAACAAGTTACACATCTATTTTCTCGATGCATAAAAGATTTTCCAACAATTTTCTCGATGCATAATGCATTATGCAATCATATTTTCGGATGCATAACAGGTTATGCATCCATTTTCACGACTGCATAACATGTTATGTAGGTGCATGACAAGTTATGCAGTCTTATTTTTTGTTGGTTTCAATACTAAGAAAAAAGTACGTTATGCAAACGTTTTCTAGACTGCATAACAAGTTATGCAAAAAAAAAAAAAAAAAACTGCAGAAGGTGTTACGTAACCAATTCCGAGAATGCATAACAAGTTATGCAACAAATTTTGTAGATGCATAACAAGTTATGCATCACTATTCACACCTCCATTTTCTTTTAAATGCACGTCACATGCACAACAAACCCATTTGCACTTCCATCTCCTTTGCCTTGCCACTGCAGTATCCTTTTAGCTTCATTTTCTTTTAAATGCATAACCCATTAAAACCAACATCAACACCACTATTCGTAACTCACTTCTCAAACTCCATCACAACACCAACTTATTCTAAACCACTTCACAGCAAACAAAACCACGGTTAGACATGCTTAGTCAGTACAATACAACAAACACCTAGAGTATATATAATTATCCCAAATGAAATCCATCACCTCCAAACTATCAACTTAGTTATGTGGCCACGCTGCTTTTGAGCAAAACTTTTCCTCAAATGTCGAATTATGTATGCGCCACAAATTCACAACCAAACACTAGTGTACAATATTGTTCTTATTCACAAAGCCGTCTCAATCAAGTAAGTTCTTTCTTCTAAACTCTAGATGTAGTTTCCTGTTCCTATTCGTACTCCTGCAGAAATTTGAGAGTGAACAATTGTGAGACATACTAATAATAATTTCACAGCTTAGCCAGTAACCAGTGAAAAACTGTAGCATCCTTATATTTATCTGTCTTTACCTGTTTTGTCATTTTTCAGGGAATAGGACCTATGCTAGATAAACCTCCCATTGGAGGATTTGGTGGTCCTTCAAATGGTTCTCTTCCAGCACCTGAACCTGTACCGTCTCCAGTCCCTCAAGTGCCAGTATCTCAGCCGCGGGTTGCACTTCCTCCTTGTAATTGGACAGAACACACCTCCCTTCCTGAAGGGTACAATATTACTACAGTGTAACAAGTGAAAGCAGGGTAACGCTTTCTACATTGCTCTCTTCGCCTTATTATTTTGGTTGTTTTCTGATATGGTTTTGCATCTATATGTTGTGGAAATGATCTCATTTCTCTAATTTTGTATTAATTGCAGTGGGAGAAGCCTAGATTTACCTTAGTTGACAACGAAAACAACGACAATTACCTCCATCACAGCACCAAATTATTCTCATCACAAGATACTCGGTTCTAGCAGCACCACACACAAGTACAACACCGAATCCTTCAAATATCTGGAAAAACAAACCGATACATCATTTGATCAGTAATTTCATAACAAATCCGTAAATCAATCAATTCACTTTCATAATCAAGATTTGCAGCTTAATTCGTTTTACCAACAACATGAGTTTAATTAATTTTTAAACTTAATTAATCATCCAATGGGAAGAAATATAGAAGACTTACCTGGGAAACCCATACCAATTCCATCAAGATCTAAACCACTTCTTCTCTTTCCTTTTCATGATGACGACAACTCCCTTGTCCACAGCCTATTCAATCAAGTACCCATTCGCCTTCTAACACCTTCTTCAATCAAACACAACACCAGATCTATTGTTTTGCTGTTGTAGATCATCACCGAGAATACAACCTTCAATTCTCCATCTCGAGCTCAAAATCGATCTATTAATTCACATAAATCAACATCAGCAAATCAATTAATTTGATTCTTCCAGTGATGCCGTTTACTACTCCATTAGCTGGGTCCAAGTCTCGATCTCGACCCATAATTCAGATGGAACCTAGTTGAAAAAGCCAGCACTTGATGAAAGTTCTCGTGCTAAAAGAAGCGATGAAAAAAAAAAATCAGAGAAAAAATAAGGGAAGAAATAATTTAAGAAAATATGGGTGAGGGAAATTTTTACCTAAAAAATGGGTGCGAGAGTGACTTTCTGCGGGCATGGGTTTCTCAGTGGGAAAAATCTCAAAAATGGGTTTCGTTGTAAGTTTCACAAGTAAGTGAGATCTTCCAGCCATCCAGGCATCCCTGTTAAATTCTCACCTAACAGCACTAAGCATGACAAAGGCAACCACAAGTTCAGCCTCTTTGAAGCCCACAAAGCCCATTAATATCTTGGGTGCTATGATGTTTTCTGAAAACCTGTCTTTCCTTCTCCATATCATTTACCAAGATTATTAATTGAGTTTTTTTTCTTTTTTTTTATCATTGAATTGTGGTCTATGAAACTGCAGACATCTGCCACTAGTAATAGTTTAATGTCGCCAATTTTTCGGGCATTTGTGATCCTGAACTGATTGACTAAGATTAAGATTTAACTACTATGAACTTAATTATTTATCGTTGACCATATATTCACGAATCCTACTAGTTCAATTTGAACACAAATGCAACATAGACTTTTAATGAATGTAGTAATAACGGTAATAATCCATCTAAGTTTGAATGCGTAGTTATATTAAAAAATTATTATGCTATGTGTACTTACTCCTTGTTTAACATTCTCATTAGTTTATGTTCCTTGTCGGAACCTATCGCTTTCTAAATATTGTGCTACTGAATATGTTGCCCTAGATGAAATCAAACCCTTGGGATCATATAGAACTTGGTTCTGTATATCTAAGAAATACTTTAGTCCAAACTATTATTCTTTGTCTGGGCAATTTTGCAATGTACATTTATTGATACTACTACGTATTTAAGTGTACACAAAGAACCTACCAAGCTACCCTGGGCTAGGACGAGAGTAGTTGCTGCATTAAGTTGGGGTTGTTGCTGGTTGAGAATATTGCAGTTCTGTTCTGCCAGGGATATGTATATTTTCCAGTAAATCATTAAACAAAGGATCAAATTATTAACGGCGCATATCGTTAATTTCACTTTCATTTTACCAAAAGCTTTGTTCATCTGTCTATTTATTGAGATATGTGGTTGCATTTTCCTTGGGATTCTTTTTTTCACTTCTGAAGCACAGCGAGTGGTTATTGTTTATACCATTTCTAGCTAAATCTGTCAGCTGGGGCATTAAGCTTTGAGCTTTCTTGTTAAACTAACATAATCAATGCAAAATCAGGGGCGGAGTCATAATTTCAACTGAGGGGTACAAGAAAAACAACTACAAAATGAAATAACAAGAGACGAAATTCCGTAGCACATCAAAATTTACATTGCACCCACCTAATAGAGATTGATAGCAGTTAAATTACTACACACAAAGTGCAAGCTCAACAACAAGAGGTCTTGGATGGGATATATGCTTCATTTTGGTGTATAGATACAAAGATCGGCGACTTTGTGCGAGTATAACTAGTGTTACTGTCCATGCCGCAACAAAAAATGAACATATCGTGGGTTCTTACCAAAGACGAAAAAATTTCTCAAGATACTTCTAGTTTTGTCATCCGCAAAACACACGATCATTCCATCGTATAAAACTTCGAAATTCAATTAAGAATTCCAACCAAAGACATAAAATGCATTCTCACATAGCCCATAATCATGGAAATGAAATAAGTGAAATTGATAAGAAATTGAGCCAATTGACAAAAGTTAATTACGTCCAGGTAGATAAACTCCATGTGGGAGGATACGGTTGGACTCCTTGGATTTTAGGGGTGCAAAAATCAATTGGCCCTTCATTTGGGCTTGCAAAACTAAGCCTCATTAGAGATATTTGACATTCAAGGGTGTGCAACATTGCCTCCGCCCCTGTGCAAAATTCAAAGAAACTCTTACTTACCCACCAGAATAATCAATCAATTAATGCAGAACCGGAAGCAATTTTTACCAATAAAAATCAGGCAATTTATGCAGAATTGAAAGAAATATCTCTGCGGAACTGTAAATAGTAAGTTCCATGTGTGATATCAATCAAAATGCTTATAAAAAAATATGTGTGATGTCATGATTTCGTAAAAATTGAGAGTTTTAATTACTAAATGCTTCTTCATGTATTTGTAATCATGTCCATCAAATCATTCGGATATGTCAAATCTCTTTGTCTCTGGATGATTAGGACTAGGATTGCTAATCAATATCTTTTTTTTTTCCTTCACTTTTACACTTGAAAAGTACTACTCTAATAAATCATACATTTCAATCATCTTCACTAGCTAGTTTATTTACTCAGTAAGTTTAGTATCAAATAAAGATTCGTAGAATACCACCATTGCCCGGCCCCGGGTCCCTAACTTGCGTGCAAAAGTGCACCCATCTCATAAAACGTTGTAGTCGAGTCAATTTCGTAGCCGGAGATATATTTCTTCAACAACTAGTGGTATACAAACCCAACTTAGGTGGGGCAAATTGCAAATGTAGGGGGGACAAGATAGGTTCCCTACAAAAATTAATGACAAGTACCCACAAAAAAGAAGATGGAATCATTGAACTTCATTAGCAGTACACAGCATTTAAATCCAGACTCTAGCTAACCAGAATTCAATTATCTTTTCAGTCCTATAATTACAAGGCTGCTAGAGCTATCTTGAGGATGAAATTAAAACACACAGCTAGATTACATTAGGATATTTAGTTTAGACCTTTAAACGTGGACATGATCCTCTTGCAAAAAATAAAAACAAGTTACGAGTCCAGGCTAATAAGTTAAACCACCATCACATTTGTCTGCTTTCTTAATGTCTTTGTTTAGTCGTTTTCTTGGGATCGTCTTCACAAGGGAATTCATCAAGTGTCCACCACAAACAAGAAAACAGAATGATACTATAACAAATACAGTTGAAAGGTGAGTCCCTGTTTCTGGTATTTGTTTTCTTGCTCTACTCTCATCTTACACTGCGTTCATGTGAACCTCCTCCATCATTCAAATCATTTCACTAATTAAGCCATTTGCTTATTCTCGCTGGGTTCACCCGGTCACAAAAGAATGCCCAGGCTGTGAACCGGAACCCATCCAGTTCTAAGTTGGAAGTCAAATGATACAGCAAGGATCATAAATATCGCAAATCAAGCGGTTGATGATAAAGACTAAGGTGGGGTCCAATTAGATAAGCGGTCATTATTATACTACTTGGAATACTATACACTGTATGTCTTTCCTCGACTTCCGTGTCCAGTCTCATATACGTTACCAAGAAAAAAAGAGAAGTCCAGTGCCTAGTTAGTAAGTTCGCGAATAATACTCGTATAATTCGCGAATCCGTCCGTATTGACCGAATTCGTGCGTATCGATCGTAAAATTGAAACTCCGACTTAGATTCGCGAATTTTCAACTTAAAACGAATTATACGCGTATTTACGAATCACCGAATCATACTCCACGTATAATACTTTGCTACATCATCACTAAATAATCATTATTTATTATATTTTTAACTTTTAAAATTTTACATACACTAATCCAATTCCAATACCATTAACGTTCATGTTATTTGATGATTGTAATGCACATATCATATGTATAGTTCATGTCAAGTATTAAATTGTAGTGTTTTAGGAGAGATTATATTAAAAGTGATTTTTTGACAGGTTAATATATGCCGAATTTTGTACGCCGAATGCATATCTCTAAAACGAATTATACACGTGTGTATGCCGTTCCATATTACTGCTGAATCACGAATCGTTGACCGGATTTTTGACTGAATTTAACTTTTACGAATCCGTATAATACTCGTACGTATCATGTTCCGAATGTATCCCGTACCACGAATTGCTAACTAGGGTCCAGTGACCATAAAAAACGGAGCTAATGTGCGCTGGAATTCATAGAGGCGTATTTTAATACTAAATAAATGAAATTTCATCAGTTTTTTTATTTTTAATTAATGGCTCTCTATTCTATATCCAGTTCTTCTTCTTACTTTTACAGATTTTAATGGCAATGTCATGTGGGAATGTTTAGAAGAAGAAGACTATACAGAATAGACTGTTCTAGGTTTGGTGAAAGAAAGGAAAATGCCTCTAGCAAGGTATTTGTTGAGGAATGAGTTTTGTTTATCGGATCCAGAGTTATACAAAGCAGCAGATAAAAATGATCCTGAAGCTCTTCTTGAAGGTGTTGCCATGGCTGGACTTGTTGGAGTATTGCGTCAGTTGGGTGACCTTGCTGAGTAAGTTCTTTTTTATTTTATTTTTTGTGGCTTCTACAGTGATCTACTTCACTCTGTAACTGAAAATGTGGAAATTTAGGTCATCTTTTGGGATCTGGAGTATGGAAATTTAAGTTAGGAATAGGTATTTTGAAGAGTTGAAAGGGGAATTGATGAAATTAGTTATGGAATCTCTAGTTAATTAGTAATTTTTTTCTTTTTTCCTGTACTACTTGCATTCAATCTTAACTTGAACATTAGTTTCTAGTTGGCTTCGGAAGCAAATTTGAGAATCATTTTTGGTATTTTAAGTGTTAGTTGACTTAAAGAGTTCAGTTTTCACCTTCAAGATTTTATGTTTTTGTATTCAAGATTTTATGTTTTTGTATTCGAAAATTAGTGTTTCCGGTACACCGGTGAATTCATTAGGTATTGATGTTTGTGGTTGGGATTTTGCTGTTTATTTGTTCTCGATATGGCTACGGCTACAAAGCAATGATGTTCTTTGCTCAGATATACATGTTTTTTATGTTGCTTATAATGTTTGATTTTTCTTAAATTTGTGTGGTGCAATAGGTTTGCTGCAGGGATATTCAATGACTTACATGAAGAAGTGATGGCAACTGCTTCTAGGGGACATGGGCTGAAGGTTCGTGTTCAACAACTTGAGGCAGAATTTCCATCAGTCGAGAAGGCATTTCTTTCTCAAACTAATCATTCACTATTACTTTATAATGAAGGTTAGGGGTTTTCCTGTAGTTTCTTGATTTGAATTCTTTTTAGCAATAGACGGAGGATTAAGGAATTGAAGACGATGTTGTGCGTCATTGTTGACTTTATTTTTCCGTTTTATTTCTTATCAATAGTGCTTTTGCTCTTGAGAAATAAACCATTGTTGCGGAATTCAGACTATTGATAAGTTAAAAGGTTGGGAAACCTCTGAAAGTACCAAGCAGTTAGTAGTTGAATATTATATACTTGATCATCCTAGAACTAATGTATATATCAATAAAAACATAGCCTGAAGGTAGAAGCCGCTAAACTACCCCATTTCTTGGAGAAACATTTTTATTAAATACTACCTTTGGGCGTTTAAGGCCTCATCTTGTGGTTCGTATGTAACCTTTTGGAGAAAAATATAGCTGGGATATTATCACAGTTATCATTCACTTCATGGTTGGAGGTGTTGTTGACTCTGTGGATACATGATTTCGTACAGGTATCGACTGGCATCCTAATCTCCAAATGAGCCAGAATCTGATCACATCTGGAGACTTACCTCACTCTGTTATGGATTCTTATGAAGAATGCCGTGGTCCACCTCGATTATTTCTGTTGGACAAGTATGATTGCTTTATTACTTTTGCTTCCTAGGTTTTGGTATTACTCGTTATAACTCTCTCCTAAATCTTATCATGCACACTTATCCTCCCTCCAGGTTTGATAATGCTGGTCTTGGGGCTTGTTTAAAACGATACTCTGATCCGTCGTTCTTTAAGGCGGAGGTAAATTCCTTTGAATCCAAGAAAGCGGATAATCGAAAGGAAAAGAAAGCTCGCAAAATCAGGGTAAGGCATTAACTGAAGCAGTAGCTTGTTTGGTTTCACCACTGAAATTGAGAGTAGCTGCAAAACAAGCATTAAGCAGTCGGCGCAGTTTCATAACAAAAAATAGTTATAATTTTGTTTTGCAGAGAAAAGGTTCGCAATGGAGAATTAGAGAAACAGCAGAAGGATCTGCAAGATCCCATGCCAAGTGAGGACCTTGATCTTCTTCTTTGCCAGCATTAGCTATTCTTTGTAGTGGTTGTTCGGTTCGTCTTACCCTTTATGGTGCAAAATGTTGATTTCTTGACTGCCACTTTGATTATTCAGGTTGCATCAGTTGTTCTCGAAGGAACGCCAGCAGACTGATACTAATCTTCCAACGAACCGTGTAAAGTTGAAGAAGCGGCAATTCAATAGACTTCTTTTCGATTCTATAAGCGGAAAAAGCTATATGGAAAGATTTCTTGAATCTCGTTTACCTGAACGCTTGAAATCCAGGAACTTTAGTGAATTAAGTTATGAAGGGCTTGAGCTCAGTCCTCAGGACTCTGCCAACCAATTGGTTATAAGAGATAGAGATCTTGTTTCATCTCCTACTAGCCACGAAAAAATACTAGAAATGTGCATGGACGAACTGGATGAGGATGTCATTGAAGAAGAATTGAAAAAGTTGTCTTCACCCACGCCCAACTTTAACAAGCTGGTTGATAGGAAGGTAGACGTGATGGTTTCCAAGGAAAACAAAGGTGAAGGGAAAATCGATGGGTATCGGTCTGATGATCTTACCAGTGAGGTTGACAATTATGTGGATGCTCTTACCACCATGGAATCAGAAATGGAAACTGACACTGAATGTAGAACAATGAATGAGCAAGGCTTTTTCCACACTGAGAGAATGCGAATGGGTTCAAACAAAAGTGAAGACCTACAGGAGGTCCAAGGTGGGTTTTCAGATTCCCAATCAGTTGAAAATTCAAGTGCGTCTGATGATGGAACTAATTCATTCAGAAAAGGAAGATCTAGTTTTTCGTATTCCGATACCCCGAGCAGTTCAGCTGGACATGTGCTGTCAGATGGTGATGTAGCGGCTAAACCAGACCCATCTACTGAAACCGTCGGTAGGGAAGTTGTTGAGTTATCTTCTGCAAAGTTCTGTGAAAATGGGGATGCTTTAGGAACTGGACCTTCAGAGCATCAAGTCTCATTTGGTGCGTCTAGTGAAGCATCTGGATTTCCAAGTTACATATCTGGACGCGGGGAACTATCCCGTGAATCCTCACTCACGAATTCAAGTTTTACCGTCTCCCAAATTAGTTCAAAAGAAAGTGAGAGCAAATGTAAAGCCGTGAGATCTGACTCTGTGGAATCTCCTTCAAGCTATCGGAAAGATTGTAAATTATCCACAAATTCTAATGGAGATAACAACTTCAGTCGAAATGTATCACATCAGGTAGATTTCTCATATTTTCCGTCCCATATGGTAGATGATGCGCTCCCTGTGACATCTGGTGAAGCTCTACCAGATGTGTATCTGGATGGAGGGATCCATAATGAACGTTCTGGTTATTTGCTGCAATCGGTTAATGTTTCGAACCTGACTCCTGGAAAGAAAGACAGTGATGACACTCGAAAAGAGATTTGGGGTGAAGAATATTCTGATGATAACAGTTCGTTGGGAAATGTGTCAAAGACGAGGTTTGATTCGTCACATTTTGTTAGTTTGCCTACAGAAGAATCACACAATAATCTGACAAGAAAAGACCTGGAAACTGGCTCTCCGATCGCACCTCCACCTGAATGTTTACCTGATTCACTCTATGGTAGTTATCTAAACAAATTGGAACCTGCTGATTTTCTAGAATTAAACTTTCCAGATATGCCGAATAAGGTTCCAGCATCAACAAAGGTTGGCACTACAACTTCAGAAATTGAAAGATCGTTCAACAGCATGAAGGTGTCATCTGAGTGTACAGTGTGTCCACCCCCGAATCAGGCATCAGAAACGGAAGTTCATTTGCAGCTAGCTGATTCAGAAAGTGAATTGTCATGTGAAGGTTATGATAATCAAAATGTTGTAGGTTATGATGATAAGGTCACGTTATCGTCTGAGAATCACATAAATTTACAAGAAGGATGCCGTTCTCTGATTGAGGATCTATTGCCTGACAAATGTGTTACTCGTAACGAGGATTCTGGTCGATTTAAAGTGGAGATGCCTAACCCTTTTAGTTCAGAGGATATTACTGGGTCAGATGCACAGAAAGAAGCTGTAATTCCGGATCCAGTTTCCCCTTCAGAACTCAAATTTATGATCTCAGATCCAGAGCTCTATGACCCCTGTGCTTCCAAGTTACTCTGTTCTGCGGTGCTTCTCAAGGACCAGTCTGATTTACATCCCTGTGATCATACTGGGGTTGCAACATCACAAAGGCGATGGGACCAAGAGTCAGAACTAATAAAATCACTGACTACTGATCTGACAGGGAGTGCAAACGATGTATCATTTCCATCTACCAACCATAAACTGTTAGATTTATCATTGCCTAACCTTGATGTTCCAGAAGTTAATGTGACTGAGATACCACCGCTTCCGCCTCTTCCTCCTATACAGTGGAGAACAGGAAAGCTGCAACACCAGCCTGTTTCTTTGGAGAGAGAAATGGTTCAGTGTAGTCTAAACCGATTCTCACCGACCACTCTCTCTGAGAAGGCTCAGTGGTGTTTGCCAGAAATAGATTTCAAACTGGAGCGGTCTTTAAACCCATTCTTACCCATGAGCAATGAGAAGCTGTTACATGTTTCCCTAATGGACACAGATATGGGGACTGCCAGTCTGAATCCATTTTCACCACCAGTATTGATAGATGGGGATGACAATATTAGCGAAGAGTTCCTTAAGTTAGAAAGAGTAGCACAAACTCTGAATCCCTTTTTATCCTCAGGCACAGAGTCGCAGGATTCTTCATATTGTTCCCTTCATTTAGGTGTGCATTCTGACTCTATCGAGTTCTCTCAGATACCAAGTAAGGAAAATTTGACGGCTCCACATATTTCATTAAATTGTGAAGATCAGAAGAATTTGAAATCGTTAGCAGCAGTACAGGATAGAGAAGAGGAGATGTCCAAAGATGCTCACGGATTTGCTCCTTCTCCAGGCAATGGAGATGCTGATTGCATTGAATCTTCTAGGGCACCAAGTAATGAAGTTGAGAATGTTCAACCTTCTTCTCTTAGCGTAGACGATGAAGTGGAGCAGACATTGAACTCACAACCACAAATGCAAGATAGAGAAGAAGAGGCGTCTCAAGATACTTATCAATTTGCTCATTCGCCAAGTATTGCAGATGCTGATTGCATTGAATTTTCTCCAACACCAAGTAATGAAGTTGAGAATGCTGAACCTTCTTTCTTAAACACAGATGTGGATCGGACATTCAACTCACAACCACTAATACAAGATAGAGAACAAGATATATCTCAAAATACTCATGATTTCGGTTCTTCGCCAAGTAATGCCGATGTAAAAGACGATTCAATCAAGGTTTCTCAGATACCATGTAATGACGCTGTTAATGCTCAGTCTTCTTTCCTAAACTCCAGCAGTGCAGTGGAGGATGATTTTAACCCATTACCATCAAAACAAGATAAGGAAGAAGAAAAATATCATGATACTCACGGATATGCTCCTTCACCAAGTAATGCAGTTGTGAGTGGTGAACATTCTTCGTTGAATGTAGAAGATGAATTGAACTCACCGTCGGCAATACAGAACATAAAAGATACGAGGCCTTGTGCTGCCTTGACATCAGAAGAAGAAAAGCTGCAGCCTCTAAGTTTGTTCAAACCATGTTCAACAGCGGAGGATGAGAAACCAGCATCATCTGGGGAGGATGAGGAACCACCATCAATGATGGAGGATGAGAAACAAACATGGGTTGTAGAAAACGAGAAACCTCAAAATGTTTCCTTGTCGCTGGAAAGAGAAATGATATGGCATCCGGATTTCTCCTCTATGATGCCACCAACGGAAGAGGAGAAGCCCATTGGAATTCGCAAGGCATGGCTTCACCGTCCACGAGACCCTCTCATTCAGGCTGTTGCTTCTCATGACAAAAGCACGGTAATTGTGGGTTAGCACATTCATTTCCATTTCATTATTTGAGAGATAGCTATTGGGTTGAACTTGAGAATTTGACAATTCTTAATATTTTGTGCAGTTGAGAAAGGTTTCCGAACGAGTTAAGCCTCAAACTGAGACAAAAGCAGATGAAAGGGATTCATTACTACAACAGATACGAGCACAGGTTAATACTAATGAAACCTTTTGTGTGCTTCTGCATGTTTGTTTTGACCCTTTCTTTTCAGTGAAGTGTTTAAGATTCTGATAAAGCAAATTTCTTATGTTTCAATTTCTATCAGTCCTTCAGTCTGAAACCAACGGTTTTAACGAGGCCCAACATTCAGGCTCCTAAAAGCAACTTAAGAGTTTCTGCCATTTTGGAAAAAGCAAATGCGATCCGCCTGGTCAGTTTAGATTATCACTCTTTATGTTCTAAACCTTTTTTTTGTTCTCTTGGATAATTAAATTAAGAATATTATCAACAAGTGGTATTTACAACTTTTAATACCTCAATTTTTTTTTTTTTTTGTGTGTGGCTGTATAATCCCTGTTTTACCACTTTGTTGAAAATGATATAGGCCTTGGCTGGGAGTGACGAGGATGATGACTCAGAAAGTTGGAGTGATTCTTGAAAACCCGTTCCTTCTCTCTATTGTTGGATATTTTTCTTGTAATATATTGTACTTTACCCACGGTGTATCATGCGGACCAAACCGCCAGGATCGTGTAAACTGTGAACCAGTTTTGCGTAAATATAATCTAGTTACCTTTGTCCCCCTTTTAACTTGTAATTTTTGGTTCACAGATTTTGCATATAGACCGACCCATAGCTGTATATAATCGATCTTCTTACTTTTGTCCCCTTTTTAACTTGTAACTTTTGCTATCCAAAACATTACAGAGTAGGATAACTTATTATTTGTCGAGGAGGGATCCTCTCGCATTTTTATTATCACAATATCTCACGTGTTGGACGTCATTTTTGCGAACAAAAATTAAATTATAACGGATTTGAAGCTAATATTTTGGGATATGTTTTTATTACAAATCTCTACGTTACTACTGAAGATGAGTGTATTCCGTGATGTATAACACCACCATCTACTACTTTGAAAATGGCCGTTGAAAATCAACGGATTTCTGGTAGAAATTAAGACCGGTAGATTGTGAGGTTTTATATTTCGGAATGTCCTCATTTTTTGTAGGCATGTAAAACTTGGTAAGAGGAATATATCCTCAAAATATTAGCTTCAAATCCGTTACGGTTTGATTTTTATTCACAAAAATGACGTCCAACGTGTGAGATAATAATATGAAAATATAATGTGGAGATTTCCGAGGAACCCAAGTTTGAGTCCTCTCTCTTCCACTAACCCATCAGAGATGCATGATCCCTTCCCAATTATGGAATTCTCCGTTTGTAACATTTCTTGGTTATGCATGAGATATTATATTGGTGATATTTCTCAGTTAATTCCCAACGTATACCAGAATTTTTGAAAAAAAATCAACCTCGAAAACCATAGGTTAAAATAGAATTTTTGGTTTTATTGTTAAGTAGAATACTCACTTAGGCATTGAAAAAAAAAAAAAAACTTTAAAATAATTCATGTTCGGTAATCGTGATATGATAATAAAAAAAATCTGCATCTTATTGATTCATCTTGGGTACCCCACCTAACCCACCGTAATGAAACTACAAAACATCATATAACGGTAAGTATGCAGAATGACACTCGACATATGAGTGAACCTATTTCCTTCATTAAGTTGCAGTGAAAAATATTGATGGAGGCTTGATCTTGAGACTCCATGTAAGAATAATCTTGAGACTCCATGTAAGAATAAGTTGGTTTGTTTCTTGCACATGAGATGGTTGCCAACCTAACTCATCATAAGGGGACAACAAAACATCATATATGGGAAAGTACGCAAGATGGGACTCAGATTTGAGTGAAACTTTTTTTTAAGAAATATATATTTGAGTGAACCTATTTCCTTTATTACGTTTTAGTGAAAAATATTTGAGTTTATTGATTTTTGGAACTTTTTGTCCATTTTTGTGCTTGGTCGATTTTTGTCCAACTTAGGGGTTGGTACTTCAAAATGACATTAACCCATTAAAGTTCTGACTTATGTTAAAAAAAAAAACTTAATCACTTCATTGGTACTGGTTTGATTTTGATACAAAAAAAAAATGGAAATAGACGAAAGGTTTTCTACATTTACACCTATGTTCCCACTATGTATTGGGATCTTAGGCATGAAAGGTTTTGGCTTACTGAATTTCACATTATGTATTGGGATCTAAAGAATAAAAGGTTTTGGCTTACTGAATGAACTATGCCATATGCGGGAGTCGAACCCACAACCACATCGATGAAAACTATGCGCTCTTCCATTTGAGCTAAGACAGCAAGTGAAGGAGTTGCAAATATACACAGATGTGTTGTTTTAATAGTTTCATTAATTTACTTTTTTGAAAATAGTTGTAGCATGATCACCATTCACAGTAGATATCCATATCAATGAACTACCAAGACCATGTATATTTGAGCACCCAAAACATCCCCTAAGGTGTACTAATAATATTTCTCTGTTGTGGGCTCAAACTTACTTTTGAGCATCACCAATTAAGTGGGAAACAAAATGGAAGTTCAACAATTGCACAATATGTGTTAAGACTTACAGAGTTTACTGAGCTAAGCTTACCTATGGAAAAACTAAGGCTTGAACAAAGTCAGACTTGTCTTTAATCACTTTTGTTGTCACATACGCTCAACAGTGTACATGGAAATACTGCAAATGAGCAGGGAAGAAGCAGCAATACACAATCATAAAATATGTGACAGTCTCGTGAAAATGAACAAATTAGGAACATAAACACTAATACATGCTAAACCTATGTTCATAAGCATATGCACCCACACATTATGATATGCATCCACATATACATATTCGACCATTGAACGCACACATTAATGCACAATGAACCCCTCCCAGTAAAAGAAAAACAAATTCAGCAACCTAAAGTTCTGCACCCAAATGTAAAAGCTTGAGCAGCAAGAAAAGGATAAGAAGTCTCATCTACGTTGGGCTCTACGAAGTAAGTATATTTTAGCCTCTAATATAAGTATTGGTACTCGATGCTCATATAAAGGAACAATTCTGAACAATTAAAGGCCCAAACTGAAGTCTTTGCTACGTACACCAGTCCATATCCTAATTTTTTTTCTAAAACCAACGATAAAGAATAAATTGCTTATTTTAAGTTTTTCAATGCTAGATAAGGAGTTACTTTTCTCTATTATGCTAGTAATGGGTGTTCTTATTGATAAACTGTGAGTTGTACTTAACTAACACTTTTTTCTATTATTCTCCTTTTTTTGTCATGTTATTGGACACTTTATTTGATTGCTTAGGTAAAGCCCGTGGATAGAACCTGGTTTTAAAATCGCCCGAAGTAAGATGTATATTCCATATCATCGACATCTCTAAAATGAATCACAGCAGTTTCCAGTCCAGCAAAATCAAACACACAATTTTGAATGCAATCACAAACTTTTTTTTTAAATAAACCACCAATTTTTTTAGGTTATCACCTAATTTAGCAGCTCTACAACCATAAACATGAACTGTAAGAAGAAAAAGCGAAACACAAAGTTTTCTATATCTGAATTTCAAACAACAAACAAAAGAAGCATTCAATAACTTACCTGGCTGCGGTAGTCAAATCTAACAAAGGTAGCTGTCATAAGACTTAACTGCTATAGCTATTTCTAAGTGGTTGCTGAAGTCAATGTCAATGATGGAACGTTCAGATACTCCAGTATTTCAGTGAATGACCACATAGTATATTCATGACCACATTCACAAAAGTATAGAAAGAAGTGAGAGATATGTAAAAATGGTAATAATGTAGGATAGAAAGAAGCCAAGAAGGCAAGAACTAACATGGATGTTTGAAACAAAAATACATGAGAAATACAGATTAAGTAAAGTTGTAACTTGACATTCTTTCAGAAAGGAACCATTTATCTATGAGACCCCACCATATTACTTCTCCAAAACCAAAGTATTTTTGCTCATTTCACTCAACTATGTTAGTGCACAAATTGGTGGTTTATTTTGCCTCATAATGTCATAGTTTTGCTCATTTTACTAAACTAAATTGGTTCGCCAACTATAGAACGAAGAGCATAAAAGATTTGACATACGAAATACCGGATGTAGCCAAACAACCCAAAAAAGACTGCATTTCTTAAATACAAACAAAATCAGCAAGTACCATCCAGTGTTGAAAAATAAAAAAGAAAACAGTACTTGCATGAACTCAGGACACATAAAGGAAAAGTCCCCAAATAAACCCACCCTCAAGGAACCCCTATGCAACTACAACAATTATGAAGATGAAGCAGAGACCAGCCTGCACTTCCCAATAGACCCAATCCCTCCACCCCCATGTATATCTAGGTCCAAATACGAAGCAAACGAGAGTACAAAAAGAAAGAGAAAGTTAAAGCCGAAGTGCTCCACTGATGAGAAAAAATAATGATGTAACTTCTGGAACAGAAATCAATCAATAACATAGTGAGAAGATATGGGTACTTATAATTATAAACTTTCCTTTTCCCTGATACTCACTTCACATGTTACCCTAATGGATATCATAAAAGACGAACAACAGAGACTTAGAAGGTAAAAAAAAATTGACTAACTAATGAAGTACAAATTGTGACTACAGAAACATGGCTCAAGTTAATTTTTTCCAAACAGTAACACAAATATCACCTCAATGATAATATTTTACAAACTAATGGAAGACGTGGCATCCTTATGAACCGAGAGTTTGTAAAGATGTGATCCTACGTGTTTCAAGGTTAGTTGCACAACAACTGCAGATTCTTGTCCTTTTAAAGGTGTTCAAGACGCGTTATCTGGAACAAAAAAATTTATTAGAACTATATTTTTAATTGCTAGGAGTCTGTGAAACTAATGGTAGCAGTGAGAGAGTGTACCGACGAACACAGCCGATCGCTGCAATTGTGCCAAGCTCAGCAAATTCACTGCAAAATAATATGAAGAAACCAACCGAAGCTAGCTCGGTGCTACATATTACTTTCTAAATATGTTACTCTGAAATTACAACACAAACCTACCAAAGAATTCTGAATGTCAGGCGGTCAATCATGTTTGTGGTGGGGATACCTAGAGGTAACATTATATCCAAGCCAAGAATATGGAAAATTTTACGCGTCATGAGGTAATCAAGGAGTCGCTACCTAAAAGGAACATAAGTAATGACTCACGTGACTATCAAGACATAAAAAAAGATGCACAACCTGAGCTATGAACAATGTAGTAAATCAGTAATGACTAAATACACCGAGTATTGAGAAACTTTAAAGAATATGCCAGAGGTTGAACTGGCTATTAGATAAATAAATCTAAAGCTCAATGTGACTCTTATCTTCTATTAGTGGTCTCAGATCCCATGGTTTGAGAGACCGCATGTATAAAGTTAAACGAAACTGATTGGTAAATCAATAATGACCCATTTGGTACTTGCAAAAAGATACTCAACGAATTAAACAACAAAAACCGAATTGTCATTTGTTTACTTATTTCGAAAAATTAATTGCAATTTATGCGGAAGCACATTAACCTTTCAACCTTCAAACTGATGCCCACCTTTGTGTACATTGAACCCCAAATAATTTTTCATTCCATCATTAAACGTTGCACATGAAAGGTTCCATAACACACATGGACAACAAATTCCTAAGCATTTATCATATTGCACCTAATGGACCTAAATTGTAAAATAGAGACACTGAAACTAAATATCCTAATTACAGTGAAATAGAATTAGTAATGTTACAACAGCATCATACTAAGCGAAGTTCTTTTCTCCACAGACTAACATGTATAATGTGGTTTGAACTGCTAGATATAAAGATAGTCATCGAATTTAAAACTATTAAAAGGAGGGAAGGATTAATATCTGAGATCAGCACTGATCGACCGACCAATGTGAACTATTGAGCTCCTAATTGCACGTCCAGGTCCATTCAGTTAAGCCTCGTCATTTAATGGTAATAGGCATAGATACTATGATTTATTAGGACCACCTAATAATGCTAGTCAAAGTCTAAAACTGGCAAAATAGAATAGGTTCAAAAATAACAGAATAACAATTGTTGGAGCTCATACATGAGGTCTCAAAGAAAGAGTTAGTTCATCTACATTCCATGCCTTAAACAAAAGCTTAGATGCAAACCGGGCTCCTCAAATCTATCCTACGTGTTTCGAAGATTGTATTTAGCAATTATTACGTTTTAATCTAATTAGAAGAGAAAACCTTAGTACCCGTAAAGTTCTTAGATTGGTTGGTTAAATTGTACTCTCTAATCACCAATTTGAAAAACAAAAGCACTATCTTTGATCTTTTTAAACCAACTTTCTTCCTGTTCTGCTTTGTTAACCTGCAATTAGACTATAACAACTTAGTGAGCATTAATCCACAGTACAATATGCATCCATCCAAACATACGATTCATACCAATACACCATACCTCACAGCAGTGTTCCATGTACCTTACATGCTCATCAGCGGTGCACCTCATCAACTTTTCCGCCGTGTTTCACATCAAAACAAATATATCTCAGTGAATTACTCCTGCATCAAAATATGCAAATTTAAATTTACCATGACACTTCTTCTTTAAAATCTCTATTGCACTTGTTGTAGAAGGGCTCATCACCTTCATGTACAACTTTTCTAGTGCATTTCTTGCATGAGAACCACTCTCTACCCAACTAAGCCCAAGAATATTGCTTCACGGGTGAATATTTATCCTATTGCATGGATAAATTAGATTAAGTACATGCTTACCTTGTTATCATCGTACTGCAGCATATCAATCGCTTCCTGTATAGTCTTTATATTCTCTGAGGGATCATCTTGCAGGGCCAGATCGATCTTTTGAAATCCTTTGTCTTTCTGGAGCAAGCATAAATAAATTAATTGTCCATTTGCAGTGTGCATTTATTAATAATTACACTGTCCACTTCAGATGATGCATACTTATATTTTTCTGAATTCATTGACCTCAGATATGGCCAGATTGACCAATACCTTGAACGCAGTGTTTGTGGCCAATCCAAGTGTACCTACAATTAAATTTGGTTGTCAGTTGAGCAGATCACTAAACATCTCTCTATGTTGTGTTATGGTGGAATGAGATCAGATCACTAACCTCGAAACTCGCTTACCAACGTTGCAGTTATTATAACAATTACTGGCACATTTCCATCTTCATCTCTCCCACTACTGATATGCACCATTCTCCCCACAAAGTTACCTTCATGTCGATCCATTTACCTCAGCAAAAAGCAAAAGCAGCTGCTATAGATAAACATCGTGATTATGTAGTACCTTCATCCCGAAATACCGACTTACTTTGTATCTTGGGTTGCTATTTCCCTCTTTGTCACTTCGTTAGTCCTATTCTGGGTATCAAACAATACCATGGTAACATCTGAGATGGATTCCATCTTTCCTAAAGCATCTACATGAAATAATTATGTCAGGCACGCACATCTTATCTTAATTACATAATTAAAGTAACTGAAAGGCAACGCAATCCGTGATTTAAATAGAATGTGGTGCCGTCCACTTTGTTAAATTGTCTAGGAGGAAATTGCGTTAGTAAACACCGATTAGCTCAGTCTAATAATGAGACCACCAACATGACTATTTTGATAACTAAGGTGGTGAGCCTAGAATAACGACAAAAGTAATCATTAATAGAGATTTTCCAACATCCCCTACCTCGCCACTAAAAGCGTCTTCTAAACCCCATCCATTTGATTGAATTCTCTTTAACTTAGTGTGCCGTACAGAGAATGAATGCGGTTTTTGCTACTCTCTGAATCCAAAATACTCCCCATGCTTAGAAGTTATCCATTGAGAACCAAACATTGGTGGTTAAATGCTTGAAAGGTACTAGCAACTGCAACAACATAAATAAAATTAGTAACACGACGAACCACAGAAACACAATATATCTTCGGTTGCAAGTAATAGAACATCAATTAACCTTTAAAATAAACATTCCAACTCAGGTTCACGCTTAAGACTCTGCAGTTCCACTTACAGCTTATAATTTTTGTAGTTGTTATATTCATAAAATATTTTTACTAACAGTTTCACATGTACACCCGCCACTAAAACCACTGTCACCTCAACCGCCTATATCCACCCACCAATGCAGCAACTCCCATCACTTCTACCTAATAAGTGTTATATACAACCACAACACCACCTCCATGACACTATAAACCCCACCACGACCACCATGTTTTATATAACCTCTAGGTTCACCACCAGTACCATCAAAAGAATGATCTAAAACCAAAACCCAAATATCAACATTAGAAATCAGATCCACTCTATTTTAATTCCATGTCTATAAAATTTGTTCTAAGCATTCCATACTTGGAAGCAGTGCAATGTACCTTTCGATTTCATGCATTTGTCGACCATATAAGAATTGTCCTGGAAATTCTGTTTCTGCTGATAAAGGCTTCTGATACCTGTCAAATAGATAAAGCTAATAATCTTAAGAACGCCAACATATTAGAATTGCATATGACAAATTATATTCGTATATCTTAACAGATACATTGAATACCTCGATTGAATCCCCTTTCATCATTGAATTGCGATTTCCTGCTATTATAAACAAAGAATATTTCTTATTAACTTTTAGATTCAACCAAAAATTGAAAAAAACAAACCAAAATTTCTGAAAAGCATAAATTTCTAACCTGTATTAAAAAAATATGAACTGAATTACTTCGGCAGGAATTAAACGGAAGAGGGTTGATGTTTCCGTTACAGTTGCATATGGTGAAGGAGTGACATCATCTCCAATAACAGTTGTTGGCTGAGACGGAAGAGTATAAAACCCTAGAATTTGCTAAACCCAGAAAACCCCAAATTTGGAGAAAACACTAATTTTTCCTAAACGGCTAAACCCAATGCCCTAAAAATCAAATATATTATGAATCTTATTAAAACCCAGAGTAACTCTATAATTCAAAATAATAATAATGAATCAAAAACCTTAGATGTGAAATTGAAAAACTAAAGGTTCGAAAGGAACAATGTTTTCTCTAGATTATCTTCTGAGAAGGACTTGTATATGAAAATGATAACAACCAAAACCCATGAAACTAATGAGATCGAGGAATCAGGCATAAATTACATAAATCCGGTTGAAGTGTTTTTAGGGAGAGAAATAGGGGGAAGAGAGAGTTTTTAGAAACATGTATTGTGTTTAAAGTTTGAACTTTGTTGAATCGTGAAACACATACAGACTGGACCGGGGCCCACCCCTGTTGAACAGCCGACCAACTTCATATTACTCGAAGTTTCCTAGCCGTCCATGTAAAAACCCCATCCGGAGCTTCCCGACCTTCGGATCAGGGCCTAGTTAGCAATTCGGGATACGGAGAGGAGTTCGGGACGGCATACGTTTGGGAATTATACGGATTCGGATAGGTTGGATTCGGTCAACGGTTCGTTATTCGGAGTGTAGTTCAGAACGGATACGTACGTGTATAATTCGTTTTAGAAATATGAGTTCGGTACTGAAAATTCGGCCTATACCAAACTATTAGAAAAGATATTTTGGTACTACATAGAAATATGTTTGAAATTTAATATATAGAACTTATCTAATAGAATAATCAACAACTAGCACATAGATCAGTGGTTGGTACTCTTCTAATCATCCCAGGGGTCAAGGGTTCGAAACCCTCCCCACTCATTTCTATTTTTATTATGAACAGTTAATTCTTGTGGATTCAAATCGGTGGACCGGTACTGACTCGGCTGAGTCATTAACCGAACCGAACTAACGAATTATTCGGATTCGCTAATAATTCGCGAAACATGCGCCATGTTCATATAATACGCGTACCATGTTCGGTCTTTGGATAATTCGGACGAATGCAACGGATTCGGACAATTCGTACGGATTCGCGAATAATTCGCCGAATTGCTAACTAGGGATCAGGGTCCCCATTAAATGTCGTCCGTCTGATAGCCCTGGCTATCATGGACACAAACCTCATATCTTTTTATAACTATGATACCAACCCTTTTTTATCTTATTTTGTTGAACTAAATAACATATCAATTACACAGCTCTCTGTGGGAACGATCCTACTACCGCTATATTATTATTTAATTAGTGGAAAATATCTTGATTAATTTGTTGCACTTACGACACGCGTCAGTCATCATGAGGAAAATTACTTAGATCATCAATGATAACATTTGTCGATTCCATCATGACTTGTGTTATGAGATTAAATACTCGAAAACCATGACTATCAGATGCATAGCCAAGAAAAATACCTTCATCGCTTTTTGAATCAAATTTCCTTTTCTGTTCTCAATCCTTTAGAATGTAGCACTTACTTCCGAACACTATGAGATAGTGTAAGTTGGGTTTCCTACCGTACCACAACTCATCGGGAGTGTTTAAGGTCTTTGGACGTAAATAAACACGATTGATCAAGTAGCATGCCGTAAAGACAGCCTCTCCCCAAAAACTTAATAGTAAGTTTTTGTTATGGAGCATTACCCTTGCCATTTCCTGAATGTTCCCATTCTTCCTTTCTGCAACTCCATTAGCTTGTGGAGTAATGGGTGGTGAATATTGTTGAATAATTCCCAGTTTATCACACTATTCAAAAACCTTGGTGTCTTTGAATTCAGTACCACGATCGCTTCTAATTTTCTTTAGTTTGCGACCCTGTTCGTTCTGGATTCTATTAACAATAATCTTGAATTCACTGGGGGCTTCATTCTTATGAGTTAAAAATGCTACCCAAGTGAATATTTTGTAATCATCTACCATAACCAAAGCATACTTCTTCCAAGCAACAGTGGGTTGTTGAATTGGGCCGAAGAGATCCATATGAATTAGATCAAGTAGAGCTTTAGTGAGGATATCTCGGGATGATTTATGTGGAACTTTCGTTTGGTTACCCTTTTAACTGGCACCACGGACACCTTCACTATTAGCATTGATTTTGGGAACACCTCTAACAAGTTCTATGTTAATGATCTTAGTTAGAAAGCGATAATTGATGTGACCAAAACGCTCATGCCAAAGATGCGTAGATTCCACCTTAGTCAAATTGCAACAATTATTAAACTAAGTATCCAAAAGATAGTAGTTATTTTTCCCATGAGATACCTGAAAAATTACTTTTCCAGACTTGTCTACAATGTCACATCCATTTGTATTGAAAACAACCTTATGGTCTTTGTCACAAATTTGACTAACCGAAAGAAGATTAGCAGTCATACCTGTAATGTATACGACATCATGGATTTCAAGAACGCCAGATAATTTGATCGTCCCCTTCTTGCTTATATAACAGTAGCCCTCATATCCGAATGTTACTTGACCACCATCAAAGTCGCTTGTGTTGACAAACCACGAAATATCTCCAGTCATATGTCGACTACATCCACTATCAAGGAACCATTAAAAGGGTGATGTTGATTTTAGAGAAAAAGCTCCCATGCTAACACTACTATCCCGTTTGGGATTTCTTGTTAGATTTGTACAACTTCTTAGAGAAGTAAACAGATGTTCAGATTTCTTATGAAGATTACTCGCAACACTTAAACTTTTCTTAAAAGATGTACACGTATGTTGAAAATGATTACGAGAATCGCAGAACATACATGTACCAACATCTTCAAATTCATCTGACTAGTTCTGAGTCATATCAGGTTTCACAAAACCTAAACCTCGCTTATCTCCTGACTTGCGACAATTCTTCAGGGAAGAATTAGAGGAGTTATTCAAATCCATTGAAGATAGTTTGACAGACTTCAAATCCTTATACCTTGCGATTTCTGCAACAAGATTAGAATTAATCTGGATTTGTTCATCTAACTTCTTCTGGAGATTAACTAGCTCTATATAACTTTCTCTAAGATCAGAGTTAATTCATGGTGAAGCGTTTATAGAGATAGTACCTATGTCCATAGAGTCGGATCGCTACAAACACGGACTTATAAGGTCTTAAACGTGTTTGTCTGCTCTGATACCAATTGAAAAAGCGGGGGTCTAACAACCACACCCAATATTTTCACTTAGCAATATGTATGGACTAACTCTAATATAATTTCAAGAGAATCAACTAGACAGTCAGACTCGATCTTAATAAAATTATATCCAAGAGTTATATCTTTATTTCTCAATTCAATCAGCAATCAAACAAATAGGAATTTGTGAGCCCGATTGAATATAAGAAATGACTTGGACGGTATAAAAAAACAATATCCAAGTATCAATCAATTTAATCAACAACCTAAAGGTCGGATTCACAATTGATTGAACTTACGCACAACCTGTGATATTTCAATTATATAATGCGGAAAAGAAATAACACAGACACCAGAAATTTTGTTAACGAGAAAATTGCAAATAAAGAAAAACCATGGGACCTAGTCCAGATTTGAACACCACACTATATTAAGCCGCTATAGACACTAGCCTATTACAAGTTAACTTCGGACTGGAATGTAGTTGATCCCTAACCAATCTAACATTGATCAAGGCATAGTCACGTTCCTTACGCATCTCAATCCCAGCAGAACTCTATGCACTTGATTCCCTTAGCTAATCTCACCCACAACTAAGAGTTGCTACGACCCAAAGTTGAAGACTTGATAAACCAATCTGTCTCACACATAAAAGTCTATTGAATTGATAAATTTGTCTCCCACAAAAATACCTAAAAGTTTTTGTTTTGTCTTTTGATAAATCAAGGTGAACAAGAACCAATTGATATACCGGACATATATTCCCGAAGAACAGCCTAGAAATGCAATCACCTCACAATAATCTTAATCGTATGGTAGCGAAACAAGATATTGTGGAATCACAAACGATGAGACAAAGATGATTGTGACTACTTTTTATCTTTCCTATCGGAAAATAAATCTCGAGCAAATCTTAGAGAAGATAGTACTCTATACGATAGAAAACAGAAAGATTAGAACATGCAACTACAGATAAAAAAGTTGGGTCTGGCTTCACAATCCCAATGAAGTCTTCAAGTTATTAACCTACAGGGTTTTGTGAAAAACCTTAGGTTAAAGGAGAATCGACTCTAGTGGCAACTAGTATCACACAAGAGGTGTGGGGATTAGGTTTCCCGGTTGCTAGAGTACTCATTTATATAGTCTTCAAATCAGGGTTTGCAATCTAAGTATACCTTGATAAAAAATCATTCAATTTTCACCATTAGATGAAAACTTGATTAGACTCAAGCTAATATCTTTCAACTGTTAGATCGAACTTAGCTTGTTACACACAAATGAAAAGTGACTTCATTTAGATATGGGTAACCGTACCTAAACATGTACACCTTGTTGGCTCAACAATAGTTAACCTAAGTTAGCAATTTGAACACTTTCATATCAACCATATTCATATTAACCATAACTAGTTCAAGTAACTCAAATAAAACTAGTTGTAGAGTTGTTCAATTGTTTATATTCTCATAGAAGTATACAAGACACGATTAAAGCAAAATCAATTTTGATTCACTCGAATCAATTCATGAACATTATAGCCACGATTTGCAAGATTGCATTCCTTATTATATAAATGTATTAGTTCATGAATAAATCAAATTTAAAACATAACCCACTCAAGTATGCAAACGGGTACGCATACTATCGTACACATCCAAACTTCAGTTGAAACCAGTACGCGTACATGTATGCAAACTCTAGTACCCGAACTTCAACTAACTTGGCCAGTACGTGTACAGGTACGCATACTCTAGCTCCCGGACTTTACTTGACCAACCAGTACGCATACGGGTATGCATACTAAATTCCGATCTTGGATCAACACATATGCAAGTACGCATACTGTGCATATAATCCAATCATGGTTAAGTGTTCTAAACTCCCATTTCAATCATTGAAACATTCCCAGAAGACAGGAATAGATGTCTCACACAAACTATTAGCTTCAAAGCAATTTTCAAGTGATCGAATGATCAATACGAAACATTACGAGTCTACATCAAATGACTGTCTCACACAAATCATGTAAGATGTTACAAGGCGATTTTCACATGATCATCTTTTGACTTTCGTCAAAAATATAAGATAAACTTGGTTAAAGCGAAAGCTTACCAACACATATTTCGAGAAATATGTAAGCGAGTTAAACTCAACTCGAAATATCAAATGTGCATAATCGAAGTCTATATAGCTCTATGACTTTTATCTCAAATAGGAGATGGAGTAAATAGACTTTTGAGTGATAGATGAGTTCAATTCTCCACATAACTTTTGTTGATGAAGTTCGACAAGCTCCCCTTAGTAGTTCTTCGTCTTCAATCGATGAACGCCGTGAATTCTAATGCTCAAATACACTTTCTATCCTAATCCGAGACTTAGCTATAAGTAGACTAGAAATCAAGACTTGTAGTTTTGGAAACTAAACTTGACAACAAGCTTGAGAAAGCAATGCTTGCGATTTCGACCGAGTAATGCTCTAACAATATTCCCCTTTGTCAATTTTAGTGATAAAACTATCAATACATATGGATTACAAAATTAATACACTTTGTAGCTTCTCATCCAAATGCTTGATTTCCTTAGTTCTTCAACATTATTCGAAATCTTCGTCACTTCCAAGTACTCCAGTGATTCTGAACGTGTTCAACTCAGTATCATAGTTGTTGAAGATCCGTAGATATAATAATGAGAAAACAATAGCTCTCAATCATTGTTATACAATGTTATAGTATCATTACACAACATCAAAGTCCAATTTTATCGCAACTTTGACAACAATACTATGGTGATATGTATCACTCCCCCTTAGTCAATACTTCATCTCATTTGAAAACCACTCCCCCTTAAATAATTATCCGTAGACCATATGTATTTGTAGTGTGAACTACACATTAATTCTCCCCCTTTTTGTCAATATAAATTGGCAAGGGTGCTAAAACTAGTGGGATCATAATAAAATTCTCATAGAGATACTTCATGATGTAGTTGGTGAATATCCTACAACTACACCCTCAGTAGAATTGGTAAAACTTAAGAAGTTCATGATGATGAACAACAACTTTCTTATTAATGCTCTCAATTTATTACAAGAAATATCTAAATGGAACTAGAATAGTTACAACTTTCTCTATTCTCTTTCCCGAAATGTTTTCTCACACTCACCAAAAGAACCTCCCCAATTTAACATTTGAACTACTATTTATAGTGAAATCTTTACAACTGTAATAACCTGCGAGGCACCATAACTTATGATCGCAAGCTTATTTTATACTCGCAAACTTTTCATTCTTCTCCCGCGTTTCTTTTACCATCGTGTTATTTTGTGACACTTTCCTCTTATAGTCGTTGTTATATTCGCAACCCAATATCTTGCGATATTCGGTACCTACATCTTGCCTCTTCTCATGTCATTTCCGCGAAGAAGTAATGATCGTGAGAATATAACCGTTACTTATTCTTTTTATTTTGGACATGTCTTTTGTAACCGTTCTTTTCTAACTATTTCCTTATATATAAACTCCTTTTATTCCCTTCCTTATCTTTCTCTCACTTTCTCTTTTCACTTCTGTAACTTCATCTTCTTATTACACTTTCGGTTATCATTCTATCTTCTTGTTTTACCTCATCATGAGTTCTCCAAGGTAATTTTCTTCTATCTCTCACGTCTTTCACTTGTTTACCTCTTTGATTTCTATCTAATTTATTATTTGATTTTGATTTGTTTCAGCAAAATTATTCCTCATGTGAAACCTTCAACCAAAAATTCAAGTCCTAATCTCCGAAGAAGAAAATCCGAGAATCAAAAGGTAATTAAAATACTCTGTTTTCCATTTTAATCAATATATTGTTGCCTCAGTTTTTAATCCACCTTTTGATTCGTAGGTTGGTGAAAAATCAAACCCCAATAAGAGATCTCGAGTAACTAAACCCACACCATTAATTTCAATCGATGACTTCCTTCCTGAGGTTGATGAAGAATTTCCCTCTCCCCCTCGTGAAAATACTTCTTCGCAAACTCCTGCCTCTACTCCATTACCTAGTTTTCAATCTCCCACCAATGTCAATTTATCAACACTTCTTCGAGATCAATCTTCGCAAGATACTTTCTCAACTTCGTCTCCCAAAAAAACCTATTTTTACCCCTAATCCCTTGAATGTTGTTGCTCCAAGCAATTTACAACTTGCTCTAATTCCTTCAAATTCTTCTCCTCTTTCTCAAGAAGCTCGAGACGGAATTTATTCAACTTTCCAAATGTTATCTGAGGTCTTAAGTAGTACTACGAAGTCTTCAAACGTTCGTTCGCAATCTGAATTTTGTGAGGTGCTCAATAATTTTATCAATCCTGATATTTCTATTTCACGCCAATCTTTGGAAAAAAAAAGTTGAATTGCTTCGCCAATCTCAGGAATCTTTGAAAGCGGAATGTGAGAATCTTCGTAAAGTGAATCATCAGCTTCAGAATGATTCTCTAGATTGTGCGATCCTTTGCAAGAGGAATGATGCATTAAAAGGTATTACTATTATCTCTATATTTTCTTTCCTCTTGTTTATTTCTATTCCTCACATGCTTGAAACACCCATTTAAACCCATTCCCCTTTATAGAATCTATCCAGAAATGTAGAATGTTGGTACTTCATCATGAATCAGACGCATAAGAATCTCAAGCCAAGCATACAAGTCTTTTGAACCAATTCTCCCACTTATCTAATCTTCATTCATGTGCTCTTGATAATTTTGATGCCCTTTTTCAAGAGAATACTCAATTAATTTACGATCAGAAATTTTTGAATGATGAAATATCTCAGCTCAATTCTTCTTTAATTAAATCTGGTTTAAGGATAGAATCCCTAGTAGAAGAGAATGAAACCTTATCAAAAGAATGACGCTTGTATTTGAATACAATGAACGCTTCTTCGCAATAATTAAATATTCTTCAGAGTAAATGTTGCGATCAAGAAAATCTCCTTTATTTGTTAAAAGGTGAACTTGAGGAATTGAAAAAGTCTTCAGATGCCGAAAGAAGTTCATTTGCTGCTGAGAAGAAATCCCTTCTTAATAAGAATATAATATTAAGCACTAAGAAGAATAAACTTAAAGAAGATTACTCTCTACTAGAAAGTCTTAATGCCAAACTTGCGAAGGATAAAATTTTTCTTCTTTCCAAAGATCAAAAGCTTCAATCTAGACTTAAAGGATTAATTGGCGATGGTTTTGATAATGCGATGGATCAGATGAAGATTTGTTGTCTATCTTTAGCTCAATTTCTTTCTTCACAAAGAGAAGGTAGTCATTAAAATTTGACTGCCTTTAGTATACCTTTCAATTTTGTTATACTCGCAAAACTGATTCTTTAAATTTTGTTTCACTTGGAGAATCTGAGAACAACCTCCGCAGTGCTAAAGTTGGAGTAGAAGCCTCCTGCTCTGAGCTTCGCAAGAAAAACGCTCTGCTTTCTACTCGTTTAATCAACTCTCGAGATCGTGCCACTCGAAGATTCAACTATCTTGCTTACGCCAAAGATATCGAAGATACCAACCATCAGAAGGCTATACTTCGTGAAAGTCATCTGAAAGCTCAAGTCTTTGTGAATAGCATTCTCTTATCAAGGTCCTTGCCTCCCGTGAGAATTACACCTCTGAAAATATCTGATAATGAGGTTGCTCGTGATCCTAATAGTGATTTTGATTACGAGAGTGACGATGAAGGACTTGATTTGGAAAAAGAATTTATCCCTCAAAGAGATGTTCCTGTTGATGGTCCTACCCCTCCTAAAGATCCAGTACAAAACGTTGATGAGGAGCTTTAAGCATGATGGATTATTCTACTGTTATTCTTCTTTTTAACGACTTTGTTTTCCTTTCTTTTGAATCCTTTCTCTTGGTTACTGTTGATTCTCTTTTCTATGAACGATCCTGCTTACTGCTTGTTTTCCTTAAGAAGCATACTTTGTACTTTGCGATACTACTTTGATCTTTCTCTAGATTTGCATGACTTGATCATATGAAGAGAAATACTATGTCTTGAAGACTTAACTTAGTATTCCCTTTCCCCTTATTATTTTACTTCAGATGATCAATTATTGTTGTAGATATTAAAATATCTGCCTCAGTCTAAGTTGCGAAGTTTCAATTTGTTGCGAATTAAATAATAAATTTCCCCTTTGAAGTATAAGAAGTATGAAATCTCCGTGAAGAATTACGAAACATCCTTGAAAAAGTATAAGAAGTATGAAATATTCTTAAAGAAGCATAAGAAGTATAAGAAGTATGAAATATTCTTAAAGAAGCATAAGAAGTATGAAACATCCTTAAAGAAGTATACAAAGTATGAAGCACCCTTGAAGAAGTATAAAAATTTTCAATTCATGAAGAAACATTCAATGTTTGAAGAAATATAAGAAGTATTGAATCTCTTAAAAAGTATAAGAAGTATTGAATCTTTGAAGAAGTATAAGAAGTATTCAACCCTTATGAATATGATTGCGAACAAAATTTCTTCTATGCTTATGAATTCTTTATATATATTCTCGTAAAAAATTTCCAATAATATTGATGGAATTGATTTCATTAATTGCTATGGTCTTATCATGCCTTCCTAAGTAAAGGTCTTATTTTGCCACCTCTTTTTGTGATGATATTTTTGCGATAATATGACAAGTCTGAACATTCTTGCGAATATACAACCTTGTGACATTATCGTCTTGTGATGAAATCGCAGGACGTTATCACACTTTCATGTAATAACCCATTGATCTCTAACTTCATTGTATGTAATTCTGCGAATATGTATATATATATTATATATTCGTAGAAGTATGATTGTTGCACAAATATGACAAGTCTTTATGTTCTTACGAACAAGAATCCTCATGACATTTGCGTCTTATAGCACGTATCAGCTCCCTAATGGAGGGTGCTGCCCTTTATCTTCCCCTTGGTTGCCCCTTCAAGGAAGCGTACATCGACCATACAAGGTTAGCTCTTCCCATCCGGTTTTGCATACAACCAGCTTTTGATCGCAACCTCTTATCCTTTTTGCCTATAGGGCTTATAGTTACGAGGTTGCACCCTATGGGGTATCTTTGGGCCAAGTGTATCATTTGCCAAGACTTGTCAAGAATGGCAGATGTGATTCAAACCCATCCGGCACTCTTGACTCAACCGTGTACCTCAGCGCCTTGATTGCTTTCTACACTTCTTGAGAAAGACAGTATGCCTTAGTTGCCCAACCTATATCCTGGTACATCGCAAGATTAGGTTGAGAATCCAAGGTGTCTAACCCGGATAGGTACCCCGCTTTTGGGTTATACCCTGTAATGTCCATGTACTCAGGTTCCTTGGTGGTGTTCCGGTTTCCCTTAGCCATGCTTATAGGTACCCCCTTAAATGACGTACTTTAGGACTTTGCCTCTTACGAAATGTTGCTTCGCGAACTAAGGTGTACGCCACAAAGGTTTGCCTGTGTAAAATTTCTGCGGCTCTCTTTCTTATTTTGAAAGCTAATCACAGTTTGCGGTTTTTTATTCGCGAGTAATTTTTGCGTCTTTCTTTAATGAAAGCTGATCGCAATAAGAATTTTAAAAATTCGTAATTTTGTTAAGCTTCGTGCGAGCAAACCATATTCGCAAAATGTTTCATGAGGTTTATGGATAATACATTTTTAAATACAATCTATTCCAGGGTCGACCAAGTCTTAAGCCCATGTCTCTCCCTTCTGGATCCATCAGCCGATAAGCTCCACTTCCCACAACCTCTTTGATGACATATGGTCCATCCCATTTTGGTGATAATTTCCTCCATTTTCTTTTTGGTATGGAGGTGTTTTTCGCATAACCAAATCCCCTGGTTTGAACTCACGTTCAATAACTCTTTTGTTATACTCTCGAGCTAATCTTTCCTGATAAACTTTCATATATCGCAACACATTTTCTCTTTTTTCTTCTAAATCATCCAATTCACTTAATATCACCCCTGCGCTTAAATTTCTTTCCCAAGCTTCTTTCTTTGTAGTCGGAATTATAACCTCCGTTGGCAATACAACTTCTACTCCATATGTTAAGAAATAAGGAGACATTCCAGTTGCCTCTCTTCTAGTTGTATTGTATGCACAAACTGCGCTAGGTACTTGTTCGCACCACCCTTTGAGATGTCCTTCTAATTTATTTTTGATCGTGTCTGCGATTATTTTATTTGTTGCCTCTGCCTGTCCATTAGCTTGTGGATATAATGGAGTTGATTTCCCACATTTTATCCTAAAAGCACTGAGTAACATCTCTATATTCTGCCCTTCAAATTGTTTCCCATTATCAGATACTAATTGTGCTGGAACTCCATACCTACAAATAATATTCTCGAATATGAATGTAAAAACATCCTTATCACGAATATGTTGTACTGCTTTTACTTCTGCGAGCTTCGTGAAATAATCTGTTGCGACTATTAAAAATCTTCTCTGCCCAGATCCAGGTAAGAATGGGCCAACAATGTCCAATCCCCATTTCCCAAAAGGCCGGCAGCTTGTTGAAGAGGTTAATGTTGCTCCTGGTGCGTGAGTTCTTTTCCCATGTCGTTGGCATTCTTTACATCGTCTTACCAACAATTTTGCGTCTGTGTGCATATAAGCCCAGTAATATCCTTGTATTTTTTCCCTGTACGCCAGAGATCTTCCCCCACTATGATTTCCAGCTTCTCCTTCATGTAACATCTTCAATATTTTTTCTCCTTCTTCACTAGTTAAACATCTTAGAGGTGGTCCACTGAAAGATTTTCTGTATAAAATCCCTTCTCGTAGTTCATAATTTGTTGCACGACTCTTTAATTTATGTGCTTCTAGTCTGTTTAAGGTACTTCTCCTGTTGCGAGATATGCATGAATTTCCTTTCTCCAATCTGCGATGTTTTCTGCGATGTTGTCCGGTAGTTCCTTTCTACTTCCATCGCAATTGCTTCTTCAATTTCTTCTTCCTCTTTATTCTTGATGGGTGTTGAATTGTTTGGATTTTGATATTTCTTGCATTAGGGTTTGTCATCATACTTGGAATGAATGCAAAAGCATCTGCATGAGTCGATTGTATTTCCTTGTGATATGCCTCCATTTTAGCTTTGGTATCTTCGCAGATAATTCTTCGACGAGTTTCTTGTATTTATTCAAGGAAAACTCATTCGTGGTATATTCCCCTTTAATTTGACAAATTACCAACTGAGAATCACTTGTTATTCTTATACTTTCAAGCTTCTTTTCTATTGCGATCTTCAATGCATGCACTACATCTTCGTATCTGTTTCATTATTCGTAGATGCAAATTCCGTCTGAATGAAAAGGATGTTCTTTCTCCTTCGGTGAAATGAACACAACTCCTACTCCATTCCCCTCTTTGTTGGATGATCCATCTACTAGAATTTCCCATCTATTTGGTTCTGTTAACAAATCTTTTGGATTCCCAAATTCTTCTTCAACATCCATCATCTCTTCTATTGCCTCGTCTTCTTCCAAAGGAAATTCTGCCAAAAAATCTGCGACAACTTGTGATTTTTGCGATGATAATACTTCGTACTTTATCTTATAATGGTTTATTTGTGTATTCCACCTTTCTTTCCTTCCTGATCTTTTTGTGTTCTTCATGACTGACTCAATTGGAACTTTGGTAACTACTTTTATCACATGTGCTTGAAAGTATATTCGCAATTTGAATGATGCATAAACCAGAGCTAAGATTAACTTTTCCATTTTAGAATAATTCCTCTCTGATGTATTAAAAGTTTTGCTGATGTAGTAGATGGGCCTTTCTACTCATGCGTCCGTTCGCAACAAAACTGCACTTAAAGCGTATTGAGTTGTTGCGAGGTATACCAATAATTCTTCATCTTTCTCTGGTTTATGTAATATGGATGTATTCGTGAGATACTCCTTGATCCCTTGAAAAGCTTTTTCACATTCATCAGTCCACCTGAATTTTTCTCCCTTCTTAAGTATGTTGAAGAAATGTTTGCACTTATCTGACATTCGCGAAATAAACCTTCCAAGTGAAGCTAAGAGTCCATTCAGCTTTTGCACTTCTTTTATTGTTGCAGGTGTTGGCATGTCACGAACTGCTTGTACTTTTTCTGGATCAACTTGTATTCCCACCTTTGATACTATGTATCCCAAGAATTTTCCTGACGCAACACCTATTATACATTTTTCAGGATTTAATTTGATGTTGAATTTTCTCATTTGCTCAAATATTTCCTTCAAGTCCCGCACATGGTCTTTGGCTTCTTTACTTTTTATCAACATATCGTCTACATACACCTCTAAGGTTTTATGTATCCATTTTGTGAACACCTTTTCAACCATTCGTTGATAAGTAGCACCCGCATTTCGTAAACCAAATGGCATCTTCACATAGCAATATAAACCTCTTGGAGCAAAAAATGCAGTATGTTCTTGGTCTTCTTCTGCGAGTGATATTTGATTGTGCCCTTTATACCCATCAAGTGAAGTGACTCTGTCATGTCCTGCAGCTGATTCCACCATTTGTGGTATATCTGGCAATGGAAAACTATCTTTTGGACAGGCTTTGTTTAGATCAGTGAAATCTATGCAAATCCTTATCCCTTTATTCTTCTTCGGAACAATGACCATATTCGCAATCCATTCTGGATATTTTGCTTCTCTTATGATTCCCGCATCCAACATCTTTTGCAATTCTTCTTCTATTTGTGTATGGTAATTTTGCGAAATCTTTCTTATTCTTTGTTTAAATGGTCTCACACTTTTATTTATGTTCAATCTATGACACGCCACTGATGGATCAATTCCTGGTATTTCATCTACACCTCCTGCGAATATATCTTTGTATTCTCGCAAAAGATCAATAGTTCTTTTTTTTTCTTCTTCATCCATCTTAGTTCCAATTCGCAAGATTAAAGGCTCCTCTTTACTTCCAATGTTTATTTCTTTGGTTGATTCTGATGCGACATAACTAGGACTTTGCTCTCCCATAGGTGTTGGCTCTTTGATTATTTTCATTGGCTCTCCTTCTTTTTCTGGGATCTCACTTGGTATTCCTCTTCCTTCTTTTGCTCTTATTGTGTACACCCTGAACTCTTCTTCCTTTTTTGCTTCTTTCGCAAGTTTTCTGCGGAACTATTTCTTTCTAGCTCTTCCTCCGCACTGTTTTACTTCAGTCTGATAACAGAATTTTGCACTATCAAGATATCCTTTTATATCTTGTATTCCGCTTGGTGTAGGAAACTTAATTGACTGATGTAATGTCGAAACAACAACTTTAATCGCATGAATCCATGGTCTTCCTATCAACATATTATATGGAGATTCCATATCTACTACGCATAAAACTATGTGTGTTTCAATTTCTCCCAGTGATACTCGTAACATTTGTAGTTGCAGGAATTCCCACACTACACCCTATTCAAGAACTTATCAATATTTATGACATAATTTGAAGATTAAAGACACTTTTTCATTAATATGATCTTTAAGGAGTTACAGAAATCAAGACCACAAAACCCTTGATAAAGATTTTCTCTCTCCTAAAAACTTTCCTAGCACTCAAAATTTCATCTCTCTCTCTGGAACTATTCATTTCCTTTATATAGGTATTTACATAGTGGATTACAGCTCATGACAGCTCATTTACAGCTAAGATTCCCTTTAATTTCGGATCTAGGTTCCTGCGATAAATCGCAGGTAGCACCGCCTTAATATTTCGCAGGCTTTATAGATTTATCGCAAAAATGTCACGCTCTTCTCATGTTTCTGTCGTTTTCATCCTATATGTCATTCCTTACGTCACCTTGAGATGATGTATCGTAGAACTGTTGTTTATTATTGATGTATCGCAGTACTGTTGTTTATTCCGAAGGAATATTGTTGTGAAAATATTCTGATCCTACATCTTGCCTCTTCTCATATCTTTTCTGCGAAGAAGATGAAGATTATGAGAATTTAAGTTTCTTGATTTGCCGCAACTCCTTGTCTTTTCACATTCCCTTCATTCTGACACGTCTTTGCATCCATCGCTAGATATTCTACGTGTGTTTCTTCTTTCATTTATTCCTTGACACGTCTTTTTTCAACCGTTGAATTCTGACCATTCATGTCTTTTCTTCATTAAATGCATTGATGTTCTCGAGAATCTTCTTTTCTTATAAATATCTTCTTCGCTATTCTCCCCTTTTCTTTTTACTCTCTCTTTTTTCTTGTTTACTTCTTCTCTGCAACTTTACTGTTCTTCATCTTCTTCCGCAAATTCTGGATCTATTACTGTCTCAATTTTATTTCTTTGTTCTTACTTCTTTATCCAAATCATCGTTCCCATACTAAAAAATGGCCCCTGCTAAAAAATTAGGTCAACCCACTTTGAAAAAACACCAGCAGAAGCTTCAATCCTTAGGTTTCAAACTTTCTGAGATCCCTGGTCAATCTTCAGACTCTGATCTCTCCATTGATCTAGCTTCAAGATTTCCTTCTTCTAATGAGAAGATCCTTGTTTCGCTAGGTCAATTAGAAGCTGGCCTTCCTATCCCTCTTTATAACCCAGATCTCCCTCTTTTTTATGAAATTATTTCTCATGTTAAAATTTCACGATCAATCTGCTAATTGAGTGGAGATTGTATTCGCCTCATTCTTGAATATGCCTTTCGTGGAGCTGGTAAAGGATCTCGCTATCCTGATTCTGCGAAACATCCTGATTTTGAAGATATCCCAATTATTCCAGCGAAATATACCGTGGAGAATTTCTTTGCGAATTATCAAGTGATTCCAATGAAGAAAGAAAGCACGTGTTGGGCTGTTCGTTTGAATAGGGATAAAAAAGTTGCGAAGGATAAAATTCTTATGCAAGATATAGACTATCATTCAACAAGAAACAATGGTCCACGTTTCTCCAAGGATGATAAATGGTGCAGATTTCCTCTCCTTCTTGAAGGTCCATATATTTCTGGTACTCTTAGCCTTCCTGCGAATCCTACATATCTTGCGGCGTATCACCCTTGGGTTTTTAATTGGCCTGAAAGGAATTCTGAGGTATATCTCGCGAAATTAATCATTATTCGCAGACTTAGATAAATATATTATTCTTACTAATTATTGAACTATCTTTTATCAGATTGGAAAAATGAAAGCTAGCTACGCCAGTACTGGGAATCCCAATCTCCTACAAATTTTGAAAACCTTCACAGATGAAGTAAGAAACGTTCTTTTATAACTTTTAACAATATATTGTTGCCCCTGTTTCTTATCTTTATGTGTGATTGTTTTCAAGGAAATTCCATTTGTCGCGGTGGTTGAAGCCAAAGATAAAGGCAAAAGAGTATTAACTCCAAATGAAAGTTCTGGTACTTCCCCTCGCCGCAATAAAAATCAAACCACAAACGATCCTCCAGAGAAGAGAAGAAAAACTCAACCACTTCTTCCACTTAGATAGGATTCTATTACCGCTGAAAAATATAATGAACTTGAAGAAAATGATGGGGTGGATCATGACGTTACCGTGGGCACTTCAACACATATTTCTTCCGCAAGAATTAGATCTGCGATGGGCTTCTCTCATCCTAAGACTCCAATGGATCAATTGTCAAATATTTTTAGGAACCCCATGCAAGGTGTTGGTGAGGATGATATAACTCGTACTTGCGATTATCTCTCGAAAATTTGTGACGCTTCGATCTTGACTAATAATAAAGATCTTAAAGGAGTCTCAAGATCTATCGACCCAGGTTTTCTTCATGCGCTAGCTTCACTGGTATGCCCCTTTCCTTTATTTTTCTTGTAGTAAATTTTACATTTATCATGAGTATTGAAAATCTTTTACTTATCCTCACTCATTTTCTATTTTATGTCGCAGACTGCTAGAGCTTATTTTTCTGTTGCTTCAGAATTAGAAAACAGATTATCAACATCGCAGAAAAGGCTTACTGATTCTCAATCTGAATCTGCGACACTTCGTGAGAAAAATAAACAATATGAAACTGAAATATCCCTTCTTCGCGAAAAATGCAAACAATTGGAAGTATCTGGGAATACTGAGCTCCTTAATAAAAACAAATCGCTTGAAGTAGAAATTGAAGTTCTTTAACAAAAATTAGTTGACAAGGAGAAGTTCTGTAAACAAATTATTGGTATAAATCTTTTTTCTCTTTAATTTTTTTTTTTTTTTTACTTTTCTTCATTCTCGCTATTTTAGCTTATTTGAGCAACCATTTTGCAGATGCCTATAATCTTACTGATGAAGCTCTTATTCTCAATTCTTTTGATGAACCCAGAGATTAAACCACTCTTCTTCAGCGTCTTAATGACGCTTTAAATAACTATTCAGACGAAAAAATTAACACTCTATCCATTGATGAGCTTAAACATCATGTTTCCCTTATGAGAATGGACTATAGATCTACCTTGAGTATGTCCAATAGTTTAAAGACTTGCAAAGATGAGTTTAGAGAAAAGATTAAAGTCTTAAAAGCCAAGAAAAATGAACTCGAGAAGGATAAAGAGCGCATTACTCTTCAGGGTGTTGAAGCTCTATCAAAATTCCGCAATACCCTTATTGACACTGAACTTGAGAGAGATAGGCTTAAGAATGAAAATATTAAACTTCTTAAAAGAGAAGAACAAATCCGTTCCCATCTTCTCATTCAAAGTGATGATGAATTCTCATGGGCTGCGACAATTCTCGATAATGCTAGGAAAAATTTAGCGATAGATGTCAGTCTTCATACCGAGCAAGCAACCTTGATACAAGAAATGATTCATGAAAGAGAAGGTTATTTATTGTTCCTCCAACATCTTTATATTTCTTGTAGATTTTCAGCAAATTTCTAATTTGGTGTTGTATCATCGCAGAATCTGAAGAAAAACATTCCACAAGGATAGCAGAACTTGAAGAAGAAAAAAGTGGTCTTGCGAAAAATCTTGTTTCCCGCAATGATAAAATCTCTAGACTGCGAGAAAAAATAAAAATATCCAACTCCAATTTACGTAGTAATCTTCTCACCGTTCGCAATAACGCTATTGAGAAAGTTTGTAAAGATAATGATCTTCCTCTTAGTCTATATCCTTGTCTCTTAGATAATATCCCAGCCAGTTCTGAAGTACCAGTTATTTCTGACAGTGAGGCTGATATAGATGAGAATGAAAGCGAAGATGAAGAAGAAACTGATGATGAAGATAACGAAGACAAAGATGAAGATAATGATGAAGATAAATCTCAATAGTTTTGTTTTTTCTTTTTAACCTTCTCTTGCATTTCTCTCTTTCTTTCTTGCGATAATTATCTGCGACAAATTGTATCATTCTTTCTGCAAGATATTTGTAACTCCTGATGTCCTTCAATATATAAATTCCCTTTTTTGCTTCTATCTGTCTGTTATTTATATGAATTTATCATATAATGATGAATAACAATATTTACCATGCTATACATCGTTCCCATACTTGCCTCTTGTTATTAATCTGCAATATGATAAATGAATTATCGCAAATATTTCTGCGAACAATCTATTATATGATTCGCAGATATAACTTCTCTTGTGGTCTTATTTCGCCTTCCTAGTTAAAGGTCTTATTATGCCACTTTTATGCGACAAGATCGCAGGACATTCTTACTTTTACATGTAATAATCCATTGATCTTGCCTTATCATTATTTTAATTTCTGCGACAATATGATAAATCTAAGCCATCTTGTGAGATTAATCTCTCTTTGCTTTTTAAGACTTATGACATTGCCGTCTTTGCGATTTATATCCTCTTATTATTAATTTCATTTATCTCATCTTTTGACCTTATCGCAAAAACCCATTGATCTCATCTTAACATTTCTCTTTAGGATTTTTGGCCAGTCACGCGGCAATATGAAGGGCCTAAATATTCTTGCGAAAATAAAGTCCCATGACATTGATGTCTCTGTCACGCGACAATATGACGGGCCTAAATATTCTTGCGAATATAAAGCCCCATGACATTGCCATCTTTTTTGATACACAGCTCCCTAATGGAGGGTATCGCCCTTATCTCTCCCCCGGTTGCCCCTTCAAGGATTATACATCGGCCATACAAGACTAGCACTTTCCCATCCGGTTCTGCCAACAACCAGTTGTTTTCGCAGCCTTGTCCTTTATGCCTTATATGGCTTATAGTTACAAGACTGCACCCTAAGTGGGGTTTTCTTCGGGCCGAACACATCGTAAGCCAAGACTTTCCATGGATGGCCAGGGTAGGTTCATCCATCCCGGGCACCCACAGCTCAACCGTGTACCTCGGCGCCTTGATCATACGTTGCATTCCTTAGGAGAAACTCTTGGGCGCCCAACCAGGGTATAACCTTATATAATTGGGAATCCAAGTTATCTCTCCCGGATAGATTTTCTATAATCCCAATTCTCCATGACTAGGTTCCAGCAGCGGTATAGCCTTTCCCATAGCCATGCAAAGAGATACCCCCCTTATGACGCACTTTAAGGACATTGCCTCTTACGGAATAGAATCCGCGAACTAAGGTGTACGCCATAAAATTTCGTCCCATTCTTATATATTTTTAGGCGATTTGCGCCCGTCTTTATGCATTTGCATTAAAAATTCTTATATGATTCGAAATCATCATCTCTTTCTTTTAATAGAAAAGAAATTCTTACTTTTGAACAAAGTTTTTCTTTTAATATTCTGTGTGCATATTTCTTGTTGTTCTTGTTTTTCGATTGTTCGCAACATGATATTGTTGCACTTCTTTTCTTCTTTAACGAATGATTATTCGCCATTTCTTGTTACTTGTTTATTTATCGCAACACCTTATGCTTCGTTGTTCTCCTGCGAAGAATAAAGATTTCACCTTTTTCCCATATTCGCCTGATTTACCACCATTGATTCTTTTGGCACAAACTATTCTTGTAATATATCCTTTCCCCGCAACTCTATATTATCCACCATCAATTTCTCTGCTCTCTGAGTTTGCCTCCTGTTATGTTGCCAATTACGATTTCGGGTGTTTCTTTCTTCGCAAGTATTAATGTCAACTTCATAACACTTTTTTCCTTCAAACCAATCACCTTTAATTATCCCAATACCATGAGGATGTGGAAACTTTATGCATTGATGATATGTGGATGCTATGCCCAAGATCCCATGGAGCCATGGTCTTCCAATTAAGGCATTGTAAGGAGATTCTATATCCACTACACAAAACTTGATTTTTGAAGATATCTTGTTCAATGGAATTTCCATAGTAATTTATCCTTTTGGCTTGTTTGCAGTGCCATTAAAACCATAGATCTTGTAGGTTGAAGGGATTAACTCATCATCTCTTCCACCCATTGTGCGATAAGTATGATAAAACAAAATGTCCACCGAGCTACCAGTGTCAATTAAAACTTTATCTATTGCCCAAGACTCACTTGCTGCATCACCATCATCTTCTTGTTCTTCTTCTCTGTATTTTGGATTTATCTCTAACTTCACCACCAATGGGTTGTCATGCATCTTCCCGGGTTCTGGTATCTCTTCTGCAGTAAAATAAATAACTTGCTTCTGCCATTCTTCTAACGGAGAAATCTTCGCAATATTCATCACCTTTCTTCCTTCTATATCCCTTGCAAATACTCTGCTTAGCACATTGTCATGGAAATCCTCTATCGTTTTCTGCGAATGTACAATTGAATTACAAAATAGATTTTTTGTTGTAGCTCCTACTTCAATGACAAATGTTTCGGCTTCTTTTGCAACATTAACTCTGCGAATTTCTGGTGCTTGTGACAATTGTTGCGGTTGTAAATATCTTGCTAGAAAATGATTTAATTTTCCCTGTTCAATCATTCGCAAAATGATTCTTTTCACATTTCTACAATTATTCACAGAATGACCATGAAAATGATGATAAGGACAAAATTCTTGATTTTGGTTGTTGGGATGTGGTTCTTTCCCCATGTTCCAGGGTGAGGGTATATTCTCCATCAAAATAATCGCTTCCCAAATCTTGTCTATACCGGTATTTAAAGGTGGCAATTTGATGTCTTCCCACATATTCCTCTGACCTCTTTGCTCTCTTGAATAATCATGCCTCTGTCCACCATAAGTCTCCTGCGGTTGATCAAACCTTGGGACCTTATTATTGTTATTGCGATTATAAAAATTTCTCTCCTTTTCCAATTCCTCTTGATCTCTACTCCCCATTGCTACTATCTTATGTTGATTATCAGTCTCCATTTTCTCACGCGGATTTTGGGAAGTACTTGCTAATGTATTAATCATCCTTGGTAATAAACTTCCATTTGCTGCGGCTAAACTTGTGCCTGCGTGAATTGGATAAGACTCCATCTCATTTTGTTTTTCCTCCAAAGCGATATATTTTTATTGCAATTCTCGCAGTTATGTCATAGTGATTGTGTTTTTAACTCTGAAGACCTAGATGTATAATAGATTTGTCGCAAACATAGCATTTATGAAGGACAAAATGAGATATCTTTCATCTACTCTTCCTGCCATTTCACTACACATTGTCCTCCATCTTATCGTTAAGTGCTTTAAACTCTCACCCACTCTCTGTTTTAATCCAAACACATCTTCAATTCCAGGTCGCGTAAAATTATTGCTGATGTATGCTCCTAAGAAAGTAGTTTGCAAGTGCATGAACGAAGTTATTGTATTCTTGGGAAGACTCTCGAACCACTTCAGTGCTTCGCCAGTTAAACTTGACGCAAAATATTTGCACAAAACGACATCATGGTTCTCCCATTGTAACATACATCGAATATAAGCTTTGATATGTTGGACAGCACACGTAGTCCCATCAAATATACTGGTCAACACCGGTAAATTGCATTTTGGAGGTATCCCTCCTAATTGTACCTCTTGAGTAAATGGAGTTTTCGCAGCTTCTTCGATTGCCTCATCAAGTTGTCTTCTTCCTCCTTCTCTTCTGTTATTTATCATTCCCTCATTTCTGCTAATTCTCGCAAGATTTGTTCATTCCTATCAGAATTTTGCTCCATTAGCCTTTTCAACGCAGCCTCTCTTCGTCTGCGTTCATGTCTTTCTTGTCTTGCGATGTTTCGCGCTTCTTCTCCAACATCTTGGTTTTGCCTTCTTCTGCGATTTTCTTCTTCTTGCAAGTTAATTTGTCTTTCATTCTCCTCTCCGCGAATTTCCTCATCTCTTACTGTTTCTCTTCGTTGCCTTTCTATGTCTCTGCGAATTCTCTCATATTCCTCATTGAGATTATCATTATTACGATTTTGCGCACGTCGTCTTTCCCGATTATCATGATTATTCTGACGCAACGCTGTTTGAATTTCTCGTTCTTCTACTTCTGCTCGCAATCTCTCTCTTTCTCCTGCTAAATGTACTTGCTCAATATAATGTCTCTCAATATCGTCTTCGATTATTTTGCGATTTCTTCGAATCTCTTCATCACGTAACATTCTCCTTGTCTCTTCTTGATTCTCTCCCTCATCCTGATTATGTCTAATGTCTAAAGTTTCACCGCTTGGAATGTATCGATCATTTATCAAATTCTCGCCAATATTTTGTATAAGGAGATTTTGTCTTGTTTCTTCTCTATATGATCTTGAATTTGATCTCATGCTGCTTCTCGATCTTCTGTTTTGCAACCTCAAATTTTCCATTCTTAATTCATGATTTTGCCTTGTAAGATTGGCACGTTCTTCTGCCTCTAATCTTCTTTCTTCCTGTATCCTTTGTCTCAAATCATCTACTACTTCATGCCCTTCATGAATTAGTCCTCCATCCATTTCTTGATTTCTTTCCTCTTCTTGATTTTCCGCCTCTTCTATCGAATCCGACCTCCAAGTATGCACACTTACTCTATCATAATCCACATTTATATCTTGTGCTCGTGTTTGTTGATTCGGTGGTTGGATTGAATTTTCTGCTCCATTTCTCATTCTACTCCTTCCTGATCTGATCCTTAAAGATCCTTCCAATTCACCTGTTCCTTCCCTTGCAATTCTTTTACTTCTTCTCACTGTTGTTGGTGGTTCTGATGTATTTCTTCTCCTTCTAGCCATTTCTTCAATTCTAATAATTTATTCAAATCTTCAAGCTGTAATTTGAAATTTCTCAAATTGATTCTCCCTGTTTCTGGGCGCCAAAATGTAGTTGCAGGAATTCCCACACTACACCCTATTCAAGAACTTATCAATATTTATGACATAATTTGAAGATTAAAGACACTTTTTCATTAATATGATCTTTAAGGAGTTACAGAAATCAAGAACACAAAACCCTTGATAAAGATTTTCTCTCTCCTAAAAACTTTCCTAGCACTCAAAATTTCATCTCTCTCTGGAACTATTCATTTCCTTTATATAGGTATTTACATAGTGGATTACAGCTCATGACAGCTCATTTACAGCTAAGATTCCCTTTAATTTCGGATCTAGGTTCCTGCGATAAATCGCAGGTAGCACCGCCTTAATATTTCGCAGGCTTTATAGATTTATCGCAAAAATGTCACGCTCTTCTCATGTTGATGTCGTTTTCATCCTATATGTCATTCCTTACGTCACCTTGAGATGATGTATCACAGAACTGTTGTTTATTATTGATGTATCGCAGTACTGTTGTTTATTCCGCAGGAATATTGTTGTGACAATATTCTGATCCTACAACATTATTTCCCCTTTGGATTTTGTTGCAGATTTCCCCAATCCATGGATAAGATATTCTGAATTTGTGATTTCTTCATCTTTGATCCCCATCCCCTTAAGTGCATGATAAAATATAATATCAATAGAACTCCCTGTATCAATCAAAACTCGGTTTAATTTCCATTTTTCTATAGATTTTGTAGCTTTCCTTTCTTCTCGTATGATCGGGATTGTGACTACTAATGGTGAAGTGTGGTTCAAGTCTTCATTTGGAATTTCTGCTACTGAAAACATGATTTTCTGCTTTTCCCATTCTTTCAAAGTTGTTATTTTCTCCACCTCCATGATCTTTCTTCCTCTACAATCTCGTTTGTGTATTTTTCCCTTTATGTTATTATGAAATTCATCAATCATTGTCTTTGTGATCATATTACATTCTTCTTTTTTGCAACCTTCATCTACTGATTCCATTTGATCTTCAAATCTCCAAAATTCCTTCAAATTTCTGCTATGATGATCTTCAAACCCCTCCATGTTTCTAGCGCCAATTATGTAGTTGGTGAATATCCTACAACTACACCCTCAGTAGAATTGGTAAAACTTAAGAAGTTCATGATGATGAACAACAACTTTCTTATTAATGCTCTCAATTTATTACAAGAAATATCTAAATGGAACTAGAATAGTTACAACTTTCTCTATTCTCTTTCCCGAAATGTTTTCTCACACTCACCAAAATAACCTCCCCAATTTAACATTTGAACTACTATTTATAGTGAAATCTTTACAACTGTAATAACCTGCGAGGCACCATAACTTATGATCGCAAGCTTATTTTATACTCGCAAACTTTTCATTCTTCTCCCGCGTTTCTTTTACCATCATGTTATTTTGTGACACTTTCCTCTTATAGTCGTTGTTATATTCGCAACCCAATATCTTGCGATATTCGGTACCTACACATGACTAAAAGAAAACATATCAACTTTGTTTAGATGCAATCATGTAGTCGAAACTAAATGCATTCATCAAAGAGTTCATAAAGATACAAGAAAACTCCTACAATATTCCACAGCCGTACTCCCCACAAAGATTTGGCAATTAAGTACAAGTTCAATTAAGAAATCTCCCCCATATAATGCCATTCCCGAAAGAACAACAAGAGCGACCTTACTTTTACAAGAAAAGAAGGATTCTTTGGACATTAACAAATTACATGAAACATGAATTTGTATTCATAAAACTCAATTAAATTAATCACAAGAGAACCTACGATTAATTTAATTGGAAATGCTCAACATAAGAGAAATTATGGAGGCACACAGTATTTTCACATAGAAGTGGATCATGGAAAGACCAATACTACGGAATATTCAAAGATTCATTCTATTTTTCATCAATATTTGCATAAAGAGATATAATAGACCTAATCTTTGCAACCAAAAGTTCATCCTATCTTCATCAATATTTTCATAATGACATAGTAAGCTTAACTTTTGACATATATGGGACAATCACAGTTCACAGACGTAAACACACATATCCCATAACTTTTTTACAATATATAAAACCAATGAAGATTAATACTGCAAAATCATCTTCCAAATAAACTTCAGAATTTAAATAAATAAATCTAAAAACATTGCAAGATGAAAATCGTTGGCAATAGCTATGTGTACTCACAATAATGGCTATTCCGAACCCTAGTTATCCTTTTTAAAAAACAAGAATAAATTCTCATAAGAAGTTTCCTAGACAAAATAAAAACAACAAGCAAAAATCATAAGACTCCAAAACCAACAAAACCGATCATGAGCGGAAATCAAAGACCACTTTCGAAACCCCCACGAGTCTTGAGTCCTTTGAGATTGTGATTGACAACATTCACTGCTTCTTTAGAGAAGATATCCTCATTGAGAAGATCTTTAACATGTGTCTTCATGAGAACAAGGTCAAAATTAACCTCTTTTAACTTAGTTCATAACACATCAAAACCCTTCATGGTATCAACGAGTTGCAGTTTTGCTTCCTCAAAGTATTTAAGAAAATCATGAACCACTTCAGCAGAAACCGTATCCTCATTCTCAACATCCCGATGAGTATAGGCATAGTAGCATCATAATTTTGATTATTATCTTCTACTAGGGTTCTTTTCTTCCTCCCTTTGGACTCGAAACCAATACCCTTATCAAGAAAACCTCTTACAAAACCACTAGAGCGTGAAGGTGAAGACATTCTTGACAAAACAACAATAACCTAGAGTATGCGTACGTGACTCAATAGGTTTGGTATTTAAATGGTTTCTTAGGAAAGGTAACTTTTAGGGTTTCTAAAGAAAGTTCGTGACAAGTAAGTTGGGTACCCGTACGAACACAATCTGAACCCAAAAAAAGAAAAAGAAAACAGAACAAAAAACGAAATGTACTTTAAGACTCAACAGTAGTTTTGCTACGTGAAGATTTTCTTTCACAAATTCTTGGCTCAATAAATTTTATATCTCAATAGAGAAACAATTTAGAGCACAAGAGTAGCAGGAAACTTAGTTGCAACAGAAACTTCTTCGAAACAAAAACAAGAAAAATGAAAAAATTCTTGAGACACGAACAATACTTAGGCAGTGCTGTCTGTAGACAATAGTTTAGATATGAACGATAAGAAAATAGCTCGACTAATTAGAAAGCATTTACCAATAAGTATACCTGACCATATCTCACTCAACCAGGATTTTTCGTGTGAGTGAGATTTCAACCTTGTAATGAATTAGCACAACTATGAGCGATAAGCTCCCTAAGTGAATGGTGTTCACGGTTGAGTCTCTTTTTCCTTTTAATTCTAGGAAATAATCCTTTTTGATGTGAAAAATTATCATAAAACTTACTATCATCAAGATACGACGCATAGTATGGATTCTTACCTGAAGAGTTTTGTCTAGAGGGATTCGACATCCTGTTGATGAGATCCTTGTATCCTTCAATTATCAAATTCAGGTTCTCTTTCATATCTCCATTTTTGCTTTCTTCTAGTACCTTTTTCACATCAAGAATGATTGCATCTCCATTTTTAACCGAAGAAGATCCTTGAAATATTCTTGGACGATTTGTGTTAAAATGGCTTTTGTGATCTTGAACATTCGAAGAACAAATATAACTGACTTTCCTGGAAGGATTCACATGGTGAGTACTAAAACCAATTGGTTTAGAAAATAAAGAAGAAAATAGATGATCAAGAAATCCTTCACCATTACTAAGCGTTAACAGGATTCAGGGGAGAATCTACAGTGGGGTTACTATCCCCCATAGGTTTTTTGAAAAAGTAAAAATCGTCCGATATTTTCACCCGAAATCACGTTATGTCCCCACAATATTTACCAGAATTATCTGTATAAATGAAGTTAATTTTAGCCATATTTCCATATATAATTCCACAAAATACCAGACCATCCAAAATTTAAGGATTGCTTGGGGAAACAATCCCTAATTTACCGTAAATAAGGTGATTTCATTAGGTTAAAACTTCATATAACGAATGATGTCAACTGCTGAAGACTCATCAGTTTTGACTTTTAGCAACAACAATTCCGTTCTCAAGGAAGAAGAAACAAAAATGATTAATTGTTCTCTTTTCATAAATTCCATTACACCCACTTTCAATTCTGTTGGAAACACCAAATCGCTCTGGCGTTTTTTTTTTTTTTTTAGCTAGACGCATCTAGCAAACGGTTCTCACTTGAATGCATTCACCACTTTATGATTTTTACCAAATACCAAAGCTTAACAGCAAAACAAGTTTTCTTTATGTCCTGGTCATTTACACTCTGACCAATTTCAATTAATTAGCATTTTCAATTATTCTCCTAGTCATCCAAATCCAATGCAGTGTGCCAAAATCAAGTTGCCTGCCTTTTGAACTCTTCCAAAAATGATTGCTTTAATCCTCCTAGTTTGCACAACAAACCCTTAATGTAAAATGGAGAAAAGTGTTTCATGTGCATATAATTAACTTCGGTCTTAATTGTTTTCAATCTATTCGTGCATATGGTGGGTTCCAACAGTGATTTTGCGATCAAATTTTCCCATTACTTCATCATAATTGGTTGTGGTAACTTCCGGTTTATGTGTATTATTTATTACATACAAAATAATTAAATTAAGAGTCTATCCCCAAAGGTTACTCAAATTTTTCATTTTCTTCTTCTATAATTAGTAATTTATGCGGATCGATGAAATTGGGATTATTATGATATCAGTTTATCATCGTTTTGTCAATTACACTTCTTGTTATGATTTTTGATAATTAATTGTGCCCCTGTTAAAAAAAAAATCTGGATTCGCCATTGACAGAATTATAATACTTATCTATCTTAAGTTAGAACCATTTATCACCAACCGTAGCATAGCAGCCAGAGCAGTGTTATTCCCAAAGTTTCTTATGTAACCGGATACCGAAGCTCTCACATATCAAATTCTATCCAACCGAACCACCAAGTAGTAGCACACTCAAGGTATAACCCAATCGGAAGCTTTAAGTTATGTGAACTTTGGTTGATCCTAGTAGTTATACTCTTAGCGCAAGGTCCAGTTTCTAGTGTTGTCTTCACACATGATTGCTCCACAGAATCCCTCTGAGAGGTCTCACGTTCTCTACTTGTATAAGGGTTATTCAACAATTACACAGATATCCTACCCTTTACTAGCAATAGAATGATCAAAATATTAATCTAATTGTTCACTTGAATAATCTGAAAATCAATCATAAACCCTAAATATAGCGGAAAAAAAACGATGATGATTAAAACTCTAAATAGCTTTGTATTAATAATAAAGTTTCACGCTTAGAACATTGAATTCATCCTTAATCAACAAGGATTTAGCTACTCATATTACAAAGAAGAAAAATATGAATAATGGTGGTTTCCCCCTAAAGGGGTAAACCCTAGGTTTTTGATGTAGAAGAAACCCTAGGTTATGATATGAGATGATATTCTTTGGAAGGCCTAATACCTATTAATATAGGTTTACAATGCTTGGCCTCCAAGTATCCTAGTCGGTTAAGGAACCCGACCCTAAAAAGTAATAATTAAAGACCCTAAACAAAGTTCGGGACTTTTGGTCTTCAAGAGTATGCATACCCATTCGCATACTTAAATTTCAGTTAAATCCAGGGAAATATAGTATGCATACCCATTTGCATACTGAAAATCCGTTTGCATACCCGTTTGCATACTTTTCCTGTCTTCGGTATTCGATAAAAAGCTTGTTTTGCCCACAACTTCTTCGTTCGAACTCAGAATGACCTCATTCTTTTTGAATTCTTTTCCTCTTTCAATTCTCTTCAAGATGGTGATGAGAAATCCTGAACTTGAATGAGTTAATCTTGGTATTTGGCCATCTCTTGATTTTGGGCGTTATGCTCCTTTTCGTCGCACTTCTTCAACTTCTCTTGGACTTGGGCACTTGGATACTTGGAATACCTCTCTCCTTAGCTCTTTTTAGCAATTTTTAGCTCCTTTTTGGATGATTCACCTAATAGAGGCAAATAAGAGAAAACAAGAGTAATAATACGAATACATGCAAGAATAATAGCTAAAACGAGTATGGAATGGACATTAAAATCATATGAATTATGCACTTATCAAATTCCCCCATACTTAGATTTTGATACTCCTCAATCAAACTAAATAAAACTAATCCTAAATACAACAACTCCATTTTGTTGAGAATACAGTTACACTTAGCTAATGCAACATGCCTTTAAACCCCTAGGTGTCCCTAGTGGACGAGTTATAGTCTCGTGAGGTTTTACAAGAGGTATACCCACAAAACCTACTCCAATATCTATCCTTGGAAGAACCACTAAGGATAGACTCAAAGTATAAAGCCAAATAATTAGATTGCATATGTTCTTTAGCAGCAAACATCCCACATATATTCCAATCATCACACATAAGAAATTACTTACGTGTGACATTCAACTTGTTTGCAAAACTCTACTAAGATAGTCATCGTACTTGTTGCAACGTTTTCCGAAATACTCGCATACTGAAATCACATGGATAGATAAGAGAATGCAAATAGAAAAGTGAAGTGTGCAAATGTTGACTAAAGTGAAAAGATGTTACCCACAATACTTGTATGAATGTCGTTAAAGGATTTTTATTTATAGCGCAATAGTTAAGAGAAGTACCCATTTAACTTGACCACATGGTTAGATACTCTAAGCGCATGTTTCCCTTCAGCAAGTATGTTATAGTTGCCTTGGATCCTACGTTCCACGCTTGTTTAGGCGACGGAGACAAGGACAACGTTTCACACATACTGCTATCCAAGTGTCGAGAACCTCATCAATAGTCTTTTTGACTTGCTATATTATGATGATAGGTTTCACTCATTTCATCGACTACATGATTAATTCCCATGGATCCTTCATTCCACGATTGTTTAGGCGACGGAGACAGGGAGAATCTTCTCTTTGTATTTTTAATAAAATGTCTGTAATGAATAGAAGCCTACTATATAGATTTTTTATTTTTGGCTCACTCTTTATGAGTGTAAGATAATTTTCTATGGGGCTTTTATACAAACTCAACCAATGATTACCTTGCTACAACATCCATGGTGAAAAGGCGAGGGACCCAAATATACCTCAAGCTATAACTTTTCCTTCCTATAAGTCATTTCTCCGAAAGTGATTGTCTATAGACTGAGTCGAGACAATACAACAAATCGGTTCACACTTCGTGTGATTGTCTATGGATACGAGATCGAGACAATAAAACAACGAAGTGTGTTTATTTGATACAAAGGTTCGGACTTAACCAAACTAAATATGATTGCGTATCAAGTAAATATGAATTAACGTTTGTGCAATTTACTTTAATTATAATAAAATAATTATAATGCGGAAATATAAAGTAAATGACACAACAATATTTTGTTAACGAGGAAACCGCAAATGCAGAAAAACCCCTCGACCTAGTCCAGAATTGAATACTCTCAGGATTAAGCCGTTATACAAAATAAACCAACTTTGTATAGTTGAGTCCAAGCAACTAAACCTATAGTTCACCTATTTCCGTCTGTATTCCCACGCCTCCAACCTGTAAACAAGTCACGCACTTGGACCAATTCCTTTGGTTCGTATTCCAAACAGTAAAGGAATAACAAATTTGTTTGGTATCAACTCTCTTCAACCAAGTGATATGAGTTGCGTAAAGGCTCCAAGATCTATCTTATGTTCAATCACCAAATGGTAATTGTTGAGATTTTGTAATCAATACCTCTAATCCCAAGGAAATGTATGGATGCCGATCTTCACAACCATTCTATCAAAATACCACAAGGATAAATCGATTATAGTTGGATCCTCTATTACCGAAACAAGTATTGTGCACACCAAAGATTATATAACCAAGTCATAAATCTTATATCTCTTCTTTTTCTTCAAATCTTTTTAGATCATCAATAAATACCTGCACACAACTACTTGAATCTCTTGTGATCAATCACACACATAACGGAGTCTGTTAACAATGGATTATCACAAGATCGTATTTAGATCTAACAACAGTCTAAAGATCCATGTCGAAACCTTGAACTATTTTGAGTGAATCTTATATCAGAAGAGAAGATTCTCAAGCATAAAAAAACTAGGTGCAATCAAAGTTCAACCATTGTTAGTTAATCAAATCAATATGAAAACTAAAGATAAACCTAAATTATCTAGTTTCCCACCAACGGTACGTGCTAGAGCTTCTCAATCCCAAAGAAGAATTTAAACTGAGCGGCCGTAAGAGATTTCGACTTATTAGGTTACTCTCTTCTCCAAATAGGCGGCTTCACCAGTAACAATACAACAGAGGAAGCTTACTGTCACGAAGGATTAGTTTGCTAGAAATGCAAACTCAAAGTATTTATAGACAAGGAATTTTGGACACCAAGGAATTCCCAAAACCGAAAATTTTCTCAAGATATTCAATATTATTACAAATTCGGTTTTCATAATTCCTGAGAATGCACTGTCCAAATTTATGATCGAAATCTCCTTGGAAAATCTTTAACCAGTAAATGCACATTACTAATTCTTATTTTCCATATATAATTAAAAACCTTAATTAAAAGATTATTAACTTATTTAAATTCGATCTTGGGATTTACTTCCTTTTTAGCTGTTAAGGAATATCTTTGAACAATAAAAGATACACATTAATGCCCGTGTTCAAAGTGTGTCGACATCTTTCCTCTTGTAAGTCCTTTTTCATACTTACTCACTTGAAACTGATTTACCACACTTCCAAACAAGTTTAGAATTGGTTCATCTGACTTTCAAGAACTATGTGGTTGATCAAGTAACACTCAATGATAAGTCATGGGTGTAACGGTTCTACCAAAACAAGTTTCGGTTCTACCTCCATGTGAGTACTGTGCATAGTCACACTAGCTTACCAAATTTTCGGTTGACTAGGTACTAGGATCGGTTTCCCACATATATTTGGTATCTAACTTATATGTGTTGCACATGTCCATAGGATCGGTTCTCATTTGCCTAAAAATGTGTTGCACATGTTCATAGAATCGGTTTTCATTTATACTATAAACCTTGTTGCACCTCATATAAGGATCGGTTCCCCTTGTGATTTACTGCACCTCTTACTAGGATCGGTTCCCCTCTCCCAAATTTGGTCATACACACAAACCCGATCATACCCCATGTGATTACTTAAGATCAGTTTCACTAATAAAAGTCATACCAATACATAAGTCAGGCCTCATGTGACTAGTTTTACCAAGAACACAAACAAGTCGTGAGCGGTTATACTAATCACACATATTGTTCGTTCATAAGATATGCAATGAAGAACAACCCCAATAATGCCTGGCGATTTCCTTTTCGGTTCACAACACATATCATGAACTTAGTTCCTTAAAACACATGTAAAAACATTATTTCCTAAGATGAAATCCTCACCTCATACCCATACATAATCACAATAGCATTCATACGATTATGTTGATGTCTTATATACAAAGTTTAATGGTTAAGCAATAAACCTCATATTGTATTCCTTAATACTATGTCTATCTAGAGTGTTCATGCTTCGCAGTTTTATGTTTTCAATATGCATGACTTGAAAGATACGTTAGGGAATGAAACAGTTCAAGTCAAATATCACTAACCTCAAGTGGAAGGATGATATTGTGGTTGTAGCTCCGTACTTCTTCAAGTATTCACAATACTTGCAATGTCTCATCCTAATACTTTCAAGCTAACCTATATGAAGTTGACTCTAGTATATTTAAATCAAGCGACTCTTAAATGAGTTTTGGTTCACTAAAATATGACAACCAAACTTGACATACCAACGCTTGGTGGGTTCAACCGAGCTATGCTCTAACACATGGCAGTATCAGGATCCCATTGAATCACTTTCGAGAAACGTATAACTGCAAAAAATAAAAAGAAAGTGATTCAGTAATGTTTAATTGCGAGAACTAATTAAAAAAATTCCAACGACTACCATGCTATTGCCAGCATTTGAGTTACGCATTCAATTATGAACATATATAATTAAGGATTGTAGAATGATATAGTGGAACTGAATTTATAGCTGTAAGAATTCTATCAACCTAAAAAGGTTTAGTGTGTCATTCTAAGTAGCTCATAATTAACTCCACAAGATGAAGTCTCAAGTATTATATGCAAGAAATCAAAGAGATTTTTTTTATTTTATTTTTATGCACACTAAAAGTGGCCTAAGAAAGTGAATACTAATATAATATACTATCCAAACATACTTAAGTAATCCCCACACTTAAATTCAACATTGTCATTAATGTTTAAAACCGAAAATTCTGATTTCTGATGTAACAGCCTGAAAAAACTAGAAAACTGTACAAATGAATAGGAAACTAGGAAAAACATCATAAATAAAAATTGTTCATCTACGTCTTTTCTATAACGTGTCAAAATATCACAGTTTTTCGATAAACGGACTGACTTTTATGGCCTTCGGACTGACAGACATGCAATCTGAAAAAGTTCTAGAAAAATACCGAAACTAAAATGTCCAGGTCTATCGCTCCAACTTAACAGACTCCTAATTCAGATTTTGTTTTTGTAAAAGAAATATGAGTCTATCCTCTTTAAAATTTGGGGTCAAACACACAAATCGGATTCCGAATGAAGTCTCGAGAGCTATTTTGGTGACAAGTGCGCAGTCAGAATTTTTCCGACGAGAATATTGTTCGTCAAACTTTTCATTATAGATATAGGACTTTGTAAAATTAAGATGGGAATGTAAGATATGATATGAAAAGCTAAGAAAAATAAAAATAAAAGGGATAGAGATACAAAACCAATGGGTTGCCTCCCATGTAGCGCTTGGTTTAACGTCGTCAGCCCGGCATTATTGTTATCGTACGTACACCAGTAATCCAATATACCAAAGTTGTGATACAACTTGTATATTCTTCCTTGACATTTTGATCATAATAAAATGATGAAGTATCTAATATTAGATATTCATATATATAACTTCACATGTTATGTTTTCAATCTAAACGACTTGAATGTGACGTACATAGAAATAGAAACAAGTCAAGTCTTGTATTACTAACCTCAAACATAAGGATGATGTGTTCGTTGATGTCGATATGTCTTTAGATTATCCAGGTTCTTTAGCGTAATACTTTTATGTATACATTTCTAGATTTCCTAGTCTAACCTAAAAAAGTTGACTCTAGTAATCTAATCAAGTGACCTTGAGTTTTGGAACTAAAATATGAAAATCAAACTTGACATACCAATATTTTGCGGGTTCAACCAAGCAATGCTCTAACATTATAAAACAACTAGTATATACTTCCTTGACACTTTGATCATAATGGAATGATCAAGTCACCAATACTAGATATACATATGTATAGCTTCTTATGTTATGTTTTCAATCTAAATGACTTGAATGAAACATAAATAGAAATGGAAAAAGTCAAGTTTGTATTAATAACCTTGAATAGAAGGATGATGTGTACGTTGGTGCTGATATGTTTTTAGGTTCTTCAGAGTAACCCGAGTCTGTCTCAACATTTCTAATGTTCCTAGTCTAACCTAACAAAGTTAACTCTAGTAATCTCATCAAGCAGCTTCAAGTTTTGGAGCTAAAATATGACAACCAAACTTGACATACCAATGCTTGGTGGGTTCAACCAAGTAATGAAGTTGATTGTCCACTAGCTTCTTTATCATTGTTTATCTAGTGGTAGTTTTTATCGTCGATTTAGAAATGATTACTAACTTTTTTGAGTACTTCCTATCATCTGAAAAAGACATCATGTTGGACTTGATCGAGCACTATAAGTTTGTCAGGCCATAAATAGTATCCTATTATAATGGAAACATACGGAAGATAGACCGGGACAATAGATGACGAAGAACAAAGAGCATTCGAACTCATACGATTTAATTCTCATTCCCAACCCATGACTAATATGAACCCTGAAAGTTCTTCCGTAACTTTCGAGACCTCTTCGTAGTGACTTCATTATATGCTTAATTTCATAAGAAATCTCAAAGCCTCTCTATTTGTATTTCATTTATATCTCAATTCCATTCATTTTATATTTATTTGGTGTCATAGACATAAGAGGCTATGATGACATTAGAGATTGATTCTCACGGTAGAACGATGGAATCTCACGATAGAACGATGAAAGTCAATTAACATATTTAATGATTCTCCATGCTTGTCTGTTTATGAAACATTTTAGGAGAAAATGATGAGTAATTTATTATAGAAAAAAATAACTTGAGTGGAGTCTTAGGAAGTCGGAACTTTCCAAGTAGGTAGAATCCCAACCCGTGAGAAGCCTAAATTTTTTGCTCCTTCAATCTACCCCTTGACGGTCTAATTCTGGCAAAACAACAGATGGTCAGGTTGGTTCGGCAGATTGGACTGCAAATGCTCAGTAGTATGAGTTGAAACTTCATTAATTAATATTCGATTATTTAATAATTTTTTTAAATAATATAATTCTTTGATCCGGTTAGGGGCAATGAAAGCTAAATTTCAACCTGTTATATTAATAATCTCGCTTAATTAATAAAGTTATAGTAACAATCTCGCTTAATAAATTTTGGTGGTTCCAAAGGCATTAATTTACGATAATTGTTATAGGAAAAGATGAAATTATGCAGGGACTTCAGTCAAGAACCATAGACTTAAAATTGATTTTTGGGGTGAAATAAAAAAACTAAAATTAGCCATCAATTTTGTTTTTGATCACCATCTTTCTTCAGCCAACAAGAATGTTAACGTATTCATCTTCCACTCGGTATGATACAACATAATGCTTTTCATCGAAACCCAAAACCCAATTTAATTTTGGGTTTTCCTCCAACGATATGAAACTTTAGTTTCATCAGGCATTTAGAATATTATGATCGGAATTCATAGCACCAAGGAAAAGTAGAGACTAACAAAAAATTTTTTTTTAAGAACTTCCATTAATTGATCAAGAAATTCGATCTTACTTTTGTTGCTTTTTAATGTCGTCAACACCTCGCCTTTTTCTTCTTCTTTCTTTTGATTAGAATTATTTTTCAAGTTCCTAATCACTGATGCGTTAATTTTGAAACTAAATTTTTAATAAATCAGAAACTAAAAACTCAATTTAGGTTCTCACATTTACATTATACTATAACATTCTTAATGTGAAAAAGGAATCAACCAGATCTTAATTTAGTAATTTCATTTCTGTATGGGTTATTTAAAAAAACAATCTAAGAAAATATCGTAATCAATTGAGAACGTGTACTAATTCTATTGACAATGTTAGGTGGGAAAGATTAAGATTAGTGGGAAGAAGATCAATTTTAGACCCGGCCTAACGAAGGAGGTCATGCGGATTGTCATTTTTTTTAACAGGAAATTTAATTTTATTGATGTTTAAGGAGACATAACATTGTTTTGATCACTGGGGATCATAATGTTGATCCAATCAGGCCATGCAGAATACCAATCTAGAGAATCTATTAGATTTTTTGCAAATTTATCCAAGGAGTCTGCTAACTCATTTGCATCTGTATGAGCATAACGACATGTCCACTACTCAAAATCTGTTAAAAGAAAAATGATATCTCCAATGATGTTATGAGTTTTCCATTTCTCTGAAGTATGATTTCCATGGATATCTCTCACCACATTTAAACAGTCCCCTTCTAGATGGATTTTCCTCAGCCCTCTTTGAAAATGCGGGGGTCTAACAACCTCACCCAATATTTCGATTAGTAATCTATATAAACTAACTCTAATATACTTTTAAGAGAATCAACTAGATAGTCAGACTCAATCTTAATAAAAAATATATCAAGGAGTTAATATCTCTTTCTCTTGATTTGATATATGCTCAAACAAATAGAAATATGTGAGTCTTTATCAAATACAAGAGATATAAACTTGGATGGTACCAAAGACCAATATCCAAGGATCAATCAATTTCCAATCAACAACCAAAGATTGGATTTCATAATTGATCGATACAACGCACAACCTATGATATTTCAATTATATAACAAAATATAATGCGGAATAGAAATAACACAGACCCCATAAAATTTTTTAACGAGGAAAATGCAAATGAGAAAAACCCCGGGACCTAGTCAAGATTGAACACCACATTGTACTAAGCCGCTACAGATACTAGCCTACTACAAACTAACTTCGGTATGGACTGTAGTTGAACCCTAATCAATATCACACTGATTCAAGGTACAGTTACGCTCCTTACATCTCTGATCCCAGTAGTATACCACACACTTGATTCCCTTAGCTGATCTCACCCACAACCAAGAGTTTCTACGACCCAAAGTCGAAGACTTTAATAAACAATTCTGTATCACACATAAAAGTCTATGATAATAAATAAATATGTCTCCCACAGATAAACCTATGATTTTTTTCTGTCTTTTGATAGAAATCAAGTGAACAGGAACTAATCGATAACCCGAAATTATATTCTCGAAGAACAACCTAGAATTACCAATCTTAATCGTATGGTGGCGAAACAAGATATTGTGGAATCACAAACGATGAGACGAAGATGTATGTGATTTGTTTTTATCTTTCCCTATCGGAGATATAATCTCAATCCAATTATTCAATTGAACTCGTACGATAGAAAATGACAATATAAGATCGCTCAACTACAAGAGAAGTAGTTTCTTGTGGCTTCATAATCCCAATGAAGTCTTTAAGTCGTTAACCCACAGGGTCTTGAGAAGAAACCTAAGGTTAAAGGAGAATTGACTTTAGCAAAACCACAAGGTCTCGAGATGAAACCTAAGGTTAAAGGAGCATCGACTCTAGCAAAACCAACTAGTATCACACAGGAGGTGTGGGGATTAGTTTTTCCAGTTGCTAGAGTTCCCCTATATATAGTTTTTAAATCAGGGTTTGCAATATAAGTTACCTTGGTAAAAAAGCATTCAATATTCACCGTTAAATGAAAAACCTGATTCAACCAAGCTAATATATTTCAACCGTTAGATCGAAACTTAGCTTGTCACACACAAATGAAATGTATTTTATTTAGGTTTGTGTAACCGTACCTAAACGTGTATATTTGGTTGGTTAACAAATAGTTAACCAATGGTTATCCATATGAGCACTTTCATAACTAGTTCAAATGACTCAAAAGAACTAGTTGAACAGTTGTTCAATTGCATAGGTCTTTATGCATAGACACAATTGAAACAAAATCGGTATGATTTATTTGAATCAATTCATGAACAATATAGCCACGGTTTGCAAAGATTGTATTCCTTATAAATTATTGTTTTAATTCCATGAACTACCGATTTGAGAAATAACAAGCTTGGGTACGCGTACCTTAGCTACCGGATTTTGAGTTGGTTTTAGTTTCCAAACTCAGCAGACTTTTCGGGAAGAAAAGTTATGCCAGTACGCGTACCTAAGGTGACTGGTTTATGAGTTCGTAAACTCCAAACTCAAAAGAATTTTCCGGGAGAAAAGATCCGCCAGTACGTGTACCCAACCTGTCTCCTTCACCAATACCGCATGCACACAAATGCACGCACTTGGTTTCTGGTACATGGATTTATACACTAATGTGTGAACACGCTATATATGCTTATATCCATAGATGGTAATCTCAACTCTACATTTCAATCATTGAAACATTCTTCTATAATGTTATAACAATCGTTATTCACGACTATCATCATCAAAGCTATTTTCAAGATTGAAATGTCATCATGACTTTCATCACGGGTAAAGATGAAAATGGTTAAAGAGAAAGCTTACCAACATGTATTTCGAGAAAAAAGATAGGCTAGTAAACTCGGCTCGATATAGCAAATGTGTATGTATGAAAACTATCGTACTTATACGACTTTTGTCTCATAGTAGGAGATAGAGTAGAATTTTGAGTGATAGATGAGTTCAAGTATCCACATACCTTTTCATCGGATGAAGTGCCACTAGTTCCTTGAGTAGTTCTTCGTCTTCGTAAGATAATCGCCATGGAGTCTGGAACTCAACTATACCTAACTATCCTAGACCGAGACTTAGCCATAAGTAGACTAGAAATCAAAACATTAGTTTTGATCACTAACTTTAACAAACATGCTTGAGATAGCAACGCATGCGAGTTCGACCGAGTAATACTCTAACAATCTCCCGCTTTGTCAATTTTAGTGACAAAACTATCAATACATATGGATTACAAAATAGATATAACTTTGTAGCTTCTCGTCCACATGCTTGATCTCCTTGGTGCTTCAACATTACTTGAAAACTTTGTCTTTTCCAAGTACTCCCATGGTTCCATAGATGTTCAGTTCAACATCATAATTGTTGAAATTCCATAGCCATAACAATGAGAAAACAAAACCTCTCAATCATTGTTATACAATGTCATAGTATTATTACACAACATAAAAGTTCAATTGCATCAAAACTTTGACAACAATACTATGGTGATATGTATCACTCCCCCTTAGTCAATACTTTCGTCTCAACACGAAAACCACTCCCCCTTACATAATGATCCGAAAATCATATGTATTTATAGTGTGAACTACATATTAATTCTCCCCCTCTTTGTCAATAAAATTGGCAAAGGTACGAAAATGGGATCTTAATGAAATTTCACGAAGACGCTTCAAGACCAAAACAAAGAAATATATCAACTTTGTTTAGATGCAATCATAAAGCCAAAGCTAAATGAATTCATCAAGGAGTTTATAAAGATACAAGATAACCCCTAAAAAATTCCACAGCCGCACTCCCCACAAAGATATGGAAATTAAGCGCAAGTTCAAAATAACTCTCCCCCATTTGATGTCATTTACGAAAGAACAACAAGCGACCTTACTTTTACGAGAAAAGAAGGATTTATTTGGACACCAAAAACCACAAAAGTGATTTTGTATCCAAAAATCTCAATTAAACTAATCATAAGAGAACCCATGATTAATTTAATCGGAATACACAACCAAAATAACCACAAACGAATCTATGATTAGTTTAGTTGGAAATGCTCACACAAGAAGACTTATGGATCCACATTGTACATACATAAAATATGGATCAGGGAAGATCAATATTGCGGCATATACAAAGATTCATTATATTTTCATCTTTATTTGCATAACGACATACAATAGACATAATCTTTGTAAACAAAAGATTTTAACCTATCTTCCATAAATGAATGACATAACAGGCTTAACTTTTGTTTGTCAAAAGTTCATCGATCTTGTATCAATACTTGCATATCGACATATAAAAGAGATAACTTTTTGACATCGTATTGCACAATAATAGTTCACGGACGCAAACACATATCCCATAACATATTGCAAAATATAAAACCATAAAGATTAATACTGCAATCATCATCTTCCAGATCAACTTTAAAATTTAAATAAATAAATCTAAAAACATTGCAAGATGAAAACGTTGGACATATCTATGTGTACTCACAATAATGTCTATTACAAACCCTAGTTATCCTTCTTAAATAACACAAGAAAAAAAATCTTTTAAGAAGTTTCCTAGACATTAAGATCTTTGAAGAATTCCTTATCTTTCCCGAACTCCTTGTCATCAATAGACATTGGAACATATGGTTCATGGAGGAAGGAGTCAATACCAATAAACCTTCCTGGCTGATGATGTAGAACCAGTGACTTCTGAATTTTCAATGATCTTAAAACACAAGCCTTTATTTGTTGAATCTCTTTTCTTGCCAGCTTCAACTTTTCAAGAACATCAGAAAACTTCTGAGAATTTGAAGGAACAACTCTTGGCTTCCTCACATTCCTTCTTTTTCTTTTTAAAGTTGAAGGCAATTGAGATTTCTCTTTTTTAATTAGTGATTGATGGATTAATAATCATATTGATATCTTTTCCATCAAAAGACATGGTGCTTGGAGTTCCATGTAGTACGGTTTTATGAGAGGAATTCACAATTAAACTTCAAAAAGCAGTCTTAAGATATATAGAGTATTAGATAAGGAAAAAGGAATGTAGGGTTTCTAAACCTATAAAAGGTTTGAGTACGCATAGCTCACAACCCTATAAAGAGTGGAATTATCGCAAATAACCCTATCCTTTTGGAAAACAGGTCCTTTCCAATATCAACAGTGATATGAAGGAATTCTAAAAAACAAACAACGCAAAGCTAGAAAACAAAAGAAAAAAAAAATTATTTTAAATCCTGAGGTGTGCAAGATCTTGTCTCTTTTGAACAGGCACATAAGACAAGATGCATAAAGACAACACAATCAAGTTGTGTTGTGGTGAGCAACAATATGTCCACCATGATCCTTTTGGATGGAATTCATGGAACCCTGCCTTTCCGTATGTTTAGACCATGTTTTCTTCTCTAATGGCCGATATCTATCTTTGGAAACTGATCTCTTCGAGAAATATAAGATCTTACATACCTCAGCTATTTTCTCCGCGTGTTTAAGCTTGGTGGTTAGACGATATGCTATTCGTTGAAGCTTGTTGACATATCTCATCTTGTTTTTATATTTAAAATACTTTGAAAACTCATGTCCCTTGAGAGAATAATAGGAGCATGTCAACGCAAAAGATGATTCGGGTGCCTTTGAAACGCAAGCTGCTAGGCACAAGGTAGATCCTGAAACATTAAACAAGTGGTTTCCAAAAGAAGGGTCAATTGATTCTTCCATCTTGATTGGGGTCTTTTCTAAAAGATTATCAAGATTGATGTATGTATTGCTACAATTATTAAAATCAATATTTTCACATAGAAGAGCAACACTTGATTTTTTGTCTTCATCAGAATCATAATTGTCAGACATCTCATCAAGTGTCGCAGCAAGACCTTTGTTCCCAGTGTATTTTCTACGATTTGGACACTCATTTGCAAAATGACCAAAACTTTTACACTTAAAGCACTGAGGCATATCCACATCATCAGTAACATCTGTGTCCCTGTTTATAAGAGGAATACGATTATGAGGTTTGACTGATTATTTTGGCTTATCTCTGGAGAACCGTTTACTTCTCTTCAACAGAAGATCTCTAAACTGTCTTGTGATTTTCGAGACCGATTTGTCAAGATCTTCATCTAATGAATCAGTCTCAGAGTGATCATCTTCAGAGATATACACATTTTTACTTTTATCAAGTAATTTTGTGTCTTTTAGTGCTTTGAAAGCAACATCCTTAGATTTGGATGAATGTTCGTGATCAAAGATCTTAAACTTCCCAACCAACGTATTTCTGGAGAGGTTATCAAGGTTATTTCCCTCAACGATGGCATGCTTCTTAAAATTGTATCTAGATGGCAGCGATCTGAGAATTTTCATCACAATGTCCTTTCCAGGAATAGTCTTACCCAATGCAAAAGATGCATTAACAATTTCAGACACATTGTGATTAAACTCATCAAATGAATCTTCATCTGCCATATGAAGGTTTTCCCAATCGGAATTTAGGTTTTAAATCATGGCTTCCTTTTCATTGGTATTACCTTCGAATATGGTTTCTAAGATATCCCACGCATCTTTAGACCTGGTGCAATTTGACACATGGTGCTGAAGATTTGGGGTAATGGCATATATGATGGCATTCAAACCGTCGGAGTTTTGCTTTGCAGCAAGTATCTTAGCAGCATCGTATTCGCCAATATTCTTTAGAATAGTAGCGTTACATATTGCGACAACGGGAGCATCATAGATATTAATAACATATACCCATGATTGAAAATCACGCATTTGAAGAAAAGCTTGAATAAATTTTTTCCACCATAAGTAATTAGAGCCATCGAAGACTGGTGGTACGTTAATAAAGATAGCACCTCTGTCCATAGAGTCGGATCGCTACAAACACATACTTTTGAGGTCTTAAACGTGTTTGCATGCTCTGATAACAATTGAAAATGCGGGGGTCTAACAACCTCACCCAATATTTCGATTAACAATCTGTATGGACTAACTCTAATATACTTTTAAGAGAATCAACTAGACAGTTAGACACAATCTTAATAAAAAGTATATCAAGGAGTTAATATCTCTTTCTCTTGATTTGATATATACTCAAATAAATAGAAATCCGTGAGTCTTTATCAAATACAAGATATATTAACTTGGATGGTACCAAAGACCAATATCGAAGGATCAATCAATTTACAATCAACAACCAAAGGTTGGATTTCATAATTGATCGATACAATGCACAACCTGTGATATTTTAATTATGTAAAAAAATATAATGCGGAATAGAAATAACACAGACACCAAAAATTTTGTTAACGAGGAAACCGAAAATGCAGAAAACCCCCGGTACCTAGTCCAGATTGAACACCACTGATCGCTGTCGTATGCGTCAAAAATAATTTACACTTTCTTACTACTCAAAATATAAATATAGCAAGGTCAAGAAAGGATCGATCCCACAGAGAGGACTAGGTTGTCTCGTTGTTTCGGTTTCCTATATAAAACACCGGGTATTTTTCTGATTTTTATATACTAAGATAAAATAAAAGCAAAACAATAAAAAGTAAAGCACAAAAATCAAGGTAGTGAGAATATTGGTTAAGGATTCATCTTCATTCACAAATATGTTTTCTTCACAATAAGTAGAATTGATATTTAATCTCAACTTTTATCAAAATCCCTAGAATATCTTGATCGCAAGAATATCCCGCTAATCTCCTTTTGTCATCAACAAACACATTAAAAGATGCGAGTATGAGTTCTATCTAAAAGAACAACCAAACGTGTAAAAGCACTAATCAAGTTTAATTCCCTAGATGCATTAAGTTCTATGAAATCAGGCCAATCAAAGCAATTGAACGTGGAAAACGCACTAATTCAATTTAACAAAGGTTATAATTCACATATGATCATAAGAATATATCACTACAAACTATAATCATATTTATGCTACTTGCAATCAGGAATCTATCACTTTTACGTATAACAAGCCCTAATCTAGCAATAGAGATGAAAACAAACTCAACCGATTCGCGACTCGATCAAACAAGCATTCAAATCATATAACAATATTAATTGTGAATCATAATCGATAAAATATGGAGACAAAACTAATTTATCATATCAAAAACCATATTATGTGAAATCCAATTATTCCATAACCAATAATAAAACTCTAGCTCATGTTCATGGAGTTTATAACAAGAAAAAAGAGAAACCCTATCATGTTCACAAACCCTAGAAACAAAAGTAGAATAAGATATATAAGATATTAGGTTTTGAGAAAAGACTTCTCTTTTATAGCTCTTCTTGTTCCAAAATTAGGTTTAGCCTTCAAAATCCTCAAGTCCACGTCCATCTACTAGTCCACCAAGCCCAGGTGTGAGAAATATGTCTCTGGAAATTTTGGGTCCAGAACCGGTCGCCGGAATCCGGTCACCGGGAAACTTTCTCCAATCACTTGAAGCATTGGAAACTATCACCAAGTAATTCTGCACTTCCAGTAGCTCAACTTTGCTTCTCTGCAGTCCATACATTCACAAAAACCATTTTAGCCAATTCCTTGTTTCTTGCGAAAACGTACCCAAAAGCGTGACTCGTAGCTCATATGTGCCGCGGCCAACTCTTGTATCCAACACATACCCCCTTCACGATTCACTGAAATATTGCAATTCACATTTTAACTTCCGAAATCCGACAACCGGAACTATGCTCACCGGCTCACCAATTTCGCCCACTTTTCGCACTATTGCTGCAGTCTTGTTTCCTTTTACTTTTCATTCCCAGATTCATTCCATTGCTTCGGTTCAGTTCATACCATTCATACACTACCTTGAGCTCACTCCCTCCAATTCAGTTATCTGATTTCAACACAATAAACTCATAAATACTGAAACTCCAAGCTTCAGCTACAGCTTCGCCAACTAACCAGTGCTCCACCTGTGCCATGCTCAACTGCCAACATCAGTTCACACTTCAAGTACATCATACTCCAATTGCATTACCCATCTCAGTTTACCATCATTTCCATGTTCATTCCATGTAATTTCTCAGACTACCAATTGTTCCTTGAAGCAACATCACCAACTCTGTTACAACTCCATCATGTTCAGTAGCAGCTGCGCCTTGTCACACAACTTCACAGCATCATTGTAACATCAAGCTCATGCACACCCTCCTTGATCCCACCTGACTGCATTACCAACACATTTCATCTCATATCCACCAGTATCCGTCAACTCGCATCCATATCCACCTGCATACACCTCCCTGTGAAGCATTCAGTTCCCTACAACATTGGGTTCCATAAGTCGAGCCACTTAACTGCCGTATACAGCAGAAACTCCTTTCCCAGTTCACAGCGCACCAGTCACAGGACATTGCAGTTCAGCTCACCGCCAAAGCGCAGATGCAACCAGTGACTCTCAGTTCCACTGCACAACAGCACCAGCAAACTCCCAAATTCAACCAACCACTGCCACCAACAACTCCAAGGGCAGCAACCCATGTAACTTACTACTGCCACTCCTCCAATCCCAATAAACCCTTCACAACATTGCCCTATAACTCTTCATTCACAACAAGTCCTGCATTCATCGAACCCACCTTGTTCACAGCTCCGAATGCAGCTGCTAAACCGACTTGTATTTGAAGATACTAACTCTTAAGACTGGCCAGTGATTCAGGACATTAAGCAAACACTTCGTGGGTCAAACGACTAGTGATCAGGTTCTTTATTTATGGCTCGATTCCTTTCCCCAAATGCGCGTTCCGTGCACACAATACAAATTCAAAACAGACCCACATTCATTCAAGCCTTTAAATCATAATTAACCTCTTTAATTTCTCTTCCAACCATCACCGATTTTCAATGGCAGAAGTGGCAGATTCATGGCTGCTTTCTCTGGCAGCAAAACACGCTTAAAGCTTCTCAGAACTCAAATCAAATTCGAGTACATTCATTACCTAACATTCCTGATCCAATAATACCAGTTCAATGTCCTTCTTTCACGACCAAGATCAATGGCAACAACAAATTTCTTTGGCTGCACAAAACGGCTTGAACTCCGTCCAATACCAAAACAGACTCGTACCACTTCTGTTGGCTAAACTTCTCATTTTAGGAGATCTCTCTTGACCGAATTCTGGAGCCATGGCAAACGGGAATGAAGAACTGGCCTTCCTTCCTTGGTTCAGCGACTTGGTCTGAAATGTGTTAACATTCAACCTAAGTTCTCTATAGTTATATAAGAGAATCAGGTAGCCCTTATCTGAAGCATGTCTGTATTTAGCAGTTTTCAGTGGTTGTCCCTTATCGTCTGCTGGGCTCCTGATAGCACTTGCCTATGAAATGACAATTTTGCTCCTTTTGCACCCGTTTCTTCTTCTTTTACTCCAATGACTCCAAAATACCTTAAAAATGCAAAACAAAGCATAATATACAAAAATACAAGAGAAATAACAAAGAAAAGCAAAAGAAATAGACATTCAAAAGATGTAATTTAGGCACCTATCAAATTCCCCCACACTTCATCTTTGCTAGTCCTCGAGCAAACAAAACAAAATACAACAACTCCCTCTCGTCGAGATTACGGTTACTTTTAGCATAAATAACAAGCCTTTAAACCCCTAGGTGTCCCTAGTGGAAGTGTTTTTAGTCTCGTGAAGGTTTACAAGAGGTCTACCTACAAAACCTATGTTTCCAACTCCGTCTATTTGTGACAAATCAATGAACGAATCCAAAATGACTACAGGAGGAGGTACCTTGTGCAAATTCAATTCATATATTAGTAAATAAAGCTTTAATTAGATAGTCGAACAAGCCACAATACTAGGAAACTAACAAACCACAATCACAATGTAAAGATTAAGAAGATGGATATCGATGTAGATGTTGGCGAATGTTCACAAGTGATCGATGTTTCCCATATCTGTCTGAAGGTCACTGCCAAGATGAACCTATGCCTATTGGATTGAGCTACTGGTTTGAATTCTACATCAACTCACTGGCATATACAAGGGAACCAGGAGTGACTTTATTCAACCATTATTAAACTTTATATTCTTTTTCTTTTCTTTTTCCTTTTTTTTCACTTTTTCTTTCTTTTTTTTTTAGACGGCATGATTAGATCTTTTGGATCCAAGCGCATGCTTCTTGTCAGCAAGTACATGATAGTTGCCTTGGATCCTGCATTTTACGCTTATTTAGGCGATGGAGACAGGGACTACGTTTCACACATACTGCTATTCCCAAGTGTCATTTTATTTCGTTTGGTCTAATTGGTCGGTCTTTTTTTTTTTTTTAGTAACTCAATCACTCTATTTCATCCTAGCAGTAATAACACGTCGATGTTTAGTGACCCACCAAAGCACTTAGAGAACAATAGATAAATATGGAAAAATAAAAATAGAATATGACATGGTGATATTCCGAGATATGGTAACAACTATCATGTTAATTGTGATTTATGAGCTATGTTCATCCCCTTTTAGTTAATTGGTTCCTCAACTCCTGCAATCAAAATGGTTCCATCCACTAATGGTGTCATCCTAAAGGCACAAGTTTCTAGATTTCGGAGTTCAAAAAGCACACATTTTTCTTGGTTTTTCTATTTTTCTGTTTTTTTTTTTAAAGGCATAAAAAAAAACTAAAACAAACTATACAAACATATAAATGCTCCCCCACACTTAAACTTCACATTGTCCTCAATGTGTAAAACCGAAAGTTCTGAATTCCAACGTAACAGCAAATAAAACGCAAAAACTTTGAAAATTGGTAAGGAATTTGGAAAAACTCCATTTCACAAAAGTTGTTCACCTATGTGTTTTCTACGCAGTGTCAAAATTTCACAGTGTTATGATAAACGGTCTGACAGTTATGGTCTCTGGACTGAACTACGCGCAGTCTGGAATTTCCTGACGAAAAGGTATTCATCATAATTCTCTTCTAAGATAGATTATGGACTTAATGAAATTAAACATGGGGATGCAAATATAAAAACAATAAAAAATAAATAAACAAAAATAAAATTAAAAACAAAAGGATAAGAGATACAAAACCGGTGGGTTGCCTCCCACTTAGCGCTTGTTTTAAAGTCGACGGCCCGAGTTAGCTTCTTGAAAGATTCATTCCCCATATATTAGCAATCTGAAAAGTTGGGGATCCATCCATAGTACCTGTTTTGCAAACACTATCTTCACACAAATATTAGTAATATAAAACAAAAATGAAGCTAGTAACCGATAAAAGCTTCCCCCACACTTATTCTTGTCCACACTTGGAAGTGCATAAAGAATATAGGAGTCGGGTACTTCCACGGTTTCTTGTTCCAAAACCTGCATAGTATGAGAATCAAGTTTCTCTAATGGAGGAAATCGAGAAACAAAGTCATTCAACAATGGTTTTGAAGCACATATATTCAAACCAATAAGAGGTAAAGGAGAAGAGTTAACATGCAAAGGGTTAGACAAACCTCTCACAATCTCTTGTAGCACGGAATCCTCTTCATCCTTGAAAAACTCAAGTGAATTATTCACCTCTTGTATATCATGGTCCTCTATCAAACCTTGCAACCATTCTTCATCCGTTTCTTCCTTAACCGAAATCTCGGCATCAACATCATCATTACAATCATATGCAAGCTCAATTGGGTCTTCCATAATATTGGTCATAACGGTCACATTCTCAACATACTCCTCTTAATTAGACTCAAACCATGTTGCAAAATCTTGTAAAACACTAGTTTCATCATACTCATGTACCTCTTGAATAGGTGCTTGATCATTATAAAGATTAAGAGTTGAGTCAACTACACTAACGTCATCAAATATCTCCAAAGGTTGGTCCTTTTCAACACAATCATCATCGTCTTCATCTTCAGACTCACCATAATCAGAATCGTCGTCGGTTTCCCAACCTTTATCACGACGTTTTTTGAGTTCCATATGAATGGTCCTACTAATTTCATCGACAAGCTCTTCCGAGTATCCGTCGTCTTCCAACTTGTATAATTTCTGCGCAAGTTTTCTAACGTTCACACGCTTACCACCATTAGCTACAATATGTTCTCTTTCCCATGACTCTTCCCTTTGAATGGGTGAATGATCATAACTACGATCCGGAGTCGGGTAAGAAGGCATATTCCAGAAATTGGTTTGTGCGGGGTTCTCTCTATTACGATCAAGTTGGTCTAGCCTTTTTTGCATGTCTTGCAATCCGTTCATAATCTGCATACAACTCGAATAAAGCCAATTAGAAGTAGAATTATCCCACCTAGGTGCTTGACTTACATACCCACTACAAGGTTGTTGTTGGTATGTATGAAAATCACCATAAGGTTCTCTAGGATATGCATCATAGCCAATAAATTGGTTTTGATTGCATTCCATAGATTGTGGGTAATTGTCATAGTGTTGAGGAGGGTGAAAGTCGTATCCATTGTTCCAATATGCTCCTTCCATAGAATTGGTACCTGAAATACGATTCCCAAACCAAGGTTAAACACCAGAAAATAAGAAAAACAAAAATAAGAAACAAAACTAAAAACAAAAATAAGAAACCAAAAATAAGTGACAACCGTTGCCTCCCCGGCAACGGCGCCAAAATTTGATCGCTGTCGTATGCGTCAAAAATAATTTACACTTTCTTACTACTCAAAATATAAATATAGCAAGGGCAAGAAAGGATCGATCCCACAGAGAGGACTAGGTTGTCTCGTTGTTTCGGTTTCCTATATAAAACACCGGGTATTTTTCTGATTTTTATATACTAAGATAAAATAAAAGCAAAACAATAAAAAGTAAAGCACACATATCAAGGTAGTGAGAATATTGGTTAAGGATTCATCTTCATTCTCAAATATGTTTTCTTCACAATAAGTAGAATTGATATTTAATCTCAACTTTTATCAAAAGCCCTAGAATATCTTGATCGCAAGAATATCCCGCTAATCTCCTTTTGTCATCAACAAACACATTAAAAGATGCGAGTATGAGTTCTATCTAAAAGAACAACCAAACGTGTAAAAGCACTAATCAAGTTTAATTCCCTAGATGCATTAAGTTCTATGAAATCAGGCCAATCAAAGCAATTGAACGTGGAAAACGCACTAATTCAATTTAACAAAGGTTATAATTCACATATGATCATAAGAATATATCACTACAAACTATAATCATATTTATGCTACTTGCAATCAGGAATCTATCACTTTTACATATAACAAACCCTAATCTAGCAATAGAGATGAAAACAAACTCAACTGATTCGCGACTCGATCAAACAAGCATTCAAATCATATAACAATATTAATTGTGAATCATAATCGATAAAATATGGAGACAAAACTAATTTATCATATCAAAAACCATATTATGTGAAATCCAATTATTCCATAACCAATAATAAAACTCTAGCTCATGTTCATGAAGTTCATAACAAGAAAAAAGAGAAACCCTATCATGTTCACAAACCCTAGAAACAAAAGTAGAAGAAGATATATAAGATATTAGGTTTTGAGAAAAGACTTCTCTTTTATAGCTCTTCTTGTTCCAAAATTAGGTTTAGCCTTCAAAATCCTCAAGTCCACGTCCATCTACTAGTCCACCAAGCCAGGTGTGAGAAATATGTCTCGGAAATTTTGGGTCCAGAACCGGTCGCCGGAATCCGGTCACCGGGAAACTTTCTCCAATCACTTGAAGCATTGGAAACTATCACCAAGTAATTCTGCACTTCCAGTAGCTCAACTTTGCTTCTCTGCAGTCCATACATTCACAAAAACCATTTTATCCAATTCCTTGTTTCTTGCGAAAACGTACCCAAAAGCGTGACTCGTAGCTCATATGTGCCGCGGCCAACTCTTGTATCCAACACATACCCCCTTCACGATTCACTGAAATATTGCAATTCACATTTTAACTTCCGAAATCCGACAACCGGAACTATGCTCACCGGCTCACCAATTTCACCCACTTTTCGCACTGTTGCTGCAGTCTTGTTTCCTTTTAATTTTCATTCCCAGATTCATTCCATTGCTTCGGTTCAGTTCATACCATTCATACACTACCTTGAGCTCACTCCCTCCAATTCAGTTATCTGATTTCAACACAATAACCTCATAAATACTGAAACTCCAAGCTTCAGCTACAGCTTCGCAAACTAACCAGTGCTCCATCTGTGCCATGCTCAACTGCCAACATCAGTTCACACTTCAAGTACATCATACTCCCATTGCAGTACCCATATCAGTTTACCATCATTTCCATGTTCATTCCCTGTAATTTCTCAGACTACCAATTGTTCCTTGAAGCAACATCACCAACTCTGTTACAGCTCCATCATGTTCAGTAGCAGCTGCGCCTTGTCACACAACTTCACAGCATCATTGTAACATCCAGCTCATGTACACCCTCCTTAATCCCACCTGACTGCATTACCAACACATTTCATCTCATACCTACCAGTATCCGTCAACTCGCATCCATCTCCACCTGCATACACCTACCTGTGAAGCATTCAGTTCCCTACAACATTGGGTTCCATAAGTCAAGCCACTTAACTGCCGTATACAAACCATAACAGCAGAAACTCCCTTCCCAGTTCACAGCGCACCAGTCACAGCACATTACAGTTCAGCTCACCGCCAAAGCGCAGCTGCAACCAGTGACTCTCAGTTCCACTGCACAACAGCACCAGCAAACTCCCAAATTCAACCAACCACTGCCACCAACAACTCCAAGGGCAGCAGCCCATGTAACTTACTACTGCCACTCCTCCAATCCCAATAAACCCTTCACAACATTGCCCTATAACTCTTCATTCACAACAAGTCCTGCATTCATCGAACCCACCTTGTTCACAGCTCCGAATGCAGCTGCTAAACCGACTTGTATTTGAAGATACTAACTCTTAAGACTGGCCAGTGATTCAGGCCATTAAGCAAACACTTCGTGGGTCAAACGACTAGCGATCAGGTTCTCTATTTATGGCTCGATTCCTTTCCCCAAATGCGCGTTCCGTGAACACAATACAAATTCAAAACAGACCCACATTCATTCAAGCCTTTAAATCATAATTAACCTCTTTAATTTCTCTTCTAACCATCACCGATTTTCAATGACAGAAGTGACAACTTCATGGCTGCTTTCTATGGCAGCAAAACACGCTTAAAGCTTCTCAGAACTCGAATCAAATTCGAGTACATTCATTACCTAACATTCATGATCCAATAATACCAGTTCAATGTCCTTCTTTCACGACCAAGATCAATGTCAACAACAAATTTCTTTGGCTGCACAAAACGGCTTGAACTCCATCCAATACCAAAACAGACTCGTACCACTTATGTTGGCTAAACTTCTCATTTTAGGAGATCTCTCTTGACCGAATTCTGGAGCCATGGCAAACGGGAATGAAGAACTGGCCTTCCTTCCTTGGTTCAGCGACTTGGTCTGAAATGTGTTAACATTCAACCTAAGTTCTCTATAGTTATATAAGAGAATCAGGTAGCCCTTATCTGAAGCATGTCTGTATTTAGCAGTTTTCAGTGGTTGTCCCTTATCGTCTGCTGGGCTCTTGATAGCACTTGCCTATGAAATGACAATTTTTCTCCTTTTGCACCCGTTTCTTCTTCTTTTACTCCAATGACTCCAAAATACCTTCAAAATGCAAAACAAAGCGTAATATACAAAAATACAAGAGAAATAACAAAGAAAAGCAAAAGAAATAGACATTCAAAAGATGTAATTTAGGAACCTATCAACCACAGTGTATTAAGCCGCTACAGACATTCACAATCCCAATGAAGTCTTTAAGTCGTTAACCCACAGGGTTTCGAGAAGAAACCTAAGGTTAAAGGAGAATCAACTCTAGCAAAACCAACTAGTATCATACAAGAGGTGTGGGGATTAGTTTTTCCAGTTGCTAGAGTTCCCATATATATAGTTTTCAAATCAGGGTTTTCAATCTAAGTTACCTTGGTAACAAAGCATTCAATATTCACCGTTAGATGAAAAACCTGATTTAACCAAGCTAATATCTTTCAACCATTAGATTGAAACTTAGCTTGTCACACACAAATGAAATGTATTTCATTTAGGTTTGAGTAACCGTACCTAAACGTGTACATTTGGTTGGTTCACAAATAGTTAACTGTTAAGTGCATATTTTGCATATATTTAGTGTCGAATCCATGCTAGTAATTTATTATATTCTTGCAAATTATTGTATATTATGTTTGTTTTCTCTTATTTGTGTTTTATTAGATGAATCATCCAAAAGAAGTGAATTTGTACTTTATTGTACAATAAAAGAAGCTAGCTACAAATGGAGAAAGGCCAAAGACCAAGTGAAACTCATCCAAATTGAGGAGTTCTTGATATCATCTCGAAGAGAATGAAAAGGTGGAGCAATCGGCGAAAGAACAAGCTCATTCCGATATAATATGAGGAAGTAATGGGAAAAAGAAGAAGTTAATCTTGTCGGTTCTCCGGAACTGACAGTTTAACTAGGTTTATTAAAGAAAGGCTCAGATGTTAAAGGCAGATGTGATTCTTACTCAGGGCACATATATCTTCTTCCCTTGCAAAAACAACATGCATGCTCAGTGATTGGAATCTGTAATGAGCAGAGACATAGACGTGCTGATGTCATTGTTAATCGACAACGTTGATGCTGTTGATGCGAGATAGTGGTAGTTTCCGTCGATGGAGCTTGGCACGATGATTTCTGGCAGAGGATCTGATCGGGATGGATCACTTGGAGCTGTGAGTTCAGGTCGATATGATCATCAACAGAGAAGGTGATGAGTTGGTTCGATTGCTTCCATTAAAGCCGTGGCTCGACAAGAAGGAAGATTCATATGGAGCTGTTGATATAGGTGCTGCTGGCAGTAGACGATGAAGACCATGATGGCAGTAACAGAATGGGGAATGCTGCCATTGAAGAGAGCTGAGATGAATTTAACATACAAGACAGGTCATAATGAGACCTGATGAGCTCGAGTTGTAAAGATGGGCATCTCAATGGTTGGCTCATTGGCTGTGTCGATGTAGTTGGAGTTGATAGAAGATGTCTGAGTATGGAAGATTGAGGCAGTGATGACAAGATCGAGATAGTGAGAAAGAGAAGTGATTCGAGCTCGGCAGGCAGGGAATAATGAGCTGGAGTTTGGTTTTGGCAGCGATAAATCCTTGCTTCCATTGGAGTCGATGCTAAGATGAGGGTCAAGAATGAGTTGGAGCTTGGCAGTTAATGGATGATGGAGGTATTTTTGTATGGATGCTGCATCCAATGATGAAGGAAATAGTTCAGTGGTATTATTGTTAGTGATCTCTTCTAATTTCACGGAGTTTGAGGAGAAGACAATGACGCTGATGCTAAGGTTAGTAGATGAAGATGTGACGAAGATGAATTGATCATCAGAGAAGTGTTGTTACATACTGTGAATGGATGCAGGAAGGAGTTCGAATAAAAGAAGAACATGGTCTGTTATATGCTGAAAGGTTGGATTTTGAAACAACACAGGGAAGATATGCCGTGGATTCAAGAAAATAGGTTGGATGGTAGTTGGTAGTTGGGCGAGAAAAGTTACAGGAGTTGTTACGTCCAGAAAGTCTCAGCCGTAAAACAGCCGAGAAAATAAGATAATAACTCAAAAGAGTTCACGACTAGGAAGTTTTTTGTCGTAATTTAACATAAGAAAGACCAAAAGTTTACAGGGAAACTTGCAGACAGAATAAGATGGTCGTAGGTTAAAGATGTGATGAATAGGCTGTCAGTTATCCAAAACTGACAAGCCAAAGATGAGATGGGAAGGATTTTAATGGACTTCTTGTAAGGGCCCATGTGGCTGTTTACTCTATAGTTCACGATCAGACTTTGGGGGAGAGAGTTTTGAGCCGGTTTTGGAAATTTGGATAGAGTTTGGAAACCTAATTCGAACAGGATTTGGCACGGGCGCTTCTACTACTTGGAGACTATATAAGGACTTCTTAACCTAAATAATATACATCTCTACGTCTAATAATACACTTTGTTCTTCATAAAATATTCTAGGGTTTACCCCTTTAGGGGGAAACCGGGTAATTGTGTATTCATGAGAGGCTAAACTTTGTTGATTGAGGATGAATTCAATGTTCTAGCGTGAAGCTCTATTATTATACAAGTTTGTTCGGAGTTTTAATCATCTTATCGATTGTATTTACCGTATTTGATCTTTATGAATGATTCTTAGATTGATTTGGGATGCATACTAGATTAGTCTATTAATTGTTCTATTGCTAGTATTGCGTTAGGAGATAAGTAATATTTGAATAATTCATACACAAGTAGAAATCGTGAGACTTTGCAGAGGGATTCTGTGGAGCAATTGCGAGTGAAGATAACACCAGCAAGTGGACCTTGAGCTAAGAGTTTAACTATTGGGATCAACCTAATTCACAAATCCTAAAGTGTTCGATTGGATTACACCTTGAGTGAGCTACTACTTGGTGGTTCATTGAATAGAATCTGATATTGGAGAGCTTCCATATCCGTGGTAAAAGGATTTTTGGGGATAGCACTGAGCTAGATGCTATTCTACGGTTAGTGATATATGATTCTTACGAAAGGTAAACGAGTATACTATGCAAGTCAACGTTTGGTAACGGCGAATGACTCCTAATCATCTTTTCATCTTATTGTTTATTATTATTATTCAACAATCCCCCTTGTCTTTTATTTATTTTGCTGAACTAAATAACATATCAATTACAGTGCTCTTCGTGGGAACGAACTTGACTTCCATTATATTACTAGTTAATTAGTGGAAAATATCTTGATTAATTTGTTGTGGTTACGACACGCATCATTAACCAATGGTTAGCCATATGAGCACTTTCATATTAACCGTATTCACCTTTCTCATAACTAGTTCAAATGACTCAAAAGAACTAGTTGAAGAGTTGTTCAATTGCTTAGGTCTTTATGCATAGACACAATTGAAACAAAATCGGTTTGATTCATTTGAATCAATTCATGAACAATATAGCCATGGTTTGAAAAGATTATATTCCTTATAAATTATTGTTTTAAGTTCATGAACTACCGATTTGAGAAATAACCAGCTTGGGTACGCGTACAGGTATGCGTACATTAGCCACTGGATTTTGAGTTGGTTTTAGTTTCCAAACTCAGCAGAAATTTTCGGGTGGAAAAGTTTTGCCAGTACGCGTACCTAAGGTGACTGGTTTATGAGAGTTCATAAACTCCAAACTCAGCAGAATTTTTTGAGAGAAAAGTTCCGCCAGTACGCATACCCAACCTGTCTCCTTCACCAATACCGTATGCACACAGATGCACGTACTTGTTTTCTGGGACATGGATTTATACACTAATGTGCGAACACACTATATATGCTTATGTACATAGATGGTAATCTCAACTCTATATTTCAATCATTGAAACATTCTTCTATAATGTTATAACAATCGTTATTCACGACTATCGTCATCAAAGCTATTTTCAAGATTGAAACGTCATCATGACTTTCGTCACGGGTAAAGATGAAAATGGTTAAATCGAAAGCTTACCAACACATATTTCGAGAAAAAAGGCAGGCTAGTAAACTCGTATCGAAATAGCAAATGTGTAAGTATGAAAACTATCGTACTTATACGACTTTTGTCTCAAGAGTAGGAGATATAGTAGAATTTTGAGTGATAGATGAGTTCAAGTCTCCACATACCTTTTCGTCGGATGAAGTGCCACTAGTTCCTTGAGTATTTCTTCGTCTTCGTAAGATAATCTCCATGGAGTCTGGAGCTCAACTATACCTAACTATCCTAGACCGAGACTTAGCCATAAGTAGACTAGAAATCAAGACATTAGTTTTGATCACTAACTTTGACAAACATGATTGAGATAGCAACACATGCGAGTTCAACCGAGTAATGCTCTAACAATCTCCCCCTTTGTCAATTTTAGTGACAAAACTATCAATACATATGGATTACTAAATAGATAAAACTTTGTAGCTTCTCGTCTACATGCTTGATCTCCTTGATGCTTCAACATTACTTGAAAACTTCATCTTTTCTAAGTACTCCCATGATTCCATAGATGTTCAGTTCAACATCATAGTTGTTAAAGTTCCGTAGCCATAACAATGAGAAGAAAAAAACCTCTCAATCATTGTTATACAGTGTTATAGTATTATTACGCATCATCAAAGATGAATTGCATCACAACTTTGACAACAATACTATGGTGATATGTATCACTCCCCCTTAGTCAATACTTTCGTCTCAACACGAAAACCACTCCCCCTTACATAATGATCCGAAAACCATATGTATTTGTAGTGTGAACTACATATTAATTCTCCCCCTTTTTGTCAATAAAATTGGCAAAGGTACGAAAACGGGATTCTAATGAAATTTTTACGAAGACGCTTCAAGACCAAAAGAAAGAAATATATCAACTTTGTTTAGATGCAATCATAAAGCCGAAGCTAAATGAATTCATCAAGGAGTTTATAAAGATACAAGATAACCCCTAAAAAATTCCACAGCCGCACTCCCCACAAAGATATGGAAATTAAGCGCAAGTTCAAAAGAACTCTCCCCCATTTGATGTCATTTACGAAAGAACAACAAGTGACCTTACTTTTACGAGAAAAGAAGGATTTATTTGGACACCAAAAACCACAAAAGTGATTTTGTATCCAAAAATCTCAATTAAACTAATCATAAGAGAACCCATGATTAATTTAATCGGAATACACAACCAAAATAACCACAAACGAATCTATGATTAGTTTAGTTGGAAATGCTCACACAAGAAGACTTATGGATCCACATTGTACATACATAAAATATGGATCGGGGAAGATCAATACTGCGGCATATACAAAGATTCATTATATTTTCATCTTTATTTGCATAACGACATACAATAGACATAATCTTTATAAACAAAAGATTTTAACCTATCTTCCATAAATGAATGACCTAACAAGCTTAACTTTTGTTTGTCAAAAGTTCATCGATCTTGTATCAATACTTGCATATCGACATATAAAAGAGATAAATTTTTGACATCGTATTGGACAATAATAGTTCACGGACGCAAACACATATCACATAACATATTGCAAAATATAAAACCATAAAGATTAATACTGCAATCATCACCTTCCAAATCAAATTTAGAATTTAATTAAATAAATCTAAAAACATTGCAAGATGAAAACGTTGGACATAGCTATGTGTACTCACAATAATGTCTATTACAAACCCTAGTTATCCTTCTTAAATAACACAAGAAAAAAATTCTTTTAAGAAGTTTCCTAGACATTAATATCTTTGAAGAATTCCTTGTCTTTCCCGAACTCCTTGTCATCAATAGACATTGGAACATATGGTTCATGGAGGAAGGAGTCAATACCAATAAACCTTCTTGGATGATGATGTAGAACCAGTGACTTCTGAATTTTCAATGATCTTAAAACACAAGCCTTTATTTGTTGAATCTCTTTTCTTGCCAGCTTCAACTTTTCAAGAACATCAGAAAACTTCTGAGAATTTGAAGGAACAACTCTTTGCTTCCTCACATTCCTTCTTTTTCTTTTTAAAGTTGAAGGCAATTGAGATTTATCTTTTTTCCTTAGTGATTCATGGCTTAATAATCATATTGATATCTTTTCCATCAAAAGACATGGTGCTTGGAGTTTCCATGTAGTACGGTTTTGTGAGAGGAATTCACAATTAAACTTCAAAAAGCAGTCTTAAGATATAAAAAGTATCAGATAAGGAAAAAGGAATGTAGGGTTTCTAAACCTATAAAAGTTTTGAGTACGCACATCTCACAACCCTATAAAGAGTAGAATTATCGCAAATAACCCTATACTTTTGGCAAACAGGTCATTTCCAATATCAATAGTGATATGAAGGAATTCCAAAAAAAACAAACAACACAAAGCTAGAAAACAAAAGAAAAAAAGAATTATTTTAAATCCTGAGGTGTGCAAGATCTTGTCTCTTTTGAACGGGCACATGAGACAAGATGTACAAAGACAACACAATCAAGTTGTGTTGTGGTGAACAACAATCTATCAACCATGATCCTTTTGGATGGAATTCATGGAACCCTGCCTTTTTGTATGTTTAGACCATGTTTTCTTCTCTAATGTCCTATATCTATCTTTGGAAACTGATATCTTCGAGGATGATAAGATCTTACATACCTCAGTTGTTTTCTACGCGTGTTTAAGCTTGGTGGTTAGACGATATGCTCTTCTTTGAAGCTTGTTGACATATCTCATCTTGTGTTTGTATTTGAAATACTTTGAAAACTCATATCCCTTGAGAGAACAATAGGAGCATGTCAACGCAAAAGATGATTCAGGTGCCTTTGAAACGCAAGCTTCTAGGCACAAGGTAGATCCTGAAACATTAAACAAGTGGTTTCCAAAATAAGGGTCAATTGATTCTTCCATCTTGATTGGGGTCTCTTCTAAAAGATTATCCATATTGATGTATGTATTGCTACAATTATCAAAATCAATATTCTCACTTAGAAGAGCAACACTTCATTTTTTGTCTTCATCAGAATCATAATTGTCAGACATCTCATCAAGTGTCGCAGCAAGACCTTTGTTCCCAGTGTATTTTCTACAATTTGGATACTCATTTTCAAAATGACCAAAATATTTACACTTAAAGCACTGAGGCATATCCTCATCATCAGTTTCATCTGTGTCCCTGTTTTTAAGAGAAATACGATTATGAGGTTTGACTTATGCTTTTGTCTTATCTATGGAGAACCGTTTACTTCTCTTCAACAGAAGATCTCTAAACTGTCTTGTGATTTTTGAGACCGATTTGTCAAGATCTTCATCTGATGAATCAGTCTCAGAGTGATCATCTTCAGAGATATACACATTTTTACTTTTATCAAGTAATTTTGTGTCTTTCAGTGCTTTGAACGCAACATCCTTAGATTTGGATGAATGTTCGTGATCAAAGATCTTAAGCTTCCCAACCAACGTATTTCTGAAGAGGTTATCAAGGTTATTTGTCTCAATGATTGCATGCTTCTTAGAATCATATCTAGATGGCAGCGATCTGAGAATTTTTATCACAATGTTCTTTTCAGGAATAGTCTTATCCAATGCAAAAGGTGCATTAACAATTTCAGACACTTTGTGATTAAACTCATCAAATGAATCTTCATCTGCCATACGAAGGTTTTCCCAATCGGAATTTAGGTTTTGAATCCTGGCTTCATTTTCACTGGTATTACCTTCGAATATGGTTTCTAAGATATCCCATACATTTTTAGACCTAGTGAAATTTGACACATGGTGCTGAAGATTTGGGTCAATGGCATATATGATGGCATTCAAACCGTCAGAGTTTTTCTTTGCAACAAGTATCTCAGCAGCATCGTATTCGCCAATATTATTTGGAAAAGTAGCGTTACCTATTGCCACAACGGGAGCATCATAGCCATTAACAACATATACTCATGATTAAAAATCACGTGCTTGAAGAAAAGCTCACATAAAAAATTTCCACCATAAGTAATTAGAGCCATTGAAGACTGGTGGTACGTTAATAGAGATATCACCTCTGTCCATTGAGTCGGATCGTTACAAACACATAATTTTGAGGTCTTAAACGTGTTTGCCTGCTTTGATAACAATTGAAAATGTGGGGGTCTAACAACCTCACCCAATATTTCGATTAGAAATCTGTATGGACTAACTCTAATATACTTTTAAGAGAATCAAATAGACAGTTAGACTCAATCTTAATAAAATGTATATCAAGGAGTTAATATCTCTCTCTCTTGATTTGATCTATACTCAAACAAATAGAAATCTTTGAGTCTTTATCAAATACAAGAGATATTAACTTGGATGGTACCAAAGACCAATATCGAAGGATCAATCAATTTCCAATCAACAACCAAAGGTTGGATTTCATAATTGATCGATACAATGCACAACCTGTGATATTTCAATTATATTAAAAAATATAATGCGGAATAGAAATAACACAGACACCAGAAATTTTGTTAACGAGGAAACCGAAAATGCAGAAAAACCTCGTTACCTAGTCCAGATTGAACACCACACTGTATTAAGACGCTACAGACACTAGCCTACTACAAACTAACTTCGGTATGGACTGTAGTTGAACCCTAATAAATATCACACTGACTCAAGGTACAGTTGCGCTCCTTATGTCTCTGATCCAGTTTCTAGATTTAAAGGATAATCGACTCTAGCAAAACCACAGGGTCTCGAGAAGAAACCTAAGGTTAAAGGAGAATCGACTCTAACAAAACCAACTAGTATCACACATGAGGTGTGGGGATTAATTTTTTCAGTTGCTAGAGTATCCCTATATATAGTTTTCATATCAGGGTTTGCAATCTAAGTTACCTTGGTAACAAAGCATTCAATATTCACCGTTAGATGAAAAACCTGATTCAACCAAGCTAATATCTTTCAACCGTTAGATCGAAACTTAGCTTGTCACACACAAATGAAATGTATTTCATTTAGGTTTGAGTAACCATACCTAAACGTGTACATTTGGTTGGTTCACAAATAGTTGACCAATGGTTAGCCATATGAGCACTTTCATATTAACCATATTCATCTTTCTCATAACTAGTTCAAATGACTCAAAAGAACTAGTTGAAGAGTTGTTCAATTGCTTAGGTATTTATGCATAGACACAATTGAAACAAAATCAGTTTGATTCGTTTGAATCAATTCATGAACAATATATCCACAATTTGCAAAGATTGTATTCCTTATAAATTATTTTTTTAAGTCCATGAACTTCCGATTTGAGAAATAAGCAGCTTGGGTATACGTACCTTACCTACCGGATTTTGAGTTGGTTTTAGTTTCCAAACTCAGCAGAACTTTTCGGGTAGAAATTTTTTGCCAGTACGCGCACCTAAGGTGACTGGTTTATGAGTTCGTAAACTCCAAACTCAGCATAATTTTCCGGGAGGAAAATTCTGCCAGTACTCGTACCCAACCTGTCTCCTTCACCAATACCGCATGCACACATATGGACGCACTAGGTTTTTGGTACATGGATTTATACACTAATGTGCGAACACACTATATATGCTTATATCCATGGATGGTAATCTCAACTCTACATTTCAATCATTGAAATATTCTTCTATAATATTATAACAATCGTTATTCATGACTATCGTCATCAAAGCTATTTTCAAGATTAAAACGTCATCATGACTTTCATCACGGGTAAAAATGAAAATGGTTAAAGTAAAAACTTACCAACACGTATTTAGAAGAAAAAAAATAGGCGAGTAAACTCGGCTCGAAATATCAAATGTGTATGTATGAAAACTATCATACTTATACGACTTTTGTCTCAAGAGTAGGAGATAGAGTATACTTTTGAGTAATAGATGAGTTCAAGTCTTCACATACCTTTTAGTCGGATGAAGTTCCACTAGTTCCTTGAGTAGTTCTTCGTCTTCGTAAGATAATCGCCATGGAGTCTGGAGATTTAACTATACCTAACTATCCTAGACCGAGACTTAGCCATAAGTATACTAGAAATCAAGACATTAGTTTTGATCACTAACATTGACAAACATGCTTGAGATAACAACGCATGCGAGTTCAATCGAGCAATGCTCTAACAGTATTTCCCTATCCCATAAAACTGCTTCCAAAGCTCCTAATGCTTCAGCTTGTTCTGTATCTGCTACTTTTTCTGGGGTAACATCGCATTCCATGACATTCACCATTTCTAGATATTAGACCAATACTAGCAGATATTGAGCTGTCGATAAAAGAAGCATCAAAGTTTATTTTTTGAATATCAGCCACAGGTGGTTTCCAAGTCTGTCTGGTTTGAACATTCCACTCCTCTATATGATTAATTATATTATCAGATATGGTATTCACATTGATCTGGATATTAACAAAAGTCATAGAGCACATATCCTTCCTGATATACCAAGTTATGAAGCATGAATACTCAAAATTTTTAACATCAACCTATGCACCAGAGCTACCTGCATTAAAAATATTACACATCCAAGCATGAAAATCATATTGACTAATGGTGAGATACATGTTAGGATTAACAATATTCCAGCTAGTGCTAACCACAAGATAATCAATCAGTAAATGTTGCATAGTTTCAATACCATTAGCACATAAAGCACATGTTGCGGATTTATGCTTTGTTACGCTAGCCATTTTATCTTTAGTAGACAGACACTTATGCATACATTTCCACATGAAATGTTGGACCTTAAGAGGTAGTTTTATCTTCCAAAAAAAATTCCAATTCACATTCATATTATTCTTAGAGGGAAAGTTGCTAGAGACTCTTCAAAAATAACTTTGTAAGTAGTTTTAACAAAAAAACAACCATTATGAGTAGGAGACCATCTAAGTTTATCTCTGCCTGAAAGAGGTACTTTAATTTTAGTTATAACATTAACGGTTTTCTCATCAAAAAGGATACCAAGAGTGTCTAAGTTCCATGTGTGGGTATCACTATTAATCAGTTGGCTGACATGTTCTATGTTAACAGATAAATTAGTAGAATCTGGAGGACTATTTCTATTTGGTATCTTGTTGTCCTTCCAGATAGATATATTTCCTCCATGTCTAACTTCCCAGACATAGTTTTTCTTAACAATGTCCAGGCCCTGACATATGCCTTTTGATCTGAAATCGTTAGAGCATTGTTCGGTCGAACTCGCAAGCGTTGCTATCTCAAGCTTGTTTGTCAAGTTTAGGTGATCAAAACTATGAGTCTTGATTTCTAGTCTACTTATATCTATGTCTTGGATTAGGATCGAATGTGTAGTTGAGCTTTAGACTTCACGATGTTCATCGATTGAAGACGGAGATCTACTGAGGAGAGCTTGGAGGAACTTCATCAACAAAAGGTATGTGGAGACTAAAACTTATCTATCACTCGGAAGTATATTTTATTCTATCTCCTAGTGAGACTAAGTCATATAACTATATAGACTTTTACATTATACACATTTTATATTTCGAGCTGAGTTTAACTCGCTTATATCTTTCTCGAAATATATGTTGGAAAGCTTTTTGCTTTAGCTACATTCATCATTATTCTTGACGAGTTTAGTTGGAAACAATTTATTTGTTGGAAACTAAATAATGAGTTAAAAGATGATCATGTGAAAATTGCCTTGAAACATCTTACATGATTTGTGTGAGACTGTCATTTGATGTAGACTCAGAATGTTTCGTATTGATTATTCGATCACTTGAAAATTACTTATAAACTAATAGTTTGTGTAAGACTGCTATTGTCGTCTTCTAAGGATGTTTCAATGATTAAAAAGGAAGTTTAGAACAAATAACCATTGTCTGGATATAACATAATATGCATACCAATATGCAAACTGTTGTAGTATGATTCAGGTCCGAGAACCAAGTTTGCGTACCAGTATGCGAACCGTTTTAATTGTCAAAGTCCGGGAACCAAGTTTGCATGCCAGTATGCGAACGGTTTTAACTGAGTTAGATCCGGAACGACAATATGCGTACCCGTTTGCGAACTGTCGGACGTGACCAAAGTCCAGAACTTAAGTTTGCGTACCCGTTTGCAAACTGAGTTGGTTAAGTTCTAAATCGGTTAAATATGATTTCATACTCATGAACAAATACATTTATAAATTAAGGAATGCAATCTTTGCAAACCATGGCTAAATGTTCATGAATTGATTCTCTTAAATCAAATCCGATTTTGTTTCAATTTTGTCCAATATACTTCTATGAGAATATAAACAATTGAACAACTCTATGAGTAACACAATTAGATTCATTTGATTATCATTTGATCTAAAAGTGTTAGATGAATGTGGTTAATACACATATATTCATATGGCTAACTTCGGTTAACTGTTATAGAGCCAACTCAATATACACATTTAGGTGCGGTTACCCATATCTAAATGAGGGTATATTTCATTTGTGTGTAACAAGCTAAGGCCATCTAACGGTGGAGAAATATTACTTGGTTTTAAGTAAACTTATCTTGAATCTTAAATCAGGTTTTCATCTAACGGTGAATATTGATTGCTTTGTTTTAAAGCTATCAAACCCGGATTTGAAGACTATATAAGGGAGAACTCTAGAAACTGGAAAACATAATCCCCACACCTCCTCTGTGATACTAGTTGCAAGTAGAGTCAATTCTCCTTTAACCTAGGTTTTCCTAAAACCATTATAGGCTAACGACTTAGAGACTTCATTGGGATTCTGAAGCCAAACCCAACTATTTTCTCTGTAGTTGTGTGTTATGATCTTACTTGTTCTATCATGTTGAGTACTATCTTCTCTAAGATTAGATCGAGATTTATCTCCGATAGGTAAGATATAAAAATTAATCACAAATCTCTTTGTCTCATTGTTTGTGATTCCACAATAACTTGTTCTACTACCATATAGTTAAGTTATTGTGAGGTGATTGATATTTTTAGGCTGTTCTTTGAGAATATAAGACTGGATTATCAATAAGTTCCTGTTCACCTTGATTTATCAAAAGACTGAACAAAACTTCGTAGGTATTTCTGTGGGAGACATATTTATCTATCAGAATAGACTTTTCTGTAGGAGACAAATTTGTTTATAAAGTCTTCTACTTTGGGTCGTAGCAACTCTTAGTTATGGGTGAGATCAACTAAGGGAATCAAGTGCGTAGAGTCCTGATGGGATTCAGAGGCATAAGGAACGCGACTGTACCTTAATCGTTGTGAGAATTGGTTAGGGCTAAAATACATTCCAGTCTGAAGTTAACTTTTAGTAGTCTAGTGTATGTAAGAGGCTTAATACAATGTGATATTCAAATTTGTACTAGGTCCCGGGGGTTTTCTGCATTTGTGGTTTCCTCGTTAACAAAACTTCTGGTGTCTGTGATATTTCTATTATGCATTATATTTGTTTATATAATTGAAATATCACAGGTTTTGCGTAGTTCAATCAATTGGTAAATCCAACCTTTGGTTGTTGATTGAAATTGATTGGCACTTGAACATTGGTATTTGGTACCGTTCAAGTTGTTTCTCATAATAATCAGGCTCACGGATTCCTATCTGCTTGATTTGTTGATTACATTGAGAAACAAAGATATAACTCTTGGATATATTTCCTTGATTGAGTCTGACTTTCTAGTTGATTCTCTCAGAATTATATTAGAGTTTATCCATACAGATTGCCGAACAAAATATTTGGTGTGGTTGTTAGACCCCCACTTTTTTAAGAACAACACCAGTTAGAGGATTATTGTTACCAAAATATTTACAACTTAAAATTTTAACCCACAACTCATCTTGTTGGTTTATCATCCTCCAAGCTAGCTTGGTAAGAAGAGCAAGATTCAGGATACCAGTCCTTCTGATATTCAGATCTCCTAGAGCTTTAAGGAGAGCAACATCTAACCATCTTTTAGGATAAATACCACCTACTTTTTTATCCTTTCCCCATCGAAAGTTCATTTGAATATAGTCAATTTTATCAGTAATTTTTTTTGGCATGGGAAAGACAGCTAGATGATGATTAGCCATATTTCTAAAAAAGACTGGATAAGAACAGATCTACCGAGAGGAGCAATAAACTTTCCTTTCCAAATAGCAAGGTTGACTTTATATCTTTTAATCAGATGGGAAAAAGTTTGAGACTTATCTCTTTGAATAAGAAGAGGAACACCTATATATTTCTCTTGTAAACCATTCTCTTAATGTGAAGGATATTGTATTCTTAGTGTCACCTGGTACTCTAGGATTGAAAGAAACTGCAGATTTATCATAATTAATAGCCTGGCCTGAAAATTTACTAAATTGGTCAATAAAAGATGCTATATGATTAGATTCTCTGACTCTAGCTTTAATAAATACCAAACAATCATCTGCAAAAAACAAATGAGTTATAAAGGATTATCCTTAGTAACTTTGAACCCATGGATAAGATTAGAATCTTTAGCAGACTTCAGAGCTCTTGAGAAAACTTCCATACAAAGAATAAAAAAGATAGGGAGATAAAGGATCTCCTTGCCTTAGTCCTCTTTGAGGATAATATAGCTTACCTGGTTCCCCATTAAGAAGAATAGATGTAGATACTGTTAAAATACATTGTTCAATCGATTTACACCAAATATCAGAGAAACCAAGAGCTTTTAGATTTTCAATCAAAAAAGACCATTCAATTCTGTCAAAATCTTTTGACATATCTAGTTTGATAGCAATACCTCCATCTCTAGCCTTAGTTTTCTTTCAAAATCTATCATTTCATGTGCAATCACAATATTATCTTGTATTAGTCTACCAACAATGAAAGCAGTCTGTTTAGGATAAATAATTTTATGAAGGATCCTTTTTAGCCTAGAATCAAGAAGTTTTGATATAATTTTATAAGCAACATTTCTTAGCTTATGGGTTTAAAGTCTACATCATGTTTAGGACAGCAGGAAAGCCATATGGCCCTGGAGTGGACGTCCAAGGCTTCATATCAAAAACAATCTTCTTAACTTCATCATAGGAAGGAGGAGCTACAAGCATATTATTATCATACTGAGTAAAGCACTTATTCACATTGTTCAAATAATTAACAATATTATCAGGTTTTGTAGTTATGCTCATGCTAGAAAAATATTGTAATAGCTCATCAATAATTTCTTCTCTTTCAGTAAGCCACTTACCCGTACTATTATGAACGGTATCAATTTGTGTCTTTTCCTCATGAAATTAGCTTTTTGGTGGAATTCAACAGTATTTCTATCATCAAATTTGATGTTATCATCTCAATTTCCCTGTTTCCAAAAATCCTCTTCAGATTGGTACCAAAATTTTAGTTTTTCAGTTAACTCTGTAATTTGTGAAGAGTTTTGGTTACTCCTGTTTCTAGTAATAACATCAAGTTGAGACTGGATTTTAGTAATCTGAGTATTAATATTACCAAAATGGTTATAATTCCATCCCTTAAGGATAATTTTAGTATCAATAAGATTCCTAGTGAGCTTAAAGGCATGGAATCCATAAGAGTTACCACCCCATTTGTCTTTTATCAAAGTAAAGCAATTAGAGTCATTAAACCATGCTTTATTAACCCTGAAAGGTTTTCTAGTAGAATTATTCATTCTAGAGGTAATAAGAAAACTAGGACAATGATCACTATCAAAAGTAGTTAAGTGATAAACAACAACATTACTAAAATTATTAGACCAGTCTATGCTAGCACAAACTCTATATAAATCTCTTTAGAATAAGTTCTTCACCTTCTCTCCTATTCCACCAAGTAAAAGGATTTCCTATGAAATTCATACTATAAAGACCTCTATTATGAATCATGGCATTATAGTTATCAAGATCATTTTATGAAGGATTGTTACCACCCTCCTTTTCATCACTACTGAGAATGAAATTCAAATCCCCTTGTATTATCCAACTATTATTAAAAGTGTTCCTGATATCATCTAGGTAATGCCATTGAAGATCTCTAGTGTTGTTGTTCAGAGCACCATACATAAATTAAACAAGAGAAGCAGTATTCATAGAATCAAGCTTTACTAGGAAGTATATAATATTAAAAGTAATATTTATCATAGTGGGATTAACTTCCTCCCTACACATGAGACAAAGGCCACCAGATAGACCAACAGGATTGTGAAAAACAATATTTGGAAAGTTAAATCTTGCTGTTAAAAATTACATTATTTTAAGTTGGGTTTTTGTCTCTGACAAAAAAATAAATGATATTAGGATTGTGACCTCTAATAAGAGATTGAAGATGGTTCCTAGTGCCTTTATTTCCAAAACCACAGACATTCCAAGATAATATTTTCATATTGTAGTGATTAAACCCAAAATATAATTTACTGGAGCAAAAATTAAGGTTCAAAATGCAAACAATTCCTAAAGAATATAAATGAATTGAATAAAGTTTAAGATATACCCCATTCTCCCCATTAGTGCCTCCAAATTGCTTGTATTTAAGTGGGATTCTAGTTGTTGCAGGATTCACTTTTTCCTCATCATTGTTATTAGTAACTTCTACACCATTTAAAAATCTTTGCATATTTCCTAGCCTTGATGAAATCTTCTCTTTCTCATTTATAATCTGAAATTTTACAATCTTGCCATCAATAGGGGGACAAATGGTGTTGATTTCACATTTCTCCAGCAGTCTTCTTAAGTTTTCCAATTCCTCCAAAAGGTAGAAGCTTTTCATGAGCCACTTTCAGAAATTCAGCTGCAGCACCACATACTCCTTTGCAGTGATTAATAATGAAACATTTTCTGCAAATTTTGTTTGGCTGTTTTTCATAGTGAAATCTGACCCATTTAGTAGAACTAGTTGCAGTATTAGCCAGAACACCTCTTCTCGGGGGGGGTTGTGAGTTCAATTATGACACAAACTTTTACAGGAATACCCTCAATTGGAATTGCATTAGTTGGCGCAATGGCAAGTACTTCACCCAAAATTTTTCCCATTTTTTCCATAGCTTTCACGTTCATATGCTTAGGTTGCAGATTTTTGAGTTGAATCCAATACACTTGTTTACTCCAATCAAGATTTTGATGAACCAATCCCTCGAAATAATCAAACAAAATGCATAATTTCCCATCAATGTTCCATGGGCCTTCTTCAATAATTTTGTCTACCAAATCCTGATTCATAAACTTGAAAATCATAACACTAGTATCCACTTCAATGATTTTTATATCCTCCCGAGGAATGAAAGGCCAGGTAAATTGAATGTTTCTCTCAACTGTTCCATAATGCATTTTCCCTTTTATTATAATTTTCCCAATCAAACAGAAATCCCATTCTCCATCTCCCACTTCTTAATTAGATGCATACTCATCTTGGTTTAAGAGGACTATTTCTTTAGTAGATTGCAATTCTAAAGTTTCTTTCTTAAACTTCAATGCTAAATCAGATACTTATGTATTTGGGGTTTGAACAGCCGCACTATTCTCTTGGTTTGCAGCCATTTGTCTGAGTTTTTCCTTAGAAGATACGATTTGAGCTATTTCATGAAAAGAAGATTTATGATAAAAACTACTCGAATTAGGGTTACCCAAAATAAAGGTGATACGATATATTTTAGGTTTACTCATCGAAAGATTTTTGGAATCAGTTGAATCTGAAAAGGCAAGAGTGTGAGCTGTAGTTGACCAAATAATAAAGAGGGATACTAGTAATTCAAATTTGAAACAGACTTTATACTTCTTGCACGTGTGAGATCCTTGCTTGAGTGTAATATTTACTGAATCGATAATGAAACCGACTATTTCAATGAAGAAAATAATAACAATGAGATTCACAGAAGAAACTTTGGCTTTAACAAGCTCTAATACAACATCACCAAACGCAATAATCCACACTAGAAACCAGACAAACTCCATATTTAGACAAGCAATCTGTAAACACAGGGAGAAGATAAGATTTAGTTAAACAAATTCAAGTTTAAATTTAAACTTTTGGATAAATGGATGCAAAAGATTATTAAGAGAAATTTTAAGAAAAACAGATATTAAAGATAAAGAACAATCATTAGGGGAAAAGAGGAGAGTTTAGTAATAAGATTCATATACGAAACAATCAGATTTTTTTTTTTTAAACAAAGTTGACTCATAATTTTGCCCGATTTGCAAAGTGGAGAGAGAAGACACTAAGCGGAATATGATCATCCCCGCGGATTGACAAATGAATCGACCATTTCCCCGTATTAACTATACCGGTCATTTTAACTTGACCACGGTCGGCTTTCCCCCAAACTAATATAGCTTTAACAAAAATATAATTTTTAGAGTTGTATATGTTGTGATATAGAATACAAAGAACAAGAGACACAAAATAGAGGGGAAGAGAGAGAGAAATTCTTATTAAATGTGTACAATAGACTAACATTAGAGCCTCTATTTATAGGGCTAGACACAAGGGCATCCCAGTAATAAACGGGATTTGCCCTAGATATTCTTAACATAATTACACGTTTATAACACTCCCCCTGATAACATTGTGTATAAGCGAATTGCCTTATTAAAACCTTGTCAGGAAATTCCAGAAGGAAAAAACCCGATCGAAGGGAAAAGAGTACATTAAGAAAACTTAGAAAAGATTTGGACACGCAAATGTCGCCTCATTAAAACCTTGACAAGGAAAACCCAATTGGAAAAACCTTGATGAAGGAAAAAGAGTACAACGTGATAGTCCAGTAAAATACCTTCTAATTTGATACTGCCCCTGATAAGTACTTTAGTTAAATCTTGGCTTGCAAATCATCAAGTCGAGCCAAATTCGGTTAACGAATTTCTTGAATGCTGGAGATAGCAATGCTTTGGTGAGAAATTTTCAAGTTGATGAAGTCTTCTTTTGTGTTAGTCTTCTAATGGTAGTGTTCTCGAGTCTTCACGCTTCTTTAAATACCTAGAGGACGTGCCTCATGGATTGCTAGCTTCTCGAAGATGACTTGCGGAAGTAGTTGATGTAATTTCTTCAACAAAGTGACAAGATATGAATACCTTATCATGCGTGAACAAAAATCGTATTTGTGAGAAGGAAATCCAAATTCTTAGGAGATGATTAAGTTGAATTGGTTTAATCAAATGTGGGTATCCACTAAACAACCAAAATTGATACAACTCCCCCTTGGATGACCATCATGTTGAATTAAATTGCCTTACTAAAACCTTGCCAGTAAAACCCGATGGGAAAAAATTTGGGCGAAGGAAAAAGAGCATAAATATCAACATTTTGAAAGAAAATTAAACGTCAATGAGATGTTGCCTCGTTAAAACCTTGTCTGGAAAACCACATGGGACAAAACCTTAAACCAAGGGAAAAGAGTACAACTTTTGACGTATTTATCGATGCTAACCCAACTATATGAGTTTTACAAAAGACAAGCATCAAAATAACAACTCTAGTCTATCTCAAAGACGAGTTTAAGCTAGCATAATTCTAACTTCAGATTTAAGAAAGGAAAAAAAATAGAATTTATGCTGCTAAAACGTGGATTTTCGTGTTTTTAAGGACCCTTCAAGAGACCTATAAAGTTGATATCTTCAACTGATTAATCCGGATTTTTGGTTTTGCACCAAATTTATAAAAACACTTAAAGGATTGTTAAACCTGATAATTAAGTCAGGTGGCTGCCAGAATATAATTTGAATCCTACAAGAATTACAAATATGAATATGGTCTCTGGATACAAACGAGTCATTCAAAGACAACCACGCCAAATGCATCATATAAATAGAACAATTATTAAACCAATCCCGAGGTTTGAGAGAAAATAAAAATTAAACCCTCAAATCGTTTTTACAACGAAAATATTTCTCATATGAAGACGCAATATCACTATACCAACCTGTAATTAATAGGCTTGGCATGTTTAAGGTGTTAAGTTTGGATCCAAAATTGCATCATTCGAGAAATTAATCCAACCTAATTGGATTGTATGCCAACCAATCACATATGTCGATATTCCTCTGTATAGGGGTTAACAACCACCATTTATTTCTAGTAGCTACTTTAAATTGATATAACATTTAAGTTAATTAACACAATATTTTTGATAGTGTATAGTCTCCCCCTGATTATGGCGGAAAATATTTCAATCTCATATACGAAAACAAATTTTGTAAAGTATTATCCGATTAATTCGAGGACATATACTTATAATAATTTATGGATGTTAACAATACCAGTTGGACCGTAGATAATGACTTTAAAAGTCATAAAAGAAATGTCCAAATAAATAAATAAAATTATAGTCTACTTGACGTACAAATTTAAAATCAACCATGGATGATTAGAGCAAGAAATATTTAAATCTCCAATGACCAATAAGGCCGACGAGATATTCATTCACCTAAGAATGAAATTATAGACACTTTATTTCATTTAAAGAAATTAATATCAAGATCAATATAGTCACTACAAGGACTAATTAATGATTTAGGCTAACAAGCCCGATGCGCACCCATTGATCTTTTGTGTCCTATTGTATTTCAACATAAAGTTGAATGGTCTTAATTTAGGAGATTAGTATTAGGAAGAAGAAAAATTTGCTCAATATCCGTTAGGAATGCAGCAATTGGTGTTTGCAATTGTGATATGCTAACGACATCTCATCCGTCTAGGATTTATAGAGAAACCAATTCCAATTGGCATATATGATTCTTTTGTAAAAATAAATAAATCATTGTCGTTATCAATTTTGGAAAAATAAAATAAAAAATACATCCATTATTGGTTGAAAATGGCAAAATTTTTAGAGAATATGCCAATTTATTTTCTCACATCTTACAAAAATGATGGAGAAAAACCAATACCGATTGGTTTATACGGTACACCAAAATTGCATCGACAAAAAGGAAAAATACGTCGCATTAGTCATCGCATATGGAAAATCCATTCTATGTTGAAGATGGTTTCTTGTAGATATATAGAAACCATTTATAATTAAATCAAAGAATGGACATAGAAACCATTTATATATAGAAACCATTTAAATAATGGTTTCTTGCATTAGTCATGAATGGACGAAGATACCAAAGTTAATTGGCCGTAGGTTTTTCAACCATGCACATGATTACCGTAAAGGTATTAATATTGTGATAACACCAATTTTTGTTGATTACAGTTTCAAGGAAGGAATAGAAACTGTATAAACCATCTTTCGATCGACACCAATTTTTGGTGATTACAATTTCATTGGAGGAATAGAAATTGTTAGCCATCCTTTGATGGATTTTTTTTTTCTTTCTCAATAAAAAATATAGAGAAGAAAGGAGAATCAACAATTAATTTTTTTTTCGACTACCTTAGTATGTACAATACCTAAAAATAAAATAAAATGGAAAAACACAAAATACTGTTGAGATTTTAGTGTATAGTGACAGACGCCACTTTTAATTGATACCTTATGGCCCGTGTGCCTCTGATGGAATATACTAATAGCATAGATGACGAATCCCATCCATGAGCAGCTTGTTCTCAAAACAAAAACAAAAAATCCATGAGCAGCTTTGGTTAACCTTGCGGACCAAACGGTTAACTAGGGTTGGAGACCTAAAATCTCCCTAGCTTACCGTGATTGCTACCACTTGATCTACAAAAAAGACAAAATAAATATTAGTTCTGAAATATCAAATAGAAACCCATATGCAACAAATCTTTGTTGTTTCAGTAATAAACTTAAAAACATAGATTGTGATATCTCCGTTATGACTCCATATTTGCATGTGTGATGGAAAATTTATCCCCGGCTGGTTAGACTATGCGAAGGTTGAATACGATTAGTCGGTAGAGTTACGTCGCTGATAACGTGTTGTGATATAGACGACAAAGAACAAGAGACACAAAATAGAGAGGAAGAGAGAGATAAATTCTTATTAGATGTGTACAATAGACTAATATTAGAGCCTCTATTTATAGGGCTAGACACAAAGGAAGCCCAGTAATAAATGGGATTTGACCTAGATATTCTTAACATAATTACACGTTTATAACAGTTAGGGCTGAGCAAAAAAACCGGAACCGCGGATTTCATCCGCAACCGTCCGCAAAATTGCGGATTTGACCCAAACCGCAAGACGTATGGGCCGGACACGGGTGGGATTCTTAAATCCGCACATTTTAGCGGTTTGGGTGCGGTTGGTTTTGCAAATCCGCGGATTCACCCACACCGCAAGGTAATAAGAGAACTTAATAAGATTACTAAGGATAAAGCCTAGTTAATAAAGCCCGCTGAGTATGTGTTAATAAGAGGTTTTAGGCCGGCCCAATCATTCTCATTTCTCATTCATTCTTACACATAAACAATAATATGATGGGATGGGCTTCAAAACATCCTGTTCGTTTATTCATCCTTTCAAGTTCCATGTCTTCTAGCCAAATGAGCTCTCTGACAATGGCAAGTTATCGATGACAAGTTGGACTACCTTGTGCTAACATAAAAAAAAAATTTCCTTCTAAATCCGCGGTTAATCCGCAACCGGTCCGCATTATCCGCGGATCCGTGGATGTAAAATCCGCGGGTGATTGAGCCGGTCACGGTTCAATTTTCCAAATCCGCAACTTTGACGGTTTGGTTGCGGGTGACCCCTAATCCGCAACCGTCCGTCCGTTGCTCACCCCTAACAGTATACTTGTAATTCCTCGGGAACATCTCGGATTTGGGCCTAGGGTTGGACTAGATAGGGTTAACGAGTAGAGACAAAGAAGCCGGATCTGTTGTTAACGTCTGCTACATACATACCCACTGGGTACTCCATATTTAATTACTTTCTCTCTCATGTTTATACCAATTGATGTTGAAAAAGGGTTTAAGCTTCAGAAAAAAATAAAAAGAAAAGAAAAAAAACCCTACTGAAATCTGAAAAATCCTCTTTTCTTCGATTTAGATTTATTTCTCCCATGAAAAACTGATAAAAAACCAGGGAAAGGATTTTGTTATATGGGAAAATCACTTTCCTCTACAACTAGACTACAAGACTTCTCAAGAATTACTAGACAAACTCTACACAAACACAATTCAAGAAATCAAAAAAAGCAAACTCCCATGGCAGAAACAGCTAAATTAGTCTCTGCTAAAGACTCAACTGAGAAATTGAAGTTGAAACTAGAAAACCCAGAACACCAGAATAATAGGATTCCATTGTCTGATGTTGTTTCTGATTGTGTAAAACGTTGGTTTCATGATACTCTTAAAGAAGCCAAAGCTGGTGATATTAGTATGCAGGTTTTAGTTGGTCAGATGTATTATAATGGATATGGTGTTACCAGAGATCCCAGTAAGGTGAAAAATCTGTAATTGATTTGTTTAAAGTACTGGTCTAGTAGGATTTGGTCTCTTCGGTTTTAATTGATTTTTTCTTGGTTTGGTTGTTTTAGGGAGGAGCATGGATCGCTAAAGCCTCCAGAAGTCGATCTTCGGTGTGGAAGGTTTCCGAGAAGCGTCCAGGTGAGTATTTCTTGATTGTTCACTATCAAATTGTGGTTATTTTCTTATTTGTTTTGACTTTTGATTAAGGTGATATGTGATTTTGGCTCAGGGTATAATGCAAGTGATTCGGATTCTACAGATGATAATAAGGAGGAGGATGTTGAGTAGAATCAAATTTGTTTGCAGCACTTCTATAATGAAAAAGTGAGTCTGATTCTCTAGTCTCTAGATTCTTTATTGCTTTGTTGTTATTGTTTTTGAAGTGCCTTTTGCTGGGTTTTGTTTAAACTGTCATTAAAATCCTGATATGTCAATCTTTCATATTAGAAATGCCAATTGTGTGAAGCTGTACCTATTGAATTGTTAAGTCATTCACACTGCAAAATGCTATACTGTACTGAAATTGGTAAACACGGTACATAGTTTAAGCACTGTCTCATGTAGGACAATGAGAGGAGTCTCATACCCTGTGGGCACATCTTCAGGTTACATCCTGAACCTGGTTTTAGTACTAGCAGTTAATGCAGAATGGATACCTGTGAACCCTAAAAGGCGAGCACTCATTTTTCACGTTCTCTAGTACACATAGAGCAAGTCTAGTGGTGGAAACTACCAAAGCGGCAAGAGCACGCTGGGCGTTGATTGGAACGGTGCTTGACTAGTCAACCGTCCACAATTCTCAACCCAACTAAAACACCAGCGTGGGTAGTTGAATTGCTGACTAATCTAGCGTCATTACAATTGAAGCTCAGCGTGATATCGATTGCCACTTTCGCTTGGATTCCCAGCTCTCTCCCAAGGAACATGGCTTGGAAGAAGTGTGGAATAACGCTACTTGGAAGCCATTAGGCTTGACATTCCACACTTTTACCAAGCTTGGAATAGCTTGGATTCTCCACCAGAAGACTTGATGAAGAAACTATTTGTGAAACGGAAATACTGGGGTGCTACTGTAAGCTTACTTGGTTAGTTTCATAACGCTCCAATTGGAGTACCCTTTGGAGTTGAATTGGTAACATACGGCACCAATTTCATTCTGGTTTTCTAAAATCTCCTACATTGAGCTACTGTAGTTTTTTTTTTTTTTTTTTTTTTTTTTTTTGTGGAGATCCTACTTTATGAACAATCCAAACTACTTAGAATCTGATAATGTCCAGCAGAGTGCTATGCGAAGAAGCCACAAGAACATCTTGAATATCAGCACCAATCACTGAGATTTTTCCATAGTGACCTATTAGTAGACGTGTTAATTAGTCGAGCAGGAGTGAGTGAGTGCTGGAAAGGATTCATGTACCAAAGCTATGGAGCTATTTCCATTCTTGACTCTCTACCCAGGGTTCTGGCACATTATCAAGAATCATCTTTCAAATAAAAGAAAGTTATGAGAATTGTTATTACCCTTTCCACCACCACTCAGTGTTACAGACTTAAGCTTATCATCAATATTATAGCTTCGTTTAGTTGTTTACCCAGTCATAATCTCGATAAATAAGAGAAAGAATTGGAATAAAAAATTCCACTTTGTTTGCTTAAGTATTTAAAGTCAAGCTGAACAATGCAAGTCTACTTTTACGTCTCCCGCAGAGTTCTTGAATATCAGCACCAATCACTGAGATCTTTTTCTAGTAACATATTAGTAGCCGTGTTAACTAGTCAGACTGGGAGTGAGTTAGTGCTGGACTATGGTTTCCGTTCTTGACTCTATATCAGAACAAAGTAACCTATACGGGATGGGGTTCTGAATTTATAAGAATACCTTCAAATAAAACAAAAAACTGTTAGAACCCTTTCTACCACCTCTTCATGATGAAGGCTCAAGGTTATCATCATAATGATAGCTTCCTTTTACTTTTACTTTTTCAAGGTTATCATCATTATTATAGCTCAAAAATACTATAAATTTCACTTCGTTTAGATACATATTTAAAGCCAAACCTAACCCTGGATTGTTGCAATGTCAAGTTTGCAATATCATTTGGTTCTATTAAGTATGTTTTATGTTATGTGTTGGAAGTTCAGCTACATAATCATCATACATTAGGCATAAATATGATTATGCACAAAACTTAGATAGAAAATAATATTGCTCCTAGTATTAACACGCAGTACAACATTAATATAACAATGATTGCAGATAGAATTCAGCACTAGAACATGTTCCCTTTGTTGCATATAAACTAGATTACCTTATCCTTATCCATGATCACTTTGTAGCTCTCGTTGAATCAGATTTACATCATATATGTTTTCAACGTAATAAACATCTTAAACAGTACAACTACCATGGTCCACAGCTTTATCATAATATATGGTATCAATCCTAGTTAGCAATTCGCGAATCATTCGCGAATTTTTACGTTTCGATCGGGACAGAATTATACGGCCGAACTATCCCAACTCCGACCTGGAAACGCGTATTTTATGGGCTGGCCGGATTATACGCGTACGTTCCGGATTTTATGAGAATTCGGTAGGAGAAACCGGCAACGGGGAGAGATGTAAAGGCCTAGTCAAATTCTAAAATCAAAGAAATTTTTCTGTACCAAGATGAGAATTGGGAATACCAAATTGATGATTAAAACAAAGAGATTTCTTTCTTCTATAGATTGAGAGAAAGAAGCAATAAAGTTATTAATTATATGGTTTGTAGAGCTTTTTTGAAGATTTAAGAAAACAAATCAAGTTTATTGTCTTAAACCTTGAAGATCTCGATTCTTACATATAAGATTAAGACATGCATAATTCTCTGCAACTGTCGAGATGGAATAGAGAAGAGAATTCAGAGAGGGACAGGCAGGAGGAAAGGAAGTAGACAGTGGAAGAAATTTGACGGCCTAGATATGTGTAGACAGTATGCCCTAAAGCAAACGGCTAATAATAAAAGTGGAGATCTAATGATGTAAAAAAACGTCACAGTTCCACTTAATACCCTGTATGAACTTACAAACTTGTCAAATACACATTATATGTACTTATTTGGGTGTTATACTCCACCTATATATATGCCGAATTTTCATCACCGAACCCATACCTCTAAAACAAATTATGCACGTACGTATGCCGTTCCGAATCACTGTCGTATCACGAACCGTTGACCGGATTTTTGACCGAATTTAATTTTTACAAATCCGAATAATACCCGTGCGTTTGCCGTTCCGTAACGTTTCCCGATCTCCGAATTGCTAACTAGGGTATCAATAGCTTCTACAAGAATAAATATTTTGTCTCGCTACTACTTGGTTAATGATTTAGCCTTTTACTTCTATTTGTATTCATGCTCGAATGATCGAAAAATTGGAAAATTTATTTGTACAAGAGGGTAGAAGAGAGTCTTTGTCATGCGTCATTTCGATCATGAGTTGGTAGACAACTGAATAGCCGAGTCATAGGACACAAAAGGTATTACTCAACCTTAGCTAGCATTAACCTTAAGATAATCTTAACACTTGACCTTAATCCGCCTTGTTACTATCTGACTCAGATTAAGCTGATCTTTTTTTCTTTCTTTTTGTTAGCTTAAGCTAAACATTATATGTTGTGCAAACCATAAAAAACAACAATTTGATTTGCCAATACAATGGTCACATTAGTTCTATTACTATCAAGGTCACTAAGAGATGGTCTGTGTTTTTACTCAACTTTGAGAGATGTTGTAGTAATTGTTTCAAAGTTACATGCAACCCGAGCTTACTCGGGAAGAATTGCTTGAACCAGGGCATACATCATATGAAGCTTCTAGACGTCTAAGACATATAGTCAAGAATTTTATAAAGCAGATTCCTCAAGTATTATGAATATGTTCTATTGTTGTCCTTTGCTAAAAGCATGCACATGAGAAAGTGTAAAATGCATTTGTAGGTAATAGTAATATATATATATATATATATCTATATTCAGATAAAAGGTAATAAATTCTTTAGATATCGACTAGTGAATTTGATAATAACCAGTTATTACTTGTGCTTATATCTGGTTCTTCCTCATTGTGATGTCCGGGAAATTTCCTATTAGTCAGTTGCATGTGCTTAAGTCCGAAACTCTTTTGCGGTTTTGCCCCTTTTTTGAGAAATTGCTAGATATTTTCAATTAATGAGCCACTAGCAAAACTTCAATTTCAGTCTTTATTGTGAATTTCCTTCTATGCTTCGTTTATTGTCTGTTCATTATTGAATTACCTTTTCAAGACACTAGTCTGTGAGCTACTTTATGCATGAATTTGAAATTAGATATTCATGAACTAACTTGTGCTTATCTACTTTTCATCCCTTTTTCAGTGCCTCCACGGAGCTGTGCCCCATCTTTCATGTTTATACTTTCCTGTACGGCTCTAACACTGGATGGATCCTCAAATTGTTTTCTTTCGCCTCCGTTAATTTATTTCCTTCTTGGACAGATCCAAAGTGTATAACTATGTTTCATGACTAAACTTAAGAACCATCTTAAGGGCATCATTGATTTTTAATCTTTGTCCTCTTGGTCCCAAGTGTGTTACCTACTTCAAAACTCTTATCCATTTAGCCAGCCATGTATTTCCTGTGGATTTACAATACAGATGGCAATTTTTGCAATTTTGCAACTGAAACATCTGTACCTGAAAATGTCGATATTCTGCTGCACTTTTGCACAGCTACTGGTCCGCTAGGAATGCACAAATTAGGTAGACGCGGATTAGCATTGAAAAGGTTTATTTTGGTTTCTTAAAGTCTTTCTAGGAAGCAAAGGAAACCACGTATATAGACTTTATCACAGATTTTTTATTTTATTTATTTTTTTATGTCTGAAAGGGAGATTCAAACACACAGCATTCGTTCTTTTTGTAAAGGTAGGATGGGAAAAAAGAAAAGAGAAATTCGCTTTTTAAACTTTTGCAATATTAGCTGCAAAGCATATTATGGAAATGGCTGATAAAGATGGAAAGCAGCAATGGCTTAGCTTGTGCTTGTTGGCTAGCTCAGCTACACCAGAGCACTGATCTCTCTCTCTCTTTCTCTGGCTAGTTCAAGTCTAAAGCTTGAGCCAAACCTTGCTTCTACTTTGCCATACACAAAAACAGGAGAATTTGGATTGCTTACGCATTATTAAAGCATATATGCCCACCAGACAAGAAAAGCACGAGCATCTACTCTCATTCTATATAAACGGATGAAGGAGCTCTCCCGTTCTAAGTTCTGAATTCCAGCTGAAGAGGCAGTTAGTAGCGATAATAATCTGTTTGGCGCCTGGCTATCTAGCTCATTCTCTCAGCATCAGTATACCAACACAATATCAAGTGTTCTTCTTCTACTACAAACTGAACTAAAATGACTAATGTAGGTACTCTCCATCTTAATCTCTGTTTTTCCTCTCAAGAAATGAATCTTTATTGAGAGTGGTCATCTGATTTTGTTGTTAGGTGGTGGAGTTAAAAGTAGGCATGCACTGTGAAGAGTGTATCAAGAAAATCAGAAAGGCCATCAAGAAGATTGAAGGTATTTTCTATGTTTTCTATTTCGCAATCATTTAAATCTTTTACCCTTCTAGAAGTGATTATGACTGAAATATTCTTCCTCAAATATAAAAATGATCTCGATCATCACATAATTAGGATAATCCAAATGACGCACACCCATTTTATAAGTTTAAGGAACCAGGTCCTTTCGTCACTTGCTATTAGACCATGTTATTTTATTCGCAACAGCTTTTAATACACTGAACTCAGATGAATTATTTCAGAGGAAGAGAATTATTTGGTCAAACGCCATTTGAATTTCAGAGGGAGAGAATTTAGTCAAATGTCAAAAATTTCAAGGTTTTGACCGTTGAAAAAGGATTTTGATGAAGGTCCTAATGAGTAATTGTGAAGTCAATATGACCAAGAATTTTGTACTTCAGCGTCCCAAGAAATGATTTGGTTTTGTTTTGATGCTTGCAGATCTTGAGACATACGATTTCGATATAAAGAACAACAAGTTGACCGTCTCCGGTAATGTTACACCTGAAAAAGTCATCAAAGTTCTTCAGAAAATTGGAAAGAGTGCTAGTATTTGGGATGAGGAAGAAGTATTGATGACTAACTGAATGAATGGACCGGACGATCTGAGCTGTTTGATTATTAGTTTTGTTTACATTCGTATCATACTTGTGGTGTCTAGGTATAAGTTATTTTAGTCTTCGGGACTACAGTGGATGACCTCCGTTACTTCGTATACCATGAGAAACTGGACCATTTTAAGGCTTTTGCTTAGTAAAATTTTCATGGATCAATACTTATTACTCTTTATTATTTTTGTTATCCGAGTAACATAATAGACGCAAACTTGAATCCCATTCTCTTGTCAAAATTTTCTCACGTGACTTTTTGACACCGGAAGATTCGGTCCCATGACTCCCATTGAAAACGTGGCCATGTTTTGATATTTCCTGATAAAGTAATATTACGCTTGAACATGGGTTTGAAAGTCCACCCTACTTATTGGGATGGAGAAGAAATCTTGACAAAGAATTGAACGTATCATACGGGACAGGGAAGAAATCTAGAGTCTAGACCCAATTAGGACGACCGATCCGCAGTTACGGACGTGTAGGGATATTAGAGTTTCTTCTTCTCGTGTATATCGGTGAATTGGTGATCCTCGTTTTGTTTTCTCAATAAATATCAATTCCGTACATGATATGTTTCGCCGCCTAGTGATAATGCATTGAGACAGATATTTTATTTCAGGATTCAGTTTGTACAAAGTTTGTTTAACCATCAGGAGATAAGTAACAGCTTCTTCTTATCTCAATTCTTATCCATTCTCGAAGTCATTATTAGAGATAATATCGATCATGGCGTCGAAATTTAGTAAAAAGAATTAACATATCCACAGTTGCAGTGCAACAACTTGGGGTGAGTATGGTTTGGATTGGTCATGTTTTCGTCTCACCCGTATCAGCATCCAACCCAATGTGTGTCTTATTTGAATTTTAACATTTGCATCCGATCCAACATTCGACAATTGGATATGCATGATTTATTTTGAATTTTATTATAGAATTGATGTTTAAAATATACAAAACAAAATTAACAAAACGGATCATTATTATTTATTACTATTTATAAAGCCAACCCCCTTGGTCACGGTTAATCTACAGTAACTAAAGCTGTAAAAATTAAGAATCCGAAATTTCCCCCATTTTTATACCGTATTTGCTTTTCATAGAAAAATTATTTGAGGATATTAGGGTAATTTAAACCTGAATATATAAACTTTACATTTGCACGTGATGGGGAAAGAATAAAGAGTAAAGAGTATTATTGGCAACGCTGGTTCGGGCACCTCCAACAAAGACCACCTGATGCCCCGGTTCGCTTAGGACGCATCAAACGGGCCGAAGGTAGAATGAAGCATAGAGGACGACCGAAACTGACCTGGGATGAACTGATTAAACGGGATTTGAAGGGCCGAGGATTGGAGAGAGAGTTGGCGCTCGACAGAGCAGCGTGGAGAGCAGCGATCCACGTGAAAGAGGTATGTACATGAGGTATGTGACTCGACCTTATTACTTTTGAATCTCTCTTTTTTAGCAGGACTGTGTAAACCGTGAACACGTAAACCGCCATGGCAGAATTGTGAGGGGGGACTCCCCTATAGCTCTGCAGCTCGCAGGATTGTGAAGGGGAATCACCCCGTAGCCCTACAGGCGGGACATGGAGTATGTGGATACACCACCTAAATGGTCGCGAATGCGTAATCCCATGGAAGTGATGGGCTACTGCACCCTCTGTACCGAAAACGAACAAGACATGGAATATGTCAAGGATTACTCTTACCTTTAGGTAAGTTGCGTCCATGCCCGCAGACAACCTGTGTAAAAACTTAGTCGCACATTTGGAGATAATATTGTTACGTGGTTTATCTCTTCTCTACCCGGTACTTGCTACTGGAAAAAGAGCTTTGGTTATTGGTTATTGGGGAAAGAATAAAGAGTAATACGGGGAAGTACACCATGTGGGATCCTCTTGCATTAATCCAAAGACCAAAGCTTTCGCCTCTAACTTAAGTTGGCACCAGTGGGATCCTCTTACATTATTCCTTGGCTGCAAGCTCAAAGTTGGGAATGTAAGGAATGCCGAGGTAGCGGAAAGCTTGGCTTTACTTGAAGCGGTGAAGTGGGCGAAAGCGAAAGGACTAGTGAAAGTTGTTTTGTCACTGATGCTAAAATAGTCATTGACTCTTTCAACTCTAATAATAACCAATTATTTTGGTATAATAATTCAGTCTTAGATGACTACATAACTATTATTTCCAATTTTAACTTTGTTAAATTCCATTTCCTACGAAGGAATCATATTGTAATTGCTGATCATGCAACAAAGTATAGTAGAAGGTCTAGAATCTCTGGAGAATGGATGGGTTATATCCCTGAATTTCTCAATTCTACTATGTAATCTTTTTCCTTCAGTAATACAAGTATATTTTCTAGCAAAAAAAAAAAACTTAAGTTGGCACATGCCAGCATTAACCTTTTGGGCACGTGCAAAGCACGTGCGTTACATTCTTGTAATGTTTAATACTAACCGAAATACACACAATTTTTATTAGTGTTTCCTTTCAGTTATCCATCAAATGCTAGTAAAGAAACTCACTCATCAAATATTAATAAAGAAAATTATCAACCTCGTTTAAAAATAACAATTCTATTTTTTTTTATCTTATATAATAATGTTAGGATCAGTGGCGGAGCCAGGTTTTCAAACTAGGGGGCTAAAAAAAAATATAGTGAAACACCGCCTCTTAAACTTTTCCCTCTCTATGCCTCTCCTTTTGTCTTTTCTTTTTTACTCTGCAAATGAAACCACCTAGGCATAGATAGATTTTTGATTTTGGAAGGTGAATATTTAGGCTTTGGTGGACTAAATTACTTGGACCAGGTGGATTAACTTAATGGACTAACTTGATAGGTTTCATTTTCTAAGGGATGAAATACTAACATGGTAAGGTTTTGTAAGAAAAGGGGGAGAAGGGGGGTGTTGCAGCCAGGGTTAGCCCCCTTTAGTTCCGCCACTGGTTAGTATGTTCATATAGTACTTCAACTAAGCATGCCTCAAAAACAAAAAAAGCAACTAATATGTTAATACTAGTGAACAAGATAACTATTAAAAGAATAGTTGTTAGCTTACCGAAAAATAATAGTTATTAGCTTACCTGATGTGCATGTCCAACAGATTTTTAACTCTGCATTTGCATCTAATCCATTAGTGTACGCACCGGATACGTACTAGTAAAACACGGATGGTCCGGTTCGAATCTTCGGATCTGATCACAAATGCTTAGCTCTAGCAACAACCGATATTCTCTGACCATTTTCATAAAAGGCTCTCTATGTGGTATCCGTTAAATTATATGGACCTAACTAACCTCCAGAACTGTCTTACAAGGTTAGGATTGTCCAAGGAATATAAGATTCACAAATTCGTGGAATCCAGTAGATATAAGACTATACTTAATAGTATTTGTTGATCATTTTGATACATACATCTATGTTTTTCCATTTTCACAAAAAAAAAAAAAAACCTAAATTCTCAAATAAAATCCTTGTAATTGGAGACCGACTTCTCGGAAAAACATTTTTAGCCCTTCACTTATCGTGTGCTAAGTTGTTAAAGATTAGGTTTATCACACAATAAAATTGTAATCGGATACTAATGGATAAACAAGGTAGTAATTAAACGAAATAATGACTTTTATTGAATTCGCATAAAGATATTAACACAAATCTTAAAAAAAAAAACACTGACATTTAGGTTGATTTTTATGGTCAATGAACTTCAAGATTCGAATTGGAAAACCGTTGTCTAAACCTAACTTTCAAGTTGCGGATCAAGCAAACACTTGAAATGAAATTTGAATAATGTTCTCTCACCCAATCATTTGGCGCAAAAAACTATATTGTCGCTCCCAAATATTTGGCGCAGAAAAATATGAGTCGTGAGATGGAAAGATTCGTTAGATCACCAACAGGTCTACTATTTTCATCAAATTGTTGGGCGAAAATTACTTGAATTAAGTAAAATCATAAGAGCTAGACTCCAATTCAAACAAACATGACCGAGTAGCTATGTAATACAGGCTCCCTAGAAGGTTAGAAATGAGAAAGTGTTAGACAACAAAAATCCTCACCACGAGAGTATCATTAAAGAAGAACAATGGTGGTTTAATTATATTATTCATCAAGTCGTAGATGAAAGACCTGACATTATCCCAGTTCAGAAGAAGAAGATTGTACTAGATGGAAACCTCTTGATGCTAACTGGACCAAGCACAATGTTTATACAACATTTTTTCATTTTGTTGTAGGATGGGTTGTACGTGGCTAGAGACTCCAATGCGCATTTCGAGGGTGATGAGACTAACTATCAAAAAGTGCTTAATCATCTTGAAGCCGAAGCTAGGGCTGTGTTGCTGGTCACTGAGTTTGCTCTGTTAGTTCAGTTAAAGAGAAACTGATCAATGCTAACAAAGTAATCATTATGCTTACCGACAAGGATAAACATATTTCTTAGAGAATCCAACATATCATCATCATCAGTTAGATTAGAACTTATGCTAGTAAGATGGAGGATGTGATGTTAGTTTTTATCCAAAAAGATGAGAACTTTGTTGCTCATACTCTGACAAGTTACGGTTTAGAAAACCACTATATTGTCTGGAAGTTATCTTCTTTCCCTCCTTCATGTATTTCTGGTCTTTGCTATGCTGGGGTTAGTAACTCTCCAGGGCCGGTTCTGAAAGGTGGCTAGTAGTGCTCAGCACAAGGCATACCATTTGGTGAAGCTACTTAAACCGAGTTGTTACGTAATATGGTATCTCACTCACTTAACGAATTAAAAAACTACTTAGTTTGGAATCGAATTAAAAAAGCTCCTTTCCATAAAAATATATGAGAACTTTTCACTTACTTAACGAAAACCCTCGAAGCAACTCAAAAAAAATTAAAATCGGGACGGTAGGAAAAATTTAATTAACAAGTTAGTTCTTTTATATTTTTGTTTGTGATCTGTGTGTATTTACTTCTTTGATTTTGAGTGTATACAATGGGTGGATTGATTGAATTACTTCTTTAATCGACTTTGAGTGTATACAATAGATAAAATAATTGGATTGCTTCTTTACATTTTTTTTTTTATAATTTCAATTGACTTTGAGCGTATACAGATGTACAATGGATAGATTGAATTACTTTTTGATTTCGTATCTATTTTCGAATAGGGTAATTGGTTGGCGAATATTTGTTTCAATATGTTTTTGGACGTAATTTAGTCCACAAATTTTAATTGTAATTCTGCTTTTTAGTTGTGTAGCATAAATTATTTGGTTTCAACGTTATAAAGTAGATTTTATTTGGAAAACATATACTATAAATATATGTGAATTTTTATTTATTTTTGATAGTAGGGAATTCCAAGCTCTTTTGCACAAGATCATTTAAAATTCAGTGACATCCCTGTAAATCTCAGCTATATTTATTGTTTTCGCTTAGGAAAAAAAGAGTAAAATCAAACTGACGTGGAAATTTGGAACTTAGAATTTGTATCATAAGGCCTATTCCTATGCACATGCCAAAAAAAACGTTGTTTGGCATACCAGGTGGCATGGCAAACGAATTGTGCCACTATGGGAAAACCACTTGTAGTTGCAGGAATTCCCACACTACACCCTATTCAAGAATTTATCAATATTTACGACATAATTTGAAGATTAAAGACACTTTTTCATTAATTTGATCTTAAGGAATTACAAAAATCAAGAACACAGAACACTTGATAAAAGATTTTCTCTCTCCTAAAAACTTTCCTAGCACTCAAAAATTCATCTCTCACTCTGGAACTATTCATCTCCTTTATATAGGTATTTACATAGTGGATTACTCATGATAAACTCGACTAAGATCCCCTTCAATTTAGGATCTGAGTAATCTGCGATAAATCGCAGATTAGCACCGCCTTTATCTTTCGCAGGATTTATTGATATATCGCAGACATGTCACACTTTCTTCATGTTTCCGTCGTTTTTCGGTCATTACGTCATTGTTTAAGTCATCTTTGGATGTTTCGTGAGAATATCATTGATGTATCTTGAACGATCGCTTACTATCGATGTATCGCAAAGATTGTTGTTTATTTCTCAGGAATATTGTTGTGACAATATTATGATCCTACATCTTGCCTCTTCTCATATCTTTTTTGCGAAGAAGATAAAGATCATGAGAATTTAAGCTTCTTGATTAATCGCAACTCCGTGTCTTTTCACATCTCTGCATCCATCGCTAGATATTCTACGCGTGTTTTTTCTCCCATTTATCTCTTGACACGTCTTTTTTCAACCGTTGAATTCTGACCATTCATGTCCTTTCTTCATTAAATGCATTGATGTTCTCGAGAATCTTCTTTTCTTATAAATATCTTCTTCGCTAATCCCATCCTCTTCTTTTTACTCTCTCTTTCCTCTTTTTTTTTATTTCTTCTCTGTAACTCTTCTGTTCTTCATCTTCTTCCGCAAATTCCGGATCTATTACTGTTTCAATTTTATTTCTTTATTCTTCTTCATTCAAATCATCGTTCTCGTACTAAAAAATGGCCCTGCTAAAAATTAGGTCAATCCGCCTTTAAAAAACACCAGCAGAAACTTCAATCCTTAGGTTTCATACTTTTTGAGATCCCTGATCAATCTTCAGACTCTGATCTCTCCATTGATCTAACTTCAAGATTTCCTTCTTCTAACGAGAAGATCCTTGTTTCGCTAGGTCAATTAGAAGCTGGCCTTCCTATTCCTCTTTATAACCCAGATCTCCTTATTTTTTATGAGATTATTTCTCATGTTAAATTTTCGCGAGCAATCTGCCAATTAAGTGGAGATTGTATTCGTCTCATTCTTGAATATGCCTCCCGTGGAGCTGGTAAAGGATCCCTTTATCCTGATCTTTGCGAAACATCGATTTTGAAAATATCCCAATTATTCCAGTGAAATATACCGTGGAGAATTTCTTTGCGAATTATCAAGTGATTCCAATGAAGAAAGAAAGCACGTGTTGGGCTGTTCGTTTGAATAGGGATAAAAAAGTTGCGAAGGATAAAATTCTTATGCAAGATATAGACTATCATTCCACAAGAAACAATGGTCCACGCTTCTCCAAGGATGATAAATGGTGCAAATTTCCTCTCCTCCTTGAAGGTCCATATATTTATGGTACTCTTAACCTTCCTGCGAATCCTGCATATCTTGCGGCTTATCATCCTTGGGTTTTTAATTGGCCACGAAAAAAATTTCGAGGTATATCTCATGAAGTTAATTATTATTCGCAAACTTAGATAAGTATATTATTCTTACTAGTTATTTAATTATCTTTTATCGATTGGAAAAATGAAGGCTAGCTACGCCAATCTTGGGAATCCCAATCTCCTAAATTTTTTGAAAACCTTCACAGATGAAGTAAGAAACATTCTTTTATAATTTTTAACAATATATTGTTGCCTCTGTTTCTTATCTTTATGTGTGATTGTTTTCAAGGAAATTCCTTTTGTCGCGGTGGTTGAAGCCAAAGATAAAGGCAAAAGAGTATTAACTTCAAATGAAAGCTCTGGTACTTCTCCTCGCCGTAACAAAAATCAAACCACAGATGATCCTCCAAAGAAGAGAAGAAAAACTCAACCACTTCTTCCACTTAGAGAGACTCCTATTATCGCTGAAAAAGATAAAGAGTTTGAAGAAAATGATGGGGTAAACCATGACGTCACTGTGGGCACTTCAACACATTTTTCTTCCACAAGAATTAGATCTGCGATGGGTATCTCTCAACCTGAGACTCCAATGGATCAATTATCAAATATTTTTAGGAATCCCATGCAAGGTGTTGGTGAGGATGATATCACTCGTACTTGCCATTATCTCTCGAAAATCTGCGATGCTTCGATCTTTACTAATAATAAAGATCTCAAAGGCGTTTCCAGATTTATCGACTCAAGTTTTCTTCACGCGCTAACTTCGCTGGTATGCCCCTTTCCTTCATTTTTCTTGTAGTAAATTTTATATCTATCATGTGTATCGAGTAAATTTTATATCTATCATGTGTATCGAAGATCTTTTACTTATCCTTACTCATTTTCTCTTTTCTGTCGCAGACGGCTAGAACTTCTTTTTCTGTTGCTTCAGAAATAGAAAATAGATTATCAACATCGCAGAAAATGCTTACTGATTCGCAATCTGAATCTGCGAAACTTAGTGAAAGAAATAAATAATATGAAGCTGAAATATCCCTTCTTCGTGAAAAATGTAAGCAATTGGAAGCATCTGGAAATATTGAACTCCTTAATAAAAACAAATCGCTTGAAGTTGAAGTTGAAGCTCTTCAACAGAAATTAGTTGATAAGGAGAAGTTCTGCAAACAAATTATTGGTATAAATCTTTTCTCTCTTTAACATTTATTTATTTTTTCTTTTTTCACTTTTCTTCATTCTTGCTGTTTTATAGCTTATTCGAGCAACCATTTTGCATATGCCTATAATCTTACTGATGAAGCTCTTATTCTCAATTCTTTTGATGAACCCATAGATGAAACCACTCTTCTTCAGCGTCTTAATGACGCTTTAAATAATTATTCAGACGAAAAAATTAATACTCTGTCCCTTGATGAGCTTAAATATCATGTTTCCCTTTTGAGAATGGATTATAGATCTACCTTGAGTATGTCCAATAGTTTAAAGACTTGCAGAGATGAATTTATAGAAAAAATCAAAGTCTTAAAAGCCAAGAAGAGTGAACTTGAGAAGGATAAAGAACGCAATACCCTTATTGATACTGAACTTGAGAGAGATAAACTTAAAGATGAAAATTTTAAACTTCTTAAAAGAGAAAAACAAATTCGTTCCCATCTTCTCATTCAAAATGATGATGAATTCGCATGGGCTGCGGCAATTCTCGATAACGCTAGGAAAAACTTAGCAATAGATGTCAGTCTTCATACCGAGCAAGCAACCTTGATACAAGAAATGATTCATGAGAGAGAAGGTTATTTATTGCTCCTCTAACATCTTTATATTTTTTGTAGTTTCTTGATAAATTTCTAACTTGATATTGTATCATCACAAAATCTGAAGAAAAACATTCTTCAAGAATAGCAAAACTTGAAGAAGAAAAAAGTGGTCTTGCGAATAATCTTGCTTCCCTCAATGATAAAATCACTAGACTGCGAAAGAAAATAAAGATATCCAACTCCAATTTGCGTAGTAACCTTCTCATCGTTCGCAATAATGCTATTGAGAAAGTCTGCAAAGATAATGATCTTCCTCTTAGTCTATATCCTTGCCTTTTGGAAAATATCCCAGCCAGTTCTGAAGTACCAGTTATTTCTGACAGTGAGGCTGATATAGATGAGAATGAAAGCGAAGATGAAGAAGGAACTGATGATGAAGATAATGAAGACGAAGATAAAGATAATGGTGAAGATAAATCTCAATAGTTTTGCTTCTTCTTTTTGATCTTCTCCTGTATTTTTCTCTTTCTTTCTTGCGATAATTATCTGTGACAAATTGTATCATTCTTTCTGCAAGATATTTGTAACTCTTGATGTTCTTCAATATATATAAATCCTTTGTAACTCTTGATGTTCTTCAATATATATAAATCCTTTTTTTTTTGCCTCTATCTGTCTGTTACTTGTATGAATTTATCATATAATGATGAATAACAATATTTATCGGTCTTATACATCGTTCCCATACTTTCCTCTTGTTATTAATCTGCAATATGATAAATGAATTATCGCAAATATTTCTGCGAACAATTTATTATATGCTTCGCAGACATAACTTCTCTTGTGGTCTTATTTCGCCTTCCTAGTTAAAGGTCTTATTATGCCACTTTTATACGACAAGATCGCAGGACATTCTTACTTTACATGTAATAATCCATTGATCTTGCCTTATCATTATTTTTATCCCTGCGACAATGTGATAAATCTAAGCCATCTTGTGAGATTAATCTCTCTTTGCTTTTTAAGATTTATGACATTGCCGTCTTTGCGATGAAATCGCAGGACGTCTTTGCGATTTATTTCCTCTTATTATTGATTTCATTTATCTCATCTTTTGATCTTATTGGAAAAACCCATTGATCTCATCTTAACATTTCTCTTTAGGATTTTTGGCCAGTCACGGGGCAATATGACGGGTCTAAACATTCTTGCGAATATAAAGTCCCATGACATTGATGTCTCTGTCACGCGACAATATGACAGGCCTAAATATTCTTGTGAATATAAAGCCCCATGACATTGCCGTCTTTTTTGATACACAGCTCCCTAATGGAGGGTATCGCCCTTATCTTTCCCCCCGGTTGCCCCTTCAAGGATTATACATCGGCCATACAAGACTAGCACTTTCCCATCCGGTTCTGCCAACAACCAGTTGTTTTCGCAGCCTTGTCCTTTATGCCTTATATGGCTTATAGTTACAAGACTGCACCCTAGGTGGGGTTTTCTTCGGGCCGAACACATCGTAAGCCAAGACTTTCCATGGATGGCCATGGTAGGTTCATCCATCCCGGGCACCCACAGCTCAACCGTGTACCTCGGCGCCTTGATCATACGTTGCATTCCTTAGGAGAAACTCTCGGGCGCCCAACCAGGGTATAACCTTATATAATTGGGAATCCAAGTTATCTCTCCCGGATGGATTTTCTATAATCCCAAATATCCATGACTAGGTTCCAGCAGCGGTATAGCCTTTCCCATAGCCATGCAAAGAGATACCCCCCCTTATGACGCACTTTAAGGACATTGCCTCTTACGGAATAGAATCCGCGAACTAAGGTGTACGCCATAAAAGTTCGTCCCGTTCTTATATATTTTTAGGCGATCTGCTCCCTTCTTATGCATTTTCATTAAAAATTCTTATATGATTAGAAATCATCATCTTTTTTCTTTTTAATAGAAAAATTCTCATTTTTGAGCAGAGTTTTTCTTTTAAATCTCACAATTGAGTTTTTTCATTTGTTCGCAACATGATATTGTTGCACTTCTTTTCTTCTGTGACGAATGATTATTCGCAATTTCTTTTTACTTATTTATCTTATACTTGTTTGTTCTCCTGCGAAGAATGAAAGTTTCTACTTTTCCCCATCTTCGTATGATTAATCTCCATTGAATCTTTTGGGAAAAAACTATTCTTGAAGTATATCCTTTCCCCGCAACTCTATATTGTCCACCATCAATTTCTCAGCTCTCTGATTTTGCCTCCTGTTATGTTGCCAATTACGATTTCGGGCATTCCTTTCTTCGCAAGTATTAATGTCAACTTCATAACACTTTTTGCCTTCAAACCAATCACCTTTAATTATCCCAATACCATGAGGATGTGGAAACTTTATGCATTGGTGGTATGTTGATGCTATACCCAAGATCCCATGGAGCCATGGTCTTCCAATTAAGGCATTGTAAGGAGATTCTATATCTACTACACAAAACTTGATTTTTGAAGATATCTTGTTCAACGGAATTTCCATAGTAATTTATCCTTTTGGCTTATTTGCAGTACCATTAAAACCATAGATCTTGTAAGTTGAAGGGATTAACTCATCATCTCTTCCACCCATTGTGCGATATGTATGATAAAATAAAATGTCTACTGAGCTACCAGTATCAATTAAAACTTTATTTATTGCCCAAGAATCATTTGCTGCGTCATCATCATCTTCTTCTCCTTCTTCTCTGTATTTTGGATTTATCTCTAGCTTCACCACCAATGGGTTGTCATGCATCTTCCCAGGCTCTGGTATCTCTTCCGCAGTAAAATAAATAACTTATTTCTGCCATTCTTCTAACGGAGAAATCTTTGCAATATTCATCACCTCTCTTCCCTCTATATCCCTTGCAAACACTCTGCTTAGCACATTGTCATGGAAATCCTCTATCGTTTTCTGCGAATGTACAATTGAATTGCAAAATAGATTTTTTGTTGTAGCTCCTACTTCAATGACAAATGTTTCGGCTTCTTTTGCAACATTAACTCTGCGAATTTCTGGTGCTTGCGGCAATTCTTTGCGGTTGTAAATATCTTGCTAGAAAATGATTTAATTTTCCCTGTTCAATCATTCGCAAAATAATTCTTTTTACATTTCTACAATTATGCACAGATGGCCATGAAAATGATGATAAGGACAGAACTCTTGATTTTGGTTGTTAGGATGTGGTTCTTTCCCCATGTTCCAGGGTGAGGGTATGTTCTCCATCAGAATAATCGCTTCCCAAATCTTGTATATTCCTGTTTTTAAAGGTGGCAATTTAATGTTTTCCCACATATTCCTCTGACCTCTTTGCTCTCTTGAATAATTCTGCCTCTGTCCACCATAAGTTTCATGCGGTTGATCAAACCTTGGGACCTTATTATTGTTATTACGATAAAAATTTCTCTCCTTTTCCAATTCCTCCTGATCTCTACTCCCCATTGCTACTATCTTATGTTGATTATCAGTCTCCATTTTCTCTCGCGGGTTTTGAGAAGTACTTGCTACTGTATTAATCATCCTTGGTAATAAACTTCCATTTGCTGCGGCTAAATTTGTGCCTGTGTGAATTGGATAGGACTCAATCTCATTTTGTTTTTCCTCCAAAGCAATATATTCTTCCTGAAATTCTCGAAGTTCTGTCATGGTAATTGTGTTTTTAACTCTAAAGACCTGGATATATAATAGATTCGTCGCAAACATAGCATTTATGAAGGATAAGATGAGATATCTTTCATCCACTCTTCCTGCCATTTCACTACACATTGTCCTCCATCTTACCGTTAAATGCTTTAAACTCTCTCCAACTCTCTGTTTCAATCCAAACACATCTTCAATTCCAGGTCGCATAAAGTTATTGCTAATGTATGCTCCTAAGAAAGTAGTTTGCAAATGCATGAACGAAGTTATTGTATTCTTTGGAAGACTTTCGAACCACTTCAATGCTTCGCCAGTTAAACTTGACGCAAAATATTTGCACAAAACGACGTCATGGTTCTCCCATTGTAGCATACATCGAATATAAGCTTTGATATGTTGGACAGTACACGTTGTCCCATCAAATATACTGGTCAACACCGGTAAATTACATTTTGGAGGTATCCCTCCTAATTGTACCTCTTGAGTAAATGGAGTTTTCGCAGCTTCCTCGATTGCCTCATCAAGTTGTCTTCTTCCTCCTTATCTTCTGTTATTTATCATTCCTCTCATTTCTGCTAATTCTCGCAAGATTTGTTCATTTCTATCAGAATTGTGCTCCATTGGCCTTTTCAACGCAACCTCTCTTCGTCTGCGTTCATGTCTTTCTTGTCTTGCGATGTTTTGCGCTTATTCTCCAACATCTTGATTTTGCCTTCTTCTGCGATTTTCTTCTTCTTGCAAGTTAATTTGCCTTTCATTCTCTTCTCCGCGAATTTCCTCATCCCTTATTGTTTCTCTTCGTTGCCTTTCTATGTCTCTACGAATTCTCTCATATTCCTCATTGAGATTATCATTATTACGATTTTGCACACGTCGTCGTTCTCGATTATCATGATTATTCTGACGCAACGCTGTTTGAATTTCTTGTTCTTCTATTTCTGCTCGTAATCTCTCTCTTTCTCCTGCTAAATGTACTTGCTCAATATAATGCCTTTCAATATCATCTTCGATTATTCTGCGATTTCTTCGAATCTCTTCATCACATAACATTCTCATTCTCTCTTCTTGATTTTCTCCCTCATCCTGATTATGTCTAATGTCTAAAGTTTCACCGCGTGGAATGTAACGATCATTTATCACATTCTCGCCAATATTTTGTATAGGGAGATTTTGTCTTGTTTCTTCTCTATATGCTCTTGAAATTGATCTCATGCTACTCCTTGATCTTCTATTTTGCATCCTCAAATTTTCCATTCTTAATTCATGATTTTGCCTTGTAAGATTGGCACGTTCTTCTACCTCTAATCTTCTTTCTTCCTGTATCCTTTGTCTCAAATCATCTACTACTTCATGTCCTTCATGAATTAATCCTCCATCCATTTCTTGATTTCTTTCCTCTTCCTGATTTTCCGCCTCTTCTATCGAATCCGACCTCCAAGTATGCACACTCACTCTATCGTAATCCTCATTTCTATCTTGTGCTCGTGTTTGTTGATTTGGTGGTTGGATTGAATTTTCTGCTCCATTTCTCATTCTAATCCTTCCTGATCTGATCCTTAAAGATCCCTCCAATTCACATGTTCCTTCCCCTGCAATTCTTTTACTTCTTCTCACTGTTGTTGGTGGTTCTGATGTATTTCTTCTCCTTCTAGCCATTTCTTCAATTCTAATAATCTCTTCAAATCTTCAAGCTGTAGTTTGAAATTTCTCAAATTGATTCTCCCTGTTTCTGGGCGCCAAAATTTAGTTGCAGGAATTCCCACACTACACCCTATTCAAGAATTTATCAATATTTACGACATAATTTGAAGATTAAAGACACTTTTTCATTAATTTGATCTTAAGGAATTACAAAAATCAAGAACACAGAACACTTGATAAAAGATTTTCTCTCTCCTAAAAACTTTCCTAGCACTCAAAAATTCATCTCTCACTCTGGAACTATTCATCTCCTTTATATAGGTATTTACATAGTGGATTACAGCTCATGACAGCTCATTTACAGCTAAGATCCCCTTCAATTTCGGATATGAGTAACTGCGATAAATCGCAGTTAGCACCGCCTTTATCTTTCACAGGATTTATTGATATATCGCAGACATGTCACACTTTCTTCATGTTTCCGTCGTTTTCAGTCATTACGTCATTGTTTAAGTCATCTTTGGATGTTTCGCAGAATATCATTGATGTATCGCAGAACAGTCGCTTACTATCGATGTATCGCAGTATTGTTGTTTATTTCTCAGGAATATTGTTGTGACAATATTCTGATCCTACACCACTGAGCGACAGAGTTTCTAGTGAATGATATTGATATTATCGCCAGCATTGCCATGAATATTGCTCGAGATTGACTCTAGCGCCAGCGTTATAATTAATATCGTCAACGCTCGACTTCCTAACGCCTATAAATACTACACCTCCCCTCCCCTTCCCTTATGATCTATTCTATTTTCTTCTGTTCTCTTCTTTTTTGTAGTTTAACAAAATTTTCTTGAGTGAGAAAAAAAATATGAGTGAAAAAAGAAAAAAAAAACAGAAAAATCAAAGGATCTACTAGATCTACTAGTACCCCATCCGGTGGGTTAAGTTATGTTGTGGATAAATAATATGAGTTTCGAAATGTTAGACAATTAGCCGGTGATGGTGTGCTCCCTAATCACATTTCTGAAAAGGTTGTTTGGTATTATGGTGAAAGATTACTTCTTCAGTTGCAAGGAAGAACAATGATAGCCGTCAATCCTTATCCAAGTGAAGAGGTTTCTGAAGACGTCTACTTGAAATTAATAAGGGAAGGCCATCATTGGCAATAAGCTGACGAATTGATCCAGGAGTCGATGGACATAACTGACTACCTATATTGGTTTGATATTTATTTGTAAGCCCAGTATTTCTATGCAACCGCAAAAGTTTGGGTCAGATGCCACTGGGTCAGATGCCACTTGGAGATAAATTTCTTCCTTCCCAATCTTCAGTCGACAACCCAGGATTATCCATTTTATCAACTACATATTTTGCTGATACTTTCTCACATCCTTATTGATGATACAATATCGTTTTTGAAGACACTCATTTATTTTTCTTGAATTTACATGACTTAACATCATAAACCTTTGAAACACAGTGTCCCATAAGTTAAAAGTCTATAAATTGAAATCTCTATCGCTTGGAACTGAAACCCAACATCGAATTAGTTAAACATCTTCTTCTCGAGTGAAATCCAGTTCGGTTATGCGAGCACTAGGCATGTTGAAATGAATTTGAAGTTGAGATGTGTATTTATAGGGGGAATAATAGCCGTTAGATGAGGAACTAATGAGCGATGTTCAAGTCAGTGAGCGACGTAGTGATAGCGCTGGACTGACCAACGAGGGATATTTAGACCATCTAGCGATGGAAATTCTGTCGCTCGCTGGAAAGTCTGTCGTGTATGTCTATATATTATAATTGATATATAGCCATATATGTTTGACACTTTGTCATACCCATAGTGGGTGCATATATGGCAAAATCTGACGTTTGCCATGTACATAGGAATATGCTTGAGAGTTAGCCTGACACCCGAGTAAAAATACGATTTCGGCATTTTGTACATGTAACATTTAGCAGAAACTACTAGAGAGTTTGTTACCTAACTTCAATCACAGATTGGGTTTAGGTATTTGTTTCACCAATCTCATTAGTCAACACACTCTAACCTAATTTAAATGTCTTTAACAACAAAACCATAAAGAGTGTAAACCCCTAGCTTCACTCTAGAGTCTAGACAACAGTTAGGTAACTTAACTGTTTTTATTACTCAACTAAAATGTCCACGTTCAAATAAAATAAAAAAATAATAAATATCCACTAGACCCCACCACCAACCACATTCATCGCAACTGATGAAGCCGCCACTTGTCTATAATGAATTTCACGTCCTGTTCCAATCTCTCCAATCACAATCCCATGAGGTGGCACGAAGCACCCTCTTACTCAAAACAGCCGCCTATCTCCTTCATTCAGACTCCTTCAGAACATCAACTTTGACCTCTTCCAATTTTCAACGGTCAAACTTTTCCATTCCTCTGTTTCGAAGAAGCTACTTAAACAGAGTTGTTACGTAATCTGGTATCTCACTCTCCCACACCTCACTACTAAAATTCACCTGCTCCTCATCCTCCTCTCAATCATCATCGACATCTCCAATGGCTTCGTCACCTTCTTCACTTAGTCCTCATTTCTCATTTCCAAACCAGTTCATGATGAATTCTTCATTTTCTGATCTTTTAACTAAAGATGATGAATCAATAAAACAAGGATTATTGTTTAACGAACAGATTGAATTTGGGTTTAAATCGAAATTCAAGTCGAATTCTCCTGCTTCTTTACCAATTGGTGGTTCTTGTCCTTCTCCTTCTTTTTTCAATTTTCCTTCTGGGTTTTTGGATTCCCCTGTTCTTCTTTCTTCTAATAACGATCTTCTTCCATCACCGACTACCGGAGCATTTCCAGCTCAAGAGCAGTTCAACTGGATGGGTAATTCTAATTCAAGTAATAATTACCAACAGAAAGAAATCAAACAAGAAGAAGAGAAGAAAATCACTGATTTTTCATTCCGGCCATCTGTTGCCGACACTCAGTTACAGAGTGGAGACTCAGAATCTGACTATAAGCATTACCCACACCAACCAATTCAGACTCTAAGAGAACAGAAACGATCAGAAGATGGGTATAATTGGAGGAAATACGGTCAAAAACAAGTTAAAGGGAGTGAAAATCCGAGAAGTTATTATAAATGTACTTATCAGAATTGTCCAATGAAGAAGAAAGTTGAAAGATCATTAGATGGAAAAGTTACTGATGTTGTTTATAAACCAAGTAAAGATAGTCATAATCATCCTAAGCCTCAACCATCTAAGAAATCATTAGCAGCTGCTGTTGCTGCTTCTCAATTAGTTCAGCAACCTTCTGTTTCTTCTAATTCTTATTTAGAAGATTCTTCTAATCAAGGGTATAATTCACAAGCTGTATCTGTTTCCACACAAGATAATAATTCCTCCATTTCGGTTGATGACGATGAATTCGATAATACTTCTCTTAAGAGGAAATCAGGAACTACTGGTGACTTGGACGAAAGCGAACCCAAATCTAAAAAATGGTTAGTATTTCTTAGATTTTTGTTGAATTTTAGCAAACATTTTCTAGAATGAAAATTTTGGGATTTTGTACTAATTGATTTATGTATTTGATTATGCAGGAAAAATGAAGGAGAAAATGAGGTATTGTCTGGGTATGGGAATAGCAGAGTTGTGAAAGAACCAAAAGTTGTTGTTCAAACAACAAGTGACATTGATATTCTTGACGATGGGTTCAGATGGAGGAAATATGGACAGAAAGTAGTAAAAGGAAACCCAAATCCAAGGAGTTACTACAAGTGTACGAGTTTAGGGTGCTCGGTTCGGAAACATGTCGAGCGCGCAGCTAACAATATAAGATCAGTAATCACAACATACGAAGGCAAGCATAACCATGATATTCCTGCTGCTAGGGGTAGTTACAGACATTCATCCAACAACAACACCACCAGCAGCAGCAACAGCAACAACAGCAGCATTACCAATGTTGCAATGTCTACTAGTAGTAATGAACAAGTGCCATATACACTAGAAATGATGCAGAATTCAGAGACTTACGAATATGGTTCATACATGAATCAACAACATAATGCAGAGAATACATTTTCGGAGACTAAATCAGAACCAATGAAAGATGATGTGCTTCTCGAGTTGCTATACTAAATGTGCCTAGCTATCGTGAAAGATATATCTATGTGTATATACTAATAAACAGTATTAGTATGGAGTTTAGTAACTTGATATCAAGAAGGAAGAAATTACTTTTTTGTTATTGATCGGATTGTAGGAGTTGCTACGATTCACGTCGTTCGTAGGTATCAGATTCAAATATGTTGTAGTGTACATGTAAGCTCGGTACAACCTTCAAGTCCTTGGTTTTATGATATGGAGTTCTTATTTATTTGATAGACCTGCAAATCGTTCCATTCTTAGCAGATTTTTCATTTTTTTTTTTTTTTGTGGTCTCATGCAGCAACTATAGTAACAAAAATAAGGAAACGAAACAAAAACAAACTCGTATATATGTTTAATTAGGACGAACTTAGAAATAGTTTTGATTGGAGAGCTTAAATCCAGAGATAAGAGCAGAAAGTGCAAGAGGAAGGAAGGCAAAGAAAGTCATGCTAATGGCTGATGCTGATGAATCAGTAAATATGTTGTCTGCACCTTCCCTCATTCGATTTGTCATTGGAATTGCAGCTGACATTGCCGATATCAATAGATATGCCATAATCTGTTGGCCAAGAAAACAACAACCATATATAATTATGCTGTGTAAATGAATAAAAGGAAATTCAAATTTGTACATTAAAATGATGATGCTTATTTTCACCTGGTCACCAAAAAAATCTAAAATGAAAGCCTTTGGCTGCGAGATAAAATCTTTTCCGGTGCGAATTCGGTTAACTTGGTGGAAAACTTGAGCCCCACAATACATGATTGCCAGGATTGATATAGCTACGCAGTATCTGATGATGAACAAAACAAAATTTCATAATTTCAAAAAGAAACTGTATACTTCCTTGAAAGAAAAGTGTCTGTTTGAAAATGGGATTAATGCACTCAAGATATCCTGCGTAATGATGCTAAAAAGGAATTTCGAGTAATTTACCGGTATTCTTGGTACTTGTCGAAATCCTCCCAATCACCATGCTTATTACTAGCCATAATTACGAAAGCAAGGAATGAGAAAAATAAAGTTCCACCTCTGAGAAACAATGAGCCTTTGTTTAACAAATTTTCTTTCTTCCATCTTCGAAGAATCGATGAAATCTCTGTCAATGATGCTTGACTTTCAACGTCAGCCTCAGGTGGAGGAGCTGCTGCAGCAGGAGATGCCTGTGCGGGTTGCTCCACGGTGGTGGGATCACTGGAATTGACCTTTTTGGGAGGGTTATCTGAAGTACCTACATCGAAACTCCCCATTTTCTGAGGTTGTTCCGATGTTTCACCATCAGAATCATTCACCATTTTACCTGCCAATACGTTGGTTTATTGAAGAAAACTAATTTTAGAAAAATTATGAATAAATTTTAAATTTCCGTCGTATGGAACAAGAATTTGTTAGGCCAACTATAGCCGTTTATATTTAGTAATGATGAGGGTTACCTCAGTCGGTTAATGGAACATCGAAAGTTCGAAATGACCCGTCGAAATGACCCGTAGAATGTTGGCTTCCGCAGTTACATTCATAGATTATTAGATTTTTGAACAGAGGTGACCGGTGAGCCCTGAGGAATATTGAGGGCAAAGTGCGCCGAAATATTCATGCTTTTTTTGGGAAGCAGAATTGTATGATTTTGCTCGAGTCTAGACTCTTGACAGATTGGATTTATGTTGGGCTTTCAAATAAATGAAGCCCATAACGAGGTTTTAGCTGTTTTCGAGAGGAACAAAACTGCAGTCAACTGCGCAGCGGATTTAACGGGGACCAACCGTATTTTTGCGGATGGATGTCCGGACCGTTCGCTAATGGATTGGACGCGGATGAGATTTTTGAAATCCAACGGATTGGGCCCGGATGCAACCTTGAAAATCCGTTGGACATCTATATCCGTTAGATTAAGGGTATTTATATAGTTTCTAGAAAATATATGATAATTTTGAAATTTTTAAGGTGTTTGCTTGGAGTGTTGTCCATGGCGCTTCTATATTTATATAAATATATAAAATGTGCAGGTTATATAAGAAGTCATCTATATTGATTTTATTTTTTCATTATAAATTTTAACTAATACAAATCCATTGAATTATCCGCACCCAATCCGTCCACCCGTGCATCCATTGGATGTTGGATTGGATGTGGATGTCAAATTTAAAATCCGTAGTGGATTGGATGCGGATAAGATAAAAAACGGTCCATACCGGCCCATGCTCACCCCTACCAGCAGCTGACTCTTACACGAAGAAAACAGACAAGTATCTCCTAAAAAAGACTCGCAATTTCATAGCAAGTGTTGAGTTGACACCTATAAAAAAATAAAAAAAACAAAAGGCAAAATCATAAGTAAAATTTTTGAAGACAGGTAGATAACAACACCAAATCTTGATTAGGCACTAGGGGATGAAAATGAGGCCCATTTACTTTAGGGAAATTATGAACGCGATTTTGGGGACTGCCGGACTGGTCATATCTGCGAGGACTGCTTCCCTATTAGGCCATTAAGATGGTGTTTGGATACCATAAGTAGAAATCAATCCTAGAAATTAGAAGTAAAACAATTTGCTTCACAAAAATGTTTAATTTTTTGATTCTAGAAATTAATATCAAATTTTGTTGTCAACAACCGACTTTTTTGCTTCTTGAAGTTGAAAAGCAACTTTTGAGAGTGCATCCAAATAACCTTTAAATTACTTTTGGTTCATAGATTTTGCTTGCCGGTACAAAGTGGGATTGTGTCACAACCTACAAATTTTTCTTTTTACCGATAATCGGCTAGGTCTATAGTAAAAAAAACCTAACCGATTTTGTAAGAACTTTGGCGCAAACTGTAACTTTCAAAAATCCCCTAAGAAAAAAAATATTTCGATCTAACTTATCTATTTCTGTATTTCAAACTCATGAAAATCTGCTAAGTCGAAATATCATTTGGGTTATTTATACTTTAAGTCCCAACTTTTGAGTTTGGGGCTTAGAAAACTTGAGATTGAAGTTTGGATACTAGGATTTGAGTTGATCATGTTAACGGTTAAAAAGACGATTAAATAGGAGAATGACCATTTTGGTTTCTGTTAACTAATACAAATACACATATGGTACGAAACAAACTCCCAAGTAACAAAATTGAAATCAGTAGAGGAATATAGATATATTTGTTAATTACTTTCTTGTCCATAGGTTAAATAAACTTTCATTTCCCTCATACCAAAGAAACTTAACCATGTATGTGTTAAAAAATACATACCAATCAGCATTTGTAATTTTGTTTATCATCAAAAAAAATTCTAATAGAATTTGGGCCTTTTATGAGCAAATTTGTGTCAAAAAAATTTAACACACTTTCATTGCAAGGAGATCTATTTTTAATTCAACTATCATTTGTAATGAAATTATCCATTATTTCAAATATAAGAAAGAGACTAAGGGTTGGATGGCGCTTAAGTTGGATTTTGATAAGGCTTATGATAGGATTAGTTGTTCATTCATTGCTCAAATCATAAATTATGTTGGTTTCTCACCTAAAGTCGTGAGTTGGATTATGACTTGTATTAGTACTATGTATTTTCAAGTTTTAATGAATGTTGCCTCTGGTGTAAGTTTTACACCACTAATGGGCTAAGACAAGGTGATCCTTATCCCTTATCCCTTATCCCTTTCATTTTAATTTTATGTTTTGAATTCCTTTCTAGAATGTTGCAACATGGTATTGATACCAAATGTCTACAGGATTTTGTTGTTTCCAAGGGATCTCCTAGGATAACTCACTCTTTTTGTGCAAATGATAGCATTATATTTCTCAAGGCCCAACTACAAGAATACTTGAAACCCGAGAATGATTCTTGAAAAGTCCAGTAAATGGTATGGACAAATCATTAGTGATGATAATTCTACTTCGTTGCCCTCTAGTAATCTTGGAAGGAGCTTTGTTACGGGAATGTCTAAGGATCTCAGTGTACATGTTAATAAAACTCTAAGGAAGTACCTTGGTGTTCTTTTACAATGAGGCGGAGTCTCTGAGATAACTTATGCTGAGTTGCAGTATAAGTTAAACAATAGAACGACCATATGGATGTCTAAAACTTTGACATGTCTGGTAGAAGTGTCCTTATAAAATATGTGCTTGACCCTATTTCCAACCATGTGATGTCTATGTTGAAACTCCCTAAAAGATTGATTAATAAAATTGATAAATTTTGAAAGAACTCTCTGTGGAGTGGGTATAGTTGAAGACTCTAAACTTTGAAACTCCCTTTTAGCTAAGATGGCATGGAAAATTACTTAGAGTCCCGAATCTGAAGGTGTTTTAGTTATAAAAGCTAAATACTTTAATGATGTGGATTTTTGGTCTTGTTATTAGGAAAGACTGTTTTGCGAGTTGGAGGAGCTTAATTATTGGTAAAAAACTCATAAAGGTTATCTAGGGAATAACCCTCGGTTCATTGATTTACCATTGGATACGTACTATTACTAAAATTGACCTTGAGAATGTGCCAAATATTAATGTTAGGGATGTGATTATTTCTAGTACAAAATAATGAAATATTTATACTGTTCATGGGATTGTATATAGTCAAATGGAAGAAATGATAAAATCTATGTTGTTTCCATTGATGATAGTTGCAATGATTCTATGATCTAAAGTAAAAGTAAAAATGGTAACGCCTCGGTTGAAGAGGCTTATAATTACCAAATATCCAGGAAAATTGGTATCAATGATACTAATTTGGACTGGAAGTTCAGTGGCGCATCCAATGTCCACACAAAATCAATTTTCTTTAGTGGAAATTTTGACACATTGAACTTCAACTGAATGAATCTATTATAGGAAAAGAATGGTTAATAATCCTTGATGCTCTCTGTGTCATAATGATTTTGAAACTGTGTACCACTTGTTTTTCAATTGTAGTAGTATAGTTATTCCCTTTTGGAATAAATTGTATAATACGACAACGAAGAGGATTGATCTTGATGTTGTTTCCCCCACTTTTATTTAAAAAAAAAATGCTCTTTTGATGCTTCAGTTGGTGATGTAAGTAGGAGCTTTATTTTCCCTCATGTTCTGTGGAGTACTTGGATTGGTGGAAATAAGAGTATTCATGAGAGTAAAAGGTTTATTCCTTAAAAAATTCTAACCGTGGCTATTAAGATACCAAAAGATTATTATTTTGCTATTGTCCATAAGAATGATAGGCCAAAATATTTGCAGGAAGTTATGATCAAATGGAATGTCCCAAAGAATGAATATAATAAACTAAATACTGATGGTACATCCTGTAATTTTATTTCTGCAGGTATTGGTGGAGTGGTTAGGAGAGATGACGGTTCCTTTATGGTTGTATTTTCTAAGCACATTCTACAAAATGGTAGCAATATGACTGAAGTATATATGGCTGCTAGAGATAATTTGTATCTTGTTATTCAACTGGGCATCAAGAATCTTGAAGTCGAATATTGAAAATGTAGGGGATACCAAATACACCCAACTTTTTCGTTCGGCAACCTGTATAGACAAAACTTAATACAATTGCAAGTATACCAACTTAATGATCATTGACAATATGTATATAGAGTTAATATCTCAACCTCTTCTCAATCAATATGAATATAGACACAAGGTCCGTGAACCTGATTGTTAAGCAGAGTACTTGGACGATCTCAAAAATCAATATCCAAGATCAATCTAGTCGTATCCAGATAATTCAGTCGGAATTCTGTCAAGTGATTAAACTTGTTATCTATCTTTCAAGATACGAATTCTACAAGAAAATAGTTTCGTAATCAACTATAGTTAAGCGGGCGTACCTACTTAGATTGAATACGTACAAACCTGTGTAAATCCAATATAAAGATAAACAATATAATGCGGAAAAGTAAAAACACAAGACACCAGAAATTTTGTTAATGAAAAAACCGCAATAGCAGAAAAACCCCGGGACCTCGTCCATATCTAACACCATATTGTATTAAGCCACTACAGATACTAGCCTAATATCAGACTTTAGACTAGAATATAGTTGAGACCGAATCCACCCTTCAAGCGATTTAGTCGCGCTCCTTACGTCTCTTGAACCTCGCATGGTTCTACGCACTTTATTCCCTTAGTTGACGTCCTTTATAGCCTAAGAATTGCTTCAGGAGAGGTGAATACTTTGGATACCAATCTTTCTTTAGCATATAAGCCTATTTGATTTCCATTTAGATCAAAGATCAAGGTGTGGAAATATGTTTGCAATAGACAAGCTAAAAAATCTCACAAATCCGGAATTTACAACTCCCGAAAAGCTTCCTGTATTCTTAACCAACTCTCAAGAAAAATCGTTGAAAGATCAACTAAAATTAGTCTTCAGATATCTATCTTAAGGAATCACAAAGTCTAAGAAGAACAAAACTTTGTGATGACTATCTATCTTGCGTGAAAGAGATTACAAAAACCTTGATAACAGAAAAGAAAGATCAGGATACATGAACTATCAAGGTAAAGATAGTCGGATCTGGATTCATGAATCCCCATGAGAAGTCTTTTAGTCATAGACTAAAAGGTCAATATAGGCGACACTAGAATCAATTAGGACACAAAGTGTCATAGATTGAATTTCCCAGTTGACAGAGATGATTTATTTATAGTTTTCAAAGACTCGGGTTAGCTTAGAATTCAATCTAAGATAACTTGAGAATCAAGCAGACAAATTAGGTCTTCAAACTAGAATAAAAGACTATACATATAGGTTCGGTTACTAAACCGTGTATAATGACTGTTCAGTTTGGCAAGTTAGCCAAAGAACTTAAAGCTATTTGATGTTCATTTAAATACCTAAAAAATAAATCATGGTTCACGTACATAAGTGCTTAAGTGATCAATGAAGTCTTAAAAGTGTTTAAGATAGTTATGGGAATGCTAAACATATTAAAATAATTATTATTTAAGCATCTGCTAAACATTATCAGGACAGTTAGTACACTAAAACGTGAATACGTGACTAAAAGCCTATTTTGGTTATGTATTTGGGTGTTTCCTAACCTAGACAAGGTAGTTTTGTTTTCAAGCAATCTAGCTTTGATCATTCACTATAAATAGGGTTTCATCTAACTACCCAAGGTTGCATAAGTTTGTTTTCCATATCTTTGTTTTTCACGAACAAGAGTGAGGTTTCAAAAGACTTTTACTTGGGGATCGTAAAGCACATGAAAGTTATCTTCTTTGATAGTTACGGAACTTGTTCCTAGGTGTTTTTCATACACCCTAGATTTGATAGAGAAAGATAACCCTAGTCTTTTCTTGGTGATCTTATCAGGAAATTTACGGTTCCGTAACCTAATTGTTGATGAGTATCTTCTGAAAAGAATTGGTGTTTTTCCAGAAGATTTTCAAGAGTATCTTCTAAAGAGAATTGGTGTTCTGATAAGAATTCTACAGGTGCACGACCACAACTGAAACATGTATTATATCTAGTCTGCATAGGTAGTAGGTAATTATTATTTTTGATACTAAGAAGAAAATTTATTAGATAATGAAACTGAGTATACCATTCATGTCAGCATATAATGCCTCTACAATAAAATATGGTGGACACTGTGTCCAAATCCTACTAATTTGAAAATTACGCGAACGTATGGCCAGTTTATCAGTTGGTTTATTATACTTTCTATTGATGAATTTTCAAGTCCATAATGGATGCTTGCTAAAAAAAATTAATGATATCTAAGATCAGTGATTGTAATTCCCATCTGACTCGCTGGTAACCATCTTTGGCTGCTTCTACTACATTTTGAGCATCAAGCTCAAAACATACTTGTTGTAGTTCAAGTTCATCTGCCCATAACATAGATTGCATCAGCCCATCTATATCTGCATGCTTTGCATTCATGGATGGAACGTCCTAGTTCAAACTCACTTGCAGCATTACGAAGTATTAATCCCAATCCTGGATGAGTTTCAGATAAGACAGTTTTAAAAGAAGTATCACAATATATATATATATAATAAACAAAAGTATTAGGTGGTATCCATTTATCCCGTGTTGAGTTATTTGAGCTATTGGTGATGCTAGGCTGTGATATTCTTTTCATGCTTGACCCTGTCATGTGGTTAAGGTACTGAATACTACGGATTACTTCCACGGGATTTGGTTTTTTTCCTTCAAAGACACATATACATCATTCCTTCCATATTTCCCAGCTTGCATTCGCCATCTTAACTATCCAATCCTTGTATAAGTTGACAAACTCATTTGCAAACCAACTTTTGATCCAAATATCGACACTAATATCAGTAGACTCCATACTTCTTCTAGCGCTGGGGATTGAGGTCCAAACCGCACGAGCGAATGGGAAATCCCATATTATGTGTTTAGTAGTTTCTACAGCCTGATTGCACATGTTGTAGTTTTCCCCACCATAGTTCGCTACTCTACCTAAACGTTCACTTGAAGGTACAATGTTATTTATGCATTTCCATAAAAAAGTTTTAACCCGTGGCAAGGTATCCAAATTCCAAAGTTTCTTCCAAAGTGTGGTCATATTCACATCATAATTTTCAGCTGCATTGGTCTTGATATCCACAAGATTTCTGTACTTGGATTTTACAGTGTACTGACCATTTCTGGTAAGTGTCCAGATCAATCTACTTGTTGAGTATGCCGGTATCCTCATGCTCAAGATTTTGCTGGCATCTTCAGGGGAAAATAATTGGTGAACGACTGCAACTTTCCAAGCCTCAGTGTCTGTATCAGTCAAATCACTGACAATGCTATAAGTGACTGCCAACTCAAAGTCAGCAATGGAAACTGGTGGTTTTTATTTTCCTGAAATCCAATTATTTTTCCAATGATAATTTTCTTCCCATCTCTCAAGAGCCAGAAGATGTGTTTTTGAACAAAACTTATTTCACCAAAGATGCTTTGCCACGCCCATGTCGAATTCTTCTTTTTTGTTGCATGAAGTATCGAAGTATTTGGAAAATTTCTTTGTTTTAAGGCCTTAGCCCATATCTTATGAGAGTTATGACAGAGTCTCCACATAAATTTAGCTAATAAAGCTTTGTTAAAGCATTCCAGGTCCCTAAAACCCATACCCCCAACTTCTTTCTGGCAGTTAACTCTTTCCCAAGAAGCTAAGTACACTCAATTGCCATTATGGTTGTTCCACAAAAATATTATCTTTATCCTATCCATTTCTTTTATTGTTGACTTTGGGATCTTGAAAACTCCCATTTGGTGTGATGGCATAGCATATAGATATGCTTAATCATAACTGATCTTCTAGATTGAGTTAATAATTTTCCATTCCATCTCAAAAGATTTGACTTCATCCCTTCCACAAGAGATGAGAAAGAAATTGTCCTTCTTCTGTTAAGAAACAATGGAATTCCTAGATATTTCTCATCAAGAGATATCCTCTTTATCTTCAATCTTATTAATAAGATTCTGCAGTGTCTTGAGTGAAGATGGTTGGAGAAGAAAACTACAGATTTCTGGAGATTTACTTGTTGTCCTGATATAGAACTGAAATCAGATATAATCTGCAATAGATTATTGACATTATGTAGATCAGCCTTCACAAATAACAAACAATCATTAACAAAAATAAGATGTAATACTTGTGGTGCATTCTTTGTAATCTTAATGCCTTGTATCTTCTTCTCAACTTTTTCTTTGGCCAGAGACCTTGTGAAAACCTCCATGGTAAGCAAGAAGAAATAGGGTGATATTGGATCACCATGTCGTATTCCTTTGGTGGGTTTAAATGGTGTGCATGGTGAACCATTTAACATAATCTAAATCTCTGAGGTGCTGATACATTCACGTATCAAGTCACAAAAATGATCAGCAAAACCAAAACTTTCCATGACTTTGCGCAGGAAAGACCATTCCACCCGATCAAACGCCTTAGACATGTCTAGCTTCAATGCCATGTATCCCATCTTTGTCTTCTTTCTTTTCAAGCAATGGATTAATTCATGCACAAGAGTGATATTGTATCCTATTTGCCTCTCGAACATATGCTTCCTACATTGGTGAAATTAGCTTATCCATCAAAGGTTTTAGCCTCATTACTATAATTTTTGTGATCAGCTTGTTATTGTGTTACATAAATCTATAGACTTGTAGTCACCTGGTGCATGTGGTAACTGAATTTTTGGTATTAAACAAAGATTAGTCTTATTCATCTTCCTTTTATAACTGAAAAGGCGGGGGTCTAACAACCTCACCCAATATTTCGATTATCAATCTGTATGGACAACTCCGAGTTATTTTCTAGAGAATCAACTAGACAGTTAGACTCAATCAATAGAAAATACTCAAGGAGTTATCATCTCAATCTCTCAATTTGATTTACTCAAGCAAATACAATTCGCGAGTCTTAATCAAAGAGAGATAACTTGGATGGTACCAAAGACCAATATCCAAGTGCCAATTAATTTAAATCAACAATCAATGAGGTCGGATATTCTAATTGATTGAACAACGCACAACATGTATTATTTCAATTATATAAAAATATAATGCGGAAAAGAAATAACACAGTCACCAGATTTTTGTTAACGAGGAAACAGCAAATGCAGAAAAAAACCGGGACCTAGTCCAGACTAAACATACACTGTACTAAGCCGCTACAGATACTAGCCTACTCCAAATTATCTTCGGTCTGGACTGTAGTTGAACCCCAATCAATCTCACACTGATCCAAGGTACAGTTATCCTCCTGCGCCTCTGATCCCAGCAGGATACTGCGCACTTGATTCCTTTAGCTGATCTCACCCACAACCAAGAGTTGCTACGACCCAAAGTCGAAGACTTTAATAAACAAATCTGTCTCACACAGAAAAGTCTATAAGATAGATAAATTCGTCTCCCATAAATAAACCTATGAGTTTTGTTCCGTATTTTGATAAATCAAAGTGAACAGGACGAATCAATAAAACCAAACTTATATTCCCGAAGAACAACTCAGTTTTATCAATCACCTCACAATAAACCTAATCGACGCAGCGAAGAAGATTATTGAGGAATCACAAACGATAAGACGAAGATGTTTGTGATTACTTTTATATCTTGCCTATCGGAGAAATTAATCTCAAGCCAATTATTAAAATTGTACTTGTACGATAGAAACAACAAGATCATATCACACAACTACAAGAAAAGTAGTATTGGTCTGGCTTCACAATCCCAATGAAGTCTTTAAGTCGTTAATCTGGTTTTAGAAGAAGAAAACCAAAGGTTAAAGGAGAATCGACTATAGCTTAGCAAACTAGTATCACACATAATGTATGGGGATTAGGTTTCCCAGTTTCTAGAGTTCTCCCTTATATATTCTTTCAAATCAGGGTTTGCAATCAATGTTAGCTTGGTAACAAAGCATTCAATATTCACTGTTAGATGAAAACCTGATTAGATTCAAGCTAATATTTCTCAACCGTTAGATCGAAAACTTAGCTTGTCATACACACATGTACTTGACGATTTTGGGTTTGTGTAACCGTACCCAAACGTGTACAATAGTTGGTTCAATACTAGTTAACCAAATGGTTAGCCAAATGATAACTTTCATATCAACCATATTCTTCTTCACCATAACTAGTCCAAATGACTCAAATGAACTAGTTAGAGAGTTGTTCAATTGCTATGAGATATCATGTATTACACAAGACACAATTGAAGCAAAAACGATGTGATTCACTCGAATCAATTCATGAACTATAAAGCCACGGTTTGCAATAGCATTCCTTAGTTTATAAAGATAAGTTCACAAACATCATTTTTAGACATAACCTCTTAAGTTCGCGGACTCAAGTTAACCGGTTGGAGTTCACAAACTCCAGCAGAAATTCTCGGGTTCGAGAACTTCCGTCAGTTCGCGGACTAAAACCGAGCTACAACTCCAGCAGAAATTCTCGGGTTCGAGAACTACGCATGTTCGCGGACTGAGTTGGCTGCTCAAGTTCCGGTTTCACTTGATCAACAAAGTTCGCAAAATTCGCTTCAAGTGCTAAGGACTTATACATATATGTGTTACCACAACAATGTTTATATCCCCTAATGGTTATATTTTCTAAACTCTTATTTCAATCATTGAAACATTCTCAGAGGGCGTTATATAGTTGTTATTCACAAACCATTTTTCGTCAGAGTGATTTCCAAAATGATTGAAACATAACATGACTTTCATCACTAGGTAGAGATGAACTTAGCTAAAGAGAAAGCTTTACCAACACATATTTTGAGAAATAGATAAAATAGATATACTCAGCTCGAAATGTCACATGTACATATCTTTAGTCTATATAGTAAAACGACTTTTGTCTCAAGATAGGAGATAGAGTAGATAGACTTTTGAGTGATAGATAAGTTCAAGTCTCCACATACCTTTTAGTCGATGAAGATCCACTGGTTCCTTGAGTAGTCCTTCGTCTTGTATGATGATTCCCATGGAGTTCTTGATCTAAACTACACTTTATATCCTAGTTCGAGATCTTAGATATAGTAGACTATAAATCAAGAATTTATAGTTTTGATCACTAACATTGACAAACATGCTTGAGATAGCAACGCATGCGAGTTCGACCAAGCAATGCTCTAACAATCTCCCCCTTTGTCAATTTTAGTGGCAAAACTATTAATACATATGGAATACAAAAAATATATAAATAAACTTTATAGCTCTTATTCCACATGTCTAATCTTCAATAATACTCGAAATCTTCGTCACTTACAAGTAGTCCAATGATCCCAAAGGTTGTATGTTTAGCATCATCATTGTTTAAAATATGTAGCTATAACAATGAGAAAATCATTGGTTCTCAATCATTGTTATACAGTGTCATAGTATTATTACACAGCGTCAAAGAAAAATTGCATCACAACTTCAACAACACTACTATGGTGATATTTCACCCCCCCCCCCCCCTTAGTCAATACTCCATCTCACATGGAAATCACTCCCCCTTACATAATGATCCGAAAACCATATGTATTTGTAGTGTGAACTACATATTAATTCTCCCCCTTTTTGTAAATAAAATTGGCAAAGATACAAGAACGGGATCCTAATGAAATTTCCGTAATAGACATTTCATGACCAAAGGTAAATGTATATCATCTTGTTTAGATGCAATCATAAAGCCGAAGCTAAATGCATTCATCAAGGAGTTTATAAAGACGCAAGATAACCCCTATAATATTCCACATCCGCACTCCCCACAAAGATTTGGCAATTAAGCACAAGTTCAAAAGAACTCTCCCTCATAATATGTCATTCCCAAAGGAACAACAAGAGCGACCTTAATTTCAAGAGAAAAAAAGGATTTTCCTTTAGATTCAACAAATTACATACAAGTATGAATTTGGAATCCAATAAGAAATATTCAATCATATTAACCCAAGCGAACCATGATTAATTTGACTAAATATGCTCGACACAAGTAAACTTATGGAGACTTAATAAGTTAATTAGATTAATCACAAGAAAACTCGCAAATAATCTAATTGCCATACTCAACAAAACTAATTACAAAAGTAATCAATTTAATTGTCCGCACTCGACATAAGAAATTTTATGGAGCAATGACTAAGTTAATCACGAATAACCAACCCAGTCGAAGAGATGCTCAAACATAAGAAAAATTATGGAGTGATAACTAAATAATCACACAAGATGATTCATTTAGTCCAACATGTTCAACATAAAGTACCTTACGGAACAACAACTAAGCTAATCACAAATCAATCAACTTTTGTTGTTTTAGTGCTCAACATAAGACACTTCATGGAACAACATAGTATTTACACAAAATGTGGATCAGAGGATCGACCTTATACGGTGGAATAAGCAATGATTCATTCTATGTTTCATCACCATTTGCAAAATGACACACGATAGACATAATCCTTGAATCACAAAAGATTTTAACCTATCTTGCATCAAAAATTGACAATATAGGCTTAACTTTTGTGTTTGTCAAAAGTCTATTCATCCTTTTATCAATATTTGCATATCAATTCACGAACAACTTTACTTTTGACAAAATATGGGACATTCAAGTTCACACACGTAAACACACATATCCCATCAAAATATTGCAATATATGAAATCAAAAGATTAATACTGCAACCATCATCTTCCAAACACGTTTAGAATAAATCTAAAAATAAGAAGATGAAAAACATTGGATATAGCTATGTGTAATCACAATAATGGCTATTCCAAAACACTAGTTATTCTTCTAAACAAAATAGAAAAATAGAAGATTTACTAGACAAACACATTACTCATCATCTTCATCGGATATACTCCATGATGCTCGAATTGTGTTTAACTCTTCCTTGAGCACGGGAAACTTAGTTGCAACCACCGACAGTTGTTCTTGAACGCATTTGACCCTTGAATTGACCTTACACACTCCCTTGTGAATTTTTTGAAGTAAACTCAAGGAGGTAGGGTCACACTCATTCAATGAAGCATCTCTTTGTCTTTTGCATACATTTTCCCTTATGCGTCTGAAGGTACAGGGACGAGCCGGTTTGGGTACCCCAAGAGAGTTTCCAATTGAATCAACACCACAATCATGGAAGATTTGACTAATCAAACAAGGATAGCCTAACATCTTGATGGGAGAAGTCATTGAAACCATTTGGTGTATAATGAATCCACAAATATCAAGAATTTGAACACCCGATTCAAGGAAATAAACTAATTCAGCAAACTCATGATTCCACCAAGAATTCTCAATTATGGAGGGACAAAGATTGGGGATACCAAGTTTTCCAAATGCCATTAACGCAATACTAAGATCATTAGTAGGAAACTTCCCTTGATTCCAAGATACCTTCTTTCCACAAAGACCCATAGAGATATCATCACATGAAGGACATTCATCACTTGGTCTAGGGAGATGCACGTTTCCCAACAATATGTTGGTAATCTTCGAAATCAATTATTTATCAACAAGAATCCTTTTTCTATTTACCATGGATTTGAATTCCATCTAATTAAGATCAACGTCATGAATGTTGGCATAAAAAATTCTTGTGAGGGGATCAAAACCTTGACCAAGACCATCAAAGATGTTTCCAAGATTGAATTTTTTGAAACAAGTTAAATCCTCATCATGTCCACTAGACAAATCCAATTTATTTACTAAAATAAAACCTTTAGATGAAATCTTCTCAAAAATTCTAGCACATGAATCATCCACAAACCTAATCCTAAGAGAATTTTGGTCACAAGGAAGATCCATACTAGAGCTATTTGAGACTTTGGGAATCCTTTTTGAGCCTTTAGAATTCATCATGAGATTCAAGAAATTGAAAGGAACAAGAGGAATTTACTTACTTGGAGTGAATATTCAACACCCTTTCTCTTAGTTTCTCTAAAAAGTCCTTAATGGAGACAACACACAAAACCCTAGAAGTTCACGTACGCGGACGAGAAAGAGGAAGATGAGTATGCGAACTTCCTCCTGAAAATACCAAGGATGGGCTTGGACCCGTTGGAAAACTTTAACCCACAAGGAACAAAGGAAGGTTTTGTTAGATAATTGCATATCAAGGATTATGCATTCTGTAACATGAAGGATGCACTAAAAAGCTTAAATTGAAACTTGTACACGATTCAACCATTTCTTGCCCCATTTCAAGATATATACATATGGGGTAGTGCCAATCTTGTTACCAAGAGGCATAATGTGCAGAGAAATTCTCATGCAACATTTTCGGTTGATTAGTGTGATCAATCCCTATAATGTAATCAACATAATGATGATAATCAGGGGAGTCTGAGCTTCCATTCCTTTGCTTGATATGCCTAGAAGGAGGACTCTTCCGTTTTCCAGGTTGCACAATATTATTTAAAGGTTTAATATGTGCAGAACCCTTTTTGGAGTGATTATTAGACTTAACAGAATTAAGTTTCTCTAAGGATCTAAAAACGTCTTTGAATGCTCTGAAAAGATCTTTATCAGCTGATCCATTATGATAGTACTCCTCATAGAGATCAGTAGTCAATCTTGTGAGGTTCCATATCATTGAGCGCCATGAATGTTTCTTTTAATCTCCCCTCCTTTTTATTTTTTTCTTTAGATTGACACATATCATCTAAAATTTCCTTCTCAGATGAAATGGAATTATCATGAGAGATCAGAGGTTTTGACCATAATAGATCTTGATCAATCTTTAAGAATTTCTGGCGTGCATTACAGATGCCAAGAGCAAATTTTCCAAAGAAATTTCCCATGGGACAAATTTCAAGGACCGAACAAACACAAACTTATCAGGTTTAATGTGTTTGCCTGCTCTGATACCAATTTAAAAAGCGAGGGCCTAACAACCTCACCCAATATTTCGATTAGAAATCTGTATAGACAACTCCAAGTTGTTTTCTAGAGAATCAACTAGACAGTTAGACTCAATCAATAGAAAATACTCAAGGAGTTATTATCTCAATCTCTCAATTTGATTTACTCAAGCAAATACTATTCGCGAGTCTTAATCAAAGAGAGATAACTTGGATGGTACAAAAGATCAATATCCAAGTGTCAATCAATTTAAATCAACAACCAATAAGGTCGGATATTCTAATTGATTGAACAACGTGCAAACTGTATTATTTTAATTATATAGAAATATAATGCGAAAAAGAAATAACACAGACACCAGAATTTTGTTAACGAGGAAACCACAAATGCAGAAAAACCCTGGGACCTATTCCAGATTAAACATACACTGTATTAAGCCGCTACAGACACTAGCCTACTCCAAATTAACTTCGGTCTGGACTGTAGTTGAACCCAAATCAATCTCACATTGATCCAAGGTATAGTTATGCTCATACGCCTCTGATACCAGCAGGATACTGCGTACTTACTTCCCTTAGCTGATCTCACCCACAGACAAGAGTTGCTATGACCCAAAGTCGAAGATTTTAATAAACAAATATGTCTCATATAGAAAGTCTACAAGATAGATAAATTCGTCTCCCACGAATAAACCTATGAGTTTTGTTCCGTCTTTTGATAAATCAAGGTGAACAGGAACCAATCAATAAACCCAGACTTATATTCCCGAAGAACAGCTCAGTTTTATCATTCAACTCACAATAAACTTAATCGACGCAACGAAGAAGATTATTGAGGAATCACAAACGATAATACGAAGATGTTTGTGATTACTTTTATATCTTGCCTTTCGGAGAAATTAATCTCAAGACAATTATTGCAATTGTACTCGTACGATAGAAACAACAAGATCATATCACACAACTACAAGAAAAGTAGTATCGGCCTGGCTTCACAATCCCAATGAAGTCTTTAAGTCGTTAACCTGGTTTTAAAAAAAGAAAACCAAAGGTTAAAGGAGAATCAACTCTAGCTTAGCAAACTAGTATCACACAGAATGTGTGGGGATTAGGTTCCCCAGTTGCTAGATTTCTCCCTTATATAGTCTTTCAAATGAGGGTTTGCAATCAATGTTAGCTTGGTAACAAAGCATTCAATAATCACCGTAAGATGAAAACCTGATTAGATTCAAGCTAATATTTCTCAAAAGTTAGATCGAAAACTTATCTTGTCATACACACATGTACTTGACGATTTTGGGTTTGTGTAACCATACCCAAACGTGTACAATAGTTGGTTCAATACTAGTTAACCAAATGGTTAGCCAAATGATAACTTTCATATCAACCATATTCTTCTTCACCATAACTAGTCCAAATGACTCAAATGAACTAGTTAGAGAGTTGTTCAATTGCTATGAGATCTCATGTACTACACAAGACACAATTGAAGCAAAAAAGATATGATTCACTCGAATCGATTCATGAACTATAAAGCCACGGTTTGCAATAACATTCTATAGTTTATAAAGATAAGTTCACAAACATCGTTTTTAGACATAACCTCTTAAGTTCGCGGACTGGGTTTGGTTGGAGTTCACAAACTCCAACAGAAATTATCTGGTTCGAGAACTATGCACGTTCGCAGACTGAGTTGGCTTCTCAAGTTCTGGTTTCACTTGATCAACAAAGTTCGCAAACTTCGGTTCAAGTGTTAAGGACTTATACATATATGTGTTACCACAACAATGTTTATATCCCCCAATGGTTATATTGTATAAACTCTCATTTCAATCATTGAAACATCCTCAGAGGGCGTTATATAGTTGTTATTCACAAACTATTTTTCGTCAGAGCGATTTCTAAAATGATTGAAACGTAACATTACTTTGGTCACTAGGTAAAGATGATCTTGGCTAAAGCGAAAGCTTTACCAACATATATTTCGAGAAATAGATATGTGAGATATACTCAGCTCGAAATATCACATGTGTATATTCTTAGTCTATATAGTAATACGGCTTTTGTCTCAAGATAGGAGATAGAGTAGATAAAATTTTGAGTGATAGATAATTTCAAGTCTCCACATACCTTTTAGTCGATGAAGATCCACTGGTTCCTTGAGTATTCCTTCGTCTTGTATGATGATTCCCATGGAGTTATTGAGCTCAACTACACTTTCTATCCTAGTCCGAGACCTTAGCTATAGTAGACTATAAATCAAGACTTTATAGTTTTGATCACTAACATTGACAAACATGCTTGAGATAGCAACGCATGCGAGTTCGACCGAGCAATGCTCTAACAATAACATCATCCTTTGTAGTACCCAACTGAGTCTAGAAAAAACTTGGAGGAAAACTTTCTGGTCCTGGTGCATTCCATGGCTACATGCTTGGTAGAGCTTTGAGGATTTTTGTCTCATATGGAATGCTGGTAAGTGCAACATTTTCAGCTTCTGTGATACACTTTGGTAATAGATTAAAGAGTTCTTCATTATTAACTGGACCAATTGTTCTCATTATGTTGTTGAAATGAGAATTGAGCATACCTTCAAGATTTTCCCTACCACTGCACCAACTTTCATTTGGTTTGAAAAGCGATATTATACGATTTCTTGATTTTCTTCTATTTGTCTGCTGGTGGAAATATTTAGTCTTTTGATCAACTTCTCGAAACATAGTGTCTCTTGATTGCTTCCTATAAAACTCTTCTTCACACACATGCCATCATTAATTTCATTTTCAATCTGCCTGACTTGCGAAGTGATGTCATCACCAGAATTTGCTTATTGCAGGTTAGTTAACTTACCAAAGGTCTCCCTATTCCATTTAGACAAATCCCTTCTACTGATATCTAGTTTTTTGCCTAGTCTAAAAGAAGCTGATCCATAAACATCTTTTGACCAAGAGCTACTTATTTGGTATTTACAAGAGTCTTCTCTTAGCCATCACTCAAAAAGTTTCTAGTTTTTAGACTTAATAGACTCATTAGGATAAAAATCTAAAAAGATTGGACAGTGATCAGAACCTAGAAAAGGCAAGTGTTTAAGAATAATATCTGGAAAAATTAAGAGCCAATCAGGGTTTATAAGAGCTCTATCCAATCTTGATTTGATTCTACCAGTCATTCTTGTTGCTAGTCCAGGTATAAGGACCACCATGATAACCTAGATCAAATAAACCAATACTTTGAATAATATGAACTATTTTAGAAGTTCTTGAGAAAGAGCCAACAATATTTTCTATTTCATTAGCATGCATGGTGATGTTTAAGTCTCCTAGTAGGATACATGGAGCATCTATATTGAAGGTTTCACAAACATTCTTAACAAAGTCCCATTGATCTTTCCTCTCCTATGGGTATGGAGAACCATAAACACAAGATACCAGCCATTGTGTCTTACCTGGGTCACTTCCAACAAGGCAGTGAAACATATTTCTATCATGATGGATAATATAAAATTGGATACCATCTTTTGATAATAAACAAATTCCCCTAGCTCTTCCTATAGAAGTAACATAAAAAGGTGTTAGGAAAACCTAATGGCCTAACATGCTTAAGGATTCTATCTGAGTGAATTTTTGTTTCCTACAAAAAGATAATGTCAGGTTGAAGCATCTTATTAATATCAGATAAATAATTTTTAGTGTCTTTAGCTGCATAGCCATTGCATTTCTAGGAGATAATTCGTATTCGGATAGAACAGTTTTAAAAGAGAATATAAACAATAAAAAGAGGGTTGGAAAGAATAAGATTGTTTGTTGGGAAAGATTTGGATTTACCTGCATGGTCATGTCCTCACTGATGTTTTTGGTTTCAGATGTGCTAGTTCCTGACCCAATTGCTTCCATCATCGAGTTATTATGAGTGTCCATAACAACAATATTGGTATTTTTATTGGTATTTGGTGGCTGGACATGGATATTGTGAGGGTTCATTGGTGGTTCATTATTGAAAACAGAATTTCTCAAGGCTCATCTCCATTATTTTTATTTGCATTCCCAAGATTCATCTCCTCTTCAAGGTGGCTATCCATGCTTCTCTCATCATTCCCCTCATAGACATCTGCTTCATCTATTAGGTATTGTGCATAATCCTCTTCAGACAAGCTATGAAGATACAAAAGGTGGGAAGTATGTAAACATTTTCTGTCATTATGATCAATGACAAAGCACTTATCACAGATATTTTTTGGTTGGAGATCCCAATGGTATCTGATCCAAACTTTTTTATTTGTAACTGTATTACACAAGCCACCCCTATGCAGTGGCTCAGTAAGATTTATTTCCAATCTTGCTTTAACATTATTTCCATATCTAGGCCTGCAATTCGGTGGATATGTAGAAATCTTCCTTCCCATGAAACTAATTGCTACATCCACAACCAAATTATTTAGATATTCTAGTTTCAGGTATTTAAACTGTATAGTAAAAATTTGATGAGTGAATTTATACTCTGAAATAGGAACACCATTAGTGTATTTTTGAACAGAAAAAAGAGCCTCCCTTACAATCCAAGGACGATTTTGTATAAGTGCATCTCTTTCTTCTTCTGAGTTGAGTCTCACAAGCATAAGGTTAGGACCCATGACTCTAATCTGCTTATTTCTGTAGCTTCTCCAAAGTGAGTTGATATCTTCTCTTATACTTCACATATCAATCTTATGCTTCCACATGAGTTTACCCAGTATTCCAAAAGTACATTCTTCTGCAGCATCTTTAACAACTTGTGAGGATCCAACAACCCTCCTTTTTTCCGGCAGTTTAATATTAGCTCTCCTGATTTATCTTGATAATTGAGTAATATGATTATCGGAAGAATAAGCCATATTAGGGTGCTTTTTTTTCACTTTTTTGTGTGATTCTTCATTGTGCAAGGATTGAAAAAGGATAGGTTGATAATGATCGATGTGGCTATTTAAGCAAACTTTCTGATGATAACTATAAACTTTCCAAAGTGAAAAGTCTTCCTTCCTAGATATCTGGACTAAATCTCTGGTAATTAGTTGACAAGGATTTGTATGATCTGTGATAAATCTCTCAAAAAATGAAAGAGTATTTGGGTCATAGTCAAGGCTGTAATTACGGCTACTCATACATAACAGTTTAGGAGGTAATTTTTGAATTTGAAAGTTTTGGCAATGGAGGTTTTCTATTGAAAAATGGTTTGAATGATGATTTCTAGAAGATTTTGATTAGGTTTGATCTAAGGGAATTCCTAGATGTATACTAATGGTATGGACCATCACAGAGATTCAAGTTTTTTTTTTTTTTTAACACCACTGTTTTTGGATCAAGAACATCCCACATATTGAATATAATGCCAACACAGGATCCCACAAAAAGTCAAGAGACCTGCAAAATTTAGTTTCCCATTAGAAAGAAATTGAAACAATGAAGAGATTTCATAAATATTTGAAAGAAAAGTAATAAGATTGAAAGTGTTGAAAATCAGAGACTTAAAGATAATTCCTACACTTGAAAGGTAATGTAAAAAACAACAAATACTCCATTAATATGGTTCCACAAGCCTTAATGGAGTATAAAATGAAAGCAAAATTTAAACCATGTATCAAACAGAATAAATAAGAGAATGGTTAGATCATTAGAACCAACAAATTCTCAAAATATTTGTAGGACCGATTTGAAAGATGAGTTAACTCAATAATCACCGATCCTCAGAGAAGATAGAGGGTAATGTATATACCTTGAAGCCATTTTTCTCAGGTAGTAGGTGTAATAGATTATAAATAGGGTGTGTTCAATATGGACTAGGTCTCGGGGTTTTCTACAAGATTGTAGTTGTCCTCGTTAACAAAAATTTATGGTGTCTTTGTTATTTCATTTTCGCATTATATTGTTTTATATTTATACTTGAAATATCACAGGTTATACGTATCTAAACCTAGATAGTATTTTCTCAACTATAGAGAACCTACAAGACTCGTTCTTATTGAATTCGTATCTTGAAATATAGATTACACGACTTGTTCTTGTTGGAATTCGGTTCGTGAACAGTTCTTGTATATACTAGGTTTACCTTGTTAAAACAATCTTAAATTCAGTTTCACAACTAAACGTATAGATTGTACAAGGATCGTTTACATAGGTTCCCAATTGGAAAAGTTTATGGTGTAATATTTACCCCTACATTTTTTAATTATTAAGATGATTAAAAATAAGATAGTCGTCAACAAAATTACCCATTCGGCGAGATAATGAAATATTATCCTCAGATCCTTTAGGGATATCACCAACATCACTTATGATTCTGAATTCCGAGAGGAGGGGGGTTGAACTATATTTTCCAGCGCCTGCAGAAAACTGACCTAGATCAGCTTCAACCCAGGTAGAGCATCAGAAAAATAGACTCCCACGTCAGAGGGTGTTTGATTGGCATCAAGGATGTTAGAGAAATGATCGGTTGAACCCACAAGTTTTTCTATCTCAAGCTTGTTGTCAATATTAATTGATCAAAACTATATCTTGATTTCTAGTCTACTAAGTCAAGTCTCAGACTAGGTTAAAATTTGGTAGTTGAGTATCAGACATCACCCTCAAAGGCTGAAGATTAACGAAAACACTTGAAGAACTTCATTAATCAGGTATGTAAAGACTGAACCATTCTATTTACTCACTATCTTACAATTCTATCTTATAAGACTATGGCGTATGAATTTTCGTAGATTTACAAAAATAATAAATTTTGAGTCAAGCTTGTCTTGTAAAATATCTCGAAATATGATTCAAGCATAGATGTTCAAAGGTCCTTAATAATATTAGTTCAGAATAATTTATTGTTCAAGAATTAATTTGTGGATCAATTGAAAATTGTCCATGCAAATGATTTTATCACTTTGGAATGTTTCAAACATCAAAAAAGAGAAATCCAACACTTTTTATTTTCGGGTCAGGGTAGGTTGGCGAACAACTTCGCATACCATAGGTATCTGAGTTTCAGAATTATAGGGAAGGTTGAAGAACCAATTCGCAAACCGCAAGTTCAGAATGGGACAGTTCACGAACCGTGGTGATTTGAATTTTTCATTTTTGTATAAAAGGCTAATGGTTAAAGAACCAGGTTCACGAACATAGTGCATCTGAGTTCTCGGGTCGACTAGGGTTGGCAAACCCTGTTCACAAATCGTAGCACCCTGACTCGTAAACTTGCCTTACGAACCGCTTTACCAACGGACCTAGTAGTATTTAGCAGATTCTCAAAGATTTATTTTTTTAAATATGTTTAGCATTTCTATGAGTCTCTTAAATATCTCTAAGATATTATTGGTTACTAAAACACTAGTGTGTGTGTGTGTATGATGATTAAATTCTTAAGTGTTTAAATGAATTACATTAAATTGTATATAGTTCATAAGGAATATTTAGAACAATCATTATACACGGTTCCGTAACCGGACCACTGTGTATATTCGTCTATGTAGTTTTCAAGTTGTAACATATAGTAGTTAGTTTTTTATCGGTTGTTTTTAAGGAATATATATGCCATTTGCATAGCATGGAGGCGTAATTTACCATGTAATGGTGCCAAATTTTCTTAGTTAATTTGATTTGTTTTTTTTATTTAATTAGCGGGTAATAATTGTACTTCGTTTATGGTTGTATATATAATGATTTTACATGAAAAGTTGTTATAATTTTCGCTGATTTCTTTCCACCTAAAACCCTAAAAGGGTAACTCACACTCACATGGATGGTCTTGAATTTTTGGTGACCCCAAAGGAAGATCAGAAGATGTGGCCCCTAATTTCAAGGCTAATTTCTTTTTTCTTAGTAAAGTTAGCTTCTTGAAAATGTTATTATGCGGTGAAAGAATGCCACTTTTATTAAAATAGCTAAGTCAAGGTAAAACTGATTTGAGTATCTAATTAGATAACTAATAATAATAATTGTAATTTCTAACGATATTAGTCAATAAAATATTTTCAAGATTTACTTATAATATCGAAAATGACTAATTTATGTATGAGTTTCAACAACATGTAATCAACTCGTTCTCAAGGAAGAGTGTCTTCTTATATTTTATTCATGAGGAATTGCACAGGGATCAACTTATGATTCTGAAAAAAATGTAATGTAAAAGTATCACTCGTACATTCGAGATATTTTATTCTCAGCCCCTTGAAATTTGTGGCCCATTTTTTGCTTTTGCTACGGGCCGTCCTGAACATTTGATCAATTAATATAGTATTAATGAATATATTAATTATATACATGAAAAAATCGAACACCTGTAATTTAATTATACACTCCAATTCAACTTCCTTCATTTAATACTCCTCCTCCTCTTCTAACACAATTTAAAATTTTACACTAAAAATAGAGAGTCATTAATTTCATTTTCTAACCTCTTTCTCCATATCTTCCTTATAAATTGGGCTCAAAGGATCACCACCAACAACAAAAACTCTATTTGAGTTGTGGTGGGTTGGTTCTTTCTTTTGAGGTGGTGCTTCTGGATGTGCAACTAGTCGACACTGCAATTATATTCATTTCCTTAGGTTAAACTAGAATAATCTAATATTCCTCTCATTTAGTTACCAAAAATTCCTTGGTAATAAGGTATATATTATTTTAATTTACTTGTAATCTAATTCAGGTTTTGTGATTCATAACATGCTAATTTTGTCTAAAAAAATTGTTAATCTTGTTTTTCTACTGATTTTGTATAGGTAGGTGAAACCTTTTATAAGAGGTGAAAAGACAAGGACTAGAAACAAAAAAATGAGTGAAACAAACCAGAACAAAGATATTGATTGTATGTCTTCAAAGATTGATTTGAAGCTAGATCTATCGTCGCCAGTGCTTGAACAAATGATTATAACAACTACAGGAAATTCATCAACATCATCACCAACAAGTTCTTGTGTCTCGTCAGACAAGCAATCCTGAAGAAACAACGACAATGTTGTATGACATGGTATTGGTAGGGTGTCGCGATTGCTACTTGTATGTTTTGTTAGAAAAGGATAACCTTAGGTGCCCTAAGTGCGAAGGTTCTAATTTTATTGAAATACAGAATTATAGTACCAAGAGCAACAAAAAATCAAGGAAGAACTAGGCTCATAAATATTTATTCTTAAATAAATAATATTATCTCTACACTATTAATAGTTTGTCATGATATGACTTACCTTTTTCTTGTAGTTTTTGTTTTTCTTCTTCTTTCTTCATTTTGGTTTTGCATAATCAATTACATCGTTATTATCATTATGAAATTGGAAAGATAGTTAAAATTGGTATTTTATGCTCTTTTTAGCTGTGTCAATATGACAAGCAAGTCATTTATGCACTAATAGTTTGAGTTTAGTTCATCTATTTGTGACCCCAAGGTGCTTTTAATAAAACTTATTTTTTCACAAGGATGTTAGGTTTAATTTCTTTTGATATTCTAATGACCGGATGTTGACGTGACGTACGAAGTATATGAATTTTTTTATTGTAGTTATTTTTTTTTTGTAATATATCCATGTACATCGTATTGGGAAGATTTCTTTCGGGATGACGTAGATATCAACAATTCAATACAAGATCCATGACTATTGATTCTCATCGTGGTTACCATACTATATGTGCCACCCTTCTCATGGCAGAATCAAAAGTTCAACAACATACCAAACTAGTTGGAAAACTCATAAAAACATCGTGTTTCTCTTAAATTATATGTATTAAATGGAAAATAAAGTTAGAGAAATTCCCTCTACATAACAATTTTCTCATTTAATCACTTGAAAACCGTCTTTATTTTTTCCTCAAAATATTTACAAAGAATAACTAATTTTTATTTGAATCAACCTTTGTGATTTAGGTCTGTCATGATTGATTTGACAACGCTAATATCAATATTTATTATTTCCCCAAAAATAATTATTATATTTTACAGCAATTTTAGGCGTATAACTTTTTTTTTTTTGATCATTTTTTTTCTTTTAATAGTTTAATGGTTTTTTGTTGCCATTATGACAATTCATATACATGTTTCTACGAAAATTTTGATAGTCTGGTAGAGGTATTTCACTTGCACTTATATATTCAAGCATATCTTCGACGACGTTCGATATCAGTGTGACATAAAGCCGCACGATCAGGGGGCAATGCCACATTTGAGGTGTCAGTTTGCAACAATTATAAGTGTCACTAATATTTTCTTGTCACATCTATTTCCGTGTCTTCTGCGCTGACTTCCAAAATTATAAGCATTATGCGACACTATTTTCTTGTAAACTATTTTATAATCCAATTATACTCTGGCGTCCTGCCAAAAAAGACTCGGCAGAGGTCATGGAGAAAATTAAAAACCAGATAGGTAAAAGTACCTAAATCGCTGACGAAAAAAATAGTCCAAGAGCCTAAGATCCAAAAGTTCAAGATTAAAGGCCACAAATAGAGCTCGACCAAGATGACTGTCAGGTCGATAGAATATTCTATAGTTATAAGGAAGAGAATAAATGAGAATTAGTCAAAAGCAAAAACTGAAAGACTAAATTCCAAATTCAAAGCTACAGGATAAAGACCACAAAGGGAGCTCGAACAAAATAATTATCCAGATCGATAAAATATTCAATTGCCAAAAGGCAGATAATAAACAAGACTAAGTCAAAAAGAAAAAGTAAAAGACTAAGGCCAAATCCTTAGGCATTAGAGTTAAAATCTGCGAAAATATTTTGAGAAATATTAACTTAACCAGAAAATTTGAGTCAGGTCGAAAATAAGACCTGGAACTCAGATAAGGGAAGACAAAAATCATGGTCAAATAATGAATTCAGCCGAGCTAAAATACCAATTCTTGGTAAAAAAGCTAAGGTATAAAAATGTTATGTAACAGTAAGATCTAAACGAAGATCAAACAATTAAACCTATGATCATTTTCTCAGACATGAGGCAACAGATCGAAAAATTAACATTTAAGCATGAAAACTCATTCGAAAGTAAGAAGAGGGGGTGTAGCAAAAACAATGCAAAATGTTAATACAAAATCAGATAAATATTCTCATTCCGGATATTAAAAAACTACAACGGGTTTAGTCTTGGGGTCAGGAGCCAAAGTGGTAAAGGGCTTGGAAATTCGCAGTTGAGATGATACCAAGGATAGTTCAGCAGTAGAGACAAGTTCTTCTAAAAAATCGTTCTCATAGTTGATCTTAGATAACATAGATTTTGAAGTCTCCAACTCTTTCTCTAATGCTCCTGCGTCAATAAAGCTCGAACAAGTCGGGCCAGGATTTAACGATTATTTTTCCTAAAAACCTGATAAAATACTAGATAAGTATTTCTTTTCAGTTTCCAGAGAAAAAAATTGAGAATCTCTCGGGTCAACAACTGCGTCAAGATTAACATCGACTTTAGAAAGTTTAGCCTTGAGGTCAGACAATTCGGGACTCTCAAGAGTCTCAAACTGAAGGCTTGAAATCTTAGCGATCTTATCCAAAAAACCCGTCATCTCAGCATCACTTTATAACGAAGTATCATGATCGAGAGTGAATTGAACGTCTATAATAGAACCAAAGAAGTATTAATAGTAATACTACATGAAGAAAACATAAAACAAAGAAAATTCATAAGTGAGAAAATGACAAATAATCTTACCTTAACATAAACCCAACTAAAAAAATCAAGGGATTGTTAGAGACTCGAGTTTTTTCAATTTACGAATATCATTTATTCGAAGGAAATTAACAAGAGCCTTGAAAGGTAAATCTCCCTCGAATACAAAATATATTAAATTAAACTTAGCAAAGAAATCCCCCTGGAGCTTCCTCAATTTGACTATATTAAGATTATTATGATCGACAATATGGTACACAAATTCTTGAGGAGTGCTATCTGAATCATAGCAAGACGAAGACTCATCAGGAGTCTCGCAGAAAAGATCCAAAACTATCAAACTCGGCTCGAGATATCTTGCGTGAAGTAATATCGACCTCACTCGAGATGGCCAGTCCTTTACCCTTATCTACAAGAAAATGATCAGCTTCACGAGTAATAAAAATATTATTGTTAGAGAAATGCTCGGTTAAACCCACTAGCATTGGTATGTCAAGTTAGTTTCCAAATGTAGATGACAAAACACATTCTTGATTTGGTTTACTAAACTCAGTTTCAGACTAGATTAGGTTTAAGAAGTAGGGTATTGAATCAAAGTTGTCCTTGAAGAATGAAGATTGAAGACTACACGAAGAGATCCATGGAGAACTTCACTAAAGGTTAGTAACTGTTAGAGCATTTCTCGGTCGAACTCACATGCGCTGTTATCTCTTGCAATTGAACAACTCTCTAACTAGTTCATTTGAGTCATTTGAACTAGTTATGGTGAAGAAGAATACGGTTGATATGAAAGTGATCATATGGCTAACCAGTTGGTTAACTATTGTTGAACCAACTAATGTACAAGTTTGGGTACGGTTACACAAGCCTACAGATGTGCATTTAATTTGTGTATAACAAGCTATGTTTTCGATCTAACGGTTGATAAATATTAGCTTGAATCTAATCAGGTTTTTATCTAACGGTGAATATTGAATTATTTGTTACCAAGCTAACATTGATTGCAAACCATGATTTAAAAGACTACATAAAGGAGATCTCTAGATGTAATGACCCGTCTCTCCACCGATACTGTCCCCACTTAGCCACTGCGGTTATCCGGCAGTGTGGGGTTTTTAACGAGCATCGCTGCGGTAATCCAGCAGAAACTTCACGGATGGTCACCCATCCCTGGATTACTCCCGCCCGAGAACGCTTAAATGCAGAGTTTTTTGCCAACTCTGGAGCCAATTATGCTGAAAAGGCCTCGGTGTTAGGAAATGACAAACCATTACCTATATTCCATTCCATCGGCGAACCACTGCCTAAATCGGGGTATTACAATACCACCACCTTAAATTGGAGCCGTCCTCGGCTCCGAAATATATTTTCAAGCAAAGATATCCGATGTTCCCTGCCCCTCAAGAGAGCAGTACCTGACATATCCCGCCCAGCGTACTCTCTCACCCTCGGAAGGTGAACCGTCGTCGGCTCTGATACCATTTGTAATGACCCGTCCCTCCACCGATACTGTCCCCACTTAGCCACTGCGGTCATCCGGCAGTGTGGGGTTTTCAACGGGCATCGTTGCAGTAACCCAGCAGAAACTTCCCGGATGGTCACCCATCCCTGGATTACTCCCGCCCGAGCACGCTTAACTGCAGATCTTTTTGCCAACTCTGGAGCCAGTTATGGTGAAAAGGCCTCGGTGATAGGAAAGGAAAAACCATTACTTATATTTAGGGATGCACATGGGTCGGATTGGGTCGGGTTTGGCCTCACCCACCACCCAACCCACTGATGGTGGGTAACATAAGTTGTCACCCACAACTGACCCAACATAACAGTGGGTCGGGTGGGTGGTGGGTTACCCACCATAAAATATACATTACTAAAAAAAAAAAAGTTACATACATACCTAAGAGTTAAGACTCTTATAGGTAAAAATTATAAAGTTCAACCCAAGTTTAAACAAATGACAATAATCCAGAGAAGTAAGAAGTTGGTGCAAACTGCAAAGTGCATGCAAAACAAAGTACAAGATTAGAAGGGGGAGGTCCCATTTGTGATACCACTCCATGTATAATTGGAAGATTAGAAGCAGAATCATCTTCTGAGATTTCAACCATGGTAACCTGCACAAGTAAAGAATGCAATCAAACACCATATTAACACCATACTCAATTGAATAATTGCAATAATTGAAAGTACTAACACCATACAAGCAACTACTCATCAGCAGAATGACCCCACAACAGCTTCTTTTGTTTTTCTTATCTTTTTAAACTAGCTTCACGCCTGGTATTGATCATATTGGGTCATCATTCATATTTTGCACCAAAAAGACTAGTTCAGGAGGCGTGAACTTCTTAGCTATTAATAAAAGAGAAGTGAACAAAAAATCGAAATTGGATGAACTAGAAAATAAGTTATGACAGACTAACCTGGATGCCGTTTATTAGTTCTTGGGGAGCCTCAAGGTGCAATCCAACCTGATTAGTAATATAAAACTATAAGGTCATGGAGTTAAATAATTATATAATATAAAGTAAGAACTGGATATTAAAAAAGACGAAATTTGCGTCATCCATACCATCACCAGCATCAGCTAGAGCAAACCTTGTGGCATCTGCAGAAAAATCCTCAATTGCCTGGCGAAGTGTCTTGAAATTTCCAGTCGACTTGGACATCTTCTTAGAGTTGAGCATAATATGGCCATTGCAATTGCATCGAAAACCACGAGGCCAATGATGTTGTGGTAAAAGTGTTGTGTGGTTGTAGATAGTAAATGACAGATGGTTTTGTATCAAATCCTTCCCAGAGACTCTAAGATCAAATGGGTACCAGTAAGAAAACTCCTACACCATACTCATGATAAATTTAAAATACCATACTAAGTTACTAACAAAGTAACACCATACTCAGCAAATAAAATAGAGCTAAATGTATAATAACTTTGAGATAATTCACTAGAAGTTAGAATCAACAACAGTACAACACCACATTGTACGAATGATTTACAAAACTTCAACAAACTCAAATATCATTTCACATTTCCAATAAAATATACACAGTATGAGACAGTCCCCCTTCACCATCAGAAAAAAAAAGTATTAGTAGGCGCATAAGAGATGTTTTGATCACTAATGCAATTAGTTAGGAACTTAGCATAAACCTTAAATGCATAATGGTAGCCGACAAGCTGACTTTTATCAACTTATCAACCATGTAAAAGAATGACACAAAATTTTGTAACTTAATAATTCATGATCTCAACTCGTATAGAACCCAACGGGATGCACTGATATGTATTTGGACACAAAGCAAAGATCTCAAATCATAATGCAAAACAAGCTAGAAGGCCCAGACCAAATAGAGTGTATGAAATAATTAGAAAAGGAAGAGAGGAAAAAAAAATCTAATATGATTCAACTATAGAAATTCCTAGTGTCAAAAAATCTTGAAGAACTAAACCGACAAGGAGACTGCCGGAGTGGGGTGAGACGCAGAAGAATTAGGGGGTTAGACATGGAACTTGACCTACTGATTAGAGGAAAAGTAAAACAAAGGAAATGAAAAGGCCATCGTATATATCTATCTAGTATTACCTGATCAAGTTTTGGTCCTCAAGCTTCAAAGTAGAACTGAGATTCAACTCCAACTATCTGCAAAAAAAATCAACAACCAAAATTAGAATTAGGTTATCAAAATTTGACAACAAATCAACATATAAATCAATTGCCTATTCATTTTGATTAAAAATAGCAAATCGATGAACAATATAATAACAAATCACCATAAGAGTAAACAACTCATCAGATTCAGACCCTAATAGAAATGAAGATTGGGAAAATTATTGAAAAATAGGAAATCGATGAAATAATCAGACGATTCAGACCCTAATAGAAATGAAGATAACAAAATGAGTGCTTACTTCTTGTTGCTTGTTGGTAAATCTGGTGATTTGATTAAAAAAATCTAAAGGGAATCGGGATTAAGCAAGAAGAAACTGAGAGAAAGAGAGAAAGAATAGAATAGTCAGTTTCATTTGCGATTAAGTTTTAGCCTTTTAGGTTAAGTGTTAGATTTCTTTTGTATATGATCCTAAACGGATAGGATTAATTGATAAGAAGTAATCTAAGGCTAATGGTTGTTTTGGGCGGGTGGTTGGTTGGGTCGGGTGAAAATAGGTGCCACCCACAACCGATCCAACCTATGGCGGGTGAAAATAGGTGCCACCCACAACTGACCCGCGCCAAGATGGGTTGGGTCGGGTACGGGTAATTTCTGGCGGGTGCGGGTTGGGTCGGTGGGTTGGGTCGGGTTTGTGCAGCCCTACTTATATTCCATTAGGCAGTGGTCTTCGGCCAACCACTGCCGAATATCGGGGTATCACAATACCACCACCTTAAATTGGAGCCGTCCACGGCTCCTGAATATATTCTCAAGCCCAGATCTTCGACGTTCCCTCCCCATCATGAGAAGCACCTGGACCAACCCCGTTCAGCGTACCTTCTCACCCTCGGAAGGTGAACCGTCGTCTGCTCTGATACCATTTGTAATGACCCGTCCCTCCACCGATATTGTCCCCACTTAGCCACTGCGGTTATCCGGCAATGTGGTGTTTTTGACGAGCATCGCTGCGGTAATCCAGCAGAAACTTCACGGATGATCACCCATCCCTGGATTACTCCCGCCCGAGCACGCTTAACTGCAGAGTTTTTTGCCAACTCTGGAGCCAATTATGCTGAAAAGGCCTCGGTGTTAGGAAATGACAAACCATTACCTATATTCCATTCCATCGGCGAACCACTGCCGAAATTAGGGTATTACACTAGAAACTGGGAAACCTAATCCCCACACATTCTGTGTGATACTAGTTGTGCTAATCTAGAGTCGATTCTCCTTTAACCTTTGGTTTCTTCTTCAAAACCAGGTTAACGACTTAAATAATTCGTTGGGATTATGAAGCCAGACCGATACTACTTTCTTATAGTTGTGTGATCTGATCTTGCTGTTTCTATCGTACGAGTATAATTGTAATAATTGGCTTGAGATTTATATCCCCGATAGGCAAGATAAAAAGTAGTCACAAACATCTTCGTCTCATCGTTTGTGATTCCACAATATATTTTTTCGCTGTGTCGATTAAGACTATTGTGAGGTGATTGATATTACTGAGCTATTCTTCGGGAATATAAGTATGATTTATTAATTGGTTCCGGTTCACCTTGATTTATCAAAAGACGGAACAAAACTCATAGGTATATTGGTGGGAGGCGGATTTATCTATTACCGTAGACTTTTTTGTATGATACAGATTTATTTATTAAAGTCTTCGACTTTGGGTCGTAACAACTCTTAGTTATGGGTGAGATCATCTAAGGGAATCAAGTACGTAGTATCCTGCTAGGATCAGAGACGTAGGAGCATAATTGTACCTTGGATCAGTGTGAGATTGGTTGGGGTTCAACTACATTCCAGAAGTTAGTTTGGAGTAGGCTAGTGTCTGTAACGGCTTAATACAGTGTATGTTCAATCTGGACCAGGTCCCGGGGTTTTTCTGCATTTGCAGTTTCCTCGTTAACAAAATTCTGGTATCTGTGTTATTTATTTTCCGCATTATATTTTTTATATAATTTAAATAATACAGGTTGTGCGTTGTTCAGTCAATTAGAATATCCGACCTTTTGGTTGTTGATTTAGATTGATTGACACTTGGATATTGGTCTTTGGTACCATCCAAGTTATCTCTCATGTATTTAATCGAGACTCGTTGTTTGCTTGAGTAAGATTTAAATCGAGAGATAGAGATATAAATTCTTTGATATACTTTTCTATTGATTGAGTCTAACTGTCTAGTTGATTCTCTAGAAAGTATATTGGAGTTTGTCCATACATATTGCTAAGCGAAATATAGGGTGTGGTTGTTAGACCCCTGCTTTTTTAATTGGTATCAGAGCAGGAAAACACATTTAAGACCTTATAAGTTTGTATTTGTAGCGATCTGACTCTATGGACAGAGATGTTATCTCAATAAATGTACCAACAGTCTTCGATGGATCAAACTATCCAGGGTGGAAAATTGATATGTGTGTTTTTCTTCAAGCATGTGATTTTCGAACTTGGGTACGTGTTGTTAATGGATATGATCCTTCGGTTAATACAAAAGGCGATATATCTATACCTAAGGATGTTGGTAGTTACAGTCCTGAAGAATCTCTTGCAGCAATGCAAAACTCTGACGGATTGAATGCTATCAGACAGGTCATTACCCCAGAACTTTAGCATTTTGTGGCTACTTGCACTAAGTCTAAAGATGCCTGGGATATCTTAGAAACTGTATTTGAATACAAGCATGTCATCGATAGAGGAAATAACCTCAACACCCTCTCCAAAAATGCTCCTCTTAGAAAGGTAAAAGTTTTTGATCAAATTTTTGCTCAAACCTTTACATTCAATGTTGTATCTGAGATAAGTGAAACCTCTAACTTGTCTTGGGATAACAAGTGTTGCTCAAATGGTGATTGGTTTGATAAACCATTAATAACAGAAAAGTTCAATGAATTTGTAAAAATGAGCATTATATGTGATAAACATCCTCTATCAGCTTTTGCTGTTAATGATTCTAAGAAAGAAAAATTCTTATGTGTCAACATTTTGAATACGTCTGATGGATGTTATGAACCTTCATCTCATGCAGCAGAAACATCCACATACTCAAAATCTGATTCAAAAGTTGAGTCTGACATAGAGTTATTTGATTTCTTGAATAAAGAGGTTCTTCAAGAAAATCTTCAATTAAAAGCTTCTTTGAAGAAACTAGAATCATTAATCCAGGTGAAATATCTTGAGATAAACTGTCTTCATGATAAACTCACTAGAACCATTGCTTTGAAGGAAAAAGAGACTAATACTCTCAAGGATGATCTACAAAGATTATCAGGAAGCTCTGACAAAATCTCAGCAATGTTATTTGGTCAGAAATCCTTTGGAAATACAAATAGTTTAGGATTTAAAATCAAGACTGCAAACATTGTCAACCCAATTATTTCCACTTGTCCTGGAAAAATAAAAGTTGGCGGTTGTGATAAACAAAAGGCACTTCAACAAGACAAACGATTCTTGATTTGTTCGTTTTGTGGAAATGCAAATCATGTTCAAAGTACGTGTTGGAGATTCAAGAGGAACAACAAAAGGATTTCTAGACTGCAAAGGAACATGCAAAAGATGAATCTGGATAATCAACATGGGTCTCATAAAATCAATGCTTCCAGAGTCAGAAGAGAAAGGAAATCTGTTTATACAATAAACCTTGGTAAATCACCATGTGATAAACAAGGGGTGCGTTTGGATCACAACGTCATTGGATAGCTTCAGAGATGTTCGCATCCTCATTGTTTAACTTGGGAAAAATGAGGTTTGCGATAAAAATAGCCCACGATTTTTTTAAGTTTTTTTTTTCTTATATTTGTTAATAAAATATTCTCCTAAAAGGATGGAAAAAGGATAATAAATCCTGAAAGACTTATTTAATGTCTCTAGGGTTGTGGTTCATATATCCGTTTTTATTCTTGTGTCTTCTCTTTCTCATTTTTACTCTAAAGATACATACTCATGGCTCTTGTGACTAGAGGGATCACGAAAAGATATGCAATTGAAGCAGTTAGTGTGTATCTTTGTGAAGGAATCTCTTCCTCAAGAGTAAAGAAAGCGAAGTCATCAATCAATGGAGAAGGTTATTCCTCTAACTGCCTCTTGTCTGTTTGTCATTATGATATTGATTTTAGAGGCATGGTGAAAGACTTCATCAACAAGAAAAATGATTTAAAATATCAAATTATTTCCTCTTTGGAAAAGATAACTCACTATGAACAAATGTTGTCTCTAACCAAAAACACCTTGTGTGAGCTAAAAATATAACTTAGTGAGTTGACTGATATTTTTGAAGATTTAGAGGAATTGAACAATCCCATAATCAATGGTTTTTTCAATAATGAGAAGGAATTCTCGGTAGTTGCTCTGAGAAAGATATATAATGCCTAGTAAATCATCTATTTTTCTTGTCTTTGTTTAGAAGAATAACTAGAGATTGGAATAGCCATTATTGTGATTACACATAGCTATGTCCAACGTTATCATCCTCATATTTTTATGTTTATTTGTTTAAATTCTAAAACTGTTTGGAAGATGATTATTGCAGTATTAATCTTTATGGTTTCATATATTGCAATATTCTTATGGGATATGTGTGTTTGCGTTCGTGAACTTGATTGTCCCATACCTTATCAAAAGTAAAGTCATTCATGAGTTGATATGCATATATTGATAAAAGAATGAATTGACTTTTGACAAATACAAAAGTTAAGCCTATTATGTCAATTATTGATTGAGGATATGTTAAAATCTTTTGTTTTCAAAGATTATGTCTATTATATGTCATTGTGCAAATGGTGATGGAAAATAGAATGAATCCTTGTGTATTCCGCAGTAATTGATCTTCTCTGATCTATTTTTATGTATTACTGTGAGAGTCCGTAATGTGTCGTATGCTGAGCACTAAACAACCAAGTTGATTATTTTTATGATTAGCTTTGTTGTTGTTCCGTAAGGTACTTTATATCCAGCATATTGAACTAAATTAATCATCTTGTTTGGTTCTTTAGTTATGACTCCGTAAGTTTTCTTATGTTTGAGTGTTTTTGACTGGGTTGATTATTTTCATGATTAACTTAGTCATTGCTCCATAGATTTTCTTATGTCAAGTATGACCAATTAAATTGATTACTTTTGTGATTAGTTTAGTTGTGTATTTCGATTAGATTAATTATGGATTCTCTTGCGATTAATCTAATGGAATATTTTTAAGTCTCAATAAGTTTACTTGTGTTGAGCATATTCGGTGAAATTAATTATGATTTCACTTATGGTTAATTTAGTTGAATATTTTTGGATTCAAATTCATACTTGTATGTGATTTGTTATGTCCAAAGAAATCCTTCTTTTCTTTTGAAATTAAGGCCGTTCTTGTTGTTTTTTCGGGAATGACATATTATGAGGGAGAGTTCTTAATTGAACTTGTGCTTAATTGCCAAATCTTTGTGGGGAGTGCGGCTGTGGAATATTATATGGGTTATCTTATATCTTTATAGACTCCTTGATGAATGCATTTAGTTTCAACTTTATGATTGCATCTAAATAAGATGATATATGCTTTCTTTTGGTCATGAAATTTTTCTCTTGGAAATTTCATTAGGATCCCATTCTTGTACCTTTGCCAATTTTATTGACAAAAAGGGGGAGAAGTAATATGTAGTTCACACTACAAATACATATGGTTTTCAGATCAGTATGTAATGGGGAGTGGTTTCCATGTTAGATGGAGTATTGACTAAGGGGGAGTGACATATCACCAGAGTATTGTTGTTAAAGTTGTGATGCAATTGGACTTTGATGCCATGTAATGATACTATGAAACTGTATAACAATGATTGAGAACTCTTGTTTTCTCGTTGCTATAGATACGAATTTTCAACAACGATGATACTAAACTTATAACCTTTGGGATCATTGGAGTACTTGGAAGTGACGAAGATTTCGAGTAATATTGAAGATTAGACATGTGGAATAGGATCTGCAAAGTTTATTTATATATTTTTTGTATTCCATATGTATTGATAGTTTTGTTACTAAAATTGACAAAGGGGGAGATTGTTAGAACATTGTTCGGTCGAACTCGCATGCGTTGCTATCTCAAGCATGTTTGTCAATGTTAGTGATCAAAACTACAAGTCTTGATTTCTAGTCTACTATATATAAGGTCTCGGACTAGGATAGAAAGTGTATTTGAGCTCTAGAACTCCATGGAAATCATCATACAAGACGAAAGACTACTCAAGGAACTAGTGGATCTTCATCGACTAAAAGGTATGTGGAGACTTGAACTTATCTATCACTCAAAAGTCGTTTTGCTATATAGACTTAGACTATACACATTTGGTATTTTGATCCGATTATACCTCGCTTATCTATTTCTCGAAATATGTGTTGGTAAAGCTTTTGCTTTATCCATGTTCATCTTTACCTAGTGACGAAAGTCATGTTAAGTTTCAATCACTTTGAAAATTGCTCTAACGAAAATGGTTTGTCAATAACAACTATACAACGTCCTCTGAGAATGTTTCAATGATTGAAATGATAGTTTAGATTATATAACCATTGGAGGATATAAGCATTGTTGTGGAAACACATATATGTATAAGTCCTTATTGCTTGAACCAAAGTTTGCGAACTTTGTTGATCAAGTGAAACCGGAGAAGTGCGTGAGCTAAGTCCGTGAACCCAGTCTACGAACTGGCGAAGTTCTCAAACCCGAGAATTTCTGCTGGAGTTTGTGAACTCCATCCAGGAACTTAAGTCCGCGAACTTGAGTAGGTTATGTCTAAAACCGATGTTAGTGAACTTATCTTTATAAACTAAGGAATGCTATTGCAAACCGTGGCTATATAGTTCATGAACCGATTCGAGTGAATCAAATCGTTTTTGCTTCGATTGTGTCTTGTGTAGTACATGAGATTTCCTTGCAAATGAACAACTCTCTAACTAGTTCATTTGAACTAGTTATGGTGAAGAAAAATATGGTTGATATGAAAGTGATCATATGGCTAACAATTTGGTTAACTATTGTTGAACCAACTAATGTACAAGTTTGGGTACAGTTACATAATCCTACGAATGTGCATTTCATTTGTGTATAACAAGCTATGTTTTCGATCTAACGGTTGATAAATATTAGCTTGAATCTAATCAGGTTTCCATCTAACGGTGAATATTGAATGCTTTGTTACCAAGCTAACATTGATTGCAAACCATGATTTGAAAGACTATATAAGGGAGAACTCTAGCAACTGGGAAACCTAATCCCCACATATTCTGTGTGATACTACTTTTCTAAGATAGAGTATATTCTACTTTAACCTTTGGTTTCTTCTTCTAAACCAGGTTAATGACTTAAAGACTTCATTGGGATTGTGAAGCCAGACCGATACTACTTTCTCGTAGTTGTGTGATATGATCTTGCTATTTCTATCGTACAAGTACAATTGTAATACTTGGCTTGAGATTTTTATCTCTGATAGGCAAGATAAAAATTAGTCACAAACATCTTCGTCTCATCATTTGTGATTCCACGATATCTTTTTTTCGATGCATCGATTAAGACTATTCTGAGGTGATTGATAATACTGAGCTGTTCTTCGGTAATATAAGTCTGGTTTATCAATTGGTTTTTGTTCACCTTGATTTATCAAAAGACGGAACAAAACTCGTAGATATATTCGCGGGAGACGGATTTATCTATTACCGTGGACTTTTCTGTATGATACAGATTTGTTTATTAAGTCTTCGACTTTTGGTCGTAGCAAATCTTAGTTATGGTGAGATCAACTAAGGGAATCAAGTACGTAGTATCCTGCAGGGATCAGAGATGTAAGAGCATAACTGTATCTTGGATCAGTGTGACATTGGTTGGAGTCAACTACAGTCCAGATCAAAGTTAGTTTGGAGTAGGCTAGTGTCTGTAGCGGCTTAATACAGTGTATGTTCAATCTGGACTAGGTCCCAGGGTTTTTCTGCATTTGCGGTTTCCTCGTTAACAAAATTCTGGTGTCTATGTTATTTATTTTCTGCATTATATTTGCTATATAATTGAAATAATACAGGTTGTGCGTTGTTCAATCAATTAGAATATCCGAGATTTTGGTTGTTGATTTAGATTGATTGACACTTGGATATTGGTCTTTGGTACCATCCAAGTTATCTCTCATGTATTTAATCGAGACTCAAAGTTTGCTTGAGTAAAATTTAAATCGAGAGATAGAGATATAAATTCTTTGATATACTTTTCTATTGATTGAGTCTATCTGTCTAGTTGATTCTCTAGAAAGTATATTGGAGTTTGTCCATACAGATTGCTAAGCGAAATATTGGGTGTGGTTGTTAGACCCCCGCTTTTTCAAGTAACAAATACTTGATTCTCTCTTTTTTTTCTACCTCTCTATCTAACGAAACAAGTGCTCACTCTATGGAACAATTCATATGACAGTAAATATATATTTATATATACACTTGAGGATATTGAGCCCATGACTTTTGTGAGAATTACCTTTATCACTAAAAAGGTCCTCATATTGTAGTGAATGAGAATACAAATTGAACGAGCCAAGAATCACTCAATTCCGAGTTATAATGAAGAAGTTATGAGTGATTTGTTAAAGAAACACTTATTATATGTTGCTAAGGCAATATTGTACACGAACTTTTGGCAACATTTTGTGAACCTAATACGTGACTAAAAGCCTATTTTGGTCAAGTAATTGGGTGTTTCCTAACCTATACAAGGTAGCTTTGTTTTCAAGCTATCTAGCCTTGATCATTCACTATAAATAAGGGTTTCATGTAACCACGCAACCTATCCCTTGGGAAATTGTGGTTGGTTGCATAAGATTGTGTTCCATATCTTTGTTCTTCACGAACAAGTGGCGTTTCAAAATATTTTATTTGGGGATTGTAAAGCACATGGAAGCTATCTTCTTTGATAGTTGAAAAACCTGTTCCTAGGCATTTTTCATAAACCCTAAATTTGATAAAGCAGGATAACCCTAGTCTTTTCTAGGTGATCTTGTAAGAAAGTTCAATTAGGGTTACGGTTTCGTAACCTGAATGTTGAGGAGTATCTTCTGAAGAGAATTGATGTTATGCTATAAGATTTAAGAGAAGATTTCCAAAAGAGAATTGGTATTCTTCCAAGAGTTCTATAGGTGCGCGAATACAACTGAAGTAGGTATTACATATAGTCCTAATAGGTAGTAGGAAATTGATGTAACAACTTAGAATCAGTATATGTTCAATATGGTCTAGGTCCCAGGGGTTTTCTACAAGATTGTAGTTTTCCTCATTCACAAAAATCTCTGGTGTCTGTGTTATTTAATTTCCTCATTATATTGTTTTATCTTTATAACCGTAATATCACAGGTTTTATGTATCTAAACCTAGATAGTGTTATCTCAACTGTAAAGAACCTACAAGACTCGTTCTTATTGAAATTGTATCTTGGAATATAGATTGCAAAACTTGTTCTTATTGGAATTCGGTTCCTGAACAGTTCCTGTATATACTAGGTTTACCTTTTTAAAATAATAAAATTCAGTTTCATAACGAAACGTATAGATTATACAAGCATCGTCTATATAGGTTTCCGAACAAAAAAATTAGTGGTGTACTAGTTACCCCTGCGTTTTCCAATTATTACGATGATTAAAATTAAGATAGTCGTCAACAAAATTACTCATTCGGTGAGATAATGTAACATTATACTCAGAATATTAAGGGACATCACAAATATAACTTATGACTCTAAAATCCGAGAGAAGGGTGGTTGAACTATATTTTCCAACACCTACATAAGACTGATGTTAGAGCATAGCTCGGTTGAACCCACCAAGCATTGGTATGTCAAGTTTGGTTGTCATATTTTAGTGAATCAAAACTCATCTAAGAGTCATTTGATTATGTAACTGGAGACAACTTCGTATAGGTTACACTAGAAAGTCCAGGATTATGATACATACAACAAGTATTACTCAAAGACCAGAAGAATATGAAGAAGTAACAAGCTAAAACAATGACATCATCCTTCCAATCGGGGTTAGTAATATTTGACTTAGACTGTTTCATTCCTAATGTATCTTTCAAGTCGTGCTACATTGAAAACATAACAGCGAAGCTGTGAATGATTATACTCTAGTAGTGAGACATGATCACATGATCATAGTGTTAAGGAATTATAATACGAAGTATAATGCTTGTTAGAGCATAGTTCGGTTGAACCCACCGTTGGTATGTCAAGTTTCGTTGTAATATTTTAGTGAATTAAAACTCATGTTAAGAGTCACTTGATTATGTACTAGAGTTAACTTCTTATATGTTAGCTTGAAAGTATTAGGATATGAGACATTACAAGTATTGCGAAGTCTTGAAGATGTGAAGAAGTAAGGAGCTACAACGACAAAAATCATCCTTCCAGTTGAGGTTAGTGATATTTGAGTTGAACTGTTTCATTCCCTAACGTATCTTTCAAGTCGTACATATTAAAAACAAAACTGCGAAGCATATTTGAACTCTATATAGACATAGTATTAAGGAATATAATACGAGGTTTATTACTTAACCATTAAACTTTGTAGATAAGACATCACCATAATCATTTGAATGCTATTGTGATTATGTATGGGTATGAGGTGAGGATTTCATCCTAGGCAACAATGTTTTACATGTGTCCTAAGGAATTAAGTTCATGAACTTGTTTGTGAACCGAAAAGGAAATTGCCAAGTGTTATTGGTTTTGTTATTCATTGCATATCTTATGAACAACCAATATGTGTGATTGAGTATAACCGCTCACAACTTGTTTGTGTTCTTGGTAGAACTATTCACAAAGGCCTGACTTATGTATTGGTATGACTTTTATTAGTGAAACTGATCTTAAGTAATCACCTGAGATGGTATGATCGGATTTGTGATTTTATGTCTGACCAATTATGGGAAAAGGGAACCGATCCTAGTATGAGGTGTAGTACATCACAAAGGGGAACCAATCCTTGTATGGGGTGCAACAAGGTTTATAGAAAATAGGGGAACCGATCCTATGAACATGTGCAACATGTTTTTAGGTAGAGGGGAACTGATCTTATGGACATGTGCAGCACATATAAGTTAGATACCATATATATGTGTGGAAGTGATCCTAGTACCTAGTCAATCGAATTTTGGAAAGCTAGTGTGACTATGCACAGTACTCCCATGGAAGGTAGAACTGAAACTTGTTTTGGTAGAACCGTTAAACCCATGATTGTGATTGAATGTTTGTTTGATCAATCACATAGTTCTTGAAAGTCAGATGAACCAATTCTAAACTTGTTTAGAAGTGTGGCAAATAGGTTTAAAGGTTGTAAGTGTGAAAGAGAACTTACAAAGTTAAGATGTCGACATACTTTGAACTCGTGCTGTGAATGTTTATTTCTTTAACTGTTTAAAGTTATTCCTTAATAGCTAAGGGAAGAGAATCCCAGGATCGAAACATAAATAAGTTAAGAATCTTTTAATTTCATTTTGTAGGGAAATATAAGAATTAGTAATGTGCATTTACTAATTAGATTTTTCGAGAGATTTCGATCATTATTTTTGGACATAGCATTTTCAGGAATTATGAAAACCGAATGTGTGCTTTAATGAATATCTTGAGAATATTTTCGGTTTTGGAAATTCCTTGGTGTCCAAACTTCATTGTCTATAAATACTTGAAGTTTACCTTTCTAGCAAACTAATCCTTCGTAACAACAAACTTCCTCTTTTGATGTTTTTACTGGTGTAGACGCCTATTCGGAGAGGAGAGCAACCTAATTAGGCAAAACCTCTTACGGACACTCAGTTTAGAGTCTTATTTGGGATTGAGAAGTTCTAGCGTGTACCGTTAGTGGGAAACTACATAATTGTGGTTTATCTTTTGTTTACATTGAATTGATTGACTAACGGTGGTTGAAATCTGATTGCACCTAGTTTGTTTATGCTTGAGAATCTTCTCGTCTGATATAAGATTCACTCAAACTAGTTCAGAGTTTCGACATGGATCTTTAGACTGCTGTTAGTTCGAAAGACGATCTTGTGATAATCCATTGTTAACAGACTCCGTTCTATGCGTGATTGATCACAAGAGATTCAAGTGATTGTGTGCAGGTTTTTATTGAAGATTTAATAATATTTGAAGACAAAGAAGAGATTCAAGATCTGACTTGGGTTTATAGTCTTTGGTGTGCACAATACTTGTTTTGGTAAAATAGGATCCAATTAATAATCGGTTTATCCTTGTGCAGATGGGGGAAAATGGTTCACTGGTTTTTTAGGGAAGTGAAGAGATGGACGTGTTGTCAAGACTCCTCAAATGAACAAACTGCTCAACCTCACACAGATGCACTGCAAAGGGAGTGCTTAGATTCGAGAGATCAATCTGTAGGACTCTGGCCTAAACCAAGTCAATGGACGTTCCAGACTCAATTCGGTCACAAAGAGGGAGATGGTTTGATCTGTAGGAGGGAAGCCTAGGATTGTGTGGGATCAGTGATGATTAAGGATTGTGGATGTGTTGAAGGTTTCTGCAAGTTTATCTAAATAAGTTTCGAATGATTGAGAGAGTGTTGCTCACACGATGATTCTTGGTTAGATGATGGATTGTCTATTTAATATCTCATGGATTTTCTGTGCGTTTGTTTTCGTTGTTTCAATCATGGATTCGAAGACTTATTTATATTGTCAGAGTAATGAACACATTGATCCCTATAAGTGTGACGGTTTCTTGAGTGAAAGAGTGGGAAAGTGGGAGATCGTGGTAAAGTCAATTCCGTGTCGTGTGGAGGCTTGACTGATCGTGCACCCACTACTTTGCTAACTTCTTCAACCGTTTGCATGACTTACGCACATTTCTCGTCGTGGATGAACACACGTGCCGTAGGCCGCCATACCAAAACCCTAAGTGATATCCCCCAATATGTGACGTGATTGATGTCTCACGAATCGTGGAGTCTGCAAGGCAGACGTGTATTTAGTTAGTCAGTCAAGATTTTGTTGAATTGAGCATTATTGACGAATGCTCAGTGATTTACGAATGTTAATATTGCTCGTCCGAGCAAATAAGTAAATTAGATGAATTGTTTAATATTGAGTTGCGATAAATATTCGAGTTGCCCAATTCGACAAGTTACTGAATATTGATAAATTACTGAATGTTGATAGGTTACTGAATATTGATAGTTGCATCAACATTCGAGCGACTGAGCAAGTATTGCTTGATTCAACGAATTACTGATAAATTACTGAATATTGATAGCTGGATCAATATTCGAAAAACTGAGCAAGTATTTCTCAATTCGACGAATTATGATAAATTACTGAATATTGATAGGTGGATCAATATTTGAGCAACTGAGCAAGTATTGCTCAATTCCACGAATTATTTATTGGTAGCGTGACCCAATAAAATATTAATTAAAATATTGGTAGATTACCGAATATTGTATAATTAATCCAAACGTTGATTGCTGGATCAACTTAATTTTATTAGTGTTTGAACTTGCTCAGAATGATGATTTCGTGGAGCGTTTGTTCGAAACCCTAATTTTGACCGATTGTTGACCAATTGATGAATTGATGAAAATAGGTCATGAGTGAGGGAGGGACCGACCACATGGGATGATGGATGACCATGTGATGCCCGAGTGCTCGAGTGAGCGCGCACCAGGGTTCCGAGTTGAACAGTTGAATGATGATTAAATGCTGGTTTCATCATTTATTGAAATAGTGCTCGACTGAGCATTAGGTAATAAAACCTAATTTATGGACAAGCGAGGGACCGGAAAATAAGACATGAAAGCATACCTTGGTAATATGGGACTGGATGATGGTCGATTGAGCAAATTCCAAGTTAGTTGGAAAGGGTTTGGACCTAATATGAGCAATTGAGCAAATTAGGTCAAAATTATAAGAATGTGTGGGACCGGCTTAGTGTAAGCCTTAAGGTCAGCCTTGGTCGGTTAAGGGGGCATGCTCATGTCACCAAAATGTCTGTGTCTCAGTCCTGAGAATTTTGGTATTTTCTGATATGCGTTCGGGCAATATTTTGAACTTTCAGAAGAGTTCGATCTTTGACTGAAATTCTTGATTTTGCTCGAAAGAGCAAGTAGAACTTTGCTCGTTTGAATGAAAATTTTGGAAATATTAAAATTATGATATTTTAATACTTGGCGCGAGAAGCCTAGTCGGCCGTGTGACCATGTTGACCTTTTGGCTTTTTCATGGTTTGAGCAATATTTGAAAAAATATGAAGAAACCATGATTTTTGCTCAAACAGATGAGTTTCATGAGATGTGGAAATAATAATAATAAAACTAGGGTTTGGAAAGTATGGGACCGGCCACGACCAAGGCATGGCCGGCCATCTAGGAGCCCGGTCCCGTGACACTTAACCTAATTTTATATTATTTTTCATGATACGGAGGAAATTCCATGAAACCATGAAATTTCCATGAGATGAGGAAAATAATAATTATGAAAGACTAGGGATTGTAAGGTGTGGGACCGGCCACGTCTAGGGCATGGCCGGCCGGCCAAGTAGCCCAGTCCCACGACACCTTTCCCTATTTTATATTATTATTTTTCATGAAATCGTGAAACTATGGAGAAACCATGAGTTTTGTTGAAACGGAGGAGTTTCATGAGATTAGGGAAATAACAATTATGAAAGACAATGGATTGCAAGGTGTGGTACCGGCCACGGCTAGGACATGGCCGGCCGACTAGCTTGTCCGGTTCTGCAACACCTTTCCCTGTTTTATATTATTATTTCTCATGAAACCATGAAAATATGGAAAAACCTTGAGTTTTGCTCAAATAAGGAAAATTGCTAGAATGAAGGAGTTTTCATGAGTTCATGAAAATAATAAAATAAGGAAAAATAATGGAAGAGACATGGGACCGGCCACGGCTAGGGCATGGCCGGACGGTGGGCCCGGCCCATGAGCGCCTTTTTATTATTTTAATATCATTATTTTTTTCTCTCCTGTCCTACGTAGGATTCCTCATTTGTCCATATTTTCGAATGCTCGTTCGTGCATTTGGGTGTGCATCATTGTCGAGTACACTTACACCATTTTATGGGCTTACTCAGTGGTAGTCCAGATGCCCGATTGTTGAGTATTTATTACTAATTCATGAAATTCAGTGGAGAATGATTCATGAAACTGGGTAATAAAAGTGAGTAGTTGTTTATTATCAATCCATAGGATCAGCCTTGGATTCGACCATGGATTCGGAATAATAAAGCGAGTGTTACCATTCTGTGGGATCGTGGATTCGACCACAGAATCAAAATAATTAACTATTACCATTACATGAGATCAGCAGTGGATTTGATCATGAAATCAGAGCAATGAAAGTAGCCATTGCCATTCCATGAGATCAGCCGTGGATTCGATCATGAAATCAGAGTAATTAGATAAAATAGATTATCTTCTAGGAATTCAGTGGTGAATGTCACGGTAGAATTAATCTATTGCATAAGGGATATTAGCCAGTTAAAGCGTCATACCCATTCTGAAAGGTGCATAGTTAGGAGACGGGCGATGTCCTGAAGGCATTTTGATCTCAATCTTACGGAGAACCGCCTGGATCTATACACGGTCTCTCTACATAGTCAGGGAACAATGAGTGTCACCAACGTCCTGAAGGCGTTACTGCTCTCAATCTTATGAAGAACCGCCCAATAGTTATTCTATGTACAAGTGGGTCTCTCTCATGTAGTCAGGGAACAGTGAGTATCACCGACGTCCTGAAGGCGTTATTGCTCTCAATCTTACGAAGAACCGCCCAATTATGTTATTCTACATAGAGGTCATGATGAAATGCATGGCACCGCACCGAATGCTCAGCTAGTGGAGGCCTTTCAGGAAACATATTCATCATAGATTCGTAAAATATGAATCGTCACATGCCCGAAGCTGTATCAGAAACATGCAGTATCATGATTTTACGGTTTTAATCTTTGTTGAAAATCCACCATCAACACCTTATGGTAGATTGGAATCTAATCATTGGATTGATTAATTGAGTAGATCGACATCAACACAATTCTTTGGATTAAGAGTGTTGTTGGCTTAATCTTATACGATTACCTCGATAATTGAGCAAAAGATAGATCTAAGGACCTGACGAAGGAGTTTATGTTAAGATAAATAGAAGAGCCTTTGTCCAACTCATATCACTTAGTTGAATAGAGTTGATACCAAAAACATTTGTTGTTCCTTTACTGTTTGGAATACTAACCAAAGGAATTGTTCCAAGTACGTGCCTTATTTATAAGCTGGAGGCGTGGGAATACATAAGGAACTAGGTGAACTATAGGTTTAGTTGCTTGGTCTCAACTATACGAAGTTAGGTGTAATTTTGTGTAGCGGCTTAATCCTGAGAGTATTCAATTCTGGACAAGGTCCCGAGGTTTTTTTGCATTTACGGTTTCCTTGTTAACAAAATATTGCTGTGTCATTTACTTTATATTTCCGCATTATAATTGTTTTATTATAATTAAAGTAAATCACACAAACGTTAATTCCTATTTACTTGATAAGTGAATCCTATTGTGTTTGGTTAAGTCCGAACCTTTTTATCAAGTAACATACTTCGTTGTTGTATTGTCTCGATCTCATATCCATAGACGATCACACGAAGTGTGAACCGATTAGTTGTATTGTCTCGACTCAATCCATAAACAATCACTTTCGGAGAAAGGACTTATAGGTAGGAAAAGTTTTAGCTTGAGGTATATTTGGGTAACCTCACCTTTTCAATTGGTATCAGAGCAGGCAAACACGAAAAGATCTAACAATCTGTGTTTGGTGCGATCCAACCTATAAGAATGAATCCAGAGGATGGTTCAGTTAACATAAGTCAAGATAATAAGAATAAGATCTCAAGGAAAAATAATAGAATTTGGCCTCGAAAGTCTTTTCGAAAATCAAAGAAAAAGTCTATGACTAATGACTTGATTGCGAGTCAGGTTACTGATCAGAAAAGAATGAGTCCGAAACTCAAGAAACTTGTTTTGGATCCGACTCTAATTCCTAGTGAACAATCATCTGAATTGAGATTCGATTCACTATCCTGCTAAAGTTCTGGATTTCGAAAGATGTTGGAAGGATTTTTCAAACATGTTGAAAATATTCAGAAAATGGAAAAACCATTGACAGTCTAGATGATGTCACATAACTTATTGTTCAACTAAATGTAAGAATATGTGAAGGAAAGCGAGGAACACTCAGTCTTAAAAATAATCTGGCAGATTATATGGAACAAAAATTGGCCTTATGCAATGAAGTTCATCAACAGACTATAGAGTGTGAAATTCTTACTCAATCGCTAGAACATTCACAAATAAGGAATAAAGTCCTTATTGAGAAACTTCTTACTATAATATGTCGAGAGGTATATCTAAGCCAATGTTTAGAAAAACATTTCCAGCTAGGAGTGGATACCTTAAGAGGACATATAGAGCGTCTTGAACAAGAGACATTGACAAACTGCCGACTGGCAGAACATACCATCCTGGGCACAAGATGTAATTGAGGATATTGCGTCTCGCAATTCTCTTAACAAAGAGGATGAGTTCAGAACCCACGAAGAAGAATATGATGGTATTCAAAAGGGAGAAATATCTCTTCATGAGGTGTATGATGAGGAATTTCCTCATCCCAGTACGTAACTGCATTGGATTGTGCATCCTTACTATGCCCAATCTTCGGATGTAAGGAAGCACATATACCTGGGCTGCTGGTATCCTACTAATATCTCTTATTCAACATAGAGAGATTACACAACCTACCTTAAGTATATTTTAAACATCTTTATGTATAGAAAGGTTGTCTTACAACAACTTGTGGAAAAGGATAAGTTAGTTATTTTGAAGTATCTTTTGATACCGATTTTGGAGACAATCTCTTTGGAGAATATTGTGTTTCTGTAACACATTAGATGCGAAAATCTTGTCAGAATTATTTATATAAGGCTGATATCTATGTTTGGAATGTGTTAAAGGTATTTTAAGTATTTGTACTCAACGTGTCTGAGAACTTATACAAAAGGATATATTCTCAAACCATATCTCAAACACAACTTCTGAAAGCCTTGAGTGGAATGGCTTCTAAGGAAACCGTTCATCTTGATGATACCTTCAAGAAATCTGGTTGTGAAGATACATAGAATGAAAAGGAAGATGTCACAAATATCCTTGTCCAAAACAGTTTGGATGCTAACATTGATATTATCAATCTTCGTCAAGTCCTTATCAGTACCATTGAAACTCATCATAGACATGCAACACTACTAAGAACTGTTATCTGTAACCAAAGGAAACTGATTAAACTTAGAATCGGTAATAGGGAATATAATCGAAATATTAATCGAAAGGTTAATGTATTGATTTTATATTGATTGGTATCACTAAGGAAAACAACATTGGTACTTAAACATTTTATCTAAACGAAAGAGTGAAAGCACAAACTAAGGGGGAGTAACATGTCATATGAATTGGTATAACAAAGATGTGTGGATTGAATATCTACCTATCTTCCTTAGGGGGAGTAATAACTTTGTTATTATAATTCCGCTGTTGCATTTTCAAGGATTAAATGTAAGTAGTTTATAGTGTTGTTGAATTCGGGAATCAAGCGTATGTGTAATGAATTCTTGTAATTTGTTTATCCATATGATGTAAGAGTTTTGTCACTAAAATTGACAAAGGGGGATATTGTTAGAGCATGGCTTGGTTGAACCCATAAAGCGTTGGTATGTCAAGTTTGGTTGTCATATTTTAGTGAATCAAAACTCATGTTAAGAATCACTTGATTATGTACTAGAGTCAACTTCGTATAGGTTAGCTTGAAAGTATTAGGATATGAGACATTACAAGTATTGCGAAGTCTTGAAGATATGAAGAACCAAGGAGCTACAACGACAACAATCATCCTTCCACTTGAGGTTAGTGATATTTGACTTGAACTTTTTCATTCCCTAATGTATCTTTAAAGTCGTGCATATTGAAAACAAAACTGCGAAGCATATTTGAACTCTAGATAGACATATTATTAAGGATTACAATACGAGGTTTATTGCTTAACCATTAAACTTTTTATATAAGACATCGCCATAATCATTTGAATGCTATTGTGATTATGTATGGGTATGAGGTGAGGATTTCATCCCAGGGAATAATGTTTTACATGTGTTCTAAGGAAGTAAGTTCATAAACTTGTTTGTGAACCGAAAAGAAAATTGCTAGGTGTTATTGGTTTTATTACTCATTGCATATCTTATGAACAACCAATATGTATGATTGAGTATAACCGCTCACAACTTGTTTGTGTTCTTGGTAGAAATATTCACAAAGGCCTGACTTATGTATTGGTATGACTTTTATTAGTGAAACTGATCTTAAGAAATCACCTGAGATGGTATGGTCGGGTTTGTGATTTTATGTCTGACAAATTATGGGAAAATGGAACTGATCCTAGTAAGAGGTGCAGTACATCACAAAGGGGAACCGATCCTTGTATGGGGTGCAGCAAGGTTTATAGCAAATAGGGGAACCGATCATATGAACATCTGCAACACGTTTTTAGGCAAAGGGGAACTGATCCTATGGACATGTGCAACACATATAAGTTAGATGCCATATATATATATATATGGGGAACCGATCCTAGTACCTAGTCAACCAAATTTTGGAAAGATAGTGTGACTATGTACAATACTCACATGGAAGGTAAAACCAAAACTTGTTTTGGTGGAACCGTTAAACCCATGATTGTGATTGAATATTTGTTTGATCAATCACATAGTTCTTGAAATTCGGATGAACCAATTATAAACTTGTTTGGAAGTGTGGCAAATCGGTTTCAAGGTTGTAAGTGTGAAAGAGAACTTACAAAGTTAAGATGTCGACATACTTTGAACACGTGTTGTGAATGTTTATTTCTTTAATTGTTCAAAGTTATTCCTTAATAGCTAAGGGAAGAGAATCCCAGGATCGAAACATAAGTAAGTTAAGAATTTTTTAATTAAGGTTATTAATTTCATTTTGTAGGGAAATATAAGAATTAGTAATGTGCATTTACTAATTATATTTTCCGAGAGATTTCGATCATTATTTTTGGATAGAGCATTTTCAGGAATTATGAAAACCGAATTTGTGCTTTAATGAATATCTTGAGAATATTTTCGGTTTTGGAAATTCCTTGGTGTCCAAACTTCCTTGTATATAAATACTTGAAGTTTGCCTATCTAGCAAACTAATCCTTCGTAACAACAAACTTCCTCTTTTGTTGTTGTTGCTGGTGTAGCCGCCTATTCGGAGAGGAGAGTAATCTAATTAGGCGAAATCTCTTACGACCGCTCAGTTTAAAGTCTTCTTTGGGATTGAGAAGCTATAGTGTGTACTGTTGGTGGGAAACTATATAATTGCGGTTTATCTTTTGTTTTCATTTATTTGATTGACTAACAGTGGTTGAAATATGATTGCACCTAGTTTGTTTATGCTTGAGAATATTCTCTTTTGATATAAGATTCACTCAAACTAGTTCAGAGTTTCGACTTGGATCTTTAGACTGTTGTTAGTTCTAAAGACGATCTTGTGATAATCCATTGTTAACAGACTCCGTTTTGTGCGTGATTGATCACAAGAGATTCAAGTGATTGTGTGCAGGTTTTTATTGAAGATTTAATAAGATTTGAAGACAAAGAACATATTGAAGATCTGACTTGGGTTTATAATATTTGGTGTGCACAATACTTATTTCGGTAAAAGATGATCCAATTAATAATCTATTTATCCTTGTGGTAGATTGGATTGATTAATTGAGTAGATCAGCATCAACACAATTCTTTGGATTAAGAGTGTTGTTGGCTTAATCTTAAACGATTACTTCGATAATTGAACATAAGATAGATCTAAGGACCCGACGAAGGAGTTTATGTTAAGATAAACGGAAGAGCCTTTGTACGACTCATATCACTCGGTTGAATAGAGTTGATACCAAACAGATTTGTTGTTCCTTTACTGTTTGGAATACGAACCAAAGGAATTATTCCAAGTACGTGACTTATTTATAAGCTGGAGGCGTGGGAATACATAAGGAACTAGGTGAACTATAGGTTTAGTTGCTTGGTCTCAACTATACGAAGTTAGGTGTAATTTTGTGTAACGGCTTAATCCTGAGAGTATTCAATTCTGGACAAGGTCCCGGGGTTTTTCTGCATTTGCGGTTTCCTCGTTAACAAAATCTTGCTGTGTCATTTACTTAATATTTCCACATAATAATTGTTTTATTATAATTAAAGTAAATCACTAAAATGTTAATTCCTATTTACTTGATAAGTGAATCCTATTGTGTTTGGTTAAGTCCTAACCTTTTTATCAAGTAACATACTTCGTTGTTGCATTGTCTCGATCTCGTATCCATAGATGATCACACGAAGTGTGAACCGATTAGTTGTATTGTCTCAACTCAGTCCATAGACAATCACTTTCGGAGAAAGGACTTATCAGGAGGAAATCTTTTAGCTTGAGGTATATTTGGGTACCCTCACCTTTTCAATGCTTATCTTTTGAACTTCGTATATATGACATCGACATAATCGTATGAATGCTATTGTAATTATGTCTATGGGTAAAGGTGAATATTTTATCCTAGGAATTAATATTTACATTTGTTTAGAGGAAGTACATTCATGAACTTGTTTTATGAATCGAAAGGGAAATCGCTAGGCTTATTGGTATTGTTATTAATTGCATATCTTTGGATTACCAATATGCGTGAGTTAGTAGAACCGATCATAACTTGTTATGTATCTTGGTATAACTAATCACAGTACCTGACTTATGATTGGGTAAGACTTTATTAGTATAACCGATCCTAAGTAATCACCTGAGATGGTATGATCGATATTTGTAATTGGTGTGACCGATCCTAGTAATTGGTGTGACCGATCACAAAAGAGTTGTGTAATCGATCCATGTAATTGGTGTAACCGGTCCTAGTAATTTTTGTAACCGATCCTGGTAATTGGTGTAACCGATCCTAGTGACTTGTGTAACCGATCACAAGTAATACCATGAGTATATGGTAACCGGTCCTGGTAATTGCGTAATCGATCCTGGAAACTGATGTAACCGGTCCCAGTAACCCTATTGAGGTAGAACCGATCCTTGTGTTTGGTAAAATCGTAAACCCATGATTAGTGATTTGATAATTGATTAGAATCATAGTTGTCTTGGAATACAGATGAACAAATTCTAAACTTGTTTGGAAGTATGGTATAATCGATTCCAAGATTGTAAATATGAAAGAGGATTTACAAAGAAAAGATGTCAACATAATTTGAACATGATCAGTAACTTTTATCTTTTATTGTTCAAAGATATTCTTGTTTGTGAGTGAAAATTGTTTCTGTTGGTTTTGGTAATTTTCGGTGTGTGGATGAAAAACAAATCTAAACCCTAAACAATGCACTGCACGGGAGTACTTTTGATTCGAGAGATCAATCTGTATAATCCTGGCCTAAACCAAGAAATGGTCGTTCTAGGATTGCTTCGACCACAAAGTGAAGGAGAAGGGTTGGTCTTAGGGAGGGAAGCGAAGAGAGTGTTGATACCAAAATGGTTAATTCTGAAGATATGGCTTGTTTTATGACTTGTATTAGAAAGTGGAACTAGTTTGCAGAGTGAAAAGCTATCGATTCTTGGTGATTTCTGGATACTTTGTTGTTGCCGACCAAAAACTTGTTGTTTGGTGGAAATAGGTGAAGCCTATTTATACAAGTCATATTGAAACTTACCCTGGTCTCGTAGGAAGTGGAAACGATTGAGTGGCGGAAGAATAGAGTAACGTATAACCGTCAGAAACCCATGCTTCCATGATGAAGGAAGTGGATCCGTTTACACCCGTCACTTCTTGCCGCCACTAATTGTCCCTTTTCATGATACTTTCTTATAACGGGCGTATTGCACGCCGCACGCTGTAAACCAACAGACCAATACCCTGATGAGTATCTCCCAGTTTGTGACATGTTTAATGTCTCGAGTGTTTTCGTGGAAAACGTGTAGCAGGTTGCTATTTGCAACAAATCAAAGTCAAGAGTCTTTTCGCAGGAAAATAGCATGTGATGCTATTAGGCATGTCTTGGTTGGTCGCCAAAAACTTTCCACAAGTCTGCCAGTTCGGTGGCGAACTTGGATGGATGAGATTGCATCTCATGAGGAAAGGTAGCCGTTGATTACTTCTGAATTCTTCAAAAAGTGCTGGAATATCTTAAAAGATGGTCTCATGGAACTCTTTAAAAAAATTCACAGATTTGGGGCTATTGATTGGAGACTTGATTGTTATTTCTTAATTCTAATCCCCAATAAAGAGGATTCATGCATTCCTAAGGATTTCAGACCCTTAAATCTAATTGGCAGTATTTACAAGATTCTTTCTTGCTTGCTGAGAGGTTAAAGAAAGTAATGCCAGATTTTATCTCTGACTTTCACGGTGCTTTTATTCATGAGAAACAAATTTTTTATGGAGTTCTTATTGCCAATGAATGTATGGATAGTAGGTTGAAGTATAAGAATCATGTAATTCTTTGCAAGATTGATATGGAGAAAGAATTTGACAATGTCAATTGGCAATCTCTATTTATAATCTTGCAGAAACATGATTTTGGTGCAAAATGGATTTCTAGATCAAATGGTGTGTCACTTCTTCTCATTTGTCAGTTCTTGTGAATGGTGTATCTACATATAAATTCAAACCCATTAAGGGATTAATACAAGGGGATTCTTTGTCTTCTTTTTTGTTCTTGTTGGTTGTGGAAATTTTATCTAAGATGATAAATGATGCAGTGGTTAGAGGTCAACTATCAAGGTTTCAGGTGGTTGAACATGGCACTATGATCTCACATTTGAAATTTACAGATGATACTCTCATATTCATTGATGCTACATCGGAGGAAGTCAGAAGATTACTTATTATTCTAGCTATTTTTGAAACTCTAACTAGATTGAAGCTGAATCTGGAGAAAAGCACTACGACTAGTATTGGTGCTGATGATGTTATTGAAGTATTAACAAGAGAATTGGGTTGTAAATTAGAAAAACTCCCTTTTGCATACTTTTGTATGCCTATTGGTGCTCAATGGAGGAGTACCACAGTGTGGGAGCATGTACTTCAGAGAATGGAGAAAAAGTTGTAAACATGGAAGAAAAGGAAACTAAACAAAGGTGGAATATTGGTGTTTATAAAAAGTTGCCTTACTAGTCTACCTATTTACTTCTTATCTTTGTTTCATGGGGTTTTGTGGAAGGCAGGAAAAAGTTGGTATGGGTAGCTTGGATCAAGATTTGTATTCCAAAGGCAAGCGGTGGTTTGTACGCGAGTAACCTAAAAAAAATGATGCTTTATTGGTTAAGTGGATTTGGAGATACTCATAGAGTAAAAACAGTTTATGGAGGAAAATCATTCACGAGAAATTCAAGAAAAATAATGAAATGTTGATGCCTAATGTGGATAATAAGCCTCAATGTAGAAGTTTGTGGAAGAATGTAGTGACTAAAACAACCCACATTATGACTAATTACAACCCTCTCTGAAAATTCTAAATTTCGTAAACCTCGTTAACTTGAGTAATTAAAACCTCCTTCGGCATCTTCTTCCTGACATAGTTATTAGTTTATCTTTTTAGAGTGATTTTCAGTTTTAATGTCTGATATTGTTACAAACAGTGAAAACAGGTAAAAAGAATTGGTCTCCTGTGCGTATTATTATAACGAGCCACGTTCATGGAGTTTTTCTTATTCTTTTAGTTTTAGGTTTGGTGCATATGAAGACATTGTTGATCTGAGGAGAAAAGTTAGCTTCTTCCTTTTAATAACAAAGACATGGTCTTTGGTTCCTTCTAATGGAAAAGAAATTTTAGGAAAGTAACATTGGATTATGCTATTGATAGATTATTAAGAGTGTGACTTTGTGCACCCCTGCTAACCAGGGGTGCACATTCCTCCTTTCATCATAGGCTACTCACTCTAACTTTGGTTAATGACTTTTCTCTTTATAATTTTTGGAAATCGGAGTATTTGGAAAATTAAAATGGTTGGCGTTGAACCCGAGTTTCCTCTCTTCCTATTAGCACCTTCCTTAATTATTTCTTCTCCTCAACAATTGAAAAAAAACAAACTTGCATGTCTAGTAAAAATTAATGTTCTGAGTTCGTTTCTTTGAGTTTGAGGATTTTAGTCATCTTCTAAATTAGAAAAAAGAAATCTGATCGATTAACTCGAATAATCCAACAGAAACGAAATGTTGTTCTAAGCAAGCCTCAAGAAATGAGTTGGTGGGAGGAGTTGGTTTGACCATTAACTCGAATCAAATAAATTTTTTTCTAGTAGATGTATGAGAATCAAATGAGAGCTTCATGTTCAGTATTAATTGATCTAGATCGATTTTTTAATATACCATTACTGAGTGAAGGGAGATGCATGCTCAAGGCTGAACAACTAACTAATAGCTTCATCAGACCCAAATCATTACTTGAATCTAATAATATTCTATGTTGTGAAATCAAACAAATTGCTTTCCCTCTATTTATAAGACTTATAGAGTCAATTTTTAATTTCAATTTTAGTACCACACCTGCCCCGAGTCTATATGAGGATGTAGATGAAGCTCGTATCCAGAAAAATGGAAAACAAAAACAAAGAAGACATAGATGTGCTATGTGAAAGAGAGATGTATATGAATAATAATTTAGGTTATGATTTCAGTTATTAATTCTTCTTCAATTCCCCAAGTGTATTCATTAATATATGATAAATAACTACGGTTAGTGTATAGCCAATCGCAAAAGGAGGAACGTGCACCCCTGGTTTAGTAGGGATGCACAAAGTCGCACTCGATTATTAGTGAACAATCCGATTAATATAGTTTATTCTCTAGTTTGATTCACGTTTCGAATTAGATGATATGTTCAACAAAAAGTGAACAGATACGAACTACTACCAAAGTCAATGGAGAATCTTAGCAATTATTGTATTAGATCGACAATAAATTGGATTGTATTTAAATTAATCTTTACTAATTATACGAAAAATAATTGCAGAGTAAAAAAATAATCATGTGATTGGTCTTCACAAAGTGGAAAGAGAAAAAGTTATGTTACAGAGAAGATAAAGGTGGTTTTAGATGCCCACATGATTTGGGTTTACAATATTTGGAATTTTGTTGCATTTAAACTAAATGTGGGTTGTATTTAGTCACTTCCATGTAAATTTAGTTCCAGCAATTTAAAATATTTCTAAGTGTACATTGAGGAATGACAGATGGATCAGATTTTAGAAGGATAATTGGTTGGATGGAGGGTGCTTGAAAGACTTGTTCTTTGTGGTTTTTTGTGCTGTCAAAGAAAATGATGTGACTACTGCTGACATGCTGCATATAAATGGTTGGAAGTGTACTTTTAAGGAGCTACATGCTAATGAACAGCTAGAGTAGGAATTTCTTAGAAGAGATCTCATACATTTACCTAAGCTAGTAGATGAATAAGATAGAGATGACTATTGTGGAGAATTTAAGCACTCAAAGATGTCATGAGGCTTTAGCTGGTGAGTTTTCTCCTTGCAGATTTGAGAAACACTTATGGAAGTCTAATATTCCTCATAAACCCATAAGTTTAAGCTGACTAGCAGTAGTAGGACCAGTAAAATACTTGGTAGATCGAGTCCAAGACGTTTACCTTTTTTTTGTCTACATATTTAACATGACATCTTAGAAAAATACTCAAAAGCGTCAAAAACCTGGTGAATCGACCCGTAAGGATGATAGGGAATGGTTAGATTTTGCATTCACAAATCATTTTGCGCTTGTCGCCAAATACCGACCAACAGTTTGTTGAGAAGTCTTACATTATATGAGTAATGAGGCTAATAAGTTTTGGGCAATCCGATCTTTCTTAGCTGAGATTTTATAGATTTAAATGTAGTATCAGAACCTACAATTTATTATAAATCCCATTTTGCAATAAGAGTTTCAACATTTCAATAAACACCTAGCTTCTCAACCGCATTTAATCAGCCCGGGACTAGTTAAGTGTTCCCTACTTAAAAATCATCTACTCAAAATAGCTTTGCTTTAGAGGTTAAAGTTATTATTATTATATATATAGTTTCAGGTGAAAATACTCTGTTGTGGTTAAAAGCTGTATCAAGCTCGAATACTAGAGCTTCTGGCCCCACATAAAATATTTAGACCAATAGGAATAATGGGTTCTGAGATATTTTCGGTGGTTTTAGTTGCAAAACCAAGACCCTTACCCTTCTCTTTTGTTCCCTCTCTATGCCACCTCCCTCGATTATGTTCCCTTCCCTTTTCTGATTCTAATCTTCAGTTTAGGTTTTTTACTTAAAACCCTTTAATCGCCTTTTCTTTTCTTTTCTCCTCAATTTACTCACCGTTTCTTCTCCATTCTCCTCTATTTGTTCTGAGTTTCTATTGATTGTTTTATTTTTATCTCGCAGGTGATAATACTTGGATGTGCAAAGGAGATTTGATGTTGCAGTTAAAGGTTCTGATTTTCTATTGATTGTTCTATTTTTTATTTGGTGTTACGATTTCCATGACTTCCCGTTGATTTCTTTTTCTTCTATCACTTAGATCTGTTTTTTTTCTTCTGTTGGCAGCAACTGCACATGAAGCTGGGTTTAGTTGCAAAACCAAGATCCTAATTCTATTCCCTTCTCTTTTGTTCCCTCTCTATGCCGCCTCCCTCGATTATGTTCTCTTCCCTTTTCTGATTCTAATCTTCAGTTTAGGTTTTTTACTTAAAACCCTTTACTCGCCTTTTCTTTTCTTTTATCCTCAATTTACTCGCCGTTTCTTCTCCATTCTCCTCTATTTGTTACAAGTTTCTATTGATTGTTTTATTTTTATCTCGCAGGTGATAATACTTGAATGTGCAAAGGAGATTTGATGTTGCAGTTAAAGGTTCTGATTTTCTATTGATTGTTCTATTTTTTATTTGGTGTTACGATTTCCACGACTTCCCGTTGATTTGTTTTTCTTCTATCACTTAGATATGTTTTTTTTTCTGTTGGCAGCAACTGCACATGAAGCTATTTTTTTGTCAATACGACCTTTATTTACATGAGAAGGATGTTGAATGGTTATTATAGGTTATTCAATCGTGTTCTTATCACCGATGTTTTTAGTTTTTACAAGTATTTTTTCTTTGCGTTGCACGAGCTCAAATTATTTATGCTAATCAAACCTGATTTGATGCCTATGAGACGCATATATTTCTGCTTAGGAAAATAAACAAAATAAAATCATGAAAAAGTGTATAATTGCTACTTTTAGTGTTGTATTCTTATATTCCTGCTCTTTTAATGCAGGTGTGATTCGTATGAGCAACTTCTTTCAGTTGACAATGAGTTCACGAGAAATGGAATGCCATATCAATGGCCAATGGGTGAGTGTTTACACGTAAGGGAAAAGTATATGGTGTTATTTGTGAAATCCCGGGGTTTTAATATGGCAAAATTTTAATCGAGCAAAAAATAAATAAATCCAGTAATATTTTTATACATCTTAGTTCGAGTTCCTCCTTCGGTTTTTGTGCATTACTATTAACGTAGTCATATCCCTTTCTCATAGTCTCATTTCATGTGATGGAGTTAGACATACTTTGTTCTATTACACTAACTTTTAGACAATAGTTAGGTTATGCTCTATATCCTTTTTCAATAACAAAATTCATCAAGAATGCCACAATTGTAGGTTTGCCTACTTTTTCTTCAGTGTGTTTGATGAATTTAAAATCTGATTGTAGGAACTTGGACATTGCAAAGAGAAATTTATGATGGGAACCACAAGATTGCAGTATTATATTGGGGGTGTCAGGCATTAGCAAGATTTGGATAGGATGCTAAAGAGTTCAAGAGCGACGTGCTTCCATTTCTTAAGACATGGGAAGAAGTAACATGGTTGCCACTGAACAGGTATCAAACCTTAGTTGCTCATATTCTTCTCAGTACTTCTTGCACTATATCTTTGGTTTTTGGACCTTTTTTTTGTAAGCCGTTGGACTGAGAAACTCGCACTTTTCAGAAATTCGTCAATTTGTTGAGATGTCATAAGCATCGCGGAATAGGTTCAAATACACTACCATAAGCCAAAAATTATTGACTAATATTTGAAATTTGTAAAGCTTCTTGAAATCTGTTATTGTTTAAACCTTTTTTTTTTTCATCAATATTTTTCAACATTCAAGTTTGTAAACTTCAGTTTCATGGCAGACTCCGGAAAGAGATAGAGAGGGATCTCAAGTCTCACTTTTTTACTTTGGCAGTAGATGACAAATTGAATGTGCAGTCCATAAAAAGTGAAATGATATCATTATTTCGGTTCATACTAACAAATTGTTTGAGTGAGATTATATGGTGATGACACTTTAATATTGTTGCAGGTAATGTGGTCTTAACATTATTGGATTTAAATGGATTGTGTTTCCTGTAGTGGAGAGGTCAGGGAGTAGCCGATGGCCATGCAAACTAATACTGGAAAAATTATTGATATGTGTATATTTATTTTATTGTTATCCAACTCATGTATCGTTAAAAATATTTTCAAGTCACTGTCATTGCATATTCATGTATCCAGGAAAAAAAAAGGGAGGCAGTGGAGGATGCATTACTCAAGGTCTTCGGGGTGGAACTGGGATTACCAGATTAAAGTTGATGAGTCTAATATGAATAGAAAAATTTCACTATGGGAAAGATGGAGTACTCACATAGACTGTCTGATCTCTACATCCTGAATTTGTCCAAGATGGCCAAGAGTACCCCAACAATATCTGGCAAAGAAGTATAGGTACATAAGAGTTGTATTGGAAAAAACTTGGACTGGGAATCTTATTTGGTTGCATATGAATTTTTTAGGGAATTGCATCCATGATATGGACTAGGATGAACAAAAAAGTGAGGTTTGTTAAATAATGAATAAACATGTTCATGTCTTTTGTATAATGCTATACTATCATTACGTGAGAACGTGGTTTGTAAAATTTATCTCATGTAGTGTTTCATTATGCTATACACCATCACTGCCCTTCTGCCGTTTACGGTGCTATTAATACAGATCAAGAGAATAGAAGGGGTTATTCCCGGAAAATAATATAAACAAAAAGAGTCTCCTTGGTCTGAAAGGGCAAATCTTGCTACTTGAGTGAAGAAAATTTTCCAACAGATTGTATAGAGCTTTCACGAGTACTCAGTTTCCTCTATATTCTGCCTGAGAAGAAAAACTGTAACATCCACATGAGCGAGTAGGATATGAAAGTTAGTTAGATTTGTGATACCCAATATGAGCCTGTGTAAAGAACGGGCACAACACCTAGTTATTAATAATAATCTCAGCCCCTAGCTCAACTGGTCATCCCCGTTCCCCAAAGTTTCATGTGTTCCAGGAGGTCCCAGGTTCGAGTCCCCAATGGCGTAATATTGCAGAAATTAACATGGAAGGTAGAGTTAGTTTTCCCCTCTTGTGACACAATCTCAGCCCCCCCATCCGCTTCGGCTCCTTTGGCTAGGTTACCCTTGAGGCTCGCTAGTAGGCTAGCACAAACCTGTTCAATTAATGTAATAGTATGTCGTTGGAGCTTAGCTTGTTAGGTTTCCAACTAGTTTCATGTAATAATCGTTATTTAATGTAAAATGTTATAATATATATATATCATTAGTATAAAACAGGGTTTGGATAAGTTTGCCTTTGTTAGTGGTGGTCAGGATTTGTCCACACAAAGATAAATCAAGGGCATTGGTTCCTCAGACCACCCCTACATCTCGCACGCGTGGTGTTAATTCCAATATTATGAATGAAAAATGAATACTCAAGTCAAGATATGGAATTTCAAAAATTATAACGGGGAGGTTCGAACTCATGACCTATTGTGTCATAAGAGTGGCCTCTAACCAGTGTTCCACCTTGGTTGGAATTGATAGAAAAGATAAATCAACAATGGTGGTTTGTTCAACTTAAATACCATAATTGTTTTATTAATTAGTGTTTCACTAATTGCACATAATAAATAGTTTATTCATTATAAAGTTTTATTAATTAGTATTTCACTAATTGCTCATAATAAATGACTAATCATTTTTTAATTATAAATGTTTTCTTAATTAATTTTTTTTAATAAGTAATTATATTTATTTAGATTTCTATTAATAAGTAATTATATTTCTATTAATAAGTAATTATATTTATTTCTATTAATAAGTAATTTTGATAAATAATATCAATAGACATTTTCTGCGACAATGAGTAGTGGAAGAGGTGGAGATCCAAGCACAATTATATTTATTTATGTTCTTTTATCGTAAAATGGAATACAAAGTCCATTTTTCACATGTATCCAACTTGAATTTTTTTTTTCTCCCTCTCTCCTCAAAATCCTGGCTCCGCCCCTGGTTTGTGGTGGAAGAAATAGTAACGGTGAATGATGGTAAGTAGTGATGGACAATATTAATTTTATGTTGTCGTTGCAATATCGATAACATCGTAGTGTGGAAGATGTGGTTGGTTGTTTTTAACATTTTTGATAAAGGAAGGTACCATATATTTGGGTTTGGATAAGTTTGCCTTTGTTAGTGTTGGTCAGAATTTGTCCACACAAAGATAAATCAAGGGCAGTGGTTCCTCAGACCACCCCCTACATCTCGCACGCGTGGTGTTAATTCCAATATTATGAATGAAAAATGAATACTCAAGTCAAGATATGGAATTTCAAAAATTATAACGGGGAGGTTCGAACTCATGACCTATTGTGTCATAAGAGTGGCCTCTAACCAGTGTTCCACCTTGGTTGGAATTGATAGAAAAGATAAATCAACAATGGTGGTTTGTTCAACTTAAATACCATAATTTCTTTATTAATTAGTGTTTCACTAATTGCACATAATAAATAGTTTATTTATTATAAAGTTTAATTAATTAGTATTTCACTAATTGCTCATAATAAATGACTAATCATTTTTTAATTATAAATGTTTTCTTAATTATTTTTTTTAATAAGTAAAATTATTTTTTTTGTTTCTTTTGGATTTTTGATTTATTCATCATCATTCTCAATTACAAGAGAGTTGGTTGGTAGCCGAGCAACAAGCTGGGCACCAATCCCTTTTGAAATAACAACACCAATTCTATGAAAAATAAAATTATTAACTTTCGCATTGAAGTTGTGGTTAGCTATACAGGATGAGAGTCTCTTCGGAAAGCCAAAAAATATTCGACTAACTCTCCAAGAGTTGTAAATGCCAAAACCCCTAAATCATAACCCATAGCTCTGCATTTATCATAATATTTCTTGTGTTTCCGGGTAACTGCATTAGAGATAGCACGGCAAGGCACAAGCGCACCACCACCAGCAAAGGGGGAGACACCAGTAACAACAAAGCAAGTATCTCGACCATTGTTCCAACCATAAACCATTATATCTGCCGGTCTCAAGGCTGTACCATCATCAGCCAATAAGCCCACAGACACCTCATTTCCAGCAGGTACATTCGCTCTGTAGTAAGCATCTACCAAAGTATCACGCATGAAGTCATGGCGAAACTTCAACCCAACTTATTTGGCACAATGTAATGCATGGTCACCATATATATCCATACCCCCCTTACAACAAGGACATGCACTACCTTCCTCAAAAAGTGGGATACCCATTCGGTAGCATAACACAGAGGCAAACTGACGCGGACCTATGTTTTGATTCAACCCACTAATAGGAATGACCAAAAGATAGTCTTGCTCATGCTTAATTTTGTTACACTCCCAAAGAAACAAGACACGCTCAGACATGGAATACTTTGTCGGCATCTCTTTCTTAACAACATCGAAGTAAGGAACTACCAAGGTACTCATTAGATGGGGGGCAGTATCACCGATGCTGAAGGAAGAAGGTAGGGAGCCAAAAATTTGTATATATTTGTCAAGCGCACATTGGAAAATAAGGCTAGTACCAGTTATAGGAGTTTTCCTCAAAATATTATCTTGTAAAATCTTAGTCTGGGCCCAAGATGCGATAGAACAATAATGGGCTGAGTCTTCCATGGTATAAAGGCCTAGACCACCATCCCTAAGAGGGAGAGTGGCTAGCCTCTGTTGTAGTGGTCCAAACCCAGGTCCATCTAAGGTAATAAGACTACGAAGATACTGAAGCAAGTAATCGTCGTACCTTGTTTGTGCAAGTCGAATGGCATCAGGAATAGTCATTCGCATAGAAAAGTATAGGCGCGAAACACCAATACAGCTACGCAGAAGAAGCATTTCACATTGTGGGTCGCGTAATTTACGAACGGATTCCATCAAAGCTATTGTTTTGTCGACTCTTTTCAGCACCATCTCAGCCGAGAAATGTAGGTTCAAACTGACCGGGGCTCCTAATAGCTTAACACCATCAACAGGCCTGCCGATATTTTGAGGAAAAACCCCTAACTCCAATCTCCTAGGATCAGTGGTTGGCAAAAAAAACTTCAGTTTTCGATACATTAAACTGCAAACCTCTGGTAAGCCCCTGTTTTTGTATGATCTTAAGGGCTTTAGAAACCTCCATTGTATCACCAACAAGAGTGCCATCATCTAAGTACCAAGCCTGTATCTCTAGGTTGCAGTTGTCATCAATCTTGCGCAAAAGAGGATGTAAATCTAGGGCAAAGAGCAGGGGACCCAAAGGATCTCCTTGTGTTGAAGCCAATAGGTTGTCCCTAAAATATAGACGAGCTGGACTTGCGTAACAAAATTCAACCCACCTTAAAATGGATGGACAAACGCTTCTAGCTTCAGCAATAAGTGTGGTTCTGTCCACCAAATTGAAGGCATTGCTAAAATCCACCAGAACCATAGCCATACTACTTTGCGTACCTTTCTCCTCTAAAATCCTATTAACTGAGTGAAGAATGCCCTCCCCACCGGAAGGAACACCCACTCCAAATTGGAAATCACCCAAATACTCGGCCATTTCCTTACCTACTGAAGTTGCGGCTAGCTTAGAAACCAGTCTTCTCCACACCGTCCCAACAGAAATGGGTCTCAAGCCTCCATCGGGTTTCAACAACTGGGTCAGTGGCGCATTTGCAATGAACTCTCCTAGCTCAGCTGGGCAAGAACCATCAAGCCATAGATTGACCATACAAGTAATAGAAGTAATCAAATCATCTGCCACAGCATCCGCAGGACCACTTAAGGAATCAACAAGGTGTTGAGCTCTTAAACCATCTCTACCACAAGTCGTTCCCTTAGGAAAGCTTTTTAAGCCACCAAGAACCTGAGAGGAACTGACGGAAACTGCTGCAGTGCTGATGGACGTCTATGGAATGGAGGGTGGAGGCACAAAAGGATGTTTAATCCGCAGTTCATGTAAAGTGTCAGGCGTGGAAGGAGCAACTCCACCCGAACTGAGTACCCTGATGGCTGCGGCAAAATGACCACAACAAATTTTCTTATGAACAACGGATAAGTTCCTAGATTTGCGCTCTTTTGATGGTCTCTTAGACTCAACTTTATTGGGTATTGTATCCTCAAGAAGCTTGGAAACTAGAATAGCGCAACCATTTGTTTCTCTCCAAGTGCTCAAAGCATGGTTTATGCAAGCCATTTGCATCTTCTTGCGGTTGCCGGATCTTTCCTCTTGAGCCTTAGAGGGAGTGAACACACCAAGAGTACAGATAGGGAGAAGAAGCAATTGAATCCAGGAGACAACATCTTTGGGTCTCTGCAGTACTTTGTCTATAGTGGATTTTAAAGCCCTGGAAAAATTTAACCTGCACTGCACAGGTATACTAGAAATAGTACGAACTTGTTTCAGGTATAAGTGATTAAGCAACTCCAAATTCAGTGTCACAAGGTCAGGACTTCCAATGATAGTACCATCTGAAACCACCCTAGGCCGGACAATACCCATAATGGGTAAACCTTCAACTGGAACCGAAGCAACTTCTCCATCATGAGACTTACAAGATTTATTCAAAGAATACAGGTGCATACATTTAGAACATAGACACTGATTGATTTGAACAAGCGTCTCCGCCATAGCATCATAAACATGATCCAGGGTTGATAATCTCTCCCTACAAGCACTCTTGCCTTCCGCTGTAGCCAAATGCATAGACTTTAGGTGCCCAATATTTATTTAGATTTCTATTAATAAGTAATTATATTATTTTAATAAGTAATTATATTTATTTCTATTAATAAGTAATTTTGATAAATAATATCAATAGACATTTTCTGCGACAATGAGTAGTAGAAGAGGTGGAGAGCCAAGCACAATATATTTATTTTTGTTCTTTTATCGTAAAATGGAATACAAAGTCCAATTTTCACATGTATCCAACTTGCAATTTTTTTTTCTCCCTCTCTCCTCAAAATCCTGGCTCCGCCCCTGGTTTGTGGTAGAAGAAGTAGTAATGGTGAATGCTGGTGAGTAGTGATGGACAATATTAATTTTATGTTGTCATTGCAATATCGATAACATCGTAGTGTGGAAGATGTAATTGGTTGTTTTTAACACTTTTGATAAAGGAAGGTACCATATATTTCAGGGATGATATCATACAAGACAATATTTTCATGATTGTAGTTGGATCACCCAAATGGTACCCCTGTTATCTTTGGTACTATATCGTATAAATCGTGATTTTTAATGTTAAAATAAAATTGATTGCAATACAAAAAAGAATATATACACGGAAAAAAAATAATGAAACTAATCAATTGACGAAATTTTGTTCAATCTAAACCTCATACATGGAATTTGTGATTGAAAATTAGAATTGCGTCCAACAACCTACATGGGATGGGCGGCATTGATGGTGGCGGTGGTGGAGTTAAAAATTGACATTGAGGAGGCCTATTTTAAAAAAAAAAGAAACATGTAAACTTTGGTGGACTAAGCCATAAACATATATGGACAAAGTACTATTTATAAAAAAATTATGTAGTTATTAAAAATTTAAGTGGTTAGAACCAGGTTAGTCAACCCTTGGCTCCGCCACTAGGTGGTGGTGGATAAAAAGGTGGATTCATATGGTTTTATGGTGGTGGTGGGTATTGGTGAACAAAAAAATATTATGCTAATTTTGTAACGCCACAAAATGTGTAACGTTATATTATAAAGTATAAAACATGGTTGATCATTCTAATGTTAAAATAAACTCGATAAAACACATGTCCATTCTAAAAAATTGGTGCAATCAGTTGCCATGTTATGTAATAACTAAACGAACGACACGAATCAAGATCAGAACATATGAAATTATTTATTATCGATTTGTTTATGTAAAGAGTGATCAGGATTTGTCCTTGACAAGGATAAATTTACCGCTGGGGTTTGTTCAACTTAACCATTTTTAAACATTTTATTAATTAATGTCTCATTGATTGTTCATAATGATTAATTAAATTTCTATTATAAATGTCCCTTTAATAATTGATTGTTATAAACCAAGTTTATTTACTAAGATGCCCTTCGTTTCTAAGTTTAGGGTTTACATATCTTGGACACCAAGTCTTCTATCTATATAAATAGAGGCTTAAACATTGTATCTAATACACACACAATAATAGAATTTTTCCCTTCTTCTTATCTTTACTTTGTGTCTTCTTCTACCGTTTCTCTATTTTACAATACGTAATCAGCACGCTCTAATCGCTGAGAAATTATTACTATCGAGTTTTTCTTCTATTTTATTTTAATCGATTATTTTATATTTTTATTACGATCGCAAATATAATCGATTATTTTATAAACCCTAATTTTTCCTAATTAGGTTTAAGTTTTTCCGATTAAAGTTTGTATAACATATGCTTCGGTATACATCGTTTGGTTTGTTTCAATCATAGCCTGTATCATATGATGATAGTAAACTCCATAACTATGCACATATCTATCTGTTGTTTTATCGCACTAATTAATTTAGTGATAAGTTAATCAATCTCCGTTGATTTTTAACCGCCAAGGAACAACAAATGGAGTCTTCATCAGTTTATGTCTATTTGTCCACTTTGCATATAGTCATATTAAACTAATATATAAGTATTAATGGTTACAGTTGTTCACGTGTGATATGATGCCATTAAATTTTTAGTTTTCTTTTATGTGAGCAGTAGAATGATCTTCTTATGGATCAAATATTATTATTTTAATATTTTTTATCCATGACTTGATTAACTTCCTTATTGATGCATACAGGATGGACAAGAGAAACACATATTTATGGAATGATAAAAAAACATCGGATGATTGACGGTGGCAAATCAAGCAACACATCTTACGAATTGGTGTACATACTGTGAGTTTTTATTCACATACTAAACTGCATAATTTGTATTAAGTTTTTTAGTTTTTATTTTTTCGTTGGATATATGTCATGGGTGATTAATTTTGTCGGATAAGTTAATCTTCCCTTCTTCTCTAATTTTTCATATAGAAAAGAAAAAAAAAATCCATCGAAAGATGATTTGCACATAGTTTCTATTCCTTTATTGAAACATCAATCACCAAAATTGGTGTTATCGTGATTTATTTATCTTTACGGTAACTAATCACATGCATGGTTGAAAAACCTCCGACCAATTAATATTGGTATCTTTGTCAATTGGACAATGATCATGTGATTTGCATTTGGTTTCTATTCTCTATACTTTTCATTGAGAAAGAAGAAAATAAATCCATCGAAAGATGGCTTACAATTTCTATTCCTTTAATGAAATTGTAATCACCAAAATTGGTGTTATCGCATATTTGGTTACCTTTAAAGTAGTTAATTACATGCATGGTTGAAAAACCTACGGCAAATTAAGTTTGGTATCTTCTTCCATTCGACGAAGATCATGTGATTTAATTATAATTGGTTTCTATATATCTACAAGAAACCATCCTCAACACGGAATGAATTTTCCATATGCGAAAACTAATGCGACATATTTTTTATTTTATTTTTTTGTCGATGTAATTTTGGTGTACCATATAAACCAATCGGTATTAATTTTTCTCCATCATTTTTATAAGATGTGAGAAAATAAATTGGCATATTTTCTAATTTTTTTTGCCATTTTCAACCAATAATGGATGTATTTTTTATTTTATTTTTCCAAAATTGACAACGACAATGATTTATTTATTTTTACAAAAGAATCATATATGCCAATTGGAATTGGTTTCTCTATAAATCCTAGACGGATGAGATGTCGTTAGCATATTATTCACAATTGCAAACACTAATTGCTGCATTCCTAATGGATATTGAGCAAATTTTTCTTCTTCCTAATACTAATCTCCTAAATTAAGACTATTCAACTTTATGTTGAAATACAATAGGACACAAAATATCAATGGGTGCGCACCCGGCTTGTTAGCCTGAATCATTAATTAGTCCTTGTAGTGACTATATTGATCTTGATATTAATTACTTTAAATGAAATAAAGTGTCTATAATTTCATTCTTAGGTGAATGAATATCTCGTCGGCCTTATAGGTCATTGGAGATTTAGATATTTCTTGCTCTAACCATCCATGGTTGATTTCAAATTTGTACGTCAAGTAGACTATAATTTTATTTTTTTATTTGAACATTTCTTTTATGACTTTTAAAGCCATTATCTATGGTCCAACTGGCATTGTTAACATCCAGAAATCATTATAAGTATATGTCCTCGAATTAATCGGATAATACTTTACGAAATTTGTTTTCGTATATGAGATTAAAATATTTTTTTCCATAATCAGGGGGAGACTATGCACTATCAAAAATATTGTGTTAATTAACTTAAACGTTATATCAATTTATCTCCAATCAAGATCAAAATGGTAAAGGATGTCATTATATGATCGGTGTGAAATATCTCATTTTGCTTTTATATAAGCGTTTGCATGTTGAAAGGAAAATCCAATCACATATAACAACAAGTAGCGTTTTGGAAGAGGCTACAAATAGTACTCCAATTGAGTCTAACAAAACATGATCCACACTCCTATAATTCATATCTCTTCAATGGAAGATGGGGAGATTATAATTCCCGCGGGCGCTGGTGCCAGTAATTTTGAATTTTTTTAAAGTATGCATACACTGGAAATTATGTGAGATCGTATAAACGAATAAGTGTCGAATATTCATTTAAATTAGCTACTAGAAATAAATGGTGGTGTTGAACCCTCTGCAGAGGAATATCGACTATGTGATTGGTTGGCATGTAATCCATATTTGATTGGATTATTATAATTTCTCGATTAACGCAATTTTGGATCCAAGACTTAACACCTTAAAATTTCCAAGCCTATTACTTACAGATTGGTGTGGTCGTAATGCGTTATACGAGAAATACGTTCATTGTGAAAACGATTTGAGGGTTTTTCTTTTTGATTAGACCCTAGGATTGGTTCAACAATTGTTCTTCTCATAAGACACATTTAGCGTGGTAGTCCTTGAAGGACTTGTATGAGGTCGGAGAACATATTCAAATTTGTAATCCTTGTAGGATTAAAATTATATTCTGGTAGCCACTTGACTTGATTATGTCAAGTTAACAATCTTTCATGTGTTTTTAAGATTTTGGTACCAAACCTAAAATCCGGATTAATTAGTTGATGATATTAACTTTATATATAGGTCTCTTGAGGAGTCCATAAAAACACAAAAATCCACGCTTTAGCTGCATATATTCTATTTTATTTCCCTTAAATATGTAGTTAGAATTATGCTAGCTTAAACTCTTATTTAAGATGAACTAGAGTTATTTTTTTTTGATGCTTGTCTTCCGTAAAACTCATATAGTTTGGTTAGCATCAATATTTACGTCAAAAGTTGTACTCTTTTTCCTTCGTTCAGGTTTTGTCCCATGTGGTTTTCTTGACAAGGTTTTAACGAGGCAACATCTCCCTGACATTTAATTCAAAATGTTGATATTGTGCTCTTTTTCCTTTGTCCAAATTTTTTCCCATTGGGTTTTACTAGTAAGGTTTTAATGAGCCAAATTAATTCAACATGGTGGTCATCCAAGGGGGAGTTGTATCAAATTTCGGTTATTTGGTGGATTCCCACCATTAACTAGGTCGTTTTGTTAGGCCAAATCAACATACCAATCCTTTAGTAATTTGGATGTCATTCCGATTCACATAAGGTATGACCACAAATTCAGTTTTGTTCACTTATGGTAATTTATCTACATCTTGGCTCTATGTTGAAGAAACTACATCAACAACTTTTGCAAATCATCTCGGGAAGCTAGCAATCCATGACACAAGTTCTCAATGTGTTGAAGAAGAATGTAGACTCCGCAAAAGTATTATCGAAGGCATTACTGCTTGTGCAACACAAATGAAAACTTCACCAACTATCCGACATCTTCATGAAAGTACAGTCATCTTCTGCATTCGTTCTTCAAAATTGGAAAGTCTCGACTCAAAGATTTTCACACCAAGATTTGACTGAAGTATTTATCAGGGGGAGCGCCATTATCAAATTAAGGTGCATTCACTGAACTTTATCACGTTGTACTCTTTTTCCTTCGTCAAGGTTTTGTCCCACTGGGTTTTCCTTTTCAAGGTTTTAATGAGGCAACATTTGCGTGTCCAACACTGTTTCGAGTCTTTACATGCTTATGCAATTTAAGGTTTTTCTCTTTTGAGTTTTCCTGCTATATTTGTAATGACTTAGCCACAGTGGTCATCAGGGGGGGTGTTATAAACCAAGTTTATTTACTAAGATGCCCTTCGTGTCTAAGTTTAGGGTTTACATATCTTGGACACCAAGTCTTCTATTTATATAAATAGAGGCTTAAACATTGTATCTAATACACACACAATAATAGAATTTTTCCCTTCTTCTTATCTTTACTTTGTGTCTTCTTCTACCGTTTCTCTATTTTACAATAATAATTTTATTAATAAATAATTTTACTAAAATCTATATTAATTCTAATGGTGAGTATAAGCGGTGGCTGGTGTTTGTGAATAGTGGAGATGGTAACATTACTATTGGTGGAAGAAATACCGGCGGTGGATGGTTTTTATGGTGGTGAGTGTTGGTAATAGTAGTGTATAATAATAGTTTTTGCTTCTTAGTGAGTTTTATTGACCAAGTAAAAAAATAATCTTCACAAAACATGAAACATTGTATTGTGAAAGATGTAATTGGTTGTTTTTAGCATGATTGATTAGGACAAAAACCAAATATTTCGAGGATGATACTGTAACGTATAAGACAATATGATCATGACTGTTCGATCACCCGTATTATATAAAGGCAATTGGTGTACCCGCGTAAGAGAACAATATCGATCTCTCAAGTACTATTACATTATTTTTCCTGAAAGACCATCAATGTCGAGTTGTTTCGCGACAACTACCTACAAAGACAACAACTTTCACTCAATTCCCGATATGAAACCTTATAGACCCGGAAAATGTATTTGCATTCTAAAATATTTATTTGAAAATTATGTTTGTTCATCAAAATCATCATAAAAAACTCTAAATCATAAATCTAAATTTCGACTCCGATGTTTATGGAATATTTTTTATATTTTACATTCTTAAATCATGCGACCTCTTAATAGTAAATCAATAATATCAAATTACAGATCAATATGTATAGGTTTCATTCACTGGGTTAGAAGGTAGAGTAGACACAGATGGGTAGATCACACAAAGCAGAACATGATTGAGAATACTTCAATAATTTGGTCAAGAGATAAGGTCAAAAATTTAAGATTAACTTTCTATAGGAATAATTAGATCGTCTTCGATAGGAGCTGACTAAAATATGGATTAATAATAATTTTCACGTAAGACAATTGCAAAACATAGTTTGGCTATCTCTGCCTATGTAAAGAGTGGTCAAGATTTGTCCTTCCTCAATTGCTATGTTATGTGAGAAGAAGGTGATATCTAAGATTGAGGTATAATTCAAATCTATTAGATTCATACCATTGACAACTGGATGCCTTGAAAAAAATTGACGTGTTGTTATTATTATTACAGGCAAGGGATACATTTACATTGACTACACTTGCGCAAATAGCTCACTTCGCAAATGATTGGTGTTGCATGTACTGTCTAGAATGCAACGAGGAATTTGAGGAAACAAGGCACCAGAAGCAGTGTCCGGAGTATTTTGGATATAGTAACTTAGACCCGATGTAATACTTATGTTTTTTTTTTTTTTAGTTTTTCCACAATCTATTTATTTAAGAAAAATGAACATTGCAAATACATAACATCAACAAAAATTAGACAGATTGCGTTTGACAATAATGACTACTGATGGTCCGTAAACGGCAAAAAAAAAGAGGAATTGTTGGGATATACAACGGATTACTTGATGCGAATGAAAGAGGCATAACTATTTCGATTCTGAAATAACATAAAGTTCACAGTAGAAGATGACATCAAGTTTAAAGTTAGTAACAAACATTATATGGCTAACTAAAATGTTAAAAACAAACAAGATATATAAACTTAGAAAGCCGTGGGACTTGAAGAGGCCAATTTCAAAAACTACAATCTTAGAAAGCAAGGATCCACAATACCGTATTTATTTTTATATAAATATTCAACGTAGAATATGTCAACTTTTGGTAAAGGATCTATTGACAACCTATTAATTTTAAATAGGATCAGGGAGTACAATATGTGTTCAAGGTTCTTTATGAGGTAATGTGCCGCCAGATTGTATCCCAAGTGAAGGTAGGAACATACGAAAGTGACAAAATGTCCAAGACTTTTGAAGTTACCAAATCCTTCGTTAAGACGAATTGCTGGGCACAATACTTTGTTGAAGATTTAATGGCAGAGGTTCGCATATATACAATCCCTTCGAAAAGGTAATGGGTACACATTTTAAACATTGTCATATAATGGGCGTTGAAAAATTACAGGAAAATCATGTCATATTGGATAGTTTGTATCATTCGTTCAATGAAAAAAAACAAACTATTCTCTGCCTATTTGGAGGATCGGCAACATGACCATGATAGATGAGTCAGCTGGAGCGAAATAGGAGCATGTGGAGACTTTTATGGACGATATTGATTAGTTGATTTCACTGAGATGAGCGCTGCTGACGACATATTTCCAAAAAATATTTAAACTTCCATGTTCATGTAGATCATTATCTCATTAAGCAATGAACATAAATAAAAAAGTATCTGAAAGTTAAGATTATATTTCTTTCGTTTGAGCGAATCTCCGACGGTAAAATATTAAAGGAAAAAACAAAGAAAAAAAGAGAGAAAAATCCCAAATATTTTTATGACAAACACATATTAAATCATAAGGAGTTGATAAGTATTCGGGACACAAATTATACGATATATTAAAAATGAATCAACATCATGGCCCGTGCCTTCGGCACGGGTTAAAGGCTAGTAATAGCTAATATAAAGAAAAGACCCTTTTTTCAACAAGATCCTTTTTTTGGTTTGTAATTTTGTACCTGAACTGACAATTATACCCTTTAAGTTTTAGGAAGCGTAAATACATTTTCTTTACGTCTTCGTAGCAGAGCTTCGACACAAACCAAAATCAGTAGACAAATATGATTGAGAAGAAAATAAAGTTCACTTCTACATTGTCGCTCCATCATAATTTCTTCCCTTTTTCTTTGATTATCAAATCAACGATTTACTCACTCAATTTTGGATTCAAATTCCCTTCTAGATCGTTTCATCAAAATTTTGTTCCTCTTCCTCTCTAATTATCAGCTCAACATCGTACTTATTTGGTAAGAATTTTCCGGAATTCTGATTTATTATTAGTTATATTTGAGTTACGTTGCCCATTTTTTGTGGTTTTTCTGGGAAGTTTTCTTTTGATCAGTGAGAAGGTATCTATGTCGAGCACAGGTTTAGGGGAAAACATTAGGGCATTATCCTAATTTCTTTGATTAGAATTCGTTCTATTCTTTTGATTTCATTAGGCATTCAATTTGGGTACTCAGTGATAATCTAAAGTTTCTGTTGTGAGACTAAGTTTCTGAATGCTATATGTTTGTTTAAATGCTTGACAAAATCCATTTTAGTTTCTGCACTAATTTTCTGTTCAAAATCTTCTTTTAACTGGTAAGAAGAATTTTAACTCAGTTTGGGGTATATTTGTAGACGGATTCACTACTTTATTAATTTCTGCACTAAAGTTGCATTCACTTTTTCTCAATATAGTACGCCTCGGCCGAGTCAGCCGAGTTACTCGCGAGTAACCCGGGTATCGGTCTTTGGCCGATACGATCCTTAAAAACTCGGCCGAACAGGGTATTCTCTATATACTCGCCGAGCTAGTCGTGACTCGGGCCGAGTTATTCGTGACTCGGACCGAGTTATTCGGTAGACTTCCATTCTTCTTATGCATATCTTTTTCACCACAAATATTTATAAAAACTTGAACAGGGTGAAGGAGGACTTAATCATAGGGAAAAATACTTATGATGGTAGATAAACCTAATTTAGGAAAGGAAGTTACTACCGTAATTAATTTACACATTTATAACTATTGAATTATGATGTTTACGGAGAATAATTGACAGCATTTTAGGATTGAAAATTAAGGAAAGAAGCCAACTAAGACTAGAATTTAGGAACGAGAAATAAGGAAGGTATATTAATTATGTGAACATTATGAGATAAATTAGGAAGCATAAATAAAATGCATATTAATTAGGTAGGAAACTAAAAAAGTCATATTAATTGACCTAGCGAGTAACTCGGCTGGGATCGGGGATCGCTCCCCACCGAGCCGAGGCCGATCCCCGAGTCGTACTACATTGCTATTGCTTATTTGTATGCATGATTTGGTCCTAGCCTATTAGGATACATGCTCTCAACCCTTTCAATTAATGTCATTTGCCTCCTGATTTTGCTTTCAAGTTATGGTCATTCGAAGATTTTTATTTCTGTAGATTATCAAAAGATCAAATGTTGTGAAATCATAACTTTTGGCCATTTAAGAAAGAGCTAATTAATTAGTCACTCAAAGGGATAAGTTGATGATTGTCGATTTTAGACGTTGAACAGGGAATGTTCCTGCTAATATTGTTTCTTGCACCAGTTTTACTTACATTTTGTTTAGTAAAATGTACTGCAGGCCACTTTAACTTAACCACTTTGAATGAATTGCTAATATTTGAGTCCTCCAGTTCCTAACGGACATATTCAATTGCTTGAATCACATGGTATCCTTTCGTATGCCTTTAGAAAAATTGCTCATCAGTTTGGTTAGTGGGTAAGATTGAGTCATCGAGTTTTTAACGGACATTTTGATTGAGTAACTCAAAAACTTGACATGTTGTCTTTATGTTCAATAGAAACTTGAGTCATCAGTTTTGTGTTTATTTGTAGATGGATTCACTGCAAGGTAAATTTCCAGGTTTTCAGTCGTATCGAAGTCCAAGAATTATCGACCTACAACAAAGAGATGCTATTTCGGGGTTTCATCTGTGTCGTAGTCCAAGAATAATCGAGCAACAACAAAGAGAAGCTCACTTAGAGCGGCGCCATGTTCAATATACAGTAATACGATATTAAATGACCGAAGTCGAAAAGGAAGTACTTATTGAAAAAACGGTGTAATGCTTATCGCAGCCGAAAAGCAAGAAATGAATGTGTAAGCACATCAGCAACAAGAAAACAACTCCCTATCACCGCTTTGGTTCGACCACAAGATTATGGAGCGGGAACCAGTACAATAAGTAAGTGATCAATGCATATAATATCTGCACATTTGAGTATCTTAATCTTTGTACATTTGAATTGGATACATCTTTACTGATTTAAAAACTAGACATCTTTCTACAACGTAAATGTCTGCCTAACCTACAACCAACATAGTATTATAGAGGGACATAACAAATGTTAAATGTTATTGCGAGGATAGATTTGTTGAGAGGAACAAGTGTAAGACTGAATTCTGCAATGAGTGTTATGTTTGTGTGTGTCTAAATAAATCTGAACAAACTCCTTTTTTTTTTTTAACTCCTTTTTTTTTGTGGAAATAAATATTTAGTAAAAATGAATTGGCTCCCTTTCTTCTTTGTTTTGTACCATGAACAAACTCATGTTTTGTGGTGGATCAATTAGTTGGGAGGAACAAACGGCTGACTGATGCAAGATTTGGTGTACACAAAATTTACACCAGAGAAGTTTACAGGGGTTTACTCAATAAATACATTCGTAGATTTGTAGAGATTTAAAAAGAATCATGAAAAATAATAACTTTTTACTAGAATTGTACAGAGTTGAGCAAAGTTTTGAGGAGTTATGCAAAATTGTCTAATGTCCTGCAGACATTTGTAGAGTCCTGAAGAGTTGTAAAAATAAATTTTATATGGAAATATACATGATAGACATAAATACAAAATTTATTATAGTAACTTAAATTAAATTAAATTAAATTAAATTAAATTAAATTATTCATTTTATATATATAACTTATTTTTTTTTCAATAAAATACAATAAAGTGTAACAATAAATTAAAATTATTATTATTGTACATTTGTGCATAATAATTAAAATTAAAAAATGTTTAATCATACCGTATAATTTATATCATCTATAATATGAGTTTTGTAGATTGTGTATTCATTAAATAAAATAAAAGAGATAAAAAAAAATCTTTATAAAAAAATTTGGAAGTCTTCCAAAATCTTACATATTTTGCAAGACTTTTATCAAGGCAAATATATGCACAAAAGTCACTCAAAGTCTTGAAAATAGGTAAGTATACAAAGTCTTTGAATTTTTAAGTTTACAACGAGTAACACAAACTTTAGAAGACCTTTTGACAATTTACAACGAGTAAGATAAACTTTGAAAGAGATTTCAAAAGTATACAACCGGTAACACAATACTTTGTAAATCCATTAAACTCTTTAGAAATCAATAAAAGTATTTATTGAGTAAACCCCTGTTAGAATACAAAAGAGAGAGTGCCTTTAAACGGAGAGCTCATTTTTTATCTACTAATATAGATAATGCTTGATAAAACATTTGGTGTACAAAAAAATAACACTAGAGAAGTTTAGATTTCAACAAAATTAGGGAACGGCAGACACATTGCGCGTACGTGTTGTACTAGTGATATATAAACAAATACTTTGTTTTCTTTCCCCCATAATCATGAAACAGTTTCATTTCCAATCAGCGGTGTTCAGATTGGGGAAGGAACAAGGATTATTTATTAGATAAAGAATTGTTCAGACAAGGAAAATATGCATGCCAACCAGAGATTTAAAGCAATAAACTAGAGTTTGAAACCAATTAGTAGTTCAAAGAGATGGACCCTTTCTCCTCTTTAGCTTTAACTTCAGAATTAAGATGCTACTTTGAATTCATTTATGTCCTTTCATTTCCCTTTTTTTGGGTTCATTTGATTCTCGTTTTTGGTCATTAAAGTATCTATTATTGTATTGAATTTGGTTGTGTACTCCTTTTCTTTATATATGCGAACCCATTAATCACTTTACTTTAGTGTATTGAATTTTTGTGTTTGGTCATAATCCAAAGAAAAGGAGAAGGAAAGAATTTGCAAGCTTTATGTATATAAATTGACAAATTAAATGGGCTTGTTTTGTGGCTTAATCAGTCGGTTTGATATAGCTTTCCACATCTCGTTTTCCATTACATAGTTGATATTTGTAAAATCAGGAGATAAAGATAAGGTTGGAATTTAGCTTTTCTAATTTGCCCACTAACGTCAAAAAGGATCACCCATCTATGATTATAGAGTAATTTACAAGATTGTTGTTATTTGGCTTATGTGTGGCTATTTCCCTTCGCTCTTAAGTTCTTTTTGATCGGCCTTAGCTCTTAAGTTTTTCAAATGTGCAATAACCAAGTTATGAAAAGGTAAAATCATCTTTTTAGAACGTACCCTTTTGCCAGAGCAATTTGGTGTGGTTGCTCCTTGAAAGCGGTCAATTTGCGAGTTGACACAGATGTGATTAGCAAGTTGATTGAATTTTGGATTGCCGATCAAAACTTCTCAAAATTTAGTGAACAAATTGCAATCATTCTTTGGTTCATATGAAAATATAGATGCGAGGTTGTTTTCAGGAAAACCGTTCCGGATCCCTCCTATTTAATTCAGCAGATAAAAACTTTCATCCAGTCTTCAGTTATCAAGGAAGAGACCAAATCTCAAGGAATTCGAAAAACAAAGATTACCAATCACGTGTGGAACAACATCAGGTCAGATTGGGTAATTTTCATTGATGCGTCCTTTAAAAAAGAAAATATATCCATGAGATATGCCTTCATTCTATACTCGTCAGACTAAGAAGCTTTTCTACATATTTCAGCTGGCTCTGATTGGGCTTCCTCGGCGTTACATACTGAAGCAAAAGCATTGTTAAATGCTTTAAAGTGGCTAAAAAATAATATTCTTTCTAACTCCTTCGAGATTCTATCACCAAACAAGATACATAAGCTTCATAGGTTGCGTAGAATACTATTAAAGAAGCAATTTACTTGTTGGATAAACTTCCTCAAGCACATGTTAAATTTATTAACATGGACTACAATACTGCAACGGACTCAGTTGCAAAAGAAGCAAGGATCCGAATACTTCATCATATGTCATCATACTTGTGTCAACGAGTGCGAAAATAGAGTATTACTTCTAACATTTTTGATGAAAATAAAATTGTAGATCTTTTGTATTACATTGCTTAATTTAATATATTAACCTTTTCCATCAAAATAAAATTAAATTAGTGGAACTTTTGACATCTGGTTTGCGAGAGGCTCAATGCATGCTTAAAATCCTAAGAACATGTTGTTCGAACAATATCAAAGAAGATTGAATTGAGAAGGATTGTAAAATTATTACTACCACCAAGGGCCATGTATATATGATAAACTTGGCAAAAGTACCCTCCAAGTAGACTAGTATCCTTTGGGTCTGCTTGTATCGGGTAATCAGCTCGGTTTTTGCCTGTTGTTGTTGGGATTGTAGGCTCTTTGAGTTCTTTTTTGCTTACTTTTCTTTAAATCTTCAATATAATTTCAAGTTTGCTGATCAAAAAGAAGAAGAAAAAAATAGACCAATATCATGTTAGGAGGGTTTATTACTCTTGAAATTGTTTCACAATTCCACTCTGAAAAACTTTAAACTATTTCGGTTCAAAAAATTTATTGACTAATTAAATTTGGGATTGTGTTGAACTAAAAAGTGGAGTAATATTTAGGGGGTGTTTGGATACACTCACATAAGTAGTTTTTGGATTTCTGAAAGCAAAAAAATCAGAAATTAGGTTCAGAAAAGTTTTTGAGCTCTTTGTGAGTAAAATATTTTTGCTTTAGCTTATGTTTCTCTAAAAGTAGAAATCAAAATATTCTGGTATTCAAATGCACTATTGGCCTTTTGCAAGTAAAAGCCTCAAGATAACTACAGTCCGCCCACTCTAGTCTTCGGATACTAACATGTCAATGGTCTGAAATCTAAAACAACGATTCTATTATCTTCCATGTTTCGTATCCAATCTGAAGTGTAAATTTCATCTAAATTGTAAACCATTTTGCATTTGGGATGATTTTGGAATTTCACATAATTTGGCCGTGAACGCGGAGCACTTATAACGCGTTTGGATACAAATCTGTTTTTGACTTCTGCTTCTCCAGAAGTAAAAGTTAGAAGCAACACTATTTTGCTTCACAAAAAGTAATTTTTTTGCTTCTAAAAGTCGTTTTAAAATTTTGTATCCAAACTGACTTCTTGCTTTTTGATTTCTAGAAGTCAAAAAGTAACTTCTATGTGCATCCAAACGGCTGATGGTGAGAAAAATACTGGAGCAGGCAGGATAGAAAAAATCTCATGCACGACGAACTTAATCACTAGACCGATCATTTTCGACATAGCAACATTATCTCACACGGCAAAGTCATCCTTTAGTCGGACACTGAATGCCAGTATGGGTTCCGTTGGGCTACAGAATTTCTAGAAAACTCTATGTCCTTTCGAGGAATTTGGGACCCATATTTTTTTTTTTTTTTTGGTCAATCAATAATTTCAATTTATTCAAATCAAAATGTGATTACATGATCGCTTACAAGAATAACAAAAACATCAAAATACAAGATAATAAGAACCCTAATACAAATGAAGATATCAATTACAGGTAAATCGCGAAGAGAAAAGGCCATATACCGTAAAGATACCCAATCTTTGTAAATGTAGTATGGAAGGATGATGGTATAATCCGGAATCGATTCCGACCATTTAATCTGATTTTCTTCTTCTTCTTCAATAAGAGATACTTCTATAAGAGATGAGCTATTTGCCCAAAATCTTGTAAATCCAAACAAACCCGAATGCCATAAATCTCTTGGATTGAATATGGATTTTAAGCAATACCGTGTTGGATTGTCGACGTTCTTAAATCGACAATAGCAATTCACGAACCAGCAATCAAGGTTTGAATAAATCGCCCTCAAAGCGAAGAAAAACTCACCCCAAATGGCGAAGAAAAATCGATCAAAATAGCGAAGAAACCGTGGTTAAATGTTTTTTTTTCCTTATATCAGAGAGTAGAGGAAAGGAAAAGAGAGAGAGGGACCCATATTAACTGTCCACGTTTTACGCCTAAGAAACAAATCCATTAAGGCATCCAACGGTTCACAAATCACTGTATTATGTCACCGGCATAATGATCCATCATTCCATCTATCATAGATAGGAGCCAGCTATGGGAAAAAAACCTAAATCTCGATGTCACATGTGTAATAATAGCAGATGATCCCTTCGACCCCACACCATCTCACGTAAATCAACAGAAAGTCCATCCATTCTTCAGCTAATTTACGCTTCCGCCACTAGTATTTATCCACCAAGAACTGTCCGAGTAGTCAGTAAAGTACAGAACAAAAGCTGAATTTTCATCAAAAAGGTTAAATTGTACCAGAAAATAACCGTTTTTGCCGGTTAAATTATCGTTTTGCAGATTTGACCGTTATCATGTGAATCAATGGCGTGGGTTCGTCGGACTGTTCGTGCTTGAACAAATAAGGTACTTCTATATTTAGGAATACACCCTGTAATGTCACATGGGTGTTGTTATCGTGTAGATTGGCAGTGTTTTCATTGGGTCTACACTTGTTTTGTGGGTCCCCCTGAAGATTTAGGTCCACTTTCTTCTGCTACACAATTTTCCATATGGACAAAATTAATTTACTAAGCAAAAATGGACTATTATCAGAGCACTAAATTGATCATTAAGGTCACACGTGATTCACCGACTAGGGTTTCCCGAACGGACTTCTTTTCTTCCGAATTTCTGACAATAAATGAGTTTTTAATTTGTATTTTGCCTAAATTATAAAACAAATTTAATGATACTCCGAAAGATCATTAAATTAATATTTAGTCATAATTCCATGATTTTGTCTGTTGAATAATAAAGTAAGACTGTGAGAGTACTATCCGAAAGATCGAGCCGTGAATCACTCCACCGTTTAAGTAAAGATACATGGCGTGGGGAAAGATAACAATGTTTAATTGGATTGGTAATTATGAGCACAAACTTTTTTCCTTTCAGTAACAGATGGGTCGAAGTTCTGGACAAGTTTGTTCCAGCGTGGTAGAACTATAGAACATTAGAAGCAGAAATGGAATTTTGGATCAGGTATTAAAACGGTGCATCCAGCCAGAGCTGCTAGACAGCTTTTTCTTGTTCCTCAAATATAGCTAAAGAGCCTTAACCCGGAAGTGATACACATCATGCGGGCTCAATCCAGCGGGTTGTACCGTAAGAGAGAGGGGTGGTCTCGTTATAACCCGGCGGATTTATAGTGGTGGGTCCCACCCCTTGTGTCTTGCGGTATAACCCGCGGAATGTAAATCATTTTCTGGCCTTAACCCTTAAAGCTTAATTTGTATATTTGTAGTGTTGGAAAATTAGGCTATATATATATAATAGTGAAGAAAACATACAACGAATCAGTATATATTTATGACTTAAAAGATTTTCTGATTTTTTTTCTTCGATTTTTGCTAAATAATTGGCGAGTATAACAAGTCAATTAATTATGCCTTCAAGATAATGTTTTGAAAACCATATTAGTCACCAAACCGAAAAATTACTAGGTCAGTGTTATAGATAGAGGGGAATGAAGCTTAATTTGTATATTTGTAGATTTTACCGATGGAACATTGGGTAATAGTGGAGGGAAAAACAGTAAAACACATAGAGAATTGGTACATTCCTAATTTTAAAGATCTTTCGATTCTTTTTCGACTTTTCCTAAATAAATAACGAGCACAACAGTCGATGAATTATGCTTTCAGGATGATATTTTGAAACCACACTGGATGTCGAACTGGAAAAATCATTGGACAAGGAAAAATTGCAAACTTGTCAATTTGTCACTTTTGCAGCCATTAAGGGCATGCCAAAGTGGCAAACACAATTGGATAAGTGTCAAATATGCCACTTAGCCAGTCAATGTGGACTATCTATTGAGAGGTAGAGTCTTGACCACTTAATAGACTACACCGTCCGGTTAAGTCTACCTTGCCAACGGCCTAGACTTGATCGCTCGTTTAGTCGACGATGTCCAGTTGTACTTTGTCCAATGGCTATAAGCCTATCACCCTATAAATACTTAATTTCAACCTCATTTCAACTCACACCTTCTTTATACTTGTCAGTCTAGCCATCACTCACATTTGTTGTAATCAAACATAAAATTCACCATTTTCACTCTTATCTTATCTACAAATTCACTATTGTCTAATTTTATTAAATATGACTTCTCAATCTGATTCTCAAACTAGTCGAAGTAATAGAGCTCGGAGTGCAAGATATACAATAGCGAAAGATAAATATATTTGCAGGAGTTATGTTTAGTTTACACAAGATAATATCAAAAGTGCCCAACAACGACGGTGCGCCTTATGGGAAACCATATTTTAGAATTTTACAAAAGAAACAACAAATCCCAGAAATCGTGGTGCAAAAGGGTTATCAACTCATATTTGTGTGATTAACAAAGATATGATGCAATATGTGGCTTTACCATGTGATTTCACCGAGAAAGAATGATTGGTGAAACCAATGAGAGTGTGTTAACTACATCGCGTCCGTGGTGGAGGATGGGAAGAAAGGCCCATGGAAATTAAATCCATGTATGATAAATTAAATGCAAACACAAAGAATACCAACAACTTAAACATGTCTGACTATTTCGGGAAAGGTCTATGGAAATTAAATTTATCACAAAGGATAAAATTATTCACTTGGAAATGTCTTCAAAATGTTGTCTCAAAAAATCATGAGCTCTCCAAGTTTATGAAGAATGTGTGCCTGAAATGTTCTTTTGGTTGTGAGGATGGTGAAACCTTATAACACTTGTTTTTCTATTGCCAAATCGATTTTGTCCTTAGCTTCTAATCGAGTGCATTTCAATTTTACTAACTCTGTCACCTTTCCAGAAATGGTTATGACCAAAATCTGGTTTGTTTGGAAGGGAAGATGCAACAGAGTCTTTCATAAGAAGCAAAGAACACACACACACTCAAATAACTATAGAAATACAGAGACATGTGAAATTCTGACATAAAGAGAAAATCAGGAAGACCCATAAGAACAACAAACCACTATCACAAACTAAAGAGCCTTGGAAACTACCAGCTAAAATTAATCACAAAATCAACATAGATGCAACATGGAAATCAAAGAATGAACCTTCAGAGATTTCCTTAATCCTTATAGATGATGCAGGTGAATTGGAGCAAGGAAGAGCATGACCATCCAAGAAGCAGAAGCATTAGGACTGCTACAAACAGCCAAATGGGCAAAGGAAATCAATATATCTTTTAGTGTAAAAGGAGATTGCAAGAATCTTTTTGATTATCTTAATGAGACTCCAACGCCCTTCTCTTGGCAGAACCAGGTTAATATTGAAGGAATTGAGACAGTAAATTAACTCATGTTCTCATTTTCTGGGTTTTTTCTTCATACCCAAATTGGCAAACAATGTTGCAGACTCGCTAACAAAAGAAGCAAAACACTTTAGTTACATTTCTAATTGGGATGTCATTTCATCAACTTGTATTATTCATGCTTTAGCAGTAGATAAATCTAATATCAGGAATGAATTAGACAATTCTACATTAGATGGCTCTACTATAACTGTACCTGGGATTTCTAATACCCATAAAAGAAAAGAAAGGAAGGAAAAAAAAAAACCAAATCTCTGAAAACAGAGTTTAGGTGGATCAAATACAGGAGTACAGATGGAACATATTACGGGACTAATACAGCCTGACAAAGTTTATCTTTTTAGATCATGGGAAATGACACTACACTATACACACCCAAATAACACGGTTGACTAAATCATACGGATTGTAGATCCGAAAGCGAAAGCATGCAGCACTTACAAGTTACAACTGCATTAAAGAGAAGCCATATGAAAGTAAAAGTCAAAATGATAGAAATCGCTCGTCTCAAGAGTCTAGAATCTAGATAACAAGATGCGAGAGATGGTTGGTGGAAAAATGAAAGAAAGAAACGAGTGGAGACTGGAGAGACGACTTATGTGAAGTTGTGAACCATCAAATTCGTCACCAACTACAACATCTTTTTTTTTTTTTTGAATTTTTGAAGGTTGTATTAAGAAAAAAGATGAAAACAATACAATTCCATTGAACTGGTTAACACCACACTATAATTGCAACACAGTTTCCCAATTGAAAAGAATTTGATTTACAGAATACCCTATAAACACATCCTGCTCAAAACACCAAAGAGTGATAGTTTGCTTGATGTTCAAACACACTTCATCACATAGCTTTTGCCTACCACCAAAAGTCCTACAATTTCTTGTCTTCCATAGATTCCATAAGATTGCATAAATGAGCTTCTCCCAAACTTTCTTCCTTGTACCCGTTAAAACCACTCCTTTCCAATACTGAAACAGTTCAAGGATTGTGACAGGAGTTGTCCAGTTGACATCACACGACTTTGCAAAGTACTTCCAAACCTGTTTTGCAAGTTCACAATGCAGAAAGATGTGCTGAGTCGTCTCCTCCTCTTTGTTACACATACTACAAATAGTACTTTGAACATAAACCCCTCTATGCCTCAACATACACAAAGTCGGCAAAGAGTCATGGAAGTTTTCCCAAAGCATGAAACTCACCTTATATGGAATATCTTATTTCCATAAGAAGATATCGAAGTTACAAGGTGTATCATCCTGAATCTGTATCTCATAACCTCTCCTCACTGTGTACTCCTCTTCTATCCAGGAAACCACATCATCATCCTCCACCAACACAGGAACAGGTCCCAGTTCATTGCACAGAACATTCCATTCCAGATCTTCTTGAGTAGTTAAATTTCTTCTAGATTGCAGCCATAAAACACCATCCTGAATCATGTCTGCCACAGAACCATCCTTGTTGCTGCAATCCCTGTAAGCAGCAGGAAATATGTTTTTTAATGGACCATTAGTTGTCCATTTGTCCATCCAAAACCTTATTCCCTTTCCATTCTTCAGCGTAAAAATGAAATGATCATGTACGAACAAAGAAGACTTCACAATATTCTTCCACATTCCCCTCCCATAAGGTTTACCATCATCTATTGGGACAAGAGCTTCCTCTTGATTTTTAGATTTTTGTTGAACAACTTTTCTCCATAACATCTTCTTCTCTTTGGTGTACCTCCAGATCCATTTCCATTTCAAAGCCTTGCTTGTATATCTTATATTTTTCACTCCTAAACCACCCATTCTTTTTGGCATACACACCTTAAGCCAAGACACCCAACACATCTTCCTGTGTGAAACATCAGACCCCCATAAGAAGTTTCTTATAAGCCTAGTCAGTTTTAGCTCCACAGTAGCAGGTAAATGAATCAAGGACAAAAAATATAATGGTAGACTAGCCAAACAACTCTTAATGAGCACCAATCTCCCTGCCTTATTCAGAATTCTCCTCTTCCATTTTGCCAGCCTCATTTCAATTCTTTGAATAACTTCATCCCGCACATTTGTATTTCTTGGTGTAGCTCCAATTGGCATTCCTAGATATTTGATTGGCAATTGCTCTGTCCTACATCCCAGCTCCACTGCCAAGTCCTTAATGATATTGTCTGCTCCAACACTAACCATAGAACTTTTATCCAGATTAAGCTTTAAACCTGTAATCATTTCAAAAGTAGTTAGAATAATAAGCAGTCTTCTAACATCCTCCACATCTGCATTGATAAAAATTAGTGTGTCATCAGCAAATTGCAGATGAGACAACACCAATCCTTCTTCCTCCACTTTAAACCCGTGTATTTGTCCTCTCATCTGAGCATCCTTCAACAATTTAGAAAGAATCTCCACCACCAACAAGAACAAGAATGGAGACAATGAATCTCCCTGTCTCAACCCCTTTGAAGGTTTTAACTTCTCAGTAGAGCTGCCATTAACTAGCACAGAAATATGAGAAGTAGAAATACACCATTTGATCCAAGAAATCCATTTTGCGCCAAAGCCATGATGTTCCAGGATACATAACAAAGTGTTCCATTTCACATTATCAAAGGCCTTCTCCATATCAATTTTGCAAACTAGACCTGGAACCTTCATTTTCATCCTTTTATCAATACATTCACTTGCAATTAGAACTCCATCCAAAATCTGTTTATTTTTGGTAAAAGATCCTTGGCAATCTGATACCAGATTGTTCATCACCCTCTTCAGCCTATTAGCAAGAACTTTAGAAAGAATCTTATAAGCACTCCCTAATAAACTTAAAGGTCTAAAATCCTTCGGTAAAGAAGAATCAGTCTTCTTAGGAATCAAGGACAGAAAAGAGCAGTTAAGCCTCCAATCCCAACCTTCATAAGTAAAAAACTCCCTCAACATTTCCATAAAATCCTTTTTTAAGATATTCCAACAGTTTTTATAAAACTCCATAGAAAATCCATCCGGCCCCGGCGACTTATTGTTTCCAAAATGCTTAATTACATCAAACACCTCTTCTTCAGTAAATTCCCTCTCCATCCAGGAACATTCCTCATCAGTAATTTTTGGAAATTCAAGATTATGCAAAGAAAAAGAAACACCATTTTCTTCAGTAAACAGATCATCATATAACTCCAAGACAAAATGTAACTCCAAGACAAAATGCTTAACTACAACATCTTTACGAATGTAAACCTTTTTGCAATTGATATTTCACTGTATATTATTAGCATTAACTAGACCGCGTAATTGGGGGATATGGATATTAATTGGGGATATAGCTACAAGACAAAATAGGGATCCAAATATCAAATCTGGGTCACCTTTTATGTAATTATAGTTTTAATTCCTAATCTAGCCCCCACTAATCAGGATTCGTGACTAATTATAATTAGTAAAATGTTAAATATTTGGGGGATAGATTAGTGTTATTTGAATTTGTGTGGGTTAGTTGAGAGTAGAAGGAGGGAATAAATAATTTGAGTGAATTTTTTTTTTTTAAATGGAAGATGATTGTGATGAGAGATTTGCAGTTGCTGAATCTTTAGCTCAACTACAACAACAATCATATCTTCAATCTTCGGTGTATGATAACAACTCACAATTGGAGTTATATGATGAACCAACACCCTTGGATCATGATTTTCGTGACCATGAAGTGTTTTATGAAGAACCAACCCAAGAAAGTAAACATGTTCAACATACAAGCAACCCCAACACATAGGTAATGCTTCAAAGTGGTCGAAAATTTGATTTCTCTTTTTGAAACCGCCATTTTTTTCTCTATAAAAGCTTAGTACTGGCATGCTCGTTGTATGAATACTACGCCGGAACTAGTGTAGCCGGCGTGGTATTCATACTATTAGCCATGCCGGTACAAGATATCCCCCATTTTAAAAACACTACCGGCGTGGTCCTCAACCCAAATATGCATGCCGGTATGCAGTTATACTTTTTACCGACCACCGAATATTCCATGGAATATTCATACCGGCATGGTTCCCTCTTAACTATCTATGCCGGTACCACAAGAAAAAAATACAAGAGTTTAAGATTTTTGAACTCAAATATCGGCTTGCTATTTAAATTATCGGGAACGCCGACACCAAGTACCGGCGTCGTTTGTATATTACGGAACATGAGGAAGGCTATAATAAGACCACGAAGAAGGAGTCGATATCTAGGGAAGTATAGTAGACATCGCCGCTTTCATACTACTGTGTTGACCAGCTGCAGATTAATACGACTCAAGTCAATAGTGACATACCCATCAATGATGATATCAACCAAGGGAGCTTACTGATGCTCATTTCAGTTTAAATTTGCTAAAAACAAGAGGAACACCCAATACATAATTCAAAACAGTAAGTCTTCTGCCGGTGATTAAGTTGCTTGCAAAGTTCACAAATAAAAGAGGTAGAAGCAACTACATTTAGACTGCAATTTCGCTACCCCCATCTCCTTCGGCACCTCCAGTTTTGCAATGCCCATCCCATATGTAACAGCATCAAGTTAAATTCTTGCACTCACAGCCTTTTGATCAGTGTAATCGAAAGTAATATATAGTCTCACGAGTCATGATTAGAACCCTATTCAGGTCTGAAAATTGATGTTGAGGTTTGAAAGCCTGCTCAGAGTTTCACCACATCAATCCCTGCACATGCTCCAACATTTGTTTTCACGCTCCCTGGTGCTGGCGCTGCCCCAAAGTTTCTTGAGTGTAACCTCGTTACTTAAGGTCCTGCAAACAATATACCATTGGACAATTATTCTAAGCTAATCACTACATATAAACACAAGGAAATAAGCACCATCTTGAGTCTCTACACTGCAGAGAACTAATTTAGGAAACATGGATGCTAAAAAAAAGAAATGAGAGACATTGTCTGTGGAGCTTTGGTGTTTCAACAAGTTAAAGAAGATAAAAAGACATATGTAGTGAGCTTTCAATTCAATTTGTATTACAATTGGAAAAAAGATTTAAGATATAAGTTCTAAATAGAGGAGATATATCAAAGCAATAAGTTTCTCGATGAATATTCAATTGTTTTTGGACAATTAGAATCTTATTCAAGGTTCAATATTCATTATTGCTAAACCTTATGAATAATTCAAATATCTTTCAATCTAAGAAACAGAAAAACAAGTTTTGGTTCATTCTATATGATCAACGTCAGGTTTTGATAACGTCCTGACATTCAAATGCAAATCTAATATGCAACTCATTCACACACATAGATGAATTGTAAGAACATCCAATCACTGTAGCATTCAAATGCAAATTATTCGCACATGATCATGTCCCGGCATACATAAATAAATGTCGATGATGTCGGTTATTATCTAAGAAGTTCCTGGATAACTAAACAACACTACCGGCATACAGATATAATAAAAATCCATGCCGGGTTTCTGTGCCGGAATAGACAAATAAATGTCGAGAATGCCGGTACTGTATAAGAATGTTCCTGGATAAAAAAACAAGACTACCGACATTCATGTATAATAAAAATCCATGCCGGATTTAGGTACCGGCATATATAAAAAAAATGTCAAGGATGCCGGTATAGTCTTGGAAGTTCCTGCATAACTAAACACCAATACCGGCATGCCCGTTAAATAATCATTGATGTCGGGATTGAGTACCGGCATTGAAAAGAAAATGTCGAAAATACCGGAAGTACTTCTGAAGTTCCTGGATACCAAAACTATAGTTCCGGCATGACATCTAAACTAAACTATATGCCGGTACAACTCACTAAACCCTTTTGTTCTTTGTATATTAGAAGTTCAATACCGGCGTGGTCTTCAACCTAGATCGAGTGCCGGTACCTATTAACGGTGTGGTATTCATACTAAATTGAATGACGAGTGTGTCTACCGGCGTGGTATTCATCCTAGATCGCATGGGTATCCCTCTTTGGTGCGGTATTCAAACTAAGGTGTATCTTTGAATTTCAAACTCAAAAGTTGCAGTTAGGGTTTCGCGATTTTGACCTAAACCCATAGCTACAAATCCATTGAAACACTAATTAAACACTTTAAAATGACTAACCTTCTCACAGAAGCCATCTTTGATAATAGTTCATCGTCTTCTTCCTCTTGAGCAATCAAAGAAAGTTTATCTTTCAATTTCTTTTGAGCAATCACTTTTGGGTTCGATTTGGAAGTTGTTGTCTTTTGTGGAGGCATGATTATAATTTGGGTAGGTTAATCGACGAAGAAAATTTTGATTTAACAATTAATCCTCGATGAAGAACGATGAAGAAAAAAAAATCGAAACCTAACCTTAACCCCAACTGTGCCGGTACTGAGAATGGGGATATTTGATTTGGTTTTTCGATTTTATGTTTTAGTAGAAAGGGCATAACAGTCTTTTCATAATGTTTTTTAATTAATCTAAGGGTGTTTTAGTATTTTTGCCCCCCAAAAACACCCCTTAGCAGCCACCTTTGGTTGGGGGAAGTAATTCATATCCCACAATTAAGGCTTAGTTTGGTATTGCTGCAGCTTTTGTAGAAGCACTTTTCTGCTGTGCGTTGCTGTGCTGTGAGAAAAAAGCAGTTAGACGTTTGGTAAAAAATTAATTAAAGTTAAAACTGATTAAAAAAGCTATCAAAGTATGTTTGGTAAAATATCAAATTCAACCATTGTTATTGTAACAAATGACAAAAAACAGACATATCTCTGAAAATAGTTTTACTTAATTTTATTAGGCTTAAAAACAATTAACTTTTTTAGTTTCCATATCCCCCAATTAAAGATTCAATATAAATATATACAATATTAAATTTGCTAACTTTTTTTTATAATTTAACCACTTTTTAATAAATATATAATTTTCAAACAAAAAAACAAACTAAAACTAATTATTTTTTATTTATTTTTATTTTTATTTTTATTAGTGACAAATTAAAAGAAATGACATATAAAATAGTTTGAAAATAAAAATAAAAATAAAAAATTGAGTGTATATAAATTTAAGGGTAATTTTTGGTATTTATAAAATAAAGTAGGGATAAAAATGATAAATCAAACATTAAATTTAGGTGTGACCACAACTTATGCTTTTTTAGCTTTTAAAATCTCCTCCTCCCCATCTTTTTAAAGTTGAGGAATTTGGAAAGTGCTTTTGATAAAAAGCGTTTTAGTTTTTTTTTACAAAACACAAATTTAAAAAATTATTGACATATATAAATTTTGAAAGTGCTTTTTGGAAAATAAAAACATTACCAAACGCAGCCTGATTCCCATATCCCCAATTGTGCGTTCATTAACTATTTTGCGATTCAACCATGAAAAAAAGAGTAAACTAACTAAGAGCAAATCAAATGGAACTGATTCACTTGAAATTAAAACGAGTTATTTTTTTATTAAATGCACGTTAAGAGATCCGAATTCAGTGTCAATTGTCAAATAAATGTTGTGTTCAATTCAAGTTTCAAACTTCTTGAATTTTTATTGTCTCTGGATGTCTGCTGTAGTCAGCGACGGAAGCATGATTACAAGTCTAGGTGGGCTAAAATGACACTATGGGCGAGAATTTTTTTGATGGGGGTGTTTTTTGAAGGGAGTATGGGGGACCAATGATATATTGACACATGCACATGATATTAATGAATTATGTTTCCAAAAATATATAAAGTGTATTTTTGGAGAGAAAATTTGTTTTCATAATTAGTGTTGGTATTTTTAGAAACAGAATTCATTAATATCAAGTGCATGTGTCAACATATCATTGGTCCCCATGCCTCCTTCAAAAAATGCCCCCATCAAAAATTTTAATCCTTCAAGTTCTAGGGGGGTTATTAATTATTTTTCCAAAAAATACAAATGAAAAAAAATATTTTTTTGGTCATTTCTAGAGATTTGGGGGTGGCTGGTGCACCCCTAAACCACCCCCAGTACCGTCCCTGGCTGTAGTCTGTACCCGTGTGCTAGTGAGTGAAATTTCTTCCACAGTTATTGTTTGTCTCTAAGATGTCTCTTACATGGTCTTTGTAGCACAAGGTGTCATTTAACAAGATTCATTTTTGTTGTCTAAATTGTAAATGTGCATGAGTTTCATATTTGGGAAAATGACTTTGATAAGTAGAACCGATTTGAGCACGGACAGACTAGTTCGCCAATATCAAAAGTGTTTAGTCATAAAGCTAGTCTCATTCTAAAGTGATTCTCCCGGGTTGCACAGACGTGGACGCGTAGATGCGGACACGACACGATGCGGACACTACAAAATTGCTAAAAAACTAGGACGCGGATATGTATATACATATTTTATTTATATATATAATTATGTATTTATACAATAAAGTTAAGTATTTCGACCCTAAAAATTAGAAAATGATGCTACATGTGTATAAATTTCAAAAGAAAAGAAGATATCGTTTGTTTATACACGTCGAATGTCAAACAATCAGTTACTATTAAACACATGGCACAATCAAAATGCATTCTTAGAAAAACACATGCCCAATTAAGGGTATACTTGATGTCATTTCCAATTACAAAACCTAATAAAGACCTAGATTATTGATCTAAATGTTTGTTTTTCTTCATTTGGTTAATAATAGTAAAAAATAAAAGAAATAGTTAAATGAAAAAATATGGGTCGGAAACGCGTCATCGGTGCGTCCAAACCAGACGCGCGCAAGACGAGCAAATTGGTGCGTCGGACACGCGTCGTGTCGGCGTCCCATTTGTGTCTTGTGTTCGAAGCGAGTCGGACGCGGACACGGCTCAAGAAATGGAGCGTCCGTGCAACCCAATGATTCTCCCATTAAAAAACACACTAATTAGATGTTTTAAGCATGTATAAGCAATGAAAGTCAAACACGTCAGTTGACACGCTACTCACACATACTGAACCTTCTCTACATCTGTGATTAAATTAGGTGTAGATGTAGTTAGATCTACCCATCAACTAATGACATCACGACTACTAATAATCTTCTTCCAATAGATTTAGAGTGTAAGGCCCCTTCCTATGGGTGTGGCAAATCAATAGATTTGCCACTTAAGCACCCACTATGGAAGGGGCAAAGTTTGCCAGTCCAGGTGGAGTTTCTACCTACCGGTCGAGCCTAGACCGGTAAGTCTGTTTGACACCGTTCGGTGTAAACTACACCGGTAGCGGTCCATACTAAACCGGTAATATCATCTCATCCAACGGTCATAATTTCTTCATCCTATAAATACGATATCAAATTTCACTTCAATTCACACCATTTCTTTAATCTCAATTCTTTCGCTCAACAAATCCAACATGTCAGTTCGATCTCGAGCTCGCAAATTTAACACAACTGAAGATGAATCCATTTGCAGGCATTATGTTTTTGTTATGCAAGATATGGTCATTGCTAAACAACATCAACATCAAGAGACTGTATGGAGTCGTATATTTCATAGATTTCAAGAAGATACAATGAACCTGAATAATCGAGATGCAAATGGATGTTGTGAACGCTCCGAGAAATCATCAGGAGGTGAAGTTGTTTGTTGCTACACTAATCGAAGGCTATCTAAACCGACAAAATGGTCAAAACGCATTTGATGTGGAGCAAATGTGTCTACTCGAATGGCGCAATAGAGTGGGAAAAGATTTTCAATTTGATGGTTGTTATCTTATCTTGAGGGTGTTGCTGAATATGATCGATTTAGATTAGGCGCCCAAATATGATACATCTATCATTTGTATCAAATTTTAATTTTAAGATATTATTAAATCATTCGGTTAATTTAATCAGCTATAAAAATTTGTATTTTATTTTAATATAAAACTAGTTCAGCTTTCATTGAAAGTAAAATTTTTAATTTACATTAGTGCCTCTTTCATTCATCTAGATAATGACATAACTTACAATAAAGACTCTAAAAGTAAAAATTAGGGATGATGTTCTTCATTTCACCAAACTTCCAATCAATGCGCTCATGAACGGAGTCTCCTTTGTTTATCTTCTTCTTTTCCTTCAAATTCTCCTTCCCTTGAACATTTTTCTTCCCTTGAACTTTTCTTGGTCTTCTATTTGTAGGTTTGATTTGATTAATATTCAAAACTTGTAGACTTCTTTGATTTTTACCTATTTCTTTATAACCTTCACATATCTTATTAAGGGCCGATTCAAGCACCACTCCAGAAAAATCTAGTTGGGTAGCCAAGTCAAGTTGGGATTCAAACTTTGCCATTTTGAAAGATAATAAGATAGAAAGATAGAAATTTTTGTGTAAAAAATTTGGTGTAATTTTTAGTGTGATTTTTGGCCCTTTTATAATGGTGGAGAAATAGCCGTTGGAGATTTCAAATCAACCTAACAGTTCAGACTAAACCGTTGCCGGTGTAATGTAGACCTACCGGTCTCCGAGTGACCGCTACCGGTGTAGTCTCGACCGGTAGGTGGAAACTAAATCGTTAATAGTTTTTACCATAGTGGCGCGGCCAGTTTGACAGGCCAGCTGGCATGACAAATGAAGCATTTAGCTAGTTGCCATAGGAAGGGGCCTAAATAGATTTAGACTCGGCAAACTGGAAGAAGCAAAAGTACCGATTAAACAAAAACAATAAGGCTGTGTTTGATAACAGAGAAAGGAAACAATTCCATGGAAAGTGTTTCCATGGAATCAGTTTCCTGGGGGAGGCAAGGAAAGACTTTTCATGGAATTCCACGAAATTGAGTTTAAAACATATTTTAGGCCACGCTTTTATTGTAATTCCAAGGAAATAAAATTTTGAACAAACGACGGAAAACACGTTATTTCCATGAAAAAATGGCTAATTCCATGGAATTAACTCCTATCAAACACACCCTAAGAAGATTCCAGTGTAACGTTTACTTAAAAAATGGCACTTTGTGTAATTTAATCCAAACCACAAGGACTAAAACAAAATCTTTTATAGACCCACTTGTCCCCTTTGGATAGCCGCGTGGAACCCACTGTCCTCCGCCCAGTAAATCACTCCCATCCCATCCCGCGTATACCACCGTATTCTTCTTTTCTTTATCTTCTCTGTTTTCTCTGCCTTCTCCGCTCCAACAACAAACCCTAGACGAAACACACAGAAAAATAGGAAATTTCTTTCTTCTATTCTCAAATCCAAATGCGAAAACCATGAATTCCGATTCTGTCCTTTACAATCCATTAAAACGTCCATTATTCTTCTTCTCTTCTTCTTCCAGAGCATTAATCGGTGCTAATCATACTTCTGCCCGATTCTGTTCTCGTTAGTACACAAATTCTCACTCTTTCTTATTTTTTTAGGGTTTCAGGGTTCAGAGATTTTTTTATTTTTTTTCGTCAAACAGTGAAATGGAATCTACTAGAAGTTTTTTGGTTAAGATGCTATTATTTGGAGTTTTTATTCTTCTTCTTCGATTTGTATATGTAGTTACAATCACAGGGGGATCTTGTTCAGCTGATGATTTTTGTTTTTTTTCAAGCCGTGAGAATTTGAATCTTGCCGGAGCCGGTGTAAGAATCGGTTCTAATGCAGCAGTTTCCGTTGCCGGAACTGTTGGATCTTCTCCTGAACTTCGTGATCTTTGGAATAGTAGAGAATGGAGGAAAAGCGTTGCTTATTATTCTTCAATATTTCAAGATCTGATTTCTGAAGGATTTCTATCATCTGATTCGAAAGCTTTGTGTATTGAAAGTGAAACAAGGATTGGTCAAGATGTATTTGCATTGAGAGAAATTGGTGTTTCAGATTCAATTGGTACTTACAAGAAAGCATCACCTCCGTTAGTTAAATTCGGTCAAGTTTATAAACAACCATTTGCTGATAATACTTTTGATTTTATTTTCATTGGTAATGGTGGTCTTGATCGTTCAATTCGTCAGTCAGATTTAGTTTCTGAGATACAAAGAGCACTTAAACCCGAAGGGTTTATTGTTGTTCACACAAATTCAACCAAAGATTTGTATAGTTACAATTCATTTAAAAGTTTATTCAATTGCAGTAGTTTGATTCGAACTCGCTACATCGACGATGATTCGTCTGTTCGGGAGATTGTTATGAAGAAAAACAGCTACCAGGGAGATAATGAGATGAGAATTTCTGATGGTGGAACTAAATGTGCAGTTCCTGCTCATAAGCAAGAATTGGTGAAGTATGCGGAGCCATTAATCGAAGAAGAGCCGATGAAACCATGGATTACATTAAAGAAGAATATACAGAATGTCAAGTATCTACCTACATTGGCTGATATAAATTTCAAGCAGAGGTATGTGTATGTTGATGTTGGGGCAAGAAGTTATGGATCCAGTATTGGGAGTTGGTTTAAGAAACAATACCCTAAACAAAACAAGACATTTGATATCTATGCAATTGAAGCTGATAAGACTTTTCATCAAGAGTACAAATTGAAGAAAGGGATTAATCTTTTACCATATGCAGCTTGGGTAAAAAATGAAACTTTACTGTTTGAGGTGAATAGAGACCCTGGTCAGAATATTGAAGCTAAAGGAACTGGTATGGGGAGAATTAAACCTGTGAAGTCTGATACTGGTCTTGCTAATAATGTGAATAAAATTCAGGGTTTTGATTTTGCTGATTGGTTGAAGAATACGGTTTCGGAGAAAGATTTTGTTGTCATGAAAATGGATATTGAAGGAACTGAATTCGATTTGATTCCGAGGCTAATTGAAACTGGAGCAATTTGTTTAATTGATGAAATCTTTCTTGAGTGTCATTATAATAGGTGGCAAAGATGTTGCCCTGGAGAAAGAAGTTCTAAGTATGAACAGAGTTATGATCAATGCTTGGGTTTGTTTAATTCTTTGCGAGATATTGGAGTTCTTGTTCATCAATGGTATTAGACTGGTAACAATCTGCACACATGTTTTGTAATATTTTTCTCATTCTTCTTAGATTTGGATACTATTTTTCTTTTTCTTAGCGCAAAAATTGTAGCAATGAAAAATTTATATTTTTTTTTACATTTTTATGTTGCCAATTACTATGTTACTGTTATACCTGCAAATGAAAATCCCAAATGTTCTGTAGTTCCTTGACTGTCTGTTTTCATTTGATCTTTTGTTTGCTCATAGGAATCTGAATATGTCTCTGTGTGGAACTTATTTTGTGAACTTGACTGGAATGCTTGCTGGCCCTCCTAGTTGATTATTCTGAAGTGATTAATTTAGCAGCTGAAATAAGTAGGCTGACTTTAAGATACAATCCAGACTTTCATGTAACTCGAGTCCAAGTAAGTTAAGCTGTCATTCCCATGCTGTAAGATCTTATATGGTTCAGGCCTTCAGGGTTAGGTTTACAAGAATCAGATTCAGATGCTAGGATACCAAAAGGCTAAAGCTGGTGCTCTCATTTGCCATGAGTAATTTGGTGTGAAGATGAGTTGCACGGGTTAGTAGCTGGTACAGGATGTAGAATGAAAAGCGATTCAGAACTCTCTGCTGTCTTTGTTTACTCATTAGTGGAGACCAGCATTTCTTTTTTGTGAGGTATTGTTCTCTATCGATTTAGAGATCAAAAATTGATAACTCTGGTGGAACTGTTCTTTCCTTCATTTTACTGCTTTGTGCAGTAAAAAGAACAATATTGGCACTAAAAGGCTGATTTTTTGTGTGAAAATCCCGTCTATCTACGACTTTGATGGATAATAATACTGGACATTAGTCTGAATTCAATCTGTTCAATTTTCAACAACTTCCTTAGGTCATGTGAACACAATTCATGGTTCTGATCAGCCGAATTGGTTGAAGAGCACAGTTTAAGAAAGATTCTCCAGTAACATAGATTGGCGTTGAAAGGGATTCTGATCCCAAGCCGTAACTGAAGTGCTGCCCAGGCGAGAGGACCTTCCAATTAAACCAAAAATATTACTGCTGCATGCAGTTGAATTCTCTTTGAGGAAGTTGAATTTTCTCAAGTTGCTTTCAGTTGACTGGTGCCATCAGATATCTATGATGACTGATGAGATACCCTTTTTTCTTCCAAAAATGTTAAACGAACCGGGGCAAAAACAGAGGCAAAACCGGGCTGAGAGAACAAAATGGTGGGCCTCACATTTCTTTTAACCGGCCCCCTGTTAACTCCCCCGGGGCCCACCAAACTGTGAGGGCTCGGTTTTAGGGGAGTTTTTTCCCGGTACGTGTAGCAGCCCTGTTTTTCTTCTGGGTGAATAACTCGTTTTTTCTGCATTAGGATATCATCTTTTTTCTCGGTTGTTTTGATTCTCTTTCGTTTAGGACCACTTTTTGTTTTTTGGGTCCGCTAATGTGGAGTTATTGCAATAAATCAAATTACTGTGTTTAACATATGTGATGGTCTCATTGTAATGAATGCTACGGGGAAGTCGAAGAATAAGTTTATGAATTATGACCCTTGCAAGTGTTTTAACTTAAGCAAGTGGGCAGACACATTTTCAGTTGAGAGGTTGGGAACTCCACATCATTGGGTTTACACTTAACTGTCCACTGCGATTCGTCTCTTCTAACATGCTTTCAACGGGTCCATCTATGTCTGATTGATGTGGTTTGTTTTTGTTGGGTTCGATGATACACATATCACGCAGGGAGTTTGAATGATGCATGAATTTCATGGAAAATGTTTCCTATGAGAATCTATCTGATCATACCATGCAAAGCTCATAGGATACATTACATTACTACATTTCGATTGAAATTCACAAAAGGCCATTTTTAGACTGGGGGGAGGAATCTAACTTCCAAAATTGTAGCATTAGTTGTTTTTTCTAACATTCATGAGGAATACCAGTACCTTAAATTAGCATACATGTTTTACCGCATCTTTCGGTTGTTGCTACCCACAGGATAAGCTCAACCCAGCAGTACCATTAGTCAAATACTAAAATCTCTCTTTACCTCATTCATTTCCAATCCACACCGCCATCCCCTTTTCTCCCTCAAGATTTTTTTTTTCCATTGTTTTGTTTTTTGCTGTATTTTTCGAAGTTTTCTTCTCTGAATCTTTTTGTACATTCTCTGTTGTATATTTTTTCTAGATAATTTTTCAATACGCTAGTTAATCACATCATGAGTGCTTTACAAGCAATGCTGAGTAAAGGTGGTTTACCCCCAGGGGGATTGACTCAAGGTTTACCGCCAGGAATGCCATTATTTAACGTAACGATCGATAATGCAATAGTGTTAAACATACCGATAAATGGCAGGACATTCCTATGTTTTGATTCAAGTAAAGCAGGGTCGAAAGGCTTGTGGTCTGGAGATAACCCTTTGTTCTACATCGTGGATAATTTTCTCATGCAATTTTCTATCGGTGCTTTGCTTACGCGGTTCTTGATGTTCATCATGCAGCCTCTTCATCAAACTTCTTTTGTTCCTCAAGTACTGGTAATGTGCCATGTCCCTTCTCTTTCTCTCATGTAGCATATTCGGCATACCATAATATATCACACACTAATCGCGTAAATTTACATATGCAACAGGCTGGTTTACTTATAGGACCTTCGGTTATTTCGAGAGATGAAAGCTTCAAGCAACATGTATTCACATTGAAGAGTGTATATCCGACGGAAACACTGGGAGTTTTTGGTTGTATGTTGTATCTATTTGTTATTGGATTGAAAATGGATGTTGGAATTATAAAGAGATGTGGAAAAAGAGCTTGGTTTATAGGTTTAGCTACTTTCATTATACCGTTACTACTCACAATTCCTCTAGCTTACATTTTGGCAGTTTCTTTTAAATTGGAACATAGTTTAGAAAGCTCTCTTCTCTTCGTCGCCATTCTAGAATCTTCTAATTCATTTCATGTCATCTGTTGCCTCTTAGCGGATCTCAACCTTCTAAATTCCGAGTTAGGTTATCTTGCAACTTCTGCATCAATGATCAGTGGGTTATTAAGTATGATAATGCTAAATATTGGTTTTACAGTGAAACAAACCATGGGAAGTGGAGCAGAAGCGTGGGTGTTGACCATTGTATCCTCATTGACACTAGTCTTTGTAATAATATTGGTTTTGAGACCAATTGTGCTTTGGATGATAAGAGAATCACCAGAGGGTAAACCAGTGAAAGAATGGTACATAACATTTATAATGGTAATGATGATGCTAAGTGCATTTTTAAGTGAATTGTTCGGCCAACATTTGTTATTTGGACCGACGATTTTCGGGTTAGCTATACCAGACGGACCGCCAATCGGATCTGCATTGACGGATGAACTCGAGTGGTTTACTACGGAGTTGTTTTTGCCACTGTTTTACTTGATACTAGGTGGAAAAATGGATGTGAGATTGGTAGACATGAAGACTGCATTGATGGTGGAATTATTAAGTGTTGTTGCTTTGATAGGGAAAATGATCGGAACCATTGTACCTTGTATCCTTTGCAAAATGTCATTCCAAGAAGGCTTCATTCTTGCTCTCATTTTGGGTTCCCTTGGATTTCTTGATATTCAATTCTTTAGCCGTGCAGTGCAACTCCAGGTACACATTTTAAATTCCTACTCCAACTTTGTTGCATTATGCACTGCGGAACCGCACAATAAATTACCAGTTGGTTTGATTTTTCTTGGAACTTTTGTTGTTGTGGAATGCAGTTTATAAGCGGTAATTGTTTCACGGTAATGACCGTATCGTCGATGCTTCTAACTGGAGTAATCTCACCCGTGTTGAGATTCCTGTACAATCCTTCAAAAAGATATATAAGCTACAAGAAGAGAACTATTCAACACAACAAACGCAATGCAGAACTTCGAGTAGCTGTCTGTGTGTACGATCAAGAAAATGTACCCACTATGATTAACCTTCTTCAAGCTTCAAACCCAAATCCTTATAGTCCTATCGCTGTGTTCGTCCTTCACCTCGTCGAACTTGTTGGTCGAACCGCTCCTATGTTTATCACCCACCAGTCACTAAATAAACTACCAGCAAGGTCTGAACTAATCATAAATACCTTCCGAATATACGAAGAACAAAACAAAGAATACATCACTCTTCGGTCTTACACTAGTGTCGCGCCATTAAACACAATCCATGATGATGTTTGTACACTTGGACTGAACAGAAGAACTTCTCTCATAATAGTTCCTTTCCACGTACAATGGAATGTCGATGGAACGATTCAATCTACTCATCATCGTAGCGTTAACATAAATATCCTCAATAACGCTCCTTGTTCCATTGCTATTCTTATTGACCGTGGGAACTTATCCGGATCAGTGTTAGCAAACTACAGAGCTTTCAGTCGTGTTTGTATGATCTTCTTAGGCGGGCCTGATGATAGAGAAGCATTAGCATATGCAACACGGATGTGCGACCAATCAAGCTTACATTTAACACTGTTTCGAATCACCGAGGCACAATGTGATATCCAACCAAGTAACCATCATGCAGCAGAACAAAGGAAAGACGATGAAATGGTGAACGAGTTCAAAGAAAATCATGCAGATTGTGAAAGAATAACTTACCGAGAAGAGGCTGTAAATAATGGCGTTGGTACTGTACGTGCTATAAGAATGGTAGAGGAAAATTTCGAGCTGATATTGGTAGGAAGACGGCATGAAGCGGATTCACCTTTGTTGATAGGTTTAAATGAATGGAGTGAATATCCAGAGTTGGGATTGGTGGGAGATATGCTTGCTTCGCCGGATTGCACGAGCCCTGTTTCCGTTTTGGTGGTGCAACAACATATTTGTGTAACAGATCACCTTCCTGAAAGTCCACGACCCCAGCATAGAATAGCCGAGCCAGCTGAGGATATGCCATGAACCTGACAGTAAAAGAGAGATGGATTTTTGGAGGGGGAGGAGCAAAGAGTAGGATTTGATTAATTTAGGACATGTAACATGCATAGCAAACAAACATTTTTTATCAAATTCTGGATGTAATTTTGTAGATTTACTTCAATTGCCAATTTTCATTTGATTAGTCAAGTAAATTTTGGAATATCCTGAAACAAACCAACGCCAAATGGTCTACTGTACTACAAACCATGGAAATGAAAAGGGATACACCAAATCTAGTACTAAATCTTGCCATTTCTTGTGAAACTCAAATAATGAAGTACGGTGGGTTGAAAAGTAGTACAGACATGTGTACTTTTATCAGTCTCTTTGAGTACTGACTCTGTACTTAATGCTTGTGTGCAGTAGTACAACAGATACGTACAGAATATGAGAAAAGTACGTTCAAAAAAGGTTTACATTAAAAATAACAGTGGAAATCATCTTCAATAGTTCTCAATGTGAACACAAAGATAACTGGTATCGAAGCGTTCACAAATAACGTGCGCGGATGGAACAATATTGAATTATAAAAACCGCGCCCTAGATGGGTAATGAGAATAAAGTGAATCATAGACTCCGAGTCTCAAGACTCTTCCTTGTCTCATCACACGTATTCCTTGTCTAATGCTACATCGTGTGATATATATTGAACCTATTGTAATAGATGTGATCGTTAGGCATATATGAGTGCTGATTGTGAGCGGATAATTGTAATGACTGAATGTAAATGAGACGATTAATTACGTGGTTCAGCTTTAAGGCCTACATCCACAGATGGAGTGTTTCACTATGTGTAAAATCGGATAATTGTAATGACTGAATGTAAATGAGACGATTAATTACGTGGTTCAGCTTTAAGGCCTACATCCACAGATGGAGTGTTTCACTATGTGTAAAATGTGTTACAAGAATAGCCGAATGGCTTTGAGGTCTAAGCAGTGCAGTAGTGATGGAGGCATTACTTACTCTCCCTATTTCTCTCTCTCCTATCTCCTCTGTGTTGGATTGTCCGTCCCCCTCTAATGGGGGGGGGTATTTATAGAGGTTCCCCACGGGGTCCATTCTAAGGCCCGTTGGAACCTTATTTTCTTGTGTTTTGTGCCGACTACGCAGATATCCTTGCGTTCTATGGTTTTTCTGCGTAGTCTTCTTGAACGCGCAAGGCATTTCGCGGTCTCTCCATAGACTGGTTGACGCGTGTATTACTGAAGGGCAATAAATACAGGTGGTTGGGATATTTGTGGCCGCCAGACAGCTGCTCTCTGCCCCTGTCTTATCTTCGTCAGATTAAGCATTCCTAACCGTAGATCTTTGATCTTCTTAGGGATGGGGTAAAGTGATGCTCGGGTTGTCTTTTAGTACTCCGCAGGGTCATCATGCTCCCGTGCTCCTCGATCCTTGTCCGTTGGATATGATGGGCTTATGAGTTATCCATCCGCGGCTCTTCCAGTGTCTGTCCTCCACGTGTGGCTTTGCTGACACGTGTTGAAAGATGAAATATGTATATACAATTTGCCCCTTTTCCTCCTGCTGGGTGGTTAATTGAAGTGGGAAGAAAAAACGTGTTACTCTTTTCATCTTTCCTAATTTTTAGGGCATGCCCCCACTATTTGTATTAACTTCATGCAATAACTTCTAATAACTTCTCCTTGGGTAGTGGGGAGGTTTTTTTTTTCTGGTTTTGTTTCTCCTCGGTGATTAGAGAATGTGAAAATTCTCTAATCATAAACTTTATTCTCCTGAACAACATATTCTTTGTTTTTGTTTCTTTGCCATTAATTTCCTTCTGCTGCTGATGTCGCTGTTTTTGTTCGGTCTCGTTGTTTCTACTACTGTTGCAGCTATTCGTAGGTGTTGCTCCTACGATTGCTGGTTGGTGCTGTTGCTGCTATTGCTGTTCTTCTTGTTTGTTCTTTGAAGGTGAGTGGTTCTATTATGCATAGATCATCGTCTTATTCTTCTTCTGTTCTTTTTGTGATGTTTATGATGAAGAACACCTTTGTAGTCGTATGAACTCTTGATATGCATGTGTGTGTGTTGCCCCTGTTTTTTATCAGAAACCGTAAAAATGATTCTTGTTATCTTTCTTTCTGAGTTTCGGACCATGGGTCTTGGTTTGATTGTTGTTTGGTTGAAATTTATATGTACCGGGTGAAATTAGGTTTTTATGAATAACTGTTTATGAACTGGGTAAAAATAGAATTTTTAATCTTTGTTTTGTATCCGCGTTAGTCAAAACTTGTTTTTGTGTTGCGCAGATATGACAGACCGGCCGCGGGCTCCTTATCAAACTCCTCCACCTAGTCCGCATAGATCTCCTCCCCGTAGAGATTCAGATGTTTCTCCGTCGAGGGGAGGCTCCTCCAGATCTTCCCCTGGTGATTCTCGGGTTCGAAATGTGAAATGTTCTTACGGCCACCGGCATTCTTCTGTCAAACCCGGTGAGTCGCAGCAGTGCGGTACGCAGAAAGGTTCGACGCATAAGGATGGTCTTCCCAAAAATACCCCTGGTTCACGGTACGCGGCTCCTCACCCCTCTTCTTCTGTTCGTGAAGATCCGAAGAAATCTCGTGAAGATTTAAAGAGGCCACGCGAAGATCTAAAGAAACCGCGTGGGGATCCAAAGAAGCCGCGGTACTCACCTGAAGGTGAGGGATTGAATGTTCCACCTTTAAGTTTAATGCAACCTCCCTCCTTGTCTCAGTCTGGTTCTATGCCTTCTTCACTACCTCATCCAAAAGTGAAGGCATCGAAAGTGGTCGTTTCTAGGGCGGACGCGGCCCAGGATGATAATAGGAGGACTTTAGCGCAAGGTCCTTCTAAGGATTCCATACCTAAATCCGTGGATGAAGAAGATATTTGTCAAGAAATACGCAGTGTCTCTGTTGGGGAGAAGAGGGTGACGTTTAAGCATGTTGATTTGGAAGTGTTTAAGTAGAAGCATGGTCTTCAGTTTTTCGAGGTTCGTTTCTACGCCGCAGATGAAGATCTTACTTATGATATGATATCAAAGTATCCATTTGACGAAATGCATTTGCTGACTATCGTGGGGGCCTTCGAGGCGGGTCTTATACTGCCTTTGTACAAGTCTGGGGATTCCTTCTATTATGATGTGATAGCTCGTAGAGAGGGTTCTTCAAAGAATACCCACTGTCGCTCCATTTCTCAGCTTCATGGGAACTATCTTCGCGCGTTGAGGGAATGTTATCTCCGTGTCAAGGGAGAGAAAATAATGACTTGTTATGTTCCAAATCCTGATGAGAGGGAGTAGTATACTCCTGAGAATTTCAACAAGTCCTTTGGGGATTATGTTAATAGTCGGAACCGCAAGCCATGGAGTGTGAGTCTTCGGAATATTGCTGCTAAATAAGGTGAGGTTCGTCTTCTTAGTGAGGTTAGCGGTGCAAAAAAGCTGACGTATGTTCCTGGTACGGAGAATGCGAGGAATAAACTGAGGTTTCCTTCGCGTGAGCGTATCAAACAGGATCATGATTACGAATGGCATGCCATTGTTGTTGAGATTATTGGACCATGGGATTGGGGGTGGGTTCCTAGCCTGCAGGGATGGCGTCCAACTGTTGATAGCAAGGTGCGTGAAGCCCCCCTGCTCGTTATGGTGATTTCCGCCCTTGGACCCTAAATTTTGAGGGTATGAACTTCAACTATGCCTGCGACGTTGCTGGCGGAGATAATGAAGAGAGTTCTGATACTGACCTTCATACGCGGAATACCGCGGCTCTCAAGGTATGGTGTTATTTTTATGGCCATTTTTTTTAAGGAATCCTACTTGTGCGTTGCTTTCCTTTTTCAGTCAAAGAATAAGAAGATTAACCCCAAGCGATCTTCGACTGCTATGCAAGAAGAAGAGGAGGTCCATGAAGAAGTGAAAAGTCCTATGACTGAGCTCGAGGAGGACGAGGATATGTCTGACAATGATGAGAGTATTGGTACTTCCCTTTCGTTTCATGATGAGGAATTTGCTGAGGGAAGTGTTCATACTGATGATAGTGACGGTAGTGACGCTAATCTTCCCGGTGGTAATAAAGTTAAACCCGCAGGTGGATGTGATGATGGTGGTGAGAACGTTACTCAGGGTGTATGTGATGAAGTTATCCCCACTGGTGGCAGCGGTGTCGGTGGTGCAAACCTTGGAGCAGGTAGCCGTGGAGTTGGTGGTGATGTTATGTCCCAAGAATTTTCCTTCGGAAGGATCTATTCCGCAGGAGATACATTTTATGCAAGTGCTACCCTCGGTTTGGATGATGATTTCAACTTGCTTTCCCCAAATGATACTTGGGATGTGCTTGGTGGTGATGGTCAAGAGGGTGATAAGGGGAAGAAAGTTGTGGATGCTGGTGATGTTCCAGGGGGGAGCGGTACTAAGGATCATACGCAGATGGGTGCGGAAACGACCCAAAGAACCTCAGACGCTGGTGGGGCTTCGATTGAACCTTCTGAGGAGGACTTCCCCGAGTCATTGATGTTCGAAGGTGATGATGCCGTCTTAGCTTGGCTCAAGAAGAATAATCTGATGTTCGTTCCCAATCCCGCCCCTGTGGTTGAGGGTGAGAAGAACTCCGACGCTTATACTCGCAAGATGATGCAGCTGTATCCTGAGGATCAAGTTGCGAGTGCGTGGGAAAGGAATTTACGTGCCTTGGATGCTAATCTTGTGATTGATGCTCCTTCTTCCGTTACTGATATGATGGTTATTGATGATGGGTACCATTATGGGTATCCCCAGCAGCGAATGCTAGAGGTAGACTTTGTTACTCTTTTCTTTTTGATGAAATGCTAATGCTTGCTGTTGCTTTTGGCTGAGATACTTCATTTTGTATATGATGAGGAGTGAGTACTATAATCATACCTTGTACCAGTTGTTCAAGGCTAAGTCCCTTAAGTTGGAGGGTAAGCTGCGTCATAGAGACAAAGAACTTACCTCTGCTGAAGGTACTATTGCTGATAGAGATAGGGAGATAGCTGAGTTGAAGAAACTTCTCCGGGGTAAAGAACATCAGGGCAAAGAGGAAGAGAGGCTTCGTACTGAGATGGCCATGGCGCGCAGCGAATTGGAGGATACTCGCAAGAACTCTTCTATATTTATAGGTTCGCACTTCCACCCCCGTCTTTTTTTTCTTCTGGATAATTCCTTTTAGAAATCCTTTATGAGTTCCCTCTCTTTCTCCCCCAATCCTCTCTTCAGTGGATGGAGTGCCGGAGATTGTATGGCTTCGTAATGAGAGGGAACGCCAGAAAGGCCGTATCGCTGAGTTGGTAGAGCAAATAAAAAGCGAAGCCGAAAAATAGGACGCCAAGGCTGAGGTTTGGCGCTTGAGGCATGTTCAAATAGTTGATATGCATAATAAGTACAACGCGGATCGTAAGTTGTTTAATGACACGCTGACATGGACGCGTGACAATCTTTCTGAAACCCGTGGTCAGATCACCTCTTTAGAGGCTAAGATAAATATCCTGGAGGAGTAACTGCGGCAGGTCCGCTCTTCCGATGATTATGTGGTTAGAATTTATATGCAGTGCCTCGGTCGAGAGAGAGATGATGTTATAGCATAGGCAGGGGATCTTAGCAAGGCACTGTCCGTGTCCAGGGATGATGTAGCTCGTCAATCTAAGGCTGATGGAAATTTAGAGGTGACTATGTATCGTCTTAACAAAGGCTTGGCGGAGTTGATCCGTGAGGTCAACCATCTTCGTCATTTGGATTCTATGAAGCAGGTAGACTTAGATGCTAGTGAGTTTGCTCTTTTGACTATTCAGGAGGATTATGGGAAGTATCCAATGAATATGATTTACTTGAAGAAGCCCGCGATGCCGTCGTTAATGAATATGAAATAGCCGCTGCTTGAGTCGAAGGTATATTGTTACATCGTCGAGTGTGATTTGGCTATTTTTTCTGTACTAACTTCTTTTCATTCTTTTGCAGAGCTCGAGGGACAGCTTCGCGTTGAAAATAAAAAACTTGAAAAGGCTGAATCTACCCTAGTGCGTCAAGAAGGAGAGATTAATTATCATAAAGGCTTAGCTACCTCACGGGACGAGGCCGCCAAAGTCGTTTCGCAAGAATTGATTAGTCTTACTTCTTTGTTGTCAAAGGCTGAGATGATGAACTCTGCTCTTACTTACAAAGCGCGTTTCCAACTGGCGGAGGAGACTAATAAGATGTTGGATAGTATTGAGAATTCACTTAAGGCAGAGCATGGAATTATTAAGAATTATCCTCGTCGCCCCAAACCGCAGCCGCCCGCGTCCAGTTCTTCGGGACCTTCCTATGGTGGGAGCGTACCTTCTTTGCAGAAGGGAAATCTTTCCGGTGGAGTGTAAAAGTAAAAAATTGTAGGATGCTGATCTTTGTTGATAATAGGACTCCATTGGATTTTGTCTGTTTTCTTGCTTTTTGTTCTTCGTTGCTAGACCTGTAATCAACTTTTTATGAATAGATCATCGTTTTATTTTTGCACTTCCTTTTTTTTTTTGTGAAGTTTAATTTTGAGTATCATCGCAGTTAATTCTTTGGAATATAACCGAATGTGCTTGCTACTGAAGTGTTTGAAATGCGAACCCGAAGATATATGTACCTTCGTGAACGTATTGAGACTTGTCACCCCACCGGTTAATCCTGGGACAGAGGATTCCCGAGCGGTGGGGGTCTAGGCAGCGTTATGAGGCATGAAATGTCTCATGCCGAGTACATTCATTCTGTGAGCCAGCCGTCATAAAATAGATTGGGTATATCTTTATGTTGGATGCCTTCCCCATGGTATTACACTCATAGACACTTACTGGGGAGTCCTGAGAGATTGTATGTGACTACTTTCCCCCAATTGAAATAAAGTAACAATTAACACAAGAATTTACGTGGTTCGACAGCGATGTGTCTACGTCCATGGGTAAAAGAGGGTTTAAAGTATTTATTCCGTTTGTAATGTTACATTTTAGAGGACTTCATGCTGTAGAATATTCTTGATAATAGATAACAGACCTTTGAGAATATGAAGTATTGACGCATATATATTGTCTTTGTATTTACAGCTTTGATAGGTTATATTTACGCTTGTGCGCCCTGCTCTAGGTTTAATTTATTGATAGGTTTGATTGAAAGTTTGTGCGAAAGGTTTGATTGATTGATAGGTTTTGAGGTCTGCTACTCCTCTCCAGAGATAGAAACATGTCGACTATGAATGTCGGTTTTCTTCTCCTGGTATTCTTCACGCAGATGCATGTCTGCGTTGCTTCCTATGGATAGTACGGCTTGAGGTATTTTGTGTTCCATGGATGTCTGAGGATTTCCCCTTTAAGGTTGCGCAAATAATAATATCTATTTCCTGCAATATCGTGTATGAAGAAGGGTCCTCCCCATGCCGGTGCTAATTTTACCCACTTCTTTTCTCGTTGGTATTGGGGAATGGTTCTCAGCATGTACTGTCCTTCTATGAAGTTCCTAAGCTTGACCCTCTTATTATACTCTCTTGCTAACTTCCGCTGGTAGTTTTCCATTTTTTGTAACGTTGCTTCCTTTCGTTCCTCTAAATCATCCAACCTTTCTAGCATCATGTCTGCTGTGAGGTTCTTCTCCCATGCTTCAATCTTCATTGTTGGCATGATGATTTCTGTCGGGATGATAGCTTCAGCTCCATAGGTGAGCAAGAATGGAGATTCTCCCGTGGTTGATCTTCGGGTTGTCCTATAGGCCCACAAAACGTTGTGTAATTGCTCGCACCATATTTTCTTGTGTTCGTCTAGTTGTTTCTTGAGGATGAGAGCGAGTGTTTTGTTTGTGGCCTCCGCCTGACCATTGCTTTGAGGGTAGATTGGTGTTGACTTGTTCTTTCGAATTTTGAAAGTGTCGAAGAGTAAGTCGATGTTTTTCCCTTGAAATTGCGCGCCATTGTCGGAAACAATTTCCGCCGGTATGCCAAACCTGCAAATGATGTTTTGAAAGATAAACGTGAAGACATATGCGTCTCTGATTCTGGCGAGAACCTTGGCTCCATTTGCTGAAGTAGTCCTTGGCCACTATCAAAAATCTTCTTTTCCATGATCCTTCGATTAAGGGACCTACGATGTCTATGCCCCATTTTGTGAATGGCCAAGAACTATCTACCGGGTTCAATGTTGCTGCTGGTGCATGGATTCTTTTGGCGAATCGTTGACACTCTTCGCATCTGCGTGCCATCCTTGTTGCGTCTTGTACCATTGTGGGCCAGTAATACCCCTGGGTTTTTGCTTTATCCACTACAAGAAAATGGGTCTGTTGCTACACGTCGTTCGTATGGCAAAATCCTTTTGCCACATAGTTTTTTTTTTTGCCACACTGTGTGGAAAGAAACCGTGTGACAAAAAGTTATTTCCACACCTTAAATGTATTGAAGCAATAAATAGGTTTTATGCCACACCAAATGGTAAGGCAATAATGTGAGGCAAAAAGCATTTTCTTATTTAATAATTTTTTTTATTTTCAATTTTATTTTATTTTAAAAATATGTTGCCACACCAAATAGTGAGGCAATAACATGGGGAAAAAGATATTTTTCTAATTTAATTATTTTTTTATTTTCAATTTTATTTCATTTTAAAAATCTAGCAATTTTATTTGATTTTTATAAACAAATTTTGTATTTCCCTTTTTGTTGTTATTTCATTTATTATAATTATTATTTAATTCCAGTTTTTTTTTTTTTTTTTCATTTATTGCTTTAAATTTCTCTGGTGATGTTTGACTCAATTCCAAACTATTCTATAAATTTAAGAAAGGAAAATATAAGATGAAAGAATTCACATTTATTGAATTAATTTTATTCCTATACAAATTTAGTACATAAATACGGTAACTATGGCAATTCCCCTTCATAATTTTGGGAAAAAAAAAGGTAAACTACTTCATCATAATTTTCTTTTGTATCCCTTACTTCAAAAGAAAATAAATAAATAAATAAATATGTTCCATATTCCTGCAAAATCAATACATGTACAAGTAAGAAATTAGATTCATAATCAAAATATAAACATCTATGAATAATCGTTTAAGAGATTTGAAGGTTACCCTTGCACCGAAAACATCCCCCATCTTGATTGGCCGTATCAACATATTGTCTTTGCCCTGTAAAATCAAAAACTTTTATTAAGCTAAAAAACTAGTTTAAGAAATCAAAACAAAGAAAAAGAACAGCGATGGATAGCAAACTACGTATCTAGAGTAAGAAAGAAAAAAAATGGTGGAATAACAAACCCCTACTTGTGTATCAGATCTTTGTAAATTAACAATTTAACTATTTGGAATTGATGTAGAGAAAGTACTCTTTTTACTAACCTTCATCAAACCTTTGAAAGTTGAATCATCAAGGCTTTCCCTTCTTTTTTTCCCAAATCGATCAAAATTTCTTCAACCGGATCTGCTCAATATCATAATCAAATAAGAAATAACAAACTTTGCAACCCCAAAAGGAATCAAGACTTCAAAATCTTATTTGGTCATGTGAATAAGATTCCTTAGCAGAACATCCATAGTATCGACGGAACATGAAAATCTTAGATCTGAAACTGAAAATGTTAAGGAAAGAAAAAAGAAGAGGGGAAAATAAAAGAAACCATAGATAGAAAGTGATTATTCTTCGCCGAGGGAGGGAATATGTACGGGTCCAACATGGAGGTTTGGATAGTGGGACCAGAATTTTAATTAATTTATTTTTTTACTAATAATAAAAATAGATTATTACGTTTTTGCAACACCTAATATGTGCACTGAAGCAATAGCTCACCTTTTAGACGCTCACCGAACCCTGGTGAGGCAAAAACCCATTATTTTTCCACAGCAGTTGTTTTGATGTGGCTACATTGGTCTTTTTGCCGCATCATGATCTAAGTGTAGCAATATAACTATTTTTCCACATACACTAAAATAGCTAGTGTGGCTGTAGAGTGTTTTTCTTGTAGTGATCCGCCAAAGACTTCATTCCTCCGTGGTTGCCTGCGTCCCCACGGTGAATATCTTTCAAGACTAGGTTGACTTCATCTCTTGATAGGCAGCGGAGCAGTGGTCCCACAAAGGACTTTTTGTACAAAATTTCACCTCTTAGACTGTATCTTCCTGCCTTTGATTGCACTTTTTTAGATTGTTTTACGTCCAAAGGTAATGTTTCTTCTTTTAAGAAAAGGTGAATCTCAGACCTCCAATCTTCTTCCTTGCTGTGATCTTCGTCTACGTCTGCTCTTGTCATGATGTCATCTTCTTGGAAGTCATCTGCGATGAGTTCTCCTACGTCATCCACAATTTCCTCTTCTACTTGGCCCTTCTGCTGCGCCGAGAAGAATTCCTGGAGGTTGATTGAAGGTTCATAGATTCTTGTTAATTTGATTGCCTTAATGTATTTGTTTCTGAGCATCGAAGATATGTAAGCGAGGGCATCTGCGTGTCTGAGCTCTTTTCTAGCCAGATGTCGAAATATGATGTTAGGAATTTGGGATGCCAGTGTTTGTACCAGCTCCATGTATGCCACCAATGTTTTGTCATAGACATTATATTCCATTCCTATTTTTCGGATGACTAGATGTGAGTCACTTGTTAATCGTACATCAGTTATTCCCATTTCAATTATCAACCGAAAAACATGGACTACCGCTTCGTATTTGACTATATTGTTTGTATGGCCCTTGAATTCTAGCCTGAAAGCATGTATGATACTGTCTCATGTGGGAGTAGTGATTACCATGCATATCCCTGCGCCTTCTTTGGTCTTTGATCCATCTACGAATACTTCCCATTGTATTTGGTTTGCCGGTTCCAATATATCGGTCGGATCTTGTCTTGAGTCAATTTCTGGTAACTCTGCTGCTTTGCGCCCTTCTATCATGATCTCTTCATCATTGTCCAATGGAAAATCTGCCAAGAAATCTGCCATGACTTGTGATTTGTAAGATTGCTGATGCTCGTGGATGATATTGAATTGATAGAGGTGAGTGTTCCATTTGGCGATCCGTCTTACTTTTCCCGCAGCTTTGAGGACAACTTCTAGCGGAGCCTTGCATGGAACGCGGACATTATGTGTCAAGAAGTAGGTCCTGAGCTTCAGGGTTGCCCATACAATTGCTAGGATGTGTAGCTCGATCTTCGTGTAGTTCGTTTCTGCTGTGTTAAGAGTTTTGCCGATGTAATAGATGGGCTGCTCTACTTTGGTGGTAGTTCTGACTAATACCGCACTCATTGCGTCCTCGTTTGCGGCAATGTATAATGCTAAGACCTCCTCAGGGTCAGGTTTTTGCAATACCGGGATCTCAGCCAGGTAAGCTTTGATACTTTGAAAAGCTTCTTCACATTCCGCGGTCCACTTGAATTTGTTCCCTTTTTTGAGGATGTTGAAGAAGTGTTTGCATCTATCCGAAGATCTTGATATGAATCTCCCCAGTGCATCTAGCGAGCCATAGAGTTTCTGAACCTCTTTCAAGTTCTTTGGTGAAGGCATCCTTACAATGGATTTGACTTTGGCGGGATCCACTTCGATGCCCCTCTTTGTCACTAAATATCCGAGGAAATTTCCTGAGGTTACACCAAAAGTGCACTTTTCCGGGTTTACTTTCATGTTGTGTTTTATCATTTCTTGGAAGATATTCCGTAGATCTTGATGATGATCTTTGCGCAGCTTGCTTTTGACGAGCATATCATCTACGTAAACTTCTAATATGTTTCCAATCCATGGTTTGAAAATTGCATCCACCATCCTTTGGTATGTGGCCCCTGCGTTTCGAAGTCCGAAAGGCATCCTTACATAGAAATAAAGCCCGTGCGGTGTGTAAAATGTTGTGTGCTGCTGATCTTCCTCCGCCAAGAACAACTGATTATACCCGGAGTGCCCGTCCATGAATGACATTTCTTCATATCCTTCGACTGCTTCCACCAGTTGGTCGATGCTGGGTAATGGATAGCTATCTTTCGGGCAAGCCTTGTTGAGGTTGGTGAAGTCAATGCATATTCTCACGCCGCCGCTTTTATTTGGTACGATGACCATGTTGGAGATCCAATTCGGGTATTTGACCTCCTTGATGAACCCAGCGTCTAGTAGTTTGCGCAGTTCCATCTCTACTGCCTCATGGTACTCTGACACCACTTTCTAAACCTTCTGCCTAGGGGGGGGGGGCTTTATTCTGAGTTTGTGATGAATTAACTTTGGGTCAGTACTCGGCATGTACCCCAATCTCCAAGCGAAGATATCAGAGTATTCCTTGAGAAGTTGGATCAACGCAGCTTCCCGTTGTTCATCCATTAGTGTGCCTATCTTGACCATTCTTGGATTATCTTTGGTACTTATATTGATCTCTTTCACTGGCTCCACAGGTGTGAATGTGGGCTTTGTTTCCCCGAGGAGAGGAACATTCTTTAATTACTATTTGGTAGGCTCCTCAATCTCTTTTCCCGCGGAGGTGCTTGCCCCTGCATCGCCCACAATGATTGTGTTTAGAATAATTTTTTCCAGAGATTTCTGCCAAGTATTTATCTATGGATTTTTCTTTGGAAATATCCTTGTTCTTGGCTCTCCTGGATTGGCGTAGTGCTTCCTGCTCATTGTTGATTTGATTCTGCAAGTTTTGGCATTCTTGTGCAAATACCTGGTCTCCTCTTATCTCCATGACTTCAAAAGGCGTTGGGAACCTGAGGTATTGATGATAAGTGGAGGCCACTCCTTTGAGCTTGTGGATCCATCTTCTTCCAATGATTTCATTGTAGGGTGAGGGCGCGTCCACCACACTGAACCGAGCATCCATCTTCATGGGCCCCGCGTCCACTTGTAAGATAATATCCCCTAAAGGATTCGTCGCGGCACCGTTAAAACCGTATATGGTGTAGTATTATGACAACAGTTGATCGTCGTTGAGCCCCATTCGTTTGAACGTATCATGAAAAATCACATTGACGGAACTCCCGCCATCTATGATAATCTTCTTGACATTGCACCATGTTATTGGTAGTGTGATGACTAGGGGGTCACTGTGATCATCCATGTATTCTTCTATGTCGTTAGCCTCGAAGGTCATGGGGGCATCCATCCATAATTCATGCTCGTTTACTTCTTTCCCATCAATCTTATAAAGCTCGCAGTAATCTTCGAACTGCTTTATCAACCTCTTCCCAATCTGTGCGGTTAGTGATGGTTCTTGGACTTCAGAGAACGAGATGGTGTGAAGGGTGCGGTTTCCTTCCGGTAGTTGAACTTGTTTTCCCCTTTTTTCCCTATCCTCGTAATCAGCCCCTTTCACGTACTGTTTCAGGTCTCCTGCGTCAATTAACTTTTGATTCATTATTTTGAGGTTTTTGCATTTCTCTGTTTGGTGGCCATTGAAGCAATGGTACTCGCAGTATTCTTTAGAATTTTCTGTTTTTGGATTCTGTTTTCCCTTGGACCATGGCCATTCGAGGCCTTCTCTGTCCTTGATTTCTCGCAGGATGCGCGAATAACTGGCATTCAGCCTGGTGTATACTTGGTCTTAAAATTTTCGATCATCCTTCCGCCTGTCATCTTTTCTTTCTTTCTTTTCTTCGTGGGGATACGTCTCTAGAACCCCTATTTTGGATCCGCTGGCTTGATATGCGGAGTTGGTGCGTGAATTACGCTGGGTATGGGCTCTGGGATTCTCACGCTGGATCTCTTCTAGCCTTGCATGTTTTTATATGAGTATCCGAAGATCTCCTTCAGCGGTTGGAGTGCCTCCATGGATTTCTACAAATAAAGGGCTCATCCTATCCATTCCCCATTTATAGCAATTGATGCTAACTACGAGGTCTACGTTCCCAATAGCTTGGAAAATCTTATGCCATCTATCTGTGTACTCCCTGATGGTTTCCTTGTACTTCATTTCTAATGAGAATAGTTTGTCCATGCCGGTGTTCACAACCTTGTTGTACATGTATGTTGCTAGGAATTTTTATGTAAGTTGTTCATATGAATTGATAGAATTCGGTGGTAGATTATCAAACCAGGACATCGCGGACCCCTTCAAGATTGATGGAAAATATCTGCACAGTATCGAGTCTTCGTTATCCCAACGAGCCATGATTCGGTTGTAATAACGAAGATGGGCGGCGGGATCGGTTGATCCGTCATAGCAGTCGAATGCTGGGACCGAGCACTTCTGTGGGATTGAAGATTTATCAAGGTGTCGTGTCAGGGGGGTGGTGCTCGCCTCATTTATCACTTGCTCTAACCTTCCGCCTCCCTGCCTAGTTTTGAGCTCTTTGATTTCAGCCATCATCTCAGCGCGCAACCTCTCCATTCCTACTTGATGCTCCTCATGGATGGCAGAAGGTGTTGGTACGAGAGTTATGCCGTCGTAATAATATGAGTTCTCAGGGTGGTAATTGGGGTCAGACCTCTGGCTGCTCGTTGCCCCTGTCCGACCTCGAGGTTCGGGCCCTTTGGCAACTATTATCCTTTTGTCTTGATTAAGGGCTGGTGCCTTGGAATTGGCCTCGTCACACTGGTATTCTACCTCCGTGCTATGCATAATCCTCTTGGAGAAGTTGGTTTTCTTGTGCCAGGATTGCTACTGCATCTGCGTATGTCTTCTGGTTTCTCCTTAGTTCTGCAAGCTCAGCCATCATCTGGGTGGAACGGTTCGATCCTTGATTTTGTGTTCCAGCTAGCATTTGCCCTTCCGCGGCCATAGTCTGCTCCTCAATGATCTGGATTAAAGTCTCTGTTATATGCAACCATGTGCCGGGAGTATCTGCGATATGTCTCGTGGATTGATCTGCTATTTGAAGTAGTGGGTTAACGTTTAGGGCTATGTTCTCATTCAGGTTTGGGTGGAACATCTTTGTTCGATCCTTGATTTTGTGTTCTTGTCTTGAACTAAGATATTTTATATTTCAAGTTTGTTAGATCAGCATTTGCGATGTTGCAATATTGATTACCTTTGAAATATCCGCAATGCATCATGAGTCTCGAGTGGTAGGAGCTCCTCAATGATCCGGATTAAAGGCTGGATTTCTTAGCACTTTCAAGTTAAAAGTGAAAAATTAAAACTATATGCAACCATGTGTGGTAGTCTGGGGGAGTATTAATGTAATTCGGATTCTTGATGATGATGCGATATGTCTCTCGCTAAGGAGGGTTTTTGAACTCGTCGGTAGGGGGCATCCCTAGGGGAGGATGCTGTCCACCAGATTCCGATAGTACTTCAGGCGGTTCCCGTGGTCGTGCGATAGTGGTTGGCTTGGGAGTGGTAACCTTGGATCCACCGGCCTTGAGTATTTCATCCTTGGCAGCCACAGCCTTTAGTGCATTTGCTGCGATGACACTGGCTTCGAAGGGTATGGTACTTTCTGCGATGACACTGACTTCGATTGGCGCCGTCTTTAGTTTTTCGCCTGTTTGTTTTCTTCTGGTCATAACTGGGGTTTCCCTTTGTGTATCCTTTGATGAGGTTTTACTCTTTCCAATATCTTTGCTCTTTTCCATGGTTAATGTTTTCCTACACAAAGAAAAGAAAATTCACGAAGAAGGAGGAACCCGCGTGCTTCTTATTAGTACTTCTGGTCTTTGAAAGAAAAACATGACCTCTAAATAGCGCATAGAGAACGTAGATCTGTTGAGATAAACACAGACTTACTAACATGTCTGCCAATAAGTTTTGCTTTTGAAGTACGTGAAAACTTAGTAATACGTAAAAAACGCAGATCTATAGAAATAAGCATAGATCTACCAATAAGTTTTTATAATGACTTAAAGTGATGTTTCATGCCTCGTTATTTACAGAGAACGAAGCTCGGAACGCACAAGAAATCACAGGAGAAGATAAATCTTTTACCGGGACTAAGTCCCTGTTTCTAGCGCCAGATTGTGAACACAAATATAACTGGTATCGAAGCGTTCACAAACAACGTGCGCGGATGGAACAATATTGAATTATACAAACCGCGCCTTAGATGGGTAATGAGAATAAAGTGAATCATAGACTCCGAGTCTCAAGACTCTTCCTTGTATCATCACACGTATTCCTTTTCTAATGCTACATCGTGTGATAAATATTGAACCTATTGTAATGGATGTGATCGTTAGGCATATATGAGTGCTGATTGTGAGCGGATAATTGTAATGACTGAATGTAAATGAGACGATTAATTACGTGGTTCATCTTTAAGGCCTACATCCACAGATGGAGTGTTTCACTATGTGTAAAATGTGTTACAAGAATAGCCGAATGGCTTTGAGGTCTAAACAGGTCTGCGTAGCAAATGGAGGCATTACTTGCTCTCCATATTTCTCTCTCTCCTATCTCCTCTGTGTTGGATTGTCCGTCCCCCGGTGGGAGGGGGGTATTTATAGAGGTTCCCCATGGGGTCCATTCTAAGGCCAGTTGGAACCTTATATTCTTGTGTTCTGTGCCGACTACGCAGATATCCTTGCGTGCTATGGTTTTTCTGCGTAGTCTTCTTGAACGCGCAAGGCATTCTGCGGTCTCTCCATAGACAAGTTGACGCGTGTATTACTGAAGGGCAATAAATACGGGTGGTCGGGATATTTGTGGCCGCCAGACATCTGCTCTCTTCCCCTGTCTTATCTTCGTCAGATTAAGCATTCCTAACCGTAGATCTTGGATCTTCTTAGGGATGGGGTAAAGTGATGCTCGGGTTGTATTTTAGTACTCCGCAGGGTCATCATGCTCCCGTGCTCCTCGATCCTTGTCCGTTGGATATGATGGACTTCTGAGTTATCTATCCGCGGCTCTTCCAGCGTCTGTCCTCCACGTGTGGCTTTGCTGACACGTGTTGAAAGATAAAATATGTATATACACTCAAAATGAAGCAGAGAGATTAGTCAACAAGAAGAAGCAAAAAGAGGTGAGGAGGATCAACAGGAGCATCCTGAGATCACATGAGGAAACCCAAAATCAAAGACACTCACTATTTGTTGTCATGGTGCATATTCATGTGATCTCAGGTCGCCCCTGCTGAACTTTCCCTCACTCCCAAGATGATTGAGCAAAATAAGAGAATTTTTTTCATTTTTATACACCACTAGTGGCACTGAGTAACAAACAGGATGGTTGAGCAAGACCCAACTGTATGAATCAGGGTGAGTTCTTCAGTACTAGACTATTCCTTCCCAACTCCTTGTATGTATTTGATAACTGTCAGTACTTCGGTTCCATGTTCGTTCTATTGCTTATAGGGGACATGCTTTGTTCACCTGATAATGGTAGTTTTGGTGAATTCGCATAGAGTACTATAGCTAGCTAACTAGATAAAATTTTGTACTTAGTTAACCACAAGTTAGTAGATTACAATTACAAAGGAGATTCCAATGGTTGTGTCGGGTACTTAAATCCTCAAAAAACAGCGCAGAAGAGGAAAGACATTCATTACAAATACTGAAATGGCATGTTGTTCAAGTGACAACCTCCTGTAGACCTGTGATGTGTATGATCCCCGACAGACATAATTTCTGAGTGCGCCCTGTTATGCAATAAGTGGAGTCGACTCGTTTGACCCTAAACTCTAATGAAGTTTCACTCCGTCTCTATGTAGATGACAAAGCTTGTAGAGGCTATAGAAAAGATCAGTGCCCATGAAATCTGACAAAGCACCATATCAGCCGTGCTAGTTTAGATTGACAGCTAATCTTGCAGCAGTGTGATTGGCTGGAAACTACACACATAAACCAACATGCTTTATTTGTAGAGTCCATTTGCTATAACATCTGTTATTAAAAAATCTCAGCTGTAAACATTTTGCAACTTAAAAATGCTAAATTTACGCACCCATTCTGAGACAAACTAGTAAGCCCAAAGTGGTTAGAATTCACAATAACACCTAGCAGTAAACCGTTCATTCCTCTCTTTGTTATATGGTTGTTTTCTGAAGAAACAACCATTGACAATCATGGATTTATCGAAAATCATGAATTCAACGACAATATTTCTGGACACAGCGACAATCTTGAATAATTGTTCTCGATATTTTGGTTTCGTCAACGAAGCGAAAGAACTCAAGGATCTTAATGGAACTTTATGGGAAGTTCAACCACTTGCCATGAATAAAAAGTCGAGCATATGGTACGGAGATAATCCTTTCAACTATTCAATTCCGGTTTTCTTGGCTCAAGCTTCTATCACAGCTTTTGCAACATCAGCCATGAAATTTGCATTGGAACCCATGGGAGTGACTTCTTTTGTCGCTCAGATGATCGTAAGTAAGATTAATCTCTCCCTCGTCCATGCCCTTGCATTTTTCTGATGAAATGTAAACGCGTATCTAAAATGATTTATTGGTTTTTTGATACATTGTGTGGAACAGGGAGGTCTACTTATAGGTCCTTCGTTTTTGGGGAAAACAGAATTATTCGCAAAAAAATTGTTCGCCAATGCATCTTTATATATATTGGAGACAGTTCAGTACTTCGGTTCCATGTTTTTTTTGTTCCTTATTGGAGTGAAAACAGATATAAGTATGGTAAGAAAATCAGGAAAAATGGCATTGCTGGTAGGATTCCTTAGCTTCTGCCTACCTTTCGTCCTTGCGACCTTAGTGGCTTATATTTTAGTGAAAGATAAAATACATTGGGTGCCCAGAGAAATACTCGAATCTCTCCCTTATATTGCAGGATTAACATCCCTGAGTTCACCTCATGTCATCAATAGCTTCCTGGCTGATCTAAATCTCCTAAACTCCGAACTTGGCCGAATAGCCATGTCCGCGTCCATGATCAGCGGAGGCTGCAGCTTAATTTCCGTCTTCTTAGTTTTAACATTTAAACAGAGCGAACTTTCAAAAACTCCAGAGAATATTATGTGGACACTTTGCAGTTGTTTAACAATCATCATAATTATCATCTACGTTATACAACCCATAATGCTATGGGTGCACAAACGCCATGATGACGCAGCAGTCAAGGAAGAGTCCCTGTTTTTCATATTTCTTACGGTTTTGGTTTCTTCGCTGGCCGGTGAGATTGTTGGGCAGCATTATTTGGTAGGTCCGTTGCTTCTGGGTCTGGTTGTTCCAACTGGACCGCCGTTGGGAGCTGCAATAGAAGATAAACTCGATTGTTTTGTTACGGGTATACTAGTGCCAGTGCTTGTAATTTCCAGAGCATGCCCATTCATGCTGTCCGAAATAAGAAGTTCAACTTTTGTGGTCGTTCAGTTACTGGCATTCTTCAGTTTCGTTGGGAAGTTCTTTGGAACTATAGTAACTGCTATCTATTCCGAAATGCCTATCCAAGATGCTCTAATTCTAGGACTTGTCATGAATGTCCAAGGTGTACTGGACATACAGATATGGGTGCGAGCAATGGGTCTTAAGGTAATTAAACATCTCTATGGCTCAGTCTTTTGTTTTTCTTGGATGTTTCTTATTCTTTACCTACTTGCAGCTTATTGACAGGGAAATTTACGGAAGTCTGGTTCTTACGATGCTGATCATGACCGGCTCAATCTCAGTCATTGTCAAATTTCTCTATGACCCCTCAAGAAAATATATAGGTTACAAAAGAAAAACCATCCAGCACTCCAAACCCAACGTAGAACTTCGAATTCTTGCTTGTGTCTACCACGAAGAGAATGTCCCAAGCATTGTCAATCTCCTTGAAGCTTCCAATGCAACAACATACAGTCCCATCTGCGTCTACACCCTTCACCTAATCCAACTTCAAGGCCGTGCAACACCTTTACTGATCACTCACAAAACAAACCCTACCGATCCTTCGGAAATGAACCCTACAACCCGAATCATCAAGTCCTTTACATCATATGCACATCACAACAGGGGAATAGTTTCAGTGAGTTCCTTCACAGCCATCTCACCATATAATACAATGCATGACGATATTTGCTCACTAGGTTTAGATAAAAGAACCTCCCTGATAATTATACCCTTTCACCACCAACCAGCTATTCTTACACAGTCCAAGTCCACAACAGCGATTCGAAGAGTAAACATAAACGTTCTCAAGAAGGCACCTTGTTCTGTAGGTATACTAATTGCCAAAGGTCCAACCAAACCCCCTAGCCTTGGCGGTATGAATTGTAATAGCTCTCCATCAAATGTAGGGGTTATATTCTTGGGCGGTCCGGATGATCGCGAGGCATTGGCTTATGGTGCTCGAATTGGAGATGACATTAACGTAAAGTTGACAGTAATTAGATTCATGCATTCTGGTGAAAGGAACCAGCAAAAGTCAAAAGAGAAGAGGAAAGATCAAGATACAGTAAATGGGTTTAGGCTTCAAACTGCAGGTTCCAAGAATGTAGAGTATATAGAAGAGATGATAAAAGATGGAGTACATCTTATTTCGAGTATTAAAGGAATCGAAAGCTCGTTCGAGCTTCTAATTGTTGGAAGAGAACATGGCAAAGTATCATCAAAACTATTGGAAGCTTTTAATGAATGGAATGAATTCCCGGAATTAGGGGTTATAGGTGACATGCTTGTTTCTTCCGACTCAAAAACGTCCGGGTCTATATTAGTCATGCAACAACGACCACAAAAGAAGAAGAAGCAAAAAAAGTCGAGCAAATGTCAAAACATCCTAGCATTGTGTAAAAATTAGTCGAATTTACTTTTTACAGTTTTTTAATTTACCTTTTTTTTCAATGTTTTCTCAGTTTTTTATCCTGACGTTTTTACGGGCCAACAAAAAGATTTAGGGGCCAACATTTTATGCCCAGCCAAAGGCATTAGTTAAGGGGCACCCTATTTTATATTAAAGTTACCTAAATGCCTTTCTATTAAAACAAAATAAAAACCAAATTCACAACACTTCCTCCCATTTCCATTTCAACTCTTCTTCTTCTCTTCATATTCTCTCCCGATTGTGGAGGAAAAAAAATATTTCCCCCTTGTTCTTCAATTCATTGCATCACCGTCGTGAATCGTAAAATTAAAACATCGTCAAGTCGTTTATAAAACAATGGATAAGGGTAATGAACCCCACAGACCTAAAACCAAAAACGTTCCTCACGGTATCGATCCTAAAATTGGGATTTTAGCAAGAAATAAAGAGGTTGTTGCTGAAAATGGCGAAGAACGCGACGAAGACGAAGCCGCGGATGTAGTTGGTGGTGGCGATTCTGATAGTCTAACACTCCGACAACTTCAAATGGCCCCAATTAGGTAAGACTCTATCAATTTTAGAAAAAAAAATTTCTTTTTAATTCGACGAATCGAGATTTTTTTTTCTAGGGTTTTCTGCTATTTACCCAGATTCGGGAGTTAATCATCTAATTTGACTTCCGAATGTATTTTCTTCATTTCTCAAGAACATCGACAGTATTCAGGAGTTATAATTGTTGGTTGTCTTTCGAATATGTTTGGCCATATGTTCCTGTGTACCAAATGGAAATAATCGGTAGTTTAATGAATTTTTTTTCTTCCGAATATGTTTATGTAGAGACACAGTAATCGGTAGTACACTTACTACCGAATATATAATTATGATGAAAAATTATAAAAAAATGTGATTTATGAAAAATCCCATTTTGGGGCCAGCATATATTCGGAAGAGAATATAAAGTTTTATACCTTTGATTGTATAGGATGAAAAATTTAGAGTTTCTGAACTCCAATTGATGCATATTCGGTTTATAATATACATATTTTTCTTCCGGTTGTTTTATATTCGGGAACAAGATAATCGTGTGACTTCCGAATGTGTGCATTCGGGTTCTATTTGTGTACTTTGTCTTCCGATTGTTTAGTTTTGTAAACATTGATCCTTTTGTTGTTGTTTAGACAAAGTCGAGCTAAGCAAGGCCTAAAAACAGGCGACTTAGGGCCTCGTTGAGCAGGGAGAAAGTCGGTGACAACTAGTGCTAGGAAAGAAAGGAGTGCCAATGATAATTCAAGTGCTCAACAAAGTGTAGAACCACAAGGCAGCCAACAAGGTGTGCAACCAAGTGCTCAACAAGCCACTCAACAAGGTGTAGAACCAACTGGTCCACAAGGCAGTGAACAAGATGTGCAACCAAGTGCTCAACAAGGTGTAGAACCAACTGCTCCACAAGTTACATCCCACCATGAAATTGAACCAATTGATCCAGTGCCAAGATTTCAAGAAGAAGGACAACCAAGTGGTACCCAAAAAGCCAAAAAAGCCAACAAATGAAAAGAAGGTGGAAAGAAGGATATTGCTAAGAAAGCATCACATCTTGTCCCTTAGCACTTGAAGGTGAAGAATATTCCAACATGCATAATTCTTGGGCTATCGGCGGATGGAGGAAAATTGATGTTTGGCTACAAAGACTCCTGGGCCAAAGAAATATACGAAACAGAGGTAATAATAATCGTATATTTTTTAATAATGTATTGTTTATGTGTTTTATCGTAATAGTTGTGTTAATGGTTTTTGTATGTACTTTAAAAAAAAATCGTGTGTTTAATAGTATCATGAAGACGCGGTTCGTTTACTCAAACCCACCGCCGCACCAACAAAATGCTTGACTGGCCTTATCCGGTGAATATGAAAGGTGAAAAAGCGGGGGTCTAACAACCACACCCAATATTTCGATTAGCAATCTGTATGGACAACTCCGAGTTGTTTTCTAGAGAATCAACTATACAGTTAGACTCAACCAATAAAAAATACTCAAGTAGTTATTATCTCAATCTCTCAATTTGATTTACTTAAGCAAATACAATTCGCGAGTCTTAATCAAAGAGATATAACTTGGATGGTACCAACGACCAATATCCAAGTGTCAATCAATTTAAATCAATAACCAATAAGGTCGGATATTCTAATTGATTGAACAACGCACAAACTGTATTATTTCAATTATATAACAAAATATAATGCGGAAAAGGAATAACACAGACTCCAGGATTTTGTTAACGAGGAAACCGCAAATGCAGAAAAACCCCGGGACCTAGTCCAAATTAAACATACACTGTATTAAGCCGCTACAGACACTAGCCTACTCCAAATTAACTTCGGTCTGGACTGTAGTTGAACCCCAATCAATCTCACACTGATCCAAGGTACAGTTATGCTCCTACGCCTCTGATCCCAGCAGGATATTACACACTTGATTTCCTTAGATGATCTCACCCACAACCAAGAGTTTCTACGACCCAAAGTTGAAGACTTTAATAAACAAATCTGTCTCACACAGAAAAGTCTACAAGATAGATAAATTCGTCTCCCACGAATAAACCTAAGAGTTTTGTTCCGTATTTTGATAAATCAAGGTGAACATGAACCAATCAATAAAACCAAACTTATATTCCCGAAGAACAGCTCAGTTTTATCAATCACCTCACAATAAACTTAATCGACGCAGCGAAGAAGATTATTGAGGAATCACAAACGATGAGATGAATATGTTTGTGATTACTTTTATATCTTGCCTATCAGAGATAGAAATCTCAAGCCAATTATTACAATTGTACTCGTATGATAGAAACAACAAGATTAGATAACACAACTATAAGAAAAGTAGATCGGTCTGGCTTCACAATCCCAATGAAGTCTTTAAGTCGTTAACCTGGTTTTAGAATAAGAAAACCAAAGGTTAAAGGAGAATCGACTCTAGATTAGCAAACTAGTGTCATACAGAATATGTGGGGAGTAGGTTTCCAAGTTGCTAGAGTTATCCCTTATATAGTCTTTCAAATCAGGGTTTGCAATCAATGTTATCTTGGTAACAAAGCATTTAATATTCACCGTTAGATGAAAACCTGATTAGATACAAGCTAATATTTCTCAACCGTTAGATCGAAAACTTAGATTTTCATACACACATGTACTTGACGATTTTGGGTTTGTGTAATCGTACCCAAACGTGTACAATAGTTGGTTCAATACTAGTTAACCAAATGGTTAGCCAAATGATAGCTTTCATATCAACCATATTATTCTTCACCATAACTAGTACAAATGACTCAAATGAACTAGTTAGAGAGTTGTTCAATTTCTATGAGATCTCATGTACTACATAAGACACAATTCAAGCAAAAACGATTTGATTCACTTGAATCGATTCATGAACTATAAAGCCACGGTTTGAAATAGCATTCCTTAGTTTATTAAGATAAGTTCACAAACATCGTTTTTAGACATAACCACTCAAGTTCGCAGATTGGGTTCGCGGACTCAAGTTAACCGGTTGGAGTTCACAAATTCCAGCAGGAATTCTCGGGTTCGAGAATTTCAGTCAGTCCGCGGACTGAAACCGAGCTATAACTCCAGCAGAAATTCTCGGGTTCGAGAACTACCCAAGTTCGCGGACTGAGTTGGCTGCTCAAGTTCCGGTTTCACTTGATCAACAAAGTTCGTAAACTTTAGTTCAAGTGCTAAGGACTTATACATATATATGTTACCATAACAATGTTTATATCCCCCAATGGTTATATTGTCTAAACTCTCATTTCAATCATTGAAACATTCTCAGAGGGCATTATATAGTTGTTATTCACAAACTATTTTTCGTCAGAGCGATTTCCAAAATGATTGAAACATAACATGACTTTCTTCACTAGGTAAAGATAAACTTAGCTAAAGCGAAAGATTTACCTACACATATTTCGAGAAATAGATAAGCGAGATATACTCAGCTCGAAATATCACATGTGTATATTCTTAGTCTATATAGTAATACAACTTTTGTCTCAAGATAAGAGATAGAGTAGATAGAATTTTGAGTGATAGATATGTTCAAGTCTCCACATACCTTTTAGTCGATGAAGATCCACTAGTTTCTTGAGTAGTCCTTCGTCTTGTATGATGATTTCCATGGAGTTATTGAGCTCAACTACACTTTCTATCCTAGTCCGAGACCTTAGATATAATAGACTAGAAATAAAGACTTTATAGTTTTGATCACTAACATTGACAAACATGCTAGAGATAGAAACGCATTCAAGTTCGACCGAGCAATGCTCTAACAAAAGGTTCAAGATAATTGTTGCCAACTCGGGGTTAGCTAATGCTGCCGAGAATTCATTATTGGAACATGATCGTGTAGATATATCGGCGTTCGTGGAGAGAATGTATCCTGAGACCGATACCTTCCATACGCTGTTTGGGGAGATGACGATTACCCCGGATGATGTTGTGCAGATTCTTAACCTTCCTAACCAAGGCACAACTGTGAAGTTGAACTACACAAAGCAGTTAAGTTGGGTACAACTTTATGTTCTATCTAAAAAGTGTTTAGCTTGGGATCAGTGTAGTTAATCTCGGCCGTTTCGGCCGAGATTCCGGTAATTTTTCCGTTTTCGGTTATCCAGCGGACGGTTTCACATTTCTCGTCGAAACGAAATATGGCCGAGATTTTCGATGATTCGGATGATTTCTCGGACGATTATTCACCGGTTTTCTCGGTGACATATACAAATACTAACATTTTACAGTTGCTACAAATCTATAATATTAATAAATCCTACCATATGGATGTGTTCGTCAAATAATTCAAACTAAAAATTTAAAATTGATCAAATCATAGCAACTTATAACTAGATTTCATTCACTAATAACAATTAAATTAAAAGATCTCGATTGATTACGGTAGAGGAGAACCTTTATAGGTTTAGATTGTTTAGTATTCTGGAAAAAAAAAATTCTATCATGTTTGCGAATTTAGCCTAGAGAAGAAAAGACTTATAAATACTATTTTTTTTGTTGGTGTCCGTAGCCATTGAAAACCGATGCCTACAAGATAATCCAGTGATGATCAATTGAGAATGGAGAAGAGAGATAATGGGGTATTTTGATTAGTTGAAGAGAAAGAGCAGGAGGAGAGACGATGAAAATGAAGATTTTTTTATTTCATTCCACTCACGCATGGGTGGAAACGTGGAGTAACTACACTGAGTATGACATCCATATGGTACTTTGTTTTGGGGTTTATGACACCTGTTCGGTTTGGGTAGGGACAAATGGTGGGAAAGAAACAAGGTATAGTAGCTAATTATACATTTAATAAAAGTTTAAACCAGTGCTTATTTCCTAATTTTTAGAATTTTAACCCCTCCCAAGAGAGAATCTCCCCGAGATAAAATTGTAACAACATACCAGTTATGACCGAGACAAACCGAAATTCGGTATTAACTATATTGATCTTAATATATGTATAAAAGTTGGAACCGAGATTACACCGAAATTTGGAAACGAAATCTGCCCGAGACAACACTGTACCAGTGTCTCTCTCGGGACCGAGACAAACTGTAATCCGAGATAAACTACATTGGTTGGGATGAAGAGACAACAACAAAAGAGTTTAAGAGGCATGCAAGTTCCAGAACAAGACAGATTAACATTACCGTTTTTATGAATATGTTCCGAGGCACCTTGGATAAAGAACAAAAGGGAACGTTAACTGATGAGCAAGTGAATCACGCAACAACAACATATCTCCTTTATGTATTGGGATGTGTCATTTTCCTCAATACTTCTGGCAACCGGATCGACGCCAACCTTATACAACCTTTGGATCCTCTCCATGAAGTCGGTGACTACTCTTGGGGCACGGCATGCCTAGCATTCTTGATGGAAGAGTTGAGAAAGGCGTCGAGGTGAGGAACTTGCCAAGTTGTCGGGAACGTTTCTCTATTGCAGGTTCTTTTTTAACTCTATAAGTCAATCTAGAGTTATTTGGTAGACAATACATATGATGCATATTCCGAACTCCAAATGATTCATATTCGTTAGAATATACATGTTTTTAACTTCCGAATGTCTTGTATTCGGAAAAAAATTACATAGTTTTACTTCCGATTTCTATAAGTCAATCTAGAGTTATTTGGTAGACAATACATATGATGCATATTCCGAACTCCAAATGATTCATATTCGTTAGAATATACATGTTTTTAACTTCCGAATGTCTTGTATTCGGAAAAAAATTACATAGTTTTACTTCCGATTGTTTAGAATCGGAATTTAGTCTTGGCAAATTAGTACCGAATATATAGGCCAAGATACTATATTTTACTGAACTCCAAATGATGCATATTCGTTAGGACATGATCCAATTATTATGTCCGAATGTTTTTTATTCGGAGACACGTTACTTAGTTTGAATCTGGATTATATAGAATCAGAACCTTATGTTGGGAAATTACTTCCGAATATATAGGCAAAAAACCATAGGTTACTGAACTCCAAATGAAGGATATTCGGTAGGACATACACATTTGTTGCGTCCGAATGTTGAGTATTCGGAAACATGTAAGTTAGTTGTTCTTCCGAATATATAGAATCGGGGATTATTTGTTGTGAAATACTACCGAATATATAGGCCACAAAAATAAATTTTACAAAACTCCAAATGATGCATATTCGGTAGGACATATACATTTTGTACTTCCGAATGTTTCTTATTCGAAAGTCACCATCTTCCGAATATATATATTCGGGTGCAATTAATGTACATTTGGTTCCTATTGTTAATAATATATTTATTAACACTTGGTTTCTTATCCATATAGGCATGGATCTATGACCACTTCCCTATCCTGAAGTTGGCCGGAGAGAACCCGTAGTGGCGCAAAGGTACTCCTAGAGGAACAAAGTATATCTTCGAAGACAACCGTTCTAGGACAAAATAGCAGCAGTTGATTCGCATGAGGGAGATTTTGGACCAATTGAAGGCCTCAGATGTATGCTTTGATCCATTCAAGGAAGATCGAGCTAGTATCCATATAAATGTTCGGTCGGACTTGTACCTTTATTTTGGACCGTTGTGGCACCCCACAGGATATGTGTTGTACAACCCATCTAGGGTAATGCGACAACACGGGTATATACAACATCAACCAATGGAGGAAATCAAGGATTACTACAAATTGAAGACGGAGTTGTGCTCTTCTAGTGGTGACAATATGACGATAGTTCAAAAAGGCCCACCTACTATTCTTGATAACTGGGATAAGAGGACTGAGTTCATTATCAACACTGGTAGTAGACCTTCCACCCGAGGTGATACAAATTCTCCAGGCTATATGATTTGGTATATGAACGTATCACATCCTTTGGTTATCCGTGAAGTAAAATCCAAGAGTACTTTGGCGGGTTCCAGTTATATTGTATCATCAAAGACAAACAAACTGGTTATGATAGACTGGTGCGTATTCTTATAACTTTTTTGATGTTATGGCTATATATTTTTTTATGTAATAACCGTTTGATGTTATGTCATTATGTTTAAAATTAGGTGAATAGGTTCAAGCGTGTTTCCAAAATGTTAACTGCATGCATTAAGAAGGGATATCCCGTGCTAGTTGAAAAGATACAAAAGGATGGAGACCTAGTTGACAATATCAATAATGAAGATTATGCAGCAGAATTTGGGGAGAAATCCACGAAGAAGCATAAGGATAAGATGGTAGTATCAAAGATAGGTAAAAGAACTCGAGCTTCTACTAGCGCTCCAACGGAAGGTGCTGAAGCTGCAGGTCCTCAAACTCGTTGTCGTGCAAGACTTGGAGGCATTCACGGTCGTAAATTAAAATCAAAGACTAAATGAATGATAAATTTCTGTTTTATAGTATTTATAGTTTGTGTTGGATTATATCGTTTTTAAGGTTAGGATCGGATTTAAAGTTCTTAAATCACGTTATGGTTTGTGAATGGTTTGTTTGATGGATTATGAATGGTTATTTTTATGGATTATGAATGGTGCATTTCGAAATTCGAAGGATTATGGTCGTTCCAAAATGCCAAAAACCTTTGGATTTTGTCAGATTTGGATTGTTGAGGCAACATACATTCGGGGTTTTATTTATTTTATTTACGTCCGATTATGATAAGTTCAAAACCAGAGAAATCTATAATTTTCCAGAAGTCCAAATTTTGAGCCATCATCGTATATTCGGTAGTTAAAATCAATGACTTATCCTCCGAATATGACAAGTTCAAACCCACCCACGCCATGGATCTAAGTAGTTCTAAAGGCCATTATAGAGGGTTAGCCAATACATTTAGAGGCTTTTTTTTATTTTATTTACGTCCGATTATGACAAGTTCAAAACCAGAGAAATCTACATTTTTCTAGAAATCCGAATTTTGGGCCATCGTATATTCAGTAGTTAAAATGAACGACTTATCCTCCGAATATGACAAGTTCAAAACCACCCACGTCATGGCTCTAGGTGGTTCCAAAGGCCATTAGAGAGGGTTAGCCAATACATTCGGAGGTTTGTCTTTTTTATTTACGTCCGATTATGATAAGTTCAAAAACAGAGAAATCTACATTTTTCTAGAAATCTAAATTTGAGCCATCGTATATTCGGTAGTTAAAAGCAATGACTTATCCTCCGAATATGACAAGTTCAAAAACCCAAAAGAAGCAATGGGCGTTCCAAAATGCCAAAACCTAAGGATTTTTGGAGAATTGGAATTTTGCGCCACTCTATATTCGGAGGTTTCGATGCCATGTTTGACTTTCAATTGTAGAAATTCTAATGTGCTGATCATTCACATGATGCGTACACTCGTGTTACTATTATTTCCCTCGTGACTCTTATAGAAGACAATCTTGAAAGGGCATCTGATTTTCTTTGTATTGCTTCAGTATTTCCTCTGCGTTTTCCTTACGTACTTACTATTCTTTCCCTCGTGACTTTTTCGTTCCCCACCACGCTCACAAATCATTTCAAATCGAGTATCACCCACATGATTGTTTTGAACTACAACACACATGTTCTCTTTTTCCTTGGTCATAAGCCATTCCTTTGCCTCCTTCTTACTTACAAATGACTAAACACGAATATAACAAAACAAATATCATAAGTATAAGCATTTAACATACATATTTGAATAATATTAATAATAATAAGAACGGGCCCTAGCTCAGCTGGTCATCCCCGTTCCCCGAAGTTTCATGCGTTTCAGGAGGTCCCAGGTTCAAGTCCCCAATGGCGTAATATTGCAGGAATTAACATGGAAGATAGTGTTAGTTTGCCCCCTTGTGACACAATCTCGCCCCCCCTCCTGCTTCGGCTCCCCTTGGCAAGGTTACCCATGAGGCTCACTGGTAGGCTAGCACATCAACCTGTTCAATTAATGTAGTAGTATGTCGTTGGAGCCTAGCTTGTTAGGCTTCCAACTAGTTTCATGTAATAATATTAAATAATTATTAAAAAATAAAATAATAATAATAATAATAATAATAATAGTGATGAGTATACCAAATTGTTTGCATAGTGTAGGGAAGTATCGGGCCTCAAATAGAAATTATCAACAACCGCTACAACGGCCTGCAAAATGAAGCAACATGTTTTACTATAACAATCAGAAGACATTCGATAAGTTTTACAACCGATTGTAATATAATCGGAGTAATACTGTATTATGTGCCCAAAACTACCGATTTTAATAGAAAGATTTAGACAGTCTCCTGAGTACAAAAACAATACTTATCGGAAGATATATATCTGGTAATACTTCCGAATATAAACAATCGGAAGGTCAAGTAATAAATTTTCCTCCGATTTTCACAGAAGAAGATTACAATTTTTAAAAGTTTGCGAAAATTTAATTTTGGGGCCAATGATATATTCAGTAGTTAAATAAATTTAAAATACTACCGAATGTAAAAGATAAGAATATTGAGTTTCATAGTTTTGAGGATTTCGTTTTTGGTGCCATTTGGTAGTAAATATACTATACATAATTACCGAATGTAGATATTTTGAAAAATCAATTTGGGGGTTTTCAAACATTCGGTAGTAATAGACTTTATTAAAACTATCGAATGTAAATATTTGGTACTTAGTAGGTAATATTCGGTAGATATGTGGATACATTAGCTACCGATTCTGGGTAGTTCATGGCGTTAAATGCATGATTAATCGAGTTTTCTTGTTTACGAACGCATACAAACGCATTCAAAGTGGGTATTGAGTTTCTTAACACAATACTTGGAAGTTTGATGCATCATTAGCTTCGATCTCGGGTGATTCTCCATTTTCTTCCATGAAAGCGTCGTCTAGGGTTTCCTCTCCATAAAAGTTTGGATCATTCAACATATACCCCAAATCGCCTTCTCTAAACGGTCGTGAACCTTCAACATTATGTTCTTCACGATCATTCTCATCTTCTTCTTCATATCCATCCATTTTTGTTGCTTATTTCTAAAAAAATGGGTTTTCCCCTTTTTTTTCCTTCTTCTTCTTCTCTATAGCTCTATAACTCTAAAATGACAACAAATGAAAAAAGGGAAACACATTTCTTCCAAATACTACAACGTCTATATTCGGACGAAAAATGTTTTGTTTTTTGCTACCGAATGAATTCGGTAGATAAATATCTTTAATTATCAACCGATTATGTGAGGGTAATTTTGCCATTACGAATTACGCAAGATAAGGGGTGGATTCATTTTACGTTTGAGTGACCCTATTTTATTTTATTTTTGACCCCTAAATTCTTTTTGTTGGCCCCTTAAAACGCCATTTATGTCTCTAGTCATGTATGTAAAAAAAAAAAATGAAAGTTTTAGAGAATTTCGCGAGAATAGCCAAACGTTGGAAGTACGGATGGGGTTCACTCTATTAATTTCCAACAACATCTGGACCACCTGAAAAATATTAGTATAACTTAGTTCACTTCTTGATATTGGTATTTGTAGGTGTAAATTATCCACAGATCCAGGTGGCAACATCTTAAGCCTTGATGCACCTAAAAACGAAGGGACGCGAAGCATAGAAGGAAGATCAGCAGGCGCGAGATTTGAGGAGTCACGTGGATCGGGTGTGATCGTTCCACAGCTGTCGGACAAGACTTAACCCCATATTTCTGACAAATATGACAAGAAAAGACAGGGTGGGTCAAACGAGGTGCAACGGTCATAAGGATAAGAAAATATGTGTCACATCGGCCCATCGCTGAGGAGACAGACAAGACGGGCGACATCGTGTCGAAAGAACACCAGAAGAGGTCGGCTCGGGCAAGGAATAGACGAAGGAATCAAGATGCATCGGCCATATGCGTGGAAGAAGGGGCGACGTAAGAAGGCCCGATCATAGAACTTCATAAAAGATGTAACATGACCCACACCCTAACTTGGTTGTATGGAACTTCTTATATAAATAGAGTGACTTGTATCCAAGAGAGGCAGGTTGTAATGGAGAGAGGGAGAGACTCAAGTTTTCACCAAGGAGAAGAAAGTGAGAAGTAAGTTCATCTTTGTAAAGGAAATCCGACTAAGAGCAACACCTTTGTAACACTTTGAAGTAATAAGATTCACCCTTTCACCCCCGTGGATGTAGGTAATCATACCGAACCACATATATCTTGTGTTCATTGTTAAGTGTTTACTTTCATTCGACTTGAGTAGAAGCTTTCTATCCTTTGGATGTAGTTGGTAGTAAAATGCATCTACATTCTGGCGCCGACTAAGGGGACACGACTAAGATCTCCGGATACCTTGCCATGGAAACCTTCAGAGACGATCAAAAACTCCTAAATACACGTTAATGTGTTGTGGTTGAAGCTACGATGAACTCTGTTGGCCGAAATAATATTTGATTTGAGTCATTTGTTGTGCATGTAAAGATAGAACAGTTGTAGTGTCTTCGAAAGTAACAGTTCTCGAATTTTCTTCGCCCGTCAACAGTTCGATCAGCAAAGAATCTTCATAAGCTCACCAGCGACTAACAGTTCGGGTTAGAAGCTAGATGAAGAATCTGTTGAAAGGACGACTGTTTGTTTCTGATAGTTGAGTGATCTGTGATGTCAATCAAGTCGTTCTATAGCTACGGAATGGAGTTTAGCGTTTAGATTTACCAAGAGTACAAGATTTATATATCTCCTAGTGTGTTAAGATGCTAACCGATTAGAGATTTTGCCGGCGGTGTAACATAGGTTGTCGGAAAGGTCATGATTAGGTCTCAAGAAAGTGGAGCCATTACAAACTTAGTTTGAGTCTTGGGGTTGTGTGCCGTACCATTTAAGCATCATGTGCATAAATTCAATAATTTGGAGCATGTAGAACAAATGACAAACTAACTTAAATGCATAGGTCGGGTAACGAAAGCGATGTCGTATGGAGAGATAAGGACGAATGAGAAAAGATTGACACAGATTCAGCGTAGGATCAAAATAGGATAGATAGGTGGACCCACCTGAGTAATAGGAAGAAATTTTGTCAACAAGGGCATGCGTAGTAGTATTGGTGGTGTCAGTCGAACCTTTTGGGTCTCTTGTTTGAGCTTATGTTCTAAAAGTCAAGTCAAAGTAAGGTGTTCTTTGTATTTGCTGACGTAGGTTGGGGCGATACTTGGATGACTGCGCGAAGTACTCGATGGCTAGCAATTCAGGAATGAGAAAGATGTTGAGGAATCGTACAGTAACTAGCAGCAGCATGCAGGCAGGGGTAACTGGGCCGAGGCAAGAAGACAGTCGACAACCACCGCACGAGGAATCTCACGCATCTGCGCGAGGAATGCCAACCGTCGATGAGGAGGTCGATCTGGGGCTAGACGATAACACCCTACCCTTGGACCAAGTTATTTTGACTCAGAGAAGAGTTAAACAAGTTGATGGGCTCATAGCTTCAAACACCGATGACGATGAGGTAGCGCTTGCAGCACAAGCCCAGAGATAAAGAGCAAGGAAGTAAGTAGAGTACCAGGAAGCCCTAGCGAAAGAGCAAGAGCGTCTCAGGCAGATTCAGCTGGGACGAGGAACATCTAGCAACATCGGCCCAACACTTGTTCACACGGCTGGCCACATAACCGGTCCGATAATACCCCTACCACCCCCTTCTGTACAGCCTCGGCCACACAACCCAAATGGGCATTCTAGTCATGAAAGCACGGACCCGACATTATTGGCCATTTTGGAGAGTCAAAGGAGACAAGAAGCGGCACTAAGAGAGCTCCAGCAACGAAACCTCGCTTTGGAATATGAGAACTATCAGTTGAGGAATCAGGGAACCCGATCAAGAGGCTCGTCCATCCGAGGAACATCGATCTATCATGACCGATCAAATCACGCACCACCTATGATGGGGCCGAGCAACCCTAATCAATCCGGCCGATCAGGACAGCCACCATCGCCTCCGGTACCCCACACGCAAATATATGTGCCACCCGAGGACTCGTCAACTGATGAGGAAAGGCGAGGTAGAGACAGGAGATATGAACGAGCGACAGAGGCCAAATTCAAGGAATTGGTGGCAAAAATCAAAGAGCTCTCGGGCGGAGGCGAAGAGAACAAATTGGAAGAAATCATGAGCGAAGCTGAGAAGACGCCCTTCTCTCAAGAACTTGAACATATGTCGTTCCCACCAAAGTGTACATTACCTACATTTCCTTCTAGGTTCGACGGAACAGGAGATGCGATCGAGCATCTGAAGATGTACACCATGTCGCTAATCCAATGGAAGAACAACCCGGTAGTCATGTGTAAATTCTTTCCAGCCAGCCTGGAGGGCGAGGCATGGGACTGGTTCTATTCGCTTCCACCTGGGTCGATTAATGGGTATGAGATGTTAGTTGAAGCCTTCCTTGAGACCTACATGCACAACAGTCGACCTCGGCCTAGATTGAACAAGTTGTTTAACCTCGCCCGAAGATTCAGGAAGCCCTTAAGAACCCTGACCGATAGGTGGAGGAAGCTATGTACTGACATTGGGAAGGTGCCGGTAGATCAGGCCATCTTTGGGTTTGAAAACGCGTTAGGGAGATCGGACCCCATATGAATAGCCATGTTCTCCGAGAATCCGAAAACATTAAAGTAAATGAGAAAAATGCAGGAGCATTACATCACTTTGGAAGAAATTCAGGCCGAGTCAAGAGATAGAGGAATAAGCTAGTGCTGAAGCGGGTATTGAAGCTAAAGCGGTCATGGACGAGCCTATTAGGAAACCATAAAAGAGATCGGATCCACCCCCGAGAAGCAGTGAAAAGAGAGAGTGGATCGCTAAAGGGAAGAAGCCGAGGAAGGAAGCCCGATCGTATACCCCCCTAAATGCTCCCTTGGAGGAGTTATTCAAGGAAGTCGAGAAGAGAAGCGATATCAACTACCCAGCGTCGAGGGGAGTTCAGTTCCAAGAGACGAGGGAGCACCCCGAGTACTATCACTACCATCAGTATAGGGTCCATTCCACCAACAACTTCCGAGAAGTAAAAGATATCGTTCAACATCTCATCCGATATGGGTATTTGAGGCAATTTATCCGGCACCCACCACAGCCGATAGCAACACCTGATGTACCAATTCATCAAGTCCGCATAGATAGAACAACTCAGTTTCGTGAGTACCATTTAACACTCGGCTATTCAAGACTACACGCTCGGCCCAGTAATTACTTCTAGAATCCATAAAAGGGATCGGGATGGAAAGGAAATATTTAGCGTAGCTAAGGCCCTACCTATGGAGCCTTGGATGATGCAACCCATCTCGTTCTCGGCCAAGGATGTCCCAGCGAATGGACAAGCACACAGTGACCCATTGGTCATCACCTTACTGATCGAAAATTAGGGAGTAAGAAGGATTCTTATGGATAGCGGAAGCTCAGTCGAGGTGTTATTCTATGACACGTTCAGAAGAATGAAACTATCAGACGACATGCTCGTCCCCTCAACGTATCGCATCTACGGCTTCAATGGCACAGTAACTATCCCCAGGGGCGAGGTAACTCTAAGGGTTTCAGAAGGTGGAGGCTTCCTCGACACACTAACTACCTTTTGTGTGGTCGACGTCGCCTCACCTTATGAAGCGATTATCGGGCGGCCATGCATCGCTGGAATTAAAGGGGTAGCATCGGCATACCACCAGAGATTAAGGTTCCCGACCTGCAAGGGAATAGATAAAGTTCAGGGCGACTCCCAAGCAGCACGCCAATGCATGCAAGTAGATGCAAAAATTAATGAGGATCGGCGAGCTCGGCAAAGGCGAGAGAAGAGTAAAGCTGAGGAAGTAAAAGCTGCAAAGGAATTAGAAGAGGTGATTTCACAAGTAGTCATGGCGTATGAGACCCAAGAGAGGGACCCTTTATAGCAATTAAAGGAAGCGGCTATCTTCCGGGAGAACAAATCAAGTTTTTTTTCGAACCAACTAGGGAAGTAAACCTGGGAACGGTAGAGGCGCCAAAGGTAGTAAGGATCGGGATGTTGTTGTCGGACGAACAAGCAAGTCAACTCACGACGGTACTAAGGGAAAACTTAGACGCATTTTCCTTGGAGGTGCGCGATTTGGAGGGAATTGATCCAAATGTCTGCTGTCACCACTTAAAAATTGATCCAAAGTTTAAACCAGTTAGACGAAAAATGAGGCGCATCGCACCATAATTACAGGCAGCAGTCGAGGCCGAGCTAAAGAATCTACAGGAATCTGGAATAATCAGGAAATCTCACTACCCACAATGGATATCTAACATGGTCGTGGTGCCAAAAAAGAAAGGAGGGGTCAGAATATGTATCGATTTCAGCGACTTGAACAAGGCTTGCCCGAAGGACAGTTTCCCCCTCCCCAGCATAGATCAGCTAGTAGAGTCGATATTCGGATACGAGGCGATGACCTTAATGGATGGATACATGGGCTACAACCAAATACCGTTGGCGCACGAGGACCAGGAGCATACTTCTTTCTTCACACCGAGGGGATTGTATTGTTATACCAAAATGCCATTCGGACTTAAAAATGCGGGGGAAACATACCAGAGATTGGTAGGGGACATGTTTGAAGATAAAATTCACGACACCATAGAAGTCTACGTGGACGACATGTTAGTCAAGATTCGTCGTGCTAAGAACCATGTCCGAGACCTTCAGGAGATTTTTCAGAAAATGAGAAAACACAAGATAAATATTAACCCCGCCAAGTGCGACTTTTGGGTCACATCATGGAAATTCTTGGGGTATATCATCACCCCTAGAGGAATAAAAGCGGACCCCGAGAAGGTTCGGGCAGTCCTTGAAATGCCATCTCCCGCGACGGTAAAAGACGTACAGAAACTAAATGGTTGCATAGCAGCATTGGGGCGATTTTTATCACGAGCATGGGAAAAATGCAAGGCCTTTTACGACATCTTGAAGAAAGGAGAAAAATTCCAATGGACGGACGCTAGCGAAGAGGCCTTTCAAAATATCAAGTTGCACCTAGCTAGCCTCCCGGTTCTTCAGAGGCCCGGCCGTCAGAAATTCTCACCCTATACTTAGGGGCGACACCTTATGCCATTAGTGCGGTTCTAGTAAAATCGGAGGGGAATGTGGAGAAGCCAGTGTATTTCACTAGTAAATCATTAAGCCTGGCCGAGAGAAATTATACAAGAATGGAGCAGATGGTACTCGCGCTAGCTTTTGCTGCTTCTAAGCTCCGAACATATTTTCAAGCTCATCGAATACGGGTGATCACTAAATCGCCTATTGAAGCAGTGTTGGATAGTGCTGGACGATCAGGAAGAATCTCCAAGTGGGGAGCCATAATCAAACAATACGACGTGGTATACGAGACGAGGACCGCGATAAAAGGATAAGTGGTGGCCGATTTCTTGGCAGATTTCCCCCTTAGTGATGAGGATGAGGTAGAAGGTGTACCGGGAATGATGGAGGAACAAGAGGAACTAGCGGACTTATTAGCCGCCAATAGCCCTACCAGATGGGAGGTATTCGTCGATGGGGCGTCAAACAAAGATGGATTGGGCCTCGGGCTAGTATTTACCACACCAAAGGGGAGGAAGATCGTGCATTCGTTCAGACTAGAATTCAAGGCAACAAACAACGTCACCGAGTATGAAGCGGTGATCCATGCCTTACGAATAATTGTGGAGATGGGGATGCAAGAGGTCCGCTTGACTAGCGACTCACAATTAGTAATTCGGCAAATTATGGGCCAATACGCTACCCATGATCCTGTGCTGCAAAAATATTGGGAGCTCGCTCAATTTTACATCAAGCAAATACCCAACATTAGATTCCGCCACATCTGCCGAAAAGATAACAGGCACTCGGACGCTCTGTCATACATCGCCTCACAACTAGTAGACCCGAGCATCGAAGGCATACGTGTCATGAGGCTTCTTATCCCGTCTATGCCAGAAACACCAGAAGTACGGGTCGAGGTGGCCATTAACACAGCCGAGAGATATAAAGAAGGTGACTGGAGAAAGCCAATACATCAATACTTAGAGACGGGTGAGCTACCTAAGGGACGACCCGAGATAAACAAAATCAAAAGCAAGTCGGGCGCCTACGAGCCGCGGGAAGGGATTTTATATAGAAAATCTTACCTAGGACCACTCCTACGATGCTTGAGTAAAGAAGAGGGCCACATAATCCTTCACGAATTACACTATAGAGCGGACGGAAACCATATCTCGGGCAGAAGCTTGTCGGACAAGGCGAAAACAATGGGCTACTTTTGGATATACATGAACGAAGATGCAAAGAAAATGGCGAAAGCTTGTGAATAATTTCAGCGTTTTGGGAAGAAAATCCATGCTCCTGGAGTACCTTTAAACTCAGTCATAAGCCCGTGGCCCTTTGCTAAGTAGGGCATAGACATTGTCGGGCCATTACATGTGGGAACATGGCAAAGGAAGTATTTGATCGTATCCACCGATTACTTTACCAAATGGGTAGAGGCGGCACCACTAAGGCACATTCGGGACAAAGACGTCTTTAAGTTTATTTGGGAACATATCATCTGCCGCTTCGGGGTCCCAGCAGCTATCTTCTCGGATAACGAAAAGCAGTTACAAGGCGAGAACATTGATCTCCTGTTCAACACTTACAACATCAGAAAGAGCAAAGCTACCCCAATTTACCCCCAGAGTAATGGGCAGGCCGAGATCACTAATAAGACTATCGTCGATAACATGAAGAATAAACTAGATGGGGAATATGGCAACTGGTGTGAGGAGTTATATAACGTCCTATGGGCATTAAAAACCACACGAATGGAAGCTACATGATTCTCTCCGTTTATGCTTACCTACGGAACCGAGGCGATCTTACCAACAGAAGGCATGATCCCTACCACAAGGACAGAAGCTTGGAGGCAAAACGTCTCGTCCGATCTGATTTTGGCTAAACTCGACGATCTGGAAGAAACAAGAGAAATGGCGTTACAAAAAATAGAAAAATATCAAAGGAGGTTACAACGAGAATACAACAAGCGAGTTCGACCAAGTGAATTTAACCCAGGGGAACAAGTATTGAAATTTCTGGCTGAATGGGAGCGAGACAAAAAGGGCGAAAAACTAGCACCAAAGTGGGGCGGGCCGTATATAATTGAATCTAAGGCGGGCGAGGGATCGTATCGGCTACTGCGACTCGACGGAACAAAAGAGCTCAAACCGTGGAACATCAAGTTTTTGAAACTCTACCATCCTTGATGGGCGATACGGAAAAACGGTAAGCATGCATGTTTCCTATATCTTTGAAACCGTGAGGGGTATGAGATAGGACGTGAGCGACTAATGGTCATTCGTACTCGGGGCAAAGCCAGTGTGGAAGTGCCGAGGTGACTTACACTCGAATAGGCATTCGTACTCGGGGAAAAGCCAGTGTGGAAGTGCCGAGGTGCCTTACACTCGAATGGGCATTCGTACTCGGGGCAATGCCATTGTGGAAGTGCCGAGGTGCCTTACAGTCACCTGGATATTTTTACTCGAGGCAGTGGAAGTATGAAAGTGCCGAGGTAGCCTAAGGGTTATGGTGGTTGGAAACCAGTTCCAAAGGTTGTTGAGACGCGAGGTCTCCTCATCTAGGTGGCCTACTTACATTTGAAAGGTCGCCCCCATCGCAAGTGGTTGTGTCCACTTTCCCGAGACAGGTTGATCGATAACCACTCGGGAATATCGTGCCTAGAACTAGGTTGACCGATACCCTTTTACTGAATCCAAAGAGATAGTGATGAGATACCCCAATCAGGACATGGCATTGGGCCCGATGACCCTCCTTGTTGGGCGTGTTCGACAGAAACGGTTAAAATACTAACTTACTTAAATAATAACTGCAGGAATAACATGCAAAACAAAGGATAATTCGATTGCGTCATGCATCTAGTAAGGAAATACGGAAAATGTTGTGTAAACATACGAAGCGGAAAGTTTAGCGGAAATAAAACAAACAACGTCGGCGACGCAGCACCCCCATAAAAACAAGCAAGCAGTGTAGCAGAAATAAAAAAGGGGACAAGTGTTCAAAGCGATTTACAACCCGACGGAAAAGGGCAACTTAGTGACGCAGCACTACAAAAGAGGAGTTCAAGCCTTCGGAGGAACAGTGCCGGCCTTCTTTCTGTGCGACCTCGCGCCGCTTGTTCTCCACCCACGTCTCAGTACCCGTCTGTACCTTCTCGTCTATCTCGTCCGCATGGGCGACACGTTCATCCTCGAGTTGTTGGGTGAGATGATAAATATTCCCCTCGGCGTTAGCTAGATGGGATCTCAAATCGACCTCGACCTGCTTCAATCGACGGACCTCCTGATCCATCTCCTGAGAACGTTTTTGCTCGGCTACAAAACCACAAATACAGAACATTATTCGTCGGGCACGATTTAACAATTTCGCAAGAATAAGACGTAATCTAATTCTAAGGAGTGACCCCAACACATTGTCTAAGAGACCTGAAAAGGCTGGCAACACCGACTGAAGCGACTCTACCGACTTAGACAACTCATCCTCGGCCTTGGATAACTTCATGGTTAACTCGCTATAGTGTTGTTCGTTGAACTCGTTACTAGGGAAATATTTCTTATGGTCACTCCAATCCTCCATTAACCGATTGCGCGACACCTGGAGCATAGCCAGCTACGATCTATTCCACTCTAGCTCGTCCCCCACTTTATCAAACTCACTCACTCGGCCTAGCAGATCATTATTAGCTCGCTCCACCACATGTTTGTCTCTTAATATTCGTCGACGATCTTCATGTAGGTCTCGATTCTGTATTTTGCAAGGTTTTTACCCATTGCTCTAGGTTCGTGGCCAGGGTACTTTGTTTAGCATCAAGGCATTGGGAAGAGCCCATATGATATCGTAAATTGTCTATCTCAGCCGGGTCGTACTCAAACTGACGATACCGTTCTAGTTCAACCTTGAGTTCTTCGATTTCTCCAGCCTGGCGATCCATTTTGTAATATTTGTTTGCCATTCGCCGACGGAGATTCTCTACCAAATCCTTCTCCATATCCCATTTCCTCTTCATGATCCTAAACTCTGAAGACGCGTCTAAGCCTACACTGGTTACCTCGGCTAGCAGAAGGATACCCGACTCATGATGATGGCACGATAACCTCAATCAATATAAGTTAAGAGTCGCAGAATTGTGGCATACCTTGGGCGTCAGCGAGTTTAATTTATAACTCACGCGCGCGGCTCCTTTCATTCTGTAGCTGGAGTTGGAGAGACTCTAACAATTTCTTTTCTCTGTGTCGACTGGCGGCATCCAAGCGAATCCGATTCAGGATCTAACGCAGGTAAACGCGAGTAAGTTGTAAGCGACAATAAGAATAAAAATCATAGGGGGGAACCACTATGTTGAAACGATCCGCTCACCACTGTGTCAAGAGTCTGGGCGATATCGCTATAGAGGGGCACCGCATTCAACATCTCTTCCTCAGAATACGCTCCAAAATCGGGTGAAGTGAGCGCACCCAGAGAGTTCATGATAGGGCCAGAGACAGTAAATGAAATTGCAGCGCCAGAAGATGACCCCTCAGTAATCCGGGGCACGCGAAGCAGCTCTTCCGGTACATCAGTAACAACCTTCTCTACGACGGGCGTCTCCAAGGGCTTCTGCTGGTCGCCCATACCTTGCTCATCTCCTTTGTCACCCGAGATATTCTCACCAAATATCTAATCTTCATCGGAAAGTTCAATGACTGGGGCCCTCTTCGGCGGTGGCTTAGCGACTTGCTTACCTATGAGGGGATTGCGCCTAAGAGGATGGAGGTCAACATCACCTGCATCATCATAATCATGCCTAGGGTGTTTCTGCACAAGGTGTATCATCAGAACATGTGAAGGCAAAAAACAGGGGCAAGTACATGTACTTATAATAAAATCATTGTGTCCTTCCCCTGGTCTTCCTCAACCCTTGTGCCAGCACCTCTTTTCCTAGATCCAACAGTCTTGGTGGAACCGACCTGAGATTTTCAAACAACAACAAATGACTAACTGACGCTCGAAGCTAACAAGATAAAAATCAAGAAAAGCGCATACCTTATTAGCCTTGTCATCATTAACCACCCCGAAAGAATAGCGCTCGGCGGGAAAAGTAGGCGACGGGAAGTCACCATGAAGAATCGGACCTCGGACAAGAAGCGGAACTCGGGGATAAATTGGTTCATTTGAATGGCGTGGTCGCCTGTTACAGGGTTGGACGATAGGGTCAGCATCCAGCATCATCCTTTCAACACCCTCGGGCATAGTTTTGACCCGATGAGGACTAGCAGCAAAACCGGCAAGATCGCCTAAGGTTGAAGTACCAGCTCGATAGTTGACAAGGAAATTGGCAACGGTATACTCGGGAGCGTCCTCGGGATTGTAGGTCGACCACTCGGCAACAGAACCGTGACCATCACTGCGATCCCTCCACTCTTTCATAATTCGGAAAGTATTGCCAGTCCATTGAGCCAAAGCACGAGAAGGCTTGATCTGAGAAAGGATCTCGTAATAAAAAGGGATATCAGGGTTGTACAGGGGAAGACGAATGCCTAGCTCTAGTTGGCCCTGGGTGATGACCACACAATCAGCCGATTGCTCGTGCTTCTTCATATCGGACTTCTTCAGGAGACCATTTCGGCCCGAGAAAAGGGTAAATTCGTAATTTTGAAGATCGTACTTCTCCTTCAGCTGCTCAATGAACTCTTCATCAGAGAAATCTTTCACCCTTTTCTCGGACCTGCATGAAATAGAAGGAGAACTATCAGAAAATATAGAGCTCATGGCGCGGTCATCGTACCTAGAAGGACTATCAAATGAAAACAGAGAAGCATGAGAGAAAGCATCAAACTCGGAAAAAACATCATCGACAGACCTTTTTTCAGTCATGGAGGGAGAAGAATCCATTAACAGAGATAGTGCAGAGCTCGATTTTCGACGAAGAAAGATGAGGCGACAATGGCTACTGTATCAATCAGTAAGGAGGAGATGGCGGAAGAAAATCAAGAAGGCTAGGGTTTTTGGAAGCACAAAGTAATGAAGAAATCTGGGAAAGGAAGTTACAGTGGCGGATAGAGAGAGAAAGGATAAAGAAGAAGAAAGAGAAAAAGAAGCGGGCTATTTAAAGAGGAAAAGTTGTAACCGACGCCGACGGTTACATATAATAAAGTGCAGTTAGTGGGGCATTGCATGGCGGGATTTGCGGCATGGGCGAAGACGTGGGTAGTTAGGACGACGTTCTTCCACTCGTGTCTCCCCCACGAGCGAAAGAAGGGGAATAAATGTAGGTGTAAATTATCCACAGATCCAGGTGGAAACATCTTAAGCCTTGATGCACCTAAAAATGAAGGTACGCGAAGCATAGAAGGAAGATGAGCAGGCGCGAGATTTGAGGAGCCACGTGGATCGGGCGTGATTGTTCCACAGCTGTCGGACAAGAATTAACCCCAGATTTCTGACAGAGCTGACAAGACAAGACAGGGTGGGTCAAACAAGGTGCAACGGTCATAAGGATAAGAAAATATGTGTCACATCGGCCCATCATTGAGGCGACAGACAAGACGGGCGACATCGTGTCGAAAGAACACCAGAAGAGGTCGGCTCGGGCAAGGAACAGACGAAGGAATCAAGATGCATCGGCCATACGCGTGGAAGAAGGGGTGACGTAAGAAGGCCCGATCACAGAACTTCATAAAAGATGTAACATGACCCACACCCTAACTTGGTTGTATGGAACTTCTTATATAAATAGAGTGACTTGTATCCAAGAGAGGCAGGTTGTAATGGAGAGAGAGAGAGACACGAGTTTTCACCAAGGAGAAGAAAGTGAGAAGTAAGTTCATCTTTGTAAAGGAAATCCGACTAAGAGAAACACCTTTGTAACACTTTGAAGTAATAAGATTCACCCTTTCACCCCCGTGGACGTAGGTAATCATACCGAACCACGTATATCTTGTGTTCATTGTTAAGTGTTTACTTTCATTCGACTTGAGTAGAAGCTTTTTATCCTTCCTTTATTTCACTGCGATGCAGTTTGACATTATCTGTAGGGATGAAAAAGGAAGGGAAAGAAATGAGGATAATTAAGTTCTGGACATAATTAGAGACATCCAGTGACCCATTGCATTGTCTCACTTTTTTCTTCTTTTTCTTCATATATGTATTTTCTCATTATGAGTGTTTGGTTTGCCATTGTAATCAAAGATATATATATATATATAGGTCTTGACCTGTTTGAGTTACGTCTTCAGTACTTCTTCATATGCAACTGCACCGCTACCCCATTCTCCGGGCATTAATTTCTTAACTATTATTTTCGAGTTCTAATTTTAGATAATCTTTATGATTATGCATTTCTTGTTTGATGATCAGGTTTGGTATTTTTATTTTCTGGGAGGATTATATTTATATGTATTTTATTAACTTTTCTTGACTGTGAATATTGGTATGGGACCGAGAACCCGACCCGGACTATTATCTTCTTGACCAGAAATTCCTAAAACTTCTTCAAGGATGTTATCTGTTTTTTTTTTTAATCAAATTTTTTATTCCGAACGACGTAGAGATCTAATCTCTCAATTGATAACTTTTATTTAGTTTATAACAAAAAATTATTATGATTTGTGTACAATTTGGTCGTGGCGAGGGAATTGGTGTAAGGAAGAGAGTATGCTACCATTTTTCATTGAAAGTATTGTACGCACAATTCATTGGTGAACTAAAAATACGGCGGAAATTTTGATTAAGATTGCTTTTTGTATGGTGTATTTGGTGGTGGTGGTTCCTGTCATGGTATTGGTGGTGAAGTAATCAATGGTGTTGGTGGTGAAAGAAGGACACTGAGTATTGATTAATGTTCCATTGAAAGATTCCTGCGCAAAGTCGGGAGTTAAAAAAATGCTGGTTTAATTTGGTTAGTTGAGTGGTGGCGGTGGATATGGCGACATTAGTATAGAGGAGGAGGAGGAGGAGAGTCATGCTAGCGATCAAAGATTACAGTGGAGAGGTGGAATTAATTAGGGTATATTAGCTATTTAGCTTAGAATTTTGATGATGATTAGGGTATGATGATTTGAGGGGGTTCTTGTAACTAAAGAGGTGGTGGTTCTGGAATCATGGAAGAGGGTAACAGATGTGGTGGTGAAGGAACACCGGGGTATTTTGATTAATGTTTGGACTCGAAGGCATAAATTGAACTGTAAGTTAAAAACATCGGAGGAGGTGGTGGAGAGTCATTCTAGCGATCAAAGATTACAGTGGAGAGGTGGAATTAATTAGGGTAGATTAGCTATTTAGCTTAGAATTTTGATGATGGTTTGGGTATGATGATTTGAGGGGGTTCTTGTAACTGAAGAGGCGATGGTTCTGGAATCATGGAAGAGGGTAACATATGTGGTGGTGAAGGAACGCCGGAGTATTTTGGTTAATGTTTGGACTCGAAGGAATAAATTAAACTGTAAGTTAAAAACATCGGAGAAGGTGGTGGAGTCGCTGGTGGTGGCGGAGCTGGTGGCGATTATGGAGGTTTTGTTGGAATAAACCGAACCTCAGGTGATGGTGTTGGAGGCGGCGGAGATAACAGTTGTGGTCTGGCGCTGCTGGTGGGGGTGTAGCTATCAGTGACGATGGGATTATCTCTCAACTGAAGAAGGTAACTGAAGATAGAAAATTGGGAAACGACGAAAAAAAAGACACGAAATTTGTGATAGGTGGTCTTTTCATTTGGACATTGAGGATACTTCCGTCCAATGAAAAAGTAACCAAAAAAATTCAGACGGAATTTTATCAAATCTTTTTATGAAATTGTTCAATTTCGTTAGGTTTCATTTGACAAAAAAGTGGTCATAAAAGGGACTCCCTCCCTTCGGTCCCGTTGGGCCCTCCGGTCGGTCGGCCCAATTATTTTATTTATTTCTTTTAATTGTCTTTTCATTTTCTATTCATTTTACTTAATTACTAAAATGAATTTAGGTGACTCTATTTCCACCCTAACTTGTAGCCTTTCTAGTTCAATCCACCCACCTAAGCTAAGGATAAGGAACAACAACCTAAGATACAAGGTTAACTAATCCGGGTATAACCCGACCCGAAATAGTAGCTACAATGGGTTTCTGAAGCCAGGCCAAACTATTTTATTTGTAGTTGCATTTTCTGATCTTACTTTGTTCTATCGTATTAAGTACTATCTTCTTTAAGATTTTCTCGAGATTTATATCCCATCGGTAAGATAAAAAGTAGTCACAAACATCTTTGTCTCATCGTTTGTGATTCCACGATATCTTATTCCGCTTCCATACGGTTAAGATTATTGTAAGGTGATTGATATTACTAGGTTGTTCTCGGAAATATAAGTCTGGTGTATCAATTGGTTCCTGTTCACCTTGATTTATCAAAAAGATAGAACAAAAACTCGTAGGTATTTCAATATGAGACAGATTTATTTATTCAATAGACTTTTCTGTGTGAGACAAATTTGTTTATCAAGTCTTCGACTTTGGGTCGTAGAAACTCTTAGTTATGGGTGAGATCAGCTAAGGGAATCAAGTGCGTAGAGTCCTGCTTGGATTCATATGCGTAAGGAACACGACTGTAACTTAATCAGTATGAGATTGGTTATGGCTCAACTACATTCCAGCCCGAAGTTAACTTGAAGTAGGCTAGAGTCTGTAGCGGCATAATATAGTGTGGTGTTCAAATCCGGACTAGGTCTCGGGTTTTTTCTGCATTTACGGATTCCTCGTTAATTTATTTTTCTGGTGTCTATGTTATTTCTTTCCCGCATTGTATTTGTATATATAATTGAAATATCACAGGTTGTGTGTGGTTTAATCAATTAGTGGTTAATTTAATTGAGTTTTCAGGATACAAATTCATGTTTCATGTAATTTTTTAATGTCCAAAGAAATCCTTCCTTTCTTGTAATAGTAAGGTCGCTCTTGTTGTTCTTTCAGGAATGACATTTTATGGGGGAGAATTCTTAATTGAACTTGTGATTAATTGTCAAATCTTTGCGGGGAGTGTGGCTGTGGAATATTGTAGGATTTATCTTGTATATTTATTAACTCCTTGATGAATACACTAAGTTTCGACTATGTGAAATTATCGAAACCAAAGTTGAGATGTTCTCTTTTAGTCATGAAGTATCTCTTTGAGAATTTCATTATGATCCAATTAATTTTCGTGCCTTTGCTAATTTTACGGATCATTATGGAAGGGGGCATGGTTTTCATTGTGAGATGAAGTATTCACTAGGGGGGGGGGTGTGATACATATCACTGTAGTATTATTATCAAAGTTGTGATACAATTGAACTTTGATGTTGTGTAATAATACTATGACACTGTATAAAAATATTGGAGAACTTCTTTTTTCGTATTTTTAAGGCTATGGATCTTCAACAACTATGATACTGAGTTGAACACATTCAGAATCACTGAAGTACTTGGAGTGACTAAGAATTCAAGGAATGTTGAAGAACCAAGGAAATCAAGCATTTGGATGAGAAGCTACAAAGTTTATTTATTTTGTAATCCATATGTATTGATAGTTTTGTTAAAATTGACAAAGGGGGAGATTATTAGAGCACTGCTTGAGCTTGTTTGTCAAGTTTAGTTGTCAAAAATATAATCCTTGATTTCTAGTCTACTTATAGCTATGTCTCGGATTAGGATATAATGTGTAGTTGAGCTTCAGACTTCACGACTTTCATCGATTGAAGACGAAGAACTACTAAGGGGAGCTTGTGGAACTTCATCAACAAAAAGTATGTGGAGACTTGAACTCATCTATCACTCAGAAGTCTATTATATTTTATCTCTTATTGAGACAAAGTCATATATAGCTATATAGACTTTAAGATTCTACACACTTGATATTTTGATCTCTCGAAATACATGTTGGAAAGCTTTTGCTTTAACTACGTTCGTCATTATTCTTGACGAAATTCAAAAGATTATCATGTGAAAATCACCTGGTAACATCTTACATGATTTGTGTGAGACAGTCATTTGATGTAGACTCGAAATGTTTCGTATTGATCATTCGATCACTTGAAAATTGCTTATAATCTAATAGTTTGTGTGAGACAGCTATTGTCATCTTTTAAGAATGTTTCAATGATTAAAATGGAATTAAAGAGTTAAAAACCATGTCTGGATACATTACGGGTTGTGTACTAAGTGTACGAACTGTTCTATTAGAATTCAGGACCGGAAGATAAGTTTGCACACCCGTTCGCAAACTTATTCAACTGTTAAGTTAGGGTACTTAAGTTTGCATACCCGTTTGAAAACTGATTTAACTGTTGAAGTTTGGAACCAAGTCTGCGTACCCGTTTGCAAACGGTTTCAATTGAGTTCGACCCGGAGCTAAAGTTTGCGTACCCGTTTGCAAACTGTTGGCTAGTGACCAATGTATGGAACTTAAGTTTGCATACTCGTTCGCAAACTTAAGTGGTTCTAGTTCTAAATCGGTTAGGTATGATTTCGTACTCATGATTAAATACATTTATATATTAAGGAATGCAATCCTTACAAATCGTGGCTAAAATGTTCATGAACTGATTCTTCTGAATCAATCCGATTTTGCTTCAATTGTGTCTTGTATACTTCTATGAGAATATAATGAACAACTCTATGAGTAACACAATTAGATTCATTTGATTATCAATTGATTGATTGCTTTGTTCTAAAGAAATCAAACCCTGATTTGAAGACTATATAAGGGAGAACTCTGGAAACTTGGAAACATAATCCTCACACCTCATGTATGATACTAGTTGCAACTATTCTCCTTTAACCTAGGTTTTTCCTAAAACCATTATTAGGTTAATGACTTAACGACTTCATTGGGATTGTGAAGCCAGACCCAACTATTTTCTCTATAGTTGCGTGATTTGATTTTACTTGCTCTATCGTGTAGAGTACTATCTTCTGTAATATTTTCTCGAGATTTATCTCCGATAGGTAAGATATAAAAAGTAATCAAAAACCTCTTCGTCTCATTCTTTGTGATTCCACAATAACTTGTTCTACCACCATATAGTTAAGTTATTGTGAGGTGATTGATTTATTAGGATGTTCTTCAGAAATATAAGTTCGGTGTATCAATTGATTCCTGTTCACCTTGATTCATCAAAATACGGAATAAAAAATTCATAAGTATTTATGTGGGAGACAGATTTATCTGTCAGAATAGATTTTTCTGTGGGAGACATATTTTTTTTTATCAAGTCTTCGACTTTGGGTCGTAGCAACTCTTAGTTGTAGGTGAGATCAGCTAAGGGAATCAAGTGCGCAAAATCCGGGCGTGGTTCTCGAGGCGTAAGGAACGCGACTGTACCTTAATCAGTGTGATATTGGTTTGGGCTCAACTACATTACAGTCCAAAGTCAACTTGTAGTAGGCTAGAGTCTGTAACAGCTTAATACAATGTGGTGTTCAAATATGGACTAGGTCCCTAGGTTTTTCTGCATTTGCGGTTTCCTCGTTAACAAAACTTCTGGTGTCCGTGTTATTTCTTTTTCGCATTATATTTGTTTATATAATTGAAATATCACAGGTTGTGCGTATTTAAATCAATTGGTAAATCCAAACTTTGGTTGTTGATTGAAATTGATTGACACTTGAACATTGGTCTTTGGTACCATTCAAGTTGTTTCTCATAATAAAAATGCTCGCGGATTTCTGTCTGTTTGATTTGCTGATTACATTGAGAAACAGAGATATAACTCTTGGATATATTTCTTTGATTGAGTCTGACTGTCTAGTTGATTCTCTTGAAATTATATTGGAGTTAGTCCGTACAGATTACCTAATGAAACATTGGGTGTAGTTGTTGTACCACATTGTTAGAGCACTGGTATCATAATTATAAAGTGCGTTGGAGCGGCATTAGTATGCAACAATCCTGTAAGGTATTATTTGATCACAAAATTTCCAGTTTCTAGAACTTTATAATTTAGCCAGAATTCAGTTTTTCATAAATGGTTAAAATCCAACTTTAGAAATGTTGATTGTCCTTAATTTCTATTACACTACAGTGGGTTTTAAGTTTTGATTTCAATAGGTTGTTTATAATGAATGTACTCTTGGTTATGTGCTTTGTTATCCTCTTCTGTGCATGGGTAATATTTTTCTTTCAATATAGGAAAATATGTTTCACATTGTGTCCATTATGGATGAGAATGGAGCTTATGGAGCTTTTATTTATTCAGTTTGTTAAAAACAGAACATTAGAAATTAGATTAACTGACACGATTGTAACATTTTGAGGACATGAGAATAATAATATTGCTCAGTCAAGGAGCGGATGTTTTGTGGATGTGAAGTGCCAATAGATGAATGTTCAGATGGGAAAGTTGTTTTATCATTTGTTCCACCCCCTATTGAACTTTTAGAGTTGTATGATCATCAAACAGAAACATGGATACACTTTCGGAAGTACATATGACGTTACAATCAATGTTTCTCATTAATGTCAATTGGGGTGAATTATGACAGAGAATTGACTGATAATAGAGAAGGTGTATATACAGTTCGTGTTCAAGGTGATATCTATCATAGAATAGACAGTCTTCTACCTCCCGTGGTTGAAAGTGAAATAGATCCTCTAATAACAGTTCGTCCCAGATATGTACAAATGCATATTTATGATACAAATAACGAGATTAATTGTAGGATGGAAGAAGGTGGTGACGATCTAAACAGAGAGGTAATGGAGAAGTTGAGGATAATTCTGGATACAAATAATAGGTTCGTTCATGTAATCAGGCCATTTGCACAACGAAAATACATTCAAAGATGTAGGTTGGTGATTAAAGAAAAACCTGCGACCGAGAAGCAGTCTTCCAACTGCTTCATAAGTCGCTGAAATTGTAGTTGAAGGATATGGGTCTAGCATTCTTGGAGAGTGAGATATTCTAGTCCGAAAAACGGCAGGACAACTGTTATTTATCAAAGAAACAACAGGTTATTATGATCATCTCCAATATCCACTTTTGCTACCATATGGGAGTTATGGTTGGGATCAGAATAATATGGATGAGAATGGATGAAAGTTTACATGCATTAAGTACTACTCCTACCTTCTACAAGTACATATATAATATAAATATCTAACAACTACACTTTATAATTGAACTTCCACGTGATCGAGACAAATCGGAGTGTCCAAACTTTATTTACGGTTTATGCTTCTGAGATTTTATTATTTTTGGACGACATTGATTATACTGCGGCATGGGACAAAGCTATACTAACTTTAGCTTAGTCATGATTAAGTTTCCCAATATAATTAAGTTTCTCATCTAACTTAATTTCCTAATTAAACGCGACTTACCTTGATAGTAAACAAATATTAATTTCAAAAAGAATTGAAGGGGCCAAGACGGCTAATTTGACCCGACCAATAGAACATTGGGGCCACATGCCCCGGATAACTTATATGCTTAAACTCTAGATTTCAACCAAATCAACTAGTTTTAATACGGAGATTACGTTGGACCCTAGAATTTCTATCCAATGTCCAAAAGTATTGCTATGAGAATATGAACAATTGAACAACTCTATGAGTAACACAATTAGATTCATTTGATTATCAATGTTCTATAAGTGTTAAGATGAACATGGTTAATATAATAGTGTTCATATGGCTAACTTCGGTTAACTGTTATTGAGCCAACTCAATATACACGTTTAGGTACGGTTACCCATATCTAAATAAAGTATATTCCATTTGTGTGTAATACGCTAAGACCATCTAACAATGGAAATATATTAACTTGAATCTTAAATCAGGATTTCATCTAACGGTGAATATTGATTGCTTTGTTTCAAAGCTAACAAACCCTGATTTGAAGACTATATAATGGAGAACTATAGCAACTGGAAAACCTAATCCCCACACTTCTGTGTGTTACTAGTTGCGTACTAGAGTCAATTCTCCTTTAACCTAGGTTTTTCCTAAAACCTTTATAGTTTAACGACTTTAAGACTTCATTAGGATTCTGAGGCCAGACCTAATTATTTTCCATGTAGTAGCATGTTCTGATCTTACTTGTTCTATCAATCATTAAGTTCAAACAATAAGTTATTGTGACGTGATTGATATTACTAGGTTGTTCTTCGGAAAGATAAAAATAGCAAGGGAAGAAATAACAATCACTGGTGACATATCAAATCCATATTCATCTATGTTTATGATGAGTTCATTGGTAGAGTCATCCCAATGGGTGGGCTGACTTTGACTTTCAAACCAATATATTAAGGTTAGGTACCAAATTACAAATACAATATAAGGTTACAAATAAAATGATATAGTAACCTAAGGTGGTGGACAAAGTTAATGTGTATCTTAAAATATAGAGAGACACACATGAAACATGTATGTCCAGACCCACGTTTCAGTTGTTGCATTGTTGTTAGGCAAGTTAAGACATCAACGACATTTGGGAAACAACTTCAATGTTTTTTAAATAAAGTGAATATGTCATTTCATAAACAAAAAAATAACAGATTTTGTGAGGTTACCTGTAAGATAAGTATTGGAAGTACAGGATTATTGGTCTTCAAAATGTGTGAAAGAAACCTTGTGGCATGATTACTAGAAGATCATCCATGTTTTAGCTTTATTATCTTTTGGTTCTAATTGTTCGGGTATATGTTTGGGCTGTGTGGTCACTATAGCGGAGGGCACCACGTCAGGCTAGTTTAATTGGAAGGTGTTCTTGTTTTACTTCTTTTCATTATGCTTCTCATTGGATTGATTACGTACTGATTTGTCGCAGCATTCGTATGTAAGCCTTAACCGTCATTGTAATTATTATAAAGATATTTTTACTTAATATTAATACTCAATCACCAGATTTTCATTAAATTTAATTTCTTATAATATCTCTTCATAATCAGATTTTTATGAATAATTTCTGGTCGTTTTTATTATTAATGGTGGTGCTCACTGGTGGTGGTGGTGACTTATGTGCACACAAATAACTTTCACATGTATAGTAAGGATATTTGTGGAAACACTATTATTTTAGGGGGAATGTGGCTAATATTAACAATTTAGGAGAAAGCTCAATCACTATTTCGGTTAGGGGGTAAGCTCACAAACCCCATTTTTCATTCTTGTCACAACCCTAACCCTGCATAATTATCTGTGGAGAGGATTGTTGAAGGGAAGTCTCGCAAGGAAGAGGAAGATCGGAGAGAGTGAACCGCCTTAGGAAATCGTTTTCTCTACCCAATCCGACAAGATGAGCAAAACGTGCTATAAGAAGACTCTCATATGCTTAAGCAATCCACAATCTTTCTATCTCTAATATTGTTTCCGAAACTAGATATCCAAAAAAAATTAGGTTTTAATTCCATTTTTTTGAATTTTTTCTCTATTGATGTCCAGATACACGCACGAGCAGCCAGATCGGAGCAAATCAGGATAATAAGAGACACTAGAACACCGCTACCATGGTGGGGAGGGCCGACCGAAAAAAATAATGGAACATCGCGGCAATGACTATAAAATAAAAATTGTGATCCCAAAACAGATGCAACCAATTTGCTTTCCTCCCTACAGTGTAATTGATAACTTTTGCAGTGGTAGATTTGCAAAAAGTGACAACTTTGTCTGTGGTAGATTTGTGATAGCAAAGTGTTGCTCGTGCTGGAGGTGGTGGGGTGTGAAAAATATGACACAAACACGTACGCATGTCCACTGACACAAACACACCGAAAAAATCGATTGTTATATCATTTATCCGAAAAAACACGAACACCCATTTAGATCCCATTGTGAACACCCATGACCATGACCATGACAATTCTATCACCAGGATCCATCTATACAAGCGTCCAAGATTCCAGTGGTACTTGTGGAAAGTGGGAACAAAAAATCATAAACTAATTTGTGCCGAGTAGGGCTGCACAAGAACCGTACCGGGACCGCAAGAACCGTACCGGTACCGTCCCGGAAATGCGATCAGATGGGACAGGTACAAGTACCAAAAACTGGTACCGTGCCTAGAGTATGTACAAGTAACGGTTCTAGGCTATTCTCGTCCCGTAGTACCGAGGATCTCTATCCGTTGATATTAGGGTTAAATCATGGCCATTGATAGTAGGGGTTGTACCCTTTCTCTATCGTAGTGCCTCCTCTAACACTTACAAAGTACATACCAAGCATCATATCCCTTGATGTCATCTTCGTGGAGTTGTTTGTGGACTTCTGAGTCCCACCACTATTAAAGATAAGGAAGAAGAGAAAAGAAAAGAGTAAATTGTATAAACAAGGTGCATTCTAATGAGCGTTTCTCCATGGGAATTACTTGAGTGGTTCACCACCTCCAGTTATAAACTGTCAAGAATCAACAGATCACGATACCATCATATAACCTTAGAATTTCAAGTAGTGATTATCGATGAATTGGTAGGGTGCATGTGAGATTTAGAGATTGATAAGTGCACGATTGTTTTTATTACCACATAAAGGAAACAACTCAACAATTACTTCTCAAGTTTTGAACTCTTTGATGGATAATGAAAATTTCTTGACGAATTTAGAGATAAATAAATCATAATGCCATGTAGAATCCAACCTCGCTAGATCTACCACCTCTAAAAGTATCAAAACCAATAGTAATTATAGAGAATTACATATACGAGCAGAACTAGAAATAAGAATATCAAATATCCTTATAAGTACAGGAACAGAACCTGGGGTTTTCTTGGGTGAGATTGAAATAGTGAGACAGAGAGAAAGCTTACCTATAAACTCAGAACTTTCAAGATTTTTTTTTTTTTTTTTACATATGCTATAGCTAATGTACAGGTACCGGCCGTAGGGAGGTACAGGTACTGATCTAGGAAAAAACCCGTACTGTCCCGTACCGTCCCATGTGCAGCCCTAGTGCCGAGTACTTCACTTTCTCTGCCGTCCTCCCCAACTTGATTTCACTTTCTCCGCCGTCCTCTCCAATTCCTCCTTCACTACCAACTGATGAAATGAGTGAAGAGAATGGTTTGCATTATTCACTACGCAGTCTGTTACAAAACTAGAAAAGAGCAAGCCATTATATAGGCAGACAAACCAATGACAGTCTGTCACAGACAGCTGTGTTTAACTGACGGAAAACCAAGAAATGTACGGACTCTAACGGAAGCTAACAAAAGTGTATGGAAACAAACTGTATTACACTTACACTTACACTAACTGTATAACTCTTACTAGCCCCCCTAAAGCTGAGGAAGGGAACGAACTCGCAGCTTCTGTCGTAGAAACTCAAAACGGGCAGCACTGAGACCCTTTGTGAAAATATCAGCAACTATAGAGTTGGTGGAGACATAGTGAATACGCAACACCTTGTTCTGAATGAGTTCTCTGATAAAATGGTAATCAATAGCCACATGCTTCATACGATTATGCATGGTAGGATTGGTGGCAACTGAGATAGAGCTCTTATTGTCACAGCCAAGAGAAGGAGAGGCCGAAAGAAAAACATTGAAATCCTTTAGAAGATGACAGACCCAAAGAACCTCTGCAGCAGTGTAGGCTAATGAGCGATACTCAACTTCAGTAGAACTTCGAGCAACAGTAGTTTGTTTCTTGGAGGACCAAGATATAGGGCTGCCTCCAAAGAAAACACAAAACCCACTTGTAGATCGTCTATCATCTGGGTTACCAGCCCAATCAGAATCAGAATAGGAAGACAAAGCAGTGAGACCTTTTTGTAACACAATCCCATGATCTAGAGTACCCTTGAGATATCTTAGTATGCGTTTAGCTACAACAAGATGAACAGTAGTATGAGTACTCATGTGCTGACAGATCTGATTGACTGCATAACAGATTTCTGGTCTTGTCCATGTAACATACTGCAAAGCTCCAAAAAGAGATCTATAGTCTGAAGCATCTGGTAGAATGTCACCCTCAAATTTACTCATTTTAGTGTCTGCAATTGCTGGAGAGGATCAAGGCTTGGCATCCAACATAATTGTCTTCTTTAATAGATCAATGATATATTTGATTTGAGAAAGATGCATAGCAGAAGTGCGTCTTTTAATCTCTAAACCAAGAAAGTAATGAATTGGACCCAAGTCTTTCACAGGAAAGGATGTTGATAGTTGAGATATAACCTGGTTGCAAGATGTAAGAGATGATCCAGTGATAAGAATATCATCTACATAAACAATAATGATGATAATGAGATCTCCATGTTTAAGTGTAAAAAGAGAAGTATCTGCCTGAGAAGCCTCAAAACCAAGAGAAAGTAGTGCATCCATTAGCTTTTCATACCAAGCCCTTGGAGCTTGTTTAAGGCCATAGATAGATTTGTGTAATCTGCAAACATGATCTGGCTTATCTGGATCTTGAAAACCTGGTGGCTGAGTCATGTATACAACTTCTTTAAGATCTCCATGAAGAAAATCATTGCTAATGTCAAGTTGTTTAACAAGCCAATTATTATGAACAGCAAGAGCAAGAGCAAGTCTGATAGTGGTAGGCTTTGCAACTGGACTGAAAGTTTCTTCATAATCTATACCCTCATGTTGATGATAACCCTTTGCAACAAGTCTAGACTTGAACCTAGCAATTGTGCCATCTGAATTTCTCTTGACCTTAAATACCCATTTACACCCTACTACATTTTGAGATGGATGAGGGGGTTCAAGTGTCCAAGTACCTGCATTTTTCAGAGCTGTGCATTCATCCACTAAAGAAGTAAGCCATTGAGGTATCTTTTTGGCTTGAGTGACTGTAGTGGGAATAGAATCAGTAGTAGAGGCTAGAAGACATGTTGGCACTGGATACTTGGTGGAAAATAGAGCCTTAGGTTGTTTGGGCTTGGATATACCTCTCTTGCCTCTAGTAGTCATGGAGTGAGCGTTAGTGACAAATTCATTGGATGGAGGAGAAGGTGTAGCTGATGAAGTATTCTCATTAGATGTTGAAGGACAAACAGGTAAGGAACCACTAAGATAAGTACTTGATAAGTCTGCAGAAGGCAATGAAGTATCTTCAGTGGTGGTGGTTTGATCTGAAGAGGCAGAAGGTTGCACTAAAGAGCTGGAGTGTAGCTGAGACTTCTGTGAAGACAAATTGGATACCTTGTCAAGTTGCATTGTGAGAGCTGGGAAGTAATCTTCATGAAATGTGACATGTCTGGAGGTGTAAATCCTTCCAGAACAAGGATCAAGACACTTATAACCCTTATGAGAAGAAGAATAACCAATGAAGATCCAGACTTTGCTCCTTGGTTCCAGTTTGGAGTGAGTATAAGGCTTGAGCCAAGGATAGCAAGCACATCCAAAGACCCTCAGAGAAGCATAATGTGGAGTGCTACCATATAACATTTCATAAGGAGAATTAAAAGAGATAGAAGCAGCAGGTAATCTATTTATTAAGTAATTAGCTGTTTGGAGTGCATCAAACCAAAAGCAGTCAGCAAGGTTAGACTGAATAAGCAAAGTCCTACAGATACCAATGAGATGCTTGTGTTTACTCTCAGCTACACCATTTTGTTCAGGTGTATAAGCACAGCAATATTGATGTTGAACTCCATTAGTAGCTAAAAATAAACTAAGTTCATTGTTAATGAATTCTCCTCCTCCATCTGTCCTGATTACCTTTATCTTTAAATCAAAGTAGTTCTCAACTTTAAGTTTGAAAGTATTAAAGATTGTAATGAAATATTATTTTCTTATTAATGGAAACACCCAACAATACTTACTGTAATCATCAATGATGTTGCAGTAGTAAGAAAAACCATTACAAGAAAGAACAGGACAGGGTCCCCAAAGATCCATGTGTAACAATTGAAGTGGTGTAGTGGACTCAGACTGAGAAACAGAAAAAGAAAGCTTATGAGCTCTTCCTAGTTGACAATCATTACAAACAAAAGGTGTAGGTGAAAAAATTTTTGGAAACAAATGAGTAATTCTTTGCATGGATTTAAAGGATGGATAGCCTAGTCTTTGATGAAGTAGTTGAGAAGACACTTTGACAGCATAAAAAGTTGAATATGGTGATGAAGCTTCAACAGAAATAGCATTTGTTGGTGGTGAAAAAGCAGCAGAAATATCAGTTGTTGTTGTTGGTGTCAGGTGAATGGGATAGAGACCTTTATCACTCTGCCCTTGGAAAATGTTCCTCCCAGATTTGAGATCCTTTACAAAGAAGTTATCACCCTCAAAGGTTATACTATAATGATTATCCTTAGTAAATTTTTGTACTGAAAGTAATTTATGAGAAGCAGTAGGTACATGGAGTAATCTAGGTAGTTTATTGAATTATTGAACAAAAATTTAGTAGATGTACCTATGTCGAGATTGGCATACCTTCTCCATTAGTTGTAGTAATATGTTCAGCACCATTGTAAGAATGAAAATCTTGTAAATCCGAGGCATCGGATGTGATACGTTGAAGAGCACCGAGTCACAATACCATGGGTTTTCACCAAGAACATCTGCAGTAGCCATCATGGCATGAAGATTGGATGGAATTGGACGACCTTGATAGGCAAAGTTCATTCGTTGATTGCATTCTATAGCTGAGTGTACAAATTTGAAACAGATTTGACAAGTTGGTTTTTGTGGTTTCATGGTAAAGGAACCTCCAGATGGGGATGAAGGAAGTGGAGATGGATTAGGTGGCTGAGTGAATGGATTTGTTGTGTAATGTTTGTTATGAAATGAAGATGCTGATGATGTCGTAGGATAATATGAGGATGATGAATGAGAAGAACGAAATTGAGGTCTATAGTAATGTTGAGAACCAGATATGAAATTGGTATTTTGAGGAAAAGATCTTTGAGCTCTAAAAGCAGCAAAGGCTTTGGTCTCTTCAGAATTAGCAATGGTCTTAGATATTTCTGCTATAACAATATCTTCACTCAACAGAAGATTATGTAATTCGCCTAAGGATACTGGTGGATTTCTAACACGTATAGATGTAGAGAAAGAATCGAAGTTTGAACCAAGACCATTAAGAACACTGACTATCATTTCAGACTCACAAATTGGTGATCCAGCAGCAGATAAAGAATCAGAAATTTTCTTAATCTCATTTAGATAATCAATCATAGTGATGTTACCTTGTTTGATAGAGGAGAGTCTTCTTCTGAGTTGAATGATGTGAGTTGATGAAATTGCTGCAAATCTTTGTTCAATAGATCGCCAGAGATCAAAAGATGTAGTAGGACCAGCAATATATGATATTACACTCTCAGAGATAGTTGACTGAATCCAGAGAATAAGTGTTTGATCTTATTCATTCCACTTGAGCCATGCTGGATTAATCGTGTCTTCAGGAGCTGAGTTTCTTTGAGCATAAACAAACTTATTTGGACACTTTTTCGATCCATCAATGTAACCAAGAACGTTGTACCGTTTGAATAAGGGAAGAATTAGAGCTTTCCAAGTGAGGAAATTGTGATCTTGAAGTTTAGAAGGTACAATACTAGAGATTGTATTCAGAGGTACCTTAGTAATGCTTGATTCCATGGTAAATCAAGAGTAAGAAAAATTTGCAAAAGCTTGAGTTTGCTATGTTAATGGCGGAAGCAAAAAGAAAAGGTTATCAGGCCCAGATCGGCTCTCATACCATGATGAAATGAGTGAAGAGAATGGTTTGTATTATTCACTACGCAGTCTGTTACAAAACTAGATAAGAGCAAGCCATTATATAGGAAGACAAACCAATGACAGTCTGTCACAGACAGCTATGTTTAACTGACGGAAAACCAAGAAATGTACGGACTCTAACGGAAGCTAACAGAAGTGTACGGATACAAACTGTATTACACTTACACTAACTGTATAACTCTTACTACCTACAACAACTTTCATCCCTTCTACGCCTCTTTATTTTTTATGGAGGTCTTCTTCTTTATGGAGGTATTCTACAAAATTAACATCCCTTCTACGCCTCTTTATTTCATTCTTTAGCTTTATCTTCCTCTTTATTTTTTTATGGAGGCCTTCTACAAATATTAGGATAACAACTATACAGCAACTGCAATGAAGATTTGACAACAATCAGATCCAATTTTTTATCTGTAAGATTTTTTTTTCTTTTTTGACGGATATGGTAATGTTGTTTCTACTATTTGGTTTTGATCTTGTTGATGTTGCAATTTTCTGCTGAATTTGAAGTGGAGTCCCCAATACGTAAAATAAAATCATCAAGGATATTCACTTTTTTTTTGATGATTCAAATGTACGAAAATAGAAAATTGGGAAAGAGGATTAGTTGATGAGTTAATTTATTAGATCGGGATTAGTAGTTAATGTTTGTATATTGTATTTGGAATTCATAGTTTGAATGTTAATTTTATGTAATGGTGTTGCTGGTGGAGGAGGGTGGTGGTGGTGACATCCAGAAGATGAAATTAAAGGAGGTGGAGGAAATAAAAGTATGTAATTGTCCCTCGCTTTGATAAGATGAAATTGTGCTAGAGGTGTTGGTGGTGGTGGTAGTGATGGCGGTGGTGGTGTCGGTGATGGTAAATTGTGATAGTAAATTATCTGGTCAACAGCTCCATCAATAATGGTAAATTGTTTTTGTTTTGATCAATTGTTAGTGAAGAACAATTTGATAGAAATATGGGTGAAGTTCAATAGCTCCATCAACAATGGATTATTGTCTGGTCAGGGGAAAATCCGTCTTATTGCTTAATTTAATTTGATTATTGTTACCAATTAGTAAATTCCTTTGCTTAATCAGATAAATAGTATTTAAATTATCAGTACTTTTTTAAGTTGGGTGTGGTGGCGGAGGTGGTGTTGGTAGTGGTGGTGGTGGCGGCGGAGGTGTTATTGATTGTGTTCGTGGCGCTAGTGGCGGTAACGGTGCAGGTGATGGTGTTTGTGGCGGCGGTAACGGTGAAGAAAAAACTGCTACATCAGTGTGGGAGGTCGACGGTGAAGAAGAAATTGAGAAACAAAAGAGATGAAGAAGGAGGGGTATTTCAGTCAAGTGACAAAAAATAGAACATGACGGAAATCAATTTTTTTTTATAAAATTAGAATTTTTTGTTAGGTTTCATTTGACAAAAAATGGTCATAAAAGGGTCTCCCTCCCTACGGGCCCTCCGGTAGGTCGGCCCAATAAACAAATACTTACTGTTTGCGGTTTATATCAAATCATTTGAAATCTCTCTATTTCAGGTTCATAAGAAACAATTACTATGCATAGTGAATTTTTTATTGTGAAATCTAACATAGGTTTCCTTATCTCTTATTAATTACCTTAAAATCATCGATTCTAATACCTATTTATTTTTCTTGGATATTTTGCTTTGTTGACTAGCTGTAGGTTCTAAGAATTTTCAGATTTTCGCGGAGGATCAAGCCAAAAGATCAGAAGCTAATGCAAAACAAAGATTAGAAGAAAAAAATGGTGAAGGCTGAAGTAACAAAGGATGCATGGGGGCTGATAGAGAAAGGAAGGGCCGATTGGTTAAATATGGAAGGCCTACGAAATGAAGCATTACATCAGTACTCGAAGGAAAACCCTATTGTTGTGAAATCTTTTGTATCGGATATTAAAAATCTCGAGGATGAAAGCCTTTATGTTTTCTGTTTTGTTTATGCGAAGATTCAGTACAAGGAATTTTTGGGCTCTCTCACCGCTCACAATTTCAGCAAGTATTAATCATAATAATTACTCCCTCCGTTTCTTTTTAATATAATGCTTTTGTTTTTAGAGAAATTTAAGGAAATTAAGAGAACTAATCATTAAAAGTGGTCCTCATGACACTTGTCAATAAAAGAAGTGAAGTGAAATGGTCCCCCATGACACTTGTCAGCAAAAGAAGTGAAGTGAAATGGTCCACATGACACTTGTCATCAAAAGAAGTTAAGAGAAAAATGGTCCCAGAAAATTAAAGTAATATTAGACTTTCCCAATTAGGAAATCAGCCTATTTTTTTGAAACATTTATTTATAAAAACCATCCTATTAAAAAGGAACAGGGTTACAGAGGGAGTACATGCAATAAACTATTGAAGCTATTGCAATTTAAATTAATTAGTACTTGGTTGGTTGCAGGGTTTATATTGGACATCATACAGATCTGTCAATGGCTTTAATGTTGTCTGAAACAAGTGAACTCAGACCTGGCCTCCATCATATTAGTAATGTACATAATATATGCAAATGGAACTTTTGATCTTCCATGTTTTATGTAGTGCATCTTTATGCAGTTTTGACAGCTCATAAGTTTTATTACGGTATCCTTATTTGTTGGGGCCTTTTTACTTTCCATGTGCTTGGTAGTAGGGATGATGTTGGTGTACTTGTAACTAACAAAACTGAAGAGGAAATACTCAGGTAGGGGTGTAGTTTGGTTCTTTAGAATGTTGTTTTTAAGAATTTGCACTTTGTCAGTATATTTATTGAAACTGCTTTTTTTAGCTCCCATGGTAATTAATTTTGCAGGAAGTTTCGTGCTTACAAGGAATATGATTTTGTAAAGCCAGGCAACACACCTAGTGAAACGGTCGGGAAAAACTATTCTCTAAGGTGCTTGTATAGTTTGACAATTGTGTTATACTTCAATATTCTCACAATTTCTTCCTTGTAATTATCTTTGTTTCAGCTGATGTATGTTAAAGGTGATGTGCTGCCTTTACCTACAAACATCAGTGCAGAAAAATTGTTTCCCATTTTACAGGAGCTAGAGATGCCTGTTGAACTGAGTAATGGTGGGTTACATATGTATATATTGGTGATTGACACTTTACCTAAAGGCACAAGTAATATTTAATTTCCTCTGATTTGGCTTCCTTGTAGACGGGCGGGTAATTGAGATGACTCAAGCTTATACTGTTTGTGAGGAAAAAATGCGCGTGACAGAGAATGCCTCTAAAATTCTGGTTCTACGAACCCTTAAATTTAGTAAAGCTTTGTCTAGAATAGGAGTAACTACTATATGGGCTTTAGGCACATCGGGGTTTCCTAGCCCAGTCTTCATTGTCTCAATTCACATAACCTTTTATCTGATGTGTTTTTGTTTAATAATCTTGCGCGGGAAACATCTCAACAAGAAGATGTTCAATTATATCGTTCTACCAGTTTGCCGCTGGGCTGTCTCCACTAAACAACCTGGATATCATTATGAATATTATTATGGGTAAGAGTTTTTCTCTTGATGTTGTACTTCTGCAGCTGTTATCTTTGTACTCACCCATTTGCTTCAAAATTTTTTTTGTGGTTCTATATATTTATGTATCCGCTTCAATCTTTTCTTCAGTGGTTTTATATTTTTATGCAGTCGTGCTCCCCGACCTTCTAGAGTGTAAATTGGGGATTTCTGCATCGGTTTGGAGATAAGTAGGCAGATCCCGCTCAATTAGAATCAGTATATGCATCAAGAGACTAGGACTAGGTTATGGCCCGTGCATAACAACACATGCTTTGGTTGTATTTTGGGCGTTATCGCCCGTCCATAAGAACACGTGCTTTGGTTACGTTTTAGGCGTTATGACCCATCAGTAACAATAACACAGGATTTGGTTGTGCATTCTTCCATTATCACAACCTCTAAATAATTGAATTCTATAGAAGAACTGTTGTATCTCAGTCCATCTTCGATTGACTAAAAACAAAAACATCCAAAGAGGAAAACTCCGAGTCCCATTTGTACTGATATGTTGAATAATGATCGGCTCCGGAAATATGATGACATCATCCCACTTGACATTATTCCGCTATAACATATACGCTAAGATATCTTTGAAACATTTTGACCTTAATTGTTGAATGGTTATATTCAGTCTCCATTAGTGACAAATAACTACCCAGCCAAACTGAAACATATAAACATATTATGAATTGCTGAATGGTTGTATTCAGTCTCCATTAGTGATAAATAACAAACCATCCAAAATGAAACATATGAACATATTCGGAATTGCTTGATTTCTAAACAAGTTCCAAGAACCAAGAAGAAGAAGGTAACAAAAGGTTGATGATATATGCCCTCATTTCAGGCAATAGATGTTTGAGCGACCATTGAGAGAATGAGTGTGGTGTTTGCTATGTGAGTAGAATTTAGTTGATCTGCATTTACAAAGGATGCAAACATGATTTTGTATTGGAAGAAAGGAATGAATAAATGATATAGTTGAGTGAAAAGTGTCATTTGCACGATATTTCACATGATTAATTATTCGTGCACCACAATATCTAGTGTGTAAAAGACATGATTAAGGTGCGACACTGGCAGGACGATTGTGCGATTTATGTGTGTAAAAGACATTAGTGTTGAATTTTTTTTGAAACATTTCGAGTTGAAATCCAGAAGGGTTACACCATTAGTTACAATTAACTAAACAAAGAAAGTGAAACACAAACAATATTCTAGATTGCTTAATTACAAATCTTGTCGCGCAGAGGGTTATACCACCATGATAACTGATACCGAACATACGCTGAGAAATCTTTGAAACATTTTTACTTTAATTGTTGAATGATTATATTAAGACACCATTATTGACAAATAACTACCCGGACAAAGTGAAGTACACGAAATATTTTGAATTGCTTAATTTATAATCAAGTTCCAGGAAGAAGAAGTTAAGAAAAGGTTGATGACGTATGGCCTCATTTCAGGCAATACATGTTTGAGAGACCATTGAGAGAATGAATGTGGCATTTTTTGTGTGAGTATAATTTGTTAATTTGCATCTACAAAGGATGCAAACACGATTTTGTATGTGTTGATGGTGGATTTTAGTTCAGGGATAAAATTGTAAAGCCAAATTTTATACGCTGACATCCTGCAAAGGACAAGGCTATTTGACAAGTGATGAATACTTATTCGCTTTATTAATTCACCTAGAACGGAGCATGTAGCAACAATACCAAATTTTCTGTGAATTAAATACACAAAATTCAATCAGGATGGAGAGCATGTAGCAACAATCCCAAAACACCCTGCGAATTTTAGCATTATTTATTAATGCATGAATTTCCTTGTATTTCCTGTGCTGTTCTCAGCAGAACTCTCATTATTGGTGCAACATGATGACTGATTGTTACTCTCAGCAGAGTGACATGAATATCCAAGTATCAATAGTGAGGCTTGCACGAAATACCCGTACATGCTATACCATTCTCTAACAAAGAGAATCATCTCTCGGTGTGTTATACTAGCCCGATTGAGTATATATCTCTCGGTGTGTTATACTAGCCCGATTTAGCATATTTGAATCTGGATTGTCCATATCGGTCTCAAAAACAATCATGGCCATGCAAGTTGGCCTCATGATTCAACCATACTAGACGAACCCTAGCAGGAGCAGGCTATCACCGCAATGACCACCAGCAGGCCAGTTTTGGCCCTAGCCGGTCAAGTGCATATCATGCCTCCCAAAATCCATCAAACGCCAGACTGAAAAAGGATGGTTGTGAAGCAACTTGGAGGAAGCTAGAACGAGCAAAGACCGCCAACGGAAGTCTCAAAATCAACCATAGTCGTCCAACTTCGCAGGCGTGATTGGACTGTGTGGATTATCCCATAACCGGTCGGACAAGCTTGTTTTGTACACCGGCGGGCCCCCTTCCTACCTACCTGACTGACCTTATCAAGAGAAAGCCTTGGAGCAATAAACGTTTTCTCAAAACAAGGCTGGCGTGATGCTTTAAAAGGTTATGCGTCGCAGTTTGATCATAACCATCCAACTTCACGGGAATGTTTGGATAGCTTAGATCAAACCTATGGCCGTGGAATAGGTACCAGCATGATCACCGCCTGCCCAATGTTGGCCCCACACGGGAGGAGCATAACATGCAAAACCGATCAGGTGAAGTTGCATGGGCGTGAACTATGCAAAACCGTAATTAGGGTTTGCGGCATGTTACATGTGTCGCTAATCGATCATGAGCATCCATATTCGCAAGCTTGGATGAAGGGTGTAGATGTAGACTTAAAAGGTCCCGAGAATGTCAACATGATCACCTTGGGCCCGACTACACGCATGACTGATTAACCAAGGCCAACCATTGTCGGACATCTCGAAATGCGAGCTCGAAGTAAGCATGTTGCGCGGTTTCCAACTCCTTTGCGGCATGGGATTTCTGTTGCAAATCGATCTCAGCCGCTCCTATTTGCCGGTTAAGTTGAGTGCTTTGATCGCACCTTCATGGGATAGTGAGATACGGACGTGTACACCATCAACCCGTCTACACGCATGCTCGGTCGGTCCCGCCAAAAACGCCTCCCATGCTTGGTTTCGGTCAAGCTGAAGAGTGATGCTTGCGCACCTCTTCAAAACCCTAAAACCTCCATAAATGATCGCAGATGAACTCATAGATCATCTCGACCGTCCAACTTTACCAGCTTGGTTAGTCAGCCCTGGCTAGGAGTTAAGCGACTAATGAAGCATCCATGTGATCGCTGTCAGACACTCTTCCACATAGAGTGATCGTCCAAAGCATGGCTTGACCATAAAGTCTCCAAACGGTCACTCGAAAATGGTTAAACGTGATGCTATTTTAAGACGCTTATCCGTGAATGTAGGTACCTAATATCGTAAGATGTTGGGTTACGAATGTAGTAACAAATACAAGAGAAAAGTGTCGCAAGATAATGCGATAATATAAGAAACACGGGAAAAGTGTGAAGGGTTTGCGAATATAGAATAAATTTACGATCAGAGTTGCGATGCTTCGCAAGCTATATACAGTTGTACAGATTTCACTATAAATAGTAGTTCAAATGCTAGATTGAGGTTCTTTAAGTGAGTGTTAGAAAAAGTCTTAGGAGAGAGAACAGAGAAAGTTGTAACTGTTCTAAATTCCGTTAACATATTTCTTTGTAATCAGTTGAGAATATTAATCAGTAAATTGTCATTTTTCATCAAGAACTTCTTAAAGTTTTATGAATTCTACTAAGGGTGAAGTTGTAGGATTTCCTGCAACTACATAATTGGGGCTAGAAACAGGGACTTGAAGATTGTTATAGCAGAAATTTGAAGGAGTTTTGGAAATTTGAAGATCAAATGGATTCAGTAGATGAAGATTGCAAAAGAGAAGAATGTAATATGATCACAAAGACAATGATTGATGAATTTCATAACAACATGAAGGGAAGGATACAAAAACGAGATTGTAGAGGAAGAAAGATCATGGAAGTGGAGAAAATAACAACTTTGAAAGAATGGGAAAAGCAGAAAATCACATTTTCAGTAGAAGAAATTCCAAATGAAGACTTGAACCACACTTCACCATTAGTAGTCACAATTCCGATCATGCGAGATGAAAAGAAAGATACAAAATCTATAGAAAAATGGAATTTAAACCGAGTTTTGATTGATACAGGGAGTTCTGTTGATATTATATTCTATCATGCACTTAAGGGGATGGGGATTAAAGATGAAGAGATCACAAATTCAGAATGTCTTATCCATGGATTGGGAAAATCTACAACAAAATCCAAAGGGAAAATAATGTTACGAGTACCGCTGGGAGAAATTGAAACACACATAGTTTTATGTGTGGTATATATGGAATCTCCATATAATATGCTGATGGGAAGACCATGGATTCATGCGATTAAAGTTTTTGCTTCGACATTACGTCAATCAATTAAGTTTCCTACACCAAGCGGAATACAAGAAATAAAAGGGGATCTTGATAGTGCAAAATTTTGTTATCAGATTGAAGTAAAACAATGTGGAGGGAGAGCAAGAAAGAAACAATTTCGTATAAAACTGGCGAAAGAAGCGAAAAAGGAAGAGGAATTCAGAGTGTATACAATAAGAGAAAGAGAGGGAAAAGGAATACCAAGTGAGATCCTAGAAAAAGAAGGAGAACCAATGAAAGTAATCAAAGAACCAACACCTATGGGAGAGCAAATTCCTAGTTACATTGCAGCAGAACCAACTAAAGAAATAAATATTGGAATTGAAGAGGAGCCTTTAATCTTGCGAATTGGAACTAAGATGGACGAAGAAGAAGAGAAAAGAATTATTGATCTCTTACGAGAATACAAAGATATATTCGCAGGAAGTGTAGATGAAATACCAGGAATTGATCCATCAGTGGCATGTCATAGATTGAACATAGATAAAAGCGTAATACCATTCAAACAAAGAATAAGAAAGATCTCGCAAAATTATCATGCACAAATAGAAGAAGAATTACAAAAGATGCTGGATGCAGGAATCATAAGAGAAGCAAAATACCCAGAATGGATTGCGAATATGGTTATTGTTCAAAAGAAGAATAAAGGGATAAGAATTTGTATAGATTTCACTGATCTAAACAAATCCTGTCCTAAAGATAGTTTTCCATTGCCAGACATACCACAAATGGTGGAATCAGCTGCAGGACATGATAGAGTCACTTCACTCGATGGATATAAAGGGTACAATTAAATATCACTCGCAGAAGAAGACCAAGAACATATTGCCTTTTTTGCTCCAAGAGGTTTATATTGTTATGTGAAGATGCCATTTGGTCTGCGAAATGCGGGTGCTACATATCAACGAATGGTCAAAAAGGTGTTCGCAAAGTGGATACATAAAACCTTAGAGGTGTATGCATATGATATGTTGATAAAAAGTAAAGAGTCCAAAGATCATGTGCAAGATTTGAAGGAAATATTTGAACAAATGAGAAAATTCAACATCAAATTGAATCCTGAGAAATGTATAATTGGAGTTGTGTCAGGAAATTTTTTGGGATACATAGTATCAACGGAGGGAATACAAGTCGATCCAGAAAAAGTGCAAGCAATCCGTGACATGCCAACACCTGCAACGGTAAAAGAAGTGCAAAAGCTAAATGGACTCTTGGCTTCACTTGGAAGATTTATTTCGCGAATGTCAGATAAGTGCAAACATTTCTTCAACATACTTAAGAAGGGAGCAAAATTCAAGTGGACTGATGAATATGAAAAATATTTTCAAGGAATCAAAGAATATCTCGCGAATACATCCATATTACAGAAACCATAGAAAGATGAAGAATTATTGGTATACCTCGCAACAACTCAATATGATTTAAGTGCAGTTCTATTACGAACAGATGCAGGAATAGAAAGGCCTATTTACTACATCAGTAAAACTTTTAACACAACAGAGAGAAATTATTCTAAAATGGAGAAGTTAATCTTAGCCCTCGTTTATGCATCATTTAAGTTGCGAATATACTTTCAAGCGCATGTGATAAAAGTGGTAACCAAAGTCCCAATTGAGTCAGTCATGAAGAACACAAAAAGATCAGGAAGAATAGAAAGGTGGAATGCACAAATAAATCATTACAAGATAAAGTACGAAGTGTTATCATCGCAAAAGTCACAAGTTGTCGCAGATTTCTTGGCAGAATTTCCTTTGGAAGAAGATGAGGCAGTAGAAGAAATGATGGATACTGAAGAAGAATTTGGGAATCCAAAAGACCTATTAACAGAACCAAATATATGGGAAATTTTAGTATACGGATCATCCAACAGTGAGGGGAATGGAGTATGAGTTGTGTTGATTTCACCAGAAGGAGAACGAATAGCATTCTCATTCAGACTAGAATTTGCATCCTCGAACAATGAAACAGAGTACGAAGCTGTAGTGCATGCATTGAAGATCGCAATAGAAAAGAAGCTCGAAAATATAAGAATAACAAGTGATTCTCAGCTGGTAATCTGTCAAATTAAAGGGGAATATACCACAAATGAGTCTTCTTTGAAGAAATACAAGAAACTCGTTGATGAATTATCTGCGAAGAAACCAAAGTTAAAATGGAGGCATATAACAAGGAAATACAATCGACTCGCAGATGCTTTTGCATTCATTCCAAGTATGATGACAAACCATAATACAAGAAATATCAAAATCCAGACAATTCAACATCCATCAGTGAATAAAGAAGAAGAAATTGAGGAAGCAGTTGCGATGGAAGTAGAAAGGGAACTACCAGATGACATCGCAGAAGATCTCGCAGATTGGAGAAAGGACATTCATGCATATCTCGCAAAAGTAGAAATACCCAGGAACAGACTAGAAGCACATAAATTAAAGAGTCGTGCAACAAATTATGAGTTACGAGAAGGAATTTTATACAGAAAATATTTCAGTGGACCATCTCTCAGATGTTTAACTCGTGAAGAAGGAGAAAAAGTATTAAAGATGTTACATGGAGGAGAAGTTGGTAATCATAGTGGGGGAAGATCTCTATCTTATAGAGAAAAAATACAAGGATATTACTAGCCTTATATGCACACAGACGCAAAATTGTTGGTGAGACGATGCAAAGAATGTCAACGACATGGGAAAAGAACTCATGCACCAGGGGCACCATTAACCTCTTCAACAAGCTGCTGGCCTTTCGGGAAATGGGGATTGGACATTGTTGGTCCATTTTTACCTTGATCTGGGCAGAGAAGATACTTAATAGTCGCAACATATTATTTCACGAAGCTTGCAGAAGTAAAAGCATAACAACATATTCGCGATAACGATGTTTTTACATTCATATTTGAGAATATCATTTGTAGGTATGGAGTTCCAGCACAATTAGTATCCGATAATGGGAAACAATTTGAAGGGCAGAATATAGAGATGTTACTCGGTGCTTTTAGGATAAAATGTGGGAAATAAACTCCATTATATCCAAAAGCTAATGGACAGGTAGAGGCAACAAATAAAACAATCGCAGATACAATCAAAAAGAAATTAGAAGGATATCTCAGGGGGTGGTGCGAGCAAGTGCCTAGTGCAGTCTGGGAATATAATACAACTAGAAGGGAGGCAACTGGAATGTCTCCTTATTGTTTAACATATGGAGTAGAAGCAGTATTGCCAACAGAGGTTGTAATTCCGACAACAAAGAAGGAAGCTTGGGAAAGAAACTTAAGTGCAGGGGTGATATTAAGTGAACTGGATGATTTGGAAGAAAAAAGGGAAAAGGTGTTGCGACATATAAAAATTTATCAGGAAAGATTAGCTCGAGAGTATAAAAAGAGAGTTATTGAACGTGAGTATCAACCAGGTGATTTGGTCATGCGAGAAACACCTCCCTACCAGAAAAAAATGGAGGAAAACTAGCACCAAAATGGGATGGACCATATGTCATTAAAGAGGTTGTGGGAAGTGGAGCTTATCGGCTGATGGATCCAGAAGGGAAATACATGGGTTTAAGACTTGGTCGACCCTGGAATAGATTGTATTTAAAAAGGTATTATCCATAAAACTCATGATAATTTTGCGAATAACGTTTGCTCGCACAAAAATAACCAAAGTTACAAATTTTAAAATTCTTATTGCGATCAACTTTCATTAAAGAAAGACGCAAAAATTTATTTGCGATCAGCTTTCATAAAAGAAAGCCGCAAACTGTGATCAGCTTTCAAAAAAGAAAGAAAGCCGCAGAAATTTTAGACAGGCAAACCTTTGTGACGTACACCCTAGTTCGCGAAGCAACATTTCGCAAGAGGCAAAGTCCTAAAGTACGTCATTTAAGGGGGTACCTATAAGCATGGCTCAGGGAAAATGGAATACCACCATGGAACTTGAGTACATGGACATTACGGGGTACATAACCCAAAAATGGGGTACCTATCCGGGTAAGACACCTTAGATTCTCAACTTAATCTTGCGATGTAACATGATTTAGGTTGGGCGATTAAGGCATACTGTCTTTCCCAAGAAGTGCAGAAAACGATCAAGGCGCTGAGGTACACGGTTGAGTCAAGAGTGCCGGATGGGTTTGAAGCACATCTGCCATTCTTGACAAGTCTTGGAAAATGATGCACTTGGCCCAAAGATACTCCATAGGGTGCAACCTCGTAACTATAAGCCCTATAGGCAAAAAGGATAAGAGGTTGCGAACAAAAGCTGGTTGTTTCTAGAACCGGATGGGAAGAGCTAACCTTGTATGGTCGATGTACGCTTCCTTGAAGGGGAAACCAAGGGGAAGATAAAGGGAAGCACCCTCCATTAGGGAGATGATAAGTGCTATAAGACGCAAATGTCACGAGGCTTTTTGTTCGCAAGAACATAAAGGCTTGTCATATTTGCGCAACAATTATATTTCTGCGATTAAAAAAAATAAAATAATATATATATATACTCGCAGAATTAAATACAAAGAAGTTAAGATGAGATCAATGGGTTATTACATGAAAGTGTGATAACGTCCTACGATTTCATCGCAAGACGATAATGTAACAAGGCTGTATATTCGCAAGTATATTCAGACTTGTTATATTATCGCAAACACAAAAATATTGTTAAGATAAAGTCAAGGGGTTGAGGCATGTGAATGCACCAACGTCCTGCGACTTTATCGCAAAAGAGGTGGCAAAGTAAGACCTTTACTTAGGAAGGCATGATAATACCACAAAAACTAATGAAGTCAATTATGTCAGTATCATTGGAGATTCTTTATATTCTCAACAGGAATATATATCAAGAATTCCTACCAAAAGAAGCAATTTTATTCGCAATCAAGGATGGATATTTCATACTCATTAAATTTTTCGAGGATTGAATACTTCTCATAATTCTTCAAGGATGTTTCATAATTCTTATACTTCTTCAAGGATGTTTCATAATTTTACAAGGAGGTTTCATACTTCTTATACTTCAAGGGGGAGATTTCTTATTTACTTCGCAACAACTTTGAAACTTTGCAACTTAAACTGAGGCAGATATTCTAATACTTACAACAACAATTGATCACCTGAAGAGCAATAATAAGGGGAAAGGGAATACTAAGCTAAGTCTTCAAGATATGTTATTTCTCTTCATATGATCAATTTATTCAATTTATGCAAATCAATAAAGTATTCAATTAGAGAAAGGTCAAATCATTATCGCAAAATATAAAATATACTTCTTAAGGAACATAAACAGTAAGCAGAATTGTTTGTAAAAAGAGGATCAACAATAACCAAGAGAAAGAGTTCAAAAGAAAGAAAAACAAGAGGATTAACGATAACTTGGGAAAGAAGTTTATCATGCTTAATGCTCTTCATCAACACTTTGTGATGGATCTTTAAGATGAGTAGGATCATCAGCAGTGTTCAATTCTTGCGAAACATTACCCTCTGTAGAGCCTTCAACATGAGCTTCTCCTTGAGGGATAGATTCTTTTTCACCATCAAGTCCTTCATCATCACTCTCGTAATCAAAGTCACTATGAGGATCGCGAGCAACTTCATCATCATATATTTCCAGAGGTTCAACTTTCACTGGAAGCAATGATCTTGATAAGAGAATGTTGTTTACGAAGACTTGAGCTTTAAGATGACTTTCACGAAGTAGAGCCTTCTGGTGGTTAGTATCTTCAATATCTTTGGCATAAGCAAGATGGTTGAATCTTCGATTGGCACGATCACGAGAATTGATCAAACGAGTAGAAAGCAAAGCGTTCTTCTTGTGAAGCTCAGAATAGGTGGTGTCCAATCCAGCTTTAGCATTGCGAAGATTGTTCTCAGATTCTGCGAGTGAAACAAAATTCAAAGAATAAATTCTGCGAATATAACAAAATTTAAAGGTATATCAAAGGCAGTCAAATTTTAATGACTACCTTCTCTTTGTGAAGTAAGAAATTGAGCTAAAGATAGACAACAATTATTCATCTGATCCATAGCTTTATCAAAACCATCACCAACTAATCCTTCAAGTCTGGATTGAAGCTTTTGATCTTTGGAAAGAAGAAAATTTTTTATCCTTCGCAAGTTTTGCATTAAGGTTTTCTAGTTGGGAATAATCTTCTTTAAGTTTATTCCTCTTAGTGTTCAAGATTATATTCTTATTAAGAAGGGATTTCTTCTCGTGACAAAAGAACTTCTCTCTGCATCTGAAGACTTCTTTAATTCCTCAAGTTCACCTTTTAACAAATAAAGGAGATTTTCTTGATCACAACATTTACTATGAAGAATATTCAATTGTTGTGAAGAAACAGCCATTGTATTCAAATACGAACATCTTTCTTCTGATAAGGTTTCATTCTCTTCTAATAGGGTTTATATTCTTAAATCGGCTTTAGTTAAAGAAGAAGTGAGCTGAGATATTTCATCGTTCAAAAATTTTTGATCGTAAATTAGTTGGGTATTCTCTTGGAAAAGGGAATCTAAATTATTAAGAGCACATGAATGAAGACTAGATAAGTGGGAAAATTGGTTCAAAAGACTTTCATGCTTGGCTTGAGATTCTTCTGCGACTGATTCATGATGAAGTACCAACATTCTACATTTCTGGATTGATTCTATAAAGGGGAATGGGTTTTAATGGGTGTTTCAAACATGCGAGAAATAGAAACAAACAAAAGGAGAAAATATAAAGATAATAGCAATACCTTTTAATGCATCATTCATCTTATGAAGGATTGCACAATCTAGAGAATCATTTTGAAGCTGATGATTCTCTTTACGAAGATTCTCACACTCCGCTTTCAAAGACTCCTGAGTTTGGCGAAGCAATTCAACTTATTTTTCCATGGCTTGACGTGAAATAGAAACATCAGGATTGATGAAGTTGTTGAGCATTTCACAAAATTCAGACTGCGAGCGAACATTTGAAGACTTCGCAGTATTACTCAAAACATCAGATAACATCTGGAAAGATGAATAAATTCCATCTCGAACTTATTAAGGAAGGGGAGAAGAATTCAAGGAATCAAAGCAAGTTGTAAATTGCTTGGAGCAACATCACTCAAAGGATTAGGAGCTAAAATGGGTTTTTCAAGAGAAGGGGTTGAGAAGGTAGCTTGCGAAGGTTGATCTTGAAGAAGTGTTGATAAATTGACAGGGGTGGGAGACTGAAAACTGGGTAATAGAGTAGGTGTAGGAGTTTGCGAAGAAGTGCTTTCACGAGGAGGAGAGGAAAATTCTTTATCAATCACAGGAAGGAAATCACTGATTGAAATTGATGGCTTGGATTTGATAATACGAGATCTCTTGGTAAGGTTGGATTCTTCACCGACCTACGAATCAAAATGTAGATTAAAAACTGAGGCAACAATATATTGTTTCAGAAGGAAGACAGAGTATTTTAACTACCTTTTGATTCTCGGATTTCCTTCTTCGAGAGCTAGGGCTTGAGCGTTTAGTTGAAGGTTTCACTTGAGAAGCAGTTTTGCTGAAAGAAATCAAAATCAAACAATGAATTAAACAGAAATAAAAGAGATAAACAAGTGAAAGATGCGAGAGATAAAAGAAAATTACCTTGGAGAACTCATGATAGGATTAACAGGAAGAGAAGGTGATAACCGAAGAAGTGATGTGAGAAGAAGATGAAGTTGCAGAAGTAAAAGGAGAAGGTAAAAAAGATGAGGAATGGAATAAAATGAGTATATATAAGGGAATAGTTAGGAAAAGACGGTTATCAAAGACGCGTTCGAATTCTGATAAAAAAAAGAATAAGTAACGGTTGTATTCTCACGATCATTACTTCTTCGCAGAAATGACATGAGAATAGGCAAGATGTAGGTACCGAATATCGTAAGATGTTGGGTTACGAATGTAGTAACAAATACAAGAGAAAAGTGTCGCAAGATAATGCGATAATAGAAGAAACACGGGAGAAGTGTGAAGGGTTTGCGAATATAGAATAAATTTACGATCAGAGGTTGCGATGCTTCGCAGGTTATATACAATTGTACAGATTTCACTATAAATAGTAGTTCAAATGCTAGATTGAGGTTCTTTAAGTGAGTGTTAGAAAAAGTCTTAGGAGAGAGAACAGAGAAAGTTGTAACTGTTCTAAATTCCGTTAACATATTTCTTTGTAATCAGTTGAGAATATTAATCAGTAAATTGTAATTTTTCATCAAGAACTTCTTAAAGTTTTATGAATTATACTGAGGGCGTAGTTGTAGGATTTCCTGAAACTACAGGGACTTACTCCGTTAAGCCTTAAAACAGCGATGCTTCATACATGCTGAATATATTCAATGCATTACATGCAGAGAATACACACGATATTTTATAAATATCGATTTCCCAAATAACTTAGTTATTTAACCTAGCACCGTATGCTACCTTATGTGGGTCCCATGATCCACACAATCGATACATCAAGCATGTCACAAACTAGGGATACTTACTGGGGTATTGGTCTGGCGGTTTACAACGTGCAGCGTGCAACACGCCATCACAAGAACGTGTCAGGAAAACATGGATGGTTAGTGATGATGAGAGAAGTGGGATAAGACGTGATCCTACAATCACCCACACAACTCCACTACTCCATCACTCAACTTCCTCCACTTCCTACGAGATGAGGGTTTGCACTCTATGACTCGTATAAATAGGTCTTTTGCCTATTTTCCAAACAGAATAGACAAACACAGAAAACCAAGTGTTGTCATTCGTATCCAGAAAACAACAGAGATGATTGCTTACATTATTGCAAGCCAGTTCGATATTCTGATACAAGTCATAAACATCCAACACCTTCATAATCTCAACACCTTATTCGTTTCCCTCCTTAAGATCAACCCATCTCCTTCACTTTGTGACTGAAGCAAGTCTGGAATGGCCATTTCTTGGTTTAGGCCAGAATTGTATAAATTGATCTCTTGAATCCAAAGCACTCCCATGCAGTGCATTTGTTTAGGGTTTAGATTCATTTCTCATACACACCCAAAATTACCAAAACCAGCAGAAATAGTTTTTACCCATAAACAACTAGCGACCACAGTGGGAGATTAATCTCTCTGTTGTAATATCAATTCCCAATTTCATCTTTCAATCCCGATTTCAAGATGGTAAAACTTAGGTCAGGATCAACGATCAATTCCGATGGGACTAGCGCTGACAACACTCTTGGTATCAATATCCCTACCAGTGGAGCTTCCGTGCAGAATGTGGTCAATACATCTCGTTTAGACGTCTCCTCTACCACCAACACCAGCGGAGCAGGAGATATTCCAGTAGTCATGACACCTCCCATCACCAGAGACAGAGCAGCCGCAAATCCCGACATTTTTTCAAGCGTAACTCCTGCAGTCGTCACAAGGGCGACTGCTACTCCTCCGTCAGGACGAGGGACTGGAGGAACAAGAGGAGGACAACCCCCTATTACCATTGTAAATTTGATGGAAAGGCAAGAAGTTCTTGCTAGAGCCCAAACGGATATGGCTGCAACTCAGAAGGAGGTATTTACTTTTCTCAAAACTTTAACCGAATGATTATCGCAAGATTCACGACAACCCATGGAGCCAACACGGAACATGTTAAATATACCCAGAGAAGGCAATCCAACGACGCGGGCCTACATGGATGAAGGATCTCGTGACGCTCCCGAACGCCCAAGAGAAAGGGACCAGCCATCCAACTTCATTACGCGTGAGGACCTAGAGCGACTCCTCCAAAACCGGGGCAAAGGAAATCCAACGGACATGCATCAGCATCAGCCCCCATACCCTCAAGATGTGCAACGGATCCCCCTTCCAAGATGTTACACCTCTCCTCTATTCTCCCTTTATGATGGTACTGGTAACGCTCATGAACATCCTCTCTATTTTTGGAGTCTTTAGGGGAACACGAATACAATCATGTTCTCCGCCTGAAAGAGTTCTCTAAGTCGCTTACTGAAAGAGCATACACTTGGAACTACAACATCGCACCTAACAGTATATCCAATTAGAGTGAGGTGGTCGGGGCCTTCTACAGGAAATATTTCTTCGTGTCTGAGCAAGTCACCTTTTTTGACTTGGGGAGAATCTTTTAACGGAAAAATGAACATCCGAACGACTTCGTTAATATTGTCATGACCCCAATGTCACCGAACGCAAGTTGGTGGAATTATGCATTAACAGAATAATTCCCATATACCGTGCTTTGTTGGAGAATTTGGGTTTTCAAACATTTTCTGAGCTCCATGAAGCCGCTAAGCGATCGGCTACAACATCCCCAGCATTATTGGAAAGAACCAGAGTTGTTCGAAATGAAGATGCACGTGAGAGTCAAGGAAGCAGGCATCTCATCAACAAAAAATATAAGACTGGTCCTTCCATGAGCGTGGTAGGCGAAGGAGTAAAAAGAAAAGCCTCAGAAACAGAACAATTTCCCAAGCATGTAGCACCGACACAGACGACTTCATCTCGAAAGAATCCGGAGACACAGTTCCCAACTTCCCCTTTCCCATGAATGAAGTCATAGAACTCTTGCAAGCGTGGATTCAAGATGACGCAATCAAGCTACCTCTAATCAGACGTCCGCTGACCGAGGAAGAGATGGCAAATCCCAGATATTACCGTTACCATAGGTTCGTCCATCACCCGACCAAGGATTGTCACAAATTGAAACATATTTTCAGAGAGAATGTGGAGGTAGGAGAGCTCAAGTTAGGAAACGAAGGTGTTCATAGGGACCCTCTTCCTATTAGGAGCTGCATGATCTCCGGAGATTCTGTTTACAAGATTGTACAGTCTGTGATGGAACATTTGTGAAGTCTTGTATTTCTCCAAGGAACATCATCAAGACGTATTTGCAGCCCTCAATTGCATTGTGTCAGGTATGCATTTATATCCAGAAAGGGAAACAATGAAAATTCAGTCTTTCTTAGAGGACGCAACCATCAAAGGGAACTAGGGACTCTTGACCGTCACTCGTTTTAAGGATTTCGAGTTCGACAACACATTGATTGAAGCAGCCTCCGAATTCAACATCATCACTGTCAAGACTCTGAAGGCCACAAGGATTTCAAAACAAGAAGTTACTCGCAGCCTCACCGTGATTAGGAGCTCATATGGAGAATTCAGAGACTCCTATGGGTACATCGACCTTGAAGTTAAAAACGGTGATGCTCTAACACATGCTAAATTTTACATAGTAAAAGAGTATCTGAATTACGACATGGTCCTGGGATGCCCATGGATACATGACAAAAAAGCACCACTAGGAGCATGTTCTTTGTCGATTTCAGTACCTGAAAGAATCTCCAATGTGCCGTCAAGTCCTGAAGATTATTTGTTTCCATATCAACACCTTGCAAATGTGGCGCAACTTCCTGGAGAAAGCCCGAACTCATGCCTTAAGAGGTTCCGAGCCCAAGTAAGTCTCATTGAACAACCTTTTTTTACAAATAGTAAAACCTCTTCCTGCTGAGACTCGTAGACTTGTTTCGATCAACAACGTAGCCTCCACTAAGATATGTGAGTGGGGTGCCGGTCCTTTTAAGCTTTTTTCCAAGAGCTTGGAAGCAGTAAGAGACATCGTGTCACAGAATTAAGGAGTTGTACCAAGTCTAAACCCATTTCGAATTGGAGATATGGTAATGAAGGTGACCATATTCCAAGTTGGAAACGTAGCAGTGAAGATGACGGCTCAACCTGACTCACCAACATCAAAGGAAGATGAACCATACCTGGTGACAGATGTCGTCCTAGCCGGCTATTGCAAGATCATCAATGCCGACAATCTTGAGGGCGTGATGATCCACTCACGATGGCTTAAACCCTACAATACCTAGGAACGCTGTACTTTTTCTCAAGCGTTCTCCCTGATGGTTCCTCCAACAATTTCCCTTTCTATGCAATTTTTGCAATTCCTCCAAAATGATTGCACTACTTGCATTTATAATTATTAGGGTTCCAATTTCTCAATTAATCAAAGTATTATTTTCTTTTAGAAATTTCTTTACCCATGGGAATGACACAAAATCCTGAGTCAAGCCTGAGTCATCATCATTACCCATCAGATTAAACTAGAGAACCCTAAAAATAAACATTTCACGCCCTTCGGGAAACGTTGGAGGAATAGAATGTATGCAGAGGAAAAAGGGAAATCGCCTTGAGGAGTCTACTCCAGACTTACGCCAGGAGAGCGCAGGTAGGTTCATGGTGTTTTATTATGGCATTACTTTCTTATCACAAGAATCACATGCAATCATATGAAGGAACACCACTGCGCCTGAAAAGACTCAGATGCAGTCTTAATGAAAGATTTATCTCAAGAATGACATAAATAGAAACCTTGTTCGAACAAGCAAGCAGAAAATAAGAAAACCTTGAACTCGGCCTCCACTGAGTACAAGGAGAAGATGTTCACAAAATACGAGAAAATACCCAGAAAAGAAGAAAGAGAAGAAACATGAAGGTTTAGTCATCAAGGAGAGAGATTATGTCTTCCCCACCACCTTCAACATCATCATCATGGGTCCCTACTGCTTCTTCCTTCGGATTTGCCTCGGTTTCCACTTAGGATATTTCTGCAGCAATATTTTCCGCTTTGACAACATCCTCAGCAGGGATAGCTTTCATATCTTCCTTAGGAGCCGCTGCAACATTGGAGATCGTGCTGACAACTTTTGGGAGCCCGGGCTCGTCCGTATCAGAATCAAGAAAAATCACACCATCACAGATTGAATAATCACACATATCTTCCTTTAGAGGCCGTTCATGTTCAACCCTTCGCCTTTTCATCCATGCAGCAAATCTCTCAGCTCTTGCGCTTACCGGTGGTTGCGACGCTTCCTCAAGCCTTCATTTTTCCTCTCTATCGATTAAAGCCAGAAAATCCGCACTCGAGCGACAGGAAGATACAGAATTGGCATGCCCCGTATGGAATGATCATCCTCGTGAAGCATAATATAAATTCTATCCATCACCTCCTCGAACGCACGATCAGTCTCAGGTTTATTCACTTTGAAGCTTCTTTCCGGAGAGACGCCAGAGTAGTCCTTGCCGGCCGCCTCCATGGAATTCTGCGAGAAGAGTTTATGATTATATTAACATAAAAATAAAATAAAATCATGATAGATTAGATCAAGTTGTGGAGCAATACCTGGAAGAAGGAAAGAAATAATTCTGTGATGGAGGAGACTTAGCGTCTTATTTATATCCCACAAGTTGACAAGATCCCGGAGAAAAAAAAAGGAGTCTACACTTACCGTCTGCAAAGGCTACAGATACGAGATAACAATCAGTGGATGTTTATCGAATATTTGAGGGAAGTGTCGTGAAAAAATGAAGAAACACATCCAATCCAATAAACAGACCATGCTCTTTCCTAGGGACTCGATTATGTCAATATTCGGCTGTGGGAGAATATGAGCACATGATGGGCCCAAAAAGCAGGCATGGGAAGGCCGACACTCAATCGAAGCAGGCACAATAGCCGTTTAGTCGAAGGCATAGGAGCCCCATGTTCAAGCAGAGAAGGCTCTCGACCGAAGAAGGCATATCAAAGTCGATCAAGGCAGGTAAGGCTGACACTCGAGTGGAACAAGAATGAAGAAGGGTCGATATTCGATCAAACATGCACGTTTTTCAAGTTATGACCTTAGAGCTTGGGTTTCCATCCACAAGATATGACAAATATGAAGACAAGGGATGAAATACCTACCTATCATTGGTGAACGAGCAAATGGAAGACGATCTAATGACGATAGTACGTTGGCGGCAGCTGGCAGCAGCGTCGAGCAACAAAGGCGAAGCTAAAACGAGCGAGAAAAAAAAGGAAAAATAAATATAGGAGTTAACCCTTTTTTGATATACATATAATTGAAGAATCCTCGCAGAAGAAGGATTCCTTTGTTAGCTCGAACACCCAAGGAAGAAAGCTGGCCCCACCAAATCCCCATACACACGCTGCGTGTTTACATGGACAATCGCTAGTAGACAGCCAAAGCTCCTCCTAGTAAGCTTCCTTTATCTCGTCTTCTTACGTTGTATATGTCACCATCTAATGCCTACCCCACAATAGTGTAACCGTCATGTGCTAGGTAGGGGACTTAATGTTGACGGTGGATTTTAGTTCAGGTCTAAAATTTTAAAAGCCAAATTTTATACGCTGACATCCTGCAGAGGACAAGGATATTTAACAAGTGATGAATACTTCTTCGCTTTATTAATTTACCTAGAATAGAGCATGTAGCAACAATCCCAAATGTTTTGTGAATTAAATACACAAAATTCATTCAGGATGGAGCATGTAGCAACAATCCCAAAAAACCATGTGAATTTTAGCATTATTAATTAATGCATGAATTACCTTGTATTTCCAGTGTTGTTCTCAGCAGAACTCTCATTATTGGTGTGGGATGATGACTGATTGTTACTCTCAGCAGAGTGACATGAATATCCAAGTATCAATAGTGAGGCTTGCAAGAAATACCCGTACAGGCTATACCATTCTCTAACAAAGAGAATCATCTCTCGGTATGTTATACTAGCCCGATTGAGTATATATCTCTTGGTGTGTTATACTAGCCCGATTGAGCATATTTGAATCTGGACTGTTCATATCGGTCTCAGAAACAATCATGGCCACGCAAGTTGGCCGCATGATTCAACCAGCCTAGACGAACCTTAGCAGAAGCAGGATATCACCGCAATGACCACCAGCGGGCCCATTTTTTCCATAGCCGGTCGAGTGCATATCATGCCTCCTAAAAGCCACCAAACGCCATCCTGAAGAAGGATGGTTGTGAAGCAGCTTGGAGGAAGCTCGAACGAGAAAAGACAGCCAACGGCAGTCTCAAAATCAACCACGTACGTCCAACTTCGCCGGCGTGATTGGACGTCGTGGATTATCCCATGACCGGTCGGACAAGCTTGTCCTGCACACCGGCGGGCCCCCTTCCTACCTCCCTGAATGACCTTCTCACAAGCAAGCCTTAGAGAAATAAACGCTTGCTCAAAACAAGGCTGGCGTGATGCTTTAAAGGGTTATGCATCACAGTTTGATCACAACCATCCAACTTCACCGGCATGTTTGGATAGCTTAGATCAAACCTATGGCCATGGAACAGGTACCAGCATGTTCACCGCCTGCCTAATGTGGTCCCTACACGATCGGCCTCCCCAAGGGAAGAGCATAACATGCAAAACCGATCGGGTGAAGTTGCATGGGCGTGAACAATACAAAACTCTAATTATGGTTTGCGGCATGTTACATGTGTCGTTAATCGATCACGAGCGTCCATCTTCGCAAACTTGGATGGAGGGTGTAGATGTAGACTTAAAAGCTCTCGATCATGTCAACATGATCACCGTGGGCCCGTATACACGCATGACTAATTGACCAAGGCCAACCATGGCCGGACATCTCAAGTAGGCATGTCGCGCGGTTTCCAACTCCTTTACGGCATGGGAGTACTGTTACAAATCGATCTCAGCCGCTCCTCTTTGCCGGTCAAGTTGAGTGGCCTAGATAGCTCCTTCATGGGACAGTGAGGTACGGATGTGTACACAAGCAAGTCGTCTACTCGCATGGTTAGTCATCCCAGGCTAGGATTTAAGCGACTAATGAAGCATCCCCATGATCACCGTTCGCCACTCTTCCACATAGAGTGATCGGCCAAAGCATGGCTTGACCATACAGTCTCCAAACGGTCACTCGAAGATGGTTGGACGTGATGCAATTTTAAGATGCTTATCCGTGACTTACTCCGTTAAGCCTTAAAACAACGATGTTTCATACATGCTGAATATATTCAATGCATTACATGCAAAGAATACACACGATATTTTATAAATATCGATTTCCCAAATAATTTAGTTATTTAACCTAGCACCGTATGCTACCTTATGTGGGTCCCATGATCCACACAATCGAGACATCAAGCATGTCACAAACTGGGGGATACTTACTGGGGTATTGATCTGGTGATTTACAGCGTGCATCGCGCCATCACAATAACATGTCAGGAAGACATGGACGGTTAATGATGATGGGAGAAGTGGGATAAGACGTGATCGTGCAACCACCCACACGACCCCACTACTCCATCACTCAACTTCCTCCACTTCATACAAGATGAGGGTTTGCACTCTATGACTTGTATATATAGGTCCTTTGCATATTTTCCAAACAGGACAGACAAACACAGAAAACCAAGTGTTGTCATTCGTATCCAGAAAACAACATAGATGATTGCTTACATTATTGCAAGCCAGATCGATATTCTGATACAAGTCATAAACATCCAACACCTTCATAATATCAACACCTTCTTCGCTTCCCTCCATAAGATCAACCCCATCTCCTTCAATTTGTGACCGAAGCAAGTCTGGAATGACCATTTCTTGGTTTAGGCCATAATTGTATAGATTGATCTCTCGAATCAAAATCACTCCTGTGCAATGCATTCGTTTAGGGTTTAGATTCATTTATCATCCATACCCAAAATTACCAAAACCAGCAGAAATAGTTTTTACCCATAAATAGTATGGCCAAAATGACTTAATAATAATATAGTTTTTAAAGTGAAAAATGTGCTTTGCACGATATTTCACGTGATTAATTATTTGTGCACCACAATATATAATATGTATATAAGTCGTCATAAAGGTGCAAAATAGGTGGGACTTTCGTGCGATTTACGTGGGTTAACCACCACATCATTCCACCTGAAATTTTTCGCTGTGATGTTATAGTTGAAAAACCTTTGAAACATTTGAACCTGAAATCCTAATCTCCATCAGTTACAATTAACTAAATAACGAAATTGAAACACAAGCAATATTCTAGATTGCTTAATTTCAAATCATGCCGCACAGAGGAAGGTAAGAAAATGATGATGAAGTATGCCCTCATTTCAAGAAACAGAGGTTTGAGCGACCGATAAGAGAATAAGCTGCAAAACAACATAATTTCTCTATGAAAAAGATTATATACAACATCCACTCACATATGTGGTTTCCGTCACTCTAAAATATATGTATGAATCCAGAAGTGCCAAGTGTATTTTCCAGAGCTGCTTCTTCAAAAAAGCCCAAGGAAAAGAAGGAAACAAAATGGAGATAAGGTGTGCCTTCATTTTATGTACCAGAAATTTGTGCGACAATTACGAGATGAGGGAGCGGTCACTGTGCGAAACCAAAGTGTTATTTTCTCTATTAAAAAATATATATATCCTCAAAGTATGAGGTTTATGAATCACTTGCATCTCTCATATTATTCGGGTTGATTTACGTATGCAGAAGATTTAGGTTGATGTTATTTAGTTTCACTGTCATCTTTTATCCGTTAACAACACTAATCTCCTTTGCGATGTACTAAGAAAAAGACAACCATCGAGGAAAACTCCTAATCATATTTCCACTGAAGTGCTAATTATTGATCATCTTGGGACATATCTTTAAAATATTCAAGGTAGTCATATTTCCTTTCTGCTAGATCGTGAGAATAAGCAAGATGAGTAGTAAGAACACCATTCTTTTTGCAAACCTTAGCCAGATCAACACTCATAGAAGAAATAGTAGAATGAAGCTTTTCCTCAGATGCTGCGAACAACAACAATGAAAATAAAGATTATTCTGTTAAAGATTTCGCAAGAAATTCAACAAAATAAAAATAATAAAGGCATCCAAAATGACTACCTTCCTTTTGCGAAGTTAATTTTTGAATTAGTGATAGGCAAGAATTCTCCCAACGGTCCATGGCGTCATCGAATTTATCTCCAACTATGCCTTTTAGGCGAGATTTTATACTTTCTTCTTTAGAAAGGAGATAAGTATTTTCCTTCGCTAATGAAGAGTTGGATTCTTCTAATTTGGAGTATTCTTCTTTAAGTTGGCTTATCTTTATACTTAAAGATATTCCACCTTGGATGAGCGCATTTTTCTCAGTGATAGAAGATTCAGTTACTTCTTTAAGTTCATATTTTAGCGAATAAAAAGATCGTTCTTGGTTATCATATTGTAGGACCAGAGTATCTCCACAACGATATTCTTGCGATATTAACAACACTTCCCAGCGAGTATCACCGCAAGATCGTCAGCTAAACTTTGCGAGTGTCACAAAAGCAGTCAAAAGAGCGACGCAATAAATGACGAGTGAAGAAAACTAGAGAAAAGCATGTTTATCCTGCGATGGTTACAAAACCTGCGAGATTTAATATTATAACTATCGCGGTACAAATCGTAAAGTTAACCCGAACTAAGAGGGAAAATTAGCTGTCATCCACTATGTAACTACCCTATAAATAGAGACCCAATATGTCCAGAAAAGGATGATGTATTTTTGAGAGTTAAGAAAGTCTTGAGGAGAGAGAAACTTCAAGAGAATAGTTGCAATCTTGAATTCTTCCATTTCTGTAAATATTTCTGAAACCAAAATATTAAAGTGTTGTTTTTCATCTTCAATTATGAGTTGATTATAGAAAAATCTTAACAAGGGTGTAGTGTGGGAAATCCTGCAACTATATTTTGGCGCCCGAAACAGGGAGAATCAAGCTAAAAAAATCTCTAATTAAAATTTGAGGATTTGAAGAAATTGTTAGAGTTGAAGAAATGGCTAGAAGAAGAAGAAATTCATCAGAACCACCAACAACTGTAAGGAGAAGTAAAAGACTTGCAGGAGAAGAAACAAATGAATTAGGAGAATCTTAAAGGATAAGAACAAGAAGAAATAGAACAAGTATTGAAGGAGAAGATCAAATTCCACAACTTAATCGACAAACACTGATACAAAATAGAAATGTGGATTATGATAGAGTGAGTGTGCATACTTGGAGATCGGATTCGATGGAAGATGTAGAAGATCAGCAATTAATGGACGGAAGAAGAGAAGAAACAAATCAAGGAGTGATTGAAGGATTAATTCACGGAGAAGGCAAAAATGAAACAACATGTGATCCAAGACAAAGAATACAAGAGGAAAGAAGGTTAGAGGCGGAAGAACGTGCAAATTTAACAAGACAAAATCACGAGTTAAGAATGGAAAATTTGAGGTTGCAAAACAGAAGATCAAGAAGTACTGCTAGATCGAATTCAAGACAATTAAGAGAAGAATTAAGGCAAAATTCTCCAATAAGAAATGCTAGAGGAAATATCCAGGAGGAAATGCAAAATTCAAATGAAGAACAACGTCATGGAGAAGAAGAGGTAATAGAAGATCGCCATGATCCGCGTGGAGAAAATTTGGCTAATAGATTTAACAACAGAAATCAAGAGGGAAGAGATAACCAAAATGATGAAGATAATCCAGAAGAGGGTAATAGGATATTACATGGGCGAGAGATTCAATGAAATCGAAGAATAATTGAGGAAGAAATTGAGAGATATTATGCTGAACAAGCATGACTAGCTCGTGAGAGAGAAAGATTAAGGGCAGAAGTAGAAGAACAAGAATTCCAAGAGGCGGTAGACAGAATAACCATGAAAATCGAGAGAGGAGACGTACACAAAATCGTTATAATAATAATATCCAGGAAAAGTATGATAGAATACAAAGGAGAATAGAAAGACAGCGAAGAGAAATGAAGAAATTCGCAGAGAAGTTCAGCTGCGATTGCAAGAAGAAGGTAAAGCAGAAGATCGCAGAAGAAGGAATGTGGGTGTAGATGAAGACACACAAAATCTCTCAAGACAAGAGGTACATGAACGCAGGAGAAGGGAAGCTGCATTAAAAAGACCGATGGAACCAAATTCGATGGCAAATGAGCAAATTTTAAGAGAATTAGCAGAGATGAGGGGAATAATAAATAACAGAAGAGAAGGAGGTAGAAGGAAAATTGATGAATCTATTGAAGAAGATGCGAGAACTCCATTCACTCAAGAAGTACAATTAAAAGGAATACAGCCAAAGTGCAATTTACCAGCATTAACCAGCATTTTTGATGGAACTACCTGTGTTGTACAACATGTTAAGGCTTATGTTAGGTGTATGCTGCAATGGGAGAATCATGATGTTGTATTGTGCAAGTATTTTGCATCTAGCTTAACTGGCGAGGCGCTAAAATGGTTTGAGGATTGCCAAAAAACACTATCAATTCTTTTGATCATCTACAAGCCACATTTCTGGGAGCATATATAAGCAACAATTCATCGCGGCCAGGTATTGAAGATGTGTTTGGATTGAAACAGAGGGTTGGCGAGAGTCTGAAACATTTAACCATAAGATGGAAGACAATGTGAAGTGAGATGGCAGGAAGAGTAGACGATAGATATCTTATCTTGTCTTATATCAATGCAATGTTCGCGACCAATCTGATGTACATACAGATTTTCAGAGTCAAGAATACAATCACTATGACTGAACTGCGAGAGCTACAAGAAGAGTATATTGCTTTGGAGGATAAACAAAATGATATGGAATCATATCAAATCGCGAATACCAGTTCAGTAGCAGCAAATGGGAGTTTACTTCCTAAAATGATTAATAACGTGGCGAGCAACTCGCAAACACAACAAGAGAAAGTGGAGACTGACAACCAGCAGAAGTTGGTAGCTATGGGCACTCGAGATCAAGAAGAATATGAAAGGGAGAAGAATTATTACAATCGCGGTGGGAATAATAAAATTCAAAGGCTTGATCAGCCGCAAAACACTTATGGTGGACAGAGACAAAACAATTTTAGAAGCCAAGGAAATCAGAAGATCATATGGGAAGAAATTAAGATGCATCCTCTAAATGCTAGTATAGAAAAAATCTGGGAAGCTATCATTTTGATGGAAAATATACCATCTCCATGGAATATAGGAAAAGAACCACATCCTAATAATCGTAGCCAAGAATTTTGTCCTTAGCATCACTTTCATGGTCACACAGTAAATGATTGCAGGAATGTCAAGAGAATAATTTTAAGGATGATTGACCAAGGAAAGCTAAACCACTTTTTAGTAGGACATCCACAATCTCAGCGATTGCCTCCAGCACCAGAAATTCACAGGGTAAATACTGTAAAAGGAGCAGAATCATTCGTAATAGAAGTTGAGGCTAAAGCAAATAATTTGTTTTGTAATTCCATTGTGCATTCATACAGAACTATAGAGTATTTCCATGACAATGTTCTAAGCAGGGTATTCGCGAGAGATACAGATGGAAGAGAGATATTGAATATCGCGAGAGCCTCGTCGTTAAAAGAATGGCAGAAGAAAACTATCTATTTCACTTCACAAGAAGTATCATAGCCTGGTGAGCAGCATGATAACCCATTGGTAGTAAGGTTAGAGATAAACCCCAAGCAAATAGTAGAGGAAGATGAATAAAATGATAACGAAAATGAAGATTCTTGGGCTATCAATAGAGTTCTAATAGACACAGGGAGCTCGGTTGATATATTATTTTATCATACCTATAAGACCATGGGTGAAAGAGACGAAGATCTAATTCCATCAACATATAAAATCTATGGTTTTAACGGTACTGCCAATAAACCCAAAGGGGAAATTGAAATGTGGATTCCATTGAAAGGGGTAACTTCTAAGATCTTGTTTTGTGTTGTCGACATTGAATCACCGTACAATGCCCTAATTGGTCGACCTTGGCTACATGGGATATTAGGTGTAGCATCTACTTTCCACCAGTGTGTCAAATTTCCTCATCCTAATGGTGTTGGGGTTATTAAGGGAGATTGGGGATAAAGCAAGAAATGTTATGAGATTGATATAAAATCTTGCGAGGAAAGAGCTGAGAAGAAGAGCAATTGGAAGTACAACATCAAGCAACGACAGATATGTGAAAGATTGATGATTGATTCAATAGAGCAGCGAGAGGAAGATAATGGCGATCCGCTCGCAGATAAAGAAAAAACAGCAAAACGTTACAGAAAAGCAGAACCAGAAGATAGCAAGTAAAAAGGTAAAATGATGAAATTTAAAGAAGCTTACGCAGAATTTGTTTAAAGAAAATGCAACTGAAAAAGTACTCTGTTTGAAAGAATTGCAAAATTTTACAAGAAAATCAAAGAAATGAAATTTTATCAGAGTTACAATGCTCGTGAGAAACGCGAATAACATTTCGCAGAGATTAATAGAAAGGGACGAACCTTTATGGCGTGCACCTTAGTTCGCGAATACAATTTCATAAGAGGCAAATGTAAGACCTAATGGTGTGTCATATAAGGGGGTATCTCTTGACATGACTCAGAGATAAGGTTATACCGCTGCTGGAACCTGAGTTATGCAGATGTTGAGGTTAAAGAAAACCTATCCAGGAGAGGGATCATGGATTTCCAATTATATAAGGTTATACCCTGATTGGACGACTAAGAACCTCTTATAAGGAGTGCAGAGTATGACCAAGGCGCCGAGGTACACGGTTGAGTCAAGGGTGCCCGGGGCATACGAAACTACCCTGGCCATCCTTGGAAAGTCTTGTCTATGATGCACTCGACCCGAAGAAGATCCCACTTAGGGTGCAGTCTTGTAACTATAAGCCATATAGGCATAAAGGACAAGAGGCTTCGAAAACAGCTGATTGTTGGTAAATCTGGATAGGAGGAGCTAGTCTTGTATGGCCGATGTGCCCTCCTTGAAGGGGCAACCAGGGGGAAGATAAGTGCGGCACCCTCCATTAGGGAGATGATAAGTGTCTAAAGACGGCAATGTCATGGGGCTTTATGATCGCAAGAACATTTAGGCATGTCATATTGTCGCGTGACGAAAGTTATACAAAGGCAACAAGCCAAAAGAGAAAATTTAAGATGAGATCAATGGGTTTTTACATTTAACAAGTGTAAAGATATCCTGCGATTTCATCGCAAGATGGAAATGTCATAAGGTTAAATTCTTGCAAGAGAATTTATACTTATCATATTGTCGCAAAGATGTTGAAAAAATTGATAAGACAAGATCATGGGTCAATACATGCAAATGTAAAGACGTCCTGCAATTTTGTCGCAGAAAGAAAAAATGTGGCAAAATAAGACCTTTAATTAGGAAGGCATAATAAGACCATAATATTATTGCGATAATGCTCGCAGAAATCATAAAGTTATGCAATTATTGCTAGCGATAACATCGCCGATATTGAGGCAAATTTAATTTGATTCACAACTAATATCTAATCTCTAATCAATTTTTTCATATTGCAGATGAATAATAGAGGCAAGTATGGGAACGCATAGAATGATGAAATTATTATTCATCCATCATATGATAAAATTGCTTAGATGATATATTTATACAAATAATTAAAGGATAATATTTGATTGATTATGTTGCAGAAAAAGGATTGTTTTCTAATTCATACAGATAAAAGCAAAAGAAGTTTACACATCAAGTTGGAGAAGCTCGCAGCGATGTTACGAGAAGCAAAAAATAAATGCACAAAATTTACAACAAAGAAAAAGAAGAAGAAACAAGACTAAGTAGACCCATCACCACCCTCATCAGAGCTCTTTTCTTTTTCAGATTCTTCTTCATTACCAGACTTCTCTTCCTCGCTAGATAATTCTTCATCTTCACTAGACTCCTCAACTTCGCTATCAGAGATAACTAAATTTGGGGAATCAGCCGGAATTTCCTTTGCAAGATCAGGGTATGTAGAATGAGGAATACCATGATCATCGCAGACTAGCTTAACAGCGTCATTACGAACACGGAGAAGGGCATTACTAAAATTTGAAGATGAGATTTTCAATTTAGAATACTTTTCATTACGAGAAGATATATTTCCAGCGAGTTGGCTCTTCTCTTCTTCTAACTCATCAAATCTCTTACGATAGTTCTTCTCGGATGCTGCGAGCAAAAGATAACAAAGTTAATACATATAAGGATGGTTCAATTAGGAAATAATTCAGGGAAAAAATAAGAGTGATAACCTTCTCTTTCAGAAATCATGTCTTTAATTAAATCCGCTTGATCAGCATGAAGACTAACATCTACACCTAAATTAGTTCTGGCGTTATCAAGAATCTTTGCAGCCCAAGCAAACTCATCATCGCTATTAATAAGGAGACGAGATCGAACTTGAGTTTCCCTCACAAGAAGATCTTCATTCTCATGGATAAGCTTAACTCTTTCCATTTGAACATTAAGAAGAGTTTTATGGAAGTTGGCTAGGGTCTTGGAACCATTTTTAACGGCAAGATCTTTCTCGTCAATAAGATCACTATTCCTTTTTCTTAATCTATCTATTTCTTTCTTCGAATCAAGATAAAAGCGCTTATACTTGTTGGTCAAACCTAAATTGAATCTGTATTCAATTTTTAAGAGATTAAATTTGGATTCAAGTTCATCTATGGAGAAGGATTCAATCTTATCATCTGAGAAATTACTTAAAGAGTTATTAAGGCAAGCAAGAAGGGTATCATCATCTACAGGGTCAGGAAAAGATTGGAAGAGTGTATCCTCATCAGTAAGACCATAAATATCTGCAAAAATGGTTTCTTGAATAAGCTGCGATAGGGTGAGAAGAATTAAAAGAGAAAAGAAATAAATCATACCATAGAGTTGTTGATTGGCTTTATCAAGATCAGAGATTTTTTGCTTATCAACTGAAGCTTCAGCCTCTAACTGTTTATTCTTCTTGCGAAGCTCATCAACTTCAAATTCTAATTTTTATTTATCTTGGCGAAGATTAGCAGCTTTCTTTACATAAATGATACGCCTATTGTCTAAATCAGAAGCAATAGCAAAAGCAGCTCTCCCAACCTGCAATAGAACTATATAAATCAATGTCTGACAAAAATATTAATAAATGCACAAAAAGGATAAACAAGTAAAAACATACCAGGCTGCCAAGTGAATTTAAGAGACTTGGAGTCAGCGATCTTGAAACCCCGCGAAGGGTATCACTTTCAGTTAGTATGGGAGCGTCGCAGACTGTGGAGAGGGACTGAGATATTCCATTAGTAGCTTCATCTCCATACTCATTTGGGATACCAAACATATTTTTGCCAATTGTTTTGGATAAATGAACCATCGAAGAATCATAAGAATAAGAATTCTTTATAGAAGGGAAGATGTTGACATTGAAATCCTCGTCATTATTATCCTTATCAAAATCAACACTTGGATTTTCTGGAGTGGGTTGAGGAGTTGAAGAAGAAGAAGAAGGTCGGGTTTTCCTTTTCTTCAAAGGAGGATCGCCAAATTATTCACCACGAGGGGCAGAAGGCTTCCCTTTAGGAGGAACAACAGATTTATCCTGATCGCCAGATTCTTCACCGCGAGGGGCAGAAGACTTTCCTTTGGTAGGAATAGTAGATTTATCCTTTGAAGGTTTCTCCTTAGTTCTCGCGGGTTTTATTGAATCTAGTTCTTCAATTTCCTGCGAGCACAGATGAAGATAAGAAATAGGGGCAACAATATATTGTTAAAATTTATAAAGAGATATTTCTTACTTCATCCGTGAAAGATTTAAGAGCTAAGAAAGTGTTGGGCTTCCTAAAAGTTTGGTAGCTGAGCTTCATTCTCTCAATCTGAGAAAGATCAAAATAATTAGAGAGAATATAAAAACATGAAGAAGATAGTGAATAATAATAATGCAAAAAGTTGAGAGGATATACTTCTTTAGATCTTTCAGGCCAGTTGAAGACCCATGGCTCATACTCTGAGAGATTCGCAGGTAATGGGAGAGAACCAGATATGTAAGGACCTTCAAGACATAACGAAAAGATAAACCACTTATCATCGTTGGAATGGTGAGGGCCTTGATTGGTGGGTGTATGCCAATCAATGTCTAACATAAGAGCCTCATCGTCAGCAGTCTTTTTTTTCTTCAAGCGGACACCCCAGCAAGTACTATCCCTCTTCATAGGAACTATCTTATAATTTTTGAAGAAATTCTCCACAGTATAATCTGAAGAGACAATGGGAACATCCTTAAATTGAGGATTCTTCGGAGCCTCGGGATAGAGAGATCCTTTATCAGCACCGCGAGAAGCATATTCAAGCAGCAATTTGATACAATCTCCACCTAATTGATATATCGCTCGTGAGAACCTCTCGTCAGATATTATTTGATAGAATAATGGGAGTTCTGGGTCATAGAGAGGAAGGGGAAGACCAGCTTCAAGTTGACCTAACGATACTATGATTTTCTGGCGAGAGAATTGATGATCAGAAAATAGTTTGAGAGAAAGTTCATATTTAGGGCTTTGACCTGGAATTGTAGAAAAGGTAAAACCTTTGATTTTGAGCTTTTCTCGCATCTCATTAAAAGCAGTCAAATTTTTAGCACCAGCAACAACCATTTTTGAGTATGGGAATGAAAGAAAAGGTTGAAAAATAAGAAAGAAATCACAACGATGACAGACGCGCAATTCACGGAAGAACAGTAAATTTGAAGAGAAGTCACGCAGAGAAAGAAGAAGAATGTGAAAAGAGAAAAAGAAAAGAATGAAAGGAGTATTTATAGAAGAAGAGATTCCTCGAGAAGATAAATGCAATAAATGCAAAGAAAATAAATAAACGGTCAGATCGCAGTGGTTGGAAAGGACGTGTCAAAAATCTATTGGAAGAAAGAATGTATGAAAACAGTTGGCGAAGGATATAGAAACGTGTCAGAACAGAGTTCGATGTGAAAAGATAAGTAGTTGCGGCGTTTAGTTCTCACGATATTCTCTTCTTCGTAGAAAAGAGATGAGAAAAGGCAAGATGTAGGACCAGAGTATCGCCACAACGACATTCTTGCGATATTAACAACACTTCCCAGCGAGTATCACCGCAAGATCGTCAGCTATACTTTGCGAGTGTCACAAAATCAGTCAAAAGAGCGACGCAATAAATGACGAGTGAAGAAAACTAGAGAAAAGCATGTTTATCCTGCGATGGTTACAAAACCTGCGAGATTTAACATTGTAACTATCGCGGTACAAATCACAAAGTTAACCCGAAATAAGAGGGAAACTTAGCTGTCATCCACTATGTAACTACCCTATAAATAGAGACCCAATATGTCCATAAAAGGATGATGTATTTTTGAGAGTTAAGAAAGTCTTGTGGAGAGAGAAACTTCAAGAGAATAGTTGCAATCTTGAATTCTTCCATTTCTGTAAACATTTCTGAAACCAAAATAATAAAGTGTTGTTTTTCATCTTCAATTATGAGTTGATTATAGCAAAATCTTAACAAGGGTGTAGTGTGGGAAATCCTGCAACTACACATACATTCTTTGAAGAGTACTTAGTTGCTGCGAAAAGATCGTCACTTTATTTGAAAGATCCCGCTTCTCTTGAGATAAAATCTTATTTTCGTCTGATAAAGTTTCTATTGCTAAATTAGCCTTGGTTAACAAATAAGATATGCGAGATATTTTGTTACTTAATAAATATTGTTTTGTGCTAATTGTATGTTCTCTTTGGTAAGGTTCTCCACTTGATCAAGGGATTACATATAAAGATTATCTAATCGGTTATATTAGTCCATCCAAGAATCTCTATCAACACGAATATCTTCAGCAACGGATTCAGCTTTGAATATCCCCATTAATCGATTCTGATTTAAGGCTTAATGTACGAACTAAGGATTTTAAGAAAATGAAGTATAAAAAGAAGAAAAACAATTAACATAGTAAAATTAAAGACAAAGATAGAAAGATTTATACCTTTTAACTCATTGTTTTTCTTGCGAAGATTCTCGCAGTTCAGTGAAGAGTTGTTCAGTTTATGATGAAGAGTATCATATTCTAAAGTTTTGGCTTGGAAATTTCTCCTTAAAGCTTCAATTTCATTTTCTAGAGATGCTTGCGAAGCTATTCGGTCAGAACCAAAATATTTACTTAAAATCTCACAGACACTATGCCTAACAGGATCAACAGAAGACTTCCTAGCATCATATAAAATATCAGATAAAACCTTAAAAGCAACATCTACTCGTACTGAAGTTTCTTTAGAAGAAGGGAGGATGTAGATGGAGAAAAATTGACAATAGAAAGTTGGGAATTTGAATAATTCGCAGCAAATGCATCATCCAAAGGTGAAGTTTCAAGGAAAGTAATAAATGGAATTGAAGTAGAGTTAACTTGAGAAGTAATTACAATAGGAGGGGAAGAAAGGTCATTCGCAGCAGTTTCAGGAATTTCATTTATGACGAGATCAGTTGAGGCAGGAATATTTATGGAGATGTTCTTGCAGACAGAAGTTACAGATTCGGTTTGCGAAGGTGTAGGAATAGAACCGACATGAATTAATTGGGGAATAGGAACAACATAATCAACAACTTTAGCTCGGCGAGATTTCTTGCAAGGTGAAATAGTGTTCTCATCACTCTGCGAATAATAATCTAGATAAGAAACAGAGGCAACAATATTGTTATTAAGAAAACAAATATTTCTTAATACCTTATGATTCGCAGGCTTCCTTTACTTTTCAGCGGACTTTTGCTGCGAATTTCCGGAAGAATTAGGGTTTTGGACTGCAAATTTGGTATTAGAAGTGATTCCGCTGAAAAGAAAACACAATATTGGAATCACATAAAATCAAGCAAAGATAGATCAGATAACTTTGATGAACATGATTTAGATAAACAAGATTGAGTTTAGTATAATAGAAGAACATATACCTTGATGACTCCATGAAAATAGTAGCAGAAGAATCTTTGAAGGAAGAAATTTGCAGACAAAAAAAAAATAAACGAAAAGATGAAGAAGACGGAGAAGCAGAAGAAGAAGATTATTTCTGTACCAGATTCTACCTTTTATAGACAAAAGGGATGGTGACCGGATAATAATGAAGATACCAGTAAAAAGAGGAATATTTGACACGTATAGGCGGTTATACTTAATTTATGGGGCTTTGTCGTGAAGAGAATATGGAAATACAGGAAGCTGTGGCATTCTGAAGAGATGGAGATTCTCATAATCTTATCCACTTCGCAGAGAAGACATGAGAAGAGGCAAGATGTAGGGTCAGAATATCGCCACAGCAATGCTCTTGCGAAATTTATAAACAACGTTTCTACGAGCTCTTCAACAACACTTTGTGAGCGTCACAGACTGACTCAAAGAATGATTCAAAGAGTGACGTAACGGATGATGGTAGTAGAAACACAGGAAGATCATGATGATACTGCGAAGATTACGGCCTCTGCGAGAATAAGCATTACAACTGCTGCGAGAATATCGCGAGTCAGATCCGAAATTAAATGACAGCTTAGCTGTCATCCACTATGTAACTACCCTATATAAAGAGAACTAATAAACCCAGAAAAGAGATCAATTTTTTAGTGTTGAGGAGAGAGAAAGTTCTTGTGAGCGGTTGTATTCTTGATTTCCTCCATTTCCTGTAACATTTATGAGAATTAATCAATAAAAGTGGTGTTCTTAATCTTCAAATATGTGTTGATTATTATGAATTCTTGTGAGGGGTGTAGTGTAGGAATTCCTGCAACTACATTCTCCATTCTCAATTCATGATTCTGTCTTGTTAAATTAGCACGTTCTTCTGCTTCTACTCTCCTTTCTTCATGTATTCTTTGTCTCAATTCCTCTAATGCTTCCACTTCTCCATTTCCATGAATTATTCCTCCAACTACTTCTTGATCTTCCTCTATTCGCCTATTGTTTCTTAATCATTGCTCCTCTTCCGCTTCACCTGCTGAATTTGACTGCCATGTGTGTATACTCACTCTATCATAATCCATAGTTCTATTTTGCGCTGGTGTATTCTGAATTGGTTGTTGAATTTGATTTTCTCCATCATTTCTTGTATTCATTTTTGATGGTTCTCCAGTTTCGTTTCTTCTTTCTCTGGCAAGTCTCTTACTCCTCCTCACAGTTGTTGGTTGTCTTGAAGCATTTCTTCTTCTATTCATCTCTTCAACCTCAATGAATTGTTAAAAATTATATGAAATCTATCACAAACTGCTCCAAATTCTGTCAAATCACAATATTAATTTTCACACTATCAACAAGGACGAATCCCTGTTTCTAACTCCAATATGTAGTAGCAGGAAATCCCACACTACACCCCTCACAAGAATTCACAATAATCAACACATATTTAAAATATTAAGAACAACACTTTTATTAATTGATTCACATAAATGTTACAAGAAGTGCAAGAAAACAAGAATACAATCGCTCTTTTAACTTTCTCTCTCCTAATGACTTACTCAACACTCAAAAAAAGATCCCTTTCCCTTACGCTTGTTCATCTCTTTATATAGAAATTTACATAGTGGGTGACAGCTAATCTGTCCTTTATTTTAGGATATGACGTGTGATATTCTCGCAAGCTTGTTAGTGATACTTCCTCGCAAACCTATTTCGTTCGTAAGATTATCACATTTTCTTCATGTTTATACCACCGTCATCTATTACGTCACTTTCCTAACCATTCTGCGATATTTGTAATGAGTTGTTAAAGTTTCGCAAGAGTGTTGTTGTTAACTTCGTAAGACTATTGCTCCTGCGATATTCTGATCCTACAAATCTTTTTATTAAATGAAAATAAGAGTTTAGATACAGCATGCAGATAACACATCTTCACCCCACTAATAATTATGCAAATTAGAACTAATAAGCATATCATTTAACCATCTTAGCTAAAGTTCCATTTTTCCTTTTAGCAATACCATTTTGTTGAGGCTGTATAGGGTGCAGTAAATTACTCACCACCACGGTCATAATGTGGAATATCATGTTGTTCTTGTGGTTGCACATAATAAACTCGTTGAGTTGATGGTGCAGTCCATGGACAAAATCCTTGTTGGGTGATTGAGGGATAAATGGCTGGTATTGTGGTAAGAGTTTCTTACACAATTCTTGGGTAGATTGGTTCTGACGGGCACTAATAAAGTCTTCAGACTCATCTGGAAGAAAATATCCTGTTATTAATAATGTGATATCCAAGTGTGTAGGATGCATTTGTTGCATTGGATACCGAAAATCGCTATGGTGGCTCTGTTATTGGTTTTCAGTAGCATACACGACCCAATTTGCATCTGGCTGATCGAGGCCTTGAGAAGTGACTTGAATTGAAGAATGCTCAACTTGGAATCAGAGTGGAGCTGCTTTGGTAAGGAATATGATTGGATATAGAGTTAGCGTACTTGGAAGCGAAATGGAACAAAAAACTAGGACTTCTTTAGTAAAAAAACTAGGACTTATATATATATTCCTTTAACATTTCTTCTCTTTAGTCAAAGTTTTTTTGTTTTGAGTTGTTCCAAGTTTAGAACAGAAAACTAAGCTTTCTAAAAACTAGGAGCTTAAATATTAACCTAGAGTAACTAGGACTCCAAGTTTTGAAGTGTAAATTGGCTTTTGCACTATATTTCACATGGGTATTTATTTCTGTACAATTTTTTTGGCGGTAGTTTTCAAGTGAAAATTGTCTTGTGCACTTTATTTCACATTTTAATTATTTCTGTAGCACCATGAACTAATCAGAATTATCCAATTAGTTGATCTACCAATGCACCTCTTAATGGAAATTCTGAAAGGTTTATCGAATAATGCAGCGTCTATAATTAGGTTTTGAAAATATGCTTGCATAGAGTAATGATGTTTCCGGAGAAGGTGTGTATGGCTTTGAATTGTCGTTAATATCCAGGAGATATGACGTTTAACCAAACACCATAAATAGCTATTAATGGCAGTTTTATAAGGATTATAAAAGAGCATTTTGTGAAGTATTTTTCATAGATGATTAGACCAAAATAGGGAAAAACCATCGGAAAATCAGTATTCTTCCAAAATGGCAAATACTTCCGGTGCTTACAACCATGCCAAGAAAGTAGCATCAACCTTGGAAACACGAGAGTTATTTTATCTGAAAAATTATATTAAAGGAAAAATACAACGAAGGAATCGCAAAGCTAAGTACGCAAGGGGAAGGCAAGAAAATGCAGTTGAATATGTTTTTGGAAGGAGAAAAGCTTGGCGAGGGAAACTCGTAATTAGAGAGAGAGAGAGAGATGCAAAGCATGCAAGGTTGAATACTTGTAATAAATGAAATATTGATTATGAACAAGAAGATGTTGAGGTAACTGGTGAAAAATTTCAGGAAGATGTGGAGAGTAATTCTGAGAATGAAAGGAAGGGGAAGAGACATGCTGAGAGAGATGAGGATGATTGGTATAAGCTTTATCTGTATGAGAAGGTACATCCTCCAATCTTCTCCAGGACTATGCGATAGCATTTATATATCGACTCGTATGGAGAGAAGATATAGGGCATTGATGTTGATGGAAATCTAGAGATCGAAGGAGAAAATGGGGAAGATGATGAGGAATAAATTGAGGAGGATGAAGATTTGTCAGATGGGTATGGTCCTACTGCATCCAGCAATAGTGATAAAGAAGATGATGTTGAGAAGAAAGTTTTGGAAGTGATGATAAAAATGAAGATGAGGATTATGATTAGTGTTCTTCAGGGAATCAGAAAGATCGAGAATTTGTGCTTAGTTTCAAGCTTAAATATGATTAGCAAGTTTTTCAACAAATAGTCTTTCTAGTTCTTATGTCTGATCTTGTTGTTGCTGGTAAGAATCATCTTATTCTTGTACATGTGAAGTTGATGTAAGTCGGCCGCTCCAAGTAGTTGTTTTCATTTTGTTGTCTTGATGAACTATATCAGTGTAGTTATAGTAAGTGTGGGTGTTTTTATTTTTAGGAGTTTGAAAAGGTGTCAATGGATATTTTGAATGCTATGTTGTAAATGCTATCAATTAGTAGGGCTTATTTGAAGAGAGTACTGTAAATGCAGATGTTGATCTCGGTTGTAATGAACTGGGTCTTTACTGCGCAACTAGTGTTCTTGTAAGAAATACAGTTAGATCTGTAATATTGGCTTTGTGAGAACTTTTAATGAATTGAGGGTTTTGTTCACCCACATATTTACTTACAAAATACCACTGAATACGCGGAACATGTGCAACTCATTAGCTAAATATCAGTAATATTCCTTGCAAAAAGTAGCATTAAATATGCGATTCCTGTAAGATTGATTAACGACACTCAAAATAATGTGCAACCCCGAGCCGAATGGCTCTTAACTTAATAGCATAGTTTTTGCGTTTCTTATATGATGGATGTGTGACACATGAACTATGTGGGGCCCAAATCCGTTTAAGCCGAGTAAACGCCGACAGGATCTTAGCTTAATAGCACCATATTTGCGCTACCCTAGTGATATGTGTGTGACATATCTGCCACTAATTTTAATGGCCAGATTAAAGAAAATTAATAACTAATGGATATTGTTTTCGGTTCGCATTAGGGATTCTACTGTTTGAAGAAGAAGTAAAACTAATTGAAACAACATCCTATTGAAGTCTCAAGAATAAATATTTGAAAACAGTTACAGAAGATATTATTTTTTAGATTGACATGAATCATCATAACTAATTAATTTTAAACTTTCTTATAACATACAGTTAATCGGATACAACACAAACTTACTTCTGCTGATCCACCATGAATGGGAATCCTAAGTAGTCATTCAACAAATGAACCCCATAGAAACGATGTAAATTCTGATCAGAACCTTAAAGGACCATTAGGATTTTCCATCACGAGTCTAATTAAAACTCTTTTACTAGAAACCCTGAATCACAAACTTACCGACCAAATCAATACTCTTTCATTACAACAACCATCTATTTTATCGATCAAACATCCAAATTAATCATGCCTGAAAACCAGATCCCATATCAAAATGTGCGACCCCAAGTCCGAGGATATGATTAGGAAATCTATGTTTTGTTGGGGGAGAGTTAGTCAAACAATAAAAAAAAAATTGATCGGTAAAGAAAGATGTATTGAAAAAAAAAAAAAGGGTATAAAGGTTATACCACCCTGAGCAAGAACAAGAGAAAGAGAAGGAAAGAGAGTAACCGGCTACCCTCCTACAAAAACTGACAGACTAAAACAAAAGCAAAAACAAAATCCACAGTCAAAACTGGCAGACCAAACAAAAGCAATTACACAGGATCAAAGTAAATGTTGCACCAATCCGTCATAATAGTTGAAGAGTTAACAGAATCAAACTCTTTGATTGCTAGAGCCCAAGTAAACAGGAAATAAATTTCTTTGTGCACAACTCCAATAACATTGCTTCTTCTGTCAGTGAACACTCTTGCATTTCTTTCTTTCCAAATGTTCCAAATAATTGTAACAGGTACCAAATTCCAGACTGCTAAATTGGTTGTGTTATGTTGAGGCAGATACCAGGTTTGTAAAGAAGGAATGATATTTCTACGCAAACTGTAAAACCAATTCAACTTATTTAGGAAAATATTCCACACTTCTTTAGCAAAATTACAGTGCAGAAGAAGATGAGAACTTGACTCAATGTTGTTACAGAACAAGCACATCAAACAATAAAATTAAATGTTATTATGTTAAGTTATGGTATTTTGTGTTTCGTTAACTTCTATTGTGGTACCAAGCGTCATTGGCCAATCATGGTACACATACCAGGTATGCATATCATCATTTAAAATTAAATTCCAGGGATTTCAGTTCGCATACCAGTTTGCAAACTGCTCCAGTTCACGGAATCCCGTTTGCAAACCCGTATGCAAACTTTTTCTATTTTCAGTATTTGATAAAAAAAAATGGCCTAACTTCTTCATCCGAACTCAGAATGACCTCATTCTTTTTGCATTCTCTTCCTATTTGAATTCTCTTCAAAATGGTGATGAGAATTTCTGAATTTGGATGAGTTAAGGTTGGTCTTTGTCCCGTATCTTGTTTTTGAGTGTTTTGCTCCGTTTTGTCGCACTTGTTCTACTTCTCTTGGACTTGGGCACTTGGATTCTTGGAGTAATTATCTTCTAAGCTCATTTTTAGCTTTTACAAGAATGATGTTGGTGAATCACAAAGAAGTAAGTTCAAGAATGGGTAGTAGTATGCATTGCTATAGGATTCTTGAATGTTCATAATCATCTTATGTGAAGTATGATGCATGGTATTTAATGACTTTGTATGTTCTTTTTTGTTAAAAAATCTTTTTATACGCCTTTGGTAGCTATTCTTGGTGTAAATCCGTGCGAAAAAGATTGATTCTACCCTCTAAGGACAAATCATCTTGTATGTGCATTACGACTTTGTTTTGATGTCTAGGAAACTGCTTATGAGAATTTATTCTTGTATTTCAAGAAGGATAATGATTAAAGGTTTTTCTCAGTCTTCGTAGTAGTAATTAAAGATTCGTTCTCTTGGAAGTTGTTAAGATTAAATTAAAAGGTTTAAATGAAATAATAAAAGAGAGAGAGTCACTGGGCCTAGGATTCCACCGAATTCATATCAATAGGTTCAATTATTTATTTTTCAACAATTATAGCTCAATATAAACAAGGACTCTTATTTCTTTGCCAAGGTAGATTTTCAAAAGATTGATTGTATCCCTAAGCATAGATTATCTAAACAAAGCATAACCTATCTAATGAATGACAACCAATTTAATCAAATCATAATTCTATTTTAATTAATGCAAAAGTCATATAGAAAAATTAAATAAAATTCACCCATGCGTAAATTTCGGCTTCCTCCGTCAACCCAATGTAGGGGTTTAGCTACTCATGATGTAGACACTCTCAAAATATTTTTTTTATTAGCTCAAATGGTGTTTACAATGAAGAAAAGGAGAAAAATAACATAAACCGGGAATTTGCAACGCTTAATAGGCATTACAAACTCGCCATTACAAACTGCACTATTACAGAATATTAGGAAACTGTCGTAGAAAAACTGTCGTTCATGAAATGAACAGCGACAGTTCTAAAACGAGAGTCCTATTGAGTCGTATGTTCTTCTTCTTCTTCTTCTTCTTCTTCTCTGCAACTCTCAATTCTCTCCCCAACTCTCGATCCCCTTCTATGATCTCAGGCAACTCTATTTATACTCACAGGACTTCAAAAATCTTCGTAATCACTCCACAATATTCTTCCAATACTCGGCAATAAAAGAAAATATTCCCGAGAAGATTTCTTCCCTTTCTTGCCTCCTTCATGCGTTCAAATGCTGCAGAAACACTCCATCATACTCGGTTAACGTTCAAAGGTGAGTCAACACGCTGAATACACGTTCAAACTTTCCAAGAAAACCCCATCAGAACTCCACGTATTGCTCAACCTCTGTTTCATGAGATTTCCACGTAGCAACAATCTTCAATCGATTCCAGGTCACATAAATTCCCTGTTTTGATGAAACAGGTCATTTGCCAACTAATTCCAACTAAATTTCCGATTAAATCTCAGCCAAACCACTTCACAAATGTACGCAGAAAAATAGCCCAAAAACCCGTGAACCCTGATTTCTTTAAACCCGATTATCCAACCAATTCTGAACAAATCCAAGGCCATTACCAACTCTGTTTAGGCCCTAGGAATAAACCCATTTGATTTCAGCTATTCAATCTCGTTAAAACACCTCCAATCCTTCAACCCTAATTCTTCCAGCTCAAGAACAAGTTTTCCCGCCAAAATCAGTTAACATGTTTTCTTCAAATATTGACGTTCCAGCCAATTCTAGTCAAATCCAAGACCTATACCAGTTCTGTTTAGTCAAATAGAGAAGACCTACAAAATTTCAGCAATTGAATCTCAGTATAACACCTTCAAATCTTCAACCCTAATTATGTTGCATTAAAAACCAAATTTTCCCGCTATTTTTCAAATTCAAAAGGTTGAAGATGATGTCCCCTTATCCAGTACAGGTGTCCATTTAGAAATTTGGTTGTAAATAGCAATTCATGGGGTGCGAATAACCATAGGTTCCAAATAACAAAGAAGGTGCCCCTTAGCAACTGGACACCCCTTAGTAATTGAGGTGCCCCTTAACCGACATTGAGAGTCCGAATAACACGTGTCCTCCGGGGTACACAAATCACTTTTCGAGCAACTTTCTCCATAAGAGCTTATTTGACAAAAACACCTACAAAGAAGATTATTAGTGATAAAATTGAGACCTAGCTAATATAAATATGGGTATAAAATGGTGCACTTACGTGCTTATCAGATAACTAGGGTTTGGAACACCAAATATTGTGATTACACATAGCTATTGCCAACGATTTTCATCTTGCAATGTTTTAGATTTATAAATTCTAATTTATTTGGAAGATGATTTTGCAGTATTAATCTTTATGGTTTTGTATATTGCAAAAATGTTATGGGATATGTGTGTTTACGTCCGTGAACTATGATTGTCCCATATATGTCAAAAGTTAAGTCTATTATGTCATTATGCAAATATTGATAAAAGATAGAATGAACTTTTGAATATTCTGCAATATTGATGTTCCCCTGATCCACTTCTATGTGAAAGTACTGTATGGATCCGTAAGTTTTCTTATGTTGAGCATTTCCGATTAAATTAATCATGAAGGTTCCTTTATGGTTACTTTAATTAAGTTTACTGGATACAAATTCATGTTTTATGTAATTTGTTAATGTCCAAAGAAATCCTTCTTTTCTTGTGAAAGTAAGGTCGCTCTTGTTGTTCTTTCGGGAATGACGTTTTATGGGGGAGAGTTCTTAATTGAACTTGTATTTAATTGCCAAATCTTTGTAGGGAGTGGGGATGTGGAATATTGTAGGAGTGATCTTGTATCTTTATAAATTCCTTGATGAATACACTAAGTTTAGACTATGTGAAATCATCGAAACAAAGTTGATATGTTCTCTTTTAGTCATGAAGTATCTCTATGAGAATTTCATTATGATCCCACTAGTTTTCATACCTTTGCCAATTTATATTGACAAAAATGGGGAGAATTATTATGTAGTTTACACTACAAATACATATGGTTTACGGATTATTATGTAAGGGGGAGTGGTTTTCATTGTGAGATGAAGTATTGATTAAGGGGAGTGATACATATCACCATAGTATTATTTTCAAAGTTGGAATACAATTGAACTTTGATGTTGTGCAATAATACTACGACACTGTATAACAATACGAAAACATCTTGTTTTTATATATTGCTATAGCTACGGATCTTCAATAACCATGATACTGAATTGAACACGCTCAGAATCACCGAAGTACTTGGATGTGATGAAGATTTCGAGTAATGTTAAAGAACCAAGGAAATCAAGCATTTGGATGAGAACACCTTTAGAATCACTGGAGTAATTGGATGTGATGAAGATTTCGAGTAATGTTGAAGAACCAAGGAAATCAAGCATTTGGATGAGAACACGTTTAGAATCACTGGATTACTTTGATGCATTGTTTTAAAATACATAAACGTAAAGCGATACGTTAACCTAGTAAAGCTTAAAGCGTAGCTTCACAAAATAAATAAATAAAAACTTATAGATATCTATGTGAAACTGACTAACACAAAACCAAAAACCAATCTAATAATTCATGATAAAATGAGTAAATAAACTAACTACTTTACTAAGAATATGCAGAATGCAGTAACATAATAATCCACCATGATAAAGGGACTTGTTTTGGCTTGCAGAGAGTTGAGTTTAGGGTTTTTTAATACTAAAACCTAAGAAGAAAACGTTGAGACTTGTTTTTGGGATTTAAGTCCCTGTTTTTCTCCAGAAAACCTAAGAAGGAAACGTTGGGACTTGTTTTTAGGATTTAAATCCCTGTTTTTTCTCTAGAATATTCCTTTTTTTTTCTCTAGAAAATATAACCTAGTATTAATGCAGACGTATTGGAGCGTTTTTTTAGTGAAGCACTAAAAAGCATGCTTCAAAACGCGCTTCAAGAAGTTTTTTAAAACACTGATTTGATACTGCGTAATAATATGATGACACTGTATAAAAATATGAAAACATATTATTTTTATATGTTGTTATAGCCACAGATATTCAACAACTATGATGTTGAGTTGAACACGTTCAGAATCACTAGAGTACTTGGAAGTGATGAAGATTTCGAGTAATGTTGAAGAGCCAAGGAAATCAAGCATTTGGATGAGAAGCTACAAAGTTTATTTATTTTCTAATCCATATGTATTGATAGTTTTTTCACTAAAATTGACAAAGGGGGAGATTATTAGAGCACTACTCGGTCGAACTCGCAAGCGTTGCTATCTCAAGCTTGTTTGTCAAGTTTAGTTGTCAAAACTATAAGTCTTGATTTTTAGTCTACTTATAGCTATGTCTCGGATTAGGATAGAATGTGTAGTTGAGCTTTAGATTTCATGACTTTCCTCGATTGAAGACGAAGAACTACTAAGGGGAGCTTGTGGTACTTCATCAACAAAAGGTATATGGAGATTTGAACTCATCTATCACTCAGAAGTCTATTTAAATTATATCTCCTATTGAGACAAAAGTCGCATAGCTATATAAAATTTATATTATACACATTTGATATTTCGAGCTGAGTCTAACTCGCTAACATATTTCTCGAAATATGTGTTGGTAAGCTTTCACTTTAACCAAGTTCATCTTTTATTCTTGACGAAAGTCAAAATATGATCATATGAAAATCGTCTGGCAACATTTTACATGATTTATGTGATACATTCATTTGATGTAGACTCAGAATGTTTCGTATTGATCATTTGATCACTTAAAAATTGCTTTGAATCTAATAGTTTGTGTGAGACAACTATTCTCATCTTCTAAGAATGTTTTAATGATTAAAATGAGAGTTTAGAACAATTAACCAATGATTGGATATAGCACAGTATGCGTAATTGTATGCTAACTGTTGCAAGTGTATTCTAAGTCCAGGAATTTAGTATGCATACCCATATGCGTACTGATTCAACAGTTGAAGTCCGGGTACTATAGTATGCATACCCGTATGCGTACTGATTTCAACTAAGTTCGGTCATGAATGACAGTATGCGAACCTGTTTGCATACATGCGAACAAGACCAAGTCCAGGAACTTAAGTATGCGTAACAGTTTGCATACTTGAATGGGTTTAGTTCTAAAATCGGATAAGTATATTTACATACTCATGAACAAATACCTTTATATAATAAGGAATGCAATCTACCGTGGCTATAATGTTCATGAATTGATTCGAGTGAATCAAAACTGATTTTGCTTCAACTGTGTCTTGTATACTTATATGAGAATATAAACAATTGAACAACTCTATAACTAGTTTCATTTGAGACATTTGAACTAGTTGTGATTAAGATGAACAAGGTTGATATCAAAGTGTTCATATGGCTAACTTCGGTTAACTATTGTTGAGCCAACTAAGTTTACCCGTTTAGGTACCCATATCTAAAGAAAGGTACATTTCATTTGTGTGTAACAAGCTAAGTTCAATCTAAAGGTTGAAATATATTGGCTTGAATCTAATTAGGTTTTCATCTAACGGTGAATATTGAATGCTTTGTTACCAAGTTAACATTGATTGCAAACCCTGATTTGAAGACTATATAAGGTATAACTCTAGCAGATGGGAAACCTAATCCCCACACTGATACTAGTTGCGACTAGATTCAATTCTCCTTTAACATAAGTTTTTCTAAAACCATTATAACAACTTAAAGACTTCAATGGGATTCTGAAGCCAAACCCAACTATTTTCTCTATAGTTGCGTGTTCTGATCTTACTTTGTTCTATCGTATTGAGTACTATCTTCTCTAAGATTTGATCGAGATTTAATCTCCGATAGGTAAGATATAAAAAGTAATCACAAAGATCTCCGTCTCTTTCTTAGTGATTCCACAATATCTTGTTCCGCTACCATACGATTAAGTTATTGTGAGGTGATTGATATTACTAGGTTGTTCTTCGGGAATATAAGACTGGTGTATCAATTGGTTCCTGTTCACCTTGATTTATTAAAATATGGAACAAAAACTCGTAGGTATTTTTGCGGACATAAATATTTATCTATTCAATTTTCAGTGTGAGACAGACTTGTTTATCAAGTCTTCGACTTTGAGTCATATCAACTCTTAGTTTTGGGTGAGATCAGCTAAGGGAATCGAGTGCGTAGAGTCCTGCTGGGATTCATATACATAAAGAACGTGATTGTACCTTAATCAGTGTGAGAATGGTTAGGGCTCAACTATATTCCAGTCTGAAGTTAACTTGTAGTAGGCTAGAGTCTGTAGCGGCTTAATACAGTGTAGTGTTGAAATCTAGACTAGGTCCCGGGGTTTGTCTGCATATGTGGTTTCCTGGTTAACAAAATTTCTGGTGTCCGTGTTATTTATTTTCCGAATTATATTTTCTATATAATTGAAATATCATATGTTGTGGGTAGTTTAATCAATTAGATAATCCAACCTTTGGTTGTTGATATAAATTGATTGACACTTGAACATTGGTCTTTGGGACCGTTCAAGTTGTTTCTCATAATAATCAGGCTCACGGATTTCTATCTGTTTGATTTGATGATTACATTGGGAAACAGAGATATAACTCTTGTATGTATTTCCATTGATTGAGTATGACTGTCCAGTTGATTCTCTTGGAAATATATCAGAATTAGTCCATACATACTGCCGAAACGAAATATTGGGTGTGGTTGTTAGACTCCCGCTTTTTATTCGTCCATCCAGAAAAATAAAGAAAGGATTTTCTAGCGATCTTGAACTCTATGAATGAATCATAATAATGACTTCCTTGCAGACATAATCAGATGATGGATTTCAGAGAAATCATCTTTACGTTATCGTTATCTCTGGGGTTTACAAGTAGATAAAAGTTATGTCCTTAGATACATTTTTATGGTTTATACCGAAGCACAACAAATTCATCATCCATATTCGGAGTGGTCTTAATCATATTTTCATCTCCATCATTGGAACCACAATCATAACTATCCACTGACATCTCCATGAATCGACTAGGCATGTCTACTTCGATACATCATACAGGAGATGAAAAACACAAAAACTGAGCAAGGTAGCTAAATTAAAGAGTGATGATATTGGATGATCATTATATCGTAAAGTTTCATATATCGATAAAAGAAGACGTAAACGAAGGAAAGACGGTAAAACTCTAATTCTTACATGTTTCGATTCGATACACAACCAGTGGTGATGATACAAGAGTTGATACTACAAAGAATTCCTCTTTGCTACACCAAATATGATTAAAGCACCTACGAAGACGATTGAAGCACCAAAAGTCAAAAATACGACATTTCGACCTAAATTTTCATTAATTCGTAAAAAATACTAAAATAATTTTTATTTCCATGAATGATGAATCATTTTCCAGAGAAAAAAAAAAGTGAAACAAAAAGAATAATAATAATAATAAAAAATTTACTGGCGTCTTGAAGTTGCCCAGAACTGTCATTGTCGGGCGATGGTGGTACCAGCGGTAGGTGCTGCTGTCGAGAATAAAAGGAGAGGAAGAAGGAGGTGCTGCTGCAGTCAATTGTGGTGAAATAAGGTGAAAAAATTAAATGGTTTCACTCCCTCTTATATGTGTTTTTAGGTTTTCTTAATTTCGGTCAAATTGGGATTCCTCTTTCAAGCAGCGCATGTGCCATATACGGGTTAACATGGTTCTTTTACCACCAAAATCAGCGTGTATAATCAATTTATGCTCTCTGTATGATTCCCAATCATTATGTAAGAGAACTTACGTCTGACTATTACTCATTCAACGATCATTCAGCATGATTGGAGCATTGTTGGATCAGAATTCCTGGTAATATCTCACAATTGAGCCTATTTATTTATTTTGCTTATGTCACTAAAAATCACCATCTATGTGAATACTGTGAAACATGATTGTACCACACTAAGCAGGGGAATTAATTTTAATGGTGGATTTTTAACAAAGGTCATATTTATAAAATCACATCGGAAATTATGCATCTCTGATCAGTATCGGAATCATAAGAAATTCATGTCTTCACCTTCCACAAAAGAAGTGAATTGCAGTTCTGTATTATCATGACATTAATAATATGTGACGGCGATATTAGGGTTTCTGAGGCAAACCTTTTAATATTCCATATATTTCATGATTAAGCTGAAATATTTAGCAATTCTGTTGAATTCAGAATTCATCTTTGGTGTCTGATCCAGATTAGTATTCAGAATAAATATGATGTTAATCATATCATATCTGAAGCTATCAAAGGTTCCTAGACATGCGACATGCTAGTGCAGAGCAACTAATTAAATAATTCTAGTGTTGTATTCATCAGTTGAATTCCTAGAAAAAATATGCTAATTAAAATATCGATGAATTCCATGGAATAGTGATGGATATTCACCTTTAGGGCATTAGGGCCACCCGCGAGTAAGCCCTGAGTAAGAGGAACGGGTGTATTTAGTAATAGTGCTCAGAGGAGAATCTATAAAAATGGAAGAACTAGGAATACAGAACTTTGATGAAAGAAGGAAAAGGAAAGGAGAGAAAAATAGTAATAAAATAATAAAGTAAGGAACCGTGAGAGGTGGGCCCACACGGCTAGCCATACCCCCTCTTTTCCATTGTTCTATTATTATTTTATCTTCAATTATGTTATTATTATTATTAGATTTTTATTAATTATTGGATAATGAATATTACATGGAACTAGTTGACAGCCTAACATGCTAAGCTCCAATGACGTACTACTACATTAATTGAACAGGTTGTCGTGTTAGCCTACCAGCGAGCCTCATAAGGAACCAACTAATGGAGCCGAAGCGGATAGGGGGGTTGATTATGTCATAAGGGGGGCAAGCTAAGTCTACCTTCCATGTCAAATACTGCAGTATTGCGCCATCGGGGACTCGAACCTGGGACCTACTGGAGCGCATGAAACATGTTATTGTATTATTATTATTATAAATACATTATAATTAAAGTATTATTACATGAAACTAGTTGGAATCCTAACAAGCTAAGCTCCAACGACATATTACTACATTAATTGAACAAGTTGTTATGCTAACCTACCAGCGAGCCTCATGGGTAACCTAGCCAAGGGAGACGAAACAGCGGGAGGGGGATCTGAGATTGTGTCACAAGGGGGGAAAACTAACACTACCTTCCATGTTAATTCCTGCAATATTACGCCATTGGGGACTTAAACCTGGGACCTCCTAGAGCGCATTAAACTTTGGGGAACGGGGATGACCAGCTGAGCTAGGGGCTTCCATGTTATTATTATTATTATTATTATTATTATTATTTTAAACTAATCTATTATAATATTATTACATGAAACTAGTTGGAAGCCTAACAAGCTAGGCTCCAACGACATACTACCACATTAATTGAACAGGTTGATGTGCTATCCTACCAGCGAGCCTCATGGGTAACCTTGCCAAGGGGAGCCGAAGCGGGAGGGGGGGCGAGATTGTGTCACAAGGGGGGAAAACTAACACTACCTTCCATGTTAATTCCTGCAATATTACTCCATTGGGGACTTGAACCTGGGACCTCCTGGAACGCATGAAACTTCGGGAATGGGGATGACCAGCTGAGCTAGGGTTTTGCTCTTTCAAGGACTTCCTCTTTCGATCAAAACTCCTTAAACTTCCATATCTTTTCTACGAACCATGTGATTATCAAAGCAAGTGGTCCCACAACCGTCATGTCTTGTCTTTCTACCATTAGAAATATTAAAAATAATATTATTTTAATTATAAGTTGACTTGCTAGACAAACATCCATTAGCACCCCCTTCGGAGGTTCCCATGGATAACATCACTGTTGACCCCATTTTTGTGGGTTCCAAAGCTGTTTTGGGGGCTATTAAAAGCTTTCTGAAGGGTACGACGTGTGGTCGTGATGGACTACGAGCGCAGCACTTAGTCGATGTTCTTAGTGGAACGGCGGCAGCAGTAGCAGATGGCTTACTTTTGTCTATTTCTGGGGTTGTCAACCTTTGGTTGGCTGGACAATGTCCTAGTGAATTATGAGAATACATTTCTAGCGCACCTATGACACCTTTGCTTGATCCGGGAGGAGGTATTAGGCCCATTGATGTTGGTATGGTTTAGCACAGATTGGTTTCCAAGGTGGTTGCTTTTGCTGATGGAAAGGACATGACCTCTTATTTATGAGATTACCAATTCGGGGTTGGTGTTCCTGTAGGAGGGGAAGGCATTTTACACGCTGTAAATCGCCTTTTAGAGGCAAAAGGCCATTCAGACAAAATATCAATGTTGCTAATTGACTTTTCTAATGCTTTCAACTTGGTGAGCAGAACTCATCTCATCAAAGAGGTCCTCCTTCATTGTCCAGGTATTTCTCTTTGGGTAAAATTTTGCTACTTGCGTCTTTCTAAGTTTTATTATGCCCAATATATTTTGTCTTCCGCTCTCGGGGTGCAACAAGGTGACCCCCTCGGTCCCTTGATATTTGCTTTGACTCTTCACCCCTTAGTGAAGTCCATTGCTTCTCGTTGCACTCTTAATTTGCATGCATGATACCTGGATGATGGTACAATTGTTGGGGATACTTTAGAGGTAGCTAAGGCTTTGCGTATAATTGAAACTGAAGGACCAGTCAGGGGGTTACACCTCAATATAAAGAAAACAAAAGTTTTTTGGCCTTCCCTCGATCCCAGAAGTATAACAGATGGTGTTTTCCCCTCAGATATTGGTAGACCTTCTAAGGGTGTTAAGTTTTTTGGTGGGCCTGTGAGTTTGGATTTGGACTTCACCAGCAACATGTTGTTGAAAAGGGTGCACAAAACTGTTCAATTAATGGATACGATCAAAAAGCTCAAGGATCCTCAAAGTGAGATGATTTTACTTCGCAACTGTGCTGGTGTGTCTAGACTTTATTTTGCAATGCGAACTACCAATCATGTTGCTCTACAACCTGCTACCGATCTTTCTGATGACAAGTTATATCAGTATTTGAGGCTTCATATTACTAGAGATGGTGTAGGTTTTGGTCCTTTACAGAAGAGATTAGCTACCTTGCCTATTAAATATGGTGGACTTGGCATTTATACCATGTCCAACACTCGTGCTTACTATTTTCTTGATCCTCAGAGCCAGACTACTTCAGTGCAGAAAGTGATCCTTGGTGATTTATTTTCAACAGACAGAGGTTCAGCTTATCAGTTGGCTCTTCAGACCTTTACCCAGGTATGTGGATTACCGTATACTTACCGCGTTGATGATTCTTCCCCCCCCCCCCTTCCATGCACTCCCTGGAAGTAGTTAATTTTGATGCGGTCAAGAAGCAAATTCCAGACCAATTTCATATGTCTGCAAGATATTTCACACTATGGAAATGCAACCGTGTCAAGCATGCCCAAGATTATCTTTTGGCGGTGCCAATTAGTGGGCTTAATCAATGCCTCAGGCCTCGACAATTTAGAGATGTGCTTTGTTATCGTCTTGGTATCCCTCTGTTTGTTGACAATAGTTTATGCCCAAGTTGCAACAAATATATGGACGCTTTTGGAGATCATGCGCTTCATTGTGCTAAGGATATTGGATATAAGTTTCGTCATGATGTCGTTCGTGATGTTGTCTTTGATATTTGTTACAAAGCCAATGTGCCTGCGCGTAAGGAGGTTTTTCTTGGTCTTCGGTCAGATGATGGCAAGGACCTGAAGCCCGCTGATATCCTTGTTCTAATCTGGGAAGATGGGAAAGATGTTTGCATGGATGTTACAGGTTCCTCTCCATTCACTGGTGATGGTGTCCGCTCCTTTGTCCCTGGTAAGGCTATTTCTGGTGTTGTTTCACGTAAACAATCCAAATATTCGGACAAGTGTGCTGCACATGGGTATGAGTTGGGTGTTCTAGCTTTTTCTACCTTAGGAGAACTTGGTGAGGATACTTTAGCTTTTTTCAAGCGTCTGAAGCATTGTTTATTTAGCAATGACGCTAGTAGTGGCGTAGGTAGATTCATTTTTTATAGATTAGGCATTGTTATTCAAAGAGGAGTTGGATCCCAGCTTGTCGCTATGTTACCAACCAAAATCTTTGTTTGATTGTTTATGAAATACAATTAAAAAATATTAATTAATTTTTTTTTTTTAATAGTGGTCCTTCCATCAATGCTAAGAGTTTTAGTTAAACTCATAATTTTCATACAAGGATGAAATAATGCTCGATTGACCATCATAAAATACTAAAATTCTCAGGATTGGTCCGCGGACAACATGATGACATGGACGTGCCACCATGACCGGTCATGGTCGATCCTTTGGCTTGCAAAATCCTGTCTCACATATTTTAATGATTTTTGGCCTAATTAATCATCCAAAGTCCATATTTAGTTCAAACTTCGTCCTGCAACTGAGGAGGTGATCCATTCACCATTAGATGGTCCCACGACCACCAAGGGCCGGTTCCATACTCCCTTGGTTGTTCCCTCCTTTTTCCATAGTTAGGTTTTACTAGTTATTGCTCAGTCAAGTACAATTTTAATAATGATTAAACATCAATTAATTATTCTTTCACCAACTGCTCTGCAAAGGAATTTGGTAAATGATCAGTAGAGCACCTACACACTACATGGACAGTCCATCACCTCATGTAGACGGTCCCTCTCTAATTTATTGGTTGATTCTCAGTTGAACATCCATTGATCAAAATTAGGGTTTTGAAATGAATGCTCTGTCTAGAATAATTCTGAACAAGTTCAAACACCAATATTTTAATATTTATCTTGCAATCAATATTTTAATTAATTAAATAATATTCGGTCAGTTACCATTATTTTTAAGGGTTATATACAAAAATAGGTCTATTTTGGACATGCTTTTCAAAACTAGTCCAATTTGCTATTTCTTACGACAAATCTAGTCCGATCGAACGGATTCCATTCAAATCCATTATCTCACTCAATATATCGTGCCGACTAGTCAATATCTCGCCAAAAATTCATAGGGCGTTATCTCATGGACTGGTGGAGATTACTATTATGCCATTCTCATGCATGTGGTGGATACATGGAAATAATGCCACACATGCATTATTCTGGGGCGTTGATCTAAGATATGGAAATTTTATTGATTTCCAACGGCTACGATTTTCAAAGGACATAGTCAATAATATGAGATCGAAATATCTCAAAAAGCGGAAAAATAAACCAATTGTTCACAGATATTTTGGTTCATTCTTCTTCTCTTCTCTCTGGTTCTTTTAAATTAAGGTTTCTTCTGGTGTTAATGGTGGTTCTCAAGAAGATGGTGGTGGTCGTGCTTGAAAACATTTGATTCAGATAAGGATTAAATTTTCAATTGAGAAAAAACTGGTGGGAATTTTTGAAAGCATGGGTTAGGGTGAAGTATTTTGACTGTTGTATGAATGAACGTGTATTAGAGAAAAATTGATTTTTGAATCTGGTTTTTGGTTTGAGTGTTCGAGACAAATTAGGAATATTAATTGTTGTTAAATTTGGAATTCAATCCAGGGAAATAGATATAAGGGGTTTAAGAATCACCAACAAGTTAAGTTTTTCATCACTAACAAAATGCGTAGCTGGTGTTTGAGAAAAAACCTGACATTTTTTTTCCCGTAACTAGTGTTTTCACCAAGGATGGTTGTTGGAGTACAACCAATCCCGAGATTTCTATTTTATGTGGCTAGATATGTTGCACATGTAATCTATGAACGAGATCTTGGTCATTCCCTTTATGATGAAATATTTGTCGTTGATTTTATAAGTGGAGTTTGAAGGACTAAAAACATCTTTTACTAGAAAAAAAAAGTGGATATATGGCAGATGACTAGAGTTAACTTTTTATTCACCGATTTTGGTCAAAACTGGCCTAATTTTGTAAACCACGAAAAAAAAATTGAACTATTTTTGTAAATTGTCCTATTTTTAATTAATATTTTATTTAGTCAGACTATCAATATTCATTGATCTAGTAGTATTTTCTCTGACTAGCAGCATTTAGTCCGACATGAATTGATTCATCTGTCAATAACCCTAATTGCTCCAGCCATCAATGTGGGTCACGACCAACAAGGTTCAGAACCATCATCTATAATAATATTGATTGAACTATAAATATTTAATTCCTCTGCAGAGCAATACTCCTCGTATTGATTCAGCTATCAATATTTGAGTAACAATATTTCTCATGTTGGTTCAGCTATCAACATTTGAGAATTTCATACTGATCCAGCTATCAGTATTTCATTTCATTGGATCGTCGACCAACATTTGGTTCGTCAGTCGACTATTTTTATAATCTCTTCTCGTTATTCGAATGATTAATGACACATGGATCGAGAAAGGTATTTATGATCATTCAGTAATGATTATTTTCATAAGTGCTCAGTGCACCAACATAATGGTTTATGATCGATCCAGCAATCTCATCAAACCATACCCAAGTCATTCAACTATCATAATGGTTTATTTCATCAGCTAGCATAATGACGTGTCACGATCAATGACCTAATTCAACGTTCATGGTATGCAAAGTATGTTGTTGTTTCAATATTTCATGCTTCATTCATTATAACCTTGAACTTCGACTGTTCAGTTTATAATTCAGATTCATAGTCTTGGGTAAAAGATTAACCACGTAAAATATGTCTGTAAAGCATACATTCACATGAGACATCAATTTATGTCACATGGTGGATATCACTAGGTATTTGGTATGACGGCCTATAACATGTGCGGTGTGAGGCACATCCACGATGAGATTTTTGGTAAGTCATGCTGGAAGTTAAAAGAGAAATGAAATAATGGATGGTAAATCAACCAAGTCTTCCACGTAAAGTGGAAATGGTTTTTGCACGATCTCCCACTTCCTTCAACTTTCACCACTTACATGAGATTGATGTGCTGTAATAAATAGGTTTCTGAACCTATGATTTGATAAGACTAATGAGACTTAACGTAAGAAAACCTACGGCATTCAAATTATCAAACACTTTCAGAAGATTTTTTATCGTCCACATGGATAATTATCTTCAAAGAAGTTCAACAAGTCACATCATCAACGGATCAATCTTCATTGATCTCCATACAATCTCATCTTCCCTCCATAAAGACCTACCCTTCTCCTCCTCTTATGACTAAATTAAACCTGGAACAGGCGATTTGTTTGGGCAATGGTATTACAGATTAGTCTCTCGAACTCAAAGTACTCCCGTGCAGTACATTTGTTTAAAGGTTCGGGCGATTTTCTACTTCGAGCATTTACCTCCTCCACCACTTTTTACCACAAAACCAGCAGGTCATTTTTTTATGCAAACAATAGGTTGCATTAATTCAAGGTGATGGTAATGAAGTCACACTAGAGAATACGAAATATGATTAATATGATAAAGTATATGAAGATTTGATACCCGTAAGAAGATAAAGTCTAGTTTCCGCATAATTCTTAAATATCCTGAGATTTAAGAAACCTCAGGTATTAGTATACGACACATGACTGAAGCTAATACTTATACCTTTAAGTATAACGGAAACAAGATGACCCTATACCCTATGAAGGGATAAGAACTACAAGGATAAAAAGATGAGAACCCGCAGTCAACAAGCTTTTTAATATATAAAAATTCTCAGCATGAAGACGAGGATTCGAATGTGATTTATGCATTGTGTAAACCCACAAATGATGAATAAAAGGAAAGCAATAAACAACCTCAAAAATTTGTTGAATTGTTGCAATGTTTCCAAGATCTTATACCTTCAAAATTGCTGGAAGAAGATATTGAAGATGGTGCACATAAGGAGTTAAAAAAAAATTATTTCATGGACACGTCAATGATTAAACAACACTACTTTCAGTTAATGGGAATGATGGACATCAAGTCCATGTCGATTGGAGTTCACCTTTGATATACGATACATATCCGGACAATAAAGTTTCGGGTAAGTCGGACTATTTTGATCCTTTTGACACAAAGATGGTAAGTGTTCCACAAAATCTATTTCATCTAGATTATATTCGTGTGAATCCAGTCTTAATCATAGAAAATGATGTTGCTTATACACATAGCTGGGTACCGCTTTCAAATTTGTCACTAAACAAATTCATTCAAATGATGCAAAATATGGAGGAACTGTTAGATAGCGGAGGTGACAAGCTGGGCCAAGTATCTGATTTAAATTCCTACAAAAATCATAGTTTGGGGAAGGACTTAAGCGCAGAGAATGCTAACCTAAGGCACAAAGCGTTTCAAGGAGGAGAACATGTCAAGGAGTTTTCTAATAATACGAGTTTTTTTTTCGATTGTTGCAAGGAAGAAGAAACATTCAAGACATTAAAAGAATTTATAACACTTCTCATCAGAGCTAAAAAATAATTAATCCTAGGATGGTTGATGCATGGGCATAGCCTTTTTTCTTTAGGGTTGTTTTTTTAATTAGATTGCATTAAATTGCGCTACTAGTTTCTATCTATAGAAGGGATTTTATTTCCTCAGTTTAGGTTTCTTTTTGTAGGGGTTATCTTTCTAGTATAAATAGGCTATTAGGTTTTGTTTAGAAGAATGACTTGATTATCATTTTATATAACTTATAATCTATATTGATTATATAAAAGTTAGGGTTTAAACCTAAAACTCAATTTATCTACGTGATTTTGTCTCAACTCTATGTTCAATTCATTTTATCTTTCTTTGCTACCCTAGTTTATTGTTTTGGTTCCTAGTAGTGCATCAATAATCCTCCATATTTGGGTGAATCTCTTTTTACCAGATGAATAATTCTCCATACACTATCCAACTGGTCTCTCCACCACCAATAGCCGGTCCTCATACCCATTGGTTGGTTGGTCTCTCTATCCATTTTCGACAACCCTCCATCTCCTGGATCCAAGGCTTCCTAAGGGTTTCAAACATATGATAATTTTTATCGAGTCTGAGCATCAATAATTTCCATATCGATCTAGCTATAAATATTTTAATTAATATTTCATAATCGGTCATGCTACCAATATTATCTTTTGCTCGACTGTCCAAGAAACAACATGACATTAGACGACCATCCAATATTTCATTGGATGACCATCGATCATGCTATAAATATTTTAATTAATATTTCATAATCGGTCATGCTACCAATATTTTTCTTACTCGACTGTCCAAGAAACAACATGACATTAGACGACCATCCACTCTGTCGAACATCCAATATTTCATTGGACGACCATCGATCATCCAATATTTACCAATACTCTAATTCCTACTTTGTTATTTGAAAACTCATGACATGGTGGATTAAGAATGGGTATTCTATAATAACTCGGAAATATATGATTTTCTATCACATAGTTGACATATCATTATAGGTCATGATCCAGCAATCTCATCAGACCGACATTCATCAATCCAAAATATTTGAGTATCATTGATGCCTTAACTGGCATAATGATATGTCACAATTCATCAGACTCTCCGTCTATGCATTATTATTGTCCCAGCAGACACCTTATGCTCAATTCATATGAGTCACAGAGCATATCACATTTTTCAATTATGCTCGGGTCGTTAAGGCTAAGACCTAAAGTCTATCTAAGTCAACAATTGACCAATTAAATACACGTCTGTCTTGAAGACTCCATGAGACATCAATCATATCACATGGGGATATTTACGAGGGTTTTGGTTAGGCGACCTATAACATGTGTGATGTATTAGTACATCCATGATTAGAAATTTGAGTAAGTCGTGATGGAAGTTGAATGAGTTAGAAAATTAGTGGATGAACAATCAACCAAGTCTCCCCCATAATGTGGAACTGGTTCAACCCCGATTTCCCACTTCCTATTCTTCCACTCTTCTTTCACCATCACACTTACTGGAGATCAATGTGTTAACTATTTCTGCAATATAAATAGGTTCATCAACATATGATTTGATAACCGAACTTAATCTAAGTCGAACTTAAACATATTTAAATCAATTTGATCAGGATCTATCGACAATCCATTAAATTTGTAGAAGTCTCCAATGAGAAAAATTCAACTCATCCACAATTCATCAATCATCAGTGATCTCACATAATTCTTATATTTCCTCCCACAGATCGACTTTCATCCCTCTTTGTGACCGAATTGACTCTGGAACGACCATTGCCGTGGTTTAGGCATAAGTTATGCATATTAATCTCTCGAACTCAAAATCACTCCCGTGCAATGCATCTGATAAATGTTTGAGAAATTTTCTCAATTGAGGATCAGCCTATCGCACAACTCTCTACTTTTCCTCAAAAAACTAGCAAATCTTTTTTTCCCATCAACATTAGGGGTCAAGGTCATCTTATTTGGAGGTCTTATTTACACCATTTGGTTGTGGGTCATTTACTACATAAAAAATAATAAATATAAGACTTTCCACCTAAATTTCATCTTCAATCGCCAAAATCGTATTTAACACTTTTTATTTTAAATTCAGTGACAAAGGATGATGTGGACTCAAGACCCAAGGTCATGAAGAAAGTCTAATCTAGAATTTCTCCTTGACCCTTGCATTGGAGATGATAATTAAGTGGAAAAGGTCTTAAATCCTATGTGTCATCATATTTTAAAACCATGACCTCTTGCATTGGAGATGCTCTAAATAATGTTTACCATGCATCTGAATCTTAATCTCACCTCTTGACTTAAAGCATCTCCGATGGTAACTAGATTACTTTTGGGCATTAATGTTACCTTTTAAATAAGGGAAGTTGATCATAATCCCTTCATATTTTCCTTTCAGTCCCATGAAGATTTTTTCTAGGTCACTTCAATTGGTCCTTGATATACTTTTAGCAATGTATTGTCGCTACTAAGGCTTATCATGGATGATGGAACAAATATCTGTAATGATTTGGTTAAAGAAATCCCTATCTGGGCAAGTATCCTAAATGCTAAACAAGAACATAAAGGCCATGAAATGATAGGTCTTATAACCAGTTATAAATGGTGATTTTTGAACCAAGGGAAAAACGGTCATATTACATCCCAATGGTAAAATTATAATTTTGGTGGTCCCCCACTTAATCAAAAAAAGTGGGGGACTACCCATCAGTTTTTGGTGTGGATATTAGAAGTAATATTTGGTCACCCCTTATAATTATTATTTTTTATACCCATTCTACCCTTGATGATAAACTTAGTTAATGATTAGTTATTAGTTAAAAACTTAGTTAATGATTAGTTATTAGTTAAAAATTGATTAGTGATTAGTTAAAAACTGATTAGTGATTAGTGATTAGTGTTTTATAAGTTGGATTTTTTGTTTTAAACATTTGTTTTGGAAGGATAAGAAGAAGAAGGAAATAGGAAGAAGAATATGGGTGAACCCAAAAAAAACTTTTTTTGATTTTAGTAATTATGAATTGAGTGATTCATGTGATGAAACCTCAGAATCAGAATCAGAACCCCCTTCACCTCCTTGTGTATATGTCAATACTTCAAATGATCCAAATATGAGTTATTTGTTAGAAGGAGAAAACTTTTTGACCCAAAGTGAATCCAACCCATCAAATGATGGATTTTATCAGCCACAACCTGAAGATGAAGATATGGGTACTCAGGTATGTCTCATTTTTAGTTAATGTAGGTTGAATTGTGGGGAAAATTGGACAAACTCAAAATTCCAGGGTAAAAGTTCGGCTAGGTCATCCTAGTTCTGTTACCAGATTTAAAATATAGGTAACCGAGCGTTTCTGAAGATGTAGTTCGGTTATTAGATCTTGTAGAAGTAGGTAACCGAACTACACGTTAATGGTGGTTTTTGATAGTTCGGTTAGGAAATTCCAGAAGACATAACCGAACTGTTTTTATAGACTTTATAGTTCATAGTTCGGTTTAGTAGATTTTTATAAATTGGTAACCGAACTTTAAGTTCGGCAATATCGCAAAATATATGTATACCGCGTTGCTAACCGAACCAGTATGTTCGGTTTGGTCTTATTTTTCATTCTCATTACCGAACCTTTGTAGATAAAATGTAAACATAGAGTTCGGTAAGCTGGCAATGGTTTTACTAAAACATACATAACCTAACTTTATGTTCGGTAGGGTCGATGAAATTTTTAACATTTTCGAATTTGTACGTGTTTCTTGTTTATGGTATTGACGTTGTGCTATTGCTTGTAGGTTCCATGTGATCCAATTGAACCAATGGAAAACTAACCTACCCCGATTGGTATGTTGTACGATGACACATCCCATCACTACATGAATGACTTGGTATTCGATAATCCGAAAGATGCAAAGACTTGGGCTAGACAACATGCACAAAAAGACATGTGCGTATTAGTATTAAATGGGAGAGAAAATAATAGTCGCTTTGAAATGGTTTGTGAGAGAAGAGGTGATCCCGATAGAAGACACAAGAGTAAGGGTTATGTTTATGAAGGAAAGACAAATAGGAAAAACAAAACTTTCTCAAAGAAGATAAAATGCCCATTCAAGCTTTCCTTTAATTACAATAAAAAATTGAAGGGATGGGTTCTCTACCGGGTTATGGAAGGTCGTCATAACCACCCTCGTCCGGAGCATCTTGAAAAACATTTCATGGCGGCCAAGATAACTCCTCAAGAGATGGATAAGGTAGCTAATATGAGGAAAATGGGTCTTACACCGGTTCAAATGCTCCAAATGCTAAAGGAGGATAACAAGGATAACCACTCATCTGTGTCCACCATTAACAATGCAATTGAGACAATTAGAAAGAAGGAATGGAGAGATAGACAAGTGATGCAACAATTGTTTTTTTTTGGCCAAAGAGAAAGACTACGCGGTTCAAAAGTATGTGGATTCGGAAGGAGAGATAACACAACTATTTATTGCGCATCCAACAAGTGTTAAATTGGCTCAATGCTTTCATGAAGTTCTAATAATGGATTGCACTTACAAGACAAACAAGTACTAGATTCCATTGTTGAATATTGTTGGCCGTACATCGACGAAGTCACCGTTTACCGTGGCATTTTGTTTCTTAAGGGACGAGCAAGAACCTAGTTATATTTGGGCACTACAACAAGTTAAGGCAATCTTCCGAGGTGATGATATTCCCGGGGTTATAGTGACCGACAATGAAGTCGCATTGATGAATGCAATAGCGGAAGTGTTCCCACTAGCACATAATATGCTTTGTACGTTCCATATATGGTGTAATTTGTTGCATAGGTGCAAGCCAACAATTTGTCCACCCAAGAAAAAAGGATATGAAGAGATTAAGATGCTACCGGAACATGAACGAGCGGATGCAAAAGAGGAAGTTGATAAACAATACGATCTAAATTTTGATAAATGGGTTGCATTCAATGGTGAATGGGAATCATTGTGTTGGTCCCTTACCAAGGAAGAGTATTATCAAAATCTTGCAGAGTTTATCGCCCATTGGGATACTCCCGATTACCCCGATGTTGTATCGTATGTTCTTCGCCAATGGTTGGAACCACACAAAGAGAGGTTTGTGTATGCCTTTACCAACCAATATAAACACTTGGGAAATCAAGCGACAAGTTTAGTAGAGTTGTCTCACCACCGGTTGAAGAAAAATCTCTTTGGATGTGTTGATAATTTCGTAACCGTGTGGAATTCTATGGAGAATTACTTCAAGCGCGACATTGATAGAATTAAAGGGAAGTTCCAAAAAAGCCGTATATTCAAAATGAAAGGAAAATATGCCGACCATACATTGTTTAAGGGAATCCATTACAACGTATCTCGGCAATGTATGAAGTTGTTGATTATAGAAGTCGAGTTGATGGATAAGTGGGAAACCACGTCGGATGAGGTGTGTGTATGTAACATGAAGAAGTCTATGGGACTCCCTTTTTGCCATATGATATTCAACTATGAGCATGGCGTAATTCCTTTAAGCGAAATTGATCTATTTTGGAAGCATCTAAGTTTCATCCCTCCTCCAAAGGGAGAAGAAGCCGAAGAAGAGTTTGGTGATAACGAAATGGGTAGAACCGTACTAGAGATGTATCGTGGCATGAGCAAGCTCCAAAAACAAATCTTCTGGGATGACATGAGGAAAATAATATATCCACAAATGCAAGATAATGTTTATGAACCGGCAAAAGGCAAGCGCAAAGGTAGACCAAAGCTATATGATCACGGTTATAAGGGTTCATTGTGTCGGAACAAAAATTTTCATGAATTATCCCCCAATAACTCTGACTCATAATACCATTCATTCTTCGTTCTTCACCCCTCTTTGGATAGTATATTATGTAGTTTCTGCAAAGAGAAAGATCTTCAACTAGATTAAATTTATGACTAGTAGGTGACATTTTTAGCATATTTAGAAACAAAATGTTAACTATAGACCCATATATATATAACACTTTGTTGTATAACGGTCATAAAATTAGCCGTTACTTGATATTACATTAAAATTTCAAATTTATGTACTATCTTTTGAAAATTTTGAAAATCCAGGGACGATTTCGGTTAGCAGATAAAACCTTGCGACATCACCGAACTTCAACTTCGGATGCAACAAAATTTCTTGAGATAACCGAACTTTGTTGGGAAGGCTCAAAGACAAACTGAACATATATGTGAAACAAAACACACTTCAAAACAAACCTTAGAGTTGGTTTATGTGATTTGTTCATCAAGAGAATGAGTTGTCCAACATGTGCAATGACAAAATTTTGAAAATCCAGGGACGATTTCGGTTAGCAGATAAAACCTTGCGACATCACCGAACTTCAAGCTCGGATGTAACTAAATTTATTGAGATAACCGAACTTTGTTGGGAAGGCTCAAAGACAAACTGAACATATATGTGATACAAAACACACTTCAAAACAAACCTTAGAGTTGGTTTATGTGATTTGTTCATCAAGAGAATGAGTTGTCCAACATGTGCAATGGCAAAATTTTGAAAATCCAGGGACGATTTCGGTTAGCAGATAAAACCTCGCGACATCACCGAACTTTAAGTTCAGTGACCTGGGACTGTTGCACGCTTAACCGAACTTTAGGTTCGGTGACCTCTTATTTTTTCAAGGTAACCGAATTATAGGTTCGGTGACCTGGAATTATTAACAGGTTACCGAAATTGTAGTTCGGTTAGCTAGTTTTAAATATTAGGTTGCCAAAAACCATAATGTATTCAACATTTCAACCTTCTAAAATTGAAAACACAAACCGGATTAAATCCTTAAGTAATTGTTTAAAACACAGAAACATACCAAATCCATAACCAACTTGTTTTTTGAAACTAAAATAATACGAAATCACTAATGACCACTCTTACGACCCCTCTTTCTACCTCCTTGTTTTCCACGAGTTTTTGGTGGAACTTCCTCATCACTTGGGGTTTCATCTCCTCCACCGATTTCCTCCACAACGCGACTCGAACCTTCACCTTGTTGTCGACCCCTCTTGAGGTGCTTAGTCCTACTTGGCTGCACCATTCTTTTAGTTATAAGACCCTCCCACTCCTTGTAGTAGGCAGTTTGTTCCTCAGTCAACATCGGCTATCCGGTTTTGATTTTAGCCATCCATTTCTTCAACCATTTCGAACCCTTCAAAACCTAATTCCAATTTTAAGCATAAGCAAATATATTTTCAAAACCTTTAAACAACCCAAAGTATAAGACAAAGACATTTTCTTACCACATTATCCCATAACCTTTTTGCTTCATCTCCACAAATAGGTATCTCCTTAGCTCTCTTAGACTCCCTCTCCTTTGGCTTCGCTTTCGCCGCAGCCACCTTAGCTTGTTGTTCTTTATTTATCACAAATGGATGACTGATTTCTTCATAATACTCCTTGTAATCTTCGTCACATGCATTTACATCTTCCTCACAAGGTACACAATCAGCTCTTGGTAAGTTGTATTCTCCAAGTGCATTCCAATGTGCTACCGCAGGAGTTGGTTCATGTTTTGGAACAAAATATTTCTCAATGTTCTTTGTTCCTTGAACCTGCAAAGTGAAATTTTCATTCTCCACATCGGGATCCATTTGGACGCAACAAAGTTGTCTTAGTATTCTCCTCGGATTATATATTGCGTAGCCGTTAGGATGCCAAATAGGTCCATAGTATGGCGTGACGGTAGAAAAACCATTAAGATCGTCTTCATCTACTGATACATCATCGGGTACGGCTTATGGGTGAAATACCACATCGTTCACCGTCAGGTTATCCAATTTCTGCCTCAACAAAGTCAACTGCTCCTCTTTAGACTTCTTTTGTGCGTCCAAAAACACTCATTTTCCTGCTGTAGGTGCGTCATAGGGATAAGGTTTCTTTTCCTTGCCCAATCCCAATGAAGGGAAGTGGTCGTAAATCCAAACCTGTGAGAAAATAGGAAAATATTAACCATATTCATGAAAATATAATTGGAAGGACATCAATTTAGTGGATAATTTGCTCATTAAAAATGTAAAAGGTCACCTGAACAAGAGTTAAATAGCCTCCAATTTGATTCGTCTTAATCCTCGACCCTTTGCTCATTTCTTCCATAACAAAAGCAAGCACCCCATTGGCCCAAGAGTAATTGTTGATGTCATCGAGATCCTCCAAAAGCTGTAGATATTGTGCATCCACCCTATTTCCCGAAGTGTCGGGGAAAATAACAGTTCCTAGATGATATAACCAATAAGCTGTGACATGATACCTAAGGGTGTCCTGGTCCATCACCAACTTTCCTCGTTGCACCTTCTTTTTGGTCCCTCCAAATGCTTCCTTCAACTTAAACAACTTTAATTTCTTCACCTTTTTATTCAATCCTCCATTTGCCTCATGTGTATTATACTCATCACCACGTTTAGGGGACCTCACGGAACGTATAAACTCACATTGAGACTTTCTTGCATCCCATCCAAGACATTTAAGAGCCAATTCTTCAAGAGCTTCATAACTCATCGAGGGGTTGTAGCCTTCTCGAAGGCATTTACCTTCCACTGGTAAGCCAGTGATATGGTGGCAATCATCGGGAGTTATTCCCATCTCGCCAAATGGAAGATGCATAGTATATGTCTCGGGATAATACCTCTCGAGAAATGCGGATACGGAAACAACGTAAAAATCTACATGTGCATGCTCAATAGCTCTCCATAACACACATTCTTTAACCTTTGCTACAAACTCGTCACACTCCAAAGAAAGATCCCATTTGGACGCCTTTTGACGTTTAATAAGACGAACTGCATCATTATGATCCTACGAAAACAAACATAACACTATTAATACTTAACGAAACATGTCCCAAAAAATAAATAAATAGTTTTGTTAGTTAAGGGTTAACTTAAATAATACCTTTGTCGCATAGATCTTCGCAGCCCATGAGTGTTTGTAGCCAAACAATGTTGCCCCTCCATCATTAAGAGTACCATAAGTTAGGTTCCGAGGTGACAAACATAAATTATCAGGGGGAATGTGTGAGTATCTAGCACTAGGAGGCTTCGGCTTCTTTTTCTCTTTAAAGGGAACAATTTCTTGTTGTCCCTCCTCTTCCTCCTCTTCCTCCTCTCCCTCTTCTTCCTCCTCTCCCTCCTCTTCCTCCTCTCCATCCTCTTCCTCCTCTTCACCCTCTCCCTCCTCTTCCTCCTCATCAAACTCTTCCTCTTCTTCTTGACCCTGTCCTACCTCTTCCCCTACATTTTCAACGTGTTCTCTTTGTTGTTCAACCTCTACATTTCCTTGGTCTTAATTTCCTTGCTCATCTTCATAATCATTCTCTTGGTTCACTTTCGGTAACGATCCCCCTCCATGTTTGGCATATGTGGCACCACGTTTTCGAAAATCTAAATGTTTTGCTCCCCTAGGGGTTGGAGTTTTGAAATCCTCATCTAGTTGTTGTCTCAATCTTTCTCCTTTGTTCCTAATGAACAAAAACCAAACTATTAACTAAACATAAGAGAATATTGTGTTACCAAATCAAATTGAACTAAAGAATGAAGTAAACACAACATGTAGTTACCAAATTCAAGTTCGGTTACCAAATAAGTTTTTTCGATCAAACCGAACTCATTCTTTCAAAGTAAAAGACTGAGTTCGGTTACAAAAATGTTTTTTGCGATATCACCGAACTATGTAGTTCGGTTACCTGACAAAAAAAAGAATAACCGAACGAAATATATGAAGAGTTCGGCTATAAAAAAAAATTGACCTAACCGAACCCTTTCTTTCCAAGTAAAAGACTGAGTTCAGTTAGGTACATGTTTTTGCGATATCACCGAACTATGTAGTTCGGTGACCAGGAAGGTGTTGACTTAACCGAACTGTTCTAATTTATGGTAAGTTCGGTTAGCAATTTTTAGGGTTTTACAAAAATCTCCTAACCGAAATCGGCCCTGTAACTACCATTTTCAATGAGTTTTCATGATTTTCAATCGATTTCTTCTACAAATAACGAATTAAAAGGAATGGGCATGAAGGAAATTACCCGCGGATTTGCATTTCACTTGAATCAGACTTCTGTTTTGCGGTTGGATGATTGATTTTGCCTCGAAACGGTGCTTCAAGTTCTTTAAACTTTAGAAATTTTTTTGGGAGATTCACTATATGTGGGAGTCCCGGACTCAATCCTGGAAGTCTGGGTGTTTGCTTGGTACGCATTGCTTATAAAGATTGATTAATCGACGATGAATTTTTTTCGAATCGACGATGTCTACGAAGAAGAATAAGAGGAGGAAAAGAAGAGAAGAAGAAGAAGATGAAAAGATAAAACTGATTTTTATTTTTTATTTAGGTTTTAATTAGTGGGTAGTGGGTTAGTTTAGTGGGTTGGATTAGGATTAGTTATAAGCTTAATTAGAGTAAGGGTAATTTAGTCTTTCACAATTTTTTGGGACACCCCTTATAATGTAGGGTGGACATCTATATCAATGGGTAGTCCCCCACTTTTTTGGGTAGTGCCCAAAAGATGGTTCAACATTTAACTCTGCCAAAATGACCAACCTAGTCGAGGTACTCAGGCCCATGAATGCGTTCAATCACTAGGCCATACAGAAAAGCATATGAAATTAAATAGTACGAAGCCCAAGAAAGGATGATGAGGTTCAACTCCCGAAGAAGGAGAAGCTAACTCAAAACTTAAGAATCCGGCTAGTCCCGGAAAGTTCCCATCACTCCAAGGAGACGAACCTCCATAACTCAGAGGTAAAGATCCTTCTTCCATCTGAGGCAAAGAACTTTCATCCGTCAGAGGCGGAGAGTCTCTATTGTTTCAAGGCGAAGAACCTTTGTCGCTCGAGGTGAGAAACATTCATCACTCCAAGAAGAAGATTCTCCATTACTAGAAGGAAAATATCCCCTGGCACTCCAAAGTGAAACTCTAAGATAAATGCTCAATCTTTCTCCCATGACCATCCATGGTCAATCTGTCAGGTTAAAGAATCCTCAGCGTTATCCCTACCCGCTAAACTATCATAGACTCCATAGGGTCATCCCATATCTTTGATTGAATAACAAGACTTCTTAGCATTATCACGGATCTTGGGCCGATCATGAGACTCTTTAGCATTACCACGGGTCTTTCCGACAAAGACGCAAACTCCTTAGCATTGCCCCAGGTTCTCAGGAAGTCTATTACTCTTCATCATGAGTATTGGTCATCTCCACGGTGCCTCGTTAGGCCCGACACCTTGCCTCCACTGCGCATGGATGGATCTTATAGGTCTATGGTTGACCACTCCATCCGGGTTGAATACCGAGGTCTATGGTTGAGCGCCTCAGCCGAGGTCAAATGGCTCGCCTCAGTTGAGGTCAAACGGATCGCCCCATACAGGGTTAAAGGGATCGCCTCAACATTCACAACACGATAGGCATCGGCCAAGCTTGTGCTCTTCACATGATATAAGTGGATATAAAAAGGCTTATGAAGCTCTTCACATGAATCCAAAAGGCCTTCACATGCAAGCATATATAAAGTTGTGACAACTTAGAAGAATGCTAACATGTCACACGACACATCACATACAAAGGATGGTCATGTCACAGATTGAGGGATAAACTTAGGATTTTTATGTGGCGGTTTACGACAAAGTATGGGTATTATTAGCCTACCCACACAGAAAGAGAATAGTTGGTCGTGAGAAGTCGGATGCTCGGATTAGAATAGACTAGACAGGTTGTCTATCCTTGTATATTCATGGGATTTAGAAAAAGTGGCAATCCTCTAATTCCAGATCGTTATCCCATCGACTAGAGATTAAGGTTTTGAAGAGCTATAAATAGACCCACAATTGGTCATTCTAAACAACAACACATGGGATTTAGAAAAAGTGGCAATCCTCTAATTCCAGATCGTTATCCCATCGACTAGAGATTAAGGTTTTGAAGAGCTATAAATAGACCCACAATTGGTCATTCTAAACAACAACACATAACAACAACAAGTTCTCTACAACACACTCTCTCTCTCTCTCTCTCTCTTAGAGTTTCTTTGTCTGCAACTCTATGTAACTGAGAAAATCTAATTTCATCTCTTTCGGCTTACCTCCCGAGACCAACCCTACCTTCCATATGCGACTGAAGTAGTCTTTGAATGACCATCATCTTGGATTTGGAAAGGACTGTTAGTCATCAGCCTCCCGTCCTCACAGTCGAACAAATCAAATTACCCGACTAACCCTCATATATTTTTCGACAAATACATTTTGGCGATCATGGTGGGACGGTTGATCTCTCAGTCGTATTTACATGTTACAATCAGGGATGTCATTATTGAGGAAGTTGATTCTTAAATAACCAAATATAAGTAAAACGTTCCCAGAAACCTAGATATGGACTTTACGTCAAAGGATGAATTTTTTGTCGACTTATAGAACGCTTCCGGTATTTCAAGACGAAGTCAAGGAGGCAGCACTTTAGTAGCAGGGTGTTTCCACGTCTATCATAGACACATCCAAGGAATTGAAACTTTACCAGTGTCTTACTCGCATCGAAGAACGCTCAGCCTTAGCCGACCCGCTAGGTCGGTGTTCGAAATCACCTTAACCTCGACTCCCATAGTGAAAACTTCCTAATGGCACCCGTGCATTGCAAATCCATTATTAAATCTCGAAACATTGGCCAAGAACCAGGACATGCTCCAAGACACTCAAAAAGATCTTACCGAGATCTCAGATCGGCTTCTTGACTCATCTAAAGACCATACTGAGCCTCTTTACCATGTTCAACCTTATGACCATGACGAGGCTTATCACCAAGCCGAACCTCTTAAGAATAGCGCAGGCATAAGCCGCCATAGCCTCACTAGAGAATATGATGCCCTCGACGGACGTGAGAATCAAATGACCAAGAACCCGAACGACTTCATCACCGTCGGGAACTAGATGGCGCTAGAAACTCAAAGTTTTGGTTGAAAAGATTCTCCAAATTTCGTTTAAGTCGAATGTCCTTCGACATGATAGTGGAAACCCGGGAAGTATACTGCACTATATTTTTTTGTTCATAACTCTTTCATTATTTATCAGATTTAGCTCATTCTTTTTGCATCAGATTCGTATTTCCATCTCCTACATGATAAAGTTAAAAAAGAAAAAACATTTTGGTAAAATAACTACAAGAATGTGACAAGGAAAACGTTGCAGATCTGTTCTATGGTTGCAAATCAATTTATCCAACGGAGGCACATTTCATCACTATTCCTAGAGGAGCTAAATCCCTGGATGATTATGGCTAGAACATGATAAGGTCTAAGATGAAACTGGATCCTAACAGGAAATTATGACTTAAGTTCAAAGAGAGAGACTCAACCAGCCCCGATGGGCCTCGTTCCCTCACCTCCAAGGCTAGCAGGGGCCCATCTTTTATATCTGTCAAATATTTGGGGTCTGTTTTGGTTCTAGATCAGCTAAATTTTGAACCCTGATTTAGGGCATACCCAAAACTTTTAGGGCATACGGAATAAAGACAAAAATGGGTTGTAAATAGCAAAATCAGAAGCCCCTTAACAAAATATTTTTGGTAATGGAAAATCTGCCCTTTTAGGATTAGTATTAATACTTATGATTAGTTATAATAATTCTGATTAGTGATTGGTTATTAAGATTATTTAGTTATAAATTTGTGTAGATGAAATTTTTTTAGTAAGAAAAAAAAGTTAGTTTTTTTTGGAGAAGGAGAAGGGGAAAGTGAGAAAAAAGCTTGTATTTGATTCAATGTATGAGGAGGGTCAATATTCATTTAAAAAACCTAGGAAAATACATATCAATTACAACAATGATCCGGAAATGGCTGATTTCTTAGATTATGAGAATGATTTTACAAACTCAAGCACAAACTCAAACTCAAATTCAAACTCAAGGTGATGATTTTTATGAGCCAAATCCGGATGATGAATACATATATGAGGAACCTAATGCTTCTAATACACAAGTACACTTCTATCTTATGTTTAATCTCACTTTTGTAGCTTAAAATCATAAAAAGTTTGTGTTTTTTCACTAAGGTTCGGCGAGTCTGGAATATGTTCGGCTTCATTTATCAGCCGAACCCACCTGGATATTGACAACTAATGAACAGTTGGTTAAGAAGTAAAGTGTTATGATTATGAGCCGAACCCACTTTCTAGACCCTAGTTCGGCTTATAATGAAAATTGATAACAAGCCGAACACATTAAGTCAAGGGTTCGGCTAACCCGTAAAACACAATATGAGCCGAACCTACACCTAGTTTATTTTGCAAACTAACAGAGTATGGTTCGGCTTAAATTCAATATTCTATAACAAGCCGAACCTATACTGAAAATCATAACTTTGACTAGGTTCGGCGTATATTTGGTATACTATTTCAATCCGAACTGTTCATATACAATTTTAGGCTGAAATTTTGAAGAACAATTCGGCTTAAAAAACAAAAACATTATGAGCCGAACCTATGCCTGAAACCATCTAAAACCCGAAGTTTTATGGAATTAAAAACATCAAATAAGAGATTGGGTTTGTAGAACTTACTTTCTTATCCTCATTTCAGGAGTTGGTGCTTCGATTGATTACGGTGATGAAATATTTTTTTCTCGCGAGGGAGAAGAAGGGTTCGACTTGAGAAGATGAAGAAGTTATATAGAAACTGATTTTGATTTTCTTAAACTGATTTTAGGTTTTTATATTAAGGGCAAGGGTAGATTAGTAATTAAAACGGTTAGAGGGTATATGGGTAATTGAACTACCCAAGGGATACCCCTTTTAAAGACACCTTGGATGGGATTATTGGTTTGTATGCCCTGAAAGTTTTAGGTATACCCTAAAACAGGGTTCTAAATTTTTTGTATCAGCAACGAAGGACGTTATTTGGAGGGTCGAAGAGTATATATGCAATACATTCATATCCAATCTTTTAGAGACATGTTTTTGGGCATACCAAAAAATTACCGGGCATACTCAAGGTTCGGCTCACAACTTTTTTTTTGCCTAGGTTTGCTAGGTTCGGCTCACAAGTTGTGCACCGAACCTAGACAAAATATATGCCCGATATTTTTTTGGTATGCCCAAAAACAGCCCTCATCTTTTAGTCATGAAACTTGAGTTAACAGTTTCTGGCTTTTTCAAGCCCACAAAAATACCGCCAACTGTTACTCAAAAGATGCTAATTGTTGCTTAACCAACTCCATCTGTTCCCAACCAACTCCATCGGCTTAATAAGCCCCTTTCTCAATTCGAAAACCCCATCGGGCCAACGTGTTTTTATTTCACAAAATTGGTTAAAAAGACCAAAATCAATAATTCCTGGATGAAAAAGATATCGAGATTTTGATACTGTTTAAATGGACAAAAATATAAAAATAGCCAGCATGTAACCAGTTTCATCCTACCAATTTTCTATTATTATTTTCTATTTTTAATTTACATCAGGATGAATCCAGTTTCATCCTCACTATTTTTTAAGTTTAAGCCAGGATGAATCCAATTTCATCTTTGCTATTTTTTTTGTGTCCATTTCACCCGTAAATTTTTTTACTTGTCAATTAGAACCATGTTTTAAAAATATTTGGACAAATGAAACCATCTTTCTAAGGATTGACTCAACTCATTAAAAGATGTACGGAGTACGCTCATTGCTTCACTCAGAGTTTTACTTAGGTTTTCTATTAAGACTAAATAGAAACCAATTAGATAAATCTAATTAATGAAGCATGTCCCTGAAAGATAATCATCCCACCCTTTATGAAGCCAATACTAATGGACTCTTCAGCCACAAATGTACCAGGAATTAGGATATATAACTTGATTGTTTCCGTACTGAGAAACGGTACTGTTCTTACAAAAGCTTGAATGGGCACAAAACAAAAAACCATTTCTGTTCTATCACTAAACTTTCTCCTATTACACATGGTTATGGACCTTGTGGTGCATGGCAGAGGAAACACTGGGCATGTTTTCCTCCAAGAACTAAATATGCATTCTTCTTATAAATGACCCTTTTTGTCTTATACCCACACACTGCTCCCTGATACTATAATGGTACATTAATTCATACTGTACATGAACTTTATGGGATCTCTGATCAGTCTTTGTGAGAAAATTTGTACTCCAGGAAAATCCTTGTGGGATATACAAATATTGCCTTGGTTGTGACTTCCACTTTAAAAACCAAGCTTGACTCAAAAATTTTGCTTAATATTTGTGATTATCTTGTAATGAATAATAACGTATTAGATTAGATTAGAAATGTATTGAAACATACAAGGTATTATAGTAATGAATTGTTATTACTACTTGGGATTGGAAATGTGTGAGTTGGGTAAGGTGCACATGGTGTGCAAGCTAAAGAAGAGTCTTTATGGTTTGCAATCCAAGAAGATGGTACAAGAAGTTTGAATCGTTCATGAAGGAACATGGGTACAAGAGGACGGCTTGTGGATGGTGATTTTCTTACTCTTTTTGCTATATGTTGATGACATGCTTATTGTTGGCAGGAAGTCTTTTGCTATGAAAGACTTGGGTGCAAAGAAAAAGCGTATTCTTGGCATGGAGATCACTCGTGGTTATCACAAGAAAGGAGGTGTTGCAAAGATTCAACATGGACAACGGTAAGTTGTCCACTTGCAAACCATTTTAAGTTAACCTGATCAATGTCTGTGAATGATGTTGATTGCCTTGGTTGATTTCATCAAACTCGCTATGAGCATTGAAGCAGCGATGAAATGGATACTACTGGTATTTAAGGGTACTTCTAATATGTGTTTGTGCTATGGAGGTGACAAGCCGTAGTTAGTTGGTTACATTCCGATTTGGCAAAGGTGCTCAAGAGTCTCAAGTCTATGTTACTTATTTACCTATGCGAGGGGAGCCGTGTCTTGGCAATCCAAGTTACAAAAATGTGGCGTTGTCTACTACTGAGGAGGAGTACATTTGCTAAGGAGAGTTGCAAGGAGATGATATGGACTTGTGAAGCAACGAAGTTCATCACATCGCGGAAATCCATCTCGGAAGAAAGTTTTCACTCGAGGTCCAAGCACATCAATATTAAAGTGGATACAAGAAGTTTCGAGGAGAAGGTCTTGTATATTGAGAAGATATTTGTGATATGATTCGCTACCAAAATACAAGCATGTGTATTTTGTAAGTCGGGTTTGGTGGTGTACCTTACCATAATGAGGGGAGATTGTTGGGCGGTCACAACATATGGTCCAACAAATGGTGCATTAGGGGGAGATTAGTAGCAAAAGCCTTGTTATGTTTATAACAAAATGTCAGGAGATTGCAAAACTTCTTCATTTTGTTTGGAAGAAAGAGAAAGAGAGAGAGCAAGTAGCCACCATTAGAGTTGATCTTTGGTGATGATTTTGGTGTTATCTTGAAGAGAAGGAGAAAGGGTTCTTGTGTGAGGACGGGGAGATGTATATTGCATCCATGTGATTAGAAATTTGGGGTTTTTATCTCTTTTAAAGAGGAATTGACAGCTATCAAGCATTTGGGCATTTTGTAGTAGTAGTGTATTGAGAGAATTTGGATTTTCTTTGTTCTGGCAGATAAGATTAGATAGCAAATCATTTTCCAATTAGTACGTTAATATTCTAGCTATCTTAATCGTGTGTATAATTAATGCAGCCGTAGAATCTTATACACAATCAATAAGAAACCGTAATTAATATCCTCTGACCAAAACTCTAGTTTACTGTTTTTCGTCCGGCGCATTATTGACATTGATTATCCTACTCGTTTGGATTAGGTTCTGACTAAATTACGTACATGTACTTTGAGGATAAAAGTAAGAACTGCATTCTCTATTTCCATTTGATAAAGTTGGGTTCCAGAGCAGATTGCAGTAAAATTTCGATAAATTAATAATCTCTGGACATCCAAATTTTATTAATTTAGCGAAGTAATATATCGTAACATATCAATTTTAGGTTTCAAAAATAAGTTTGTAGAACATTTTACCATAACAAGATTGAAAAATTAAGTGTGTAGAACAATTTTCTTACAATAACAACTATTTAGAGATTTTATTTTCGAAATAAATTATTTTATAATTATTTTAGTATGACGTAATATCAGATAATATATTGCATATTATGTGTGTAAATATATAAACTTTAATGTTAAAATTAAAACAATAAAAAGAACAATACAACTAAATCACCGCGGAACTTTTCAATGGACTACAAAAAATTAGATATGAGGTCCAATATTATGTAAATGTGAACAAGAAACTAACAACTTTGGATTTTATTTTAATAAAGCACCATAATATAGTGTTACTACACTGATTATTAATTTATATATTAGTTGGGCCCTATTGTAAGCTTAAATTTTTTTATTATCTTATAAATTTATCGGAGTTATTAATTTAGCACACTGGCTCAAGTCGGGACTGGCTAAAAATATTATTTTAGCGGAGTTATTAATCTATCGCGGATTAATTTAACAAAGTTTTACTGTAATTAGGTCTCATCTTTATTTGGAAACCAAGACAGGAGCTCGTTCTCTTTTGGTCATTTAGTTTTTCTTTTCCCAGATTAATTGGGGTATACCCATATTTATATGGACATAGTGCCCTTACTAAGGGGAGACCAAATATGGGTGAAGTTACAATACTATCCTTGCCCTTTATAATTCTAATTACCCTAATCAGTTTTTTATTTTCATTTCATCTTCCTTCTTCTCTTCTTCTTCTCCTCCACCACCATACCGACCTCCCCCACCACCATCATCAAAACTCGACGATTAAATCGAGTGGATCGTCGATTCAAAAATTCCGATTAATCTTCAAACATGGATCCGCCACGACCTAGGGCTAGTCGTATGAAAGACGCTAATTAAAAACCCAATGAGTATAACCCTGGCACTGTAAGTTTGGTTCAAAATAAAGTGAAGAAAAAAACGGTTGAAGAAGAAGAAATCGAAGTCGCTCAAACGGAAGAAATTGTGCGATTAAGAAAGTAAGGGCTTACTTAAACTCACTCTAGTACTTCAATTTCATGTTTGCATGTCAAATTAGGTCAGAAATATCGAATGTTTGAATTTTCAGTTATTTGGCCGGCAAGGTATTTGTTCCATGATCTTGCCGGGTTTTTCATATTTAGGGTTCCGCCGGCAGGCTCTTAGGTTGAAGATCTTGCCGGATGTTTAGTATTTGTAACTGCTTTTATAGGGTCGGCAAATTATTCAACCTATAATCTTGCCGGCGTTAGTTTTTTTTAAGCCGGGTTGGTTATAAATTTTTACCTTGCCGGCTGTATTTTAGTTTTTTAGTATCTCTTGATGCCTTGAATTATGAAAGTCGGAATGTTATTTGGATAAAAATCGTGCCGACTATTTGTTAGCCGGCAATGTATGTGTAATGGACCACGCCGGCTGTCTTGGAAAATTTTAAGCATCTCCTGATGCCTTAAATTTTTAAAGTCGGAAGGGTATGTAAATACCACCCTGCCGGAGTTATGTTAGACAGTGTTGTTTTTATTATAGAGCTTGCCGACCATGTGTTCATAGTTATTAAAAACCGACAGGTTATTGGAATAAAACCCTGCCGACCATTATTTAGCCGGCATGTTTTTTAGATATTTACCATTCCGACCTTGGTCCGCCGGATTGGTTGTATATGTTGACCCTGCCGACTTATAATTCTTTCTTTAATTTTTCTTGTTCAGGTTGCAAAAGGCAAAGATGAAATCTCTTAGTCCTCCTTCAAGACTTCCTCGTGTTGGTGATAAACACTTGACTTCAACACATTGAGGGGCATACATTGTGCCGGGAACGCTCAAGATCCGTGTACCGAATGATTCTGAACTACCATTGAAACCCAGTTATTCAGACGAGACTCCATATGAAGACCAATCAATTCCATCTGGTAGAAGAGGCGATGATGATGATGATGTTGATGTTGATGAATGAACTCCGGCTGCTGGAGGAGGTAACAATGATGATGATGGATGTGATCAAGACATGCCTAATGTTGGAGGAGGTAATGATGATGATGATGAAGATAAAGATAAAGATAAGGATATCGAAGAAGAAATTGTTGAAGAGGAGGAAGAAGAAGAAGAACAAACTCTAGCTATTGTTCAATAAATCGAAGCTTCAACTTCAACTGAAACCGGAAATAAGAAGAGGGTTATCACTAAACCAGCTAATTTCCACATGCCTCCCTCTCAATTGAAGGTTAAAATAAAACCAGGTGAGGCTTTAAAGGGGACCCCAAAAGAAGGTGTAAATGTTCTTTTTGGATACAAAGACTCATGGGCATGTGAAATCCAAAATACTATCGTAAGTAATCTCAATACGTCTTTATTTATTTATTTAAGTATATCTTATCTATCTTAAATTTGCGTCAAGTTTTTGTATTTCTTTTCATTTTGTGTTTTTAGTATTTAGGATCACAAGCATGCCATCCGTCTCTCGAGGCGCCAAGCTTCATGTTCAGTGACTAAGAACTGGGACCTTGATGAGGAATGTGACGAGGTGCAAGCGATTTTCAAAAACTCTGGGTTGTGGCCTGCGGTGGAGAGTTCGCATATTGAGTATGATAGAATTACCGTATTTGCATTTTGTGTGAGGTTCTATGGAGATACCGATATAATGGTATTCCCATTATGTGAGATGTCGATAACTCCCAATGATGCTCTTCAAATTCTAGGCCTCGAGGTTGAGGAAAAATCAATCAGTGAGGGCTTCGATAATGGCATTTCTTGGGAGGACATCTTCAAATTGACCCATAAATTGTTCGGTTGGAATCATGTTGAGATGGAGTCTATGCTTGTGATGAATAAGGGTCATCTAACCAAGAAGTTTAATCTGAAGAAGTTGAGGGATACATTATCTAGGACCAAGAAAATATATGATAAGGAAGGAAGGGTGGACTTGGTGCGAATCAATGCTACCACGTCATCTTATCTGCTATACATCATGGGAAAATGTATCTTCCCCGACAGTTCCGGAAGCTTGGTCGATGCCAGGTATATGCAACTATTGGATCCCTTAGATAAGATGCATGAGTATTCTTGGGGTACTGCGGTGGTCGCCTTCTTGAACAATGAGTTGAAAAAGGCTTCAAGGGCACTAACTGCGCAAGTTAATGGAAATATATGTCTCTTTTAGGTAATTTTATTGTGTCAATCATTTATATTTGCAAAATGCTTGTAATGTTTGATTCTTACTAAACTTTGTGTTTGCATAGGTTTGGATATATGAGCACTTCCCTACTTTGGTGAAAGGCAACTCCTACGTCAAAGTGAATGACAAGCTTGCGATTAATAATCCAAGAGACAAAGATACAATTTTAAGGGTGGACAGGATAAGGATATGTCGCAGCAGCTTATCAACGTGCGAATCGCCTTGGAAAAATTGACTTCCGATGAGGTAATATTTGATCAGTATCGAGATACTAGAAATCAAGGTTTAATCCAAAGGAGAGATGATGTTGCATTATACTACGGTCCCTTGTTGTTCACCCATGTATTTTCAATGTACGCTCCACATCGGGTTATGCGACAATTGGGTTACGTCCAAGAAGAACCCCAATTTGATGTTGAGCCGTTCTTTAAAGTTGTAAGGGAGGAGTGCAGCACCTCCCAAAAAGGTATTGGCGTCCGTTACATTCCAGCGCTAGTTAAAGATCATTGGAATGGAAGACGTGACCGTAAAGTCGATACGAGTCTTTTGGACGAGGTGACCGAAGGTCATCAAGCTCATGAGAAATACATGACGTGGTACTTAGGATGGGCTCGTCCTACTATGATTAGGGAACAGACTGCTGAACAATTGGCTCGTAAGAGGAAGATGGCAACGAAAGACCTAGCAACAAGTCTTAAGTTCTTTGTAAGTATTTTAGAGTTGCTATTACTGTTTTAAGATTACATTATCGAATCATTCTATTAATTGTTTGTTGTTTAATTAAAAATAGAAGAAGCATTTGAAGACCTTTGTGAAGGTGTTGTGTTGCGCGAGAGAAAGATGAGAGCCTTTGTCGATTGAAGAGCAAACCAAGCACATTCACTATGCTAGCAATCTTGACAATGAGGATTCCTATGAATTGTTCTAGCAAGCTGATGTTGAAGTAAAAAGGGAAGCACAAGCCAAGATGAATGCTGACAAAAAGAGAGCTCATTCCCGTGGTGATGGTAGTGGTATTGGTAGTGGTGGTCGTGATAATGCTAAACGGGGTCGTAGTCGTGGTGGTGAATGAATGCATTTCTAGTTCATTTCTTTATGTTGTGGTAGACAAATATTAAGGTTTACTGTTGGACAAATGTTTTTTTTAAGGTTTATGGGACATGTTTTCGTATTTTGGACAAAAAGTGTTGGAATTCTAGTCGTTGAATGAATGGTTTGTTTAACTACGTAAATTTTCAATACTTATGACAGCATGATTTTTTAAGTTACATTGCCGACCAAACCAGGGCCGACAAGGTTTTGAACTATCAGACTGCCGGCCCTGACAGCAGAAAATATTTGCATGCCAAGGTCGGCAAGGTAATCATATCAATACCTAGCCGGCTATTATAAAGCCGGAAAGTATTATGTTACCGACCCTGCCGGCTATGTGTTGCATAAAATACCTTCTCCTGATGCCTAAAATCATCATAAGGCCGGCATGGTTATAAATTACGATCCATCTGACAATATCATAGCCGACACGCTGGTGACTAAATACCATTCCGACGGTTAAACAGAAGAAAATCAACTTCTGATGCCTAAAATCATCATAAAGTCGGCATGGTTGTACAATATGACCTTGCCGACTATAGCATAGCCGGCATGCTAATGACCAAATATCTTTCCGGCGGTTACACAAAAGAAAATGAACTCCTGATGCCTAAAACCATCATAAGGTCGACATGGTAACAAAATTTCGACCTTGCCGGCCGGTATTAGTCGGTATACTGTGGAAACAAAAACCTCGCCGACGAATTCTAAATTCAAATTTTTGCAAGTACAATTGCATTGATGGACTTGTACTTAGGCACTATAACGGCCAAATTTTGGCACAATCCTATAAATACACTACTTCTCTCTACAAAACAACACACAACTATTTGCATATACTTTCCAAAGCTCATACCATCATACACTCCATCTAACTCACCCAATAGCTCTCTACATGCAACAATGGCTTCATTTGATTCAAATGAAGATTTGGCAATCACCAAAGCGTGGTATGCGGAAACTCGAGTTAGACATGAGTCCTCCGTAAGGGTGGATGTCGTAACCTTTTGGGCTAGGGTACACAAAAAATTTAGGCAAGAGTTTGGGAATCCTAATGGACGAAATGTTCAACAAGTGCATGATAGGCACCTAGTCATTGAAAATGCGATACTCGCTTTTTTAGCTCTCCAACCCCGAATTTTCAACGCTACCAACTTCAACTTGTCCATTGAACAATTTGTAAGTGTGTTTGTGGTTTATTTTACGTGATCCATGTTGTTTGATCTTCCTATTAAACACCACTAACAAATTAAGTTTGTGTTTTTTTTTTGTAGCATGAAGTCGTGAAATCGCGCTACTTGGAGGAAAAGGGGCAAGCATTCGCATTCGATGCAAGCTATGAATTTATGGTCTCCAAAATCCCGGAGTATGGCCCTGACTTCATGCAGGTCGGAGATGAATGGGATTCCTCCAACGAAGATTGATGGTTTTAGTGTAGGTTTTGTGGGTAGATCTCTATGTAAACCCTCACGAGACTATAACTTGTCCACTAGGGTCGCCTAGGGGTTCAAAGGCTTGATGCACATGCTAAGTGCATTCTTTTTTCGTCGACAAGGAGTTGAATTTTATGTTTCAATCAATGTAGTAACCAAAATTGCATGAATAAAGTGAACTACATCTATTAGAATTCATATTTTTTTTGGGATAACCAAAGTCAGCAAGGTTGTAAGATTACTACAGTGCCGACTAAATGCTAGCCGGAAAGGTAAGAAAGTTAATAAATGCCGACTATAAAATGCCCGCAAGGTAATAAATCAATACCATGCTGACTACCTACGCATTTATAACAGTCTCCTGTGTGTCAAAAAAATAAAATAAAGCCGGCATCTTCTTCATTCGTATACCTTGCCGGCCATTTTAAGTCGGCACTTTCTTCATTCGTCGACCTTGCCGGCCTCCAATAGTTGGCATGATCTTCATTAGTCGACCTTGCCGACTTTTCATACTTTCATAACTGAAAGTGTTGATTTCTTCTTTGATTTTGAGTATGATTTCATACAACAGATTTGCAATCCCCCTTTTTAGAAGTGTTTCGGTTGTGTGCTTCATTTTCGTTGCAAGAGATATTCTCAACAAGAAAAAAATCATCATAAATCATCCCACAAAAGTTCAATCAAAAACAAAATTTCATAACTTAAATTCATAAGTTTTAATCCATTCAATCAATTTAAACTTAATTAATTAATCTAATCAAAATTTTAATGTTAATTAAACGATGACAATTTACCATTTTGAAAATATATGGTTAAGGGGTGATATCTTTTACTTTAAAATGACCCTATTTTGTCTCATTAAGTATACCCCAATTAATCTGGGTATATCCCAATCAAACCAGGGTTCTTTTGATAGATAAAGCTGCACCAACTAGCACTTACTAAATAAAATTTCATATCATGGACTGTGTGACTCCAAGATGGACGAGAAACATATTCTCCACACCTAAGGTATTAAATATGCTTGAATGTCTTATAACCGAAAAGAAACATAAGCTACTTTGCTTGATTGTTGCTATAATGCATGCTTACTTTAGATTCAGCTTGTATTGTTCACTGAATTTCTTGGAACTATTAGAGACCCTATCTGGTATAGTATGTGACTAAGTGAAAGTAAAACAATCCGAATCTCCCACCAAAAGGTTATATTCTAGTTTAAAAGCTCAAATTATTAGTGAAAAAAAGAAAAAAATTCCACTCAGAATGCCGACGAGTTTCAAAATTCAAGTTACCACTGCCAATCCTAACAATTTACCGTTGTATCTTAGTGACATATGCAAATGAATACGAAACTTCATGAAAATAATGTAACGTCGACCAGTCGTCTGCTTAGTTTAAGATTTATCCTAGCTAAGGCCAAATCTTAATCAAATGTCATGCATACAGCTACATGATTATTTTGCTTTGGCAGTAGATTCTAGCTAGGAGCCTAGGACTAGGAGCAAGGTCATGCATACAGCTACATGATCAGATTAGATTGGAATATAATCACGGGTCTCGTCAACTGGGAACTTGTTATCGTGATTCGTGAATTATAGTTAACTGTTACATCTGATCCCTGGGTAGTTGTGTTACTGTTTCTTTTCAGGTAAATTAGGTTTTCGTTAGGAAAAAATTAAAGGTACAACTCTGTTCATAAATACTCATCTTAACTTTAAAAAATTTATTACTAAGATCTAAAACAAGATTAAAGCCTGCAAAACCGAATTGAAATGAGTTGAATAATTCTGCTAAAACATGCAGTACTTGATTAGGAAATGCGTTTTGTTAACTTATGTATCCATGCACAAAATAACACTCAATCATTGTATTGGGAAATTGCAAAACTAATTAAAAGAATAAGAGAGAAAGCATGACTTGTATTGAAAAATACGCATACAAAACTTCACTATTAATAAGAGAAATTGTGTAAATATATGTTAATTTTGTATTCTTCGATGCAAATCACACCATCTCTCTTATTTTTTTATTTGATTTTGAACTTTCTCAATACATTTATCTTGTATATGGATGTACAATTAACAAAACTCCTAGTAAATTTATTAAGAATATAAATATTTATTTTAGTTATTAATTTAGTGTTATAGAAATCGTACAAAATGGATTACATTCATGAACCCAAAATTATAGTGGTAGGTTATTAAACTACGATTAATTGTACAGTTGCATCAGCGTAAAATATGAGCAAAAAAATAATAATCAAAAAGTGCCCATCAAAAATTCAAATACAACTAAATTGTCTTTTCTCCTTAAATTTTATTTATATACCAAACAATCCCAGTTGCCATATCTGTCACAGTCTAATAATTAAGGTTGATCATAAGATTGAAGATGGAGATCGAACAGCTTTTTGTTTTGTTATTACTTTGCCATGGAGTTTTGATCTAAAATTCATCATCTTGTATTCCAAATTGATTTGCAAAATACAAGTACTCCAAATCTGCAGTTTATAACGTGCAGTTTGAGTTCAAAAATGAAATAAAAAAGAACAATTTTATGATATCCACATGAAGAGAATGTAACCCGGACGTTACATAAAAAAAAAAAACATAAGGTAACAATCAAATGCAACCCCCGGGAGAACATTGTATATTATTCATCATTCGCCTGTCCGGCATGTTTATACCAGATCTCGACAGCTGAATAAAAGTGTTATAAATCTTCAGTGATGCTATCAAGATGTGGTCTCCATACGATAGATCGACTCTTGCGAAGTCTGCGTGACGAAGATTTCTTTTCCGACAAAAGTCCCGATAAATATTTATCACAATCAACAACCTTGTAATCGGCCTCGGTCTCTTCTTGTGATGCTTTAGTTGGTGAAACTGTAGTCGGTACTACTGATGAGTTTGTCTTGGCAATTTTCTTTTTGAGTTGCCTCCGTTTCTTTTCGGGTAAAGAAGAAGATGGAATCAAGAAATAAATGTTACCTCGTTTAAGTTCAGTTTCAGGAGATAAGATTAGAATGCGACGGACAACACCTTGAGACGAAGGTTTACTGATGACATGATTTGGGTTTGCTTTTAATACTTCACCGGCTGAAATTGGACGTGTTAATTCTTCAACATGACCATTCAAATGAACAATTCGGATCACATCTAATGCACCACATGGAAGAACACAAGCTAAACAACACCTTAGACTGTTTCCCATTTTTTTTTTCCTTTCTCTGTTGGATTTGGTTTGGGTTTCTCCTCTTTTGATTTTGTGAGTGTTGATTGATTGAATGAATTTAATGGATGATCATTGAGTGCAGAGGGATGGGGTTTATATAGGTGATAAAATCCGTACCCGTTGGAAATATTTTAAGGCACAAGACATGGAGTTTGAAGTGACGAAATCACCCTTATTCTTTGTTTAATTGTATTGATTCATCTGACTTTGTCCTTTGTGTACTTTGCTCAATAACTAGTTTTTAACTCTGAAATGCCTTGGATTCTTGAAACGACTGAATTTGACCATAGTCATCATTTGAAATTAATTCTACAAAAATTACTTAATCAAAGGATAGTCTTGTCATTTGCAGAACTGAAACGTACGCGTTGTTAAAGTTTAGTTTTGCACTCCCTCGGTTGGACTTTCAGAGTTTATTATCACAAAATTATTTGATTTTTTTTTTTTAATCGGTAAAGAAAAAAATATATTAAATGAAAAAAAGAATACAAAATCCACTAGCCAAAAAAGCTAGAAAGAAAAAAGCTAGAAAGACAAGCAAAAACCTCAACAGAAAGAGAACCCAAAAATAAAAACCTCCCAGGCAACCCACATTAGTGAGGATTTGAATTTTTTAACCTTAGCCATTTTTACTCCATCAAAAAATTGTACCACTTACCCTAGGTAAACAGAGATATTGAAAAAAAAAAACAACAAAAAAGTCATATCAATTCATTGACTAGGCTCTAGTGTAATGTTTGTATTTTCACTTAGTTAACTACTTCTAAGATGGTATTTGATATACGGCTATAAAATCTTTGTGCACAAGATGGAGTGATGGTTAAAAGACAAATGGGACACAAAAGGGTTAAATTAGTCTCTAAAACCGAGTAAATATCCATCAAATTTCTGCTTTACCCGAGCAAAGCAGAAACAAAAGTTGAAATATCCAAGGCAAATCGAAAACAGATTATGATTCTCACTTCTACTGGTTTTTTTTGGCTTTTCTCGTATTCAAACAGGTGCATGGGAAATGTAATGAGGTACGCTAAAAGCCTAAAATCTCATTTGATTTTCAAATCTCGTGAATTCCAATTCTAGTTGTGTCAAAAAGCTCGAAACCGTTGTGACTTAAATTTAGCTTTTCTTTCTTTAGACTAGAACTCAAGGTTGTTTTAGTAAATTAGGTATGTATAATACAAGTAGAGTACGTTTATACTCTGTTCTGTGTGTTAATTTTGTTGTTTAATTAAGACCTTGAGTATGATTTAATCGAATGGTTTACCGTAAAAATAGGGATTTGGAATCACCGCGCCGATCGGCCGATGGGAATTTTGGTATTTTTAATTTAATTTAATAATTTTCCATTTTTCGGAAACACAAAATGAAAATAAAATGATTAGGTACTACGGACTTTCAATTCCTTCGTACATGGTGAAGATGATAACGTCAGCTTACATACAATCCTTTGTCGGCTTGTGTTATCTACCGTAGGATGGTGTTTGATGTAGAAAAATAAATAGATAGATCTTAAGGTAGTTCGACATGCCAGGTAGACTCTACATTTGGTAGTTTTAATAATGTAGAGTTACTAAATTGACCCTTGGTCAATGCGGGAAAGACAAATTAGTCAAAGTCGTACTACTTGACTACTTGTAGAAATACACGGCTATCTGATAGTTAAATTATTTTGATGGAAACACCTCCGACGCTCCGCCTTGTTATGATACATTAGTGGGAAGAAAAAACAAATTGCTATGCAAAAAAACGTGGTTTACATGTTTAATCATATCCGGAGGAAGGAAGTTTCTTTAGGTTTTTCATCCCTGAAAATATCATATACTATTATACTCCCCAACCATTGCTGCCAAGTGTTTATAGGTTGTTTGGATGTAATTTAAGAATTTGTTTTTCCAATTCTAGAAATAAAATAAAAAAAACAGAAATTACGTTAAACGCATGATTTCTGAATAACTTCTAAAACTAAAAAATTAACATTTTGCGAAACAATAGCTGATTTCTAAGATTGACTTTCACTTTTGGAAGAAAAAAAATACAATAACTAAGGGACTAAATGTGTTTCTGATTTTCGTATTCAAATATTGTCTTAGACTTCGTTACAAATAAATCAGAGACATTATTTCTCTATAGTTTTTGTGGTTAATTCTTATCAAACCAGTAAGGTCCTTAATTTGGATGTAAAGCTGCACCTTATATTCAATAAACAAGGGAGTAATAACGTGGTCAAATATACTATCTATTCTTAGGCTTTAGTCTTTGAGAAGTTTGCGAATAGTTCGTATCAATCAACAAGTAATAATAGATTATTTTTTATTTTCTACAACTTCGTTTATTTTTTGATAGGCTCTACACCAGTCTTTATCTCTGCAGTCACCAGTCGTCATCTCTGCAGTCGTTCCCAACTGTATCTCTTCTCTGCAGTCTGCAGTTTTTGGCTCATGCACCATTTGTTCTCCATGTGCTGGTTCTCTGCAGTGTTTCACAATTGTCCTCAAATAGTTTGCATGAGACAACTTTGGGTCTCAACGAATGGATGTTGATACCTTTCATTATGTTTTGTAGTTTTCAGACTCAGGTTGTTGAGAACCTGCAATTTCTGTCTTGTTCTTGGTTGGCTTGGCCTTGTTTCTCAATATAAATTTTTCCTTCGAAAAAAATACTTTGTTTATTTTTGAACCAATAATCTACTCAATGGTTGCTTTGCTAGTGCATAATACTTTTACCTTCTTTGAAGTCCATTATACTAAAACTTCAAAACAATACTACGGTGATATCCCCTTTAGTCTTTATTTGTCTCTTTTTACTAGGTATGAAATTTACATTCATACAAGTAATTCACTCTACCTTAGATAATGCTCAGTAAATCCATATGTCTTAGTAGATTACGGTTAGATAACTTTCCCCCTTTTTATCATAAATTGACAAGGTTTGGAATAGGGATCATACTGAACTACGCCTTAAGAGATTATCAAGACTAAAGATAACATATCAGTTTTTTAGATGAGTGCACTAAGTTTCACAACTTAGCACCTTCACCAAGGTGAGATTTTTTTTATAGGTATTGTTCTTATCTAAAATTTGACAGCCACACTCCCCCACAAAAAATATAGTAATTAAGCACAAGTTCAAAATGAAACCCTCCCCCATTAGATGTCATTCCTAAAGAGAACAACATGAATGATGTATACAAGAGAAGAATTTTCCTTTAACATTAACAAATTTCTTTTGTATCCAAATATTTTTCGCGCTTCTCGCCGGTTACGAAAAAAGAAGTTTAGAAATAATGGTATTAGATTTTAAAGAAATCAAAAGTCAATATTTTTAAGAGAAAAATAATCATCAACAAAACTTTACACCTTTCAGACAGTGACGAATAAACACTAAAGAGTGTAATTTTTATGATATGATTCGCATAAGATCTTATTATATTCTATCATGTATAAATGTAGATTTAAATTCACAATCTTATTCTCTGCTAGTTACAAATACTATAAAATAAAAACGATGACTAAAGTTATTTTATGGAATCCCTGCAATACATTAAAAGAATAATCGAAAAGATTAAGTACCGTAATTTTTCTCATAAATTTACTCCTATTGTAGCTAGTTACGAACAAAAAGAGTAAAGAGTGTAATGTAAGATAAATTATGAGATCACCCCATAATCACACATCAATGATAAAACAAATAAAGAACGCGCAATTGGGGGATATGAAAACTAATTGGAGGATATGAATTACTTTTCCCAACCCATGGCATGTGTTAAGGGGTTATTTTTGGTTATGAAAATACTAAAATACCCTTCCCACAAAATAAAAATCAAAAACTTAAAATCAAAAAACAAAATCATATCCCCCATTTCCATCTCCACTTCTTATTAATCTTATTTAGGGGTAGAGCTTTGAAACCCAAATATTCCCCATTCCCTTTCAAATTCTAAACTCTTCCCACTCTATATCAAATTCTCTTCTCCTCACTTTGGAAACGATTTTTTTTTATTCGGAAGTGATGAAGATCATGCTGAAAGTGATGATGACCATGCCGGTACCATGTTTCGGCATATGGTCTTCATAAATTCCGGCATGGTCTTCATCACTTCCGTTTTGAATTTTTCTGGTTTTAATCAGTCCACTGCTGGCATGGTCAGTTGATATGAAGACCATGCCGGTATTGTTTTCCGGCATAGAAAATAAAGCAACATGCTATGTCGGAAAACAATACCGGCATGGTCTTCATATCAACTGACCATGCCGGCCTTTGACTGATAAATACCAGAAAAAATTCAAAATGGAAGTGATGAAGACCATGCCGGAATTGATGAAGACCATATGTCGGAACATGATACCGGCATGCTCGAGAATTTCCTATCAATGCCGGTAGTCAAGTGAAAAAAAAATCAACATTCTGGATACTTTTCATCCTGTTCCGGCATAGAAATTTAAGCAAAATACTATGCCGGAACAGGTACCGGCATGCTCGAAAACTAGATTACCATGTCGGTACCTGTTCAAAACCAGAAAAAAATCAACATTCTGAAGATCAAAACCAGAAAAAAATCGTAACCAGAGGGTTACGAACCCCCCCGGATAGTGGCAAACAATTTATGAACATTTCCAACAATTGCCGGCATGGGTTTTTGGTTGAATACAATGCCGGCACCAAGCTTTTTCAGCTGCAACAATGGTGGATTCAAAGAAAAAAAATCAATTTTTCAACCTCTTAGTAGCAGTAATTCTATCATCACAATCATCTTCCATTTTCAAAAAAATAAATTCCTCTCAAATATTGTTTTCCCTCCTTCTACTCTCACCCAAACACAAATAAAAATACACACTAATCTATCCCCCAAATACTTAAGATTTTTACTAATTATTATTAACCACTAAACCTAATTAGTGAGGGGTAGATTAGGAATTAAAAAAATAATTACATAAGGGGTGACCCATAATTGCTATTGTGACTCCTATTTTGTCTTGTAGCTATATCTCCCAATTGCGCGTTCCAAATAAAGATCTCATGAAAAATAAGCAATACACAAAGAATATTCAATAAAGATCAAGTGGTCAAACATTATCATCAAAACAAAATGTAACTAACTAAACTTCAGTAATGGATAGATGAGAAATATGAATTGGTAATATAAGAAAAACATTAATAAATTACTTCAAAAATATTAGTTTTTCCTCTTTAAAACAATAAGAAAGAATCCTTAAAATGAGTTATTTATGAACTCTCTTCACAATTACTGCTAGTTGATTCTTCATTGTTTTTAAGATTTTGAGATTATCTTCAACAGTTTCCATAAGAATTTTTTTTTTATCAAGAAGTTCATTAACATGAGATTTCATGAGAGCAAGGTCAGCAGAAACCTCAATCCTTAACACGTCTCGATTCTTCATAGAAACAACAAGTTGAACCTCGGCTTCCTCAAAGTGTTGAAGTCATAAACAACATTTGCATAAATCATCTATTCTTCCTCAACATCTTGATGAGTATAAGTAAAATAGGAATTTAGACTTTGATAATTTCCTCGGTATCTTCAAGAGTATCAACTTCATCATCAACAAGAGTTTTTATCTTCTTATTTTTTGATCCTATACCTTCGCTTATTGACAAGAAGATCTTCTTCCATATTTTCTAGTGTACAACTACGAGCCACATGAGGCATACTCTTTTGCGAAAACAATTTAAATGAGAAAAAACTCAAGATAACTGGATGTATGTGTATATATAAGAAAAATCAAATAAGAGTTTAGGAAGGAGGAAAATAGTTCAAAATATATGTAACTAAGGAACATAACTCCATTTTAGGAAATGTTCTCAAAGAATAAATTATAGAAAAGATTCCCTTTTCTTTTCAATGATTCCTGAACCATCCAAAAACATAAACTTTTTAACAAAAATCTAGAACATTGTTTTTTTAATTATTCCTCCAAAAATAAAGACTTAAAAATTCTTATTTTCTCTCATACTTCCATAAGTGAATGTGTTCCTTATTACTAAGTAAGATGATGAAATTCAATGACATTTTAGCAAAAATCCATTCACAAAGAGTTTAAGTTTAAATACCAAAAGTATGATTAGATGATTATCTAAGAGCATAAGTTGCATCTTAGCTTGTTACAAGGAGAGTTCTAGACGACAAATAGCTTATCATTTGAGGAGGTGGTGGACTGTCTGTCCTCTAATATATTCCATATCCGAAATTTCTGGATGTTTGTTGTCCAAATTATTTACAATTTTGTTGTTAGTTGCATTACTAATTACTAATAGTAAACTGACTAGAGTGTTTCATTCTAAATTATTTTCAAGTTATATGGATATTTTTCTTTCTTTTTGGCGTTCAACTTTATAATAAGATTTAATATTTGCCATGATATAATCTTCAATTAGATATTGAGGTATTTGTCTTCCAATCAATTCAAATTTTTGCATATTTATAAGGAGAGTAATTCTGTAACCGATAAACTAACGAAACGATGAAATCAGCCACCTAATTTCATTTAATCAACTACGGAAAGGAGTGAATTTCTCCGACATTGTTATAAATTTAAGAAAATCTCCTTTTGTGTTTTGTTAAAAGAATTTTTTTTTTCTTTCTCCCAAGGTCTTCACCTAATTTCTTCTTTTCTTTTTTTTTTTTCATTATTTTCTCCCCTTTATCAAGAAGCTTGTGAATTTTGTTAAAACTGAAAGAAAAGAAGAATCACTTCAATACCTGTGTGCCACAGTTTGCTCCCCAAGAACCACCACCAGTTAGATAGAGCTGACGTCAAATTGGGGGCCTAAAAAAATAATTGGGGGCCTCACGAAATTTATACCCACTCCATTTATTTTAGGGGGGGGGTTACAAAATATAGCGAAAATACTATTTTGCCCATTCATTAGTAATAACTCAAAATTATATTCACCCTTAACCCTAAGCGTCCATTTCATTTCCATCTTTTAAGAAAAAAATCAGAGTCTCTTCTCCTCCCCTCTCCCTCAACTATATTCGCTTCCATTAACGTCATGAAAAAAAAAAATCAGTTACAGTTAAAGGGTCGTCAACCCGAAAATTTTGAAGCCTAACGATTTTTCATATTCATGTAGAGCATATGAAAAATCGTTAGGGTATACGAGGAAGGAGATAACGACCTAAATTCTGGTTTTTCATTTTTTCTGCTCTAAATTAGAGTCGTTAATGTAATATAGAAATAATGACGATCCTTTGCGAACGATCCTTTTTAAAAGTTAACGACTCTATGTGAAAAACAAACAACCTCTCTGTCACAAAAATTGAAAGGCTCGTCAACTTACTCTAGGAAATATTGAAAGGGTCGTCAAGTTATGCTCTTCGTCCTATTCAAAGGGTCGTCAGATGTCTTCCACGGACCACGACTATGCTCCACACGTACTTAAGGTACATTGTATTACTGTTTGAAACATGGAGCAGCTCAACTTGGTGGGTATATATGATGGGACTGGACTCGAGGGAGCTATTCCTACCTAGTCATTATGGGGTGATTTTTAGTTGGAGATTACCATGAGACAATACTCCCTCGAGTAACTAGGAATCTAAGATCAAGCTTACACGAACAATTGTTAATCAGCCATCGGCTTATAATTAGTTGAAAGAACAAACAGATAAGGAATTGAATGTAGATTTTGAATGACTGTGATTTGAGTGTAGATTTTGACAGTTGACTATCAAACTTTTGAAGCCTAACGATTGTGTTTTGAATTGGTCTTTAAATAGATGAGTCGGCATTCCCAACTTGAAAGTCGTTACCAATTATGATAAAGTCGTCAATATTAGAGATGTATGGAACAACGACTCTCATTTAATATGAAAGGGTCGTCCGTTTATTGTAATGCTAAACTAACAACCCTTAGAGTGAAAGTTACAGAGAGTAAAAGTTTTTTTAGTCGTTGGGTCCTAAATATATTGAGTTAACGATTCTAGATGACCTAAAAGATGGAGTCGTCATCTTTTTCAAACTTGATGAACGATTTTTCATAACCGCAGATTGGAGTCGTCAATGTTTTCAAACTTGGTGGATGATTTTTCATAACCTACATATTGGAGTCGTATATTTGTGTGCTAAGTCACTAACGACTCGTAAGGGTCGTTCGATTATTTTACACTCGACCTAACGACTCTCACACAGAGCTGCTGCATATTGACCATGAATCGACAACTTGGAGCATCATTCATGCGATTTGAAGAGTGTAGGAAGTTTACCTGATTGTTTAGAGCTTTGGGTTCTTCCTCCACTACAATCACTCATTTCAAATTACCTAATTTTTTTCCCCAAAACTCACTTTCTTCCTCTTTATCCAACACAAAAACACAAATTTTCTTTAATCTAAATTTTTACCCTAAAAATGATTTTATCTAACTTAACTAATTAACAACTAATTTAACTTAACTAATCAACTAAATTAACACTAATAGTTTGGGGTAATTTAGTCATTTCGAAAAATTAGGATAAGGGGTAGTCCCAAAATACTATTTGGAGACCAACTGGTGAGGCCCCGATTATTTTTTGTGGCCCCCAATTAATCCTTGCAAATAAAACCATTAACACCTAATGAATTGTCGGCACTCGTCAATTTAACAGTCTTAAATAAATGAAATGGAACCCACATTTTCCATGTACGTCCAGAATGCAACCTCGCCATTCCCCACCTGCGACCCCCATAATAACGTTGGTGCTATTCCCATCCAATCATGAATAGTCCCCATGCATCATCGACACCAGGATCCAGCAGGACCATACTTTCTCTCCTCCACCTGAAACCTTCACGTGTCTATACCCTAGTTACCAATTCGCCGTCTTATTCGCGAATAATTCGCGAACTTTTCGGTATCGGTCGCGAACGAATTATTCGGCCGTCCAATTGAAAGCCCGAACCAAGTACGTGTATTTTATCAGGTTTTCGAATTATAAGCTCATTTTCCGTTCCGCATCAGAATACGCGGTTTCAATTCGCTGAAGTAGAACTTCGAATTTCTACTGGGCCCATTTTCGGAACGTCATATTAACCCAAATTTAAAGCCCAAGAGGTCCTTCCCTTCTTTAATTAGATGGTTTCCCAAAAAGTTGGTTATTAAGAGATTCGAACCATTGACTGCAAGCTTATTAGACGAACACCAAACCACTATCCCGAACGTTTGTTGCTGACAATGAGGAAAATGTTCTACATATATTAGAAATATCTCATAAAAGCATGTGTTTCTCCCTCAAGCTTCTATTAGTAGATGTTTAATTATTGTTTAGTATACGCCGAATTTTGAGTTCCGAATTCAAATCTTACATACGAATTATACACGTACGTATGCCGTTCCGGATTACTGCCGTATCACGAACCTTTGACCGGATTGTTGACCGAATTTGATTTTTACGAAACCGAATAATACGCGTACGTTTACCGTTCCGTACGTTTACTGAATCCCGAATTGCTAACTAGGACTCTATACTCTTTTCACTACATATATACTAGTGTATTAGTAAGTACAATTAAGTAGAACAAATACGTACAGTAATTAAGCAACTGGATTAGGAGTGAGTTAGTCTTAAGACCAGGGTGTATGTCTGTCTTTACGCGTGGATAAAGTAAGTCGAATTGGCGTTTGTTTGGAATTATTGAGTCACAATTTGATTCCGATTCCAGTTCCAGGATGATGATTAATTAGTTGAAACAGGTAGAAGAACAGCTCGTCTTCCCTCTCGGCGCACGTTAGGGATGAAGTTTCCTTGTATGGAGTTGTACCCTCTTCCATTATGCACCGACCACAGACAAAAATCCTACTCCTACGACGACCGTTTTCACATCATTTTCCTCGCTTCTTCTTCTGCTGTTATTATCGTTAATATGCCATACAACGAATCATACAACCACCACCACGTACAACCTAATTTTTATTCGTAATCATCCCCTTCTCTAAGATATGGAGCCGCGCAGTTAATAATCATCAATTGCATTAAGTTCCTGATTCTTATGATCAATAATCAAAGTTAGCTCGTGGGATTCTATATTATTGATTAACTCAATAATTATATCAGGGTGTCAGGACTTAGTTTTTTTTAGCAGGGTATATCAAATCAACGTGGATCAACGCACCAGTACTTAATATGATGATAACTTAATTACGAAAAAAACAGAACTTTTTTGAAAAAATATTCGTAATAAAATACCAAGTTTGATTAAATTGGTATAAAAATGACGGAGTTTCTGATAAAGTAATCGGTACATGAAAAGATGAACCGTATATAGTAGTCCTATCTTCCTCTCTCGTACTAGTTACTCTTTGCACCAGTCCACAGCACACCCAACATCGCCATATTTATTCTCACCCTAAGAATCTCTACTTCCCCCCAGGAGTGATTCTCGCTGCAACCCCATTTCCCTCTTCTCTTGACAAGTTGACATGCGTCCTTAACTTTGTTTGCCCGATAGGTCCTCGTTCGACAAAGTTGCAGCAAAATTTCCTCAATCACATATAGGATTGTAAATATGGACGGTGGAATGGTGCATGCATATGTTGATCACTTTGCAGCGAGGATTTCATCCGTCAAAAGATGGCCGTGGATGTTCTTACGTGAATATCTTTGTCATTTCGAGCGAAAATTTCATTCAACTAATTGGAACTTGCTCGAGTAATAAAAAGTTAGAAATACGTCACATCGTTATACATGTTCAACGAATGTATTTAATTTCTATCAGTTTTATTAAGAATCCTATTATTAGGGTTTTAAGGGGAGAGTTTTTGGGGGCTAAAAAACTAAGTTGAGGCTAAATTGTATAGGGGGAAACCAAATTAATAGTAAATGTCAAATATACCATTTCTTATAAACATACAATTATAAAAAAATAAAATAAAAATTAATCTTCTCTTCTTCTTCTTCCTCCCTTCTCCTTCATTTTATCATGATAAAATCAATGAAAATGATGATCATAATTTCATGATGAAATCGTGTTCATTAAAAAACTTAAATCTTCTTCTTCCTCTCTTCTATTTCTTCTCCATCACATCGTGATTCTTCATTGCATCGTGATGAAGATGATGATCTTAAAATAAAAAAAAATATATTATTTTTCTTTCTCACTTTTTCTTCATCTTCTCCATTGCGTATAGTGATGATAGAAAAAAACAAAAACTAAGAAAACCCACCATTTATTTTTACTTTTGATTGACTTGAAAATTCGATTCGATTAAGTTGAGAAAAAAAAAAAGTTTCTGAAACTGTATAACGGCTGGGAGTTCACGCTTTCCCAACCGTGAATCTTGTATTACGGTTGGGAAAAATACATGTTTCCCAACCGTGAATCCTGAACCTACCTATACGGTTGGGAAAGTAAGAGCTCCCAACCATAAAAGAGTGTCTGCGGCTAGATTTTCCTAGCCGTAAGCTATTCTGATAATCACATAAAAAAATATATATAAACATTGGTCTAATTTCGGTTAGGTTTTCCCGTCGAAAATGCTTACTTTCGGCTAGGTTCCCCAGCCGTAACTTGAATTTTCGGCTTGGAAAACCTAGCCGTAACTGTTTCCGATACTTACAAAAAATAGTAGGAAAAAAATCGGTTGGGAGTTCTTGTCGACCCAGCCGCGAAAGTAATTTACGGCTGTGAAATCTTCAATTCCGAGCCGTAAATTACTAATTTCGTTCAGGTCGACAAATTTACTTGGCGTTTTTAGGGGCCATTCCAACGGATTTAGGGGCCACACTAAAAGACAAAAAAGGTCACCCAAGCATAAATTGAGTCCCCCCTTATCCTATTTTTTTCGTAATGGCAAAATTGCCCTTCAATAATCGCTAGTTAAACATGAATTCGGTAGTTACTTTACATTTAGTTATTGTTAGCCACTTTTTTTTCTTCGCGAATTTTGGTTCTACCATAATCGGTAGATAAAAATCTAAATTATCTACCGATTATGGATGATGTTCTTGTAATTACACTAGAAGAAACATAATCGGTAGATAACTATCTATTTTACCTACTGATTATGTTTCTGCTAGTGTAAATCCAAGAACATCATCCATAATCGGTAGATAGTATAGATTTTTATCTACCGATTATTCTTGATTCAAGAAATTCAATTTTTCTGCACTAAAAACAAGCACAATCGGTAGATAATTAACACCATTAACTACCGATTATGAACATAGAAAATTTCGAAATTTTATTAAGTTTTGAAAATTTGAATTTGGGGCCGTGAACACAATCGGTATTTAATAAGCATCACTTATTAACACAATTTACTACCGATTACGGTAGTACTAAAGTTCGAAAAAATTAGGATTTTGGAAAAATCTCATTTTGGGGCCAATATACATTCGGAAGTTAAATTTACTACCGATTATGGTAGTGCCATAATTCGAAAATTGAGTACATTCGGAGGTTAAAGTAACACAGTTTACTACCGAATGTATATTGGCCCCAAAATGAGATTTTGCCAAAATCCTAATTTTTTTTCGAACTTTAGTACTACCGTAATCGATAGATAAAAATATATATTATCTACCGAATGTATATTGGCCCCAAAACCACCAAACATTAGTTTTTTTCGAAAATCCGAATTTTGGGCCACTCTACATTCAGATGTTTAGCAAACCAAATATCTCCCGATTATGGTGGTTCCAAGGCTCATGATGGCTCGAAATGCCAAGGCTCGTGGTGGTTCCAAGGTGGATAATGCATATGGTTTGGAGGTTGTGGCCAATGCATATTCGGGAGTAAAAGCTTTTACTTAGCTTCCGAATGTAACAATTCCAAAACCACCAAACATTAGTTTTTTTTCGAAAATCCGAATTTTGGGCCACTCTACATTCGGATGTTTAGCAAACCAAATATCTCCCGATTGTTACAATCGGAAGATAAATAAAAGCTCTTACTTCCGAATGTAAAGTGTCCACAAAATCAAAACCATATGCATTGACCACCGTGGAACCACCACCGAACCACCATAGAGCCTTGGCACGTCGAGGCTTGAACCACTACAATCGGAAGTTAATTTTGGTCCTTAACTTCCGATTGTAGAAGGGTAGTTTCGCAAATACGGCTTACTCGGTTAAGGGATGACCCCTTTTAATGCTTGGATGACCTTTTTTGTCTAGTGTGGCCCCTAAATCCGTTGGAGTGGCCCCTAAAAACGCCAGGCAAATTTACCCGGCCGTAATAGCATAAAATTCTAGATTTTTTTTCTTCCAGATTTTTGACGGATTTAAATTGATGAAATTGATGTTGGGAGTCGATTATAAGGTTATCTTGAATTTTGTGATGAAGGGTTTCATCATTTTTCTTCAAAAATTTCACCAAAATCACCATTTCCCCTTCTTCAAAACTCAAAAAAATCAAGTTTTGATTTGCAAAAAATTAATGTTTTGATTAGTCTAATCGATTCACTAAGACTGATTAGTTAGCTTAATCAAGTTAATTAACACTAATCAAATTAAGGGTAGATCGGGCATTACAAAAAATGATGGATAAGGGGTCCTATGGGTTGTTATTTCATGACCTCAAATAGCTCCAAAAATCCATCCGTTTTTAGTCCCAATAATAGGATTCTTTATTAAGTGCGAAGAAATTTTCGACTTCAATAATTCGAAGCCTAATGACATTATCAGCGTATTGATTAGCCAAGCATCCGTGCCTCCGTGGTCACATGATTCGTCTGCACAAACAAATTTGAGTTTGTAGCTAGTTTTCTCCGTGATGAGAAAATGGACAAACTATTATTATTCAAAAAATTGTTAATTAGATTAGGTTTAAATTAAATTATAACTTGTTGGAACTGATAACTGATTGATATAAGAGTAGTTTTGTTTTCTGGGAGAAAACAGTAGGTCATGTGTGCATTCATCAAAATTTTCATCAACTCCATTTCTTTTCCAAAATCAATCCAAGTAGAATAGGTTAAATAAGATCCTCACATGACATGCAGATTTTTTCACGTTCGTAACTTATCAAGTGACAAAATTTATAATTAAGCTCCAGTGTTCTGATTTTGTTACATTAGGTTACGTTCAGAGAGAAATGATGATCATGATAACATACTTTATTCTTTACAATTTTCATTTCATTATTTTCCTTTTCAATTATGAAAGTATGACAGATCTGTTTCGAGAATTATGAATACCTAATGAGTTTGATTTGGTACGTGCTGGTAGGGTCACAACTCGTGAACTCACAGATCATAATCGATTATAAGGATTGGGGGGGGGGGGGGGGAGACTCTTTATTTTTGTAAACTAGTGATTAGGTTTCTACTATAGGATTCCAACAATCTGGCTACGACCTAAAATGGTGTTCTTATTATTTGTCTATTCTCTCTTAACTAATCCTGCCACGCTGTTGTATAATCCATGGATGATTAGGTATATAGCTTTAGCAAGACGGGACTTGGCCTGCACATGGTACATCAACTATGTTCGGTTGTTACCTGTAATCTCTTGCTTATACCTCTCGCTATCTTATTATAAACTCTATGCCTGACATTCTACACTTACCTGATATCGGTCTTAGTACGAAGCAAGCATAACAATAAGCAAGTGAAAGTTGAAACTATGGCATGCTAAACTCAACCGGGAACAACTCAGTTGACCAGGAGGCACATTTTCATATTTAAGGTCATCAGTTTGGGTTTAACACTCAATTTACTGCTGAAGAAGTTTATTGTGTTTGAATTTCGAAAGAAGTTTTAAATACAATGGTGAATTGGTTAATGGCCATGGTGCTGAATGAAAATGAGTCTAAAAATTATCACACTTGTGGACGATTTCGGCGTCTATACTCTCCGGGCATACAAAAGAGCAAACTTATTTCACTTTTTGGAGGCCTCGAGCCATTAGCAAAGTTTGTCCATGTCTTGAACACGGTATAAATTCGTTGTTGTTACATAAAGTTAGTTAACAAACATATCAATCAACATCATTTTTAATCTTGTACTGTCTTTCTTTTCAAATGTGTTATTGTCCAAATTACAATGAAGAAGAACGACGAAAACAAAACTGACATTACTTTCTTAATATCTAGTATATTTTTGTTGTTGACTGCTCATCAGATATTTTCTTCCTTGACATGTCAAGATAGACCTAGAAAGTATATATATTTTCTGTTTTCCTTTTAACTCATTGGCAACATAAGTGACACTTTTTGCCATTACCTAACATGAAGAAAAGGAAAACCGAATAATAGAGACGAATTAATGTAGGACGAAGGTCGACCAATACAACAATGTAGGGCTTCTAAAAGAAGGCCACTAGAGCTCCACGAAACGTATAAAAATGCCGACCATTTTTATTTTATTTTCGTTTCGTCTCTAGGATCCAATTCTATCACTAAAAGAGCTTTAAACAACAATCATCCCTAACTTTCTGCAAGATTGCTAATGGGGTGATAGAATTCTGAGGGTGTACCAAGCCCAAGGCAAAAACTATTTTATTTTATATGAAAACTTGTTTTGTTTTATTTGAAATTTGGTACATTCCCAGAATTCGGTCTCCCATTAGCAGTCTTGAACTTTTGTTCGTCCATCTTTTGAACTTTTAAAGTTGTACAATCGTGATTAAGAGGCGGACAATGTTTATCAATGAGGGTAAAAAGCAGCACACTGAAAGTTCGCATAGATAGCTATTTTGAATTCTACCATAAGACTGGAAGATCATAGACATGCCAGAATAACTTGGGGATATGATAATATGACAAAATAGGGATATAAATAGTAAATCAGAGTTATCACATATCCATGTATTTTAACTAATTCCAAATCTGCCCTTCACTAATCATATTTAATGGTTAATAATAGTTAGCTTAGTGATTTAAGGAGAATCAGAAGTGAAGAAGAAAATGTAGAGACAAGAAGGAGAACCATCATATTAGAGAGAGTAGTAGTTGTAATACATAGGTTAAATTATATACATATAAAGGGGAAACTCTAGGTAATTAGATGGACCGCACATCCATGAGCCGTAGGCCCTATAACACTCCCTTTGTGCGGTTCAATAACAAAACTTTATACATAATGCTTTATATATAGGGCTTTGAATGTAGTTCTTCAAATGTCATCACCCCCCCCCCCCCCGGTGCCGAAATCAATTGCCTCATTAAAACTTTTGACAAAGAAAAAACCCAGTGGGACAAAACATTGGTACAACTCTTCACATGTAGTACTTTACATGATATCTCGTACTTTACATGTAGTTCCTCACATGCAATACGATATTTAAAGACCGACAAGTCTAAGTTAATTGTCTCGTTAAAACTTCGTCAGGAAAACCCAGAGGGACAAAACCTGAACTAAAGGAAAAGAGTAAAATATTAAGCAAACTTAGAACATATATAGTTGGACTCGAATGTGTTGCCTCATTAAAACCTTTGACAAGGAAAATCCAGTGGGACAAAACCTTGACGAAGGGAAAAGAGTACAACGTGACAGATGCAAGTAATGTGATCCGTTGCAGATGATCACTTTGCTCCGTTGAAGTTGATTAGTTGCTTTACAACTCCCAAGACAGAAAATCCTCTTGGGAAAGATAGTATCCTTAGTTGGGAAATTACTTCTCGTGTTTGTTGTTATCTCATTAAAAACTTTGCCGAGTAACAAACCCTGTGGGAAAAACTATTCTTGATCCAAAGGAAAAATAATACAACACAACTTCAATATCGAAGTAAAATATGTCGACATCATATCCTTGGATCTTCCTCATGATGTCGGCATATCCCCCTGATTACTTGCAGAATTGTTCCACGTAGTTCCTTTAGTCATGTACTTTTTGAAACTGAATATCGGTAATGACTTAGAAAATAGTCTACCATATTCCCCCCTGATTACTTTCCTTGGAGAAGAGATATTGTTCCTTCATAATCAACAACCTTTGGATTGCAGTTCCTTTAGCATTCCTTTTTTATGTCTTTGTAGGGATAAAACAAACTCATGTCAATGATTACTTTTAAGTATATGATTACGTTCATTATACAATTCCAATGACGTTGCGTTGGGGCTTAGCTATATATATATATATATATATATCTAGCTAACAAGTTCAATGAGGATGTAACATTTGGTCAAGTACATTATGTTAAGTACAATAATGCGCCTATTGTACTTAGATAAGGGAAATCCATCTCCCGATACATCTTCGTCATCTTCCTCTAGAAGAATTAGTGATTTACTGACATTTGAACCTTGACTAACCATGGGAGTGCTAGCAGGATGCATGTCCTTGTTAAATTTCCTGACAACTTTAGACCTATGCAAAATGTTGGAATAATATACCACAAGTTCAGTTTTCGACCGAGCTTTCCTCAGGTTTCTCATCTCATATTTGGATTTAGAGTAGCTTGTATGATCTCTTATTACATTAAGAGCTCCCATCATGAATGTACCATCGACACAGATAGCTACAATGCCAAATCAGGAACTTTCTTGTGAATACGCAAGGAAAAATACCTTACTTGTCTATCCCCTCCAAATCAAATAGCTATTTAGACTGTTATACCACATTCACATGATTGTTTCAATCTGCAAGTGAACATCTAGTCTAATTATAAATGCACTTTGTGGTCTAAAATCACTTGATTTGGGTAACAAAAGGCTATCAAGCCCTTTTGTAAATATATTTTATCTATTGATTCTTTCAGAGATACGTAACAACCACATACGTATGCTGCATTCCAAGTCCTTTTGAAATTACCAAACTAACTAAGTAGCGGAATGCTATAACGTTCATTACAAGAGGACAATTCCAGGGCTTTGAGAGAAACCTCGCGCCACAAGGCGAGTCTTAATACTTTGAGACTTCATTCTTCCCACTGCGCTTCATGACAAATAATCATGTATGGCCCATAGGCTTTACACTTGGTTGGTTAGCACTACTACACAAATACTTGTATATTTTTCAAAGAACCAAGTTCTACCTGGATTGTGTAGGCCAAATATGCTCTTTGTTGACATTAAACAATAAAAAGCATGGTTCGATCTCATCGTGCTCTATTTTCTTGAGAAACTATATATAAAAATATTTATTAATATTCTCCCAAGATCTTTCCATTGACTCGTGTATGTTCTGTTATGTTGTCGATGTTTTAGGAAGAGGTCTTAATCCTAACAAGTTCTCATAATCCTTTCGGATTTTATTATTCTATGGAATCATTAAACTTCGGAGTGTCCTCCATTATTGATTCATGGACATAGTCAGAGTCAATAAAATAAGATTATTTCATTAATGATACAAATAAGGTTATGCCTTACGCATCTACTTTCTTTCTAGGTGAGTATCGATCGAACCTGGTGATATCTCCATCTTCCTTTGTGGATCCATGGCCTTAACTACACTTCCACCAAGTGTAGTTGAAACACCTTAGTCTATGGTGTACCCCATACTGAGGATTTCTAACCTTGCAAGAATATTTGCAACTGGTATGTGTGATCTTGTCACGTTGTCGATATCAGTGCACTTTCTGAAATCAATTAATTTTTGTCACTTCACATTTACATTTATGGAATACAAGAATCAATATGAGACATAGTGGGAACACACCACGAAAATTCCTATTGTTCCCTTAGAAATTACTTTTTCTTATCTCCCCCTAACGACGGGAAGACTGTCTAATTAAAATGACAACCCGCAAATATAGTGGTAAGAAATAACCAGCCAAAAGTTTTAAAATGCGGATAATTGTTGGGAGTAAATATACAACATAACTACTTAATCGTTTTCGTGACCCATCATAATACGATGTGGACTCGTAATGACACATATATAGTGCAACCAAAAATGCGTAAGAATACGAATGTCAGGATTATACCCAGTTACCAACTGGTACGCAGAAAAGGTTGACTAATATTGGGTTCTAAAACGAATTTAAGTAAAGGTGCGTTTTATATTGCATATCCCCTAAGCAATTAAAGTTTGATTTGTACGCATAACCATGCCTTAGATATCATCTGTAACCTTTGATGATAGCCTTTGCGAGACCATGCGGTATAGGATGCTCTGCATTGACCCTATTAAATATGAAATATCCATCAAGTCCTTTTGATGTGCACTATCTAGCATTTACAGGGGGTGGTATAACTAGTAGTTTCCCAAATGAAAAACTTCTTGGGAACTATAACTAGTTCAAAATGTCAAAACATCCACCAGAGTCACTTTAATGACCCACATTCTGTATGGATAATTTTCTAAATATCACCTTGTTTTCTTTGTAATATGGATTGTTTACCATTTGAATCTTAGGATGGTCCCGATCCTATTTACTGAAGACTTTGTGAAGAGTAATATGTTCTCTTATTCAAAAGCATAATGAGAAGGGGGTGTGCATATAGTTCTTTAAGAACACTTATTGAGAGATATGCCGCCATTTCACATTCTGTCAATCTTTCTCCCATTTTTGTTCACTCAAACAAAGTGATGTTCGTGTGAGTCCTTTCAAAAAGATCATCATGTCACAACCAACGTGGCTTTATAGTTTTGCCCAAAGCCTCTATGAGTCAATTCCCAACATTTCATCGTCAGAGTCAATATGGATTCAATAATCCAATTACTATAGTGATTTACATTTCACTAGATTGATTAATTAGTTTCTCTAAAATGCGTTTCCTTTCAAATACATTAGAGACTGTAAAAGATGCAGTCAATTACATTCTCATCACTGTGAGTTTCCACATGATATCCATTTGTATGTGTTTCTGTAGAATTTAACAAGGTGTGATTATCTCTCGGTACATGTAGAGATTTTTTGAAGTCTTTGTTTAATCTTGAAAACAAATTTTGAGTAGTGCTTCGATCGATTATCCAATCCTCGTAGTCACATTATAAGGAAATAGTTCAACAAATAGTTTACATTCCTTAAGCTAGTGGTGGGGGAGAACCACTATCTGTTAGACATTGAGTTTTGAGATCTTAAATAAGTGGTGTAGCCTTATTAGTAAAAAAAGTGAGATTCAACTCAAGCACTTTAGAGTGAATATATGTTACGTTTCAGGTGGGGGGTGATATATGTTTCATCTAGATATATCTCAAGTGTTGGAGAGAATTTATGTCTCGTGGGAATGATGTACTTTTCATTCCATAAGCACATCCATTGGATCTATTTCAAATAAATAGTCAATTTTCCATGCAATGTTCTTCTTGTCATTAAAGTTGATGTCTAAAGTATGACCTTCTCATGGAAATAGGTTGCTACTACGGTACCCGCACTGCATTGCTTGTACCAATGCCAGTAAGAAGATTCATTCCCAACTCTTTCGTGATAGCTAGAATTACATCTTACCTCCATCCCATGTTCATTTCATACGTGTACTTTGGTCTCATTACTACCGGGTAAAAAAATATATCTTTCTCTCATGATATGTATGTCCCTTTTCACATGCCTTGTATGAGTTGGTACGTCTAACCCTCATTACTTCGGGGATCTTTCCATTTTCAATTTTGCTATATATATATCTTAATTTGAAAAAAAAATTAATCTCAACAGGCCAAGATAATCTCACTTCACATGTCAACCAATTACTTTAGGTTGAATATATTACTAAATATAGTTCTCTTGTTGTCATACTTCAACATATATTGGTTCGTTAGTATCATAGATGAAGTAGAGAAATGGAAATTTTCTGACTCATATCACTTTTTGTTAGTTCTTCCACCAAAATTGGAATACATGTGATTTTATTTGGAACGTATCTTTTGAAACTACCGATACTTTAATAGTCGATCAAATGGATTACATTCCACAAAACAATCAAATTTGGGGAGACAATATCAATTACGCAATAATGGTCTAGGTACTTCTAAACCCCAAATAAATACATTGGAATCGAGTTGGTACAAGCAATTTAACAAAAGACACCATTCAACTATAGTCAATATCAAATTCAAGAGAACAAAATAGCATTAATACCAAAAATTTTAATGATCGAGATCATCAATCATAATTTAAATTGATCGTTTATATGATGTGAACTTATCTTAAGACAAAAATAAACAAAACTAGGCATGTTCTAAAAATAAATAAATAAGTCTAGCAAGTACTCAATGTAAAAACCCACATTATAGTTACATACCTCAGGCTTTGGTTCCCGCTGCATATACACAAAACCAGAACGTCCGTAGTCGCGCACATCCCAAAACCAGAACAGGATAACGGCAAGAACAGGATCGGCACAGGCAGGAACATGACAAACCGGGTTGGTCTGGGTGGACTGGAGCGGGTTGGTCTGGGTAGACCGGGATCTTTTCTTTCTTTTGTTTGTTTCTTTATTGCGAACAGACAGAACGCAAACCGGAGATTTTCTTCCATGAATTTATTTTTCTCTCCACGAATTTTATTTGACGGATTTTTCTTTCTCCTCGGAACAATAGGATCGCGAACATACATTTTTCTTTCACGGATCATCCACGGAAGCTCTGCAAACTATTATGAATAGAATCTACATCCCTAATTACATATCACCTAAACTTCCATTTGCAAAGAAAAAATAAATTGACCCATCACAATCACTTAGTGGTGCAACTTATTTCAAAGTTTTCATTAAATACCAAAGGGGAAAAACATTTTGGCCATAGCTAGGGTTGAGTTTGTGCATGATAACGTCATTAAGGAGAATCAGAAGTGAAAAAGGAAATGTAGAGACAAGAAGGAGAACCATCATATTAGAGAGAGTAGTAGTTGTAATACATAGGTTACACTATATACATATAAAGGGGTAACTCTAGGTAACTAGATGGACCGCACATCCATGGGCCGTAGGTCCTGTAACACTAAGTTAATAATAGATTATTTAATAGGATTTTTTTGAGGTAATAGGAATTTGGTTTAAATGAGTACTCCCAACTTACAAAATGCTGACAAATGTACAGAAAATTGGTACTCCCAACTTGCAGTGTCGGCATTGTAAGTTATTTATCGAGCACGCCGACATCATTTTTCGATTTTGAATACTTGTCAACTATCTACGCTGACACAATTTTTCGGCATGGTCTTCATCACTAATACAATATCGATGATGTAAAAAAAAATCACTTCCGGCATGGTCTTCATCACTAATACAATACCGACGATGTAAAAAAAAATCACATCCGGCATGGTATTCACCACTTCTGGCATGATGCTCATCACTTCCGGAATGGTCTTCATTATTTCGAGCATGGTATTCATCATTTTTGGAATTGTATTCATCATTAATACGATACCAACGATGTAAAAAAAAATCATTTTTGAAGTGAGAAGCCGGCAGAGAAAGAAAAGAGAATTTGAAAGGGAGTGGGGAATATTAACAATCCTCAAATTAACCAAATATTAATCAATCATAACAATCCTCAAATTAACCAAATATTAATCATAACAATCCTCAAATTAACCAAACATTAATCAATCATAACAATCCTCAAATGACTATATGAGTAAATATGAAAACTAATCATAACGTTAAAAATTACATACTAGGCAAGCGAGCGACAAGCTGTGCCGCTAGGTTTGGTGAGGTCAACACATTTGTTTTAAAGGGTAATTTAGCCGACGTCCTTTACAACCTAAGAGTTTCTTCAGCCGAAGTGAAGACTTTTGATACCAATATGCCTCTAACAGGTAAGCCTATTTTATTTCCGTTTAGATCAAAGAATATGGTGTGAAAATCTGTTTACAACAGCAAGCTAGCAAACCTCACAAATTCAGAACTAATAACTCCCAAAGAGCAGCCTATATTCTTAACCACCTCTCAAGAACAATCGTCGAAAGATCAACTTCAAGGGTGGTCTATGATATAGAAGTTATCCAAAATGTCTTCATCAATCTTCAGTCTTCAAGGATTGTCTATGATACTCAACTATAATTCTAACCTATCCGAAACTTGACTTAGTAGACTGTAAATCAATATAGTTTTTATCACCTAAAATTGACAACAAGCTTGAGATAGCAAAACTTGTGGGTTCAACCGAGCAATTCTCTAACACATATACAGTTACATCAATACGACTAGTGAAACCATAATTGATATCATGGCCTTTTCTATTGAAACCTAAATCTATCACCAAGCTCTGAACCAAATTCTTCATCATAGTACATCCCTGGAATACTACTTAATACTTAAATTCCTAACCTCTAACACTCTTAATATCATTTAATGTTATCTTGCTATTACGATTGGAAAACCTATAATCCTTATTTATTAAAAACCAGTCAAACTCAAAATTCAATTTCAAATCCACAACCATAATAACCACAATCACCTTTCCCATCAAAATCAAAATCATTTATCTTATTATTTGTCTATGCATCCTCATTATACCAATCATATACCAACCTTCAAATACCTTCCCATCATCTGCAGGGATACATGTAAGAATCGTCAATACCTATATCCTCTCAACATTTATAAGCATCTAAAAAATCATATGAAGGTTACAAATAAAATTTATCATAAGGAATAAATAGACAATCAAAAAAATAAATTGTTTATCACACTCAAAATTCCCACAATCTTCTACATCATTACCATAAATTAACCATAAACATTCATCCTCATAACCAGTGTTATGGAATCAATTATTAGTTTAAACATCATAGACACAAGAAACAAGAGTATATTCAACATAAATCTCTCCCTAAACCATATGCAAAATGATTTTTTTTTCCTTTTCAGAGATACTAACTAATCCTCAGATTTGTTAATGTGGTAGTTGTTGAGTTCGGCTCCGAGTCCATTGACTAACAATACGTACTAGACTACTGGTTACATGGGTTGAAGGTCTCTGGTGACGAATATGTGAGATGCTGGTACTAGTTACGGATTTGGTTACATTAGAACGGAGGAATTGACCAATTGGATTGGATTAATCGTTTGCTGGATCATAATGATAATTTTTGTTAGATGGTGTACACCCATGTTGACTCCACATGCAAAAAAAACCACCAACCATGGATACATAAGGACACAACGCATCAAATACTGGAAAATTACCCTTCATGATCCCAAGGCTAACCTCAGTAGGCATAATGATGGACATGAAGAAAATCATCCTAACTCCGGCAATGATAATTCGATCAACAACCGAAGTGAACAAGCAGGGGTCTAACAACCACACCCAATATTTCGTTCGGAAATATGTATGACTAACTCCAATATCATTCCAAGACAATCAACTAGACAGTCAGACTCAATCAAGGAAATATATCCAAGAGTTATATCTTTGTTTCTCAATGTAATCAACAAATTAAATAGATAGGAATTCGTGACCCTGATTATTATGAGAAACAACTTGAACGGTACCGAAGACCAATGTTCAAGTATCAATCAATTCTAATCAACAACCAAAGGTATGATTTACTAATTGATTGAACTACGAACAACCTACGATATTTCAATTATATAAACAAATATAATGCAAAAAAAAAAAAAAAACACATACACCATAAATTTTGTTAACGAGAAAACCGAAAATGCAGAAAAACCCCGGGACCTACTCCGGATTTGAAGACTACACTGGATTAAGCTACCACAGACAATATCCTACTACAAGTTAACTTCGGAATGGAATGTAGTTGATCCATAACCAAGTTTCACACCAATTAAGGTAAAGTCGCGTTTCTTACGCCTCTGAATCCCAAAAGGGTTCTACGCAATTGATTCCCTTAGCTGGTCTCACCTACAACTAAGAGTTTCTATGACCCAAAGTCGAAGACTTATAAACAAATCTGTCACCCACAGAAAAGTCTATTATGATAGATAACTCTGTCTCCCACATAACTAGCTATGAAGTTTTTGTTCCATCTTTTGATAAATCAAGGTGAACAGGAAAAAAATTAATAATCCGGTCTTATATTCCCAAAGAACAACCTAGAAATATCAATCACCTCGCAATAACTTAACTATAAGGTAGTAGACCAAGTTATTATGGAATCACAAAGAATGAGACGAAGAGCTTTGTGGTCACTTTTTATATTTTACGTATCGGAGATAGTACTCAATACGATAAAACGAGTAAGATCATAACACACAACTATAAATAAAATAGTTGGTCCAGGCTTCAGAATCCTAATGAAGTCTTTAAAATGTTAACCTATAATGGTTTTAGGAAAAACCTAGGTTAAAGGAGTATCGACTCTAGTACGCAACTAAGGTGTGAGGATTAGGTTTTCCAGTTGCTAGAGTTCTCCCTTACATAGTCTTCAAATCAGGGTTTAATAGCTTAGAAACAAAGCAATCAATATTCACCATTAGATGAAAACCTGATTAAGATTCAAGCTAAGTTTACTTAAAACCAAAGAAATATCTTTCTACCGTTAGATGGTCTTAGCTTGTGACACACAAATGAAATATACCTTTATTTAGATATGGGTACCATACCAAAACGTGTATATTGAGTTGGCTCAATAACACTTAACCGAAGTTATCCATATGAACACTTTTATATTAACCAAATTCATCTAACACTTCTAGATAAAATGATAATCAAATGAATCTTATTTTTTTACTCATAGAGTTGTTCAATTATTTGTATTCTCATAGAAGTATACAAGACACAATTGAAACAAAATCGGATTTGAATCATGAATGTACAAAGTACTTATTCAAGAATCAATTCATGAACATTAAGCCACGATTTTCAAGATTGCATTCCTTAATTTATTAATGTATTCGTTAATGAGTATGAAATCATACTAAACCGATTTTAGAACTTAAACAAGGTTTTCCCAATCAGAATTTAGGTATTGAAGCTTAGCTTCCTTTTTCAAAGTTATTCCCTTCAAATACGGTTTCTAAGATATCCCAAGCATCTTTAGATCGAGTGCATGTAGTCACATGGTGCTGAAGATCTGGGGTAATGGCATGTATGATAACATTTAAGCCGTCAGAATTTTGCTTTACAGCGAGAATCTCGTCAGGCTCATACCTACCAATATCCTTTGCAACAGTTATACCGTCTATTAATTGTAACCATTGGAGGATTATAGCCATTAACAACATAAACCCATGATTTAAAATCACGTGATTGAAGAAAGTCTCGCATAGTAATTTTCCATCATAAGTAATTCGAGCCATCGAAGACTGGCGGTACGTTTATAGAGATAATGCTTCTGTCCATAGAGTCATATTGCTACAAACACAGACTTATAAGGTCTTTAACGTGTTTGTCTTCTCTGATACAAATTGAAAAAGCGTGGGTCTAACAACCACACCCAATATTTCGTTCGGAAATCTGTATGGACTAACTCCAATATAATTCCAAGAGAATCAACTAGACAGTCAGACTCAATCAAGGAAATATATCCAAGAGTTAAATATTTGTTTCTCAATGTAATCAATTAATCATCCAATCAAACAGATAGGAATCCGTGAGCTTGATTATTATGAGAAACAACTTGAACGGCACCAAAGATCAATGTTCAAGTTTCAATCAATTTCAATCAACAACTAAAGGTAGGATTTGCTAATTGATTGAACTATGCACAAGCTGTGATATTTCAATTATATAAAAAAAATATAATGCGGGAAAGAAATAACACATACACCATAAATTTTGTTAACGAGGAGACCACAAATACGGAAAAACCACGGGACCTAGTCCAGATTTGAATACCATACTTTATTAAGACACTACAGACACTAGCCTACTACAAGTTAACTTCGGACTGGAATGTAGTTGAGTCCTAACCAAGTCTCATACCGATTAAGGTACAGTTGCATTCCTTACGCCTCTAAATTCTAGCAGTACTCTATGCACTTGATTCCCTTAGAAATCTCACCCACAACTAAGAGTTGCTATGACCCAAAGTCGGAGACTTATAAAAAAATATGTCTCCCACAGAAAAGTCTATTCTGATAGATAGATAAACCTATCTCCCACATAAGTACCTATGAAGTTTTTGTTTCGTCTTTTAATATATCAAGGTGAATAGGAACCAATTGATAATTTGGTTTATATTCCCGAAGAACAACCTAAAAATATCAATTACCTCACAAAAACTTAACTATATGGTAGTAGAACAAGTTATTGTGGAATCACAAAGAAAGAGATGAAGAGCTTTGTGATTACTTTATATCTTACCTATCGGAGATAAATCTCAAGCTAATCTTAGCGAAGATAGTACTCAATACGATAGAACAAGTAAGATCAGAACACGCAACTACATAGAAAATAGTTGGGTCTGGCTTCAGAATCCCAATGAAGTCTTTAAGTCGTTAACCTATAATGGTTTTAGGAAAAACCTAGGTTAAAGGAGAATCAAATCTAGTACGCAACTAGTATCTCACATAAGGCGTGGGGATTAAATTTTTCAGTTGCTAGAGTTCTCCCTTATATAGTCTTCAAATATGGGTTTGATAGATTAGAAACAAAGCAATCAATATTCACCATTAGATGAAAACCTGATTTAAGATTCAAGCTTAGCTTGCTTAAAACCAAAGCAATATCTCGCCACTGTTAGATGGTCTTAGCTTGTTATACACAAATAAAATATACCTTCATTTAGATATGTGTAACCTAACCTAAACGTATATATTGAGTTGGCTCAATAACAGTTAACCGAATTTTGCCATATGAACACTTTTGTGTTAACCACATTCATCTAATACTTCTAGATCAAATGATAATCAAATGAATCTAATTGTGCTACTCATAGAGTTGTTCAATTGTTTATACTCTCATAGAAGTATACAAGACACAGTTGAAACAAAATCGGATTTGATTCATGAATATACAAAGTACTTATTCAAGAATCAATTCATGAACATTAAGCCATGGTTTGCAAAGATTGCATTCCTTAATTTATTAATGTATTTGGTCATGAGTATGAAATCATACTAAACCAATTTTAGAACTTAAACCAACTCAGTTTGCAAACGAGTACGCAAACTTAAGTTCCAGACTTTGGTCTTGTCCGACAGTTCGCAAACCGATATGCATACTGTCATTCCGGACCTAACTCAGGTAAAACCATTTACATACTGGTATGCAAGCTTAGTTCCCGAACTTTAACAGTTAAAGCCGTTCGCATACTGGGATGCAAGCTTGGTTTTCGGACTTGAATCATACCACAACAGTTTGCATACTATGTTATATCCTAACAATGGTTAATTGTTCTAAACTCCCATTTCCATCATTGAAACATCCTTAGAAGACGACAATAGATGTCTCACACAAAATATTAGTTTGTAAGTAATTTTCAATTGATCAAATGATCAATACGAAACATTCCGAGTAGACATCAAATGACTGTCTCATACAAATCATGTAAGATGTTTCAAGGCAATTTTCACATGATCATATTTTGACTTATTATTTAGTTTCCAACAAATAAATTTTTTCCAACTAAACTCATCAAGAATAATGATGAACGTAACTTAAGCAAAAGGTTTCTAACACATATTTCGAGAAGATATAAGCGAGTTTTGATCACCTAAACTTGAAAAACAAGCTTGAGATAACAACGCTTGTGAGTTCGGCCGAGCAGTGCTCGTGTTCAACTCAGCATCATTGTTGTTGAAGATCCGTATCCATAACAATAAGAAAACATATGTTCTCAACTATTGTTATACGATGTCATAGTATTACTACACAGCATCAAAGTTCAATTGTATCACAACTTTGAAAATAATACTATGGTGATATGTATCACTCCCCCTTAGTTAATAGTTCATCTCACAGTGAATCCCCCCCCCCCCTCCTCTTTATATAATGATCCATAAACCATATATATGTAGTGTGATAGTGTGAACTACAAAATTATTCCCCCCCCCCTTTTGACAATATAAATTGGCAAAGGTACAAAAACTAACGGGATCATAATAAAATTCTCAAAGAGATTATTCATGACTAAAAGAGAACATATCAACTTGGTTTCGATGATTTCACATAGTCGATTCTTAGTGTATTCATCAAGGAGTTTATAAAGATACAAGGTAACTCCTACAATATTCCACAGTCGCACTCCCCATAAAGATTTGGCAACTAAGCACAAGTTCAATTAAGAAATCTCCCCCATAAAATGTCATTCCCGAAAGAACAACAAGAGCGACCTTACTTTTACGAGAAAATAAGGATTTCTTTGGACATTAACAAATTACATGAAACATGAATTTGTATCCAGAATACTCGAATAAATTAACCACAAGAGAACCTCAATGATTAATATAATCAAAAATTCTTAACATAAGAAAACTTATGGAACCATAAAGTACTTTCACATAGAAGTGGATCAAGGAAAGATCAATATTGCGGAATATTCAAAAGTTCATTCTATCTTTTATCAATATCTGCATATAATGATATAATAGACTTAACTTTTGACATATATGAGATAATCATATTTCACGAACGTAAACACACATATCCCATAATATTATTGCAATATATTAAACCATACATATTAATACTGCAAAATCATCTTCCAAATAACTTATAATTTTAATAAATAAATTGAAAACATTGCAAGATGAAAATCGTTGGAAATAGCTATGTGTAATTACAATGTTTGCTATTTTAAGCCCTAGTTTTCCTTCTTAAAATAAAAGAATAAACTCTTATAAGAAGTTTCCTAGACATTGTAGAGCTTTCTCAGAGCATCTACTAAGAATTCCTTCTCATTATTGAAGAACCCTTTCCTTCTCAGAAATATCAGTTAACTCACTAAGTTCTCTTTTAATTTCTCACATGGTGTTCTTTTTCAGAGATAACATATGTTCATAGTGAGCTATCTTTTCCAAATAGAACATGATTTGAGATTTTAAATCATTTATTTTGCTGATGAAATCCTTCACTATAGACCTAAAGTTATTATCATTTTGACAAATAAATTAAAAACAGTTAGATGAGGAACCCTTTTAATCATTTGTACACTTCTCTTTTTTCTTCCTTGAGGATTGGATTCCTTCACACAGATACACATTAACTGCTACTACTGCATCCCTTTTTGTGGTATCTCTAGTTACATGAGCCATGTGTTGATGGTGGTATTTAGCTTAGGGTTAAAATTATAATACCTTGCATATAATGTGACGTCACTCTGTAAGTAAACAGATCCACGAGTGTTAGCCTCTCCGCTGGCATATTTATTGAGCCACTCAATACATTTACATGAAATTTATCCAGACTGGCGCATGTAGCAACCATCCCAGATGTTCTGTAAATTTCGGCGCCTTGCGCTTAATATAGGTTTATCTGAATGTTTTCCATGCCATGTTCTCCGGTTGAACCCTACCCTTAATGTTGATATGACATGACAATTTGTGTTCACTCGCAGCAAAGTAGCACGAATTTCCAAATATCAAGGATAAGGTCTTTGCATAATGTATTCAATCATAAAGCATGTTGCTCTCCGGAAATGAACTTAAAGAACTCTGTGTCAACACATAAGATTCAATCAATTACTTTTACGCCTTGCGCAATATACCAGACCTTGCTTGTTGAAAGTACGCCTAGGAAAACTAGGAAATTAATCCTCCATGGATTAGTAGGGGAAAAACCCTGCTTAGAATCAGAAAACATGGAGCCGCAGATGCAAAGGGAGGCGTGGCCATGCCTTAGGCCAGCTGGCGCCACTTTCCATTGACCACGTCCCATCCCAAACCGGCCCTATTTCCCTCGACCAATCAGGTCGCTTTAAACACGCCACACACACATAAGTTGTGGCTGGGCCCATACTTTCCAACCCCATTTCCCATCGACAAAACAGGTTATTCTAAAGCCACCACACTCACACCAGAAGTGTAGTCGCGCCCATGCTTGGTAGGCCCTCCCTTTCCTACTGACGAATCAAGTCACTTTAAACATGCCACAAGCACTAGAGGTATGGTCGCGCCTTAAATTTGGACTCCCCCTTTTCTTGACCAATCAAGTCGCTTCATACTTGTCATCGTACATTAAAGGCTAAACGCACCCTGCCGTGCCACCATACAAACTGGAAATCCAAACGCGCCCCGCCACAAACACATATCAAGCAACGTGCCAACATGCCACTCTGCCGCAGTAACATGCCACAAGCCACTTTAGCCTTGGTCACGCTGCCAAGCCTTAACTTTGGCCACGCCGCCAAACCCTAGCCTTGGCCACGCCGCCAAGCCCTAATTTTGGCCACATCGCCAAATCCTAGCCTTGGCCACATCGCCAAGCCCTAATTTTGGCCACCAAATCCTATCCTTGGCCACATCGCTAAGACCTAATTTTGTCCACGACACCAAATCCTAGCATTGGCCACATCGCCAAGCCCTAATTTTGGCCACGACGCAAAATCCTAGCCTTGTCCACATCGCCAAGCCCTAATTATGGCAACGACGCCAAATCCTAGCCTTGGCCACATCGTCAAGCCCTAATTTTGGCCACAAAGCTAAATCCTAGTATTGGCCATGCTACAACGCCTCAGGCGTGGCCACTTCACAACGCCACGGCTACACCACTGGCATACCACTATGTCATGGCTACGCCAGGCGCCACAATGCCAATGACGCCACTTTGCTATACAATGAGATGTGGCCGTAATCAGTGGCCATCCTTCCTCGTGAGATGCAATCTCAACCATCAAAGTTCGCAGCCGAACTGATAGGCTTGTGGAAAGTTTCAGGCGACTAGCCGCCTAAATCCAGTGGCCATGGCTACGCTAGGCGCCACTTGCACCATCGTGCCACTGGCATGCACGAACCATGCCATTCATGCTATATTACTACTGGCATACACCAAAACGCCCATGCGCCATTATCAGGTGCCAACACAAGGTAGCCATAATCAACGGCTACCCTCCTTCATGAGACGCGATCTCAGCCATCGAATTTCGCCACCGAACTGACAAACCTGTTGCAAATTTTATGCGACCAGCCAAAACGAAGCCTAATAGCATCACGTGTTATTTTCCTGCGGAATGTCCCTTGACTTTGAATTGCCACAAGTATCAAAGTGCTACATGTTTTCCACGAAAACACTCGAGACATCAAACATGTCACAAACTGGGGGATGCTCATCATGGTATTGGTCTGGCGGTTTACAGCATGCGGCATGCAATGCGCCCGTTACATGAAAGTGTCATGAAGCGGGACAATTAGTGGTGGTGAAAAGTAATGGTGTAAATGAATTCATTTACTTTATCATGGAAACCTAATGTCTGAAGGTTACACGAATTCACTTCCTTCATCATGGAATCATAATGCCTGACAGTTACATGTTACTCTATTCTTCCACCACTCAATCGTTTTCACTTCCTACGAGACCAGGGTACATTTCAATATGACTTGTATAAATAAGCTGCACCTATTTCCACCAAAAAATAAGTTTTTGGTCAGCAACAATACAGTATCCAGAAATCACCTGGTAGCTTTCCATCCTGCTAGCTAGTTCTACTTCCTGATACAAGTCGTAAACAACAATACCTTCAGAATCAACAATTATGGTCTCAACACTCTCTTAGATTCCCTCCCTAAGAACAACCCTTCTCCTTCACTTTGTGACCGAAGCAAGCCTGGAACGGCCATTTCTTGGTTTAGGCCAGGATTGTACAGATTGATCTCTCGAATCAAAAGTACTCATGTGCAGTGTATTGTTTAGGGTCTAGACTCATTTCTCACCCACACACCCAAAATTACCAAAATCAGCTGAAACTGTTTTAACCCACAAACAGTTGGCGACCACAGTGGGAGATTAATCTCTCGGTTGCAAGTTTAACTCTCAATTCCATCATCCTACCAGCAAAATGATATTCTTCGAAGCGCATCATCCAAGAAAACATGGACTCATGAGAATTACGTATGGGGACTAGAGATTCTCTGCCTTACCACAGATCGACATAAAGATGTTCCATAGATAATAAAGATTAATTGGGGACTTCTCGCGGCAAGGAGGGCGCCATATAAAGACTCGGATTTATTCCCTGAAGATTCAGTTTTGGCGAAAGACCCTAAAGTGGGTAAGTTTTGTAAGATAATATTTACACGATCTATTGTTTGGTTTTTCACATTTACCATGGAAGCCAATAACCCAATCATCCCAAGATATCATATATTTCCTTTTCTCATGCAACATTCACGGTTTCAAAAAAAATCCCGAATGACTTTGCTACCTACATTCACAATTCAGATTTCGACATATTAGTTAATCAAAGGGCCATTATTCCAAAATAATCCAAAACTCTTATAAGAAACAATCATCTATCAATCCAAAAACCAGAAAACCAAACCATAAACTAGGTGTCTCTTCTTCCTTTCAAAAAAAAAAAAAAAAAACCTAAGAAAGGGAAGTTCAGAAAACAAAAATATTCAAGGAAAATTGCCTAACAACGGCTCATTCTTCTTGGAAAAAATGTCCTTCATGCTTTGAAGAACCGCCTGTTTCAGCTTCAACTCCTGGGAAAACTTCTCAACTTCTGCCTCTTGTTGATTAATCAAATCCACGAAAGGAATATCAACAACTTCCACTTGCATCCTTTGGATCTCGGAAAATCCCTCACAGAACCAGGAGGCATTAAACACATATTCCGGTGGAACTTCCAGTTTTAGATTACATCTCCAGAAACAGTGTGACCAGTTACGTTGCACATATCATGAATTGAAGATAATTTTTCTTCCACCCGCTTAACCAATGCAAACCGGATGGTGATGTTTTTGGTTGTTGCGATATGACCATACCTTTCCCATATTCTGGTATACAATTCCGAATACTTAGCTGGTACACAGAAGCCTCCGATCAGCACATGATCTTCATGAGGAGTCAAAAATGGAGGGTCGAAAGTGGCGTCTGAAAAGACGAGGTTACCCAAATACACCACAATCTTTTATTTTGATCACAACCTATACAAGACCCACTGTGTATAAACCTCTTGGAGCAACAATCACTCAAGGAATATTTCAACACAATGTACACTTGAAATAGGGTTAGTCCGGACTGGCCTAACACGTGAATTATTATATCAGATAAGTGGAGAAATCCAATACACTTTGTGTGATCTTCTATGGATATGAATCGAGACAATACTACGACAAAGTGTTCACTTGATAACCGAAACCTTATAAGATAAATATCAAGTGCCTAGTTAACGTTCAAGTGTAATTAATTTAATTATAATATAAAAACAATTATAATGCGGAAATAAAGTAAAGCACACACACCAGAATTTTGTTAACGAGGAAAACTACAAGCTTGTAAAAAAAAACCGGGACCTAGTCCAGATTTGAATACTCAGTAAATTAAGACGCTACAAAAAGTAAACCTACAACTTCGAGTAGACATTACTAAGTAAACTAAGATCCTAGTTACTTAGCTTCAGCAGTATTCTTGATTTGATAATATCTAGCAGAACCGAAGTTCTCAATAGATATTTAATACCCAATATCCTAGCAGAATAGACGTTCTCTTTAGGAGTATATCTAGTATATCTTCTTAATGATTCACAACAACTTCTTCTTCAAATCTTCAAAATCTTCAATCTTCGATTTAATCTTCAAAGTAACAATCTGCAAAAACAAACTTGATTCATTATTGATTTGTCGCACAGAACGGAGTCTGTTAACAATGGAAAATCAATGAATCTATCTTACGGATCTAGAAAGACTTAGATCCGTAGAAACATTGATCTTTGATCTAGTTTGAGTGATCCTTATATCAGAAGAAAAGGTTCTCAAAAATAAACAAACTAGGTGCAATCAAAGATTCAACAACCGTTAGTCAATCAAATCAATAATCGAAAACTGAAATAACAATGCAATCTTCTAGTTTCCCACCAACGGTACACGCTGGAGCTTCTCAATCCCAAAGAAGACTTTAAACTGAGCGGCCGTAAGAGATTTCTCCTAATTAGGTTACTCTCCTCTCCGAATAGGCGGCTTCACAAGTAATAATGCAACATAGGAAGTTTACTGTCACAAAGGATTAGTTTGCTAGAAATGCAAACTCAAAGTATTTATAGACAATGAAGTTTGTACACCAAGGAATTTCCAAAACCGAAAATATTCTCAAGATATTTTTCCATATTAACCCAAATTCGGTTTTCATAATTCCTATAAATATACTATCCAAAAATAATGATCTAAATCTCCTTGGAAAATCTTTAACTAGCAAATGCACATTACTAATTCTTTATTTTCCATATATAATTATAAACCTTAATTAAAAGATTCTTAACTTATTTAAATCCGATCTTGGGATTTACTTCCTTCTTAGCTGTTAAGAAATATCTTTGAACAATAAAAAATACACATTAATGCGCGTGTTCAAAGTGTGTCGACATCTTACTCTTGCAAGTCCTTTTTCATACTTACTCACTTGAACCGATTTAACACACTTCCAAACAAGTTTAGAATTGGTTCATCAGACTTTCAAGAACTATGTGATTGATCAAGTAATACTCAATCACTGATAGGTGTCCAAAACACCTTATTATTTATCTATTATTTATGCTTTCTCTGCTATTTTTCTTGTAATTATGTATCTTATGTTTTGGTTTTGAGTATTTAGGTACTTTGGAGTCATTTGGAACAAAAGAAGAAGAAACGGGGCAAAAGCGTTATCTCAAGTGCAACTGCGGTTGGAGGCAACTTATTTCTCATTTTGCTTTTATTTCTTCATCTCTGACTGAAAAGCACGTCGGCTTTAGTGATGCATCTTTGTCTGAAAAGCACGACAGCTTTAGTGATGTATATAAATTGAAGAGAAGAAGTGGATCTGAGAAATAAGAGACGGATGTTGCTAGGCGAAACATTAATTTGGAGCAAGGAGGGAGAAAGCGTTCAATGGAGAGTGCTATGAGGAGTCGAGTCAACGATAAGGGGCCTCTAGTTCTAGTTCAAAGGAGAGCTAATGGGATGCAAGATGGTGGTTTGTATCATTTTATAGTGGGCCTATATCAATTCTGGTTCCTACTCAGCCCAGATTTCAGGTTCCTCAATCATTCTCTTTATCATTATCTTCTTAAAATCAAGACAGAGAAAAATGGCTATGGGTGCTGTTTGGGAGAAGTGCAGAAATTCAGAGAAAGAATGAGAATGTTTAATAGAGATTCAGAGAGGAATGGAGGTATTATCGATGGTGAACTCAAGAGAATGACTCAGATGATAAAGAGAAGAGTGAATAAAATCTAGGGGTGCTGTTTAGTTTGGATTGTGTGATGAATTTCTACAGCTGAGAATACACAGATAAGAGAGAAATTGAATCTACATATAGGTTGATAAAGACTCGTTGCTTCTTTGGTTACTGTTGATTTTTAGGATGGGTTTTGTTCGAGTGATTAGGTGTTTGATTGAGAAGATAGTGAAACTAGGGTTCATTTAAAGATGGGTTTGAGCTGTAGATTCATGAACCAGAAATCAAGATGGAGGAGCAACAGCTAATGCTGCTGTTGATTAAGGTATTGTTCTTCCCCAAATTAAATTTAGGGATTTGTGGTTGATTTAAGTTGAGTAACAGTTAAGAAGGTTTGATAAGATTGTGGGTATAAAGGTGGTGCTGTGGTGGTTATAATGGTGTTGTGCAATATGATATGTTGCTGTGTTCATGAAATGGAGTGCATCAGATGTATGAGCTGTGTTGTGGTACCTGTGATATGCTTGTAATTTTCGGTGCACAAGTGGGTTGTGTGGTGATCCAGCAAGGAAGAATGGATGCGAGGTGGTGGAATCGTGGAGATTTGGTTAGCTGCGTATTGCAATGGCATTGTAGTTGTAGATGGAAGTGAGGCTGAACTAAATGCAGATGTGCTGTCAGGAAGTTGCAGTTGCAAGAGCATGGTGCCACAGTTAAACTGATAGTTCTGGAGCTAAAATGGATGGATGATTTCTGGGGCTAGTAACAAGGGTATGGCTGTAAAATGGCATTGCAGGTTGGTTGTGGCAGTAACTCAATGGTGTTGCAGCTGGTGAAGCATGAGAGTTGTTGGAATTGCAAAGAGAGGTGAAACAGTGGTGGTGTTGTGTTGCTGCTGATAGGATGATGAACTGTGGTGATATTTCATATCACAGGGAAGTTATGTAGCAGGCAGATACTGATGGAGCAAGAGAAGATAGTAATGTGCAGTGTAGTTGGTTTGTGAAGCTGCATTGCTGGTTACGATATGAACTGATAGCGATGCTTCAAGGAAGTGTCATTGCACTGGTGCTGAGGACTGGGATGGACGCAATGGAGTGTATGCAGTAGTTAGGTGCAGCTGCAATGGAATGTGTTTAAGCTTGTGCATTGCAGGGAAGATAAGAAGCAGCTGCAGTTGAAGGGTCTGTGAAATGAGTTGGCTATGCTGAGTTGGGAAGGTATTGAAGCAAGCTATTGTGGTAATGGCTTGATACAAGAAACAAGGGTTTTGATCTGGTGCTGATGCTCATAGTGATATACTGGTGGAGATTTGATTGTGTAGATTCAGGAAAGATGGGCTTCTGAAGTTCAGTGTTGCAGGTGGGTTGAGAAATGGGTACTGAGGTTCAAATGAGTAGATGAACTTGCAGTTCAGGTGGTGTGAATATGGAATAATATGACAGTGGAGATGGATTTGCTATGGTAAAGTGCAGTGATGGTGCAATTCAACAAATGGCATGTGCACGACTGTAATGGTTCAGGCCTGGGCAATTTAGCCGACCAGCCGAGTAAGACAGCTGATTTGTAGCTGACTCATGATACTAATTCACCTGGTGACACCACTGAGTTTAGTTATCTGACTCGGTGTGCTTGACCTGATCGACTGACCCGTTTTACTCAATAACCAGCGGTCGTGCTGAGCTTTGACCGGTCAACTGAGCTCCGGTCTGGCGTCGGATTCCGGCGGAAACCCCGGTTTTCCGGCAATTTTTTTTTTTTGGGACATATTTTCTACTTGGGTTTTTCATACACATGGGCTTGGTGGATTTTTCATGGACTTTGGGCTTTAAAGACCTAATTTTAGAAGTTGGAGAAAAGCTACAAAAGGCAAAGTTTTATTTCTTTTTGGGGATATCACGTATTATTCTGGGAGTTCTGGAGATAGCCCCTGAAACTTACGCTTCTAGGGTTTTCTTTTGTTTCATCTTCTTCAATTCATTATTATTGATTATGATGAACTCCATAGCTATGAGTAGCTAAATTCTATATTATTTGTTAAGGATGTAGTCCTATATCTATAACTTGTGCTTGATTAATGCATTAGTTTTCTTTCTTGATTATCGTTCATATCTCTAATGTTTTTAATATCACATGATTGATGTATTGTGATAGGGTTTTGATGTTTGTTTAGTTAAGTGGCCAATTAATTGAACTTGCATCTTGTCCATAGCTATTTTAGGGTTTTTCATCGAGCGATAACCCCAAATACAAGTAGCATGATATGATTATAGTTTGTAGTGATACACTCTTATAATCATATGTAGAGTTTGACCATTGTACGAATTGTTATGCGCAATGTATGACAATTGCATTGATTGGCCTATTTCCAAAACTTAATGCTCCTGGGAATTGAACTTGATTAGCGCAAGGCGTTAGGTTATTCTTTAGGTAGAATTCACATACGCAGCTCTAATGTGTGTGTTGATTAACTTGGGAAATTATTAGATTATATTGCTCTCTTGATTTTCTAGGCTTTTGATAATAAAAGAGATTAAATTGTAATTCTAATCATATATGCAAGCACATGTTTAAGATTGAAGATGAATTCCTTGACCAATATCTTTCTCTCATTGATTACTTCCAACTATTTACTTTGCTTTTATTTAACTTTTATTTTACAAAAATCAGAAATCCCCCATCTTGGTTACTAAGAAACTAGAAATTGATAACTACAATCGCCTCTCTGTGGATACGAACTCTTCCTTACTTTATACTTCATTCATATTTTGTGAGTAAGAAAGTGAAATTATTTTTGACGCTTACGACAGCGATGAATCACAAAGCATGGATGTAACGGTTCTACCAAAAAAAGTTTCGGTTCTACCTCCATGTGAGTACTGTGCATAGTCACACTAGCTTACCAAAATTCAGCTGACTAGGTACTAGGATCGGTTCCCCACATATATTTGGTATCTAACTTGTATGCACTGCACATGTCCATTGGATCGGTTCCCCCTTGCCTAAAAACGTGTTGCACATGTTCATAGGATCGGTTCCCCTTTTTTCTATAAACCTTGCTGCACCTCATACAAGGATCGGTTCCCCCTTGTGATGTACTGCACCTCTTCATAGGATCGGTTCCCCTTTCCCAAATTTGGTCAGACACTCACAAACCCGATCATACCCCAGGTAATTACTTAAGATCGGTTTCACTAATAAAAGCATACCAATACATAAGTCAGGCCTCATGTGAATAGTTTTACCAAGAACACAAACAAGTCATGAGCGGTTATACTAATCAGACATATTGGTCGTTCATAATATATGCAATGAAGAACAACCCCAATAATGCCTGGCGATTTATTTTTCGGTTCACAACATATATCATGCACTTACTTCCTTAAAACACATGTAAAAACATTGTTCCCTAGGATGAAATCCTCACCTCATACCCCATACATATTCACAATAGCATTCAAAAGATTATGGCGATGTCTTATATACAAAGTTTAATGGTTAAGCAATAAACCTCGTATTATATTCCTTAACTCTTTGATCATAATAATATAACTTCGCATGTTATATTTTTCAATATAAAAGATTTGAAAGACACGAGATAGATATGGAACAAGTCGAGTCATAGTTACTAACCTCAAGCTGAAGGAAGATGTCTTCGTTGTCTTCAATTAATCTTCAGATCTTTGTGAGTAACTGGAGGACAATACTTATATCATTTCTAGTCTAACCTATCGAAGTTGATTGTAGTTTACATAATAGCGACTCGAGTTTTGGAACTAAATATGACAACCAATCTTGACATACGCTTTGTGGGTTCAACCGAGCAGTGCTCTAACATCGCCTCCAACTGATTCCGCGACCATTGGGGGTTCCTTGACAACAATCACACATGCAGCCATGAGAGCGTTTTCCGTCATCAGAAATATAACAACATCTTCATAGTGATCAATCTCCATCTCCGGGTGGCTAGCAAGTACGACTTTCGTGATTGGAGACACAATAACATTTTCACAATGGTCAACCTCCATCTTCAGATTACCAGCAGGTACGGTTTCCATGACTAGAGACACTATTACACCTTCATTATCGTGGATCTCCATCTTAGAGTTATTTTTAGAAGCAGCTTCCTCCTATAAATATCACCAATTGAGCATTTATTCGGTAGAAATAATCCAAGGGGAAAATGTGCGGAAACTCACCGAATCACTCGTGGGCCCACTGGAAGAAGATCGATGCTATGCTTTGAAGTACTTTGCCCATCACCGTCGGATCCTGAGATTTCCTCTTCTTCGCCTTCTTTTTCACTGACGAGAGGCTCAATGTCACCATATTTTTCTTCAAAACGTGCCATTTCCTGGCCACGTGCAAGTCTGGTAAAGGCGTTTATCTTGCTAATACCCTGAGTTAAAAGGAAAATATTTTCAGTGGAAACAATTCAAAATATTTATGCAATACGGACAAATCAGGAAGAAAATCATACATACTTTCATGTTGGAAGAACTTAAAGTCACAAAAGCCATTGAAGATGAATCCGATTGGAAGCCACATGCACGATTTTTTGACCTTTGCTCCATTTTCTGGGGACTGTTTGCATCCGATCTAGAGGATTTTTTCTTACCCGAAGGAAACTGTTTCAACAATTTAAGCTTTGCTAGAACCGCAGAGGAAGGTTTTCCATGTGGATTTGTTACAACATCCTACATGAACTGATGAATGGCGAGAAACTCATCTTGCCAAAAGATATTATATTTGGCAGTCATCACAGGTTTTCTTTCTGAGAGCAAGAAGGGAAGGCTTTTATCCGATGCAAAGACTTGTAATCAAGAATAGTGGATAACATTTCATATAGAGCTTTCAATGGGCAACAAAATGGGACTCCCTAAACAAATCCCATATGTCAAGCATCCCTGTCAATGTTGTAAGAGACTACTCCACAAGATCCTCTGAAAAAAGATGGCACATACCCAGATACGCAACTTCGCAAGAACACAATTTATCTAATGCTCATATTCTCATCAGCAGAATATAATATCATGTTTGATACGGAAGCAAAAGTGTTTGGTTGAACTACAGAGGTGTGAACTGGAGCCCAGGGACGAAAGTTAACTGCATGCGCATTGTCAAGAAAGTCAATAAGCTTTGATCCAGGCCTTGGACGCCTATCCAACCAACAGAGTATCCTAGAGCCGCCATATGTATCAGGAAATGAGGTTTACGGGTTAGGAGCATAATGTTTGAAATTCTCCCACAACCATGCCTGGAGAAAGGAGACATGGATATGCGAGTCTACTTTCATATACACATTAGAGACTACATATCCGCTACCAAGTGATCCAGGTGGGTGTACAAAGAGACAAAAAACAAACTGCCAATGGGAAGAACAACGCCTTTTGCTAGTCTGATAGCAAATTTGATGAGCTTCTGCCTTATCTCCTTCTTGACAGAGCCATCATCAAAAATATCTCTAGATATCCACATAACTAAAAATTCAGTAACATGGAGTGTATCATCTAACACTCGATCCGACTCCGGCTCATCAGGGAACCACTCAGACACCCACCAATTATAGAAACACTTTTCCTCATAACTCTTTTGAACATATCCGGTTGCTTTCGTGACCAAAGTGGCGTGTCTTTCTTATTATTCCTCAGACAAGATAATATCAAGCTCCCCAATTATTGAAAAACTCAACAGAACGGCTACGCTTTCCAAAGAAATAGTCATCTCACCCCATCTACATATAGCTGTGTGAGTTTCAGGACACCATCTAGAGATGAAACTAATCAGGCCTGCAACGTCTTTTCTGATTTGAAGTATTGTAGAAGCCATGACAACATTCAGGATTTGCGCTCCAGTCAAATTAGCTCTTACATGATCTCGGCTCATCATGAACTTCATCCATTTATCATAAGAGTGCAATGGACTCTGAAAAAAATTGAAGTCTATGGGACAAGCCAGATACTCTTTCTCCTGAAGGAAAAACCTCATTATATGCCCTGGACAAACTGATTGTACTTCTTCATCATTTTATGAATCAGTCAGAAGAGTTGGCACGAATTTTGGATGGGTCCTCATAACTGTAGAAGACTTCGTAAAAACTCGTCATCTATGTTCGGCTTTGAGTTGTTAGCACTTCTCAATGCGGAGACAGAACTGCTTTCAGGTGACATCTTAACGAAATTCCTTATAATGTGTCCACTTTCGAGGTAACTACGACAAACCAATACAAAAGTTACAAAGAAAAAACGTGCGTGGAGATTTTTACAAGGTCTGGGTACAATAATCAAGGGCCAACAAAAAACTTTTTACGGGAAATTTTCATTTGGCCACATGTCATGGCACTTAAGGCTAAAAGGAATAGAGATTGATACTCGCTTCAACAAGCCATGTCTTGCTGCAGAAAACATGGCCCTAGCCAAAACCGTGTCTCGCAGCAGGAAGTACGCTCTTGGCTAAAGGAAGAATGTGTCCCACCACGAAAATTGTGTGCACGGTCATAAAAGGAAAAGGAAACCCTAGAGTTAGGTTTTCATGGGAAAATAATTCATGGAAGCCACTCGTACGTGCACGCCTACTTCGCATAATAATTGGATTCCTTACTATCAATGTAACGACTAATATTACTACAATATTGCTACCTGAGAAGAATCGTTCATATGGAATGGTTTCTACGAGTTTATGGAAGATATGCCTATGGCAAGGGTTTACACCAAAAACAGAAGAGCAAACAAAAGAAGAAACACAAAGATACATACCTAGAATGTGCTCGCATGCTTTATTGCTACCACTTTTCCGCTAGCACCAAGACGTGGAAACAAAGCCAATAATACAAGGTAAAGAGTATAGGTGACGCCTTTTATAGGCATAACACGTTTTTTGGAGTTCGAATTGAGGAAAGTTTCTTGTTTTGGGATATATACGGAAAGATGCAACCAGACCCACGCTGGCAAAGCTCCATGGCTCCAACAGGCCATGGCCAAGTTAACGCTAAACAGCTCGCATCCAAGCCAGCGCCAACATGCCACTACCAGCGCCAACAATCCATTCCCCAAACTAGCGGCGCAGTCTATTACGCCTTAGCCATCCAAGCGGCGCCATCTTGGCCATTCAAAGTAGCGCCATCTACGCCCGTTCAAAGCAGCGCCACCTTCACCATTCCAAGCTAAGCGTTATTTCTGCCCTTTCTGCGACCTAGCCGGCTCCATCTTCACTGTTTGGTAGCCAAAGTTCATAGTGTTGTTTTCACCGTTCTGCGGACTGAAGCCAGTTTCCATCATTCTACTGAATGAAGCCAAGCGCCACCTCCATACGTTCCGTGACATGGCCACCTATGCCATCTGCCAATGTTTCAGCGCTAACACCAAAACCTTATGGCCAAGTCAGAATTATACAGGGCCACCAACACAAGGATCACGGATTCCTCATGCCTTCCACCAAAGGTTAGTCTAATTTCCCTGGAAATCTCTTCACGTATTTCCCTTTAGATTTTACTCTTGTCTGTCACCATCTCATGCTTACCCCGTAACAACACCACTGTTACGTGATAAGCAGGGGACTTAATGTTGATGGTGGTTTTTAGATTAGGGTTAAAATTATAAAACCTTGCATCTGATGTGACGTCACTCTGTAAGGAAACAGAGCCGCGACTGTTAGCCTCTCCGCTAGCATATTTATTGAGCCACTTAATACATTTACATGAAATTTATCCAGAATGGTGCATGTAGAAACCATCCCAGATGTTCTGTAAATTTTGGGTCCTTGCGCTTAATATAAGTTTCTCTGAATTCTTTCTATGCTATGTTCTCCGGCTGAACCCTACCCTTAATGTTGATATGACATGACAATTTGTGTTCACTCGCAACAAAGTAGCACAAATTTCCAAATAACAAGGATAAGGTCATTGCATAAGGTATTCAATCAGAAAGCATGTTGCTCTCTGGCAATGAACTTAAAGAACTCTATGTCAACACATAAGATTCAATTAATTACTTTTGCGCCTTGCGCAATATACCAGACCTTGCTTGTCGAAAGTACACCTAGGAAAACTAGGAAATTAATCCGCCATGGATTAGTAGGGGAAAAACCCTTCTCAGAATAAGAAAACATGGAGCCATAGCAGCAAAGGGAGGCGTGGCCATGCCTTAGGCCAGCTGACGCCACTTGCCATTGACCACGCCCCATCCCAAACCGGCCATATTTCCCTCGACCAATCAGGTCGCTTTAAACTCGCCACACACACATAAGTTGTGGTTGGGCCCATACTTGCCAGCTTTATTTCCCATCGACCAATCAAGTTGTTCTAAAGCCGCCACACTCATACCAAAAGTGTAGCCACGCCCATGCTTCTCCGGCCCTCCCTTTCCTACCAACCAATCAGGTCACTTTAAACGTGCCACAAACACTAGAGGTGTGGCCGCACCTTATGTATGGCCTCCCCCTTTTCTTAACCAATCAAGTCACTCCAAACTTGCTACCGTACATTAAAGGACAAACATACCATGTCGCGCCACCATACTAATTGGAAAGCCAAACGCTCCCCTCCACAAACACATATAAAACGACGTGCCAACTTGCCACTCTTCCGCAGTAACATCCCACAAGCCACGCCGCCAAGTCCTAAATTTGGCCACGGCGCCAAACCATAGCCTTGTCCACGCTGCCAAGCCCTAATTTTGTCCACGACACCAAATCCTAGCCTTGGCCACATCACCAAGCCCTAATTTTGTCCACGGCGCCAAATCCTAGCCCTGGCCACATCGCCAAGCCCTAATTTTGGCCACGACGCCAAATCCTAGCCCTGGCCACATTGTCAAGCCCTAATTTTGGCCACGGCGCCAAATCCTAGCCCTGGCCACATCGCCAAGCACTAAATTTTTCCACGACGCCAAATCCTAGCCTTGGCCACATCTCCAAGCCCTAATTTTGGCCACGACGCCAAATACTAGCCTTAGCCACATCTCCAAGCCCTAATTTTGGACACAAAGCCAAATCCTAGTTTTGGCCATGCTACAACGCCTCAGGCGTGTCCGCACCACAAGGCCACGGCTACGCCACTGACATACCACTATGCCATGGCTACGCCAGGCGCCAAAATGACAATGATGCCACTTTTCTATACAATGAGATGTGGTCGTAATCAGTGGCCATCCTTTCTCGTGAGATGCAATCTCAGCCATCCAAGTTCGCCACCGAATTGACAGGCTTGTGGCAAGTTTCAGGCGACCAGCCGCCTAAATCTAGTGGCCATGGCTACGCCAGGCGCCACTTGTACCACCATGCCAGCCATGCTATATTACCACTGGCATACACAAAAACGCCCCTGCGCCATTATCAGGCGCCAACACAAGGTAGCCATAATCAACGGCTACCCTCCATCATGAGACGCGATCTCAGCCATCGAAGTTCGCCACCGAACTAACAAACCTGTGGCAAATTTTAGGAGACCAGCCAAAACGAAGCCTAATAGTATCACGTGCTATTTTCCTGCAGAAAGTCCCCTGACTTTGACTTGACACAAGTAGCAAAGTGCTACATGTTTTCCACGAAAACACTCGAGACATAAAACATGTCACAAACTGGGGGATGCTCATCAGGGTATTGGTCTGACAGTTTACAGCGTGCGGCATGCAATGCGCCCGTTACATGAAAGTGTCATGAAGCGACACACTTAGTGGTGGTGAAAAGTAACGGTATAAATGAATTCATTTCCTTTATCATGGAAACCTAATGTATGACGGTTAAAAGAATTCACTTCCTTCATCATGGAAGCATAATGCCTGACAGTTAAACATTACTCTATTCTTCCACCACTCAATCGTTTCCACTTCCTACGAGACTAGTGTATGTTTCAATATGACTTGTATAAATAGGCTTCACCTGTTTCCACCAAAAAATAAGTTTTTGGTCAGCAACAATACAGTATCCAGAAATCACCTGGTAGCTTTCCATCCTGCTAGCCAGTTCTACTTTCTGATACAAGTTGTAAACAATAACACCTTCAGAATCAACAATTCTGGTCTCAACACTCTCTTCGCTTCTCTCCCTAAGACCAACCCTTCTCCTTAACTTTGTGACTGAAGCAAGCATGGAACGACCATTTCTCGGATTAGACCAGGATTGTACAAATTGATCTCTTGAATCAAAAGTACTCCCATGCTATGTATTGTTTAGGGTCTAGACTCATTTCTCACCCACACACCCAAAATTACCAAAATCAGCAGAAACGGTTTTCACCCACAAACACCATGATACTGTATCTTTCTAAGAAACAAAGAGAGAAGGGTATTTTGATCATAAATGAATATAAATAGAGCACCGGATAAATAAACCCTCAAAAGAACTTTGAAAAAGTCTTCACGGTTCACGGTTCACGATCCATTATCTATTTTTTTGATAAGAAAATATTCAATTGCAAATCTTAACTTATATAAACAATCGAGGATAAGTAACTAACAACTATACAAGACTTGAGCAACCTTGATGCAATCCTCATATTCTTAAGTTAACACCGAGGATGCATACATCACTATAATTAGATAGTGATAGAGTGAGAAGAATGCTCACATCTTGTGTCACATGGTGACTTATCAAGGTTCGTTGTATAAACAAACTTCTTACCTTGTCTGATTCTAGTTCTCTTAGGCTTCTTCTTATCTTCAGGAGTTCCCAGTTTGTTACCCAAGGCCAGATTCATCCTTTGCATGTCATTCTGAAGTTTAGAAATTCGTTTGTTGTTCTTCTTAAAAATTTCCAACACTTACTTTGAACATGATTCACATTTCCACAAAACAAACAATTCAAAGACGAATTTTCATTTTACTGAATTGACTCCTGTTTATCACAAGTTTTAACATCCATTATTTTAGAACTGGCCATAACAAAAGAGTTCTTTGTGCTCACATTCTTTCTTTTGAACCCAAAATTATTTTTGTTTCTAAAAGACTTCTGACCAAATAACTCTGCTGAAATATTGTCAGAGCTTCCAGACAACCTTTGCAGGTCACACTTAAGAGTATTAATCTCTTTTTCTTTTAGAGACAGAGTTCTGGTGAATTCATCATTAAGACAGTGAATCTCAAGATTTTTCACCTGAAGTGATGATTCAAGTTTCTCCAATATCATCTTTAGTTAAAGATTTTCTTAGTGAATTTCTTCATTTTTATTCAAGAATTCAAAAATCTCAGTGTCAGACTCGCATTCTGAATCAGAATTTGAGTTAGTAGAAGTTTTTACTGGGAGGGATGAAATTTCTGTACAAACTTCGGAAGTATGCCAATTGATATGATTTTTCTTGTATTAAATCATCTGAAGCATCAGAGAGAGAGAGAGAGAGATGTTCTTAAGATCTTTTGATTCTTCTCATAATATCCTTTATCTTTTGTAAAATCAATGACATGTCATTATCAATATGATTTGGAAAACATTCATCAGCCCAAGACAAGTTAGGAGAATTACTTGTGTTGGTCATAACATTGATCGTGGATATTCTGACTGTGTTCTGATAATGATCAAAAACTCTTAACTTTCCAATGAGTGAGTTTCTGGAAAGTGTTTCAAGGTTATTTCCTTTATCGATGGCATGTTTCATAGAATCGTGTTTAGCTGGCAAGAATATGAGAATTTTCATCACAATATCCTTTTCAGGAATAGTCTTACCTAATGCAAAAGATGTATTAACAATTTCAGACACTTTGTGATTAAACTCATCAAATGAATCTTCATCAGGCATACAAAGGTTTTCCCAATCAGAATTTAGGTTTTGAAGCCTAACTTCCTTTTCAGAGGTATTCCCTTCAAATAAGGTTTCTAATATATCCCAAGCATCTTTAGACCGAGTGCACGTAGTCACATGGTGTTGAAGATCTGGGGTAATGGCATGTATGATAACATTTAAGCCGTTAGAATTTTGCTTTGCTGCGAGAACTCGCAAGGCTCATACCTATCATTAACCTTTGCAATAGTTATAACGTCTATTAATTGTAACCATTGGAGGATTATAGCTATTAACAACATAAACCCATGATTGAAAATTAAGTTCTTGAAGAAAGTCACGCATAGTAATTTTCCATCATAAGTAATTCGAGCCATAGAAGATTGGCGGTACTTTTATAGAGATAACGCTTATGTCCATAGAGTCATATTTATACAAACATAGACTTATGAGGTCTTTAACGTTCTTGCCTGCTCTGATATCAACTGAAAAAGCGGGGGTCTAACAACCACACCCAATATTTTGTTCGGAAATCTGTATGGACTAACTCTAATATAATTCCAAGAGAATCAACTAGATAGTCACACTAAATCAAGGAAATATATCCAAGAGTTAAATCTTTGTTTCTCAATGTAATCAACAAATCAAACAGATAGGAATCCGTAAGCCTGATTATTATGAGAAACAACTTGAACGGTATCAAAGACCAATGTTCAAGTGTCAATCAATTTCAATCAACAACCAAAGGTCGGATTTACTAATTGATTGAACTACGTACAACTTGTGATATTTCAATTATATCAACAAATATAATGCAGAAAAGAAATAACACAGACACCATAAATTTTGTTAACGAGGAAACCGAAAATGCGGAAACCCCCCAGAACCTAGTCCAGATTTGAACACCACATTGTATTAAGACACTACAGACATTAGCCTACCACAAGTTAACTTCGGACTGGAATATAGTTGAGCTCTAACCAAGTCTCACATTGATTAAGGTACAATCGCATTCCTCACACCTCTGAATCCCAACAGAATTCTACGCACTTGATTCCCTTAGCTGATCTCACCCACAACTAAGAGTTGCTACGACCCAAAGTCGAAGACTTATAAACAAATCTGTCTCCCACAGAAAAGTGTATTATGATAGATAAATATGTCTCCCACATAATTACCTATGAAGTTTTGTTCCGTCTTTTGATATATCAAGGTGAACAGGAACCAATTGATAATCCGGTCTTATATTCCCGAAGAACAGCCTAAAAATATCAATTACCTTACAAAAACTTAACTATATGGTAGTAAAACAAGTTATTGTGGAATCACAAAGAATGAGACAGAGAGATTTGTGATTACTTTATATATCTTACCTATCGGAGATAAATCTCGAGCCAATCTTAGAGAAGATAGTATTCAATATGATAAAACATGTAAGATCAGAATGCGCAACTATAGAGAAAATAGTTGGGCCTAGCTTCAGAATCCCAATGAAGTCTTTAAGTCATTAATCTATAATGGTTTTAGGAAAATCCTAGGTTATAGGAGAATCGACTCTAGTACGCTACTAGTATCACACATAAGGTATGTGGATTAGGTTTTCCAGTTTCTAGAGTTCTCCCTTATATAGTCTTCAAATCAGGGTTTGATAGATTAGAAACAAAGCAATCAACATTTACCGTTAGAGGAAAACCATATTTAATATTCAAGATAAGTTTGCTTAAAACCAAAGTAATATATCACCACATTAGATGGTATTAGATTGGTATACGCAAATGAAATACACCTTCATTTAGATATGCGTTACTCATAGAGTTGATAGATTAGAAATACACCTTCATTTTAAATACACTTTTAGATCAAATGATAATCAAATGAATCTGATTGTGTTACTCAAAGAGTTGTTCAATTGTTTATACTCTCATAAAAGTATACGAGACACATTTAAAACAAAATTAGATTTGATTCATGAATGTACAAAGTACTTATTCAAGAATCATTCATGAACATTAAGCCACAGTTTGCAAAGATTGCATTCCTTAATTTATTAATGTATTTGGTCATGAGTATGAAATCATACTAAACCAATTTTAGAACTTAAACCAACTCAGTTTGCAAAATGGGTGCACAAACTTAAGTTCCGGACTTTGGCCTTGTTCGACAGTTCGCAAACCGGTATGCATACTGTCGTTCCGGGCCTAACTCTGGTAGAACTATTTGCATACTTGTATGCAAACTTGGTTCCCGGACTTTAACAATTAAAACCGTTCGCATACTAGTATGCAAGTTTGGTTTCCGGACCTGAATCATACCACAACCGTTTGCATACTGTGCTATATCCAAACAATTAATTGTTCGAAACTCCCATTTGTGTGATTGAAACATCCTTAAAAGATGACAATAGTTGTCTCACACAAACTATTAGCTTATAAGTAATTTTTTACTGATCGAATGATCAATACGATACATTCTGAGTCCACATCAAATGACTGTCTCATATAAATCATGTAAGATGTTTCAAGGTAATTTTCACATGATTATCTTTTGACTTATTATTTAGTTTCCAACAAATAAATTGTTTCCAACTAAACTCGTCAAGAATAATGATGAACGTAGTTAAAGCAAAAAGCTTCCAACACATATTTCGAGAAAGATATAAGCGAGTTAAACTGAGCTCAAAATATCAAATGTGTATAATGTAAAAGTCTATATAGTTATACGACTTAGTCTCAATAGGAGATAGAATAGAATATAGTTCTGAGTGATGGATAAGTTTTAGTCTCCACATACCTTTTGTTGTTGAAGTTCCTCCAAGCTCTCCTCAATAGATATTCATCTTCAATCGATGAACGCCGTGAATTCTAAATCTCAACTACACATTTTATCCTAATCCGAGACATAGCTATAAGTAGACTAGAAATCAAGACTATTTTGATCACCTAAAGTTGACAAACAATCTTGAGATAGCAATGCTTGTGAGTTCGACCGAGCAGTTCTCTAACATGAAGCAAAACCTTCATGAACCTCAAATGGCCCAAATCGAGGATGAAAGATATACAACTTTTAATCATCATCATTAGAACCTTGCACTGGCTTGCTAGTGGTGTGTTTAGGGAGATTCCCATCCTTGGCATCCATCTGGGTTTTACCCTTCACATTCTTCTGCTGATCAACATCCATGGGAGTATTCTCCTTATCAGGAAAATCAACATTACAATCACCATTGCCGCTACCTTCACCAACCTAATAATACCTACCTCAAATCTCAAGCTCTAGAAACCTTGGGAAGAATTTGTAGTATACACATGTCAATTTAATTCTTACGCAAGAGTCTCAAGTGGATTATTATCCAGCAATGGATGAGCTACTCTGGGAGGACCATAAAGACTCATAATTTTCTTGAATTTCACTTCCAGATTATGTTGCAGATCCTCTAAATACCAATTAAAGTTGTATTGGTACTCCAGAGATTCACACCCTTGGGGAAAAGAAATTCAATAAGTAAACTCCCATAGGTCGAGGGTTCGGAGTGACTGGTCTAACAAAATAAAAATGTGATGAAGGAGAAAATGAAGTGGTTGATTATAAGAGCATATCCAATGCAAGAGGTGAATGTCTTAAATTAGTATGACACCTAGGATTTAAGACCTTTTCCACCAAAGTTTCTTCTCCAATGCAAGGGTGGAGATTATAGAGTAAGATGACATGGATAAGCGGGGGTAAATGAGAAAGTCTAAATAAGACTTTCTTCATGAACTTGGGTCTTTGGTCCACATCATCACTTTGTCTCTAAATTTAAATAAAAAGGTGTAGGTATGACCTTGAAGATTGGAGATGGATTTTAGGTCAAAATTTATCTTTATTTATTTTTGTCTTTTAGCAAATCACACACCAAGAAAAGGTGATAACAATACCTCCACCTAGGATGACCTTGACCCTTTGCATTGGAAATGCTCTAAAGGAGTTAAAGTGGATTAGACGGTTTTCTTCTTCTCTTATGGAGAGAAATTCTTGATGTCCCACCTCTCTAAACATTATTTCTCAAGCTAACTGCTCTACTATAGTCTTTTCGGTTTACACTATTCACAATCTTCGTAGGATACAACCTATAAGAAGAAAATCTCTTCAAATTATTCTTCTAAACCAGTAAAGCTTCACACTTGTTAACAGGCTCTTAGCAGAAAATCCAGGTAGACAATACTATTGCGTTGATACAAATGATGAGTTGGATAACGATGCCATTCATGTAGAAGATTCGTGGGAAGTTGGTGCTCATGAGATTGATTCAAATCAAAACTTGACAATGGTCAGAGATCCCAATCATCTCTAGAATGGTCCAAGACAATATGTCACCCTCCCTGGAAGCCTGAAAGTATCAAAAATCACAAGTTCTTGTCACTTTCCTACATTTTCTTTCAATCTCGTCAAGTTTCAGGTAAATCTGTATTTTCTCATGGGGTTTAAGTATGTACCTACACTTTACCTAATTTTTAATCTTACGATAAACACAGGGGCGGACCCACACGAGGACTAGGGAGGACAGTTGTCCTCCCTAGTTTTTGTTAAACATAAAATTAGTAGAGAAAATTTAGTAAAATTGATTATTTGTCCCCCCAAGATTTCGGCAGACAAAGTAAAATTTCGTTCATATTAGTAAGATTGACAACTATTTATGGATAAAAATGGCTATAATTATAATTATTTACTTCATTGGGGCTAACATTGTATATTGACTTGGTAAGTTTAAGAGTTTACCAAATCCAGAGTCTTTTCCTTAAGAGTATAACAAATTTTCAATGTTGTTGGAGAAAATGTCCAAAAATTATTTTGCGGCCTTCGCCCGCAATTATGCGCTATGCGTTTACTATGTAAATTTTTCCCCCAACCATAACTTTCTGGCTCCGCCACTGGATAAACACATACACATTGTTCCCATGACCCATTTACAGTTAATTTTACTCTTCATAAAATAATCAACCACACTAGTTTTAATGAGTCAAGTACGAATTTAATGATGATTAGACTCATAAATCTTCACGAGTTCATCTTAGTTATCTGTATACTTTGAGAATTTCAATGTGTCATTACATGTTAACCCTCAAGGATATGCTAGTAGTCCAATAAACTCCTCAATGGTTTCCTTCATACGTTGCAGTGGCTTTATATATGACTGCACATCGATTGATGTTCTTGACAATAGGTGGTATTTGATTATTGGTAAAAATAGTTCAAACCAACTAGCTTATAGACACCAACATATGAGCGTGCTCTCTGAACAACCTCTGATATACTACACAACAAACTTTCCCTCAAAAAAACTTCAAAAGAAATTAATTCCTATGTCTAGATATTAACCATTACAATCATTCTTTGTTTCTCATCATATCAATGGCATCTTTCTCTAACACCAAACTTGACAATACTATTGTCAGCCTTTTCATCCAAATGAGCTCATCTCTAAACATTCTTGAAGATCTATTTCCCAAAGTCTTTATAAACATTGAAAAAATCCTACCCAAAAAAAGACATTGGCTAGAAATGTTGTTTCGTTGGTAGATTATGCAGTAGAGTTTCTCATGACACCATAACTATTACTCAATTCATTTATAATAACTGGGAGCTCAGAAGAGATGTTGAAGTTGACTTGTGGAAAAAGTGAATAAAGTATTACTAAATCAGACTGGGAAGGATGAATGATTACAAAGTCCTTCGACAATGTGGCACTGCTAGAGAATTTTTTGTCAAACTAATGGTCCTCACTGAAGTTCCACCATCTCCTCTTAACTATATTGATGAACTAAACTTCTATGCTATCAAGATCTGGGTTCTTGTCAAAATAAACTCAAAGCATATAATCCTAGACATAAGAAGTATTCTAAAACCAGCTGGTATCTTTCAAGATGCTCAAAAACCATATGGCAGAGACAATAATGAGAAGAACATGGAGATTCAACTTGATATAAATATCACTAGAGCTTTAAAATATGGCATAAATGCTTATGAAACTCCCACTATCTCATCTATATAGAATTTGCTTATGCTCTAAATGGTATTCAATCCTGCAATGTTTGTAGAATCCTTAACCACCCAAATCCCCTATGTGAAGAAAAAAGTGAGATCAACACTCTCAACTACAAACCTCACCCATATCCTACTCCAAATTCCAACAATACCTCTCCTCTGAGCCTCATTACCCATTCAAGAGAATATCTTACTTTAATAAATATGTTGTTGCTGAGTTTGTGATCAAGATGAGAAATGCTCTAAGAAAGATAGTTTTATCTAATAGTATTGTGGAGCTTGATGACCCCGAGGATTACATCATCTTCAAATTTGACCTCCAATTCCGCATAGGGGGTGAAATACTAACTCAAAACCCTTATGCCTTAACTGTTCAAAGAAAGCATAGGAAAAGTGTTTGTGGTTACAAGCCTAAAGAAACAATACATAAAATAAAAACCTTTAACATCAAAAATATTGTTTGTCTTTATGGCATTAACAATGGGAAAATCAATGCCGAAGACCTCAACCATGATAACACCTTGCCAAAAATTCCCTTATCCGTCCCTAACCCATACCCAACTATTCCATCCATAATTGTCATCCAAAACCAAATAAATGAAGAATTCAATAACCAAAAGAAGCTGCCATGGGAAAGAAAAAGATCTAAATTGAAAAACAAAAATGAGTTCCCTAAAGACTCAGTACTTTCCAATAAAAATTGCATTAGCTTGGAAAAATAAATGGGGATGAATCCCTCAACCATTTTGACTACTAGCAATCTTGAGGGAAAAAATCCTTTCATTTAGGAAGAGTTATTTTTATTTTATTCCATCTTTACAATCTTTATTTCCGAGCTTGCATGGTAAACTAGCTTTCTATGTTGATATTTTAGTTTTTTCTGCTGTCACTCTAACCATACAAGGCATAATATAACTATGCGTATTTTTCTAGGATATCTTATTACTATCTTTGCTCATCCTATGATATCATACTTCTGACAATTTTTCATAGTCATGTCATGCAATTACCAAGGTTTAGGAAAACATAAAACTAACAGAAATCTAAATGACATTTTGAATTAACAGAGTCCTGACATTTTCTTTCTTTCTGAAAGCAAGCAGAAATCTAATAATCTTAGTTCTATCCTTAGTAATATAAGGGTTACCAATTTCTAGTTTGTTGAACCAAAGGGTGTAATTGACATAGCTGATGGGCGAGCTTTTTCCTGGAAATATAATGTATGCATCTCTATTTTGGATTTTTCCAATAATCATGTAAGTACTGCTATCACGCCAGCAAATAACATCCCTTGGATATTCACATGATACTATGGTAGTCCATATACTACTAAAGATAAATTGAGCTATTAGAAAATGATTGAAAATATTGCGAATAATAATACTCTACATTCGCTTGTTATGAGTGATCTTAATTTTGTTCTTCATGATCATGAAAAAATATAGCCAGCATTCGATTGATACTTCTAAAGCTGATATTTTCTTGGATTACAACATAAAAAGGCTTGGTAAGTTGGTAAAATTTCAAGTCAGAATCACTCTACTCTAGTATTTGCTGTGAAGAATTTCTGTGTACACATATCAATAGGTAATGTTGGGGACAAAAAGCTTATCACTCTTTCTTGGGACAAAGATTGCAAACCTACACAATATTTGTTTTTTGCTAACTCACTGTCTGAATAACGTTTATTTTTTTGTTGACTCGATGTTTGGGTTTGACTCGATTTCTAACCCGACACAAGTCAAAAATTATATTTGTTTTTTTGCTGACTTAATGTCTGGATTTGACTCGATGCTAGGATTTGAACCGATTCCTCGAGACACAAGTCAAAAATCATGTTTGTTTTTTTTGCTGACTCAATGTCTGGATTTGACTCGATTCCTCGATATCTGGATCCGACTCGATTCCTGACTAGACATAAGCCAGACATCATACCATTTTTTTTGATTCAGATCTAAATTAGACCATTTGTTTATTTATTTATTTTGAGTCAGATCCAACTCACGACCTGTCTCAGATCCATTTTGAGTAAGATCCAACTCACTACCTAACTCGGATCCATCTGATTTGGACTTGTTTAAATCAGATAATAAAATATTCCTGATTATAAAATACTCCTGATTCATGGGAACAAACCACTGACTCATATTTTGACTCAACTGAGCCAGCTGATTTAAGTCGAATAAATATGAACAACTCGGATTCAGAAAAATAATAAATATGAACAACTCGGATTCAGAAAAAGAAAAACGGAGAGGATGTGAATAAAGCTTTGTTAATGCAGATCTTATGGAAACTTAAATAAAACAGGTTCAACAATCAAAGGTGCAGCTCATTTATGAGCAGCAGGAGCATGGAAACTTAAATCAAAGGGTGAAATACAGATGTACCCCTCTCTTTTTTTGGACGCATACAGATGTACCCCCGTTTTTTTGGAATTTACAGATATACTCCTGTTTTGACCGTTTTTTTGTAAAAATGGCTAACGGAAAGTTAACCTCCATGTTAGCTGTTAAGTTGAGTTGAAAAGACCTTACATGCCTTAAAATTGTTGAGTCTACCGATAAGCTGTTCAAGTCTTTAAATCGGCAGATTAACTAGTCAACTCGGGTCGGCTGTTGTTTCGCCACGTCAACTGTGTACGCATCATATATATATAGGAGTTCTAGATCAACCGGTTGCTGTTCCACCACGTCAACTATGTACGCATCATATATATACATGAGTTCTATATCGACCGAAGTATGCACTTCGTTTTGTCCCGAAGCAGTAATAGATATGGTGGGCCCCGCCACCACTAGAGTTTAGCAGGGGGGCACTGATGTTAGAGCCCGGTGTAAATCGAAGTGTAAAACTTCGGTGAACCTATCATTTTTGATATATATATAGCCATGTGGCACTTTATAGGTGGTCCCACATCTCGAGGAAAAAAATAAAAACCACATGGAACAGAATTAGGTGTAACAATAGCTAAAAATAATAATAATTCTACACTATGCTGCAAACATTATTAAGCAAATTTCACCCAATTTCATAACTCCAATCAAAACACATTCACAATCACTCTAAACTTGTGATCTATAAATTACATAATAAATTTTATTTCATTTATGCTCAAAGTTACAACTGTAGTCTTTCATCGAACTCAAAAAATGGATTTCAGATACTTTATCACCAGGCGGCCGACCTCTCAATTAGCTTAGTCCTTCAATGGCTATCTCCTTGTTTTGCTATAATGTACTTTAACCTGAACTTCTTTGAGAAGCAACCAGCGTGGGAGATAGGATCTCCTGAGATACCACCAATATCATACACACAAATAAAATAACCAAAAGCTGGATACAAGAACCTGCAAGATTTAGCAGATTATTCCTGGAAAAATAATTGAAATCCAGGAAATATTGCATTCTTCAAATAAGAAAAACAAAATTACCAAGTTTGTGGGAGTCTCACAACTGCAACCTTGTTCTCTACTAATGGGATTTGTACCCCAAGCCTCATTCAAATTAGTGAATGCGAAAATGAGAATATGGGTTAATCAACTCACAGTAGAGTCATAAAAGACCATGGTGATACAGAAACTATGCTTTCTCCGAACACAACACTGAAAACAAACGAAAATACTTAACCTTGTGAGAAAAACTAATAGAGAGGAACGGATTTAACTTGCGTTAATAACTATTCCCCAAAATCAAATCAAAGCCTTCCAATTTCTCCGAGATGTCCAAATTCATATAAGATTTCGCCACTATTGAAGGGTAAAACTATAATCTACTATTTCAATTCATCTCAGTCATCCAGAAATTAACTATTCTCGTGAGAAATTGACCAAACAGATTTGGATGGAAATCATCCAACATGCTTATATTTGTAAATGGAAAAAAAAAACGGGGGTGTTATAATATGCATGGGATATGGTGACTATCCACTTAGCACAATTAGTTACACCAAGCACCTTGTTACACCAAGCACCTTGTATAAGATATTTAAGTAATAGTAAGATACTTTGTTGGATGGGATTAACACCGAAAGCTAGTGGGTGTTGAATTGCATGGTTTCCATGCAAGCTAGAGGTGCTATTGATACATAACATTCTACATGTAGTGTGACATGTAATACTAGGTGGTGTATACAAGCTAACACCTTAAGACTTGTATAAATAGCTCCCTTAGGCTATTGTATTTGTGTATCCCAGTTTATTAAGTGAATAAGAAATTCTCCCCCTCCCTTGTTACTTCTATTAATATCCATTTTGAGTTTAGTGGTTAATTAGTATTTGCTTTAATTATTGTTAATATTACTTTGGAAACGTAATACGTTATCAGTACGACTTGCTCGTTCTAAAGTTGTTGCTCCAAAGTTTTGGTTAACAAGGCGCGCATTTGCTTGTTCTAAAGTTGCTGCTCTAAAGTACTGTTTAACAGAAATAGAGAAAGAAAAAAAAAAGAGTTTGCTTAGTTATTTCAAGTTGCTGTTGACGTACAAAAAGTAAGTTTGTTTAACCTTACGATGTCGAATTTAATTAAACTTGACTTTTCTCCTCTTTTTCCTAATGGGGGGAATTATATTTCTTGGGTGCTCGATGTTGAATTGCATCTTGAAGATAAAAATCTTGGTCACACGATCAGGAACAGAGATAGCATGTCAAGTGAACGTGCTTGTGATGCAGCAGATCTTCTCAAACACCTCTCTGTAACTCACAAAGATGAGTTTATGGCATGCCGGGATCCCAAAGTACTATGGGACTCCTTTAAAGAAAGATATGATCACACGATCAGGAACAGAGATATCATGTCAAGTGAACATGCTTGTGCTTCAGCGGATCTTCACAGAAACCTCTCCGCAACTCACAAAGATGAGTTTATAGCATGCCGGGATCCCCAAGTACTATGGGACTCCTTGAAAGAAAGATATGATCACTTAAAGGTGGTCATGTTTCCAAACCTTAGAAATGAATGGATTCATCTGAGATTCCAGGACTTTAAATATGTTTCAGACTACAATTCTGCACTGTACAGAATTACTGCAAAATTACAGTTATGCAGTGACACGGTCACAGAAGAGTCTAAACTGGAGAAAACTTTCAGTACATTCCATTCATCTCAAATCGTACTTAAACAACAATATCGTGAATGGCGTTTCACTCAATATTCATAGTTGATTGGTGTCTTTCTCCTAGAGGAACAATATAATGAACTACTAGTGAAAAATCATGAATCTCGTCCTTGTGGTTCTGCTCATATGCCAGAATTAAATGAAACATCTTACTCCGGACATGGACGCGACTCTATTAAACGTGGTTCTCGTGGAAAGAAAGAATAAATGTAGAGGTCGAAAGAAAAAAAAATACCCGTGGTAATCCCTATAAAAGGTAACATGATACGGATGCGAAACAAGCAAAATGGAAGGAATTAGCTGTCAATCCTTCCAAGAAAACAGACAAAGATCAGCATTGCTTTCGATGTGGTCGTAACAACCACTGGTATAGAAATTTTCGAACTCCTGACTATCTCTGTGAACTTTTCATGAAGAATGAAAAGAAGAAGGCAACAAAAGCAGAGATGAATCTAGCTAAAGCTAGTGTTTCCACCAAATCTCCAAAGCTAGATGTTGCTAGATACTTGGTTGATTTTGAAGGCACTAAGTACGAAAATGATTTTGATCAGTTTGCTAATGGTTTATTTAGTGTAAATTAAACCGGCACCTTGTAACTGTTTTAGTTTTTTTTTATCTTTGCTTATGTATAATATGTATACATATATGTGATATATACATCTTTTGCTAAAACATGTTGTGCACTCTTTTTACACCTTCTTTATTTTGAAGAGGAATGGAATTAAAGGGTCAATCAGATGGTGACATTTTTCTTGTTGATAGTGGAACGGAAAATTCCATCTTTCGAAGTACTAAATACTTTGTTACCTTGAAAAATTTCAAGGCTAATATCAATACCATCTCTGGTTCATCTAGTCTTATAGATGGTTCTAGTAGAGCAAGTGTCTCATTACCAGGTGGTAACATATTCACTATTAATGACGATTTATATTCCTCTGGATCCCAAAGGAATATGTTGAGTTTTAGAGATATACGTCGTAATGGTTATCACCTAGAAACTGAAGATGAGAACGATATGGAGTATTTGTATAGTACTTCAACAAATTCGGGTAGAAAACACGTTGGTGAGAAGCTTGTAGCTCTCACATCTGGGATGTACCTTATAAAGATTCAAAAGGTTGAATCTTATTCTATCATAAGCCAAAAGTTTTATGACCCGAATTCTTTCATGCTCTGGCATGATCGGCTCGGACACCCAGGTTCTACTATGATGAGTAAAATATGGACATCCTTTACAGAAACTTATGTTTAACAAAGAACTTGGTTGTACTGCCTGTTCTTTGGGGAAATTGATTACCAAACCGTCAATGATGAAAGTGGTTCATGAATCCCCTACTTTTTTAAAGAGAATACGGGGTGATATTTGTGGTCATATTCATCCCCAGAGTGGACCATTTCAGTACTTTATGGTTCTAATTGATGCATCTGCTATATGGTCGCATGTTTGCCTCCTATCGACACGTAATCTTTCATTTTATAAGCTTATTGCTCATATTATTAGATTACGCGCTCATTTTGAAGATTATTCCATCAAGTCTATTCGTCTTGATGGTGCAACAGAGTTTTCTTTAAATACTTTAGATGTATATTGTCAGTCTTTGGGAATTGATGTTGAGCATCATGTTGCTCATATGCATACATAGAATGGTTTAGCTGAATCGTTCGTTAAGCACCTTCAATTCATTGCAAGACCTATGTTAATGAAAACTCAACTCCCTGTTTTTTCTTGGGGACATGCTATTTTGCATGCTACTGCATTGGTACGTTATCGACCATACACAAATAATCAATGCTCTCCTTTGCAACATGTGTTAGGTCATCGACCCAATATTTCTTATTTGCATGTTTTTTGGTTGTATTGTTTATGTTCCTATAGCACCACCACAACGCACCAAGTTTGGCCCACAACGTCGACTTGGGATTTATGTTGGTTTTGATTCACTATCTATTATTAGATATCTTGAACCATTGGGGATGTCTTTACTGCAAGATTTGAAGATTATCATTTTGATGAGCTAATTTTCCCACCGTTAGGGAGAGAAAATATACCGCTTGAAAAACAACGTGATTTATCATGGTATACACCAGATTTATCTCATCTTGACAGTCACACTAAGCAATGTGAAACAGAGGTATAAATGATTTTACATCTTCAAAACATTGTTAACCAAATTCCTGATGCATTTGCAGATACAACAAAAATAATGAATTCAAACGTACCAGCTAAAAATGCTCCGGCACGTGTTGTTGTCCCTACAGGACAAGCCGTGGATGTGGTAGCAAATGAGTCGTCTAAAGCACGCCTTAAGCGTGGAGGACCAGTTGGTTCAAAAGATTCTGCTCATCGAAAGAAAAAAGTCAAATATTAATCATTGAAAGATAATGCTCTTAAAGAGGCTATTAAAGATACGTCTGAATTCTCTGAGCATAAATCTCCTGACGAGGAGAGTGTTCATACGGAAAAAGTGGAACCTCAAAACGTGAAAATTTTCATAAATTATGTTTCAAGCAGAGAAGTTTGGGATCGTAATACAATGATTGTTGATGACTTATTTTCATTCAAAATAGATACTGAAATTTCCTTAGATAATGATGGTTTTGAACCACACTCTATAGAGGAATGTCGTCAAAGGAATGATTGGCCAAAATGGAAAATGGCAATCCAAGAATAATTACAATCTCTCGCTAAACGCAAAGTTTTAGGAACTACAGTTCGAACACCATTTAATATCAGTCATGTTGGTTGTAAATGGGTGTTTGTGCGTAAGCCAAATGAGAAAGGTGAAGTCGTTCATTATAAAGCGAGACTAGTGGTACAAGGTTTTTTACAAAAACCTTGGATTGACTATGAAGAAACATATTCTCCTGTTATGGATGCAATTACCTTTCGGTATTTGATCAGTCTGGTAGTCCTTGAAGGGATCGACATGCATCTAATGGATGTGGTTACTGCCTATTTATATGGAAAATTAGACACTGATGAAAATCCCCGAAGATTTTCAGTTATCAGTAGATAAACCATGTCATATGTATTCACTAAAACTTAATCGAGCTTGTATGGCTTGAAACAATATGGACGAATGTGGTGCAATCTTCTCAGTAAATACTTAACAACTCAGGGATATGTGAACAATCCTATATGCCCATGTATATTCATTAAAAAGGCAAACTTTGGATTTGCTATAATTGCTTTATAGGTTGATGATATCAACTTGATTAGAACTCCCTGTGAGATCCAAAAGGCTGTATAATTCCTTAAGAAACAATTCGAGATGAAGGATCTCGGAAAAGTGAGATATTGTCTCTGTTTGCAGATTGAACATTCTGCTAGCGGAATTTTGATCCATCAAATGACGTATATGTACTAAGAAAATTCTCAAACGTTTTGAAATGGATAAAGCATATCCACTCAATACTCATATGGTTGTAAGGACACTTGATATTCATAGTGATCCATTTCATCCTAAAGAAGAGGATGAAAAACTTCTTAGTCCAGAAGTACCATATTTGAGTGCAACTGGTGCATTGATGTACTTAGCTCAATGTACGAGACCTGACATTTCTTTTGCAGTAAAATTACTATCCATTTTTAGTTCATCCCCAACAAAAAGACATTGGAAAGGAGTGAGCATATATTTCGGTATCTTCGTGGAACAACTGACTTAGGCTTGTTTTACTCAAGTAATCCATCAGAAGGTTCTCAGGTAAAAGGATATACAGATGCTGTTTTTTTTATCTGATCCACACAAAGCTGTTTCTCAAACATGGTATGTTTTTTACTACTGGTGGAACTGCATCCTCATGGAGATCTTACAAATAGAGTTTACCAGCTATTTCATCAAATCATTCATAAATTATTGCTATGTACGAAACAAGCAGGGAAGCTGTATGGTTAAGATCGTTGATAGGGTATATCAGAAATTCTTGCGATTTTCCTTCAGTCACTAATGCACCAATGATTATTTATGAAGATAATGAAGCATGTATATCACAATTCAAAGATGGTTACATTAAAAGTAATAGAATAAAGCATATTTCACCAAAGTTCTTCTATTCTCACAATCTTAAGAAGAACAAGAAGATTGATATTCTGAAGATACAATCATGTGAAAACTTAGCTGATTTATTCACCAAGGCGCTGCCAAAAACAGTTTTCGGAAACTCATTTATGGTATCGGAATGAGACATGTTTATCAACAAAAGGTTTGATGTCAGAATCAGGGGGAGTATCTACTTTTGAAGATCCTTGGAGGTACTGGATTTATCGCGTTGTACTCTTTTTCCTTTTCAAGGTTTTTCTCCCTTTTGGGTTTTTCCTTGTCAAGGTTTTAACGAGGCAACTGTGCTAGTCCAACACTGTTCAATTTTTGGTATTGCACTTTTTTCCCTCGCTCTGGTGTTTTTACTATGGGTTTTTCCAAGCAAGGTTTTTAATGAGGTGATATTTAGAATTGTGGATATCCAAGGGGGGGTGTTATAATATGCATGGTATATGGTGGCTATCCACCAAGCACCTTGTATAAGATACTCAAGTAATAGTAAGCTACTTTGTTGGATGAGACTAACACCTAAAACTAGTGGGTGTTGAATTGCATGGTTTACATGCAATCCAGGGGTGTTATTTCTACATAAAATTCTACATGTAGTGTGACATGTAATAATAGGTGATGTATACAAGCTAACACCTTAAGACTTGTATAAATAGGTATTGTATTTGTGTATCCCAATTTCTTAAGTGAATAAGAAATTCTCCATTCTCCCTTATTACTTCTCTTAATATCCATTTTGAGTTTAGTGGTTAATTAGTATTTGTTTTAATTATTGTTAATATTACTTTGGAAATGTAATAGGGGGTATCTTTTCAAATCGGGTGTAATAATAGGGTACTTCTGTTTATAATCCAAACAGGTTCAACAATCAAAGGCGCAACTCATTTCTGAGCATCCACGTTTTCAAGGTCCATCTGAGGTATGTGGGAATTGCCATCCTCATAGCCAATGTCTCCAAGTAAAAAATAAATTCGGCTGCTAATGCTGATTCTAGTTTATCGGTAGACCTACACCTATAAATAAGCAGTGTTTTCACTAAAAATAAATAGCCAACAGCTTCAGTGAGAATATTTGGCACTGGTTGTGTGGAATTTTTAAAGTGTTAATTCCTAACAATTTTGAAGATGTCTTAAACATGATGAAAACTAAGAGGTCAATCATTCAACAACTATGGTTGGTCAGTTCTTGCACTGGAATGGTTGAAGTTTGGTTCAGTAAAAACAGGAAAATGTATGATGATCAAACTCCTAGTGCTGCTCAGGTTCAATGCAAAATAATGAACTTTACTAAAGAATGCAGTATAAGACTGAATGGAAAAAGGACATGTTAGTAGTATGATTTTCAGATATTATCTCTTTTTGGTATCAAAAACATCCCAGTGAGAAATACTATGGTGAAGGAATGCTTTTTAAGGCTCCCTAAATCTCATCAAATCTTACTTTGCTGTGATGGTACTGTAAGAGGAAACCCTGGTACAGCATGGGTGGGTTGTGTGGGCAGAGATAGTAAAGGAAGATATGTTGGTTCCTTAGCAGGAGGGATTGGTTTTGTCACTGAATATATAACAGAAGTAATGTACCTGATCATTGCTGGAGAGTGGGCAATTAGAAGAAAATTTTGAATGTATGTTTCTGTCTTAACTCCAAGGCAGTTTTATCAGCTTTCAAGTCTGAGAAGGTTCCCTGGATAATTAAAATTAGATGGCAGGTAATCAAGAACAAACTGGTTATTGCTTTTAGGCATTCTTACAAAGAGACCAATTACCCAGCTATTAAAATGGCAAAGAAAGGAGCAGTCTTGCCAAGAGGGGAATATGAGTACTATGAGAACAAGCCTGACTTTTTAGATGAACTAGAAACTCAGGAATGTGCTTATTTTAGGTTTTGAATCACTGTTCTGTATGGTCTTATTGTTTATGGGCCTTGAGTTTGTAAAATTGCTTTTGTTTCTATTTGCTTGGGTATAGCTGTTATGGGCTTGTCGAGATAGTTGGGCTTGTAAAAAAAATTGATTGAGTTTGGTAATAAAATTTGAACCATCTTTTGGGGACTCCCCAATAAATTTGGGGGACTACCCATAAGTTTTTGGGGGATGATATTAGAAGTAATATTTGGTCACCCCTTATAAAAAAAATTTATACCCACTTTACCCTTGATGATAAACTTAGTGATTAGTGTTTTATAAGTTGGATTATTTTGTTTTTAACATTTTTTTTGAGAGATAAGAAAAAGAAGGAAATAGGAAGAAGAATATGGGAGAACCCAAATAATTTTTTTTTGAGTTTAGTAATTATGATATGAGTGATTCATGTGATGATAGCTTAGATTTTTTTCTTTAAGAGCCACAACAATAGTATGATGTTTTGGGTACTCATGGATACTTCAAATTTAGTTAATGGTGCTTAAATTGGCCAAAACATTCCTAAAAATGAACGATTCACAAATTGATTTCCATTTGGTTAACAAAGTTCGGCTACAACATTTGAAGAACAGGTTACCGAACTCATCTGCAAGTGTAGTTCGGTTAATCTTTCTAAAAACACAGGTAACCGAACTCATCTTTAGTGGAGTTTTTTGTTTCAGAGAAAAGTTCGGTTAGGAGAAAAAAATTGCAACGTAACCGAAATCAATATATAGGTTTTTCAGAGTAAAGTTCGGTTAGGAGAAAAAACTGCGGTGTAACCGAACTTTTTGCGACGTAACCGAACTTTTTTGCGACGAAACCAAACTTTTTGCGACGTAACTGAACTTTATGACGTAACCGAACTTTTTTGTGACGTAACCGAACTAAAAGGTCGGTTGAGACATTTATTTTGTGACGTTACCGAACTTTTCTCTGGAAAAAAGAAAAACCTCCATTAAAAGTTGAGTTCGGCTAGTTCGAAAAAGTTTTTCACATAATTCCTAGCCGAACTTCTCTCTGAAACTTACATTTTCAACTCATGATTACTTCTCATTTTTGCAACTTACATTTTCAACTCATGATTACTTATCATTTTTGCAACCAAAAACGAATGACAAGTAATGGGTTTGTTATGATTTTGATTTTGATTTTGTTAATGATTTAAATTAAGCTATATATAGAGGTGGCTGTGGTGGTGGTTCGAGGTGGTCGGTGGCGGGTGTGATGGGAGGAGGTGGTTATATATAGGTGGTGATGGGAGGTGGTGGTAATATATATAGGTTAAGGGTATGTTAGTCATTTCCACATTTTAGGACACCCCTTATAATGTAGGGTGGACATTTGCAACACAAGGTAGTCCCAACATTTATTGGGTATTCCCCAAAAGGTGGTTCTAAAAATTTTATGATTTAGCAAAAAAAAAAAAAAAAACAACAGCTCTAAGCCCAGTATTGCGGGGCTTCCCAGCAGATTTTGATGGAATTTTCTAACTTTTGCCCAATTATTTACATCTTTGGGAGACTCACAAAGGGAAAGATTCACGTGTAAGTACATAATTTCGCCACTCTCCACGTGTCCTCGGATAAAAACGTGGAGAGCGCACGACGAGGGGCATCGAAAAATGATGCCACTTAGATACAACCAAGAGACGTGCACTAGCAGGAAGGGCCACTCATCTAGCAGATCCAACGGCTACAAATGAAGGAGCATGGGAATAAAGCACCACTGCGATGGACCCAATACACCCTCGGATATGCTTTATCCCATCTCGAGAGGAATTTTGGATCCACGGGCAGGGATCAACCAGCTGACACGGACGTGACAGGAACAGAAGACCGTGGTCTGACACGTGCAGAACGTCCAACCACCGCATTAAACACCTGAAACGCGTGTCAATCAACCAGCGGAAGAGAAGACCTTACCTCTTCGGAAGAAACGGATGGAACGAGGGGGCACTGTAACAACCGAAGAGGTCCGCGTGACGGCACAAAGCACAAGACGATAAGGTTTCAATGGCTCCTTCCTTGGACCCCACAATAGAACTCCTATAAATACCCCTCCTCCTTAAGAGAGAGGGGCAGGTCGATTTGGAGAGGAGGAGGAGAGAGAATTAGGAAGAGTAAGTAGTACCCTAATCCCACAGACTAAGTTAGCACACCCAAAGTCCTTTGACTACTCTTGTAACCCATTTACACTTAATGAAACACCTCTTTTACCCCGTGGATGTAGGCCTCAGTGCTGAACCACGTAATTTCTTGTCTCATTTACATTACGCACTTACATCATGCACTTACCTTCCGCATTTATATTATGTACTTTACATTCCGCACGTTATATTCCGCACTTTATGTTCCGTTTAATCCGAGATTTCCTTTGTGTCAATCCGCGGATTACCATTCGTGCTATTGTACATTGTTAGTGATAACTATGCGATAAGACAAGGACGAGTCCAAACAATCAGAGTCGATGAATCGGTATAGTCACTGTGCTAACACACACGTTATATTTAATCTATGAATTTCAGTATGTGCGAACATTGTTTGTGAACACGCAGATTCCATCATAATTTACGTATTCACAATTTGGCGCTAGAAACAGGGACTCTTTCCCGGTAAAAGATTTATCTTATCCTGTGATTTAAACATTATGGCTTCTCCGAGCGCCGCTCTCTGAAAATAGCAGTGTTTGGAGCATTCTTGGGTTTTTTACACCTATTCACTCAGTAGATTTACATCTTCGAAATAATTTTCGAATTTTCTTTTAGAAAATCAGGCGTGTGGACATATCCATGGATTCTTCAGTAGATCTACATCTTCGAAATGATTTTCGAGTTTTATTTTAGAAAATCAGGCGTGTGGACATATCCACGGATTCTTCAGTAGATCTACATCTTCGAAATGATTTTCGAGTTTTCTTTTAGAAAATCAGGCGTGTGGACATATCCACGGATTCTTCAGTAAATCTACATCTTCAAAATGATTTTCGAGTTTTCTTTTAGAATATCAAGCGTGTGGACATATCCACGGATTCTTCAGTAGATCTACATCTTCGAAATGATTTTCGAGTTTTCTTTTAGAAAATCAGGCGTGTGGACATATCCACGGATTCTTCAGTAGATCTACATCTTCGAAATGATTTTCGAGTTTTCTTTTAAAAAATCAGGCGTGTGGACATATCCACGGATTCTTCAGTAGATCTACATCTTCGAAATGATTTTCGAGTTTTCTTTTAGAAAATCAGGCGTGTGGACATATCCACGGATTCTTCAGTAGATCTACATCTTCGAAATGATTTTCGAGTTTTCTTTTAGAAAATCAGGCGTGTGGGCATATCCACGAATTCTTCAGTAGATCTACATCTTCGAAATGATTTTCGAGTTTTCTTTTAAAAAATCAGGCGTGTGGACATATCCACAGATTCTTCAGTAGATCTACATCTCCACAATGATTTTCAAATTTTCTTTTTAGAAAATATACACCTAATGGTGATCTTATCTCACATCACTAACGGAATACCTTGTGGACCAATCTTCTTCGTGTGTACATCATAATCATTTTCAGAAAAAATATCAAAAATGGAGAAGAACAAAGATACAGGAAAAGCGAGAGCAACATCAAAGGAAACACCAAGGAAAACTCCGGTAATGACTAGGAGCAAGCAAAAGGGAGAAAAGCTCAAAACCACAGACAAAACGCAGAATGGGGCGGAGAGCTCAAGGCTTTTGGATGCAACCACTATTGCAGCGGAAGCCCTAAAGGCCGCGGCCGCCAAAGCCGCAGCATCGAAAGACGGGGCATCCAAAGGAGCGGCCTCCAAAGCAACCGCTACCACCCGACCACACGAACCGCGTGAAGGGGTGGCAGAGTCAGGGTTGCAACAGCCTTTTTACGGGATGCCCCGCACTGACAAATAGAACGCACCCCCACAAGTGAACCAACCGCTTCTGATAGAAAGCATACACGCACCACAGCCAGCGGAACAGCTACACCCGCATGCAGATCCCCCGGAGCCCTTGATTCAAATCATGGATGAAGATCAAACGATAGCCGCAGAAGAACAATTACCGGAAGGAACTTCTAATCAGGAGTTGAACCAATCTGCCCAGATAAGAGCAGAATTAGAAGAATTATAGAGAGCTCAAAAGACATACGTGGAGGCGGTAGCTCTGTTGGCACAGGAAGATCAGCAACTCAGAGCTACCCGTAGCAGGGAAACGGAAATCAAGTGCGATGAAGCCAGCTCAATGACACCAAGACCAAATCAGGATCGTAGGATGGTACTGGCCGACAACCCATACCATACGAAACCAAGAGATGCGACTAGAAGACGAAGATCTGACCCGAAGGACAACACACACAACGCGGACTACTACGATAGCGGTCACCCATGCACGGGGCCACCTTATGCCCAGGAAGAACATCAGCGCGCAATGGAAGATCTCCGCGCAGAGATGATGGCGGAGATCAAACAAATGAAAGCTAGGCAGGGGGGGAGGAGACTGGAACAGATAATAAAGGAAGCAAGCACTACCCCCCTAACACCGCACCTAGCCAAGGCTCTCATCCCCCAGAAGTGCTCAGTTCCAGCCTTCGAATTCTATGACGGATCTAGCGACCCCGCATCCCATCTTCGATATTATAATCGAATGATGGCACGATGGAATTATGACGAGGCCATATTATGTAGATACTTCCCTTCAAGTTTGAAGGGATCGACGCTCTCCTGGTTCGATAACTTGCCACTAAATTGCATCAACTCATACGAGCAACTTACTGAAAAGTTCTTAACAACTTACATGTACAACAAGGTGGTAAACACTGGGATGGATAAGCTCTTCTCACTAGCAGTCCAGTACAAGGAAACAATCATGGAATACACAGACAGGTGGCACAAGATCTGCCAAGCCATCGGAAACGCAGATCTCGTGGTCAGCATCAACTACTATAAGTGGGGGCTCGACAGAATGAGCCCACTATTTGTAGAGATCCACGGAGTTGTCCCTGCAACAGAAGGAGATCTTCGAGTAATCATAGAAAAGCATGCCAGGTTATAAGAAATACAATGGGAGAAGCCATGAGCTCAGACCCAACGCCCACCGCGGAAGAACTCTGTGGAACAATATAGCAGGCCTATGGGGGGTGACTTGGGTGGAAATCCTAACGAAGATAGAAGATAACGTAGGGATAGTCGACGAGGAGAGACTCGAAAATTCGAAGATCGAGTCTTCACGAAAATGAATGCCAACTACTCGCGCATCCTGAAAGAAATCAAGGGCCGCGAGAAACTGGAGTGGTCATGGTCCAAGGGGAAGCAACCCCCTAGGTCCGAACATGCCAAAGAATACTGTGAATTCCATTGTTTCAATGGTCACTGGACAGAGAAGTGCATGAATCTAAAAATAATGATTCAAAATCTAGTAGACGCGGGGGACCTCCAGCAATTTGTGCACAAGACAGGTGAGGAAGATAAATCCAAACGAATCAAACCAGTACAACTGCCTGAAGGTAATCGCACCCTTAACACCATCTCCTGTTCTGAGTCCGTAGGACCTTCCCTAACATCTCAGATTGGTAAGAGGTTGAGGAAGCAATTTGGAGACTACTGCGAGCTCTATAAAATCGACGGGGAAGAAGTGGACATCCACGAACAATGGATGGACGCGCCCCTAACTTTCGACACGGACGATGTAGGTGAAGACATGGAAGATCATAACGAGATCCCCTTGTTCTCACACTACCAATTGCAGGATGCAATATCAAGAAAATCCTCATCGATGGGGGAAGCTCCGTCAATGTTCTATTCAATGATACATTCAAACGGATGGAACTCAAGGATGACCAGCTACTATCCTCGTACTACACCATCTACGGATTCAATGGAGCAGCCACCAAGCCCTTAGGGGACATTATCTTACAAGTTGATGCATGACCAATGAAGGTCGACACACAATTCAGCGTGGTAAACGCACCCTCACCATACATTTCCATAATCGGCCGAAGATGGGTTCATAAACTCAAAGGGGTCGCCGCTACCTATCACCAGTACCTCAGGTTTCCAACACCCCAGGGGGTAATGGAAATAAAAAGCGACCAAGCCGTGGCACGAGAATGTCAAAATCTACAAAAGGAGCTCAACAACGAACGAGAGAAGCAGGGGAAGATCCGAAGATCCCGAAACAAGGAAAATAAAAAGGAAAAAACAATCAATGCTTACCTAGAAGAAATCTCGGGAAAAAGCCTTCCAAAGGGACTCGTAGCAGGAAACATGGAGGCGGGCACCACAGCCACGAAAGAAAACGAGGAAAACGCCAAATAGCAATCAAAGAAGGTTCCCCTCCTAGGGGAATCAAAGCCCACGTTTAATCCTGTAGAAGAAGTAAAAGAGGTAAACATAGGATCAGAAGAAGAACCAAGAATGATTAAGATCGGAACGCTGATGGACAAGGAGCGCGAGGCATCCTTAATAAAGATGCTCACGGAGCATGCGGATATCTTCGCATGGAAACTAGGGGACATGCCCGGCATTGACCCTAAAATAATCCAGCATGAACTTCGCATAAAACAGGGCACACCGCCTTTCAGGCAAAAAGTGCGAAAAGTGGCCTCAGAATACCCCAAAGCCGTCGAGACGGAACTTTGTAAATTACTAGAAGCCGGATTCATTAAGGAGGTCAAATACCCAACATGGATCTCCAACATGGTCATCGTACCTAAAAAAAATGGTGGAGTGAGGATATTCATAGATTTCACCAACCTCAACAAAGCTTGTCCCAAGGACAGCTATCCTTTTCCAAGCATCAACCAACTGGTCGAGGCAGTCGAAGGGTACGAAGAGATGTCCTTTATGGACGGATACTCCGGTTACAACCAGGTGTTCTTATCATAAGAATACCAACAACACACAGTATTCTACACACCGCATGGACTTTACTATTACGTAAGGATGCCCTCCGGACTTCGAAACGCAGGGGAAACATACCAGAGGATGGTTGACGCCATTTTTAAGCCATGGATCGGAAATACCTTGGAAGTCTACATGGACGATATGCTGGTCAAAAGTAAGCTACGAAAAGATAACCACCAAGACCTAAAAGATATCTTTCGGGCCATGAGGAAACATAACATGAAGGTAAACCCGGAAAAATGCACTTTCGGTGTTACTTCAGGGAAATTCCTCGGGTATCTAGTAACTAAACGAGGCATCGAAGTAGACCCTGCCAAAATACAGGCTATAGTAGAAATGTCCTCTCCAAGGAGTCTGAAAGAAGTCCAAAGGCTCAACGGTTCCCTAGCAGCGCTAGGAATGTTCATATCCAGGTCCTCGGACAAATGCAAGCTCTTTTTTTAACATCCTTAAAAAAGGGACCAAAATCGAATGGACGACAGAATGCGAAGAAGCATTCAAATAAATCAAAAACTACCTTGCGGGGATACCCATCTTGCAAAAGCCAGACCCCGAGGAGGTCCTGGCCCTATACATAGCAGCAACAGAGAACGCAGTCAGCGCGGTGTTGGTAAAAACCAACACGAAGATAGAACATCCCATCTACTACGTCAGCAAAACTCTCAACACGGCGGAAAGAAACTACACAAAGATCGAACAACTTATCTTGGCATTAGTATGGGCTACCCAAAAGCTAAGGACCTACTTCCTGACACACTACATCCGCGTCCCCTGCAAATCCCCGCTAGAAGCTGTCCTCAAAAGTGCAGGAAAAACGAGGAGAATTGCAAAATGGAATACTCATCTCGACCAGTACAACATCATACACGAGCTCCAACATTCCCAGAAGTCCCAAGTTTTAGCAGACTTCCTTGACGACCTACCACTGGAGAACGATGAAGAAATCCACATTAAAGGGCTCAATACAGCGGGATTACCAAAGGGTAGCTGAAGCAAAGATCCCGTTGATGTCCTCGAGCCGGAAAACCCAAGACAATGGGAAATCTTTGTCGATGGCTCGAGGAACAAAGAAGGAGCGGGCATAGGTATCGTAATGACTACCCCCACGGGAGATCGAATCATCCGTGCATTCAGGCTAGAGTTCAAAGAACACACCAACAATATCTTCGAGTACGAAGCTGTGGTACATGCTCTGCGTTTGATAATAAAAATAGGGATAACAAATGTACGCTTGACCAATGACTCACAACTAGTCATCAGGAAAATAGAGCTAGAGTATAATGTGTATGACGAGACCTTGTCGGCATACATGACGTTAGTCCAGACACTGGCACATCAAATACCAAATATCATATTCTGACACTTAAGCAGAAAAGAGCTCAGGCACGCGGATACTTTGGCATACATCTCATCTATGTTGAAAAACAAAGATATCGAAGCAATCAAAATCACAAGAGTTTACGAGCCATCAATCCCTCCGCGAGAACTCTGCGCGGAAAGAAGGAAGCATAACGTGGAGGGAGACATGACAGACGACGATGTAGGAGAAAACATCACAGACGATTTCCAAGAAGATGACATCATGACAAGAGCAGATGAAGACGAGGACTTCATCAGATAAAAAGACTGGAGATTGGGTATCCACCAATTTCTAGAAAGAGGAATTTTACCCAGAGATCTAAAACAGGCTAGAAAGATTCAATCAAAAGAAGGAAGGTACGATTTAAGGGGAGAGATTTTATACAAAAAATCTTTCCTCGGACCTTTGTTACGATGCTTATCCAGATCAGAAGGACACCTAGTGCTAAAAGACATCCATCGTGGAGACGCGGGAAATCACAGTGGGATGAGATCCCTAGCTGACAAGGCAAAAACACAAGGTTATTATTGGCCAACAATGATACGAGATGCTGCAAGGATGTCAAAAAGGTGCAAAGAATGTCAGAGGTTCGGGAGAAGAATCCACGCACCAGCAACAACGCTAAACTCAGTAGATAGTCCTTGGCCATTTTTAAGATGGGGCATAGACATCGTAGGACCCCTGATTGAAGGATCAGGAAAAAGAAGATTCTTGATAGTGGCCACAGACTATTTCAGTAAATGGGTAGAAGCCAAAGCTTTGGCCAGAATCTGCGACTCAGATGTCTTCACATTCATATTTCAGAACATAATCTGCCGGTTTGGAATCCCAGCGGATATTGTCTCTGACAATGGTAAACAATTACAAGGTAAAAACATCAATTTACTATTTGACACTTTCAAAATCCGAACAAATAAATCTACACCAATATACCCTCAAAGCAATGGCCAAGCATAGGCTACAAACAAAACAATCGCTCTTATTCTCAAAAAACAATTAGACGAGCACAAAGGGCGATGGTGTGAACAACTGCACAATGTCTTGTAGGCATACCGAAAAACCCGAAGGTCAGCTACAGGGGAATCCCCTTTTTTGCTAACCTACGGAGAAGAAGCCGTCATCCCCACATAAATCATCATGCCAACCACAAAGATAGAAGCGTTGGAAAAGAACCTCTCAACAGACATGATGCTAGAAAGACTCGACGATCTCGAAGAAAGAAGAGAAGCAGCACTACAAAATATGGAGAATTACCAAATAAGATTAGCAAGGTAATACAAAAAAAAAGGTTAAACTTACGAATTTCGTGGAAGGACAGTATGTGCTGAGAACCATACCCCAATACCAAAGAAAGAAGAAGTGGGGCAAGCTGGCACCTACATGGGGAGGACCTTATGTCATACAAGATGTGGCAGGGAACCGATCCTACTACCTGCGCAACCTAAAAGGGGAAGTCCTCCGCCATCCATGGAACGACAAATATCTTAAGCCATACCATCCTTAAATCACAACGCAGCTTTGCAACTGCGTAAAGAGTACCAGAAGAAGAAGACGATGCTTGTCGATATGTTTCTATCTCTGGACGAGGAATAACAGGCCCCAGCAAATCAATGAAATAAACTTTTTTGGGGAATACAAGGGGAAGATATACAGCAGAAGGAAATATCCAACTATCCTAAGTCAGCGGGTCGACGGAATGAGGGACATGTACATAGTGACACCCCATATCCTAGAACGCTGCATCGACCCCCACCGTCTGGGAATCCTCTGATCAAGGATTAGCCAGTGGAGCAACAGGTCTCAAGATGTTCACGAAGGTACACACCTTAGGAATCTCACTATAAAAGTTCGGTCAACGGGTCGACGGAATGAGGGACATGTACATAGTGACACCCCATATCCTAGAACGTTGCACCACCACCACTGTCTGGGAATCCTCTGGCCAAGGATTAGCCAGCAGGGTAGATGGCCTCAGGATATTCACAAAGGTGCATACCTTCGGCATCATACTCAAAAATAAGGTCAGCGGGACAACGAAAGTAGGGACATGTACATAATAACACCCCACATCCTAGAACGCTCCACCAACCCGCACCATCGAAGAATGCTCATGCAGAGGGTTAACCAACAGGGTAACAAATGTCAAGATAATTAACAAGACTAACCAACAAACGATGATCCATTCCAGAAAATTTGATTACAAGCTCGACAAGATAATCAAAAGAAACACAAATTAAGCAAAAAAAAGTTCGACAAACGTGACAAGAACTACATAATCAACAAGGATCAACTCTCTACAACTAAAAAGAAGAATCTACTTAGACGAATCCGCGCCACCAGTAAGACTCTCCCTCTGCAGTGAAGGAACGCTCCCACCCGAAGAAGGACCCGAAGAGCCAGTCGGGACTGAAGACTTAGGACGACGAGGATAGTGCTTTTCCAGACCATGCTCGGTCAGAAGTTCATGATCTATCTTGGCCAGCACTTTGTTCGTCTCCTCGGCTAGCTGGCAGCGAGCTTTGTACGTAATTGCAATGTTACACATCTCAGCCTGAGACAACAGGGTAGACAGACGGTTCACTTCCAAAGAGGCCAACTGAGCCGCGTGATCATTAGTCGAAGCCAAGCCTTTGAAATACGAGGCCTGGCCCTCCTGTTGCACCAACGCAGCGTGAGACTGCTCTAGCTCAGATTGAGCCTTGTTAAGTTTTTCATTTGCAGCGAGAAGCTGTCCCTCGAGCTCTGAAAAATAAAAACGAAGGGTTAGATACGCGAAGCATGAAAATCACACCCGAAAAAGCAAATATATACCTTCGACTCTAGCATAAGCTATTTCATACTCATTAACAACCGCATCCCGAGCATCGTCAAGAAATTCATATTCGTCGGATATTTTCTTATAATCCTTTTGAAGAAGGGAAAGAGCAAATTGACTAGCGTCTAACTCTACCTGCTTCATTGAATCCAAATGACGAAGATGATTGACTTCGTTATTTATCTTCTCCATTCCTTTACTAAGTCTGTACATATTAACTTCAAGGTTTCGCTCAGACTCGGCTTGACGAGCTATGTCGGCCCGAGACGCGGCTAAGGCCTTGCCAAGCGCAGAGGCCTAGGCACGAGCATCATCTCTTTCTTTGACAAGACGCTGAGTATACTCCCGCACATCGGAATCTTGAGGGGAACGAGCCGGACGTACCTCTTCTTCCAGGAGATTCACCTTAGCCAACAAAGACGAAGCAATCTCGCGGGATTCGCGAAGATTACCGCGCGTCCACATTAAAGTACCATCAAAGAGACGACGATCCGCGTTATACTTATTTTGCATATCCACCATCTGGGTATGCTTTAGACGCCATGCTTCGGCCTTGGCATCCCATTTCTGGGCCTCACTCTTAATTTTTTCCACTAGTTCGGCAATACGGGTCTTCTGCCGCTCTCTCTCATTTCGAAGCCATATCAGCTCAGGGACTCCACCCATTGAAGATAGGGCGGGATACTCAAGATGGAACAAGAATTCCAAAAAAAACAACGATAAACATGATCAAGGAACAAACCTGAAAAGAAGAGGCATTTTTCCGAACGGCCTCCAGCTCGCTACGCACCATAGCAAGCTCCAAACGAAGCCTCTCTTCTTCGCTGCACAGATGCTCTTTCCCCTTAAGACGATCCCTCAGCTCACTTATCTCCTTATCTCTGGAAGAGATAGCAGTCTCTGCCATATCCATCTCCTCCTCTCGGTGACGAAGCTTACCCTCCAACTTGAGAGATTTGGCCTTAAAGAACTGGTACAAATTATGGTTGCAGTATTCACTCCGCATAACCTACGAAGAGCTGCAGGTCAGAATAACGCGGAGTGTTCTCAAAATACAAAGCAATAAAACACTACGCACCTCTAACATCCGCTGGTGGGGATAACCGTACTGATAACCATCAGCTATGGCCATCATATCATCAACGGTGGCTAGAGGGTCGACTACTAAGGTAGCCTCCAGTGACCTCAGATTCCTGTCCCATACCTCCGCGACTCGATCTTCAGCGGATAACTGCATCATCTTTCGGGTATAGGAGTCATAATCTTTCTCCCCAGAAACCACGGGTGCAGGGTTCGGAACGAACATCAAGTTTTTTCTCTTCAGCCAATCAAGGACAGCATCATCACCTTCCAGCATCAAATGCGGCGAAGGGGACCGAGTGGAAGGTTCCCCGACAGAGGGAGCCTTCTCAGAGGTCCCAATAGGTGCGGAAGTCTGTGCCACAACTTTCCCTTTACCAGATGTATCCAGTATGTCCCAATCATCATTGGAAGAAAGCAGATTGAACTCATCTGCAAGACCCATGGTAACATTCAAATCAAAGGACGGCCCCGCAGATTGGACTCGGCCAAAAGAAAATTCTGGACCAACAGGGTCCCCACCAATACCACTAGCAGCGGGAGTACCCTCGACACCAGCATTAACAGGGGCACCCTGCGTACAACCACCAGCCACGGTAACATCTGCAGCCTTCCCGCCATAGGAAGGATCCTGTGCACCACCAACATCAGATTCCTCACGAAGAGGGGGAGAAGTTTCAGTACGTTCCTCCCAATCGTACACCTCTTCGTCTTCCTCGAAATCATCATTCGCAGTAATAGTAACCTCCTATTAGATCTCCGCCTCATCAACAACAACGGTAGAAGAGCGCTTAGGACCAATCCTCCGTTTCTTCGACACCTGCGGAGTAATAAGGGAATCAAGTCAACATTCTTTCCTTAACTCAAAGATCTCCTTTGAATAAAGAAAGAAGGGGCAACTAAGGAAGTAAAATATCTGCACCTTCACACCCGCAGCACTCTTCGAGGAAGGGGCAGAACCGGAAACCTCGTCGTCAGCATCAACAACATCGAAGTTATATGGAAAATTCATACCTTCGAAGTTCAATTGCCAAGGGCAGTAATTTCCATAGCGAAGAGGGGGAACCTCACGAGGAACGCTACTAACAGTAGGACGCCACCCGTCGAGACCTGGAATCCAACCCCAAGCCCACGGACCAACAACCTCGATAACGGTGGCATGCCACTCATAATCATGATCGCGCTTTATCCTCTCACGAGCAGGAAAAATCTTCTTATTAGCAGACCCTTCGGTACTAGGAACATACTTCAACTTGGCATCGATAACCTCGCTTAAAAGACGAATCTCGCCGCGGGAGGCAGCAATATTATGAAGGCTCACACTCCACGGCTTCCGGTTCCTGCTATTGACGTAATCCCCGAAAGAATTGTTGTAGTTCTGAGGGGTATACCATTCCCTCTCAGCAGGATCAGGGGTATAACAAGTCATCATCGTCTCTCCCTTGTTGCGGAGATAGCACTCCTTCAGGGCGCGAAGATAATTCCCAGTCAACTGGGATACAGAACGACTATGGGTATTTGTCGAGGAACCCTCGCGACCATCCAATGCATCGTAATAATAAGAATCACCTGACTTATACAAAGGCAGCATAAGACCCGCTTCGAAGGCACCAACAATAGTCAACAAATGAAACTCGTCGAACTGGTATATCGAGATGAGATCATAAGTAATGTCATCATCAGGGGCATAGAAGCGGACGTCAAAATCTTGGAGCTCATGCTTATGCTTAAACATTTCCAGATCAATGTGTTTAAAGGTAACTCTTTTCTTCCCAACCGGGACGCTTCGAATAACCAACGCAGCATCTTCCTCATCAAGAGGATCCTGCACGGAGTCTTTTGAAGGGATCGTTTCCAGGGCCTTCCTTTTCGAAGGCACACTTTTAGGCGGTTCAACCTTCGAAGCCCCAGCCTTAACAGATTTTACTTTCGAGGGGATCACAGGAGGAGGAGGAAGAGGATTCTCCTTTAACACCGGAGGAACCAAAGAACGAAGGGGACGGACATCCAAAGCTTCGTCACGAGGAGCACCCTGCGTATTCCTGGGCTCGTCACACGAACGGGAAGAAGCGCGGGTAGCAGCGTATCTAGAGAAAGGGGGATCCCTCGGAGTGTCTCCCCTCCTCGAAGAATGCCTATGGCCGGAAGAGGACGGATCCCTCTGAGAACAAAGATCCACGTGTGAAGCCCTAGAGCCTCCGGGCGGAGATATATCCGAGTCTCTACGAGGAGGAGATCGGGGAGGACTAGGCGGCAGAGTTTGGTAATGACCCCGCGGACGATCAGCCATGTCTGCGGATACACAAAAAAATATCAGATTCCGCAGAACCACAAATACAGATCAAAAAATCGAAAATTCGAAGGAATATGAAAACCCTAGCTAACTTATAAAACGAGTAGGCACTCTCCAACTGAAAACTCGTAACCCTTGCAAATGAAGAATAGGGGCAAGTATATATACTTTGTAAATGTGTTCTTCATCGCAAGGGTAACGAGACAACAACAGAGAAGGAACAGATGACAGAAAAACAAAGACCAGAAGTTGAACACTTACCTACAACAGCGAAGAACGAGCACATGAGATCAAGGATGGGTCGTATTCAAGATGGAACAGTAGCAGCAGCGGTCGCCTTTAAGACAGAGCAGTAGCAGCAGCAGTTAATGGCACCCAAAAAAGATGGAAGAATTTTCAGGAGAAAAGAAGATTAGACAGAGAATGAAATTTATTTCACATTCTCTTCCCCCTTAAATACCAAAGAAATCTGAAACTGTCCCTTATCCCAAGGGGGAGTTATTGCATGAAGTTATTGCTTAGTGGGAAACACGCCCTAAAATCAAGGGGAAGTTATTGGGCGAGTGGGCAATATGTGACGGTTTTCCTCTCACTTCAACTGACGACTTAAATTCAGAAGAAAAGGGGCAAATTGTAAGTACATAATTCCGCCACTCGCCACGTGTCCTCGGATAAACACGTGGAGAGCGCACGACGAGGGGCATCGAAAAACGATGCCACTTAGATACAACCAAGAGACGTGCACTAGCAGGAAGGGTCACTCATCTAGCAGATCCAACGGCTATAAATGAAGGAGCATGGGAACAAAGTACCACTGCGATGGACCCAATACACCCTCGGATCTGCTTTATCCCATCTCGAGAGGACTTTTGGATCCACGGTCAGGGATCAACCAGCTGACACGGACGTGACAGGAACAGAAGACCGTGGTCTGACACGTGCAGAACGTCCAACCACCGCATTAAACACCTGAAACGCGTGTCAATCAACCAGCGGAAGAGAAGACCTTACCTCTTCGGAAGCAACGGAGGGAACGAGGGGGCACTGTAACAACCGAAGAGGTCCGCGTGACGGCACAAAGCACAAGACGATAAGGTTTCAACGACTCCTTCCTTGGACCCCACAATAGAACTATAAATACCCCTCCTCCTTAAGAGAGAGGGGCAGGTCGATTTGGAGGGGAGGAGGAGAGAGAATTAGGAAGAGTAAGTAGTACCCTAATCCCGCAGACTAAGTTAGCACACCCAAAGTCCTTTGACTACTCTTGTAACTCATTTACACTTAATGAAACACCTCTTTTACCCCGTGGATGTAGGCCTCAGTGCTAAACCACGTAATTACTTGTCTCATTTACATTACGCACTTACATCATGCACTTATCTTCCGTATTTATATTATGTACTTTACATTCCGCACGTTATATTCCGCACTTTATGTTCCGTTTAATCCGATATTTCCTTTGTGTCAATCCGCGGATTACCATTCGTGCTATTGTACATTGTTAGTGATAACTATGCGATAAGACAAGGACGAGTCCAAACACTCAGAGTCGATGAATCGATATAGTCACTGCGCTAACACACACGTTATATTTAATCTATGAATTTCAGTATGTGCGAACATTGTTTGTGAACACGCAGATTCCATCATAATTTACGTATTCACATCACGAACTCAAGATTTTCAAAATAAGAAAAGAAAGGACGTAATTTTATTGGACATATCTATCCGAGGAGCTGTTAGGATATGAAGTTGTACTACACTTAGCTTCTACATTTGGCAACGTATTACTTCAACTCCCAGCCTTGGTTGATCTTTAAATACAACATAGATTCCAAAAACAAGTTGCCACTGTACCAGCCCACAGCATATATGCCTAGTTGTAGGGGCATTTGTAAAGGTACAAACCTAAAAACGCTCTAGTCCTCATTATCCCACAGCTCCTGAGCACTCTTGTAAGGTCCTTCGCACCTATTCACGAAGAGCTCTTCTCCGTCCAATACTCTCTTCTGCAATTGCGGCGATCACATAGCATAATAATCTTGACAATTAGTGACCGGTGAAACAAAGTGAAATACATATATGGAAAGAAAGAAACACTTAGTTTGGTAATTACCTGATCAGAGATGCTGCACAGAATATTGAAATCCTGGTCGGGGATTTCCCACCCAAACACTTGTATGTTTTCTTTGATCCTTTCGTTATTAGTTGATTTTGGTATCACACTAGTCCCTCTCTGAAGTCCCCACTTCACTAATACCTGCCCTGGTGTATTGTTCAACTTATTCGCTACCCGATCTACCGTTGGATCATGTATCACATCCCTACCTCCCTCCGACGATCCCAGAGGCGAATAAGCCTGCACATACATATAAGTAACATACTAGCTGGATTGCATAGATACAGATAAAATATTTAGTCATTTAGCGCTCTACTCAGGTGAAGCGTGTAAAGACTTGTTTAAGGTGCAAGAGAAACTCTTCTATGCAACCACTCAAAAGTCTGAATTGTCTACCTTACTACTCTATTTATAATTTTCTGCTCACATGAATAGCCTTCGACTAATCTAGGCTATCCATAAGAGAAACTGCAGTCATGCGATCAAAACCAAAGACTAAAGAGCAAAAAAAAAAAAATCAAATTTGGGGTTTAGTGTTGGATATTTTCAACAATTTAGAAAATAAAATGGTTTTCATTTTTGGTTAGCCACTACAATGGGGAGTGTCATGAGCCTAATAGAAGTAATGGATGTTAGTTGGAGATGAAAATGCATCTCTAGGGTGTGATGGTTCACAAGAGACACATCCATTCCCATTAGACACTATTGGTGTCTTTTGGAAGTGAAAAGGCATCTCCAATGGGCATGAATTCCCTATAAATAGTGATGGTTTGTTTTCATTCAAACAATGAAAAAAACATAATAAAATCTCTAATTTCTTTTCTTTTCTAAGCATCATCAGATTCTAAATATTGTGTGTTCTTGGTTGGGTCAAGGGAGTACAACTCTTGAATTCAATAACGTTGTTTGGGCTTCATTCTATCCTGAAGGAAATATTTCACTGACCGATTGTACTCGCCAATTATTTGGGAAGGATCGAAATAATTGCTGAAAAGAATCGTAAGGGCTTGAAGCTTGTGTTACAACATTCTTTTCAATCTCTGTTTTCATCCTCTATTACCCAAATTTCCAACAGTTTTCAGCAATTACTTTTCGAGACAATAGAGGGTGGAACATGTAGTCATGTCGCTGGCCTAAAAGTACTGTAGTGCTACTTACTATAAGGCGTGATCGTTGTATCTTGGAAGGAGACATCCGTAGAACCGTGAGCACCGTATGCGGGTGAATTTTATTTAAGGAAAGAGTGATCCTCGCCTCGATCAACCAATCCCATAAATATTCAAACTTTTATTTTTATGTTTGCTACATTGTAGTGATTTCTAAGAGACCAAAACCGAAACATTTTCTCCTACAATCTTAAAGACTAATACGGTATTCCATGTTTCCGGTTTCTTGTGCTGTTGGTTTCTTAGGATAATCGTGTATTGCATGCATTTTTAGTATATTGATACATACTAATTAGCACTGTTAACGATGTCCATTGTTAGTGGAATTCATTATATCATGTGTTAAATATTATGCATGCACCAATAATCTTCCTAGAGGAATAATTTAGAGCGTACTTGATTCAGGTTCATGCCTCCTATAATTGGTGACTGGTGTTAAATTGTATGTTCCTTATTAAAATGAATCACATGATTGAGTTTGATCGCATGAAATACTTTGAATTGTTCTGTTGACATGTTTGATTCATGTAAAGACTTCCTCTCCCTTGCGAAAATTGAAATGGAACAAACGATCTCAGTGATGCTTTGTACTTTTGGTTTTTCAATCGGCAATTTTTTTAACCAATACGCTTGTTTGTTGTTTCATTTTGTTGTCCAACCGTTTCATCTGTTTTTGAGGAAGATTCCGTTCAGTGTTGTCTAACAGTTGCTATCTGTTTAGAGATTAGATACAGGAGATACGTATTTCCGAAAGACACATCCCATTATTCCAGGACATGCCTGTTCGTAGAGCAGTTTAAAATTGAAATTTCTTTGACGTCGCAGAATCAATAGCAAATGTAATATCACAGATTACATCAATTTTGAGAATGAGTCTTGAATTTTTTCAAAGGGTGAGAAATCGACAGGCATACAATCGATCGCTGGGAAAGAACCGAGGATGGAATTAGAGGGTCGGTCCAATTATTTTCTGGATCAACTTGTGAAGGAGGACAAGAAAGGGAGAATATGGAGATTACTTATGTGAATCCTCCCTGACATACATTACTAGAAGGAAACGGTTTTTAGAAGGGAACGGTTCATAAATATAGGTGTTAGTTTATGAATCAGCGTCATTCCCAGTCTGAGCGGTGGATATCTATCGTGAACCCTATCTGGAGAATTCTAGCCGTGTGATTAATGATCAATCATGTGATGATTTTCTACGATTCCGTCAAGGGTGGACGACTCACAAAGAAAGGTTAGTATCATATAAATTGATTTTATTAATCTTTGGTGATCTTTAATGATCAATTTTATATATGCATCAAACTGTTTCACGGTGGATGCATCATATCACGTTTATATGATAAGAAAATGTTATGCATGTGAAAGTTGCCTAGTGATGAAACGCATTTGTCTCTTTAATTCTCTGCTTTCTGGAATCATGCATTTATCTTGGTATCTTTGGAAATTTTCTGTCATTTTGTTTGCTAATATAACATGCTCTATATGCAAGAAACACATTAATATTGTCTCTTCAGAGTGAAGAATTGAGTGTCCATCATTTGGCACTTAATTATATACAGTTTTGCATCGAATAGTCCCTTCCTATTGAAATGATGGTTGCTATCTGTTGATCGTATAAACTCGTGTTGTGTTTTTCCATATAATGAGGTTTTCGTTTCAAATTGTAAGATATGCTTGATAGGCTTCTTAATATCTTGAGAATTATTATCGTTCCAAGATGTTGATCACGATAACTGCCTCCCCTATGATTTATTTATCAAGCATATATCCAAATTCTGTTTTAATTCTGTTTTTGGAAACATTTGGATTGTTTAAAATGTTGAGAAACCTTTAGATGTGAACATAATTCTTGCATTAAGAATTATATGGTTCCAAATCTGGAAATTTGCATGTCTTAAATGACATCGATAGAAAAGGAAAATACCGGTGAATATGTAATGTATTGGAAGATTGGGCGGCCGACCAAATATCCAATGATGAGGTGTTACGATATTACCGATGCATAAACTGTGAACATTTGCATTGCATAGTGTAAAATGTTAAATAGACATTGTCTATGTTTTTGGGTATAAATTTGTAGAGGATTGGGCATGAGTAGAGGAGTTACTCAGCGTAATTATGTGCTTGTTGAAATAGCAAGTAAGTTGGCTACAAATTTTCTATGCCTCTAGTGTATGCAAGTCTATAATGACTCCCTGTGAATTAACGGTAAATGTTAATTAGGATCACTAGAGAAGTTACAACTATTTTGTAAAATCAAATAGGAACATTTTAAATAATGTTTTCAGAATTGGTTGCATGAGTAGATGCAATTAATGTGGAGGAATGGCTTAGAGCGTCCACAGTCATGGACTAAAAACTGGACTAAAGGATATATAGTCCATAAAATCAATCGCAGTGGGGTTGTACTAAAACCATATATTTGGTTTTAGTTGGAGAGAGAGTGAAAACTGGACCAAATTTGGTCTCGACCCTCGACTAAAACTAAATATAGTCAGGCGTAATTTCAGTGTGCGCCTGATGACAGGCGTAAGCCAAAATGTCCGCGCCCCAACCAGGCGTAAACCAAAAGTACGCGCCACAACCAGGCGTAAACGAAATGTCCGCGCCTCAACCAGGCGTAACCCAAAAGTAAGTTTATTAAACGTTCGCCCCCATGGGGCGCATGCTGTGAGTTCGCCCCATGCATTTTTTTTTTAATTTTTTTTTCTTTCAGGCGTAGCCTGTGATACCGCCCCATGCCCTTGGGGAGCATGATTTTTTGTCCGCCCCATGGGGCGTAACCTGCATGTTCGCCTGACTAAAATTTTAGTCTCTACCCGTTGTTTTGAAACACGACTAAAACCAAAAAAAAAATAGTTTTTGGTATAGTTTTTGGTTTTAGGATAGTCCATGATTGTGGACGCTCTTAGAAACTAACTTTTAAGATCCCATTTTTGGAAGAAGCCATCTCAAGCGGTCTGATTAATTGTGAATCAGGTTTTGATCTATAACGTCTCTAACAAAGACTTATAATGAAAAGTCAAGACAAGCAAGTCTTGTACATTGGAACGATAAGTCAATTACTTAAGAAATGAGTAATTAGTTAGCCATTGAAACGGACAAAAACTTGGCAGACTTATCATGAAAAGTCTCCCAAAGGAATTGTTTTTAATGAAATATACAGAAATGGGACTAAGGTCTGTGAATGAAAGTTCGATCACCCGTAGCAGAAACCCAACCTATGTTTTGAAAAGATAAACAAGGTTCAATGTGGTACCAACAAGTTATGGATGTGATTATGGTGCACTAAGTAAAAACTTCTCATTTCTGTTTAGTGTGTTCGCAAGAAAAAAGGGATGGATGAAAATCCTTAATAAGTCTAACTTTTATCACAAGGTGTCTCGCAGAAACACCTTCGAGACTTACCTATATGAGTATGGAAATCAGGCCGTTTCCTAAGAGAAAAAGACCGTTCTCTGAGAGACTCATGAATACAGGATAAGCACATGGCCATTAATGTGCTTTGGATACGTAACACACAATCCCTGAAATCAGTATGTGTTGAGATTCCGGTTTTATCACATGGGGTACTTGGTTCAAGACTGGTTTCACCACTGAACCCCGATAAGGCTTTGAATTTCTTACACTAAGTGGAGGTTCAAATCCAAAAAATACCTATCATTTATGTATTGATTTCAACGATGATGCTTATTTCCCAACTAAGCTTGAACTACGTTGGCTTGATCCCACTCGGGTACGTAGGTAGTCACTTGAGTGATGCAGCCACTCCAGTTTTGTAAGATTTGCTTTGTTTTATTTTCATGGTTTTTTGTTATTGAAAATAGGGGGAGATTGTTGGATGTTTTCAACAATTTAGAAAATAAAATGGTTTTCATTTTTGGTTAGCCACTACAATGGGGAATGTCATGAGCCTAATGGATGTAATGGATGTTAGTTGGAGATGAAAAGGCATCTCTAGGGTGTGATGGTTCACAAGAGACACATCCATTCCCCTTAGACACTATTGGTGTCTTTTGGAAGTGAAAAGGCATCTCCAATGGGCATGAATTCCCTATAAATAGTGATGGTTTGTTTTCATTCAAACAATGAAAAAAACATAATAAAATCTCTAATTTCTTTTCTCTTCTAAGCATCATCAGATTCTAAATATTGTGTGTTCTTGGTTGGGTCAAGGGAGTACAACTCTTGAATTCAATAACGTTGTTTGGGCTTCATTCTATCCTGAAGGCAATATTTCACTGACCGATTGTACTCGCCAATTATTTGGGAAGGGTCGAAATAATTGCTGAAAAGAATCGTAAGGGCTTGAAGCTTGTGTTACAACATTCCTTTCAATCTCTGTTTTCATCCTCTATAACCCAAATTTCCAACATTTAGTAGGTGTTCAAACACTACGGGCGAAGACTAAAAACCAAAAACTTTACATCAGGCGCAACTATGAGTTGCGCCCCATTTTTTTTTTGTTTTTTTTTTTTAATTGAAGTTACGCCCCATCAGGCGCAACTGTGAGTTGCCCCCCATTTTTTATTTTTAATTAGTTGGGGCGTAACTTTTGACTCCGCCCCACCATCAGGCATAACTTTTGACTCCGCCCCATCAGGCGTAACGTTAATCTACGCCCGACTAAAACCAAACCAAAGACCAAATATGGTCTGGTTTTTGGTTTTAGTCTGGTCTTTGATCGATACTCCTGCTCCACTGCGTCTGGTGTTTGATCGATACTCTGGGTTTTACTCGCCCACTACGGATGCTCTAAGAGTACCTATAAAAATTGTCCACCATAACCCAACAAAGTCGTATAGAAACCGGTGTACATACCTTAGATTATTGGAAAAGCAAGTGACATACATTTAGGCAAATATTTCAACCAGTTATAAATACAAAGGACGGAAAATAGCCAGCCGGTTTTCAATAATTTTAGGTTTTGCATATCATTGGGTCTATTAACTAAAATGTTGGGCTGAGATTTTTGTTTGGTATCTAGTATGCATATCTAGGTTTAAAATGTTAAATTGGATAGTCTAAACTTACAGTTACGTGGATTCCGTTCTTCGTGCAGTAGTCCAGCATTTTATCATTTCTCCATCCTGGGTGCATCTCCATGTAATTACACAATTCGCCGAGAATCAGTTACATTAACATGTAGTGGCAAAAAATTATTAAGTAGCAATTGAAACAAAATCTAAGTAGAGAAATGAGTGTTTTGGGCTTTTAGCCGAAGATGTGAAGCCATGTAAGCCAACCTGGCAAACTGAAGGCATGGTCTGGGCAAACTTGAGTAGTTTTTCCAGATTCTTCATTGTGAAATTGCAAATGCCAATATCCCGAACAATGTTATCTTTGACAAGCTTCTCCATCTCTCTCCAAACACCTTCCATGTCAAACTCCAAAATGTCTTCTTTCCTTGGCGGCCTCGTAGCACCTTCTCTTAGGTGGAAGGGCCAGTGTATCTTATACATTTAAAAGGACAGAAATTAGTCTGCTTTGTGTTATTGAACCCTATTTTATTTTTGAAAGAAGAAAGAATACAAACTATTGCATTCTATTTTAAACTCAAATTACCATATAAAGATCAAGGTAGTCGAGTTGAAGCTCCTGAAGAGTGTTCTTGACTGCACTTCTTACTCCATCCGGAGTCAGATCAGTGCACCTACGTATGTAGTTGGGAGTATATGAAACTTGGATATTTTTGGCGAAATACAATGTAACACAAGCAAGGACACAACCGACATGTAGATATTGTGCTACTGTACCATAGTTTTGATGTGATAAAGAGATCCTTCCTATCGATACCGGTTTGCATTGCTGCCTTTAAACCATGTCCCTCCTGTACAATTACCATAAATCATATCATTCATAACATTTGAAGGTACACATCTTTCATGCCAATACTAGCTTCAACTTGGAGGTAGTTTCCCCCCTTGGTTTCATACATTTTCATAATTAAACTTTTTTTATAACACACTCGTTTTTAATTTCAGGCCCAATAAGTGATAGGTTGTAAGACAATGGCCGAGTTTTTTTCTTTTTTTAATGAAGGCTGTTTTTGAGCATACCAAAAAATTATCGGGCATATATTTTGTCTAGGTTCGGCTCACAACTTGTGAGCCGAACCAAACCTAACAAACCTAAGCAAAAAGAAAAAGTTGAGAGCCGAACCGAGAATATGCCCGCTAATTTTTTTTTGTATGCCCAAAAACATGTCTCTTTTTAATTTCTAAAGTTGGATGGAAATGACCCTATGACAGTCTAAAGACCATGATTAGAAATAACGCGAAGTACGGTTATATCTCTTGGACTTCCATTCACCGGCGAGGTTTATGCAGACAGGTATGTGGACTACAGAGGACGTGCCTTCCTTCCCTAACATTTACAATATCTGACCCACTACCACCTTGACGAAATTAAGGCCAAGAAGAAGCATTATCTAACTCAAGCTAGCGGGAGTGCTTTCCAAGCGCAATTGAAGGATCCCAAATAGTCTCAAACTTTCTGGCTTTAATTTTTATTGTATTTTTTTGAAGAAAAGGTTAATATATGGTGCAAAAGAATTTCTGGCATCTCTTGCTGGTGTACAAATCAATTGAAGACCATGAACTAATTAGTGTACTGTACCATACCTCTTCTTGGACTCCATACTCTGCAGCCGTATCAATGTGTCTATAACCAGCCTTTAAAGTCACAAGCCGGTGTTGTTAATAATAATCTCAATCAAATGGATGAAATATTGGAAGAAGTTGTTTCTTTAGATTACCTCAACGATAGCAGTGAAGACAGAGTCGGGGGCTTGAGAACCAGACCTCCAAGTGCCAAGTCCAACCGCTGGTATAGTGTGTCTACTTAACAACTTAAAAGATTCCATCTTCATATCTTCAGGTAATAATGTTGCTTGCGCCATCTTCTTCACTTCCTTCGCCAACTCTTTTTCTCTTGGTGATGCAAACTTGTTGACATTACTATGTAGTCCGCACTTCTTGAAATGGTTTAATATAGTGTGACATATGACAAATTGCATGTTAGACACCTGGTGTGCTGAGCACGTGTCACGCCAAACATCTAATCTAATGAGTGTAAAACTTGGAATTTGGAATTTCATGACACTAACACGTTTCCCTGGTCATGATCTGGACGAGGAGATGGAGTTGAGATTATCAGTCCCATTGTTTGGTCAATCTAAGATCCTGCGGTTAATAATTCTCAGGATCTCTCCACTCATTGCCAATTGGTTTTGAGTTGGATGTACGTATTCTAACAAATGGAACAATAATTCATTCAAAAAATTTGCATGGACGTCGTAATGGACCATATAAAAACCGTGCAGATACCAACATTTACCGAAAATAGGACCCCTGTTTTCTCTGCCAGGTGGGGCCGTTTATTATATGTCTATGCGGTTTTTATCTTGTCCAAATTTGCGGTCAGTGTATTGTAAAATTGTCCTGTAAAAAAAATGCCTAAAAAAAAGAACATAAAATAAGACACGCAATGGCTGGATATCAATATTAATTGGGGGATATAAATCAAGTTTCACAACTATAATATCCTGCTAAGAGGTTATTTTCCCATTAAGTTACCTTTTACATTAATTAAACACCTAGGTAAATTATTGCGGCACCTTTCAAAATAAATAAAAGGCTAAATCTAAAAATAAAAATCATTTTCACATATCCCCTTCTCTCCTCTGTGCCTCCTCTCTTTTTATTGTGTTAGAGAAAAGGAAAATTCATCTTCCATCCGACAATTTCATGGTCGGTTAATCGTTGCTTCAAAATTTCTTCCTTGATTAATCGATTTTATTAAAATGCTTCCTCATAAACGGACTCCAAAACCTGGTCTGAAAGTAGGAGTTGCGTCTCAATCAGAATCGAAACCTCAACAAGTACTCGGAGATAGGTTACATTGAATTGTGGTTGAAGAAGAAGGCGAACTGGATGATCAAACTCTCAATGAAATGACTTATGTGAGAAAGTAAGTGATTTCGAACTGTTTTATAATTGTTTAAATCGATTTAAAATAGTGGGTTTAAGTTTGAACCACGAACCCTAACTGAAAAGTTTCAGTTACAACTATAGCCGACATTAAAAATATATGTTGAATACCCTACCGGTAATTACAATCGACATTGAAATTCATATGAACGCCATGTCGGCGTATATTTTTGATATTGTTATTAAGATGAAATCCATGCCGGCAGAGATGGATAGAATCACCCGAATTTACATGTCTCAAATTCGTATTGTCGTGTAGGTTTACTACAATGCCACATAGAGTGTGCCGGTATTGTTTTGCAATTTCATATCAATGTCGGCTGTAGGAGTAACGAAACAAAATTCTCTGGTTTGAATTTTATTACAGTCGGCATTGTCTACTATTACATATCAGCACCGACAGTTCTAGATGGCATACTGTGTTTTTTTCATACAATGCCGGCTTATGATTGATCTATGCCGACTTTTTCAGAATCCACGTCGGCTTTGGTTTTACAATGCCGGCTTATGTTAATTGTTTGTATGTATTTTGATGTATGTCTAAAACCAAGGAAATTAAGGAAGGAAATAAGATAGATCTTGGCACTCCATAGTCTCTGCCTCCTCGAGGTGGCCTCCCTAAGTGTTTGGGTACAGGCTCTAAAAGAGGAAATATTGGGAGGATATGGACCGTAAAAAACTCGCAGTCCATGAATGTACTGGAATCAGATGATGAAGAAGATGAAAAAGTTGAACCAAGTTGAGAACCGACAAGATGATGAGGAAGGGGAACAACCAATACAAGGTGAAGTTCAATGTAAACAACAGTTACAAGGAGAACAAAACAAGAAAAAAGTAAAGAAAGAAAAAGGTGAGCACCTTTCTCATCCTAATGACATGTTACCTGCCCGTGATGATGGAAATTTTTTGGGGGAACCGCTTGAGCCGCAACCGCAATTTGGTTACAAAGACTGGTGGGTATTATTATGTATGCTTTCTTTCATGGTCTCCCATTTATGTTTGTGTCGTTTTTTCTTTCTAAGATTATAAGAGAGTTGTATGTGTTTGCCGACGCCAAGCCATAGATGATTGAGATTTGGATAAGCAATGTGAAAGTGTTCAAGAATTAGTACGAGAATATGGGTTATATCATGTGGTCGAAAACTTCGTGGAGTATGATTCTATGACAGTTAGTGGTTTATATGAAATTTATCCAGAATGGTGTGTGTAGCAACAATCCCAAATATTCTGTAAATTTCAGAGTATTTGTTCCATACCATGTTCCCAGTTGAACTCTTAGTACTGACATGACATGACGACTAATGTTCGCTCTCAGCCGAGTAGCATGAATCTCCCGAAGTATTAGGATTGAGATACGTGTGGAAGTACTCAATCCGAGGCATGCGAAGTTATGCTGCCCTTTAACATTAAATTAGTGATTTTTGTATCAGTATGCAAAATTCACCAAAATTTGATTGGTTACGGCAACTCGCAAAATTCAGTCCTTTAACCTGATTTTATCAATTTGCAAAAATTAGGTTTTTGGCACCCTGTGCAACATATCGAACCCTATTGGTCGAGACCAAACCTAGGTAAGGTAGCCAATTAATCCTCCATGGACTAGTAGGAGCAAAGTCCTACCAAAAATCAGAAAACAAGAAATAAAAGAGGAGTTGCGGCAAATAGGAGCAGCAATAGGAAGTGGCGTGGACGCTCCACATGGCCGTCCAGTTCGCCCTAGCGAGCACCACATGAAGCTGGGTGGCCACGCTCCATATTTCCCTTGTCGGTGCATTTTTCCAACGACTAATCAGGTCGCTCTAAATGCGCCACACACACTTAGAATGTGTCCGGGCCCATACCACTTGCTGGCCCCATTTCCAATCGACCAATCCGGTCGCTTTAAACCCGCCACACATATTAAATAAAGCCAAACTGCGCCAACACCTAGGCCGTCGCATCAACATGGTCGTCATTCCAGTTAGCTAATCAACCTGCCAAATCGCGCTGACACGCTAATTGGAAGGCCATGCTATTCCGCGGAAGCAATATGCCAACGTGCCATAACAGCGCAGCCACGTGCTATCTCACTTTTCATTCGTGGCCAATTCTATAACAAACTCTAACCAGGGTATTCAGATCAGAATAGAACTATTGTTTTAATGGCATTGGTCGAATCAAGAGGAAACCCTAATACCTAGTCATGGCCTAAATTATGCCACTTCGGACCCACAACATGCCACAAGCCATGTGGGATTCAGAAGACCCTAAAAGTGGCACCAACGCCATATTATAGATACTCATGGCTATCCCCGCGTCCATGGTCGTTCCCACATTATGGTCTTGCTATGATTTCTTTATTTAACGTGGACACTACAGTGTTTTCCAAAATGCCACCATATCGCGACCACATAGCCGCACATGCTAATTATGGTTTTGACATGCCAAAACTCTAATTTGGAAGACCGTGATGCCGAAACATGCCACCTAAGGCATTAAGTTTGATACGGCAACTAGAGCCAATATTGTTGAGTCATGTTTGGACCTAGCGCCAATATGCCAAGATATAGTGTTCGTGGCTATGCCAGGAAGGCGCTATTATTCCACTATGCCACTGGCAGGTACCAATGAGATGTGGCCATAATCAACGGCCACCCTCTTCCATAAATTACAATCTCATCCGTCCAACTTCGCCAGCCAAATTGACCGGCCTAGATTAAATCTTAGGTGACCAACCAAAGACTAACTCAATAGAGTCACACGTTATTTCCTGCGGCAAGTCTCACGACTTAGTTCGCCACACATGATCACCCGCCGCCTAGTTTGCACGCGATTGGTCAGAATAAATAGGTCTTGCACACAAGAAACACTCAGCAATCTACTGTATATTTTCCACGAAAATACTCAAGACATCAAACATGTCACAAACTGGGGGATGCTCACTGGGGTATTGGTCTGGCGGTTTACAGAGTGCAGCGTGCAATACGCCCATTACGAGAAAGTGTCAGGAAAGGGAGGACGGTTAATGAGCAGTAAGTGAGTAGTGGGTGTAAGGCTGACCAGTATTCCCTCGTGATGGAAACATGATGGTCACCACTTTTTACACGACTCCACTTTTCCCATACTTAACTGTCTCCACTTCCTACGAGATTAGGGGCTATATCATGACTTGTATAAATAGGTTTTCGACCTATTTTGACGGGGGCTAGTATTATCAACACAAGTATTCAGAAAAAATAAAGAACTAATAGCTTACATTCCACAAGCCAGTTCCATATTCTGATACAAGTCATAAAACATCCACACCTTCAAAATTCAATATTTTTATCTCAACACCTTCTCTGCTTCCCTCCAAGATCAACCCTTCTCCTTCACTTTGTGACTGAAGCAAGTTTGGAATGACCATTTCTTGGTTGAGGCCAGAATTGTATAGATTTATCTATCGAATCTAAAGTACTCCCATGCAGTGCATTAGTTTAGGGTTTAGATTCTTTTCTCGGCGACGCATCCAAATTTACCATTTCCAGCAGAATTAGTTTTTACCCCAAAACATAGCCAATTGTGCAATCAACAGATACACAAGGAATATTTGAAGAGGCTTCCCATACGTCCCTATTTTAATGACGTGTGTGTAGTTGTAATTTGTGAATAACTTCTCAAATTCTTGCATAACCGACCTACCTTCCCAGTACATCCTTCTAATAGTTTTTTGTGCACTATAGATTGTACTTAAGGAAGAAACATTTACCTCATCCTTTGCTTTGAAGTCGTTGAGCATTTGACTTGGTTTGATGCATGTTTCTCTCAATCTCTTTACTTCCTCGACTTCATGGGGTTTTAGCTTTGCAATCATGGAGTGACCAAGAAAAGTATCCAGCTTCGCATGGTTGTCACGGCTGAATCACACTCTATATTTTAAAATGGCATTCATCCTTTCTTGAATTAATATACATAATATATACTTTCTCTTGTATCTGTTCATAGCGTATGACTCACCTCTCTCACAAACCATCGCAAACCGAGTCCGAAAAACTTAAGTGTTCTTCACTAGCACACACTTATTCCTAAGACTCGTCTCCACATCCCACTTAATTGCCTCGTCTTTACCTGTTAGTCCCTACATAAGGACAAAAGAGATTATATGCAATCCCAACGTAAAGTTCAAAATAAAAAATTAGCTAACTATTTGGTAACCTACCAAATCATTTGTATGGTACTCTGATGTATCTAGATCCAATGAGTTTTCAGGTGTTGGATCATCGTATAGTACAATCTAAGAAACAAAACAAAGAAAAATTAGTTGAAATAAAAGTTGTCAGTATACATAACAATGTCGGGAAAATATTCCCACATGCTCGATCATAAACTAACAATGTCATTAAAAAGATGTTGCCATTCACGATTAATAACCACCCATGTCGGGATAAATTTGTCGACATTCTAGGTAGAAAACCAACAACGCCGATAACTAAATGCAAAAAACTTAAATATGTGGTCAAATCGTAATAATTGACTGCATAGTAATTTGACCAACATCCAACGCCGAAAAATGTTACACACCGCCTGCATGCTCGTAGTCAAATTGTAATGCCGACAGTATACTTTGGGAGTACATATTTTATGTTCAATTTATAAGCACTGCCGGCAGGACATACGGTGAAATATTTTGTGGTAGGTGAAAAGTAAATTCACTGCTGGCATGGTGGTTTTTTATAAATATAATACCGGAAATCCAATACAATTTGGTGGGTATCCTTTGTCGCCATGGTATAAGTATAAATACCATGCCGATTGGCTCATTTCCATCAAGGTATTCATACTTTAACCATGCAGACACTGGTTTTTTCAGTACCAAAAATAACGAAATCAGGAAAAAAATCAAATCAAATTTTAATACGTTAATACCTACACCTAAGTATTTGGAGTACTTGTATTTTCAACTTGTTTAGTTTTTGGATTGGTTCTTCACCGGAACTTTCATGCCCATTAATATCTTGATTTAAAGGTGTTGCATCAACAAAACGTGGTAATTGTGAATCGTTATCATTAGCTGGAGATTTAACATAAACCCATTGTTTTTTACGACTGGAAGATTCAACATCTTCTCTTTGTTCACTAGCATCACACATCTTCACCTAATCCCTTTTCCCTCAAAAACTTCTCCTTCTACTTTCTAACCAATAACATCTAATTAGATTTATTCTAGCCATCTAATCTTTTAACTCAATGTAGATGCATTTTACTACCAACTACATCCAAAGGATAGAAAGCCTCTACTCAAGTCAAATGAAAGTAAGCACTCAACAATGAACATAAGATATACGTGGTTCGGTATGATTACCTACGTCCACGGGGGTGAAAGGGTGAATCTTATTACTTCGAAGTTTTACAAAGGTATTGCTCTTAGTCGGATTTCCTTACAAAGATGAACTTACTTCTCACTTTCTTATCCTTGGTGTAAACTCGAGTTTCTCTCTCTCTCTCTCTCTCTCTCTCTCTCTCTCTCTCTCTCTCTCTCTCAAAATTACAACCTACCTCTCTTGGATACAAGTCACTATATTTATATGAGAAGTTCCGTACAACCAAGTTAGGGTGTGGGTCATGTTACATCTCTTATGAAGTTCTGTGATCGGGCCTTCTTACGTCGCCCCTTCTTCCATGCGCATGGCCGATGCATCTTGATTCCTTCGTTTGTCCCTTGCCCGAGCCGACCTCTTCTGGTGTTATTTTGACACGATGTCGCCCGTCTTGTCTGTCGCCTCAGCGGTGGGCCGATATGACACGTATTTTCTTATCCTTATGACCGTTGCACCTCGTTTGACCCACCCTGTCTTGTCTTGTCAGCTCTGTCAGAAATCTGGGGTTAAGTCTTGTCCGATAGCTGTGGAACGATCACGCCCGATCCATGTGGCTCCTCAAATCTCGCGCCTGCTGATCTTCCTTCTATGCTTCGCGTCTCTTCGTTTTTAGGTGCATTAAGGCTAAAGATGTTGCCTCCTGGATCTGTGGATAATTTACACCTACATTTATGCCCCTTCTTTCGCTCGTGGGGGAGACACGAGTGGAAGAAAGTCGTCCCAACTGCCCACGTCTTCGCCCATCCCGAAAATCCCGCCATTCAATGCCCCACTAACTTCACTTTATTACCTGTAACCGTCGGCGTCAGTTACAACTTTTCCCCTTTAAATAACCCGCTTCTTTTTCTCCTTCTTCTTATTTATCTTTTCTCTCTCTGTTCCTTTCCGCTACAACTTTTCTCCCAGATTCCTTCATCACTCTTTGCTTCAGAGAACCCTAATTTTCTTGATTTTCTTCCTTCATCTTCTCCTCACCGATTACTACAGTAGCCGTTGTTACAGTCTCGTCTCCCCATATCTCTTCGTCAAGAACCAAGTTCTACATTGTTTCCGTTAATGGATTCTTCTCCCTCCATGACTGAGAGAAGGTCCGTTGATGATGTTTTTCCGAGATTGATGATTTTTCCCTTTCTTCACTTTTTTCTTATGAAAGTCCTTCCGAGTACGATGTTCGTGCCATGAAATCTATCTTTCCTGATGATTCTCCTTCTGTTTCGTGCAGGTCCGAGAGAAGGGTGAAAAATCTTTCCGACGAGGAGTTCGTTCAGCAGATGAAGGAAAAGTACGACCTTGGAAATTATGAAGTTACCCTGCTCTCGGGCCAAAACAGCCTTTTGAAGAAGTCCGATATGACGAAGCACGAGCAGTCGGCTGATTGCGTTGTCATTACTCAGGTCCAACTGGAGCTAGGCCTTCGTCTTCCCCTGTACAACCCTGATATCCCCTTTTATTACGAATTTCTTTCCCAGCTCAAGCCCTCTCGTGCTTTGGATCAGTGGACTGGCAATACTTTCCGAATTATGAACGAATGGAGGGATCGCCGAAATGGTCATGGTTCTACTGCCGAGTGGTCGACCTACAAGCCCGAGGATGCTATAGAATATACCGTTGCCAATTTCCTTGTCAATTATCAAGCTGGTACTTCCACCTTAAGCGATCTTGTTGGTTTTGCTGCTAGTCCTCATCGGGTCAAAACTATGCCCGAGGGTGTTGACAGGATGATGCTGGATGCCGATCCCATCGGCCAGGGTTCCAACAAGCGATCCCGCCATTCTAATGATCCGATCTATCCCCGAGTTCCGCTTCTCGTCCGAGGCCCCATTCTACATGGTAGCTTCCCGTCGCCTACTTTTCCTGTCGAGCCATATTCTTTTTGGGTAGTTAATGATGACAAGGCTGATAAGGTATGCGTTTTCTACTTTGTTGTTGTTTGCTATCTTGTTAGCCTCGGGCGTCAACTGGTCACTTGTTGTTGTTTGAAAATCTCAGGGCGATTCTACCAAGGGAGCCGGATCGTCTAAGAAAAGGGGTACTGGCACCAGAGTTGAGGAAGACCAGGGGAAGGTAACAAACATGATGATTTTCTTATAAGTACATGTACTTGCCCCTGTTTTTTGCCTTCACATGTTCTGACGAGACATCTTGTGCAGAAACACCCTAGGCGTGATGATGGTGATGTTGACGAGGTTGATCCCCATCCTCTTAGGCGTAATCCCCTCAGAGGTAAGCAAGTTGCTAAGCCACCGCCGAAGAGGGCCCCAGTCATTGAACTTTCCTATGAAGATGAACTATTTGGTAAGAATATGTCGGGTGACAAAGGCGATGAGCAAGGTGTGGGCGACCAGCAGGAGCCCTTGGAGACGCCCGTCATAGAGAAGGTTGTTACTGATGTACCGGAAGAGCTGCTTCGCGTGCCCCGGATTACTGAGGGGTCATCTTCTGGCGCTGCAATTTTATTCACCGTCTTTGGACCTATCATGAATTCTTTGGGTGCGCTCACTTCACCCGATATTGGAGCGTATACTGAGAAAGAGATGTTGAATGCGGTGCCCCTCTATGGCGATATCGCCCAGACTCTTGACACAGTGGTGAGCGGCTCATTTTAGCATAGTGGTGCCCCCCTATGATTTATGTTCTTATTGTCGCTTACAACTTACTCGCGTTTACTTGTGTTAGATCCTGAATTGGGTACGCTTAGATGCCTCCAGTCGACACAGAGAAAAGCAATTATTAGAGTCTCTCCGACTCTAGCTACAGAACGAAAGGAGCCGCGCGCGCGAGCTAGAAATTAAACTCGCCGACGCCCAAGGTATGCCAGAATTCTGCGACTCTTAACTTATGTTGATTGAGGTTATCGTGCCATCATCCTGAGTCGGGTATCCTTCTGCTAGCCGAGGTAACCAGTGTAGGCTTAGACGCGTCTTCAGAGTTTAGGATCATGAAGAGGAAATGGGATATTGAAAAGAATTTGGTAGAGAATCTCCGTCGGCGAATGGCAAACAAAGATGACAAAATAGATTGCCAGGCTGGAGAAATCGAAGAACTCAAGGAGGAACTAGAACGGTATCGTCAGTTTGAGTACGACCCGGCTGAGATAGACAATTTACGAGCTCATCTGGGCTCTTCCCAACGCATTGTTGCTGAACAGAGTACTCTGGCCATGAACCTAGAGCAACGGGTAAACACTTTGCAAATACAGAATCGAGACCTTCATGAAGATCGTCGACGAATATTAAGGGACAAAGATTTAGTGGAGCGAGCTAATAATGATCTGCTAGGCCAAGTGAGTGAGTTTGATAAAGTGAGGGACGAGCTAGAGTGGAATAGATCACAACTTGCTATGCTCCAGGTATCGTGCAATCGGTTAATGGAGGATTGGAGTGAGCATAAGAAATATTTCCCCAGTAACGAGTTCAACGAACAACACTATAGCGAGTTAACCATGAATTTATCCAAGGCCGAGGATGAGTTGTATAAGTCGGTAGAGTCGCTTCAGTCGGTGTTGCCAGCCCTTTCAGGTCTCTTAGACGATGTGTTGGGGCCGCTCCTTAGATTTAGATTACGTCTTATTCTTGCGAAATTGTTAAATCGTGTTCGACGAATAATGTTCTGTCTTTGTGGTTTTGTAGCCGAGCAAAAACTTTCTCAAGAGCTGGATCATAAGTTCCATCGATTGAAGTAGGTCGAGGTCGATTTGAGCTCCCAGCTGGCCGACGCCGAGGGGAACATTTCTCATCTTACCCAACAACTCAAGGATGAACGTGTCGCCCATGCGGACGAGATAGACGTGAAGTTCCAGACGGGTATTGAGACGTGGGTGGAGAACAAGCGGCGCGAGGTCGCACAGAAGAAGGCCGGCATTGTTCCTCCGAAGGCTTGAACTCCTTTTAAGTAGTGCTGCGTCACTAAGTTGCCCTTTTCCGTCTGGTTGTAAATCGCTTTGAACACTTGTCCCCTTTTTTATTTCTGCTACACTGCCTGCTTGTTTTTATGGGGGTGCTGCGTCGCCGACGTTGTTTGTTTTATTTCCGTTAAATTCTTCGTTTCGTATGGTTACACGAAATTTTTCGTACTTTCTTACTTAGACGCTTGACGCAATCGAATTATCCTTTGTTTCGAATGTTATTCCTGCAATTATTGTTCAAGTAAGTTAGTATTTTAATCATTTCTGTCGAACACACCCAACAAGGAGAGTCATCGGGCCCAATGCCATGTCCTGATTGGGGTATCTCATCACTATATCTTTGGATTCAGTGGAAGGGTACCAGTCAACCTAGTTCTAGGCCCGACATTCCCGAGTGGTTATCGACCAACCAGTCTCGGGCAGGTGGACACAGCCACTTGCGATGGGGGAGACCTTTCAAATGTAAGTAGGCCACCTAGCTGAGGAGACCTCGCGTCTCAACAACCTTTGGAACTGGTTTCCAACCACCAGAACCCTTAGGCTACCTCGGCACTTGCACACTGCCACTTCCCCAAGTATGAATAGTCAGGCGACTGTAAGGCACCTCGGCACTTCCACACTGGCTTTGCCCCGAGTACGAGTGCCCATTCGAGTCTAAGTCACCTCGGCACTTCCACACTGGCTTTGCCTCGAGTATGAATGACCATTAGAGTGTAAGTCACCTCGGCACTTCCACACTGGCATTGCCCCGAGTACGAATGACCATTAGTCGCTCACGTCCTATGTCATACCCCTCACGGTTTCATAGATATAGGAGACATGTATGCTTACCATTTTTCCGTAACGCCCATCAAGGATGGTAGAGTTTCAAAAACTTGATGTTCCATGGTTTGAGCTCTTTTGTTCAGTCGAGTCGCAGTAATCGATACGATCCCTCGCCCGCCTTAGATTCAATTATATATGGTCCGCCCCATTTTGTCGCTAGCTTTCTGCCCTTTTTGTCTCGCTCCCATTCAGCCAGAAATTTCAATACTTGTTCCCCTGGGTTAAATTCTCTTGGTCGAACTCGCTTGTTGTATTCTCGTTATAACCTCCTTTGATAGTTTTCCATTTTTTGTAACGCCATTTCTCTTGTTTCTTCCAGATCGTCGAGTTTAGCCAAAATCAGATCGGACGAGATGTTTCGCCTCCAAGCTTCCGTTATTGTGGTAGGGATCATGCCTTCTGTTGGTAAGATCGCCTCGGTTCCGTAAGTAAGCATAGACGGAGAGAATCCTGTAGCTTCCCTTCGTGTGGTTCTGTATGCCCATAGGACGTTATATAACTCCTCACACCAGTTTCCATATTCTCCATCTAGTTTCTTCTTCATGTTATCGGCGATAGTCTTATTAGTGATCTCGGCCTGCCCATTACTCTGGGGGTAAATCGGGGTAGCTTTGCTCTTTCTGATGTTGTAAGTGTTGAACAGGAGATCAATGTTCTCGCCTTGTAGTTTTTTTTCCATTATCCGAGACGATAGCTGCAGGGACCCCAAAGCGGCAAATGATATGTTCCCAAATAAATTTGAAAACATCTTTGTCTCGGATATGTCTTAGCGGTGCCGCCTCTACCCATTTGGTGAAGTAGTCCGTGGCCACGATCAAATATTTCCTTTGCCCTGTTCCTACATGTAATGGCCCGACAATGTCTACACCCCACTTAGCAAAGTGCCACGGGCTTATAACTCAGTTTAAAGGTACTCCGGGAGCATGGATTTTCTTTCCGAAACGCTTACATTCTTCACAATCTTTCGCCATTTGCTTCGCATCTTCGTTCATGTATATCCAAAAGTAGCCCATTGTTTTCGCCTTAGACGACAAGCTTCTGCCCGAGCTATGGTTTTCGGCCGCTCCATAGTGCAGTTCGTGAAGGATTATGTGGCCCTCTTCTTTACTCAAGCATCGTAGGAGCGGTCCTAGGTAAGATTTTCTATATAAAATCCCTTCGTGGAGCTCGTAGGCGCCCGACTTGCTTTTGATTTTGTTTATCTCGTGCCGTCCCTTAGGTAGCTCACCCGTCTCTAAGTATTGATGTATTAGCTTTCTCCAGTTGCCTTCCTTGTATATCTCGGCTGTGTTAATGGCCACCTCGACCCGTACTTCTGGTGTTTATGGGATAGACGGGATAAGAAGCCTCATGACACGTATGTCTTCGATGCTCGGGTCTACTAGCTGTGAGGCGATGTATGACAGAGCGTCCGAGTGCATGTTATCTTTTCGGTAGATGTGGCGGAATCTAATGTTGGGTATTTGCTTGATGTAAAATTGAGAGAGCTCCCAATATTTTTGCAGCACAGGATCATGGGTAGCGTATTATCCCGTAATTTGACGAATTACTAATTGCGAGTCGCTAGTCAAGCGGACCTCTTGCAGCCCTATCTCCACAATTATTCGTAAGGCATGGATCACCGCTTCATACTCGGTTACGTTGTTTGTTTCCTTGAATTCTAGTCTGAACGAATGCACGATCTTCCTCCCCTTTGGTGTGGTAAATACTAGCCCGAGGCCCGATCCATCTTTGTTTGACGCCCCATCGACGAAGACCTCCCATCGGGTAGGGCTATCGGCGGCTAATAGGTCCGCTGGTTCCTCTTGTTCCTCCATCATTCCATGTACACCTTCTACCTCATCCTCATCACTAAGGGGGAAATCCGCCAAGAAATCGGCCACTACTTGCCCTTTTATCGCGGTCCTCGTCTCGTACACCACATCATATTGTTTGATTATGGATTCCCACTTGGAGATTCTTCCTGATCGTCCAGCACTATCCAACACTGCTTCAATAGGCGATTTGGTGAGCACCCATATTCGGTGATCTTGAAAATATGTTCGGAGCTTAGAAGCAGCAAAAGCTAGCGTGAGTACCATCTGCTCCATTCTTGTATAGTTTCTATCGGCCGGGCTTAATGTTTTACTAGTGAAATACACTGGCTTCTCCACATTCCCCTCCGATTTTACTAGCACCGCACTAATGGCATAGGGTGTCGCCCCTAAGTATAGGGTGAGAATTTCTGACGGCTCGGGCCTCTGAAGAACCGGGAGGCTAGCTAAGTGTAACTTGATATTTTGAAAGGCCTCTTCGCTGGCGTCCTTCCATTGGAATTTTTATTCTTTCTTCAAGATGTCGTAAAAGGCCTTGCATTTTTCCGATGACCGTGATAAAAATCACCCCAATGCTGCTATGCAACCATTTAGTTTCTGCACGTCTTTTACCGTCATGGGAGACGGAATTTCAAGGACTGCCAGGACCTTCTCGGGATCCGCTTCTATTTCTCTAGGGGTGATGATATACCTCAAGAATTTCCCTGATGTGACCCAAAAGTCGCACTTGGCGGGGTTAATCTTCATCATGTGTTTCCTCATTGTCTGAAAAATTTCCTGAAGGTCTCGGACACGCGACGACTCTTGACTAACAAAATGGTGTTGTGAATCTTATCTTCAAACATGTCTCCTACCAATCTCTGGTATGTTGCCCCCGCATTTTTAAGTCCGAATGGCATTTTGGTATAACAATACAATCCCCTCGGTGTGAAGAAAGAAGTATGCTCCTGGTCCTCATGCGACAATGGTATTTGGTTGTAGCCCATGTATCCATCCATTAAGTTCATCGCCTCGTATCCGAATATCGATTCTACTAGATGATCTATGCTGGGAGGGGGAAACTGTCCTTCGGGCAGGCCTTGTTCAATTCGCTGAAATCAATACATATTCTGACCCCTCCTTTCTTTTTTGGCAACACGACCATGTTAGATATCCACTGTGTGTAATGATATTTTTTTATTATTCCGGATTCCTGTAGCTTCTTCAGCTCGGCCTCGACTGCTGCCTGTAATTCTGGTGCGATGCGCCTCATTTTTTGTCTAATTGGTTTGAACTTTGGATCAATTTTTAAGTGGTGACAGCAGACCTTCGGATCAATTCCCTCCAAATCGCGTACCTCCCAGGCAAATGCGTTTAAGTTTTCCCTTAATACCGCCGTGAATTGACTTGCTTGTTCGTCCGATAATAATGTCCCGATCCTTACTACCTTTGGCACCTCTACCATCCCCAAGTTTACTTCCCGAGTCGGTTCGACCGTCGAGAAACTTGATTTTTTCTCCCGGAAGATAGCCGCTTCCTTTGATTGATATAAAGGGTCTCGCTCTTGGGTTTCATACGCCATGACCACTTGTGAAATCACCTCTTCCAATTCCTTTGCAACTTTTACTTCCTCGGCTTTACTCTTCTCTCGCCTTTGCCGAGCTCGCCGATCCTCATTAATTTTTGCATCTACTTGAATGCATTACCGTGCTGCTTGGGAGTCTCCCATAACTTCAGCTATTCCCTTGCAGGTCGGGAACCTTAATCTCTGGTGGTATGCCGATGCTACCCCTTTAATTCCAGCGATCCATGGCCTCCCGATAATCGCTTCATAAGGTGAGGCGACGTCGACCACACAAAAGGTAGTCAGTGTATCTAGGAAGCCTCCATCGTCCGAGACCCTCAGGGTTATCTCTCCCCTGGGGATAGTTAATGTGCCATTAAAGCCGTAGATGCGATACATTGAGGGGACGAGCATGTCGTCTGATAGTTTCATTCTTCTGAACGTGTCGTAGAATAACACCTCGACTGAGCTTCCGCTATCCACAAGAATCCTTCTTACTCACCAATTTTCGATCAGTAAGGTGATGACCAATGGGTCATTGTGTGCTTGTCCATTCGCTGGGACATCCTTGGCCGAGAACGAAATGGGTTGCACCATCCAAGGCTCCATAGGGAGGGCCTTAGCTACGCTAAATATTTCCTTTCCATCCCGATCCCTTTTATGGATCCTAAAAGTAATTAATGGGCCGAGCGTGTAGTCTTGAATAGACGAGTGTGAAATGGTGCTCACGAACTGAGTTGTTCTATTTATGCGGACTTGATGAATTGGTGCATTAGGTGTTGCTATCGGCTGTGGTGGGTGCCGGAAAAATTGCCTCAAATACCCATCTCGGATGAGATGCTGAACGATATCTTTTACTTCTCGGCAGTTGTTGGTGGAATGGCCCCTATACTGATGGTAGTGACAGTACTCGGGGTGCTCCCTGGTCTCTTGGAACTGAACTCCCCTCGATGCTGGGTAGTTGATATCGTTTCTATTCTCGACTTCCTTGAATACCTCCTCCAAAGGAGCATTTATGGGGGTATACGATCGGGCTTCCTGCCTCGGATTCTTCCTTTTAGCGATCCACTCTCTCTTTTCACTACTTCTCGGGGGTGGATCCGATCTCTTTTCTGGTCGCCTAATAGGGTCTTCTTTGACAGCTTTAGCTTCAATACCCGCTTCAGCACTAGCTTCTTGTATTCCTCTATCTCTTGACTCGGCCTGAATTTCTTCCAAAGAGATGTAATGCTCCTGCATTTTTCTCATTTCCTTTAAGGTTTTCGGCTTCTCGGAGAACATGGATATCCATATGGGGTCCGATATCCCTAACGCGTTTTCAAACCCAAAGATGGCATGATCTACCGGCACCTTCCCAATGTCATTACATAGCTTCCTCCACCTATCGGTCAGGGTTCTTAAGGGCTCCCTTAATCTTCGGGCGAGGGTAAACAACTTGTTCAATCTAGGCCGAGGTCGACTGTTGTGCATGTAGGTCTCAAGGAAAGCTTCGACTAACATCTCATACCCATTAATCGACCTAGGTGGGAGCGAATAGAACCAGTCTTGTGCCTCGCCCTCCATGCTAGCTGGAAAGAATTTACACATGACTACCGGGTTGTTCTTCCATTGGATTAGCGACATGGTGTACATCTTCAGATGCTCGATCGCATCTCATGTTCCGTCGAACCTAGAAGGAAATGTAGGTAATGTACACTTTGGTGGGAATGGCATATGTTCGAGTTCTTGAGAGAAGGGCGTCTTCTCGGCTTCGCTCATGATTTCTGCCAATTTGTTCTCTTCGCCTCCGCCCGAGAGCTCTTTGATTTTTGCCTCCAATTCCTTGAATTTGGCTTATGTCGCTCGTTCATGTCGCCCGTCTCTACCTCGCCTATCCTCATCAGTGGACGAGTCCTCGGGTGGCCCATATCTTTGCGTGGGGAGTACCGGAGGCGATGGTGGCTGTCCTGATCGGCCGGACTGATTAGGGTTGCTCGGCCCCATCATAGGTGGCGCATGACCTGATCGGTCATGGTAGATCGATGTTCCTCGGCTGGACGAGCCTCTTGATCTGGTTCGCTGATTTCTCAACTGATAGTTCTAATATTCCAAAGCGAGGTTCCATTGCTGGAACTCTCTTAGTGCCGCTTCCTGTCTCCTTTGACTCTCAAAAATGGCCAATAATGTCGGGTCCGTGCTTTCATGACTAGAATGCCCATTTGGGTTATGTGGCCGAGGCTGTACAGAAGGGGGTGGTGGGGGTATTATCGGACCGGTTACGTGGCCAACCGTGTGAACAAGTGTTGGGCCGATATTTCTAGTTGTTCCTCGTCCCAGCTGAATCTGCCTGAGACGCTCTTGCTCTTTCGCTAGGGATTTATGGTACTCTACTTGCTGCCTCGCTCTTTGTCTCTGGGCTTTTGCTGCAAGCGCTACCTCATCGTCATCGATGTCTGAAGCTGTGAGCCCATCAACTTGTTCAACTCCTCTCTGAGTCAAAATAACTTGGTCCAAGGGTAGGGTGTTATCGTCTTGCCCCAGATCGACCTCCTCATCGATAGTTGGCATTCCTCGCGCAGATGCATGAGATTCCTCGGGCGGTGGTTGTCGACTGTCTTCTTGCCTCGGCCCAGTTACCCCTGCCTGCATGCTGATGCTAGTTAATGTACGATTCCTCAACATCCTTATCATTCCTGAAGTGCTATCCATCGGGTACTTCGCGTAGTCAGCCGAGTATCGCCCCAACCTACGTCAAGAAATACAAAGAACACCTTACTTTGACCTGACTTTTGGAACATAAGTTCAAACAAAAGACCAAAAAGTTCGACTGACACCACAGTTACTACTACGCCTACTCTTGTTGACACAAAATTTTCTCCTATTACTCCGGTGGGTCCGCCTATCTATCCTGTTTTGGTCCTACGCTGAATCTGCGTCAGCTTTTTCTCATTCGTCCTTATCTCTCCGTACGACGTCGCTTTCAGTACCCGACCTATGTATTTAAGTTAGTTTGTCCTTTGTTCTACATGCTCCAAATCATTGAACTTATGCACGTGATGCTTAAATGGTACGGCACGCAACCCCACGATTCAAACTAAGTTTGTACTAGCTCTACTTTCTTGAGACCTAATCATGACCTTTCTGACAACTTATGTTACACCGCCGGCAAAATCTCCAATCGGTTAGCAACTTATCACACTAGGAGATATCTAAAACGTATACCCTTGGTAAATCTAAACGCTCAACTCCATACCGTAGCTAGAGAACGACTTGTTTATCATCACAGATCACTCAACTATTGGAAACAAACAGTCGTCCTTTCAACAGATCCTTCATCTAGCTTCTAACCCGAACTGTTAGTCGCTGGTGAGCTTATGAAGTCTCTTGGCTGATCGAACTGTTGACGGGTGAAGAAAATACGAGAACTGCTACTTCCGAAGATACTACTACTGCCCTAACTTTACATGCACAACAAATGACTCAAAGCAAACATTATTTCGGCCAACAGAGTTCATCGTAGCTTCAACCACAACACATTAACGTGTATTTAGGAGCTTTTGATCGTCTCTGAAGGTATCCACGGCAAGGTATCCGGAGATTTTAGTCGTTTCCCCTTAGTCGGCGCCAGAATGTAGATGCATTTTACTACCAACTACATCCAAATGATAGAAAGCCTCTACTCAAGTCAAATGAAAGTAAGCACTCAACAATGAACACAAGATATACGTGGTGCGATATGATTAACTATGTCCACGGGGGTGAAAGGGTGAATCTTATTACTTCGAAGTGTTACAAAGGTATTGCTCTAAGTCGGATTTCCTTATAAATATGAACTTACTTCTCACTTTCTTCTCCTTGGTGTAAACTCGAGTTTCTCTCTCTCTCTCTCAAAATTACAACCTACCTCTCTTGGATACAAGTCACTCTATTTATATGAGAAGTTCCATACAACCAAGTTAGGGTGTGGGTCATGTTACATCTCTTATGAAGTTCTGTGATCGGGCCTTCTTACGTCGACCCTTCTTCCATGCGCATGGCCGATGCATCTTGATTCCTTCGTTTGTCCCTTGCCCGAGCCGACCTCTTCTGGTGTTCTTTTGACACGATGTCGCCCATTTTTTCTGTCGCCTCAACGGTGGGCCGATCACGTATTTTCTTATCCTTATGACCGTTGCACCTCGTTTGACCCACCCTGTCTTGTCTTGTCAGCTCTGTCATAAATCTGGGGTTAAGTCTTGTCTGACAGCTGTGGAACGATCACGCCCGATCCACGTGGATCCTCAAATCTCGCGCCTGCTGATCTTCCTTCTATGCTTCGCGTCTCTTCGTTTTTAGGTGCATCAAGGCTTAAGATGTTGCCACCTGGATCTGTGGATAATTTACACCTACACTCAACTAATTGTAATTAGTCAGGGTAAATTAAGAATTAAAATAAATATATAGATAGAGGGTTCCTCAGATTATTTCGAACTAGCTCTATTTTGTTTTATTGTAATATCCCCCATTTAATATCAATATCCCCGGATTGTGTATTCTTAAATAACACTCAAAATCACAATTAACACTTTTTTTTTTTACTCCTTTACAAAAGAGAATCATATTGATTTATTTTTAATTTTCAAAAAGACAATTTCAAAACACATTGACTAAGGTTTTGTAAACTAAATTTTAGATTTACGTTGTTGTCGATCCTAATATCATATATCTCGGAATGTGCTCACTTTTACTACGAACATAAAACTTTGTATAAAAAATATATCCCAAATTATTGGTTTCTAATCTAAAGTTTATTATTTTTTATTTTGAAGCAAAATTGAAGATTTATTGATGAGATTAATTGTTGACATAAGTTGATTTCTCCAGTAGTTGCAGACTGATACTACTATGGATCGAGTTAAACCAATCCCTACCGATTCTCCCTAGTCTTTCATGTTCGAAAGTAAATCAACTACTTTATTTCTCTCTGTTGGCACATAATAACATAACCAGGATTTAAACTCTCTAAATATTATCCTAATATTATTAACTAAATTGTGAAGTCCCCGATTAAGACTTGGATTTTCAGAGTTTACAACTTCAATTACAAGTTTTGTATCAATTTCAAACTTCACTTTCTCCTATTCTAGATCCTTTAACCAGCAGACTCCTTACCACAACCCTAAGTACTCTGTTTGCTCTGCGTTGAAGTTGTGGTTCAGGTGAATGCGTTTTGTTCCCCTAAACGCCCCTGCAAAATTGCGAATTATTAGACCAATGCCAACTGTTTTATAAATTTCATGAAAATATCCATTAGCGTTAATAGTAATATTTCCCACAGGGGGAGGTAACCAATGAATATTCCTCTACCTTGTCTTAGTTCTCTTCTATGAATGAGAGCGGGTCTGTTAATCTGTTCATCAAAAAATCTTTGGCAGTTGAACATAATCTTCTTAAGTTTAGTAGCACTATGTTTAAAGGCCTTGTCACACCTTTCAGTCCATATGCACTAGGCCATAATAACTTTCTTGACCATCTCAGACTCTGTGATCTGGTTATGTATCAGATTGTCAAACTAGATGAATATCTGATTCTCTAAATTTACTGAAGTACTAATGGTTGATGACCAAACAATTTTAGATGGGGGACACTCAATGATAACATGAGTATTAGTCTCTAAACATTAGACACATAAAGGACATATTGGGCCCATATTGCTAATAACACCTGCAACCTTATATCTTTTAAGAAGGATACAAGTGATACATTTTCAAAGGGAGTGTTTTATTCTCGGGAGGACTAGCAGTTTCCAAAGAACTTTGTAAATCTGAATCTTCCTCTCCCCCACTGAACCGTGTTGCTGAGGTTCTTCATAATTTTCTGAAACAAGACTTGAGAAAAAGTTATGTTGCTTCTCAAAAGTTCAAATTAATCTATTTTTATGAGCTTGATGAATAATAATGTTGCTGGTATAATTCATTGTGTTAGGTTCAAATAGTTATTGGATAAGATTCAAAATCCGGATAAAAGTATCTAGAATGAATAATTGGATTATGTGAGTGGAGTGCAGATGATTATTGACCCCTTGTTTTGGTATAAGAGGAGTTGGCAATTATGGAATCCAACTGTGTTTCCAGATACGAATTTTATCACCATTTCCTAAACTCCAGCAATTGTGTTTTTGTATGAAGTGAAGTTATGAACCAATGTTTCTCCAAGAATAAAAATAATTTCTCTTCTTTTTGAGTTGGAAATTTTCACCATCTGGAAAGTACTTAGCTGACATTGATTTACCACAAACTGAAGATGAATCAGAGACAAGCCGGAAATCCTTAGCTAGAACGCATAAGGGAGAATGTGTGCAAAAGACAAAGGGATGCCTTACTCAATGACTGTGACCCTACCACCTTGAGTATACTTCAAAAAATTCGCAAGGGTGTGTGTAAGGTCAATTCAAGGGTAAAGTGCATTCAAGAACAATTGTCAGTAGTTGCAACTAAGTTTCCCGATCTCAAGGAATATTTGAACATGATTCAAGCATCTTGGAATGTCTCCGATGATGAAGATGCTGAATAGTTATTTGCCTAGTAAATCTTTTATTTTTCTTGTTTTGTTTAGAAAAATAACTAGAGTTTGGAATAGCCATTATTGTGATTACACACAGTTATGTCCAACGTTTTCATCTTCTTGTTTTTAGATTTATTGGTTTAAATTCTAAACTTGTTTGGAAGATGATTTTTGCAGTATTAATCTTTATGATTTTATATATTGCAATATTGTTATGGGATATGTGAGTTTACATCCGTGAACTTGATTGTCCCATACTTTGTCAAAAGTAAAGTCGTTCATGAGTTGATATGCAAGTATTGATGAAAGAATGAATGGACTTTTGACAAATACAAAAGTTAAGCCTATTGTGTCAATTTTCGATGGAAGATAGGTTAAAATATTTTGTGATTCAAGGATTATGTCTATTGTATGTCATTGTGCAAATGGTGATGGAAACATAGAATGAATCCTTGTGTATTCCGCAGTAATTGATCTTCCATGATCCATTTTTTGTGTATTACTGTGAGGCTCCGTATTGTGTCTTATGTTGAGCACTAGACAACCAAGTTGATTAATTTTGTGATTAGCTTAGTTGTGTTCTGTAAGGTAATTTATGTCGAGCACATTGAACTAAATTAATCATCTCGTATGGTTATTTAGTTATGACTCCGTAAGTATTTTCTTATGTTTGAGCGTTTTTGACTGGGTTGATTATTTTCATGATTAACTTAGTCATTGCTCCATAGATTTTCTTATGAAGGTATAATAAACGATTAAATTGATTACTTTTGTGATTAGTTTGATTTTATTCCGGTTAGATTAATTATGGGTTCTCTTGTGATTAATCTAATTGAGTTTTTAAGTCTCCATAAGTTTACTTGTGTTGAGCATATTCGGTTACTTTTGTAATTGAATATTTTTGGATTCAAATTCATACTTGTATGTGATTTGTTGTCCAAAGAAATCTTTCTTTTCTTTTGAAATTAAGGTCTCTCTTGTTGTTCCTTAGTGGATGACATATTATGGGGGAGAGTTCTTAATTGAACTTGTGCTAAATTGCCAAATCTTTGTGGGGAGTGCGGCTGTGGAATATTATAGGGGTTATCTTGTATCTTTATAGACTCCTTGATGAATGCATTTAGCTTCGGATTTATGATTGCATCTAAATAAAATGATATATATTTACCTTTGGTCATGAAACGTCTCTTAGGGAAATTTCATTGGGATCCCGTTCTTGTACCTCTGCCAATTTTATTGAAAAAAAGGGGGAGAATTAATATGTAGTTCACACTACAAATACATATGGTTTTCGGATCATTATGTAAGGGGGAGTGGTTTCCATGTGAGATGTAGTATTGACTAAGGTGGAGTGACATATCACCATAGTATTGTTGTTAAAGTTGTTATGCAATTGGACTTTGACGTTGTATAATGATACTATGACACTACAAAACAATGATTGAGCTCTTGTTTTCTCGTTGTTATAGCTATGGATTTTCAACAACGATGATGCTAAACTTACAACCTTTGGGATCATTGTAGTACTTGGAAGTGACGAAGATTTCGAGTAATGTTGAAGATTAGACATGTGGAATAGGAGCTACAAAGTTTATTTATATATTTTTCGTATTCCATATGTATTGATATTTTTGTCACTAAAATTGACAAATGGGGATATTGTTAGAGCATTGCTTGGTCAAACTCACATGCGTTGCTATCTCAAGCATATTTGTCAATGTTAGTGATCAAAACTATAAGTCTTGATTTCTAGTCTACTATAGCTAAGGTCTCGAACTAGGATAGAAAGTGTTGTTAAGATCAAGAACTCCATGGCAATCATCATAGAAGACGAAGGACTACTCAAGGAACTGGTGAATCTTCATCGACTAAAAGGTATGTGGAGACTTGAACTTATATATCACTCAAAAATTTATCTACTCTATCTCCTATCTTGAGACAAAAGTCGTATTACTATATAGACTAAGATTATACACATTTGGTATCTCGATCCGAGTATATCTCGCCTATCTATTTCTCGAAATATGTGTTTGTAAAGCTTTCGCTTTAGCCAAGTTCATTTTTAACTAGTGACGAAAGTCATGTTAAGTTTCAATCACTTTGAAAATTGCTTTGACGAAAAATGCTTTGTGAATAACAACTATATAACGTCCTCTGAGAATGTTTCAATGATTGAAATTAGAGTTTAGACATTATAACCAATGGAGGATATAAGCATTGTTTTATAAGTCCTTATTCCTTGAACCAAAGTTTGCGAACTTTGTTGATCAAGAGAATCGGAGAAGTACGTGAACTTCAGTCCGCGAACCCAGTCCATGAACTGGCGGAAGTTCTCGAACCCGATAATTTCTACTGGAGTTTGTGAACTCCATCCGGGAACTTAAGTCCGCGAACCCAGTCCGCGAACTTGAGTAGGTTATGTCTAAAAACGATGTTTGTGAACTCATCTCTATAAACTAAGGAATGCTATTACAAACCGTGGATATATAGTTCATGAACCGATTCGAGTGAATCAAATTGTTTTTCTTCAATTATGTCTTGTGTAGTACATAAAGATCTAATCAATTGAACAACTCTCTAACTAGTTCATTTGAACTGGTTATGGTGAAGAAGAATATGGTTGATATGAAAGTTATCATATGGCTAACCATTTGGTTAACTATTGTTGAACCAACTAATGTACAAGTTTGGGTATGGTTACACAAACCTAGAAACTTGCATTTCATGTGTGTATAACAAGCTATGTTTTCGATCTAAAAGTTGAGAAATATTAGCTTGAATATAATCAGGTTTTCATTTAGCGGTGAATATTGAATGCTTTGTTACTAAGCTAACATTGATTACAAACCATGATTTGAAAGACTATATAAGGGAGAACTCTAGCAACTGGGAAACCTAATTCCCACGCATTCTATGTGATACTAGTTGTGCTAAGCTAGAGTTGATTCTCCTTTAACCTTTGGTTTATTCTTCTAAACCAGGTTAACGACTTAAAGACTTCATTGGGATTTTGAATCCAGACCGATATTATTTTTATCATAGTCGTGTGATCTGATCTTGATGTTTCTATTGTACGAGTACAATTGTAATAATTGGCTTTAGATTTCTATCTCCGATAGGCAAGATATAAAAGTAGTCACAAACATCTTCGTCTCATCGTTTGTGATTCCACAATATCTTTTTTCAATGCGTCAATTAAGATTATTGTGAGGTGATTGATAAAGATGAGATGTTCTTCGAGAATATAAATCTGGTTTTATAAATTGGTTCACGCTCACCTTGATTTATCAAAAGATAGAACAAAACTCTTAAGTATATTCGTGGGAGACGGATTTATCTATTACCGTAGACTTTTTCTGGTGTGATACTGATTGGTTTATTAAAGTCTTCGACTTTGGTTCGTAACAACTCTTAGTTGTGGGTGAGATCAACTAAGGGAATCAAGTACCTAGTATCCATTGGGATCAGAGGCGTAGGAGCATAACTATACCTTGGATCAGTGTGATATTGATTGGGGTTTAACTACAGTCCAGACCGAAGTTATCTTGGAGTAGGCTAGTGTCTATAACAGCTTAATACAGTGTATGTTTAATATGTACTAGGTCCCGGGGATTTTCTGCATTTGCGATTTCCTCGTTAACAAAATTCTGGTGGCTGTGTTATTTCATTTTCCGCATTATATTGTTTATCTTTATAATTAAAATAATACATGTTGTGCGTTGTTGTTCAATCAATTAGAATATCCAACCTTTTGGTTGTTGATTTAAATTGATTGACATTTGAATATTGGTCTTTGGTACCATTCAAGTTTATCTCTTTTGTATTTAAATTGAGACTCGCAGTTTGCTTGAGTAAGATTTAATTCGAGAGATAGAGATATAAACTCTTTGATATACTTTTTTATTGATTGAGTCTAACTGTCTAGTTGATTTTATATAAAGTACATTGGAGTTTGTCCAAAGTTTGCGAACTTTGTTGATCAAGAGAATCGGAGAAGTACGTGAACTTCAGTCCGCGAACCCAGTCCGTGAACGCGGAAGTTCTCGAACCCGATAATTTCTCTTTTGGAGTTTGTGAACTCCATCAGGAACTTAATTCCGCGAACCCAGTCCGCGAACTTGAGTAGGTTATGTCTAAAAACGATGTTTGTGAACTCATCTCTATAAACTAAGGAATGCTATTACAAACCGTGGATATATAGTTCATGAACCGATTCGAGTGAATCAAATTGTTTTTCTTCAATTATGTCTTGTGTAGTACATAAAGATCTAATCAATTGAACAACTCTCTAACTAGTTCATTTGAGTCATTTGAACTGGTTATGGTGAAGAAGAATATGGTTGATATGAAAGTTATCATATGGCTAACCATTTGGTTAACTATTGTTGAACCAACTAATGTACAAGTTTGGGTATGGTTACACAAACCTAGAAACTTGCATTTCATGTGTGTATAACAAGCTATGTTTTCGATCTAAAAGTTGAGAAATATTAGCTTGAATATAATCAGGTTTTCATTTAGCGGTGAATATTGAATGCTTTGTTACTAAGCTAACATTGATTACAAACCATGATTTGAAAGACTATATAAGGGAGAACTCTAGCAACTGGGAAACCTAATTCCCACGCATTCTATGTGATACTAGTTGTGCTAAGCTAGAGTTGATTCTCCTTTAACCTTTGGTTTATTCTTCTAAACCAGGTTAACGACTTAAAGACTTCATTGGGATTTTGAAGCCAGACCGATATTATTTTTATCATAGTTGTGTGATCTGATCTTGATGTTTCTATTGTACGAGTACAATTGTAATAATTGGCTTTAGATTTCTATCTCCGATAGGCAAGATATAAAAGTAGTCACAAACATCTTCGTCTCATCGTTTGTGATTCCACAATATCTTTTTTCAATGCGTCAATTAAGATTATTGTGAGGTGATTGATAAAGATGAGATGTTCTTCGAGAATATAAATCTGGTTTTATAAATTGGTTCATGCTCACCTTGATTTATCAAAAGATAGAACAAAACTCTTAAGTATATTCGTGGGAGACGGATTTATCTATTACCGTAGACTTTTCTGTGTGATACAGATTGGTTTATTAAAGTCTTCGACTTTGGTTCGTAACAACTCTTAGTTGTGGGTGAGATCAGCTAAGGGAATCAAGTACCTAGTATCCTGCTGGGATCAGAGGCGTAGGAGCATAACTATACCTTGGATCAGTGTGATATTGATTGGGGTTTAACTACAGTCCAGACCGAAGTTATCTTGGAGTAGGCTAGTGTCTATAACAGCTTAATACAGTGTATGTTTAATATGTACTAGGTCCCGGGGATTTTCTGCATTTGCGATTTCCTCGTTAACAAAATTCTGGTGGCTGTGTTATTTCATTTTCCGCATTATATTGTTTATCTTTATAATTAAAATAATACATGTTGTGCGTTGTTGTTCAATCAATTAGAATATCCAACCTTTTGGTTGTTGATTTAAATTGATTGACATTTGAATATTGGTCTTTGGTACCATTCAAGTTTATCTCTTTTGTATTTAAATTGAGACTCGCAGTTTGCTTGAGTAAGATTTAATTCGAGAGATAGAGATATAAACTCTTTGATATACTTTTCTATTGATTGAGTCTAACTGTCTAGTTGATTTTCTATAAAGTACATTGGAGTTTGTCCAAAGTTTGCGAACTTTGTTGATCAAGAGAATCGGAGAAGTACGTGAACTTCAGTCCGCGAACCCAGTCCGTGAACTGGCGGAAGTTCTCGAACCCGATAATTTCTACTGGAGTTTGTGAACTCCATCCGGGAACTTAATTCCGCGAACCCAGTCCGCGAACTTGAGTAGGTTATGTCTAAAAACGATGTTTGTGAACTCATCTCTATAAACTAAGGAATGCTATTACAAACCGTGGATATATAGTTCATGAACCGATTCGAGTGAATCAAATTGTTTTTCTTCAATTATGTCTTGTGTAGTACATAAAGATCTAATCAATTGAACAACTCTCTAACTAGTTCATTTGAGTCATTTGAACTGGTTATGGTGAAGAAGAATATGGTTGATATGAAAGTTATCATATGGCTAACCATTTGGTTAACTATTGTTGAACCAACTAATGTACAAGTTTGGGTATGGTTACACAAACCTAGAAACTTGCATTTCATGTGTGTATAACAAGCTATGTTTTCGATCTAAAAGTTGAGAAATATTAGCTTGAATATAATCAGGTTTTCATTTAGCGGTGAATATTGAATGCTTTGTTACTAAGCTAACATTGATTACAAACCATGATTTGAAAGACTATATAAGGGAGAACTCTAGCAACTGGGAAACCTAATTCCCACGCATTCTATGTGATACTAGTTGTGCTAAGCTAGAGTTGATTCTCCTTTAACCTTTGGTTTATTCTTCTAAACCAGGTTAACGACTTAAAGACTTCATTGGGATTTTGAAGCCAGACCGATATTATTTTTATCATAGTTGTGTGATCTGATCTTGATGTTTCTATTGTACGAGTACAATTGTAATAATTGGCTTTAGATTTCTATCTCCGATAGGCAAGATATAAAAGTAGTCACAAACATCTTCGTCTCATCGTTTGTGATTCCACAATATCTTTTTTCAATGCGTCAATTAAGATTATTGTGAGGTGATTGATAAAGATGAGATGTTCTTCGAGAATATAAATCTGGTTTTATAAATTGGTTCACGCTCACCTTGATTTATCAAAAGATAGAACAAAACTCTTAAGTATATTCGTGGGAGATGGATTTATCTATTACCGTAGACTTTTCTGTGTGATACAGATTGGTTTATTAAAGTCTTCGACTTTGGTTCGTAACAACTCTTAGTTGTGGGTGAGATCAGCTAAGGGAATCAAGTACCTAGTATCCTGCTGGGATCAGAGGCGTAGGAGCATAACTATACCTTGGATCAGTGTGATATTGATTGGGGTTTAACTACAGTCCAGACCGAAGTTATCTTGGAGTAGGCTAGTGTCTATAACAGCTTAATACAGTGTATGTTTAATATGTACTAGGTCCCGGGGATTTTCTGCATTTGCGATTTCCTCGTTAACAAAATTCTGGTGGCTGTGTTATTTCATTTTCCGCATTATATTGTTTATCTTTATAATTAAAATAATACATGTTGTGCGTTGTTGTTCAATCAATTAGAATATCCAACCTTTTGGTTGTTGATTTAAATTGATTGAAATTTGAATATTGGTCTTTGGTACCATTCAAGTTTATCTCTTTTGTATTTAAATTGAGACTCGCAGTTTGCTTGAGTAAGATTTAATTCGAGAGATAGAGATATAAACTCTTTGATATACTTTTTTATTGATTGAGTCTAACTGTCTAGTTGATTTTCTATAAAGTACATTGGAGTTTGTCCAAAGTTTGCGAACTTTGTTGATCAAGAGAATCGGAGAAGTACGTGAACTTCAGTCCGCGAACCCAGTCCGTGAACTGGCGGAAGTTCTCGAACCCGATAATTTCTACTGGAGTTTGTGAACTCCATCCGGGAACTTAAGTCCGCGAACCCAGTCCGCGAACTTGAGTAGGTTATGTCTAAAAACGATGTTTGTGAACTCATCTCTATAAACTAAGGAATGCTATTACAAACCGTGGATATATAGTTCATGAACCGATTCGAGTGAATCAAATTGTTTTTCTTCAATTATGTCTTGTGTAGTACATAAAGATCTAATCAATTGAACAACTCTCTAACTAGTTCATTTGAGTCATTTGAACTGGTTATGGTGAAGAAGAATATGGTTGATATGAAAGTTATCATATGGCTAACCATTTGGACCCCCCCCCCCCCGCTTTTTCACTATGACTGCGGTTTTACAACATAGCTTGGACGGTAGAGAGAAATGTGACGCAGGGCCGAGAAGCATTCGAGACATAATCACATAAGGCGTTATATCCTTTGCTATTTTTAACACTTCTTCTTTTATGATTCTTTTACAAACGTACTTGGAAGAAGTATCAAAACAAAAAGAATTAAGAAACACAGAAACCTCATATCTCTTTTTAGCAGATATTATTAGCGGAGTTTCCCTAGTTTATTTTTCAATCTTCCTAACAGGTCGGCAAGGACTTCGACCATGCGGCACTCCGAGGACAGTTGGAATGAGCACTTTGCTTTGGTCCTTGGAGGGATAGGTTTTCTTGTTTTCATAATTGTCAGTTTTTACGCCTTTGTTCGTCGTTAGAACCTCAAACTAAAAAGCAAAAGAAAAAAAAATAGAAAAAAATGTCACATTGTATTTTTATTTTCACAAAAAGAGGGAACATTGTATAGTTTCACAACTAGAAACTACCCTGGAACTACATTATAAAGTTCCAAGGTATATAAGAACTACATTCACCATTTTTTCTTCCACAACTAGAAGCCTAGTGTTAAAATTAAAAATAAATCCTCACATACCCTCAAAAAAGACAACACCGGAACCAAACTAAGTGATAATATTAATTTAAAAAAGTATCCATTAAGTTAAAAAGAAAACCAAAAAACTGAGTGATAAAATTAAAAATAAATCCTCACATATACTCAAAAAAGACAAGATCAAAACCAAACTGAGTGATAATATAAAAAAAAAAGTATTCATCAAATTAAAGAGACAAGACCAGAACCAAACTTAAATCATATGTTTCAAAGTATTGCATACATTTGACATGATGAAAACCAAAATCGGCAAATATATAAGAAATTATTCAATTTGAAAACTAACATCAATGATACATATACGTTTATTTTTATAAAATGCTTAAGATAATGGTGTAAGAATATATATATATATATATATATATATATATAAAAGTATAGTTCATGGTTATGATCTAATACTTATTATATGCATTTGCAAGTTAAATAAACATGTAAAAATCCAAAACATTAAGTCATCCCTAAAACAAGATTTACTTTATTTCATATAAAATTTTGGTGTAATATTACAACACATATCACATATGCAAATATAATACCACATGTATCTCATATCTTATCTACAACTTTTTCTCAAATACAAGGTATGTTTGTGATTTATTTGACACATAATTAATTTTTGTCATGATTAATAATATATAAGATGAAATTATATTTGATTAAATATGAAATTTGGGAAATCTCTCATAATCCAAGTTGTGTTTCCCGGGATATCTCTATCATCTAAGGAGTTGATAAAGTGTGGATATAACTAGTACACATTTGTTAGGTGTTGTTTAATTTGTAAAATTACTCTTCCATTAGCTATAATAAGTAAGTAAAATCAAAAAAATGTAAGTAATCGTTAGGTATCACTAAGATGGATTCCACAGTCATCAACGAGTACCCATAGTAAGTAAGCTTAAGAATCATTAAATGGACATACTAAAACTTAGAACATAGATCAAAAAAACTGTGAATAAGAACCAAAACATGTAAGAGGAGGGATCCCCTCACACTTTTATTCTCACACATTGGATGTGATTTTTGTGAATAAAAACCAAACCGTAATGGATTTGAAGATAATATCTTGGGAATATGTTACTCTTACAAAGCTCGACTTTCCTACCGAAAATGAGCACGTTCCGAGATGTATAATACCACCATCTACTACTTTGAAAATGAGGCGTTGAAAATCAACTGATTTTTAGTCATTGAAATTAAGATTGGTAGATTATGAGGTTTTGTATTTTGGAATGTTCTCTTTTGATCTCCTCTTCTTCTACTCTCATGCCGTCAAAAAAAAAAATCGAACCATTTATCGATTTCGGTATAAACTAAAACGAAATAAGACTATAAGAGTCTTTTAATCTAAAATTTTATTAAGAAAAATATCACTCACGAAATAAGACTATAAGACTATAAGAGTCTTGGACCAATTCTCAAAATCCACCTACTCTGGTTAGGTTGGAAATATAGATTTTTTTTTTTTTTTTGCAGAATGGGAGGAACATTGTATTTCTTTGGTGCAATTTAGGCTTAAGAGGCCTATTTTAGATCATGCTCCAATTATTTTGAATTGTAATGCAGGTGATTCTTTTAAACCTCCTTTTAGGTTTGAGAATTATTATTTGACAAATCCAGATTTCTTAATTCAAATGAGAGTGTGGTGGGTAAATCTTACTTTCACTGGAAGCCCAAGTTATGTTCAGGAAAAAAAAGTTACAAGGATTGAAAATTATTTATAAAAAAAATAGGGAAGAGAGACTTATGGTTCTCTGCAAGATGAAGTGGATAAGTTGGAAAATCTTATTGACGTTTATGATAGCTTAGAGGAAATAAATAGCTTGAATGAGGAAGACTATGCAGAAAGGGATTTAGCAAGAGTTAATCATAAGAAGTCTTCTTTAAATTTGGCAAGAAAATGGTTTGAAAGATCAAAGGGCCAGTGGCTAGCTGATGGTAAAAGAAATTCAAAATTCTTTTACCAAAATGCAAACTTTAATCATAAGGTGAACTCCATTAATTCTCTTCTAATTAATGGTACAATGTGTCATGATAAGAGCATAATCAATGAAGAGGCAAATATTTTTTAAACAAATTTGTTTTCAGAAGAGGTTTTTTCAAGGACTACTTTTGATAACATTGAGTTTCCTAGCTTAAGTGTACAACATAGAATTATGTTAGAGAAGCCTATTTTGGAGGATGAAGTTAAGAAGGTAATATGGAGTTTTGGGACCAACAAATCCCAGGTCCTGATGGATTTACAATGGAGTTTTTCAAGGCAGTTTGGGATATCATTAAAACGAAAACGATGGCAGTAATGGGAGAGTTTCAGCACACAGGCAGACTTGACAGGAGACTAAATTGCACCAACATAATTCTCATTCTCAAATATGAAGGAGCAACTTGTATGCATAATTTAAGACCCATCAGTCTAATTGGTGGTGTTTATAAAATTATTTCTAAGTTTCTAGCTGATAGCTTGAAGATTGTGTTGCCTACTATCATTTCAAAATTTCAAGGTGCCTTTATGGATAATAGGCAAATTACATATGGCATTCTCTTTGCTTCTGAATTTGTGGATGCTAAAGAAAGATAAAATGAGCCTGGCTTTGTAGTGAAAGTAGATCTGGAGAAAGCATTTGATAAAATCAGTTAGTGTTGTCTGGATTACACACTAACTAGGTTTGGTTTTGGAAATGTGTGGAAAAATTAGATTAAGTGGTGCTTGTCAACAACAAGATTTTCTATGGCTATTAATGGTACTTCTTCTTATTTATTCATAAGTCATAAGGGGGTTAAACAAGTGGATCCAATCTCTCCATTTCTCTTTATTATGGTAGTGGAGGTGCTTTCTATGATGATAAAAAAGAAGCTCATATGAATCTCAATTCAGGTTTTAAGCCAGCTGAAAATGCAAATGCCATACATCATCTACAATTTGCATATGACTTAATTGTTTTCTTAGATGATAAAGTGGAGGAAGTGTAGAATTTGAAGAGCATTCTTTTGAGTTTTGAACTTGTGTCTGGATTAAAGGTGAATTTCAAGAAGAATGAACTTGTAGCAGTTGGTAATGCACTAAATGCTGATGCATGAGTTATAGCTTTTGGGTGCCCTAAAACTACTTTTCCTATGAGGTATTTGGGAATTCCATTATGTACTAAATCAAAATCAGTTGGTGTGTGGGATGTGATTATTCAAAAGTTCCAACAAAAACCCAGTGTTTGGCAAAGAAGATATTTGTCTAAAGGAGGAAGATTAATGTTAATAAAGAATGTCCGGTATAGATTTCCAGTATAGTATCTGTCACTATTTCAGCTACCAGTTTATGTAAAGAAACAATTGGATAAAATCATGAGACAATTTTTATGGGGTTCTTCAAATAAGAGGTCAAAGAAGAGTTGGGTTTCTTGGAAAACAGTACATTTTCCAAAGGAAAGAGGAGGTGTAGGTATTAAAAAGTTGAGAATCATGAACAAAGCATTGCATTCTAAGTGGATATGGAGGTATGGTAATGAAGAAATAGCTCTATGGAGGAAGGTTGTTCATCACAAATTTGGTGGAAATCAAAAAGCTTTTCTGCCAAAATCAAACTAACAGCTCAGTGGGTAAAAGTTTATGGTCTGGTATCTTGAAGAGTACATCTGCTGTGGAGTTAAATTCAATTATTCAAGTCAACAGTGGTGATGGGTGTTTATTATAGAAAGACAAATAGATAAATGGACAATTTTTATAGACACTTTTCCCTACACTATATAAAATAAGCAGAAAGAAAGATGCAATTATTCAAGACTTGCTGGAAATTTCTAACACAAGTTCATGGAATTTGGCTTTTTGCAGGAATTTGAAGGAGTCTGAAGTGGAAGATGTTGCACATTTTCTAAACTTATTGCCAACTATCAATACCAATTGTGGCCCTGATCAAAGAGTATAGCAGGCAGGCAATCATGGGTTTTCTGTGGCATAATGTTATAAAGCATTGGAAGATGAATATTTGATTATGTTCCTTTATAAGTCTGTGTGGAATCCAAGAATTCCACAGAAGGTTATTTTCTTCATATGGACATTATGTTATAATGCAGCGCCTACATTAGATTCTTATAGAAATTATATTATGCTTAATGGTTGGTTTCTTTGCAAAAAGGCAGCTGAATCCAACCAACACATTTTCTTGCAATGTGAAACTAGAAGCTCAGTCTGGCATTATTTTTTAAGTTTTTACAAGTTGCAGTGGGTGTTTCAAGATTGTGTTATGAATACTATTTGGGAATGGAGAAGGAAGAAAGGTGATGCTATGTCTATTAAGAAAAGAATTTGGGATATGTATCCATTTGCAATTTGGTGGGCACTGTGGATTGAGAGAAATGATAGATTGTTCTACGGCAGATACAAACCTCTAGAATCGATTGTTGATAGTGTCAAGGTGTTCATCTATAAATGAAGTGTGGGAACTGACATCTTTCAGGGATACTCTTGAACCACAATATTGCAGAATTGAGAAGATGTAATGAGATAGTTTTCATTTGGTTTTTCTTTACTATGTGAACTCTACTATAGCTAAGCTTGCTTTATTTTTTGTTGGTCTCAATTCTCACCATCTTGGTGGTTAATTGAGCCTTTTCAATATATTTGCCCTTTTTAAGTCAACAAAGGGGGTAATGCAAAATAGCTATTTATTTTGAGTGGAGAAACCCAAAATCCCAAAAATAAAAATAAAATAAAAAATATGTCACTCAGGAGATAGTTTCGAGAAAATAAAGATATAAGCGTCCCTCAAGAAGAAATGCGGATAAAATAAAGAAAAATATTTTGATACGGAATAACAACCCACCTAACACGGCATGTAATAATTTGTTGATGAATCCTCATAGTAATCCAAACTTTTGGGTTTTGCTTGACGTATAGACTACTAATCATTCAACCTAAGTTGACGGAAAAAATCGGTTGTCCGTCCTTATATCTTAAGTTTTTTTTTTCCTTGTTTATCCCTCAATCATAGTTAACAAAAACCAACCATGGTTACTTCTTGAATCGGTCTGGAATATGGATATATTGTAAGACTCGATTGTAATATGGAATGTAATATGGATACTATATATGGAAAACTAGAAATTTCCCTCCCAAAAGCCTATTTACCCTAGAGTTTTCTCTACAAAGCATCAATTCGCCGATCTCCTCATGAATTGATTCTTTTTTAAGGCAATTGTTAGCAGTTGATGGAAAAATCCCAAATTCTTTTGTCACTGATATCTTATATAGACGAAGACATGAGAAAAGTTGATCTCGTATGATTGCTATAGTATACAGAATTTAAATTGTTAGTTACATGATCTGGTGGAGGAAATTTGTTAGTAGTGAATTAATGTATCAACTGAAGGAAAAAATTCTATTGTGGAGGAAATGAATTCTTACTTCATTTCAAAAACTTAATCACATAGACAATGGTAAGCTAATGTTCTTCGATCCTCAATTTATTTTCACCGTAGAGTTTTATTTTGTTTGTTTGTTTTTAATAGGCTGACTTTAGAAGGCCTTCTATATGGTGAGTTTAAATGCATTTGTCCGTCACAATGTTTGTACAAGAAAACTGAAGTTATAAATCACAATTTCATGAAATTAAGCTCAAATTTGGGATAATCTTTGAAATTGATCAACGATTTGCTACAACTGCAGTCAAACAAATAAATTACCAATTCAAACTTCTTCAAATAATCCAATGAAGCCTTTTGATTTTAAGAAATTGGATCAAAAAATAAACCAAGAAAAACCAGAGTTTGGTTTTGTTCTGATTTTTAGGATGATAATGGAACTACTTCAGGGAATTGATGCAATTGGAAATGATGGTTACATTATGTTCTAAATGTATTCATATTAATACTGATTTTGCTTGAAATTTTTTTTGATAGAATGGAGGAGTAATTGACAAGCGGGTATGTGAGGTGGGGAGCAATTGAACTTGCTCAAATGTTGTTTGATGAAAAGCCTGAGAAGGATGTTTTTCTTGCACTGTTCTAATTGATGGGTACCAAGTGTGGAATGGTTGAGATTTCTCTTGAAGTTTTTGATAACATACCAGGAAGGAATTCGGTCTCTTAGGATGCAGAGACTAATCGGTACAGCTGATGTGTACGTGTTGCCTAATATTTTTGCTTCAATTAAAATCAGTCACACTTATGGGAATGAAACCTAATCATCTAACATTGTCTAATGTAGGTGATGCTGGCAACATTATTATTCATAATACCTAGCAAGAAAAGGATGATAGAGAAATTTATGGTTACATTTAGGTACGGACCTGTGTATCAGTGACAGGTAGAAGACGTGCTTGGAGTGGAGAGAGCCCCGATAGAAAATCGCTTGAATAATGCTCTATCAGGACCCTGAATAACATTATAATGATTCAGACATTACATTGGTAGGAATTTTTCTCAAGATGCATGGGGATTTCTTTCCTCTCCTTACTCAAGGAGAGCATGAAACATATATTTTAGACTTGGAATTGATAAATCAAAGTTGTATTACATTAGTTGTGTATATAGACCGTAAACACTGAAATAAGAAATGCCTCGGAGCCTTTTTGTTTTTAAACAACCTATGACTATCATTATGTCCATTTAATTGCATATTTACAGAATTCTTGATCTACTAAATTCGATGCTCTAGCTACATTAATAAAGTTAGAATCTGAAAACTGAATTCTTCCTTATCTAATGGTTAATGATTTTTATGCATTATATGTCATGGGACGTCTTGAATGCTCCTTACGACTGTAGTGGGTATGCAGCAACTTCCCCTTGGATGGTAATGCTTGTTAGTTGAAAGAAAATTGAATTTCTTTTCAAACGCATGCCATATAAGATTAGATTTTTTTGGTGTCCGGTACAAAATTTTTGACGGATTAGTTCCAAGTTCCAAATACGAGTCAGATCCCTATTTAATTATTTCAGCCTGGTCTGGTTAAGTTACTCATTTAAGGGAGTAGAACGTCATTTTAAACCGATTCTACAACACCCATTTAACTGTCTGTCAACTTACCTTTACTGAAACCTTGTCCTTCTGTCACGGAAAGTAGAAATCTTAGGATTTTTACTAGAATTGCTCTAATTTGTTGCTATTTTTATCCAGACTATTTCCAATTTTATTCTTCTTATTTCGTCAAGTGTGTTTGCCGGAAAAAGGGAGCATCTACAGCTGGGACGGCAGACCTTGTTCAATCTTGGGACAATGAGGTGGCACAATCTAAGCGGTGGAGAGGGAAATGATTCTAGCATCGGGATTAATAATGGGGTGAAGAAGGGAATGATCAAAGGCTTGGATTAACTGTCTCAGGATTGGACTAGGACAGTTGTCCTAGTTCTAGACTTTTCCCTGGAAAAATGTTATCCGGAATCTATTCGTGTATAGATCTTAGGTACAATTGCTGTTCCACTAGCTCTCTCTCCTTTTAGAATCTGACACTGTATTATTGACTTTCGGCCGTCAAAACTCCAAAAATTATTGTCGTTTCAAACTTAAATGCAATCAGCGGGACAAAACCACGAAAAATTCTGATCTGAACCACCACGCCGCAGAAATCTTCTCTCCAATCTCAAACAGCAGACATGTCTACTTCATCATCATCAACAAAAACACTTAATATCGGTATCATAGGATTCGGAACTTTTGCACAGTTTCTAGCAAAAAGAATGGTCAATCAAGGACATACCTTATCAGCAACATCTCGATCTGATTACTCAAATCTCTCCTCTCAACTGGGCATCAAATTTTTCAGGTACCCTTTTATGCAATTAAAATCTTAACATGTAACACACGCATACATATGCGAGAAAATGATGATTTTTTCATATTGCAGAGATATAGAAAACTTCATGGATGAAGACCATGATGTGATACTAATATGCACATCAATTTTATCTCTATCTGAAGTTTTAAAATCAGTTCCGATTCATCGATTGAAAAAACCAACACTTTTTTCGGAAGTTCTTTCAGTTAAAGAACACCCAAAAGAAGTATTGTTAGAGTTGCTGCCGGAGGATTTTGATGTGCTGTGTACACACCCAATGTTTGGACCTGTTAGTGGGAAAAATGGATGGAATGATTTACCATTTGTTTACGATAAAGTTCGTATTAGAAATGAAGATATCTGTTCTCGCTTCCTTGAGATTTTCCAAAATGAGGTAAACCCCATAATCATTAGTAACAAGAACTGCAAATTGCAATTTCTCTCTGACAAAGGAAAGCGCTGCAATTGCAGCTAATAAATGCCATGTCCTTGTGCGAGAAACTAGTGGCTATTTGATGGAACCATTTTCTAAAATTGTTACAGGGTTGCAGAATGGTGGAGATGTCTTGTGAAGAACATGATAAATTGGCTGCTAGAAGTCAATTTCTTACTCATACTGTGGCAAGGTAAATTATTATTTTATTTTATTTTATCTTTAACAAAAACGAATGAACTTCACAGTAAATATAGATGTGTGAAATCTTGCACTAACTCTCCGTGAGAAAACAGGGTCTTGTCAGAGATGGAGATTGAGTCCACATCGATGGATACAAAAGGGTTTCAGAACCTAGTTCAGTTGGTAAGGGGTTAAAGTTATCATGATATCCATCCAAATATGCATGCTCCTAATTTCTTTTCCTTTCCTCTCTGCTTGATTTACACTGTCAAATTACAGCTATTTACTTACACAAGGTGTTCTAAACTGCAGAAAGAGACCCTTGTGGTGGACAGTTTTGACTTATATTCAGGATTATTTGTGCACAATAGATTTGCTAAAGAAGAAGTAAGATATCTACCATCTTTCTTGTTGTTTTCCTAAGATTATGTGATAACCATCATTTTTTGCACATAAATTCTATTGCATGATTACTGAAAGAATAATATCATTTGGGATGATCATACAGCTGAAGAACTTGGAGCTTGCATTGGAGACAGTCAAACAGAAACTGCTTACAACAATGGATGACACCTTGTAGTGAATCACTATAACCATTCACATCATTTGTCTTGTATTCCTGTTTGTTATCCTCATTGGCATAACCAAAAAAAAATTATGTTATTGTAACTGGCCATGTAACACAACCGATTCATTGTCCTGCATTTTATGGGATCACACTGGATCCTGATACTGCATCTTACATGGAACTCTAATAAGCTTAATACATCAAAAAGAAAAAGACGTTCAGATGTAGCCATTACGAATCAGTGTACTATTTTACTCCTACACGAGACAAAAGATTTGGGGCTTTTACCCTGTGTTGTATTCTGAAATATTCTAGATACAGATAAAAATATCATGAACATCTGTTTTGAAGATCCTCTCATTTTCTTGACGTGCATGAAAACTTCTGCGTCTTTTTGAGTGGATATCTTTCCACAAAGATCAGAGATCTAATTTGTGACTTCAAATGGAATATGAGAAATCCAAACAAACAAAAAATGTAATGGCTATGAAGAAGATGTACAGGGATGGCTTTTGGACACTTGTTTTGCTATATTTCTCAACTTATCTGTAGGAGTATTGATACAAAATTGACGACAAAGAATAGATATGGATACAAAGTCAGAGCGTTATTCTATGTAGGATTATCACCTGATTGATTCTGGGTTTCTTCTATTATACCAGATTCTTGAATTGCATTGCTGCTCAACGTGGATACTTCAGAAGTATCAGAAATTTCAGAAGAAGTTAATTCACCCTTCCTTTTCTGCAATCCTGTCGACCGTGCAAGATCAATCCATTGCTGCAACATTATAGAAAAAATTAATACAATCAAATTGGAAGCAACAAGAGAAAGAAGAAACAAGATCGCAATACAAACTGCACACATCTTCATAAATATACATAGAATCGAGGTAAAAGGACCAGGTCAGTTTAAAAGTGAATTCACCGCAAGAGATCATTCTTACCTGGGTTCCCCAGTATGCGTTAAGCGTGCGAACAACAAAAGAGAGAACATTAACGAGAACAGGCTGAGAAGTTTGCAGATATTCTCCAATCCGGTGCTCCACTAAGCCGGCAATAATCTGAATATTTATGCAGTTCATATTAAAGTGCTGAACAGTACTATGACAGGGATATCAGACTTGCGAAAACATAAGAGGAGAACGTACCAAGTTTTGGTATTACGAAAAGAAAACACATTTTTTCCCAGTAGAAGAAAAGAAGATTTAAATTTTATTATTAGAAGAAAGCACCCCCACCTGATACCGTATATTTGCTGAAGTTCCGAGAAAAGATCCATAAACAACAGCTGACTTAAGTAATGGAGTCCTTCTGCTGCTTTCCTCAACAGAAAGTGCAGGATTAAGCAATTTGCGTATTGCATTCAAAATATTAGAAGAAGCAACAGCACCAATACTGGAAATAAACCCGACTCCAGCAAGTTTAAGACCCCCAACAATTACAGAAGCAACCCTATTATTCAACTGCCAGTCTCTACCAGCAATATTCTTTTGAAACGCATTATCTGGTATGGATCCAAGAATACCCTGTAATGCATCCAAGCTCTCCGGCACAGCCATATCACTAGCATCGGGAAGAAATGTTAGAGTTGGGGCAGGAAGCCACACGGTAAAGAAATCAACAACGGCTCCCCTGATTGTATCTGTAATAACATAATCAATTTCTTCAAAGAAATTTTCTTTTCTCCTTTCATATTGTGCTATGAGTGTCGTTGTTATTGAGATACATTCTTCTATAGCTAGCCTATTTAGGAATTTGGGATCTGCCAACAATCTTTCCCTGAAACCCTGCATGAAGAGTAAAAGAAAGGCATGTATAAATTGCATTTTTACTGTGCTGTACTATTTTGAATAAAAAGAAGACGAAAGACTTCTAGAAACAATGTTTACCTGAAATCGGTGAGTGAGTTCAGAAATGACGGGATATTGCTCCAGATCAAAGAAGTTCTGTAATACTTCTGGTGCTATGAGACCACGATCAAGTCCGGTCTGTATGTCCTGGTGAACATATCAAAGATAATAATCACGAATTTTGCTTGAACTGATGAATATTATGAATGTGTACCAAATATAATCAAGAAATGTAAAGAAGAAGATATGTCCTGGTAGTAAAAAAAAAAAAAATTAGAACCAGAAACATGATTTGCCCCTCAGCAGACAGTGCAGCACAAAAGCATACTAACATTTCAATACCGAGTCAAGGAAAACATGGCCATAAATGAATAAATGAAAAATAGTACTGTGAATCAATAAATGAAAAATGGATATCCAAATATAAAGAAAAGAAGAAAGAAAAATAAGAGAGTTTTAAGATTGGAGATATTTTAAGAGAACTGGACTATGAGAGCCAAGAAGGTGGAGCATCATGGTCTGACAAATAATCCCATCATCACCTCCACACTCATTCATAGGATAGATGCTGAATTGAAACTCAAGTTAGTGTAGATTTGGAGTTTGAGGTAGTAGAGTTAAAAAATCAAAAGAACATAGGAATGTAAGGAGTAATCAACAAAGGAGGCAAACAATGACGCTTCATTATAACCAACCATTTCTTCTTCAAAGCTTTAAGTGTTAGAGGGGAAAGTATGAACGATTTATATACGGGAGGGAGGTCTAGAGACCTAACAAGGTGTGATCATACACTCAACCATACCTTCCGTTAGCTACGAAAGATACTTGATCCCGTGAACTCCAGGAGCTTCTAAGCCCGCACAAGTGTTACCCAAGTCATTTTAAGTAATTATAAGGTTGCAACCAGAGCATGTTACAGCAGGTAACAAGTAATTGAACAAGAGATATAATCCTTGCATAACGCCATATCAACAGTCTTTAACTTTCTAACTACCCCAGTACGCATCAGAAATGGTAGAAACAGTGCAAGAAAAGGTGGAAATTTTAGACGAATTACTAACCTGAGGTAAAGCATCTCGCCTCCTGCCAGCTGCATTCATCACTCGAGCAATTTCAGCCCGATCGAAGCAATTTCTACTGCAAGGCCTTGCTGCAGAGTACCACAAGAAATCAGCAACAGGAACTTCTCCCTCTCTTCGTAGTTGTTGCCTCTCTGGATCAAGTAATATGACTGTCTGATTTTTCTTTTGCATTTTCTTTGAAATTCTAGCAGGCATCCCTGTCCCTCTTGATCCATACATGACATGGCTTGCACCTGTTATCACTACTAGCATTCCCGTGGAACCTCCATCTGCAGTTGCTTGAAGGATGACTTGAGACATGGTATAGTCCTCGACAACTCTTGCCTGTACAGATAAATACGAGCTTGGTCCAAAAGGAACCGCTGGATTTGGTGAAGCTAGATCAGCTGGTGACCTGCGGGACATGGATGAAAAGCCTGCAATGAATCCTGACCCAGCTGGAGGAGCGTATAATTTACGGTCTTCCTTAGAAAGGGCACTTATACCATCCGCTTGAACAGTTCGCAGTACCTGTCAAATTGAAAGAATCAGTATATGCCCACGACTGATTCATAGATTCGTGCTCTTGCCACACACTCTGGTTAAGCAGCTGTGTCAAGTAAGGAATGTGTCGCCAGTAGTTATAGACACCCTAAACCATGTATGTCAAATCTCTAGCTTCCGGACAAAAAACTTATCACCAGTACGAACAATATAGCGTTCAAGTGCATCATGATGATCATCTTTGGCATTCTGTATTATAGGAATGTATCTTATGTTTCCAATAAATTCATTTCTTAAGTCATGTATCAATTAACGCAAATCTCACCATTCTCTACCTCAACCAAAATATGTCCAGGTAACGTGCTTATGCAGAATGTATGAATACATATTGAAAGATGCGCGCTAGTCGATATTAGAGATGCAGGTAAGAAATACCTCAAGTGGTGTACCGCAAGCAACAAGGCGAACTCCATTATCACGACAATAACTTAAAAGAGGTTCATATTCCTGCCAGCGTTCTGGTGGCCAGTGTGATGCGTAAGACTTCAAAGTTTCACCATCGATGCTGTCATTATATTTTAACATTTAGAATAAAAAGTAACAAAACATTACAACTAAAAACATTTACACTTTAACTTATGAAAGGCACCATCAATTACTAATAAAAAGGACAGAATAACATAAAAAAAGTTCTCCTCATTCACATTCTTTCTTTCAAACTATCAAGATATTTTACGAGGTCTAGGCATTTTTTCGTCAAACGTAGACTAGTGTAACATCCCATGTCTAGTGTAATCAAGCCGAAATATCGAATTAACTAGCATCAAATCTGCTCAAACCATTCATCAAATTTTGATCATATATCAACTTGTGATAAGATATTCTATCTAGATAAATTATGAAAAATTCATTCATATTAGTAATTGTGAAAAAGATTATGTAATGAAAAATCGAACCTCTTATCCATATACTGGTTAAGCTGCTGTTGCAAATTAAGAGGAAAAGCTTCAAGAGCAAGAGAAATAGGTCTTTCACTCTCTAAACACTTATTCCTTAAATTCTTAACAATCTCTAATTCAAGCTCTTTATCATCACGAACAGGTACTTGTTCAGCTTCACCTAAATAAACAATTCTCGCATTCATTAATTTCTCCCAAACTCTACTCTTATCTTTTCCAATAGCTAATGGTTCTCCAATTGCTGTAGCATCATAAACCCTAGATATTATCACTTCTAATTCTTCCTTCGCCTTCTCTTTCTCCACAACTGGAGCTGCAGGAGGAGGAGAAGTCCCAGCAGTGATTACTCCATTCTCGTCTGCTCCTCCTTTCTCTTCAGCTGCTTTAACCACAATTGATCTTAAGAAATATGATCCAATCGCCAAAGCTGGTGTAACCAATACATTTCGTCTTCCTGTTTTATCTGGAATTTTTTCAACATTCTTTTCATCAGAATGTTTACAAGAACGAATTCTTAGATTGGTTTTTGGATGTTTAGAATGAGGAGAAACTGTTCTGAAAATTGGTCTCTCGGCATTGAATTGTTTAATTTTTCGATGGTGTTGAGTGTAAGATAAGACTGTTTTTGAGTCTAAAGTTTTCATTTCTGAGAACTCAAGAAACAAAACAGTTCTCTCTTTGAACTCACTACTCCATGGAGAGAAAAGAAAGAATGAGGAAACGGGTCTGTTTGTTTAAGTACGAGTTTTGGGTTAGTTTGACTGCGACTGTTGAAATGAGTGTTGGAGATATGTGAGGAGCTGAGAATTTGAGGTTGTAGATCCCATCTCATCCACAAGTGACAGCATATTCATACGTGGAAGATTTGGACTTGTAGTACAGAAAAAATTGAAGATGCTTTTACTTTTGTATTTCTGAGATTGTAATCCATTGAGAAACCACGTGGTTGGAAGTAATTTATGAACATGTTGCTATCGGATGCATCTCAAGGCCGACGTCCTACGGAGTATGGACCTATGGAATTTGTGAACATGTTGCCATCGGATGTAATCTCAAGGCCGACGTCCTATGGAGCATAAAATAGCCTGGCGTTTTTAGAAGCCACCAAAAATGATTTAGGAGCCAACAATAAAACAAAAAAAAGTCACCCAAATGTAATTGTAGCCAGCTCTTATCCTATTTTTTCGTAATGGCCAAATTGTCCTTACATAATCGGTAGATAATATATTATTTTTATCCTCTGAATGCATTCGGTAGACAAAATAAGAAGTATGTGTCCGAATGTAGTGTTGGCCCCTAAATCCTTTTTTGTGGCCCCTAAAAACGGCAGTCTAATTTAATCCAAATCTATAAAATTGGGGTTATTGTTCTCCAAATTTCTAAAATGATAAAGTAGGGATTTTTGGGCCACTCTATATTCGTAGGTTCGAGTAACAATATAAATCTTCGAATATAGTAGTGCCAAGGCTCTATATGCCGAGACTCATGGTGGTTCCAAAGCCCTATATGCCAAGGCTCATGGCGGTTCTCATTTGGGAGCCAACAAATATTCGGAGGTCAAATGAATTACTTATCTCCCGATTATGACTAGTACAAAATTTCGAAATTTTGAGTTTTTTTCCAAAATCTAATTTTTGGGCCACTCTATATTCGGAGGTTCGAGTAACAATATAAACCTCCGAATATAGTAGTGTCAGGGCTCTATATGCCGAGGCTCATGGTGGTTCCAAAGCCCTATATGCCAAGGCTCATGGTGGTTCTCATTTGGGAGCCAACAAATATTCGGAGGTCAAATGAACACAATTTACTATCGAATGTATATTGGCCCCAAAATGAGATTTTGCCAAAATCCTAAAATTTTCGAACTTTGATACTACCATAATCAGTAGTAAACTGTGTTAATAAGTGATGCTTATTATCTACCGATTGTGTTCATGGACCCAAATTCAAAATTTCAAAACTTAATAAAATTTTGAAATTTTCTACGTTCACAATCGGTTGTTAATGGTGTTCGTTATCTACCGATTGTGCTTAATTTTTAGTGCAGAAAAATTGAATTTTTTGAATCAAGAATAATCGGTAGATAAAAATCTATATTATCTACCGATTATGGATGATGTTCTTGGAATTACACTAGCAGAAACATAATCGGTAGATAACTATCTATTTTACCTACCGATTATGGTTGATGTTATCTACCGATTATGTTTCTGCTAGTGTAATTCCAAGAACATCATCCATAATCGGTAGATAATATAGATTTTTATCTACCGATTATGGTAGAACCAAAATTCGCGAAGGAAAAAAAAATTGGCTAACAATAACTAAATGTAAAGTAACTACCGAATTCATGTTTAGCTACCAATTATTGAAGGGAAATTTTTCCATTACGAAAAAAATAGGATAAGGGGTGACTCAATTTAGGTTTGAGTGACCCTATTTTGTTTTATTGTTGGCCCCTAAATCCTTTGGAGTGGCCCCTAAAAACGCCATGTAAAATAGTTAGGGTGTTTTCTTAGCAAAAAAAATAATATAAAAAAAATGAGAAAATGCACAATTTACATTTATGCTAGAAATACTTGGCACTTGGTAGCGCGCCCATGCCCGAATGTGGATATTGTAGCTATTGAAAATCTTGATAGTTTTTTTTTTTTTTTTAAGCAAAGGCTCTCAAAAGAGCTAATGGTCCTCCAGTACTGTTGGAAGGATCCAAACAGGGGGTGTAGACCAGTACATGGAGAGATTGTTTAGCTTAGCCCAACTAGCAAGCTCATGAGCGACAGAATTACAAGACCTAGGTTGGAAAATAAAAATACAAGCACTAAGTTTAGAAGAAAAGAATAAAATGTCTTTAAAGATAGCATCCGTCCTAGGATCACCCTAAAAATTTCCAGCTGAAAACTTGTCAATGAGAGATTTTGTTCCACAACTTTCTTCAGAACTGCCCAAATGGCTCTAGCTTCCGCTTCTTCAGCAGAGGCAACATCAAACACCAAGGAGGCACAAAAGGTAGCTTTCTTAGAGAAGTCACGCATCACATATCCTGCACCATTATCAAAGGAACCATCAGTGTTACATTTAATTCATCCAAAGGGAGGGGGCATCCAGTGGTCACACAAACTGACATAAAGACTAGAAACAGCTAGCACACTAGAAGAAGTAGACCTCCTAGTAAGGAGCAAGGATTTAGCTCTAGAGATAACAGTAAATAAGTTTTCGTTTGTTTTCTGGAAAACAAGGTTATTTCTACTAGTCCATACGGACCAAAGGATAGCCACAAAGAGACATTGGTTTTCATCAGAGAGCCTAGAAATAGGATCAACAAGCCAGAAAATCAGCCAATATGTGAAAGATTTGTTCTGAAAAAACTGGGTGTTAATATTGAAATCAGATAAAAACCAAACCCTGCTAGCAAAAGAGCAATTAACCAGAGCATGCATAATAGTTTCAAGAGGATCAGAGCATCTAGAGCAATCAACACAGTTCATAGGTATTCTAGTTTGGAGGACCACCCTACTAGGTAAATCATTTCTAGCAGCTCTCCATAGAAAGACTTGAATTTTGTAGGGTACTTTGACTTTCCAAATACACTTCCATAGATTTTTACAAGGGGAGGGCCTAAGGCCTCTGAGCCCTAAGTAGGCAGACTTTGAAGAAAATTTTCCAGTCTTAGAAAGTTCCCAAGCCCTCCTATCAGGAGTGCAAAGCTGGCTTAAGGGAATGGTGATAATCTTCTGGACAGAAGCATCATAAAAATGGGTGGTAAGTCTTGGTACATCCCAAGACCTAGATATGGGGTTAATAAAATAAGCAACTTTGATACTTGGATCAGGAGGAACTAGTGGGTTGGGTGTGGCAGATCCCATGCTGGGAATCCACTTGTCACACCATGGGTCAATGAATTGACCATCCCCAACAATCCAAGAAATAAAGGGTTTAATGAGCTCTTTTATGGCATGGAGGCATTTCCAAGTCCAAGAGCAATTAGCAGAACACTTAGCATTTAGAAAATCAGTATTGGGAAAATACTTAGCTTTCAAAACAGTAGCCAAAAGACAATTGGGATGTTCCAGAATTCTCCAGGCATTCCTAGCTAGCATAGCAAGGTTATTCAACTCTGCTTTCCTAAAACCCAGACCACCTTCACTCTTAGGGGAACATAAGATATCCCAACCTAGAAGATGAAGTTTCCTGTCTTTAGGGTCTAGAGTCTCTCCCTACCAGAATTTGCAAAGATGAGAGTCCATCTTCCTACACAGATGTTTAGGGATAAGGAAAGATCCCATCTGGAATAGGGGAATAGCTTGACCAATATGCTTAATCAGGGTAGTCCTGGCAGCCTGAGATAAGAGCTTGTGGAGCCAGATAGAGATCCTGGCATCCACAGCTTGGAGAATTCCCATGTGGGTTTGTATTTTAGAAGCTTGGAAAACAGTAGGGGTACCAAGGTATTTTTCCCTCAGATTTCTGCTCTGAATATCTAGGATATTAGCAAGAGTAGCTTTCCTGTGCTCAGGAATTTTCCTACCAAACAAAATACCATATTTCTCAAAATTTATTTCTTGTCCTGAAGCTAAACAGTATTTTTGAAGATAGTCCTTGATGACATTAAAAAAAAATCAGTAGCTTTTGAAAATAACAAAGAATCATCAGCAAATAGTAGATGTGTCATCTCTGGAGAATTTTTGCAAACTTTAATACCTTCTAACACACCTTTACTCTGAAGGATATCTATATAAGAAGATAGAGCTTCAGAGCAAAGGATGTAGAGGTAGGGAGAAAGAGGGTCTCCCTGTCTCAGGCCTCTTTCAGGCTTAAAATAACCAGTAGAACTACCATTCAGGAGGACAGAATAAGAGACAGTTGAAACACATTGATTTATTAGTTTAACCTAATGTTCTGACATACCCATGTTAGTTAAGACTTTCTCTAGAAAATCCCACTCTAGCTTATCATAGGCTTTAGACATGTCCAGTTTAATGGCAACAATGCCTTCAACCTTGTCACAATGGTTAACAGCATAAATGACCTCATTAGCTAGTAAGATGTTATCAGAGATGCTTCTTTTTGGTACAAAATCACTTTGGTTTTGATAAATGACTTTATCCATGAAAGGCTTAAGTCTGTTAGCCAAAGTTTTAGACAAGATTTTATAGATAAAATTGCAAAGACCAATTGGTCTATACTGGGTAACCAACTCAGCTAAAGGGACCTCAGGTATGAGAGCAATGTTGGTATGATTAAACACTTAAGTAATATTACCAGTTCTAAAGCAAGTCTGAGTCATATCAACAACAGCATCTCCCACTATGTCCCAATGTTTTTGGTAGAACAGACCAGTAAACCCATCTGGTCTAGGAGCCTTTTCCCCCCCATTTGGAAAACAACAAACTTAATCTCCTCTGGGTGAGAGGAAAATTTAGGGAAGCATTATCCTCCTCAGAGAACTTAATAGGGTAATCAGCAAGGATATCATCTTGGAAAGATTTTGGTTGAGAAGAGTAAAGAGTTTTGAAATAATCTATGAAAGAGTTTCCAATACTATCTCTATCAGTAATAATATCATTATGAGAGTTCTTTATCCAACTAATGGCATTTCTTATTCTTCTAAAGAGAGTTACTCTGTGAAAATATGGTGAATTTCTGTCACCTTCCAAGAGCTAGACTTCTCTAGATTTGTCCTTCCAGTATAACTCCTCTAGATTGTATAGAAATTCCAATCTAGCTTTGAGTCTGGAAGTATTAGTAGTATCAGTAGGGTGATTGGTCTGAAGATCAACTAGCTCCTTCCTGACATTAGAAATATTAGTTTGAATATTTCCAAAGGAGGACTTATTCCATTCTCTTAGGCATTTCTTAGTGTTTAAAAGTTTAGCTTTAATATTATAGGAAGGAGATCCTACCACATTAACAGACCAAGAGTTGGCTATAATATCTCTACAGGTAGGATCCTCTATCCACATAGCCATAAAATGAAAGGGTGTAGGCATACAAACATCCTCATAGTTGAAACCTTTATGCATGGGACAATGATCGGAAGAATCACTAGGGAGGTTATTGACACATAGTTTAGGACAAAGATCTTCAACAGTTTGGTTAATAAGACATCTATCAAGCCTTTCAAGTATTAAGTCAGGCCCTTGCTGCATGTTAGACCAAGTAAACCTTGGACCAGAAAATCCAGGGTCATGCAAGTTGAAAACTGAACAAAATTGTCTAAGATTCTCAAAATCAGGGTCATCAACTTCTAAACCACCATTTTTATCTTCATTGCTTAAAAGGGCATTAAAATCTCCAATGACAAACACAGGTTCATCCATTGGGGAAATAACTAGGTTGCATTATTCTTCCCAAAAATCATTCCTCAGACTACTATTAGGTTCACCATACATAAAATAAATGTGACAAGTTTTAGAGTGAATGATGTCAGTAGAAGTAACATAGATGCCCCTTTGACTAGAAGATGTGACATTTAGGTGAATTTCTTTTTTCCAAGCAAGAGAAAGACCTCCACTTCTACCAATACTGGGCACATTGAAAGTGCAAGGATACCCCATGTTTCTAAGTTTTCTAGCTGCCATATCTTTATTCATTTTTGTTTCAGATAAGAAAATAATCAGGGTTGATATTCTTGCATAATAGACTAAGCTACTTGTTAGAAGTTTTTTTTCCAAACCCCCTAAGGTTCCAGGCAATATAATTCACATTATTAACAGGGGTAGGGCTCATGGTGGTTGGTTCACACACAGATATGGGAGAAATATGAGGAAGGTTTACCTGAGATGGTTGATCAGATCCACCATTAAGTAAAGCATTAGTAATACCACCACTTTGAAAAGCCATTTGGGAAGAATCCAGACTAGAAGTAGCATCATTGAGGTGAGAATTATTGAATACATCAGTATTGCTTGGAGAACCAGAAGCAGGAACATTGTAATTACCAAAGGAATTGAAGAGAGGTTGGGTATTGAAAGAACAGGTGGAGAGATCCATGTCTGGTAGATCTCCCAAATTGGTGATTGGGGGGCAGAGTTGAGCATAATTAGGCTCAGGTTGAGGATTTTCTTCAGTTGTTGCTACAGGGTTAATGGAGTTGGAATTAGCTCGAGTACGTTTGCGTAACTCAGCTTTGGGGATGATCTTCCTTTTAAGGTTAGCTAAAGCTTCTTGATCAGAATTATTTTCAGCTCCTCTAGTGACAATAGAGTTGGGATTTGGGAAAGTAGCCGTTTTAAACCACCTTGACGAGTTGGTGGTTCGGATCGGGCCATTTTGGTTTAACTCAGTACCAGTAATAGAAGCAGCTACAGAGACCTTTTGAGTAGTAGTTTGTTTGAAGATCAATGGTAAAACATTTGCTATTGAAGTAGTATGTTGTTGAACTGGACCAACATCAAAGATTTTCAGAGATGAAGATCTATTAATGAACGGACCCATTTGGAACACGTTAGAGAAACTTTTTTGGATGGAATTACCCAATTGTTGATCCACTTCCTCAGCCTTACCCTTAAAAGTAACTTTGGAGTCAGAGGGTAACACCTGAGTATCTGGGATGATGACCGATGAAATAGAGGAAGTATCAGCTTCAGCAGCAGGGGTGGCTTCCATTTGAGCAATAATTGGTGATAACATTAACTTGGAGACTGTTGGTAGAGTATAGTTACTGCATGGAGCCTTGAGTTCTATAATTTTCTTTTGTTTCTTCTTCCAAGATGGGCAGTTTTGATCCTTATGATCAAGAACACGGCAAGAGGTACAAAAATACCTTGGAACTCTGATGTGTCTACATTCAATCAAGAATGGTTCTCTTCTTCCACTTATGAAAAGAGGGATGCCAGTTGGAAGGGATTTTTGAACAGAAACCTTGATATAGACCTTAAAATTCTTCATGAGAGGGTATTTTCCAAAGGAATTTTGGGCTTCCACTAATTCTCCCATCTCCATAGTGAGTATTTTGAAGTCATTAAACTCAGTGCATTCGTTTGGAATGTTGCATAAGATGAACCACATAATTTCTTCATCAAAGGAAAGTTGATTATGGATTGGCCAACCTTCAGTAGGAACCACTTTTAACACAGCCAGATAATCGCAAACAAACCAAGGTTTTTTAGATCTTATCCTGTTGAAATCTTCTTCAGATAGAAAACGAATAAGAACTTTGTTCCTTTGGCCATTTCAAGCAGATATTGTAGGGTGTTGAGCAAGAGGCCAATTGTTACAGATGTAGTATCTAATAGAAGCGTTAGGAATCAGTGTTTCACAGCATATGTAACCCACAATAAACCATTTCCAGTTAGAATCAGCTTCAGAAAGAATGACTTTTTTGTCTATGAATACAAGATTAGCAAGAGAAGATGGTAAGGTAAGTTTCTCAGACATTTGTATAGAAAGGTTTTGGATATCTTGGTTCAAAGCTTGATCTTGCTTAGGGGTTTGAGAAGAATTCATCATAAAGAAGAGATGGATATGAAAGATTATATGTTGATGTAAAGTGTTTATTTGGATAGTCAGGATAAAATATAGTTTCAGGGAGATGATACCATGGTACTTTCTGAACTGATATTGACACCATATAGAGTATTGACAGATGACATAATACTTTTTTGTTTGGTTATAGTTACCAACCTTAAAAAGGAAAGGTGATTCTTGGTGACTCTGATTTAGGGGAAATTCAGTAGAGGATTGGTGTAATGTAGTTGTAGCACGATTACAAATGTTGTTTTGGGGAAGATTGTTGTTACAAGGTATGTCGTTCTCATATCTGGGAAGCACAGGTTGGTTTGGAGCAAATTGTTTTATGAGAGAGATGTAGATAAAGACCACTTGTGGACAAATCCAATAATGGATCGATATTCTTTTTGATATAAAAAAATGTGGGTTTGCAAAATGTAAAGGGAATATCCAAGACATTTATCAGTTTTGGAAGTATTTGGGTGGGGGGAAAAGACAGTGGTTATAATGATAGAAATTTGGAGGGAATTTTTGAATTGTGGGGGATAGGGATGAGTATGGTTGTCTTTGGTAGTATTAGCACTACTTTTGCCAAGGGTTCGCCAAGCCGCAATGATTCCTCTCATCTGATGCTGCTTTAAACTAGTCTGCGTTAAAAATAAAGTAGTTTTAATTAGACCCCAAATGAGAAACACAAAGTAAGAGGACCTACCAAGACAACACTTAATCGTAGTTCGGTTAGGTGGAGGGATAGTGAAGATGGCTAGGTGTTGAAAGTTGGGGTCAATAGGATAATTACGGATCTTAGGGGGAAGGATGCACGCATGAAATTGCATGGGCGAAGAGAACGAAGATATTTGACGATTAACCTACTGCCATAAATGACAATTAATGATAGAAGTTACACCTTTAAAAGATGGGTTTTGAAAGTGATTAAGAAACTCATTAGTTTTTTTACTGGAAAGGGAAAGGTTTGGGTAGAGATTGAGAGATGGCAAACTCCGGCAGTTCTGTTCCCGTAATCCCCTCTCCATCAGATCTTTACAATCAGGTAACATCACTGTTAAACAATTTAAGAACTGAGGAGTTACAACAGTTAAAGATTGATGTTCAGGTCGAATTGGAACGTCGTGAAGAGGTTCAACAACGCTAGAGGGAAGTGGAATATCGCAAGCAAAGAGATGCACGACGGAAGGAAAGGATGTATGTTGAATGGGTACCTCAATATTTGAAAAGACGAGAGAGAAAGTATAGTGAATGGGAGGAAAAGCAGGAGGAGGAGGCTGAATAGAAGGCCAAGGGACCACGATATGGGAGCGAAATTGATAGAGATACTGACTCATCTGATGGATTTTATGCTGATGGAAAGGGTGGAGAAGAAATGGGAACTAGCGACTTAGATTATGATTATGGGGTTAGTAGTGAGGAGATGGCTGTAGAGCGACTTGAGTATGACGATGAGCATCTAAGGGATCGATTTGAAAGAGAGATTAATAGTCCCAAAAAGTAGTCTCGGACCATGAATGAAGGGGAGAAGTTTCCATTAAGTGTGAGTGCCCGAGTTCCTTATTCAGATGAAGAGTCATATTCCAGTGGTACATCTCCAACGCCATCAAGCAGCGAAGATAGTGAAAGGTGAACGGAGGGAGGGTAGCAAGCCGTGTGGTGGATGCCACAAAGTTACCAAGAGGAGCCAAATTTTTTGGTTGTTTGAAAATCTTGAAAATGATTAGCAAATTTTTTGTGAAAATACACCTCTGGTGATTTCCTTGACTACCCAACTTCTTGAATCTAAGGTTGCAGGTGATGGACAGTTTCTTGCTATTTGTTTTTCTCTTTTCACAGTTGGATATTTTGTTATGGTGTTTAGGTTTCAGGTCTTATGAAAGATTTGAAGCATACTTGGAATAGGTAGTGGTAATGGGGTATGTGTTGAAAGATTGTTGTTTTACAGTTTTAGTGGTGTTTATGTAAATAGGTTGTTGTTGATGAACTGTTTGTTGGGTCTTGGGTTCTTGATTTGTAATGGTGCTGAACAAGATGTTATTGTGTCTGGGAATGTTTGTACTTAGAACACGATCTTTAGAAACGTTGTTGGATACTTTGTTTTTGCTATTTTCGATGCTCTGATAGAAATTGTTCTTAGTTTTGATGTTAATTGAAGTAACTTGTTGTTCTTCTCTGGTAATGGACTTGATTAAATAACTCAATAGACTGCAGAGAATGTAGTTGGCAATAAGTAGAGCAAGATAAATGGTGTACAAACTTGTCTCTTCTATAAACATTAAAGCAAGAACACAGTTGGGAAAGAAGTTGAGTTAAGAGGCCGATTTGCAGAGCAAAAAAAATAAGCTTGATAGTTACCCTAATCATCAGTGATGGAGATGGGGTGGCTGAGTGGTGCTTCAGTCCATCCCAAACCGTATAAAACCTCATCTGGACTGTACTAATTGTCAAGAAAAAATAAAATAGCCCAGGTAGAATTTTAAATTAGCCCATTAGGAACTAAAACGCATTCTTCGCTCCGTAGATATCTTTTGAGGAATGAAAATATAGCGCATTAGTTGATGATCAAAAGTAAAAGGGTTTCAAGTTTTACATCAAGAGACAATAAGATCAGTTGATATTGGGAACCTAATTAACAAAATATTAAACAGAAATGAGAACATATAAAATTTAGGCTTGAAAATCCTTTCGGCCAAGGCAAATTCTAAGAAAGCTTTTGTACAACTTTGCTACATAATTTTCATCATGCTGCAGATAAACTTCATTGCAAATGGAAAATCCAAAAAATTCAAACTGATAACCCCTTTACTTAAAGACTCCGTAATTCATTAAAACTGTATCTTCATCTCCTGATTCATTTGGTGCAAGTATTTCTTGTCAATTCGTCATATAAGAGCTTAATTATAATCTTCCTCTATTATTATTTTTGTGTTCTCATTAACATTGGTATTCATGCTTTCCCATGTGGCAACCATATTCAACATGTAAGCCTATCCAGGCTCGGTGAGCCGACACACGAAAGCCTATCATGTTTTTCTACTTCAGTTCGGAAGGCGTATGCTCGTTGGGATTAATTGGATTTTATAGAAGGGTCTTTTAGCTTACCTGCTAAATAAATTAGTAATATAAATTTCTCCCATAAACTTTTCTCTACTCTTCATCTTTCCATTGAGTTGTTGATAGTCAATTAGTCATATGTTACGTATGTTCATGTTAGTCGATTTATTTACGTAGTCGTCTACTGTGTTGAACTTCAACTCCCATAGATTAACTTAAGATCAAAATTATCAATTGGGAAGGATATTGGGTATATATCTTTAAGTTTTTGAGGTAATTGTGATTAATGAATCGACGTCAAGTGCAACTAGGTATAACAGAAACATTTTTCTTCAACCTTAATTTGATTCAATGCGCGATACTTCTAAGGGAAAGATAGTGTAGTGTCTTGATAACGTCAGGTATTTTATCACATTTGTATTTGTCTCATTGCGACGAACGAAATTGAGTGTCAATGAAAAAAAAAAAAAACCTACCCGGACCTAATTTCCTGGTGCCGTCGCTGCTAACCATAATCTAATGGCCACGAGTCTAAGTACAAGGCATAAAAATATTTTATGCTAGTACGAAAACAGAGGTTTATGTGGTTCTGTATTAAAGCTTACGTCTGGGGGAGATGGATTGATTTTTATGATGATTTGGGATTTTATAAGTGGTGGCTTTGGTCTCAAGAACAAGGTGAATTAGGTGAGTAACATACGTAAAGGTAATTCTACCTTGTTTTCTTGAGTACGTAGTTTCTTACCCTTATTATAGAAAACAAGCTCTTATTCATAGTCTAAGGTATTTGATGAGTTTAGTCTGCTACAACACAACACAATGATAATGAAACAAGTATCCATGTGTTTAATCAAAGGATAAGAAATTTTATCTTTGGAAGTACTCCTTTCATTTCAAAATGATAGGCTTGTATCATGTATAAATTACACATAAAGCAAGCCTATCTTTTTTAAATTTAGGTATTATTAGTATAATTATCTTCTGGAATTTTGTGGGTTCATGTGCTTAAATATCCCAATAATATTCAACAATAAACCCTTATGTTAGTGTAATACTGTTTAGTGGTAGCATTCGCTGAATGGAATATAAGTAATGATTTGACTTAACAAATATCGAGGTCTGATGGGTACACTTGACTGAGTTGTGCGAAAAAATCCAGGGATAGGTGACCTCTTAGGAAGCTACTGCTGGATTACCGCAGCGATGCTCGTAGAAAACCCCATATTGTCGGATGATCGCAATGGATAAGTGGGCACATTATCGGTGGAAGATCGGATTATTACAATCGGTATCAGATCCCGCGACGGGTCACCTGTCGAGGGTGAGAGAGTACACTGGACATGTTGAGCCATATACTGGTTTTATGAGGGGAAGGGAACGTCAAAGATCTAGGACTGCTCCAATTTAAGGTGGTGGTAACGTTCATTGAATGAAATATAAGTAATGGTATGACCTTTACAAATACTGAGGCCTGATGGGTACAATTGACTGAGTTGTGAGAATAAATTTCTCAGTTAAGCGAGCGTGCTCAGTCGAGAATAATCATGAGATGGGTGACCTCCCGGGAAGCTAATGTCGGATAACCGAAAGTAATGCAAATAAAAATCCCACATTGTTGGATAACCGCAGTTGGCAAGTGGGAACAATATCGGTGATATGTAATTCAATAATTTACCCAATCTAAAACTCCTTGATAAAGATCAATCACAATCACGATTACCGAAATAACCAATCTTAATTCTACAAGTGAAGTTTGTAATACAAGAAACTTGTCTATCTCACGAGCTTTACGTAAATCGAAGATAAACTACTTGTTTTCCCCAGATGATTAAATCAAGAAGATAATCACGTCGAGATCAGAAACACAAAATAACATCAAGAGAACCGGGTTCGCCAACCCTATAAGACTACCAAACTCAATTAACAACGGTTTGTGAACCAAATTCGCCAACTGCTTGCCTATTATACAAACTATGAAATTCAGTTCACCACCGTTCGTGAACTGTATCCAACTAAACTTGCGATTTGAGAACTGGTTTTCCAACCCTCCTGTATTTCTGAAACTCATATATCTATGGTTTCCGAACTGGTTCGCTAACCTACCCTAAGTAGAAATATCAGAAGTTCATATTTCTCTCTTATGATGTTTGAAACATTCCCATGTGATAAAATCATTTGCATGGGCAATTTATAATTTTTAATTGTTAAGGACCGTTGAACATCTTTGCTTAGAATCATACTTTGAGATGTTTCAACAAGACAAGCTTGACTTGAAACTTCTTGTTTATAAATATACTAGAAGTCATATGATATAGTCTCAACAGATATAATGGTAAGATAGTGAGAAAAATATAATGGTTCAGTCTTCACATACCTGATACAGAAGTTCTCCAAATGTCTTCGTCGATCTTCAGTCTTCAAGGGTGATCTCTGATACTCAACTACAAATTCTAACCTAGTCAAAGACTTGACTTAGTAGACTATAAATCAAGATATAGTTTTGATCAACTAATATTAGCAAAAAGCTTGAGACAATAAAACTTGTGGGTTCAACAGAGCAATGTTCTCAGCTTCTGGTATCCAAACAAGTTTTGCTTCTGACTTCAGATCCTGATATCTAAATAGGCTAAGGAGCACGATTGAATATGGATTAATCGGAGGGTTTATTTGGTCTCACATATATTCCGGTCTGAAGTCTGATAGTAGGCTAGATCCCAGGTTTCCTCGTTAATTTTTTTTAAGGTGTCTTGTGTTATTTCTTTTCCACGATATATTGTTTCATCTGTATAATTGAAGTCTCTGGTGGGTTCCACAATTCCCAGAGTTAAGGTATTCCCTATTATGAGACTACTCAGATCAATTAGTTGATTATCTTTCGTCGGCCAACCTTCGCATGTTGGGATCCCAAGTCTCTAATTGTCATGGTTCTGTAGCAACGGAAAGAGCGATCACGAGGAAAAGCCTTTCTGTCAAATTATTAGTTTCACTTCATTCTTTAACTGCTATTGGAGAGAGATATCACAAGTAGTACTTTAATCAACCTAAATAGTTTTTAGCTCGATATAGTAAAGATCTTAAAAGACTTGTTCTTATAGAATCCGCGTTTTGGAATATAGATTACAAGATCTTATCTTGTTGGTATTCAGATCTTGAAGGTTCGGGTACATACTAGGTTGACCTTGATATACACACAAGATCAAGGGTCGTATTATTAGGGATATTGACGTATTGATTGTACAAGTATTGTTCGCATAGGTTCACAAAGGAAAAAGTTGATGGCGTACTAGGCGCCCTCTCATTTTCTGTTACCTTTAGGAATAGTTTGGGGGTTGAATATTTGAGATAGTTGTTGATGGTTTTCGTAGGCACGACAAATCAAATCACTTATTTTATACAATACTAGCAATTAATATAGTGGTATCAAAGATCTTTCCCACGATAAGTAGTGAATTGGGATGTTATTCAGATTACTAAAATAATCACAGATTTAAAAAAAAAACATGAAAGGGATTGGTTGACTTATCAAAACGACAATAAGAAAAAAGATGACTAGGGACCTTTATCGTTGCTAATAATCATCTAACTAGCATATTCATATATCTCTTGTTAATCACATATTACCAACAACCGTAAGATAGCATCTAGTGCAGTGCTATCCCTTAAACTTTTAATATCACCGACATGGAAGCGCTTGAAAAATGGTTTCTATCATCCTGAAGCACCAAAAACTAGCACAATCATGGTATAACTCATTTTAATGTTTTACGTTTTATAAATTTAGGTTTTACTAACATCAAATCTTTTGGCACAAGGTCTTGGTTACTAGACAATTGACTGATAATATGGATCTTCAATTCTCGATTAATGTTAGGTTAATTATCATATTAATTTAGCGTGCACTCTAAAGAATTTGACAATCAAACATATTTTTTCTAATTAATAGAAACAAATGACAACATATGAAGAACTCAAAATATAATTACATACCAGTTTGAATCATGTGTAAACATTGATATCATCCTTAGTCAACAAAGGAATTAGTTATTCATGGATACAAATAAATAAAAATAAAAATAAATAGTAGGTTAACATGGTCCCCCTTTAAGGTGAAAATCTTATTCTCTTGTGCTAGCTTTTATTCTTGTCTCCTATTGACGTAAAGCATGTATATATTCTTATAAGTGTCTCTTGAATATTTCCTAAGTATGAAAGTTTATTTGTCTCAAATCTCGTATCACAAGCTCGCCAAAAATCAAAAAATAAGGCAAAATCAATCTCCTTGTTTTCTTCTCACGCAGCCCCATAGAAGACCCAACAACTAAATCCATGTTGGTTTCAGTGTTTTAATCATAGTTAACTTCTTTGTTTCTGTACCGAAATTGAGTGATTCTTGGCTCGTTGGAATCGTTTATTTTTCCTCTGCAGGGTTGGAGGTAGCGATTTATGGTACACTTTGTCCAGGTGAACTGAGAATATTGTTTTTCTTCCTTTCTCCACGTTGATCGCATATTCGCTCCACTTGGTCTTAGGTGCTTCCACACTTATAGTACTTCACTGCTTAAGCGCTTTGAAATCAATTTTTGTTGATTTTGAATAATATTTCCGACATGAGACATAAAGTATAAAACATGAGTAACACAAGGTAAAATGCAACAAATCTAACGAAATAGGTATAAACTCGGTACTACAAATATGTACAACACTTATCAGTTGATAATACATATGACATCATTTTGGATCTCAATTGAATCTTTGAGGTGGTTGTTGATATGGTTCATGGCGATGTTATGCATCTCGACTAGTTTCGCCTTTTAAACTCACTATAGTTTAAAATCCCTTTTCTTTTTAAATATTTGTGCGAGCAGTTGGAGTTTCACCAAGACTAGCAATTAGCGATATCTTGAGCTTCAATCATCAACAATATTGGATCTTTGTTGGAATTTTCTCATTAGGTTTCTAAGTAATTTTCTCGTTAGTTTTTACACCATTACCTTCATTGGAAACATGGAATCAAGTCCTATTTTGATCTGAAATGTCACTTGGTACGATACAAGTGGAAGTAATCGAAACGAATAAAACACAATGAGAATCCAACTAAAAGCAATGATAAAAAAAATTCAATACAAGAGCAATTATTAAATAAGGTTTACAACCCAAATACTTTCAACATTTTATTTTTTTGAAATTCTTCTCTCTCTTTCTCCTTCCTAAAAAAAAAAAAAAACTTTAGCAGCCTTGCTTAGATTTGGTCCTTTTGGACCAGATCTGAGCAAGAATTCTTTTCTCTTTCAAAGTTTTTGGTAGTAGGTAATAAATAAGATGTTTTTACATCGTTTTAGGTGTCTTTTGACATATTTCTTCGTCGTTTTGGGCGATTTTTCTTTGTCGTTGTGGGGCGAGTTCTTCAAATTTTATTGGTTGGTTCACGTCTTGCTTATCTCGATTCAAAAACATCCACGGTTCATCACTACATCGCTTTCAATCAGCATCCGTGTTTGTGTGGATCCACAAATTCATGGGAAAATCACCCCTTTGTTTTAGGAACATCTCTTATCGAAGAAGACTACAATCTGATTAAATGATCGGAAATCATTTAAGAAGAAATTGAATATTTATTGCTCTTTCTCTTCGCGATCTACTTGTAATTGATGTCCTTATTTGAATTAGAGTCTTGATTATCTTGTATTTTGATGATTTTGTTATTTTTGTAAGCGAACATGTAATCACTGTTTTGATTTGAATGAATTGAAATATGTTGATTGTAAAAAAAAAAAAAAAAAACTTTTTGTTTTTTTTTTGCTAGGATAATTGAAACCCTCACGTAATCCAATTACCAGGTAAACTAATAATAATATTAATTATTAGAAATGGATTCCTTGAGCGAAAATTTGTTGTTTGGTTTAGATTTTTGAACAGTTCGGAAATGGGAATACACGATCTGAAATTGCCATTTCATCAACCTTAACTTTCTTGCATTTCAATGGATTCTAAAAAATGTAAACGAGTTCTAATTTGTCTTTTTCCCACTCGGAGAGTACTAAAAGATACAGAGAATAGTAGATTTAAGGAGCTTGTTGATAGGGATGGCAATGGGGCGGGCACCTTGAATCCCATGCCCTACCCCGTTCAAAAAAACAAAACCCATCCCCTACCCATTCCCCGTAAGAATGGGGTGGGGACGGATATGGGGAATCCCCGTAGGGGGTGGGTTTCCCATGAATTATCATAACATTACACTAAATATTTAAAATAATTATAATTTAAAATAATTATAATGGTCCAAACAACAATAATAATAACCTAATCATTGCATTCTAAAATTTTAAGTTTATAATACCAACTAAAACCGAAAAATAAAGCAAACAATTGATCCACAATTAAGTATTATGGTTTTTTAATCCTCATCATTAACCATCTTCCTCCATGTTAATCATCTCATCATGGTCTTCTTCATTATCTTCCCAAAAAGTTGCTCGTTCAGATTTTAATCCACCTACTGAAATATAAAGAAAATATATCACATAACACAATAAAAAAGTATTTAAACGATAATAAACAAAAGCGATATCAACATATTTTTATTGTAAAATCTAAACCCTAGATATAATAGGTTATAGTATGGGCCGGGTATGGGGTGGGGACCTTAAATCCCATCCCCACATCATTATTTTCGGGGATTCCCTGTACCCCGCCCCGTTCCTCGTTTATACGGGTAAAACCCTAACCCAGAGGGGCGGGTCCCCATGGGGATGGGTTTGGGTGGGGCAAATTGACATCCCTAGTTGTTGAGATTTACATCATAAGAGTGAAAAAACGATTAGATTTGTAAGGGTACAAAAGTCATTTGGCAGAAATTATCCTTGATTTGGAGAATTAGTTTATATTCCACTCTTCAAACAAGGGAGTCCAAAATGAAAATTGTGAGATAATCCAATTACCCTTGAATCCAATTCTGAGTTGGATAATACTGTTTGGGTCGCTATAGCCAGATTCCCATGTAATCCAATAACTTAGTCTTCAAAACCGTGAACCAAACACGATATAAAGTTAATTAGCAAGCCGCTCCGCAATATAAGAAAAATTGACACTTTAGTTTTACCTAGTTTAATTGGGGGCCAAGGATTTTAATTGGGGCCACACTAGATGACAAAATAGGTCTCCCAATAGCAATTTGGGTCACCCCTTATAAAAATATTTTTTTAAATGGCTAAAATGCCCCTAAGTGATTAGAGTTAAAATTTAATTAATTAATGATAATCTTACTTAATTAGAGTTTAACTCTATTTTTTTCGGATTGTTTGTCTGCAATTTTTAGTCCTATTTTTTTTTTCCCAGATCAGTATGAAAAGTCGTCAAGGTATTGAATTTTTTCATCGACAACCCTAAACAGTCGTTAACTTTAAGATCAGAAAATGATGACGACTCTTAATCGTCGACGATTCATTAATGGCGGAAATGTAAATGGCAGTTTAGAGTCGTCAAGAAAAATCAATTCCCTTACGACCCTTTGAAAGGGTCGTTATTCATTTTATCACTTAAAGGACGATCAGTAAGTGATCGTTAATGTTTTTGTAGTGTCGTTATACACAGTCGTTAGGCATTAAAAAGCGTCGTTAATGTACGACAGTTTAAAGTCGTCATATACATACTCAATTCCTTGACGACTCTAAACTGTCGTTAATGTCATACGAAGGGTCGTTTATTAGGGTCGTTAGTTGAAGAAATTTTTTTTATCAAGGGTAGAACAGTATATTTACAGTCGGATTAATATGCCCCGGAAAAAAATTGGGGTGTACATGGCCCCCAATTAATTTCCATGGCCCCCAATTAAACTAGGTAGTTTTACTCAACCTTAGAATTATCTCAAGCCTAAAGTATTTACTATAAATATCTAATACCTAACAAGAATAACTAACGTGGAAGGTTTTATGGACAATCTTATTTGTACATTATCTTACAAGATTTACACCACTTTTTAAATAGAGCCTAAACGCTAATGAATTTGAAGATAATATTTTGACGATATGTTCTTCTTATTAAACTCGGGATTCTTACGAAAAATGAGCACAGTTCGAAATACCAAACCTCACCATCTACCGATCTTAATTTCCATTGTTAATTTTCAAAGTAATAGACGATGGTGTTATACATCTCGTATTGTGCTCATTTTCGGTAGGATAATCGAGTTTATAAAAAGAACATATCACCAAAATTTATGAACTTCAAATTCATTGTCATTTGAGCTCTACGAAATAATTAATGTAAATCCTGTAAGATGGTGACATGGTGTACACATAAGGATGTCCATGGGTTCCTCCCTAATAACTAATATCTCCCCTCCTATTGAACTCCCTGCCTATAAGAAAATATGCCGATCATATAAGATTAGGAAACTAATGTTGACCGCGGTATTGTGTAATAGGGAACGTCACGCATTTAGATTGGTCAAAATTTACCTCAACAAGGTAATCCATGCAGATGATGCCGTTCATTGTTCTAACATATTTGTGAAGAGGAGGATCCACTCATGCATCTGTTTTTACATTATCTCACACTTTGGACGGTATTTTGTTTTATAAAATCTAAAGAGTAGCCAATTTGAATCTAAAATTTTGGGGATATGTTACTCTTAAAAAGGTTTACATACTTACTAAAAATAAGTACATTCTGAGACATATAACACCACTCATCTACAACTTTGAAAATCAACGAAATTTTAACCGTTGAAATTAAGATTGCTAGATCTTGAGATTTTGTATTTGGGAATGTACTCACTTTTTATAAGTATGCGAGGCTTTGCAAGAGAAAGTCCCGAAATGTTTACCTCAAATCCTTTACCGGTTTGGTTATATATACTATATAAAATTAATGTTCAAAATGTAAATAGTATGAGTGTAAAAGTGAGAGTGGATCCTCCCTTGGTGTTCATAGTCTGAGAGACAATGTGAGTTTATTAATCTATCTATCTAGGATATACTAGTAGAATATATCTGATTGAAACCAAGTGGACTAACACGGATGGATATACGACTCTTCATGGGGAAATGAAGGCTAAATTTGAACTTTGGACGTATACACTACCTGAAATTCCGCCTATTCTATCTCCGCCTATTTGATCACCAAACCAAGTGATGTAACTGACAGTTTAAAGAAGGTAAATGATCTCATAAATGAAAATAGAACGTGGGATATTGGTAACTTAAATGTATGTTTTGATCAAATAACAGTAGATAAGATTTTACAAATAAATATACCTACACACGAAGAAGAAGATACTGCCAAATGGAGCTTAAACAACCAAGGTAACTTTTCTGTCCACTCTCTATATAACTCTATCAATAGCACTGATAACTTGACCCCAGATTGGAAGAAAATATGGAATATGAATACAACACCTTCTATCAAAATGTTCACTTGGAAAGCGGCAATTTCTACTCTTCCAATCAGAATGAGAATTGCTGCAATTTTGCCGGAAACCAACAAAAATTGTAGCCTATGAAAAAATGGTGAAGAAACTATAAATCACCTTTTCCTTAAATGTAACTTCACAAAACAGGTTTGGCTGCATTTAAATCATGATTCAAACTATATCAGTGGCAATTGTAACACTTTCCATGAATGGTTAAACAGCTGGTTCGATGTAGGAAACAAAGATAGATGCATATTAGGTTGGCCGGAACTCAGTAGTTTAATTTCTTGGCATATTTGGAAAGCAAGGTGTGAGGCAACTTTTGAAAAAAAGACCAAAACAGTGAAAACACAACAAGACAAATAGTGGGATTTATAAACAGCTACATGCATGTGAACAACTCTTCTTATAATGTCATACATAATCTGTATTATAACCCTATGTATGATGAAGTACTCCAAATAATAAATAGAGAACCAGATAAGGAGATCACCTTCATGAGTTTGAGAATAAATATAGCACTATCAATGAACAATCCCATGACTTCTTCAGGTATTGGTCTCACTCTTATTGACTACACATGTGCTACAATTGAAGCTAGGGGATCATATGCAAACTGTACTATAAGAGAGCAACTAGAAGAAAAAGGTGCAGAAGCTGCCTTTCAATGGGCAACTGAATGGAGTGGTTATAGGTTTATCTTTAAAAGTGACTCAACACCAATTATAAAGCTGCTGATCAGAAGATAGGCAAATGCAAGAGAACGAAGATATAAAATTAGCAATGATTTCCAAGATCAAATAAATCCAGTGATAAACTTTAAAGTCAATGCTTTTGTATTAACTTCTAGATATAACATTAGGAAGGCTGCAGATATCTCCACATTCTATAACAAGAATGCCATACAAAACACATGGAAAGGAGAACCTCTTTTAGCTATTTTAAACAATTTATATTTAAGAAATTGCATTAATCTTGTAACTGTAAATGACCATCAGTTCTCTGAAGGTTACTCTGATCAATATATGGTATGAGGTTTAATCCTCTTTTGCGAAAAAAAATTGGGACATAATTATTTGTCAGTCAGTTGCTTAATTAACTAAAATACAAGTATGAACTATAAGGTGTCTGATCTAGATATTTAAAATACCTTAAATCAGGTCAGTGAAAAAAAAATTGGTCGAAAATATGGGTAAAATCTAAGCCTGCTCTGTACAAGATGTTAGGGTTATGACCAAAACGGCGTGAAGATATTATGCACACGTGAGAAATAATTGGGTGAAGAATCTATACACGCAAGTAAACCAGATAAATACCTTTTGAATGGAGGTTAACCACAGAATTTTGAGAGACTGAGAAGATTGAAGAAGAAGAGAGGTAGAAGAAAGATTATAGAAGAACTTGAGTTTGTATTAATTCTTGATATCTAACTTGGTTAAATTGGGGCCTAAATTTGACCCAGAATCGGGTTTTATATGTGTGTCGAGTAAACCGATTGTTGATGTGTAATGCTAGAATTGGGGTTTACATGTGTGTCGAGTAAACCGATTGTAATAGGCCCCAATTAATTGTCATAGGCCCCAATTTAGCAAGGTGTTTGTAGGTGAAAATAGTTTCTGTTGATTTCGGTAATTTCGAGTGTGTACGGGTGAGAAACAATTTAAACCCTAAACAATATACTGCAAGGGAGTACTTTAAGTTCGAGGGATCAATCTATACAAATCCATCTTAAACCAAGAAATGGCCGTTCCGGACTTGCTTCGGTCACAAAGTGGAGGAGAATGGGTTGGTTTTGGTGAGGGAAGCAAGGAAAGTGATGAGACAAGAATAGTTGATTCTGGAAGAGTAGTTGTGTTATTGTGACTTGTATCAGAAAAGTGGGAAGGCTAACAAGGTAAGCTAGCAAGCAAGTATTTTCTGAGTGTTGTATATTCCCAAATAAACTTGTTGTTCTGTGGAAATAGGTAAAACCTATTTATACAATTCGAAGTGAAACGTACTCTGGTCTCATTAAGGGATGGATAAATGGGTAAGAAAATGGGAGGAGGTGATAACCGCATGCATGGAATTGATTTTCCATAAAACCGTTAACGTATGGAATTGATTTTCCATAAAACCGTTAACGTATGGAATTGATGTTCCATAACGTTGTTAAGGCATGAAATTGATTGCTGAGCGTTTCACCATTGACTCCCTACATTTACTGTCCGCCTCACCCATATGACACTTCCTTATGACGGGCGTAGTGTACGCCGCACGTTGTAAACCGCCAAACCAATACCCAAAGAGTATCCCCCAGTTTGTGATATGTATTTGATGTCTCAAATATTTTTGTGGAAAACATGTGGAATGTCGTGGTTGCCTGTCAAGTCGAGCTTGGGATACTTGGTAGCTTGGTGACCTTCGAAGGTCGAGATCTTACATTTTAAGAGGCAAGGTAGTCGTTGATCGTCGCACGCTTTCGTTCGTTGGTAGCCCGCATGGGGAAGGCCAGCATGGTGGCGCGGCTAGATTGGCATGCCGTTGGCATAGCATGGTTTGGTGTGGCCAAACTTAGGTTTTCGGGCCAAAGGTTACCCTGTGTTGTCTGGTAACCTTGGATGGCTAGGATTTGCTCCTGGGGTTGAATGGCAACCGTTGATTGTTTCACACCTTCGTTTTGGTAGCCGTGTAGGGAAGGCCATCATGGTGGCGCAGCTAGGTTGGCATGGCATGGTTTGGCGTGGCTACTTAGGTTTTCGGGCCAAAATGTGTTGTCTGGTAACCTTGGATGGATAGGATTTTCTCCTGGGGTTGAAGGGAAACCGTTTATTGTTGCACTCCTTCGTTTTGGTAGCCGTGTAAGAAAGGCCAGCATGGTGGCGCGGCTAGATTGGCATGCCGTTGGCATGGTATGGTTTTGGCTTGGCATGTGGGGCCAAGGGTTGGCTAGGTGCGGTTTTGGCTTGGCATGTGGGGCCAAGGGTTTGCTATGGGCGCATGGCATGGCTAGCTTTGGCTAGGTACGGTTTTGGCTTGGCATGTGGGGCCAAGGGTTTGCCATGGGTAGCTTTGTCTAGGTAAGGTTTTGGCTTGGCATGTGGGGCCAAGGGTTTGCCATTGGTGTATGACATGGCTAGATTTGGCTAGGTGCGTGACCAAGCTAGGGTTTTTGGCCAAAGGTCGTTTGGTAACCTTAGACGGCCAGGATTTTCTCCTAGGATTGAAGGGAAACCGTTGATTGTTGCACGCCTTCATTTTGGTTTCCGCGTAGGGAATGCCAGCATGGTGGCGCGGCTAAGTTGGCATGGGGCCATGGCGAGGTGCGTTTGGCATGGCGCGGTAGGTGTGGCTGGCATGGTTTGCCGTTGGCACAGGGTGTGGCTAGCATGGTTGGAATGCTTTGGCGCGGTTAGTATGGCTGGCATGATTTTCCATTGGCATATGGGTGCGGCTAGCATGGTTGGCATGCTTTGGCGTGCATAGACAAATCCAAAGAGACATTAGTGTAGTGTGGCTGACACGGTTTGCCATTGGCACGCAAAATATAGCAATTCTCAAGAAGATGGCCTAAGAAGGTACAAGCATAGATTCCAGTTCATTTCTAAAGATGTGATTTTAGCTTCTAACTGATCCAAAAATGATGACTGTGAGGGTTGGGCACTGTCAAGATGTTCATTTTCACCCTGTGGTGGATGATACATGTTTGAATAGTTATTAGGGAGGTGCATGCAAACTCCTCTGGAATCAATCTGAGTTTAAGTAAATTGAATAGAGGCGAGGAAGCTGCATGAGCTTTGATACCCAAGGCCTCACCGCATTCCAAAGCGCATGATCACGCATTCAATTTACAGAAACCGTCATCAAGAAGTTAGAGAGTAAACTGACAATATTTTTCTAACGACTCTCCTACTAAGCTCGTTACCTTATAGGTCTCGTTTTATTTCAAATTTTAATGCTTAGGTTCACGTTAGGTATTGTTTTCCTAAGGCGGGCAAGAAGAGAACGGTGATGAAATCCGAACCCTTATCTTGTGGCCAGTCCTTGCCCTTTACTAGAAAAATAAAGCGGCCGTATTCAATTCCTCAACATATATGCAAACGAAGGAATACAAGAATTTCGCTAACAAGGGATTCGCAGTGTTTCGACAAACTTACCTCCGCTCCTGCATTTGGGGATGAACCGTTGTTGTTTCACATCGCCACGACTCATATGTCATGAACGAACCCGAGGGGACTAAAGTATTTCTCCAAAGCAGCATTAAATTAATCTAAAGATCAATATTTGCTAAGCATGAGTTGTAGCATAATCAACATAGAGATATTCTAACTACAATGGATACATGGCATACATTGTGAGAGCAAGATGTTGAAAAAACTTGGATTAAATTATATCTTTAAACAATTCTAAACTTTCAAGAACAAGATACAAGATATGAATACATACCAATGAGATTAGGGCTTCATCTAAACCCTAGTAAATGAAACTAGAACATGAAGAACATTACAACAAAACTTAAATTTGATAAACTAACAGTGTTTGGGTCTTGGGTTTTGGATCATGGGTTTTGGATCATGGGTTGTTTAATCCCATGAATTTGTAAACAAGTTGCCACTGGTCATGAGAGGGGTAACGCAACGCCAACTTTCTTCTCTTTTGTCTTCTCAATTCTTCCAAGCTTTATTTAGTACTTAAAAACACAAAATTAATTAATACAAATATTTATTCTTGAAAATGGTAAAAATGCCAAATTTGGGATAATATGCCAATGAAAAGGTGTATGAATATGCAATATTTGGCACTCATCAGTGTGGCTAGCATGGTTGGAATGCTTTGGCGCGGTTAGTATGACTGGCATGATTTTCCATTGGCATAGGGGTGCGGCTAGCATGGTTGGCATGCTTTGGCGCGGTTAGTGTGGCTGACACGGTTTGCCATTGGCACAGAGGTGTGACTAGCATGGTTGGCATGCTTTTGCGCGGTTAGTGTGGCTGGCATGGTTTGCCATTAGCACACGTGGGAATTAGGGTTTGGCTTGTCGTAACCCTAATTGAAAAAGATACCCCGGTATTTATTTACAGACACATTAAAGATTTCAATAAATGCGCCTAGTAAATGCTTATTACTTTAAATGTTGTGATGTCACTGTCTACTAGGGTTTAGGGTTTTACGATTTTAACCCTAGGCTAAAAACCACCATCAACATTAAGTCCCCTGCTTAGCTCGTAACAGGTGCCTTGTTGCGAGGTAGGCATATGATGGTGACAAATAAGGACGGAATCGAGACGTAAATTATTGCAAAGATGGCCAGGAAAATTCGACTAACCTTTTTGAGGGGTGAAGAGAATTTTGGCTTCCCGTGTTGGCAGACCTACGTAAGTTGTACTGGGGATGCAGACCGTGGAGTAGTGAGACGAAAGTTAACTGCTTGCTTTGGTCGTACATCTCTGAGGCAAAGGGGGGGCGGTCTTGGAAGACAAAGCAAGTGGCCGTTTTGGCTCGTGGGGCCAAGGGGTGGCGCGATCTTGGAAAGGCAAGCGCGCGTCGATGACTTGGCATGATAGGGATGCAGCAATGGAATGGGCGGCTTGTCCTGGTGTGGCCATGGAAAGGCGGGACATACACGAACATCTAGGCGTGGTGGGGCCGCGAAAATAGAGCGGATGGCTTAGTGTGTAGGGCCAAGGCATGGCGTGAGCGGTCTTGGTCATGGAAATTGGCCTTTGGGGGACCGGTTTCCTTTTTTCCTTTCTTGGCTCAAAATAGGAAATCCTTTACTTGTTCAAACTCCCACGTACCATGTATATATAAAAGGAGGGTCGGCCTCTATTTTTCTTCACGCCTATTTATTAATCTCAACCGTGTGGTAGCAGTAAAGCAGTACGGACGAACAAATCCCAGGTATGCCTTCCAACACTTCTTCTTGGACTTGTTTTTCTCTTTTCTTTTGTGTTGGTGTAAACCCTAGTCGTAGGCGTACCATTTCATGGCCTTGTAGGAAATATTGGTGTGAATCCTAGCCGTATGCATGTTTTGTGCGAGCTCATAGTAGTACTTAGGCATGAATACCATAGTAATGTTGATCGTCTCAACTCACTGTGTAAAGTAAGCGCGCAATTTCCATCCTTTCCATGAAAACCTAGTTTTTAGGGTTTGCTCCTTGTTTTTGTGTGGCCGTGTGTATGCTTCCCATCATGGGGTGCACCTACTCGGTTGGACAAGAATTTTATGCTGCATGGTACGGCCTTGAAATAGACTGGCTTGCGTCTTGAGTGAAAATAATTTCCATGCACTTTCTGTAATAATTTCTCTTTGTATTGTTCCATCGTAGTTGTTTGGAAGGTAAAAGTAGCATAAGAGAATCTTCATTATGATGTCACTTGAGGAAAGTTCTGATGTACCGAAAGATGTTTGCAATTCCGAACCAAACGTAGATGATGAATTCTTCACCATATCGGCCACGATTAGGAGAAACCATCCCAACTATGTGCCGATTCTTCTGACCGTCTCGGAAAGTGAGGGAGAAGGCCGGTCGGTTCATCCAGGAGGCGCAGTAAGGTTTTGCCTTCAGAGGAAAGAATATCATGCCTCTCTTATTAACTTTAAAATCTCTGTGAGTCTGTTGCGTTCCTTTGAGAAATGGATGTGGTTCATGATGAGCCAGGAGCATGTAAGAACCAATTTAAACAAGGCGTAGATTGTTGATGTCGTTGCAGCTTCCGCAGTTCTTCATATTAGGAAAGATATTCCAGGCTTGGTTGCTTTTGTTTCCAAATGGTGTCCAGACACCCATACGGCCGTATGCAGATGGGGTGAAATGACCATTTCCTTGGAGCGCGTGGATGTATTGTTGAACCTTCCCGTAGTTGGAAACCTTGATGTTAAGTTGTCTGCAGATGAAAAATAAATGCATGCCGCCCTAGTTGCGAAATCAAAAGGATTCGTCCGGAAAGAAAATGAGACGAAGTGCTTCTATGAATGGTGGGTGTCTCAGTGGTTTCCTGACACATTAGAGTCGAACCAGAAGAACAGTATACTTCATGTTGCAGCGTTCTTGGCTCTTTGGCTATCCAGAGATATTTTTTATGACGGCTCGGGCAAGAAAGAGATAAGACATGAACTTATCAAGTTTGCCATAAAATTGGCTAAAGGTGTCGTTCTCCCCATTGGAGGTCTGTTTATTGGTTCTATGTATGCACACTTGGATCAACTGGTTTCGGACATGCGCGCCTTAAACAGATACATGAAAGTAGATTAGTATATTCATGCCGCTTTTCTCTAGGCGTGTTTGTGGGAGCACTTCGAGAAGTATGCCCCGAAACCGTTGGATGTACTTCCCGAGTCCTGGGGTGGCTCTAGGATATTGCGCTAGTCGAACAGGCGTCCCAAGACTGGTTCGAACCTGGTCGAATTTCTTGACAACTCGTACGCAGTTAATTTTCGTCCATGGGATCCGGTTCATGGTTCTATAACTTAGGTCACTACCTTTGCTCCTACTCCAAATATGTCTCTGACTTCTAATAAAGAGGATCTGAGTGTCGGGGAAATGGTGTTCATGCGAAGTTGCACGACTGGTCATGTGCCATCTTTCTTCCGCGGATCTTGCAGAGCAACCTCTTACAACATCGATAGAGCGGCTCGGCATATGGGCTTTGATTAGGGGGTCCCACTTGTTCGTCAGTCGGCCGTTCCAGAAGTCCCGTTGTTGACTGTTCTTGATGCTGATGCTCTTATGTCGGGTAAAAGTCTCCCTTTCCTTCTCGCGGAACGGAATCCATCAACAACCTCCAAGTATAACACATTTTGGCAGGACGAGTTTCTTGCCATCCATGGGTTCGCGAACAGCGTAGTAGAGAATCATCGCAGCAAGCCTTCTTCTACGGTTTTAGCGGAACATCCACTGCTGAGGGATCCAAAGCGAAAATATGTTAGCCCGAATGAAGATAGTCCCCAAGTAAAGGAGCGGAGATCTAAAAATCGTGTTGGTGGTTTTCAATCGGGTCTGGAGGCTCTCTCGACCTTTAGCTCTTCCAATATGCGAGTACGTATAATTTTCTTCCTGACTTAGTCGGATTACGTATGTTTTTGTCTCGCTCGTGAGTGTCTGTCCTTGTGCCTTGCCCAGGGTCTTAGCAGTGTGAACGCCTTTGCTAAACTTGCACGTAGTCAGAAAATAGCACCTCTTGAGACAAAAAGCAGCAATTCTCAACCTACCCATGACGGCGGGGAATCCGAGAAGGATGAAAGCTCAGAGTCCAGAGATGGCGGGAGCAGTTCTTTCGATAGCAGTGCCGAATCTTCCTTTAATCGGTCTGAAAGCGGATCAGTGAGTCTTCTTCATGCCCTTCTCCTTCCTTTTTTTTTTTTTTTTGAAGAGTATCTAAGTCGTGATATCGCAGAGCGACATCGGTTCTGAAGCTGAACTCGAGAAGGAAACTGGTGAAGACACGGCTTTGTCTCCAGCCATGTCATCCAATCCTGGTAGCTTTGAAACAGAGGCCGATCAAGACGAAAGTGTTGTTGTGACTCCGACGATAGAGATTGCTCATGTGAACACTGGCGCAATTGTCATTAAGGATCCCTTGCCGGTTATTGATGTAGTCGCAGGCGCTACCTTTGTTCCTCCATATCCGGTTCCTTATCCGGATCACGTGTTGATCGGGGGATTTAGCGTGCCATCTAAGCATGCGGCGTTATATACCAAGATATGGGAAATCCACAGTCATATTTCCACGACCAAGAAAATTACTAGTCAATACGCGTTGGTCAAGCGCGTGGAGGAAGTCTTATCTTCGATCGACGACATGCGCAACGTGACTGGTCACACAGTTTCTAAGGATGTAATTTCAAGATGGAGGTTTCATCACGATATATGCATGGATTTCGAGTTCAATGCTCCTTGGTTCATTAACGGCTTCTCTGAGGTTGAAAAGTTGCTGGTTGAAACAGTCGAAGGTCCTTCCGCAGACGCAGTAAAGAAGCAGGAAGCGGAATTCAAAAAATTATGCCGGCAACTGAAGTTGAAAAGGGCGGCTCTCCAGAGCACAAATGAGGCCTTTGTTAAGAGGAGCAAGCCGTTGTTGGAAAATTTTCCTTGAATACATTTCTGTCTCTTGAACTTCTTGTTTTTAGTTTTTTTTAGTTTTTTTTTTGGAAAGGCAAATGTGACGCCTAACTTATGTTTTTTGATTTTCTGGTTTTCTTGGGTTGATAGATAAATTTTACCTTGACGGTTTTGGATTATTCTTTTGAAATGAAATGTTTAGGATTGTTTCTGGTTGTGATTGAAAGTTACGCAAATATCCCAAGAAAACCATGGAACCGCGTGTTGTTAGATGACATGGGATGAAACATAACATGGTTATCGGTTTTATCATTCTTGTGAAACTTTGAAAACGCAAACCATGTATTTTGTCTAGGTAAGACTTACTCGGTTTCTTAGGTATTCTGATGAAAAGTAAACCTTCCGGGTGTAGGACCAAGCTTTACGAGAAACGCGGCCGTGGGAAGTCCCCAGTCATTAATGGGCTGTCTGATTAACCGAGCCGTTAACCCTCGGGCGGATCTTTTTGTTGGGAAGTCCCCAGTCATCCCTTGTCGTGTCATGACTGATAATCGAGTCGTCGGGTGACTGAGTCATAGTGGATCCTCTTCCTCTACCATCTTAACATCTGGGTCAAAGAACGAGTTTGACGGTCCAAAATTGACATTGTAACCGAAAGATCGAACCTCCCGTTGTGGTCGTCAATTGTTTGTAGGTGAAAATAGTTTATGTTGATTTCGGTAATTTCGAGTGTGTACGGGTGAGAAATAATATAAACCCTAAACAATGTACTGCAAGGGAGTACTTTAAGTTCGAGAGATGAATCTGTACAAATCCATCCTAACCAAGAAATGGTCGTTCCGGACTTGCTTCGGTCACAAAGTGGAGGAGAATGGGTTGGTTTTGGGGAGGGAAGCAAGGAAATTGATGAGACCAAAATAATTGATTCTGGAAGAGTAGTTGTGTTATTGTGACTTGTATCAGAAAAGTGGGAAGGCTAACAAGGTAAGCTAGCAAGCAAGTATTTTATGAGTGTTGTATATTCCCGAATAAACTTGTTGTTCTGTGGAAATAGGTAAAACCTATTTATACAAGTCGAAGTGAAACGTACTCTGGTCTCATTAAGGGATGGATAAATGGGTAATTGTATGGGAGGAGGTGATAACCGCATGCATGGAATTGATGTTCCATAAAACCGTTAACCTATGGAATTGATTTTCCATAAAACCGTTAACGTATGGAATTGATGTTCCATAAGGTTGTTAACGCATGAAATTGATGGTTGAGCGTTTCACCATTGACTCCCTATATTTACTGACCACCTCACCCTTATGACACTTCCTTATGACGGGCGTAGTGTTCGCCGCACGCTGTAAACCGCCAAACCAATACCCAAAGAGGATCCCCCAGTTTGTGATATTTGTTTGATGTCTCGAATATTTTTGTGGAAAACATGTGGCACGTCGTGGTTGCCTGGCAAGTCGAGCTTGGGAGACTTGGTAGCTTGGTGACCTTCGACGGTCGAGATCTTACATCTTCGACGGTCGAGATCTTACATCTTACGAGGCAAGGTAGTCGTTGATCATCGCACGCTTTCGTTCGTTGGTGGCCGCATGGGGAAGGCCATCATCATGGCGCGGATAGGTTGGCATGCCGTTGGCATGGCATGGTTTGGCGTGGCCAAACTTAGGTTTTCGGGCCAAAGGTTACCATGTGTTGTCTAGTAACCTTGGATGGCTAGGATTTGCTCCTGGGGTTGAAGGGAAACCGTTGATTGTTGCACGCCTTCGTTTTGGTAGCCGTGTAGGGAAGGCCAGCATGGTGGCGCGGCTAGGTTGGCATGCCGTTGGCATGGCATGGTTTGGCGTGGCTAAACTTAGGTTTTCGGGCCAAAGGTTACCATGTGTTTTCTGCTAACCTTGGATGGGTAGGATTTTCTCCTGGGGTTGAAGGGCAACCGTTGATTGTTGCACGCCTTCGTTTTGGTAGTCGTGTAGGGAAGGCCAGCATGGTGGCGTGGCTAGGTTGGCATGCCGTTGGCATGGTATGGTTTTGGCTTGGCATGTTGGGACAAGTGTTTTCCATGGGTGCATGGCATGGGTAGCCTTGGCTAGGTGCGGTTTTGGCTTGGCATGTGGGGCCAAGGGTTTGCCATGGGCGCATGGCATGGCTAGCTTTGGCTAGGTAGGGTTTTGGATTGGCATGTGGGGCCAAGGGTTTGCCATGGGCGCATGGCATGGATAGCTTTGGCTAGGTACGGTTTTGGCTTGGCATGTGGGGCCAAGGGTTTTCTATGGGTGTATGGCATGCTAGCTTTGGCTAGGTGCGTGACCAAGCTAGGGTTTTGGGCTAAAGATCGTTTGGTAACCTTAGACGGCTAGGATTTGCTCCTGGGATTGAAGGGCAGCCGTTGATAATTGCACGCCTTCATTTTGGTAGCAGCGTAGGTAAGGCCAGCATGGTGGCGCGACTAAGTTGGCATGGGGCCATGGCGAGGTGCTTTTGGCATGGCGTGGTAGGTGTGGCTGGCATGGTTTGCCGTTGGCATAGGGTATGGCTGGCATGATTTGCCGTTGGCATAGGGGTGCGGCTAGCATGGTTGGCATGCTTTGACGCGGTTAGTGTGGCTGGCATGGTTTGCCATTGACACATAGGTGTGGCTAGCATGGTTGGCATGCTTTGGCGCGGTTAGTGTGGCTGGCATGGTTTGCTATTGGCACACGTAGGAATTAGGGTTTGACTTGTCGTAACCCTAATTGAAAAGATACCCCGGTAATTATTTGCAGACACATTAAAGATTTCAATAAATGCGCCTAGTAAATGCTTATTACTTTAAATGTTATGATGTCACTGTTTACTAGGGTTTAGGGTTTTACGATTTTAACCCTAGGCTAAAAACCACCATCAACACCAGGATATCTAACCCTAGAACAAACTATGAATATATATATCGAACATAACTTGAACACTAAGCAAATACTAAATAAGAAAATGTATATTAATACCTAAAATAACTAGACTCTCCTAATTGGTGTTGGTGTCCCAACATCTGTTGAGATTATTAGTCCCATATTGTCTGGGCAATCTAAGATCTTGCGGTTTATAATCCTTAAGGCCTCTCCACTCATTGCCAATTAGTTTTGAGTTGGATGTCCGTATTCTTACAGTGGAAAAAATAACATAAATGCATTCCAACATTTGGTTGCGGTTCTAAATTCCACAATTTGCAATAACTCCCATTAGAATGCGACAAAATGGATGGTAGCATCTACCAAACTGAAACTAAGTATTCAAAATACACTTTTCATAGGGTACACGCCATCTATGCGGACACCTTAATCTTTGTTGAATGGATAACCGTCCAGTTGAGTGTGGTGGGCTTACCATGAGTGAACAAAGATAATCAACGGTGCAATATGGCCACTGATCGGAGAGTGACGTGGTTTCTAACATTATTCATCGACCAAATATATTTTAACTTTGCATTAAACACAGCCATGTGCAACATTTACTAACTCATCACTAAATTAGTAAACATTTTGGATCATTCACTACCTCTTGCGTTCCTAAAACTGGCTTTTGAGCGTGACTTATAACCTACCATGTCATCTTCCTACACATCACGATTGTGTGATCTAATATAGTTGCAATCCCTCTAATTGAAACTTCTCACTCTCTCTACAGAGATTAAGGTTATAAAATAAGTTTTTAATGTTGCAGAGCATGGAGATAGAAATCACAGATCAAAACCTCGAAAAAGCCCCTTCATCTAATTCAACTATCGATGACAGTTCAAGCAATAGTAGTGTTACAGACAACTATTTCACTTGCGAAATTTGTATAGAACCAGTTCTTCTAGACCAGAAATTCAAGAACATGGAGATGGATGGGTGCCTTCACTCATATTATACTGATTGTATCGTCAAGTACATCGAAGTAAAGGTTTCTCACGACAACGTTTCAGAGATAAAATGTCCAGGTAGAAATTGCAGTGTCTTATTAAACATTTTCTCTTGTCGTTCGATTCTCTCCAAATCCGTGTTCGAGAAATGGTGTCGTGTTCTTTGTGAATCGGTTGTACTAACGGAATCATCAAAAGGCGGGTTTGCTTATGGGAGATCTTATTGTCCTTTTCGCGAATGTAGCGAATCAGTTCTAAACGAGTATGTTAAGACAATTGCATCATCAAGTACTTCAACTAGTTCGAACATTACAAAATCAACATGTCCAAATTGTAAGAAGATATTATGTTTTCATTGTATGGTTCCATGGAAGGATAATCATAGATGTGCTAAAAGAGGTGAATCGGTAAACGACGTTAATAGAAACGATCTTCTGTTCTTGGAAGCTGCTAGAAGAGAGAAATGGACTCGATGTCCCAATTGCATCCGGTATGTAGAACGTAAACGAGGTTGCTCCGTCATGACGTGCAGGTACATACATCAACATGTTTTCCTCTTCCATTAGTTCTTAAGAAAATATATGATTTTAGTCATCATTTTTTTCCGCAAATTATAATTTCTGAATTGCAGATGTAAAGCCACATTTTGTTACCGGTGTGGATGTGAGAACTGTATATGCAAACTAAAAGCAGGCTGTTCTTGCAGAATGGTTATAAACATTTTATTGTACTATACGTTTTTGGCTTTTTTTTGTATTGTTTTTTACAAGGTTCACTTGGGAATTAAGACTAATAGAAGGGGCTGATGATGAGATTCTTGAGGTGTTTATGTTAAATCCGCAATGGCCGCTCTGCAACATCGATTGATCCATCTACTAATGTTTGATTCAAAGATTTTAACAAATTATGTTATCTTTTTCTTTTAATCCGCTATATGATAGTATTTCTTTCGATTTCTACGAATGTGATACACTGTGTTGCCTAAATCTAACAATATGCCAGTGTTGTTGCTAGATAGAAAAGGTGACTCCAACAAAAATAAAAATTTGTCCTCAACGCCCCTTATTTCTAGGAATTAATTACTTCAACAGTCTTTCATGGTTATATAGGAACCCAAAGTACAAAAGAGATGGATGTTTGTTGTCCCAAACATTCTTGTTAGTTCTGATCCCGATAAGGAAAGGGATAATTTATAACAAGGTTTTTTTTTTGTTAATTCCTAGGTGTAGTGCTTCTTCCCCTATGACGCCTACTGCTTGGTATTGATGGAGTAGGATTAACCTCTAATATAGAAAGAACCTATAGGTGTACGTTCAGTACTAGACTAAAAAATTGAAGCTTTTGCGGCTACATCAACCGGGGATACACAATAGAAGGAAATGTTCTATTTCCAAATTTCACCTTCAAGAAGTGTAGATTTCTTAAAGGTTTATTTCAATAAACGTGTTTCGTTTTATACCGAATCCAACTATGTGTTCCTTTACTCGTAAGAAGGAGAACACTAAATAGAATCAAACCACACCATCTCTATAATAGGCAAATGCCTCCTTTTCTCCGAAAGTTGTTGGAACTATGTGTAGTAAGATATTGGCCACAATTGACGGGGTCTTATCAATAAAATTTCCATTTATCCGTGATCTAGGCATAGTTCACAATCCATTCTATAATTCTTCTCATTACCAAGCATGGGAAAAGAATCCCACAAACAAAGGAATTATACAGGACAAAATAACATAAAAAGGGACTCGTTCTAAACATGAAATTATTATTTTCTACAGATTATGATAACTCGAGAAGTTTTTTATTGGATTATGATTCAAAGACGGAAAAAGAATAGAAATTGTTCTATGATCAAAATACCATCCCATCCGTTTTCATATTTCGGATTGTTACAATAGGTGTAGATGCATTTTACTACAAACTACATCCAAAGGATAGAAACCATCTACTCATGCAAGTGAAAGTAACAACAATGATAATAGACACAGGGATATACGTGGTTTGGTATGATTACCTGCGTCCACGGGGGTGAAAGGATGAATCTTATTATTTCAAGGGTTACAATGGTGTTGCTCTCCAAGTTGAACTCACTTACAAGATGGGCTAGTTCTCAATTCTCTCATTCCTTAATGTGATCTCAAGTCTCTCTCTCTCTCCGAAATTACAACCTACCTCTCTTGGATACAAGTTCTTCTATTTATAGGAGAGGCTACCTGCATCCAAACTAGGGTGTTGATCACAACATATCTAACTTGAAGTCCTGTCGTCGGGCCTGCTTGCGTCGTCCCTTCTTCTGTAATTATGGCTGATGTTCTTTGATTCCTTTGTAGTCTCTCGTCCGAGCTGATCCATTCGGATATTCTCTTGGTGCGATGTCGCCCTTCCAGTCTGTCGCCCATGCAGTTGGCCGATATGACACGTATCTTCTTATCCCTTTGACTACCGCTCCTCGTTTGACCCAATATGTCTCGTCTGTCAGCTTTGTCAGAGGCCTGGGGTCGAGTCTTGTCCGACAGCTGTAGAGCGATCATGCCCGATCCACGTGGCTCCTTAAATCTCGCGCCAGCCAGCCTCTATCATGTGCTTCTCGTCTCTTTATGTTTGGGTACATCATAGCTTTGAGATGTTGCCACCTAGCCCTGTGGATAATCTACACCTACAGTTATGCCCCTTCTTTCGCTCGTGTGGTAGACACGAGTGGAAGAAAGTCGTTCCAGCTTCCCACGTCCTCGTTCATGCCGCGAATTCCGCCATGCAGTCCCCCATTAACTCCACTTTATTACATGTAACTTTCGGCGTCGGTTACAACTTCTCTTCTTTAAATAGCCCATTTCTTGTTCTCTTTCTTCTTCTTCACCATTTCTTTTTTTAGTTTCCAGACGCTGCAACTTTCTCTTCGAGGCTCTCCATTACCTTTCTTCCTATATAAGCCTTTGTTTTCTTGATTTTCTTCCCTCACCTCTTCATCACCAATTGCTACAGTATTTGTGGTTACGTTCTCGTCGTCCCAACCTTCTTCACCGATTTCCAAGTTTTGCACTATTCCCATCAATGGCTTCTTCTTCCTCCATGACCGAGAAAAGGTGTGTTGATGATGTTTTTTACGAGATTGATGCTTTTCCCCTTTATTCCCTGTTTTAATTTGATAGTCCCTCAAAGTACGATGATCGCGCCATGAAATCTATCTTTCTTGATGATTCTCCTTCTATTTCGTGTAGGTCCGAGAAAAAGGGGAAACATCTCTCTGATGAAGAATTCATTGAGCAGTTGAAGGAGAAGTACGATCTTCAAAATTACGAAGTTACCCTGATCTCGGGCAAAAACAGCATTTTGAAGAAGTCCGACGCAGAGAAGTACGATCAGTCGGCTGAGTGTGTGGTCATTACTCAGGGCCAGCTGGATCTAGGACTTCGTCTCCCTTTGTACAACCCAGATAACCCTTTTTATTATGAGGTTCTCTCCCAGCTCAAACCTTATCGTGCCCTGGCTCAGTGGACTGGAAACACTTTTTGCATTATGGATGAATGGAGAGCCCGCCGAGATGGTCATGGTTCTACCGCCGAGTGGTCGACCTACAAGCCCGAGCACGCTCCAGAGTATACCGTTGCCAATTTCCTTGCCAACTATCGAGCAGGTACCTCAACCAACGGTGATCTTGACATTTTTTCTTCCAGTTCGCATCGTCACAGAACTATGCCCAAGAATGTTGGGAGGATGATGCTGGATGCTGATCCCATGGGCCAAGGTTCTAACAGGCGACCCCGTCATACCAATGACCCAATTTATCCCCGAGTTCCACTTCTTGTCCGAGGTCCCATTTTACATGGTAGCTTCCCGTCGCCTCCACTTCCCGCCGAGCCATATCCTTTCTGGGTGGTTAACGACGATAGGGCTGATAAGGTATGTGCTTGCTTATACTTTCCTCAATTTCTATCTTGTTAGTTTTGACGCTAATCGCATGTTTGTTGTTATTGAAGCCCCAGGGAGACTCTACCAAGGTCGCCGCTTCGTCGAGAAAAAGGGGTACTGGCACAAGGGTTGAGGAAGACCAGGGGAAGGTAACAAACACAATGATTTTCTTATAAGTACATGTACTTTCCCCTGTTTTTTGCCTTCGCATGTTCTGACGAGAATCCTTGTGCAGAAATTTCCTAGGCACGATGATGATGAAGCCTGTGTGCCGGAGATTGATCATCAGCCTCTTAGGAGTAATCCTCTTAGGGGCAAGCATGTTGTTACTAAGCCGCAACAGAGGCAAAAACCAATCATCGATATTCCCGATGAAGATGACATATTCGGCGAGGATGTCTCGGATGAAAAGGGCAATGGGCAAGAGATGGGCGACAAACAAGAACCCATGGAGACGCCCGACTCAGAGAATATTGTTACTGTTGGACTACCTCGTATGCCCCGGATTACTAATGGATCGTCGTCTAGTGTTGAAACTTCCTTCACTGTCTTCGACCCTATCATGAACTCTCTTGGAGCGCTTATTTCCCCCGACTTTGGAGCATATATTGATGAACAAATGCTTGATGCGGTGCCCCTCTATGGAGATATTGCTGAGACTCTTGACATGGTGGTGAGTGACTCTGCATGTTTGGGCGATGTCCCACCCCTTAGTTTCTTCTCGATCGTCGCCTGCCATTCTAACTTGCTTATGTGGGTCAGATCCTTAATCGAGTACGGTTGGATGCCTTCCATTCTAAATTTCTTACGTGGGTCAGATCCTTAACACGAGGTCTTCACATGGGCTCTTCCCAATGCCTTGCTGCTGAGAAAACTGCTCTGGCCACGAATTTAGAGCAACGGGTAGACGCTCTATAATTGCAGAACCGAGACCTTCATGAGGATCGCCGACGAATATTAAGGGATAAAGATGTGGTGGAGCGAGACAATAGGGATCTACTGGTCAAAGTGGGCGAGTTTGAAAAGATGGTGGGTGAGCTAGAATGGAGTAGGTCGCAACTTTCAGTGCTTCAAGTATCACGCAATCGTTTAGTGGAGGAGTGGAGTGAGCATAAGAAGTACTGCCCCAGTAATAAATTCAATGAACAATGCTATAACGATCTAACCATGAAATTGTCCAAGGTCGAGGATAAGTTTTCCAATTCAGTAAAGTCGCTTCAGTCAGTGTTACCATCCCTTTCAGGTCTTGTTAGCAAAGTGTTGATGCAGTTCCTTAGGTCTAGATTATTTTTTATAGTTGTGAAATTGCTAAACCTTATTCAATGAATAATCCCCCGTTGTTGTGATCTTGTAGGCGAGCAGAAAAGTTCTCACTAATTAGATCTGGAGGTCCGACGGTTGAAACAGGTCGATCCCGAGTTAGGTTTGAAGATGGACGATGCCGAGGAAACTACTTCTCAGCTTACCCAGCAACTTGAGGATGAACGCGTCGCCCATGCAGAGGAGATAGACGAGAAGGTTCGGTCGGGTATTGAGGAGTGGGTGTAGAATAAGCGGCGCGAGGTCGCGCAAAAGAGGGCCGGCACTTTTCCCCCCAAGGCTTGAATTCCCCTTTTGTAGTGTTGCGTCACTAAATTGCCCTTTGCCATGGGTTGTAAATCGCTTTGAACACTTCTCCCCTTTTTACTTCTGATATACTGCTTGTTTGTTTAAATGGGGGTGCTGCGTCGCCGATGCTGTTTGTTTTACTTCTGTTAAACTTTTCGTTTCGTATGGTTGCATGATACTTTTCGCGCTTTCTTAATGGACGCATGACGCTATCGAATTAGATTTTGTTTCTTATGTCATTCCTGCAATTATTGTTTATGTAAGTTAGTATTTTAACCTTTTCTGTCGAACACACCCAACAAGGAGGGTCATCGGGCCCAATTCCATGTCCTGATTGGGGTATCTCATCACTATCTCTTGGATTCAGTGGAAGGGTATCAGTCAACCTAATTCTAGGCTCGATTACCCCGAGCGGTTATTGATCAACCAATCTCGGGAAAGCGGTCACATCCACTTGCGATGGGGGCGGCCTTTCAAATATAAGTAGGCCACCTAGCTGAGAAGACCTCGTGTCTTAACAACCTGTGGAACTGGTTTCCTACCACCAGAACCCTTAGGCTACCTCGGCACTTGCACACTGCCACTGCCCCGAGTACAAATAGCCAGGCGACTGTAAGGCACCTCGGCACTTCCACACTGGCTTTGCCCCGAGTACGAATGCCCATTCGAGTGTAAGTCACCTCGGCACTTCCACACTGGCTTTGCCCCGTGTACGAATGACCATTCGAGTGTAAGTCACCTCGGCACTTCCACACTGGATTTTCCCCGAGTACGAATGACCATTAGTCGCTCATGCCCTATTTCATACCCCTCACGGTTTCATAGAAATAGAAGACAAGTATGCTCACCTTTTCATCGCACCTCCCTTCATGGGTAGTATAGCTTTAGATATTTGACGTTCCAGGGTTTGGGCTCTTTTGTTCCATCGAGTCTCAGTAGCCGATATGATCCCTATCCTGCTTTAGACGCAATTATATACGGCCAGCCCCACTTTGGTGCTAGCTTACCGCCCTTTTTTTCGCGCTCCCATTCGGCCAGAAACTTCAGCACTTGCTCTCCTGGTTGGAATTCTCTTGGGCGAACACGTTTGTTGTACTCTCGCTGTAACCTCCTTTGATAGTTTTCTATTTTTTATAGCACCATCTCTCGTGTCGCCTCCAAGCCTCTGTCCTAGTAGTGGGGATCATTCCTTCCGTCGGTAAAATCGCCTCAGTTCCGTAAGTAAGCATGAACGGTAAGAACCCGGTAGCTTCCCTCCGTGTGGTCCTGTATGCCCATAACACGTTGTATAGCTCTTCGCACAAGTTACCATATTCCCAATCCAACTTCTTCTTCATGTTGTCGGTGATTGTTTTGTTAGTGATATCAGCATGCCTATTACTCTGGGGGTAAATGGGAGTAGCCTTACTTTTCCTGATGTTGTACGTATTGAACAAAAGGTCAATGTTTTCCCCTTGGAGCTCTTTCCCATTATCGGAGATGATAGCTGTTGGGACCCCGAAGCGGCAAATGATATGTTCCCAGATAAACTTGAAAACATCTTTGTCTCGGATGTGCCTTAGTGGAGCTGCCTCAACCCATTTAGTAAAGTAATCCTTATCCACGATCAAGTATTTCCTCTGCCCTGTTCCTACATGTAATGGACCGACAATGTCTACCCCCCATTTGGCAAAGGGCCATGGGCTTATCATAGAGTTTAGGGGTACTCCTGGTGCCAGTATTTTCTTGCCGAACCGTTGACATTCTTCACATGATTTCTCCATTTCCTTCGCATCTTCGTTCATGTACATCCAAAAATAGCCCATTGTCTTTGCCTTGGCCGATAAGCTTCTCCCCGAGCTGTGGTTTCCGGCGGCTCCATAGTGTAATTCATGCAAGATTATGTGGCCTTCTTCTTTACTTAAGCATCGTAGGAGTGGCCCTAAGTAAGATTTCTTATATAAAATCCCCTCCCTTAGCTCGTAGGCGCCCGACTTACTTTTGATTTTATTTATCTCGGGCCGACCCTTGGGTAGCTCGCCCGTTTCCAGATATTGGTGTATCGGCTTTCTCCAATCACCCTCTCTATATCGCTCGGTTGTGTTAATAGCCACATCGATCCGTACTTCTGGTATTTCTGGGATTGAGGGAGCGAGGAGCCTCATAACACGAATGCCCTCTATGCTCGGGTCTACCATCTTTGAAGCGATATATGATAGGGCGTCCGAGTGTCTGTTATCTTTTCGACAAATGTGGCAGAACTTAATATTCGGTATTTGGTTGATGTAAAATTGGGCGAGCTCCCAATACTTTTGCAATACGGGGTCGTGCGTCGCATACTTGCCCGTAATCTGTCGAATCACCAACTGCGAATCACTAGTTAAGCGAACCTCCTGTAGCCCCATTTCCACAATTATCCGCAAGGCGTGGATTACCGCTTCATACTCGGTAACATCGTTGGTTGCTTTGAATTCCAGCCTGAAAGAGTGCACTATATTTCTTCCTTTCGGCGTGGTGAATACTAACCCGAGGCCCGATCCCTCTTTGTTTGACTCCCCATCGACGAAAACTTCCCACCGGGTAGGACTATTGGCTGCTAATAGGTCAGCAGGCTCTTCTCATTCTTCCATCATCCCCGGTATATCTTCCACCTCGTCTTCATCACTAAGTGGGAAATCTGCTAGGAAGTCGGCCACTACTCATCCTTTGATCGCCGTCCTTATCTCATACACAACATCATACTATTTGATTAAGGCACCCCATTTAGAGATTCTCCCTGATCGCCCTGCATTATCCAATACTGCTTCGATAGGCGATTTGGTGAGCACCCGTATGCGATGAGCTTGAAAATATGTCCGGAGTTTAGAAGTGGCAAAATCTAGGGCCAACACCATCTGTTCCATTCTGGTATAGTTTTCCTCAGTCGGGCTTAGTGTTTTACTAGTGAAATATACCGGTTTCTCGGTGTTCCCCTCCATCCTATCCAATACTGCACTAATGGCATATGGCGTCACCCCTAGGTAGAGGGTAAGGATCTCTTTCAGCTCGGGCCTCTGCAGAACCGAGAGGCTGGCTTGGTATAACTTGATATTTTGAAAGGCCTCTTCGCCAGCATCTGTCCATTGAAACTTCTCTCCTTTCTTCAGAATGCCATAAAAGGTTTTACATTTGTCCGATGACCGTGACACGAATCGCCCCAACTCTGCTATACAACCATTTAGCTTCTGCACATCCTTAACTGTCGCGGGAGATGGAATCTCTAGGACAACCCTAACTTTCTCGGGATATGCTTCTATTCCTATGGGGGTGATGATGTATCCTAGGAATTTCCCTGATGTGACCCAAAAGTCGCATTTGGCGGGATTAACCTTCATCTTGTGTTTCCTCATTGTTTGAAAGATCTCTCGAAGATCTCGGACGTGATCCTTTGCTCATCGACTCTTGACTAACATGTCGTCCACGTAAAATTCTATGGTGTCGTGGATCTTGTCTTCGAACATATCTCCTACCAATCTTTGATATGTAGCACCAACATTCCTAAGTCCGAATGACATCTTGGTATAACAATACATCCCTCTTGGTGTGAAGAAGGTGGTATGCTCCTGATCCTCGGGTGCTAACGGTATTTGGTTGTAGCCCATGTATCCATCCATTAATGTCATCGCCTCATACCCGACTATGGATTCAACTAGTTGGTCTATGATTGGGAGAGGAAAGCTGTCCTTCGGACAGGCCTTGTTCAAGTCACTGAAATCAATACATATCCTAACTCCTCCTTTTTTATTTGGTACCACGACCATATTAGATATCTGTTGCGGGTAATGGGATTTTCTAATTATCCCGGATTCCCACAACTTTTTTAGCTCGACCTCGACCGCTGCCTGTAACTCTGGTGCGATTCGCCTCACTTTTTGTCTAACGGGCCTGAACCTCGGATCAATCTTCAAATGGTGGCAACAGACCTCCGGGTCAATCCCCTCTAAATCGTACACTTCCAAGCGAACGCGTCAAAGTTTTCCTTTAACACCGTCATCAGTTGACTTGCTTGTTCATCCGAGAGTAACGTCCCGATCCTCACTATCTTTGGCTCCTCCTCCGTCCCCAAATTCACTTCCCGAGTCGGCTCGACTGACGAGAAATTAGATTTAGGTCCCTTGAATGGATCCGTCTCCTTTAATTGCTATAAAGGGTCTTGGTCTTGGGTCTCGCATGCCATGACCGCTTGTGAAATAATCTCCTCTAGTTCTTCTGTAGCCTTGACCTTTTTGGCTTTATTCTTCTCTCGCCTTTATCGTGATCGCCGATCTTCATTAATTTTGGCATCAAACTGCATGCATTGTCATGCCGCTTGGGAGTCACCCATAACTTCAGCTATTCCATTGTAGGTAGGGAACCTTAATCTCTGATGATAAGCCGATGCCACCTCTTTAATCCTAGCGATCCAAGGACGTCCGATAATTGCTTCATAAGGCGAGGCGACATCGACCACACAAAAGGTGGTCAGAGTGTCGAGGTAACCCCCACCGTCAGAAACCCTCAGTGTTACCTCGCCCTTAGGGATGGTTACTGTGCCATTAAAACCGTAGATGTGTTATGTTGAGGGGACGAGGATGTCGTCCGACAGCTCCATTCTTTTAAACGTGTCGTAGAACAGCACTTCGACTGAACTTCCACTATCCATGAGAATCCTTCTTACTCACCACCTCTCAATTAATAACGTGATGACCAAGGGATCACTATGTGCTTGCCCATTTGCTGGGACATCCTTAGCCGAGAACGAAATAGGTTGCATCATCCAAGGTTCCATTGTAAGGTCTTAGCTACACCAAATATTTCTTTGCCATTGCGGTCCCTCTTGTGAATCCTTGAAGTGATTACTGGTCTGAAATTATAGTCTTGCATAGTGGTGTGAAATAGTATTCACAAATTGAGTTGATCTATCAATGCGAACTTGATGGACCGGCGCATCGGGTGTTGCTGTCGGCTGGGATGGATGTCGGACGAACTGTCTCAGGTACCCGTCTCGGATGAGGTGTTGGACGATATCCTTCACTTCTCGACAATTATTAGTGGAGTGGCCCCTATACTGACGGTACTGACAGTAGTCGGGGTGGCCCTTGGTTTCTTGGAACTGGACTCCCCTCGATGCAGGGTAATTGATATCATTCCTCTTTTCGACTTCCTTGAATACTTCCTCCAAAGGAGCGTTTAAAGGGGTGTACGATCGGGCTTCATGCCTTGGCCTCTTCCCTTTGGCCACCCATTCTTTCTTCTCATGGCTTCTCGGTGGGGGGTCCGATCTCTTCTCGGGACGCCTAACAGGATCGTCCATAACTGCTTTAGCCTCTGCATCAGCTTCAGCACTAGCTTCTTGCACTCCCCTATCTCTCGACTCGGCCTGGATTTCTTCAAGGGCGATAAAATGTTCTTGCATTCTTCGCATCTCCTTTAGGGTTTTTGGCTTTTCAAAAAACATAGCTACCCAGATGGGGTCCGATCTTCCCAGTGCGTTTTCAAATCCAAAGATAGCTTGGTCCACTGGTACTTTTCCAATTTCAGTACACAACTTCCTCCATCTATCGGTCAAGGTTCTCAAGGTCTCCCTGAACCTCCGGGCGAGGGTGAATAGTTTGTTCATTCTTGGCCGAGGTCGGCTGTTGTGCATATAGGTTTCAAGAAAGGCGTCGACATGTGTATCATAACCGTCAATCGATCCAGGTGGAAGTGAATAAAACCAATCTCTTGCCTCGCCCTACAAACTGGCCGGAAAGAATTTACACATGACTACCATGTTGCTTTTCCATTGGATTAATGACATGGTATACATTTTTAGATGCTCGACCGCATCTCCTGTTCCATCGAATCTAGAAGGAAATGTAGGTAAGGTACACTTTGGTGGGAACGACATTTGTTCGAGTTCTTGAGAGAAAGGTGTCTTCTCGGCCTCGCTCATAATCTCTGCCAGTTTGTTCTCTTCGCTATTTCCCGATAGCTCCTTAATCTTTGCTTCCAACTCTTTGAGTTTAGCTTATGTCGCCCCGTCCTGTCGCCCGCCCCTTCCTCGCCTTTCTTCATCAGTAGACGAGTCCTCGGGTGGTCCATATCCTCGTGGGGAGGGTGTGGGAGGTCGTACGGACTGATTAGGGTTGCTCGGCCCGGTCATAGATGGTGGTTGACTTGATCGGCCGTGATGACTCGACGTCCCTCGGTTGAATGATCCTCTTGATCGGGTTCGTTGTTTTCTTAACTAGTAATTCTCAAACTCTAGGGCGAGATTCCGCTGCTGGAGCTCTCTTCATGCCGCTTCTTACCTTCTTTGACTTTCTAGAATGTCCAATAGTGTCGGGTCTGTGCTTTCATGACTAGAATGCCCATTAGGGTGGTGTGGCCGAGGATGTAATAATATCGATGTTGGTGGTGGGGGTAGTATTAGAACAGTTGCATGGACGGGTGTAGGGCCGACTTTGCTAGCTGCTGATCGCCCCAACTGAATCTGCCTGAGGCGCTCTTGCTCCCTCCCTAAGGCTTCTTGGTTCTCATCTTGTTGCCTTTCTCTCTGTCTCTGGGCTCGTGCAGCAAGCGCTTCCTCATCGTCCTCTGTATCTGAAGCTGTAAGTCCGTAGACTTGGTTAACTCTCCTCTGGGTCAAGATAACCTGGTCCAAGGATGGGGTGTCATCATTTCTCCCAAGATCCACTCCCTCATCAACAGTTGGCATGCCTCGTGCAGCTGCCCGAGATTCCTCGAGTGGTGGTTGTCGACTGCCTTCTTGACTCGACCCCGTTACCCCTGCCTGCATGTTGTTGCTAGTAATTGTACGATTCCTTAACGTCCTTCCCGTCCCTGAAGTGCTAGCCATCGGGCGTGTCGCGTAGTGAGCCGAGTATCGTCCCTACCTATGTCAGAAAATACAAAGAACACATTACTTTGACCTGATATTGTAAATAAACGTTCAACAAGATGAGATACACTCGACTGACACACAGGTTGCCGCTACGCCAGAGCCTATAGATGCAAAGTCTACTTCGGTTACCAAGTGGGTTTTGCCTTCTACCCTATTTACTCTACGTCGCTATCGCACCGTACGATGTCTCCTTCAGTACTTGACCACTGTATTTAAGCTAGTTTGTCCCTCATTCTATATGCTCCAAATCATTAAACTCATGCACATGATGATTGAATGGCACGACGCGTAAGTCCAAAAGTTAAATTAATTTTCTACTGTTGTTGTTTTCTCAAGATCTTATCATGGCCGTCTTCCCTAGATCTTCTCCAAGAACTCTCCGATGACTAGTTAACATCGCCGGCAAGACACCTCAAGATCGGCAGCTTGTTATGCAAAAAGACACCTTAGCTTTGACCTTTTGTTACTCCAAACACTCAAACTTTATATCATCGCAAGAAAACAGCTTATCTACTGCTAAAACTCAATCAACCATCGAAAACAAGCAGTCATCATATCAACAGACTTTCAACCTAGATCCAAACATGTGCTGTTAATCCCCGGTGAGCTTATGAAGACTTTCTGCTGATCAAACTGCTGGTGGGCGAAGAAACGAGAACTTTACCACACCTTGTGAAGACGCTGCTACTGATGTAACTTTGAATGTAAACTAAATGACTCAAAATAACAACAAATTCGGCCATCAGAGTTCATCCTAGCTTCAACTACAACACTTAAACGTGTATACAGGAGATTTGTATTATCTCTGAAAGCCTCATAGGCAAGGTATCCGCAGATCTTAGTCGGATCCCCTTAGTCGGCGCCATAATGTAGATGCATTTTACTAAAAAATACATCCAAAGGATAGAAACCATCTACTCATGCAAGTGAAAGTAAGAACAATGATAATAGACACATGGATATATGTGGTTCGGTATGATTACCTACGTCCACGGGGGTGAAAGGATGAATCTTATTATTTCAAGAGTTACAATGGTGTTTCTCTCCAAGTTGAACTCACTTACAAGATGGGCTAGTTCTCAATTCTATCATTCCTTAATGTGATCTCAAGTCTCTCTCTCTCTCTCCGAAATTACAACCTACCTCTCTTGGATACAAGTTCTTCTATTTATAGGAGAGGCTACCTACATCCAAACTAGGGTGTTGATCACAACATATCTAACTTGAAGTCTTGTCGTCGGGCCTGCTTGCGTCGTCCCTTCTTCTGTAATTATGGCCGATGTTCTTTGATTCCTTTGTAGTCTCTCGTCCGAGCCGATCCATTCGGGTATTCTCTTGGTGCGATGCCTCCCTTCCAGTATGTCGCCCATGCAGTTGGCCGATATGACACGTATCTTCTTATCCCTTTGAATACCGCTCCTCGTTTGACCCAATATGTCTCGTCTGTCAGCTTTGTCAGAGGCCTAGGGTTGAGTCTTCTCCGACAGTTGTAGAGCGATCATGCCTGATCCACGTGGCTCCTTAAATCTCGCACCTGCCAGCCTCTATCATGTGCTTCTCGTCTCTTTATATTTGGGTACATCATAGCTTTGAGATGTTTCCACCTAGCCATGTGGATAATCTACACCTACAATAGGTTAGTCGTACCTATATTGCAAAAATAAATATGAATGAGTCGCTATTCATCCGATTTTTGGGTCATAATCATAAAATTTTGTAGGAGAGATGGCCGAGTGGTTGAAGGCATGGTATTAAAACTGCTATGTAGGATTTTGTTTACCAAGGTTCAGATCCCTCTCTTTCCTTACCTTTGCCTAATTCAAGAGCATTATTGACCACAATGGATCAAATAACAAACAAACAAGGAATAAGATTATTCCAAGAGGTAGGGAGACTTTGCCTAACTCAACTAAACGACAAACTAAAAAAAATATATTGAAGTTAAGAATTGTACTACAAAGAAGAATGAGATGTATTGTATCGATATTCAGACTCTTTTGTATATATATCAAGGTAAGGAGACTTTGTCCTAATTTTTTCTGTAGAAATCTAACCAACCGCTCGAATCCGTTTTTATTCATAGTTGGAAGTTCTTACAACATAAAAAATCCGCTATTTTTAACAAAAGGAAAGAAGTCTTTTCAATATTCCTTGAGTTCAAGGAGACATTATTAATCATGTAATGAAGTATAAAATGGAACCAAGAGATAAAATACGGCTATCAGAATCACACCGATGACCATCGCATTGCTCTAACCTCTGAGCTAAGCGGGCTCACATAACAGAAATTATGTTGTGCATAGGAATTCAGTCAACTACTTAGCTCTTGGCTATTCAAAATAGATAATGAATATGAATCGAGAAAAAATGAATACTGAACAGAATGTAATTCTATAAAAATATAAGATAACAAATAAATTAATATAACAATAAATAGAGTGATATATTATAACAAAATTTTCAATGGGAGGAAATTCTACATTTTTTATTTTATGATTATCAATATCTTAATTCTAGATTATTAGAGATTAAGAAAATATATGGCATTCAAAAAAAAAAGAATAGAACATTCAAGTATTTCATATTAGGTGGGAAAATTGAGATGAAGAGATGAATATATATGTGGTATATATACATCCATATTGAATTGCGGATACATCATTTCTAATTAAACCAAATGTAGGTAATTCAATATAGAAAAAGGGGTAAATAAGAAAGAAAACAAATAGGAGTAAAGAGATAAACTTTTTAGATAGATAAGTTATATCTAATGTATTCAACGGTTAATGGTTCCATCATAAACGAAACAAAAAAAGGGATCACATCCCAGCGAGATCTTCGGCTCAAACTAAAAAGGGGATATGGCGAAATCGGTGGACGCTACGTACTTGATTGAATTGAGCCTCGGTATGGAAACCTACTAAGTGATAACTTTCACATTCAGAGAAACCTTGTAATTAAAAATGCGCAATGCTGGGCCAAATCCGGTTTTCAGAAGAAGAAAAAAAATTAACGGATTTTTGAAAACGATAATAGAAAAAGGATAGGTTCAGAGACTCAATGGAAGTTTTTCTAATGAATGGAGTTGACTGCGTTGGTAGAAGACTCCTTTTATTCAATTTGAATTTAAAGTCCATAAAGAATGAGGGATAAACCTACAATACGTATGCATACGTACTGAAATATCAAAGATTCTATTAATGTCGCCCTAAAAATAATTACACTAGAAAATGAATAATTTTTGTGAATCTATTCCAAGTTGAAGGAAGAATCGAATATACAGTGATCAAACCATTCAATCCATAGTCTGATATATCTTTTGACGAACTGATTAATCAGACGAGAATAAAGAGAGAGTCTCGTTCTACATGTCAATATCAATACATAAAACAATGAAATTTATAGTAATAGGAAAATATGTCGACTTTATAAATCAAGAGGGTTCAAGTCCCTCTATCCCCAAAAAAAAGGCTCAATAAATCGAGAGGGTTCAAGTCCCTCTATCACCAAAAAAGGGCTCGTTTTACTCTATAACTGTTTATTTATACTTCTACTCTTTTTTTCTTTTCGACAGCGTCCGAAAATTAGCTATATTTCTCATCCACTATATTTTTTTACAAAAGGATCAAAAATCTTCTCTCGTATTACAAGTCTTGCGGTATATATGTACAAAGGAAACTCTATGATCAAGGAATCCCTATTTGAATCATTCACAGTTCACATCATTATTTGCAATTTTAAAAGTTTTTTTTTTGAAGATTCCAGAATTTCCAGAGCCTGGGTAAGATTTTGTAATCCTTTTTTATTCTCTTGAATTGACATATATCCAATACCTCTAGTAGGGTGGGGATGTTGCCTCAAGAAGAGTTTGGATAGCTCAGTTGGTAGAGCAGAGGACGGCAAATCCTCGTGTCACCAGTTTAAATCTGGTTTTTGACATTGAGTATTTACTGTTAAGTTCCTTCCATTGAGCATCCATTATTAACCACAGGTTAATAATATATACTCATACAAATTCTATATGAATCAGCATACATACATGTTATAGTCTGAATGTCTAGAGAGAGAAAATCCTACCATTTTTCTTAAAGTCTGCAATAAAAGGGAAAGAATAAGGGAAAAGAAAATATACAGATCAAGTAAGAAATTGGGATGAAAATAAGAAGTGGTCATTTGTTATATGGATCTCGTGGTTCTTTTTTTATTATTATATGGCATGGTGGGTTCCCCCTAACATTCTAAATATTAATAGTGAAAAAAATAATTACAATATGAAGTTAGTTGCTTCTAAAAACCTAAGACTATATATAGTCTCGAGGGATGTGAAAAGATCCGACTAGACAATGTGAAATTAAGATCTAGTACAAGTGGAATCCTATCCTCTTTTATTTCTTAGAGTTTTTTCCATATTCCATTTCGTTATTCCCTTTAAGTGACTTTCGAGAGCATATCTAAGTGATGTGCGCGGTATAAAGTTCTGGTACATAACTCATTTTATTCATCTTATTAGCCCGGCTCGCACGAAATAAATAGAATATCTTTCAAATTTGGGAATCTCAACGAGGACCAAATTTTTTGTGCATCCATATCCATATATAGGAAAAAGAGTTCGATTACTCTAGAAGATGCTATAAAAATATTCCTTGGATATCTCGCAGCATAAAAAAACAAGGTTCTTACCAGTCAATGAGCATCTTGTACTACACCATTTTAAGGTATTAGCAACCTACCATAGGTGTTGCTAAACGGGGTCACAACAGGCTTTTGCCGTTGCTAAACACGGTGTCGCAATTTTTAGCAACGGCATAAGCTATGTTGCTAATTTCGGTCAGCAACGGCAATTCACAACGGGGCTTGCCGTTGCGAAATTTTTTATTAGCAACAACAGCATGTTGTTGCTAATCTGTTGCTAATAACATGAATACCCTTACCCGGAACTAGATACTGTTGGTTCTGGTTTTAATTTTTTGGTTCTGGTTCTAATTTAGCAACAGAGCACCGACGTTGCTAATTTTTTGCAACCAAAAAAAAAAGGGTCAAGTCTATGTTTATTGACCTAGTCAAAATTCATTTCCCCCCTGCAATTACCCAGTTCCCCATATTCAACATCCATACAGATATACAAACTACATTGGCAATACAAAATTGTATTGTTGAGAATCAACACTAGATAATATTATAAAAGAAAAAAATTCTTCAATTGATACAAATATACACAAGTAAACTTACTGAACCTAAAATTTTACGACTGCCATAAAATATTCGATCTATGTTGATGTTCATAAATGGATGGGTAACCTAGTTTGTGTCAACTGACAGAGGCATTGAAAAACAAGGAAAGAAAGACTAATAAATGAGGAGGAAGATTGAACTCCACCAGAAGTATCACGAGACTCCGCTTGCTTAACCAATTTCCTATGCAAATCATAGGTAGATTAACAGCACCAACTCAATCTATCTATATCTTTTCTGTAAAAACCCAAAACATAAGAAGAATAATAAGTGGGAGAGAGGGAGAAGATGATAAAAAAGAAACCTCAAATTTTGGTTTTACATAAAAAAGAGATAGAGTATAGTAAAAGTAAGACCGGTCAAAATGAATAAGCAACAAAACTACAGAGTTATATAACATAAAAAATTCTAACATATATTGCTTAAGGAAAGGAAAAATTAGTAATTACTTATAAAATCCTTGAGGAATTAAGTAAAACCAGCTTCTCTTGGAACTGAAAACCCCTTCCTCCTTAGACTGAATATCATTGCACAACTAAAAATAATAATAATCAAGATATAAGAGATTCAATCCATAGATTAATAAATATTTATGAAAATGTCAATCAAAAACTAACCTCAAAGCTGTAGTAACAAAACAAGAATCCTCATCTATGTATAGCATCATCATCAAGAATCTGAAATTACATTATAGAACACAAAACAAGAAACCATTAGCCCAATTGTTTAAAAGAATACTGAAAGAATAGGGTAATCTGGTCACGGCAGACTACCAGTGGTAGTAGAAATCTAGAAATCAAAATCTAGGGTACAGTTTTCCATGCCATACCATGGGTTTCTTTCCAGTAGTAACCAACCTGTGAAGTGAAACCCAAGAGAAGATCAGACCAAAAATTAGTTTCAATAAAACAAACAAAGAACAAAAAACTTATACGAAACCCATAAAACCAGAACAAACTAGGTTGAATAATAAAGTAAATGAAAACATTATCTATGAAAACAAACCTCTACAGTAGTATGCAAATTCCATATCTGTCTAGCATCATCAACAACTACCTGACACAACACGGAGACAAAAACAAGAAACGGTATCAGAGAATATAAGAGTAACTATGAAAATCTTAAAAGTAAGAAGATAAGGTAATTAAGGAGGGGATTTGATAAGGGTGGATTTGTGAAAGACCTGCAAAACAAAAATATAAACTTGGCAAGATTAGGTAGCACACCTCCTTCACCTCTAGTAACACCGAAGCTACCACAAGAAACAAAGAAAGAGCCTATGCAGCCAAAACTGTAGAGACCATCAAGTAAGTGCGACGTCAAATCTCATTTAGACATTTTCTTATCATTTCCCTTCTTTATAGTTATTATTTAAAACTCGGTATCACTGCTAAATTAAGTAGATCCTATATGGTGCCACTGACATACTAATTCATGACTGATCAGGTTTTTGGGACTTCATTAACAAACTGAAATCCCTTTTTTCTTCCAGAGTGCATTTAACATAACCTGTATGTACCTGGGGGAGAGATTATCCTATGTTGACGCGAAGCAATTAATAAAGGTGTTAATATCGATGTTTATACTAACACACTTATCAAAAAATTGCTGAATTAACTGGTGTCCAATGATGAATCAGGACATGGTGCTTTTGTATCATGAAGTGGAGATAGAATTTCCAGATGGCCGACAGAAAAGCATCAAGCCTCTATATTGGAATTTGGAAGGATTAATAATGGGAAAACTACTACAGCCATGGCTGTCACTGTTGGAATTCCCGCATCCATTTGGAGCCCTGGTACCACCGAATAGTCGTAGTTTTTCCTTTTCTTAAAATCCCTTTTCTATTTGACCTATATACTAATCTTAAAAACTTACGCATACATTCGGGTGTTGCAGCTATTATTATAGAACATGAATAATACAAAAGGTGTCCTAAGACCTCCTGAACCTAAAGTCTACATGCCAAGTAATTCCAAATGACACTATATGCATTCAATATCATCACCCTACAACTTTTTAACCCTAACAATATTTTATGTATTCCGTTGCAGCACTGGACATCTTAGAGGAAAATGGTTTCAAATTGTCAGAGAAGATGGAATAAACTAAACATACACATTCTGCAGTAACAAAAGTCTCTCTTAGGCGCTCAATTCCAGATAATGTACAGAACAAATAACAATAAACAACCATGTTCTGCATATAATTGTATAAAGGCATTGAAATAATGTAAAACTACAGCTTTTGTTCATATAAATCTATCTATATTTCATAACAAAGACGTTGCATTCTTTTATCAAACAAGAACATTTTGAGAAATCACAATTCATTTTGAGGAAATGATATGTGAAATATTTTATGATTTTGTTCCCTTTAAAACTAACCAAACAAATAAGGTAACTACTTGACTCCCAGGACATTTACCATTACCAAAAATAAACATTCGTCAATCGAATTTGACAACACAAATTGAAATTGAGGTTTACCTTGTTGGAAATCGTCTTGGATTTTGTTATTGTTGTTATTAAAAATTGACAACTTATTGTGTTATATAGTTGTTTCTTTGCTTCTCCTATAACAACCTCAAAGAATTTATAGTACTGATGCCTACACATTAACCACTCACAGAGCTAGTATTTGTTGTCGAGTGCCTAGATGAATAAATGTCATTAGTAATTTATTATCTAGATGAGATGAAAATAAAAGGTATACTTTTGAATGTGATGTATTCCAATTTAAATTTAGCACAAAAAAAGCAGCCTTACATCAATGTGGCAGTGCTTGCAGACCACAACTAAAGCCAAGTGCCTAATACAACATTCCCAAAGCTAGAGGGGACTTTCTTCGGTACAAGACATTGCAAAATTGAGAGATGCAGAATAAGGATCGAAGGACAGTAAAGAGGGAAAATAAAGAGCATAATGAAGTGAAATAAATAAATAGACTAACTCAAATCATTCAATTCATTTAGCCACCCATAACTCAAAACAAAAAAAGAGTATTCATGTGCCGCATGCATCACATAGTATCTTAAGGAAATATGCACATAATTTAAACCAATGTAGAAATTTTAGTTCCACTTAGTCATATCCTAACTTACATGTTAATATAGTTCAAAGTGAAAAAATTTACTGCCTATGAGACGATGCATGTTTGAAACCAAATGCTAGGGTGAACATTGTAGGAGCAGAATCTCACAGCATTATTATGACTTGCGAACAATTAACGACGTAACAATAATATTTGCGAAGGTTCGCAGGATAATTCTCAGGTCCGAAGTTGAGGAACAATTTAGTTGCCAACATTTTATAAGATCATATAAATAGCCATTTAGGCATGAGAAGGAGGGAGTGGTCTTTTTAGAGAAGAGGATAATTTTAGGAGGAGAGAAAAAATTTGAGGAGGGATTTATTTTCTTTATCATCTTCTTCCCCAAAAACCTAGAGCTCCAAATATTCTTTAATGGAATTTCAATTGTAAAATTATGTAATTACATACAATCACTAGTGAAGAACCATGGATGTAGATCACAATGATCGAACCATGTAAAAATCTTTGTGTCTCTTTTACAATTTTAGTATTTTAATCTTCATTTTCATATCAAATAATTGAGATAATCATATCAAATTAATGGATTCTACTGAGGGTGTAGTTGTAAGATAATCTGCAACTACAAACATGAAGATAGTTGGAAAATCCAAAATGGTGAAGTTCGGCAGAAATTAAAAATCTTAAAAATAATGGGACATTTATAACTACTCCAAGCTCCATAAACAAAAACAAACTCCATAAATAAGAATAAAAATGTTGAAATAAGAAAAAACAATTATTACGGTCATTTGATTAACAGTTAAGGAGGACCTTGCTTATCAAGACCTCTAGTGTGACCAACAAACTCCTTCACTAGCGACATTGCATTCCTTTCATCCCAAAGATGTACAAAGATGTTAAACAAAATTACTAAACCTAATTACATAATATTTACGCATTTAATTTCAAATATTTAAGCTATACCGTTAAAGAAGGCGATGAATCATCATCTGATGCTAACATGAGCAAAGCAGCAGTAGCAGCAGGATGCCACTGCAAAACTGAACAATGACAAACTAACCTCATACTTACTACACTCAGAGAATAATATTACGATAGACTCAATACCTAGATTACATCAGGGCTTTAACTTTTTGCCAGGGTCTAATGCATTTCAATTGTAGTGTTATGTCACTTATACAAGATGCCCCATGACTTCACTAGTTTCAAGTTTAATGACCAAACTAAATAACAAGATGGTATGATTATTTTTTCTTTCTCATCAATTTCAAATCATGTGCAAAGAAATCAAATCCCTCTAAACTTATTAACAAGATGATTACGAACTACCCTTTTGTTCGAAATCAAAGAAAAACAACATCAATAATATACAAGTATCTACTGCAAGATGAAATCATAGCTAAAATTGAAAAGAATAAATCCTCATACCTCTTGTTGCTTTGAATAATCCACAGCTGAATTCTAAACAAAAATGGTTCATTTATTTCATAGCTTTCCATCAAAATCTTAATAGAATGAGTTCATTTGATTAACTAAACACTAAAAATTCAAGTAAACAGAAATTAGGTGTTTTTTTTTTCCAATTCCTCCTCACCTTCTACAATCACATCCTCAGCAGCAACATCTTCATTGTTATTTCAACCTTCTCTTATTCTCCTTCCCACAAATATCATAACTACAACCAAAAAAAAAAAAAAAAAAACATAATCAATCTACTTACCATAATATCCTTAGTTGGTTCATCCTCATACATGTGAGTTCAAAAATCTCGAAATTACAGAAAATTGGAAACCCTAATTGAAAATTTTGGTGAAGAAGTGAACCTCTATTGGTTGGTTCTTTGAAACTATAGGAACTGAATCTTGATTAATTGAAGACGACGACCTCTAATAGATCTGCTAAGGACTAGGGATTAGGTTTATTGGATTTTATAGATGGTAAGGGTTTGTTCTTTGCTTTTATCAGATCACGGATGGCTAAGGGAATAATGATCACAAGATAAGAGTTATAAGAGAACATTTTCGAAGCTAATATACAGAGGATTTGATTATTATTTTTTGGAGAAATGAGATTAAGCGAGAGAGAAAGAGGAAACAATCAGGGATGAACTGAAGAGAGGGTATGTGTTTCTCAGAGGAATCAAGTTGAGATATAGAGAGAACATGGAATGGGGGTTAAAGAAGAGATAAGGAGGAGTTAGGTCAAAGGGGTGGAATAATTTTCATGCACAAAATTGTTTAAGTTGGACTTGGGTGGAAAAACAAAAACTAGTGTTACTTGGCAAGCGGACGACTGGCACGCGTGAAATACCCGTCGTTGTGATTCGCAACAAAGCATTCGCAGTTGCGAAATTCACAACAGCAACCTGCCATTGCAAAACATTTGCAACAAAAAATTCACAACGGCGCTAATGATGTTGCTACTCTAGGTTGCTATATCCTTAAAATGGTGTAGTTTTGGAGCAATATAATCCTTACGTAAGGGCCATTCTATCTAACTTTCAGGCATTAAAATACGTTTCAGGCGTGAATGATTATCATAAGAGATTCCGAACATATCATAAGATTCCCGTTCTTGGAAATCCACACTTTTACAAATCCAAAACACAAATGGATTTCTGGGATTTATCCTTGGGGAAAATAATTTATACCCCTCTGGCTAATCCACATCATACTTTATTCTCGTAAGATAATACACACTAGCTAAGAGTCCACCTGGTGCTACATCATATGCACACTGAGAGCGTAGATTATTATAACCATATACATATGAAATTATATCAGTGGAATGCCAATCCTCGGGCTTTATTTGTAAAGTTTTGACTCATTGGTAATCGAAGCCTAATGATCTATGAACTAACCCATGCTTGACTAGCCAAGCATACAAACAACCCTATATCTTTTTAATGTCTCCCGTATTTTTATTTGTATAAGTAGTTCACGTTTGACGAAATTTTTGAAAATTTAAGTGAAGGGCATTTGCTATTCTTCTGTAGAAAAGAATAGAAGCCTCCCTAATTCGATAATTTGTAGGAAGATACTGAACATTGGTATTTGAAAAGTGTTTCATAAGGTACCTCTGAACTAGATCGCGATTGATAGAATAGTCCTTGATCATAATTTCCAGTATGTGTGCTAGCTGCGTCCAACATAAAACTTATGAGTGGTAATAAAACATAAATTATTTTGTTGAGACTCAAATCTATCTTCGTAGATTTCTCGAGATACCTTCTTATAATGTTTTTTTTATAATATCGATAACTGCCTCCGAATTAGGCGGGCAACCCGGCAAATAATCATCCACATGAATTAGCTTATAACCTCCTCGAACAGTACTATAAGAATCAATATTGAACATACCTCCAGTAATAGTACAGGCTCCCATAGAAATGACATATTTTGGTTCAGACATTTGCTCATATAATCTTGCTAAAGAGGGGCTGTCGTGGCTCATATAATCTCACTATTGAAGTGCCTGCCCCGGGTGCATCGAACAGGTTCCTCGTTGGCTCCAGGGGCTGTCGTGGCCCCTGCGGCAATCGTTCGTTTAGGGTTTTGAGAAAAGTAAGTACCTCTTTCTGGGTCGCAGCCATATCTATTTGGGATATAGCAATAACTTCATATCTTTACATCAAGTCCACCATGGTGATAGAGGGTTGTCCTCCTCTTGATCCTCCAGCCCCTCGTCCTGATAGAGGAGTGGCGGTTTTCCTGGTGACGACTGGAGGAGTTACATTTGAAGAAATGTCGGGATTCACGGCTGCTCTGGCTCTGGTGATAGGAGGTGTCACACCTACTGGAATATCCACTGCTACGCTGGTGTTAATGGTAGAGGAGACGGCTCCACGAGATGTATTGGTTACATTCTGCACGGCAGCTCCACTGACATGGACAGTAATACCAAGAGTGTTATCGGCGCTGGTTCCATCAGAATTGATCACTGATCCTGACCTAAGTTCTACCATCTTGCAATTTGAACAGATTGAAATGAAACTGAAAATAAATCCCACAACCGAGAGATTAATCTCCCACTGTGGTCGCCAATTGTTTATGGGTGAAAACTATTCCTACTGTATTTGGTAATTTGGGGTGTATAGATGAGGAATGAATCTAAAACCTAAACCAATGCACTTCACGGTGAGTGCTTTTGATTCGAGAGATCAATTTATACAATTCTGGCCTAAACCAAGAAATGGTTGTTCCAGACTTGTTTCGGTTACAAAGTGAAGGAGATGGGGTTGATCTTAGGGAGATAAGCGAAGAAGGTGTTGAGATTGTGAAGGTGTAGGCTTGTTTATGACTTGTAACAGAAAGATGAGCAGGCTTACGAATAATGCAAGCAGGTTCCGGGTGTTTGAATATGTCTCGTATTAACACTTGGTTTTTGTGTTGTGTTTTGTCTCTCTGTCGTGGAAATAGGGCGGAGAACCTATTTATACAAGTCATTTGAGCCTTATTCATGTCTCTCGTGAGAAGTGGAGGAAGTGGAGTGATGGAGTAGTGGAGTTGTGTGTTAGTGTTACACGATCAGTCTTGCCCACTTCTTCCATCATCATTAACCGTCCATGTCTTCCTGACACACGTTCTTGTGATGGCGCGTTGCACGCTGTAAACTGTCAGACCAATACCCCAGTATGTATCCCCCAGTTTGATTTCTCGAGTGTGTGGATCGTGGGACCCACAGAAAGTAGCATGTAATGCTAGTTAAATAACTAAGTTATTTGTAAAGTCGATACTTGTAAAGTCGATACTTGTAAAGTATCGTGCGTATTCTATGCAAGTTATGCATCGAATGTATTCAGCATGTATGAAGCATCGTTGTTGAGCATCATGCCTTTCCTGCTTCGAGTGACCGTTTGGAGGCTGCATGGGTGAGCCATGCCTTATCCGGTCACATTATGTGGAAGAGTGGCGGACAGTGATCACGGTGATACCTCACTTGTCTCATAATTCCCTTTCTAGGCTATCCGTCCAGGCTAGCGAAGTTGGACGGATGAGATAGCTTGCAACCCTAATCTAAGACCGTTGGATTAGGGTTTGGGAGGTATGCAAGCTGCCACTTTCAACTCGAACGAATTCAATCTAAGGGAGCATTTCTGGAAGGACTGATTGGTCTTGCAAAGAGGTGGCGTGCTGGTGTTCACGCCCATGCTTGCTTGACTTGCAAAGATCCGATCTATACCACTCAATTTTGCCGGCAAAGACGAGTGATCGAGATTAGATTTCAACAAAAATCCTATGTCGCAAAGGACTTGTCAAGCATCGTGATGCACCACTTTTGGGCGTGCGGACCAAGGCCGGCTTTGGCCGATCGGTCGGTCATGAATCCGGGCCCACGGTGGTCATGCTAGCATGTTCGGCCTCCCCTGAGGTTTAATCTTTTCCTTCCATTCAAGCCTGTGAAGATGAACGCTCGAGATGAATTTGCGACACATGTATAGCGCCGTAAACCCTATTTAAGGTTTCGGACCGGCCTACTTCAACCAAACGGTTTTTGTGGTTGTACGCCTCCTTTGAGGAGGTCGATTGCTCAAGAGACATCTTGGGATCACGGTGAGCATATGTATGCTTGCTCCATGGCCCTAGTTGTAATCTAAGCCATCCAACCATGCCTGCGAAGTTGGATGGTTGTGATCGTTTTTGAAACACATGGATGATGTCGCAAACCCCATTAGGGTTTTGTCGGTCGTGCATCATTCCTTGTTTGGGTGCACGAATTGTGATGACCAAACATAATTGGTCTTGACCAATCGGTCAGGTATGTAGGTGGGCCCATAGTGCTTGTGTTGATATGCTCTGGACCCTTTGAATATACATCTACACCCTCCATCTATGCCTGCGAATATGGATAGTTGAGATCGTTTTGCGACACATATAATGTGACGTAAACCCTAATTTAGGGTTTCTTGTCCATGCTTCTTAGTTTGGACGGTTTGGCAAGCTATGGCGCCCCTTTTGGGGAGGCCGACCATGCGGGTCCCGCCTTGGGTCAGCAATGAATGTTCCAATACCTGCTTGTGGGTATTGGATTCGATCTGGACCATCCAATCATGTCGGTGAAGTTAAATGACCGTGATCGTTTCTAGACTGCTATGTACAGTCTAGACGCTCAATCGGGCTAGTATAACACACCGAGAGTTACATGCTCAATCGGGCTAGTATAACACACCGAGAGTTTACAGCCTATACGGGCATTTCGTGCATGCCTCATTGTTGGTATTTGGATATTCATGTTACTCTGCTGCGAGTAACAATCAGTCATCATGCCGCACCAACAACGAGAGTTCTACTATGAACAGCACAGGAAATACAGGGCGTTTAATGCATTAATCAATAATGCTAAAATTCACATAACATTCGGGGGATTGTTTCTACATGCTCCATTCTAGGTGAATTAATAAAGCGAAGAAGTATTCATCACTTATAAAATCGTCTCATCCTCTGCAGGATGATTACACAAATATTGGTTTTACAATTTTAGCCCTGAACTAAAATCCACCATCATCATTAAGTCCCCTGCCTAGCATATAATGTTGCACTATTGTGGGGTATGCATGAGATGGTGACAAATATACGGGAGAAAACGAGATGAAGGGAGCTTACTCGGAAAGCCTTGCTCGTCCGCTATTAATCGCGCATGTGAACATGTTGTTGCAAGCATGGAATCCTGAGTGGGACCGGTTTCCTTCTTTGGGTGTTTGAATTAAAAGAAGAATCCAATCAAAAGAGGAATCCTTATCCTATTGGGATTTTTCCAATTCTTGTTTATAAAAAGGGACCGACCCCTTTTCTTCTCTCACGATTTTTTTTTGTGCTTGCCTTTGCTCCTCCTGCTCACGATCCTCCATTGCTGGATGTGTAGGACCAGAATATCGCTACAACGATATTCTCGCGAAATTAAAAACACTCATGTGATCATCACCGCGAGCTCTTCAAATAACACTTTGCGAGCATCACAGAATAACTTAAAGAATGATTCAAAGAATGACGTAATAGCTGACGATTGAGGAAACACGAGAAGAGCATGATTTATCTGCGATGGTTACAATGCTTGCGAGATTTCATATTATAACTGTTGAGATAAGATCGCAAATCAAATCCGAAAGTAAAGGCTAGCTTAGATGTCATTCATTATATATTTTCCCTATATATAGAGACCCAGTATGTCCATAGGGAGGATGATGTATTTTTGAGAGTTGAGAAAGTCTTGAGGAGAGAGAAACTTTGAGAGAATAGTTGTATTCTTGATTTCTTCCACTTCTGTAAACATTTCTGAGAATTAAATGATAAAGATTCGTTTTTAATCTTTAAATATGAGTTGATTATTATGAAATCTTAACAAGGGTGTAGTGTAGGATTTCCTGCAACTACATTTTGGCGCCCGAAATAGGGATGAATTGATGATTACTTGAAGAAAAAGATAAAAATTGACATTTTGATTGGAAGGAATTTGGAACAATTAGTGAAATATCTAATGCACTAATGGCTAGAAGAAGAAGAAACACATCAGAACCACCAACAACCGTAAGGAGGAGTAAACGACTTGCAGGTGGAGGAACAAATAAAATGGGAGAATCTTCAAGAATAAGAACAAGAAAAAATAGAACAAGGAATAATAAAGGAAATCAGGTTCAACAATCAAATCAGCAAACACCAATACAAGATAGAGCTGTGGATTATGATAGAGTTAGCGTGTATACTTGGCAATCAGATTCAGTGAAAGAAGAAGAAGATCGAGAATTAAGAAGTGAAAGAAGATAAGAAAGAGATCGAGAAGTGGTTGACGGATTAATTCATGGAGAAGATGAAAATGAAACAACAGATGATTTAAGACAAAGAATACAGGAGGAAAGGAGATTAGAAGCAGAAGAACGTGCGAATTTAACAAGGCAAAATCATGAGTTAAGAATGGAGAATTTAAGATTGCAAAGAAGGAGATCAAGAAGTACTGCTAGATCAAGTTCAAGGTCATTTAGAGAAGAACCAAGGCGAAATTCCCCTATGAGAAATATGGAAAGAATGCAAAATCCAAATGAAGAACATCATCATAAAGAAGAAGATATAATTGATGTTCGCCATATTCCACGCGATGAAGCTGTGAATGGTAAACAAAATCAAGAGGGTAGAAATAATCAAAATGATGAAGAAAATCGAGAAGAAGGTAAAAGAATATTACATGGGAGAGAAGTACAAATAAATCAAAGAATCATTGAGGACGAAATTGAGAGACATTATGTTGAACAAGCACGTCTGGATTGAGAGAGGGAAAGATTAAGAGCAGAAGTGGTAGAGCAAGAATTTCAGGAAGCAATTCGGAAGAATAATCATGATAATCGAGAAAGGAGACGCACACAAAATCGCCATAACAATAATATCAATGAGGAGTATGATAGAATACAAAGGAGAATAGAAAGACAACGAAGAGAAATGATAAGAAATGAAAAAACTCGCAGAGAAGAAAATAGACAGCATAATCAACTGCAATTTCAAGAAAGAGATGAAAGAGGAGATCACAGAAGAAGGCAAAATGAAGATGAAGAAGAAGATACACAAAATCTCGCAAGACAAGAAAGACATGAACGCAAAAGAAGAGAAGCTGCGCTAAAAAGACCAATAGAGCAAAATTCAGCTAAAAACGAACAAATATTGAGAGAGCTAGCAGAAATGCGGGGTATGATAAATAACAGAAGGAAAGGAGGTAGAAGGAAACTTGATGAAGCCATTGAGGAGGCTGCGAGAACTTCATCCACTAAAGAAGTACAGTTAATAGGAATACCCCCTAAATGCAATTTACCAGCATTAAACAGTATCTTTGATGGGACTACCTGTGATGTTCAACATGTCAAAGCTTATGTTAGGTATATGCTATAGTGGGAAAACCATGATGTTGTATTATGCAAATATTTTGCGTCCAACTTAACTGGCGAGGCTCTGAAATGGTTCGAGGGATTGCCCAAAAATACTATAACTTCTTTTGATCATTTGCAAGCTACATTTCTTGGAGCATATATAAGCAACAATTCATCGCGACCAGGTATTGAAGATGTATTTAGGTTAAAGCAGTGGGTTGGCGAGAGTCTGAAACACCTAACCATAAGATGGAAAACAATGTGCAGTGAAATGGAAGGAAGAGTGGATGAGAGATATCTTATTTTATCTTTTATCAATGCAATGTTCGCAACCAATCTGTTGTAGATACAAATTTTCAGAATCAAGAATACAATTACCATGACGGAGCTGCGAGAATTACAAGAAGAATACATTTCCTTGGAGGAGAAACAAAATAATATGGAATCATATCCAATTGCAAATACCAGCTCGATAGCGGCAAATGGAAGTCTACTTCCTAAGATGATTGACAATGTGGCGAGCACCTCGCAGACACAACAAGAGAAAGTGGTGATCGATAACCAGCAGAAATTAGTATCCATGGGCAGTCGAGATCAAGAAGAGTATGAAAGGGAAAAGAATTATTATAATCGCGGCGGAAATAAAAAAATCCAAAGGCTTGATCAGCCACAAGAAAGTTATGGTGGTCAAAGACAAAATAATTTCAGAGGGCAAGGGAATCAAAGAGTAATATGGGAAGAAATTAAGATGCCACCCCTGAATGCCAGCATAGAAAATAATTGAGAAGCTATCATTTTGATGGAAAATATACTATCACCTTGGAATATGGGAAAAGAGCCACATCCGAATAATCGAAATCAAGCATTTTGTCCTTACCATCATTTTCATGGTCACTCAGTAAATGATTGCAAGAATGTAAAAAGGATAATTTTGAGAATGATTGATCAGGGAAAGTTAAATCACTTTTTAATAGAACATCCACAATCTCAACAATTACCACCAGCACCAGATATTCGCATGGTGAATACTGTAAAAGGAACAGAAACATTCGTGATAGAGGTTGGAGCAAAGGAAAAGAATTTGTTTTGTAATTCCATCGTACATTCATACAAATCTATTGAGCACTTCCACGACAACGTTCTTAGCAGAGTCTTCGCGAGAGACACGGATGGAAGAGAGATTATGAACATTGCGAGGGTCTCGCCATTAGAGGAGTGGCAAAAACAAACCATTTCTTTCACCGCAAAAGAAGTACATGAACCTGGAGAAATGCATGATCAACCATTGGTTGTGAGATTAGAGATAAACCCAAAATAGAAAGAAGATGAAGGTGAAGATGAAGATGAAGTTGAAGAGGATGAAAATGAAGATTCATGGGCAATTAATAGAGTGTTGATTGACACAGGTAGTTCGGTGGATATCTTATTTTATCACACTTATAAGACCATGGGAGGGAGATACATGGATTTAATACCCTCAACATACAAGATATATGGTTTCAATGGTAGCGCCAATAAACCAAAGGGAGAGATCACAATGAGGATACCATTAAAGGGAATCAAGTCCAAAGTCTTATTTTGTGTAGTAGATATGGAGACACCCTATAATGCCTTAATTGGCAGACCATGGTTACATGGAATTTTATGGGTGGCGTCAACCTATCATCAATGTATTAAATTTCCACATCCACATGGTGTCGGGGTCATCAAAGGAGATTGGGGTGAGAGTAGAAAATGTTATGAGATTGATATAAAGTCTTGTGAAGATAGAGTAGCGAAGAATAGCAATTGGAAGCAGAACATCAAACAAAGACAAAGGTGTGACAGGTTAATGGTTGATACAATAGATCGGCGAAAAGGTGAGATGCTGCAAAATCAATGTGAGCAGCGAAAAATAGATGGCGAGCGTATTGCAAATGGAGAAAAAGTAACAAAACGCAACAAAAGGGCAGAAGCAAAAAGTAGTAAGTAGGAAGGTAAAATGATGAAGTCTATAAATGGTTTGTTGTTTTATTTTGTTTGAATGAGAAGGATGAAATTGAAAAATTATGCAAGAGCTGAAATAAGATCAAAAGAAAAAAATTCATTAGAAGCAGCAAGTTAAATCGCGAGATTATTCAAGGTTACTTAAAGAACAAAAGATTGTGATATTCGTAAAAGAAACAAAGAATGGGACAAACCTTTATGGCGTACACCCTAGTTCGCGGATACAATTTTGCAAGAGGAAAATGTAAGACCTAAAGTACGTCATATAAGGGGGTATATCTTTACATGACTCAGGGATAAGGTTATACCGCTGCTAGAACCTGAGTCATGCAGATGTTGGGGTTAAAGAAAACCTATCCAGAAGAGGTACCTTGGATTTCCAACTATATAAGGTTATACCATGGTTGGACGACTAAGGACCTCTTCTAAGGAGTGCAGAGTATGACTAAGGCGCCGAGGTACACGGTTGAGCCAAGGATGCCCGGGACGGACGAACCTACCCTGGCCATTCTTGGTAAGTCTTGGCTACGATGCACTCGGCCTGAAGAAAACCCCACTTAGGGTGTAGTCTTGTAACTATAAGCCATATAGGCATAAAGGACAAGAGGCTGCGAAAAAAACTGGTTGTTGGTAAATCCGGATGGGAGGATCTAGTCTTGTATGGCCGATGTGCCCTCCTTGAAGGGTCAACCAGGGGGAAGATAAGGGCGGCACGCTCCATTAGGGAGATGATAAGTGTCTAAAGACGGCAATGTCATGGGGCTTTATGATCGCAAGAATATTTAGGCCTGTCATATTGTCGCGTGACAAAAAATATACAGAGGCAACAAGCCATAAGAGAAAACAAGATAAGATGAGATCAATGGGTTTTGACATGAAATTGTAAAGACATCCTGCGATTTCATCGCAAGACGGCAATGTCATAAGGCCTAGTACTCGCAAGGGAATTTAGTCTTGTCATATTGTCGCAGAGAAATGAACAAAATATGGATAAGGAAAGATCAATGGGTTTATACATGTAAATGTTAAAACTTCTTGCGATTTTGCCGCAGATACAAAAATTGGAAAAATAAGACCTTTAACTAGGAAGGCAAAATAAGACCAACAGAACAATTTTAAACATTAACTATTTTCTTTTGAAAATGCAGGAAATATTTGTTCATCGCAGGAAAGTCTATGAGAAACAAGATTCCTTCAGAATTTTTCAGAAAACGTTATTCAGAATCACACAACAAGATTATTAGAAGAAAACGTCGCAGTAATATTCGTCATATCGCAAATTTATTCATAATTTCTCAAGGAATATAACAACACAGCTCGCAAAAAAGAAGATAGGGGAAGTAACTAATCACTTCAAGAAAGATAATGAGGGGAAACTAAGGGAGCTAATAAACAGAATATCATTATCTTCCTTGAGAATATTCAAAGTGATAGAAATAAAGTTTGGGTTCCAAAGGTGCATAAAGATACATTTCTCGCAAGAAAAGGGAAGAAAAAGAAAATAAAATAAAATTCAAGCTTCAATGTTGGTCTCGCCAGATTCATTCTCTTTGCTAGCGTCATCAGCTTCACCAACATTCTTTTCATTACGATTAATTTGAGATTCTTCTTCTACTGGGTCTTCTTGAGGAATATCTTCTTCTCCACTTTCATATTCTAGATCCTTATCCATCGGAAGAGGAACTTCATCATCATCTACTTCTAGAGGAGGAACAGATACAGGGGGAAGAGCCTGAGATATTAGAATATCATTCACAAGGACTTCAGCGCTAAGATGAACCTTGCGAAGGAAACCTTTATCGCGATTTCTAATCTCCAAGTTCTTAAAATACTCAAGATAGTCATATCTTCTTTCTGCTCGATCGCGAGATTTAACATAACGAGAAAGGAGAGATCCATTTTCTTTGCGAGCTTTAGACAATTTATCAGTCAGATCAGAAATGGTAGAGTGAAGGCTTTTTTCAGACTCTGCGAGAAACAAAAATAACAAGAAAATATTCAGATGAAAATTTTGCAAGAAGTATAGTGGATAAATTAAATAAAAAAATTAACAGTTAAGATAGTCAAAATGACTACCTTCTTTTTGAAAAGTTAAGTTTTGAATTAAAGATAAGCAACAATTCTCCCATTGATTCATGGCATCGTCAAAATTGTCCCCTACTATACCCTTCAGGCGAGATTTTATATTTTCTTCTTTGGAGAGGAGATACGAGTTTTCCTTTGCTAATAAATAATAAGATTCTTCTAATTGGGAGTATTGGTGTTGATGCTTGATGGCCTTTAAACTAAGAGTTAACCTACCCTTGATAAGTTTATCCTCTTCAGCGGAAGCTGATTCAGTTACTCTCTTGAGTTCATCCTTAAGAGAATGAAGAGATTACTCTTGATTATCACATATTCTCTGAAGATTACTCAATTGTTGCGAAGAAATCGCCATCAAGCTTGAGAAAGTATGCTTTTCTTGAGATAAAGTTCTATTTTCGTCTGATAAAGATTCCGTCGCCAAATTAGCCTTGATTAACAAATATGAAAGGCGAGTAATCTCGTTACTTAATAAATTTTGGCTTTGCGATAATTGATTATTCTCATTAGTAAGATTATCTATTTGATCGATAGAGTACGTGTAGAGATTATCTAATCTATTAAACTGGTTCATCCAAGAATCTTTTTCAACACGAGCTTCTTCAGCGATAGACTCAAATTTAAGTCTTTAAATGAATTGATTCTGATTTAAAACTAAATATGCAATCCAAGAATTTAAGAAAGAAGCTTAAGTACATAGAAGATGAAAACTTGCTAGAACAGAAAGGCAAAAAGACAGAGGAAGGAAAATTATACCTTTCAGCTCGTTATTTTTTCTGCGAAGATTCTCGCAATCAAGTGAAGAATTATGAAGCTTCTGGCAGAGCATATCACATTCTGAAGTTTTGGCTTGAAGATTTATCTTTAGAGCATCAACTTCATTTTTCAAAGATGTTCGCGAAGCGATACAGTCAGAACCAAAATATTTGAGCAAAGTTTTGCCGACATTATATTTAAAAGGATCAATAGAATATTTCCTCGCATCATGTAAAATGTCAGATAAAACTCTAAAAGCAGTATCAACCTCTATTGGTGTTTCTTTGGATGAGGGAAGAGGTGTAGAGGGTGAAGTGGTAATGATGGTGAGTTGGAGATTTGAGTTATTTGCAATGGTTGCATCATCAGAAGGAGGAGTGTTTGGGAAGGTAACAGTCGAAGGTAATAAAGGGCTTGAGGGAATTTCATTGACAGCGTCTTTGGAAACTTCATTTGTAAAAAGGTCAGTGGAGAAAGGGATACTAGCGGCGATGTTCTCGCAAACAGAATAAGGAGGTTCCATTTGCGAAGCTATGGGAATTTCTATCGCAGATGTCAATTTAGGAATGATAATATCATCCTCAAGAGTCTTAACTTGGAGAGATCGTTTGCGAGGTCTAGCGATATTCTCGTCGTCCTGCGAGTAATAATAATAACTTAGATAAGAAACAGAGGCAACAATATTGTTAAGAATGAATAAAATATTTTTTACTAACTTATGACTCGTAGGATTCCTTTTCTTCTCAAATAGTTTCTTATTAGGACTAGGGTTTTGGATTACAGATTGGGCGTTAGTTCCACTGAAGAGAAAAACATAGTATGTGAATCATGAAGAATCAAATAGAAAATATTAGTAAAATATGAGTAAACATGATTCAAGTAAGCGAAATGGAATTTAGTAATGTCAGAAAAACACATACCTTGAAGATTCTATTAAAGCAGTAGCAAGTAAATATGAAGAAGAAGAAAAGTTTCAGACAGAAAAACGAGAATACAAAGGGACGAAGAAGAAAATTAGTTTTGTAACCAAATTCTACCTTTTATAGGTAAAAGGAGATGACCCATTGAGTAGACACATGTCAGTAAAAAAGAAGAATTTACGACACGTGTAGGCGGTTAAGCTAAATTCTCGGAGTTTTGTCGAGGAGAAAACATGGAAAGAAAGGAAGTTGCGAGTGCTATGAAAAGTTGGAGATTCTCATATCCTCTCCACTTTGCGAAGAAGACATGAGAAGAGGAAAGATGTAGGACCAGAATATCGCTACAACGATATTCCCGCGAAACTAACAACACTCCTGCGATCATCACCGCGAGCTCTTCAAATAACACTTTGCGAGCGTCACAGAATAACTTAAAGAATGATTCAAAGAATGACGTAATAGCTGACGATTGAGGAAACACGAGAAGATCATGATTTATCTGCGATGGTTACAATGCTTGCGAGATTTCATATTATAACTGTTGCGATAAGATCGCAAATCAAATCTGAAAGTAAAGGATAGATTAGCTGTCATCCATTATATATCTGCCATATATATAGATACCCAGTATGTCCAGAGGGAGGATAATGTATTTTTGAGAGTTGAGAAAGTCTTGAGGAGAGAGAAACTTTGAGAGAATAGTTGTATTCTTGATTTCTTCCACTTCTTCAAACATTTCTGAGAATTAAATGATAAAGAGTCGTTTTTAATCTTTAAATATGAGTTGATTATTATGAAATCTTAACAAGGGTGTAGTGTAGGATTTCCTGCAACTACATGACGTCTTGCTGCCGGGCATGTTGCTGTCACTGGACGCATTACTGCTACTGTCGTACATCGTCGGACTTCCGCCGCCATTGTTGGCTCGTCAGGTAAGTGCTCCGTCATCTTTCTTCTTCTTTTTTTGACGCCAAACCTAGTTTTAGGTAAACCTCTTTTATTCATTGAGGAAGTAATTCTTGGCTTGAATTTCGTAAACACGACCCTCATGAGTATAGAAAGATCGTGTTATAATACGTGTGAATGAATACGGGATCGTTATGCATGTTTGATTAAACGTGGGTCCCATCCTTCTCAAACATCGACCTCATGTCCGTCTTGTGGCTTTGACCAATATCGGCTTCATGGTCTTGAATGGTCCCGCTTGATGACGCGGACCAATGCATGCATGATTTGGTGACGTGACTTAATACTGGCTTTGCTTGAATATAATACCAGTCTTGCCTGATTTTTTCGAACATGGACCTGCTCGTAGTCGGTCAGGATTAATTCCCCAAGATAGAATTTGGCCCGTTTCTTGGACTGGATGCGTTTCTTCTCATTGCACGACGATTGCCTTCAAATATCCGATAAATATCCACTGATTGTTATCCCGTGTTTGTAGCCTTTACATACGGTAGGTGAAGACTCTTATTTTCTCCGGGATCTTGTTAACTCGTGAAATATAAAGAAGACGCTGAGTCTCCTCTCATTGCAGAATTGTTTCTTTCTTTGAGCAGGTATTGCTCCACATCCATTGTATAACTTGATCTTCTTGGTGATGACTTTTGCTAACACAATCATAGATCCTTTTTTTTGCAGAATGGAGGCGGCTGGCAAGGACTACTCTGGTATCTCTCCTGAAAGAAGCCTCGAAGTGAATAAACCCGAGAATGATGGTCCGTTCGAGGAGGTGATGGCTAAAATTGATGTTTCGGTTCTCGAAGCTGATTGCGCTATACGGGGCATGCCAATTATGTACCTTCGTGTATATCGAGAACGCGTTCGTAATCTTCTGACTTTAATCGACATGGAAGAAAAATAGAGGCTTGAGGAAGCGTCGCAATCACTGGTAAGCTCAAGAGCTGAGAGATTTGCTGCATGGCTGAAAAGGCGAAGAGTTGAACATGAACGGCCTCCATGGGAAGATATGGGTGATTATCCGATCCGCGATAGTGTGATCATTCTTGATTCTGATACGGACGAGCCTGAACTCCCAAAAGTTATCAACATGATCTCCAATGTCGCAGCGGCTCTTGAGGAAGATATGGAAGCTGCCCCTACTAAGGACATCGTGGAGAACGTGGTTGCAGAAATACCTAAAGCGGAGGCTGAGGCAGACTCGGAGGAAGAAGCAGTAGCGACACGTGATGATGTTGAGGCAGACTTCAATGGCGGAGAAGACACGGTCGACCTTTGATGACTGAATCTTCCTGTTATTTCTCTTTTCTTCTTTTCTGAGTATTTTCCCGTGATCTTGTGAATACTTTTCTCCTTGTACTCAGTGGCGACTGAGTTCAAGGTTTTCTTATTTTTGCTTACTTGTTTGAACAAGTTTCTTATTTTTGAGATAAATTCTTCATTAAGACTGCATCATAGTGATTGTGCCTTCATATGATTGTATGTGATCCTTATGAGAAGAGAAGGAATGCCATAATGAAATACCACGCACCCTCCTGGCGTAAGCTAGTCTGCGCCCTTCTGACGTAGGCTGGGAAAAACTGTTTAAGATGTTTTTCTTCTTCCTTTGCATGCATTCTATTCCTCCAACTTTCCCAAAAGATGTGAAGTGTTTTCCTTTTAGGGTTCTCTGGTTTAATCTGGTGGGTACTAATGGTTTAATCTGGTGGATAATGATGACTCAGGTCGAACCTGGGTTTTTGTGTCATGCCCAGGAGTAAAAATTTCTAAAGAAAATAATACTTTAATTGAGAAATTGGAACCCTAATAATTATGAATGCAAGTATTTCAATCATTTTTTGAAGGAATTACAAAATATCAAGGAAAGGGAAATTGTTGGAGGAACGCTGGAGGAACCATCACGAAGAACGCTAGAGAAATTATCACGAAGAACGCTGGAGAGGAGTATCCCAACGTCTCTAGGTACTGTAGGGTTTAAGCCACCGTGAGTGGATCGTCACGCCCTCAAGCTTGTCAGCGTTGATGATCTTGCAGTAGCTTCCTAGGATGACATCCACTACCAAATATGGTTCATCTTCCTTTGTCACCGATAGATCAGATTGGTCAGTTATCCTCACCGCCACGTTTCCAACTTGAAACGTAGTCCTCTTTGCTACCATATCCCCAATTTGAAACGGATTTGTACTTGGCACATTATCTTGTTTCTGGGACACGTTGTTTTTGACTGCTTCCAAGCTCTTAGTAAAACGTTCGAAAGGACCAGCACCCCACTCACATCTCTTAGTGGCGGTTAGGTTGTTGATCTAAACAAGTCCCCGAGCCTCAGCGGGAAGAGGCTTTACTGTATGTAAAAAGGGTTGTTCGATGAGACTTACATGGGCTCGGAACCTTTTAATGTACGACTTCGGCTTTCTCCAGGAAGTTGCGTCACGTTTGCAAGGTGTCGGTACGGCGACAAATAATTCTTAGGATTTGAAGGCTTGCTGGAGATTCTTTCAGGTACTGAAATCGGCAAAGGACTCTCTCCTAGTGCTGCTTCGTTGTTGTGTATCCACGGGTGCCCTAAGATCATGTCGTAATTCGGATACTCTTTCACTATATAAAATTTATCATGCGTTAGAGTATTACCGATTTTCACTTCGAGGTCAATGTATCCATAGGCGTCTCTGAATTCTCCTTCTAAGCTCCTAATCACGGTTGGGCTGCGAGTAGCTTCTTGCTTTGAAATCCTTGCGGCCCTCAGAGTCTTGACAGTGATGATGTTGAACTCGGAGGATACGTCAATCAACGTGTTGTCGAATTCGATATCCTTCAAATGAGTGATGGTCAGGAGTCCCTAGTCCCCTTTGATGGTCGTGTCCTCAAGGAAAGACTGTGACCTCGAGACTTCTTCCTTTTTCAGATACAAACGCCTGCGTGACACAACATGATTGAGGGATGTGAACATGTCTTGACGCTGTCCTTTTGAGAGATACAATATTTCACACAAACGCTCCATCATATTCTGTACAGTCTTGCAGACAGAATCCCCCGAGATCATGCAGCTTCTAATGGGAAGAGGATCCCTGTGAACGCCCTCGTTTCCTAACTGGAGTTCTCCTGCTTCCACCTTTTCTCTGAATATTTGCTTCAACTTGTTGCAATATTTGGTCGGGTGATGGACAAACCTATGGTAGTGGAAGTATTTGGGATTTTTCATCTCGCCCTCGGTCGGTGGGCGTCTGATAGGTGGTAACTTGATCGCGTCATCTTGAATCCATGCTTCTAGGAGTTCTATCACTTCATTCATGGGAAAGGGGAAGTTTGGAACCGCATCTCCGGATTCTTGTACAGGAGCTTTGTCCGCTTTCTTTCGAGATGGAGTCGTATGTGTTGATGTTGTACGCTTGGGCGGTTGTTCTGCCGCCGATGCTTTCCTATTTCCTCCTTCGCTCACCACGCTTACAGAAGGACCTGTATTATATTGCTTGTTGATGAGGCGCATGCTTCCTCGATTTTCACGCGCATCTTCGTTTCGAACGATTTTTGTTTTTTCCAATAATGCTGGGGATGTCGTAGCGGAGCGCTTAGCGGCTTCATGAAGCTCCAAAAATGTTTGGAAGCCAAGATTCTCTAACAAAGCGCGGTATATGGAAATCATCTCATTGATGCATAACTCCACCAGCTGGCGTTCAGTGACATTCGGATCATGACAATCCAATGCTTGAGTCCTAAACCTTTTGATAAAGTCGTTTGGATGCTCATTATTCCATTGAAAGATTCTTCCCAAATCTGAAAAGGTATCCTACTCTGACACGAAGAAATACTTCATGTAGAAGGCGTCGACCATCTCACTCCAATTTGATATACTGTTAGGTGCGAGACTGTTGTACCAAGTGTATGCTCTTCCGGTAAGTGTCTTCGAGAACTCTTTCAGGCGGAGAACATGATTGTACTCGTGTTCTCCTAAAGATTCCAAAAATCGAGATACATGTTCATGAGCATTACCAGTACCATCATAAAGGGAGAATTGAGGAGAGACATAGCCCCTTGGGACAGGAATTCGTTGTACATCTTGAGGGTATGAAGGCTGATGTTGGTGCATGTCTGCCATATTTCCTTTGCCCCGGCTTCGGATGAATCATTCCATGTCCTCACGCGTAATAAAATTGGATGGTTGGACTCATTACCTTGGGCGTTCAGGAGCGCCACGAGTTTCCTCGTCCATGCGGGTATGCGCCATTGAAGTGCCTGCCCCAGGTGAATCGAACACGTTCCTCATTGGCTCCTGGGGATGTCATGGCCCCTGCGGCAATCGTTCGGTTAGGGTTTTGAGAAAAGTAAGTACCTCTTTCTGGGTCGCAGCCATATCTGTTTGGGCTCTAGCAAGAACTTCATGTCTTTCCATCAAGTCCACCATGGTGATAGAGGGTTGTCCTCCTCTTGCTCCTCCAGCCGCTCATCCTGATGGAGGAGTGACGATTGCCATGGTGACGACCAGAGGTGGTACACTTGAAGAAATGTCGGGATTCGTGGCTACTCTGGCTCTGGTGATAGGAGGTGTCATGCTTACTGGAATATCCACTGCTACGCTGGTGTTAATGGTAGAGGAGACGGTTCCACGAGATGTATTGGTTACATTCTGCCCGGCAGCTCCACTAACAGGGACAGTAATACCAAGAGTGTTATCGGCGCTGGTTCCATCGGAATTGATCGTTGATCCTGACCTAACTTCTACCATCTTGCAATTTGAACAGATTGAAATAAAACTGAAAATCGATCCTGCAACCGAGAGATTAATCTCCCACTGTGGTCGCCAATTGTTTATGGGTGAAAACTATTCCTGCTGGATTTGGTAATTTGGTTGTGTGGATGAGGAATGAATCTATATCCTAAACAAATACACTGCGCGGTGAGTGCTTTTGATTCGAGAGATCAATCTATACAATTTTGGCCTAAACCAAGAAATGGCCGTTCCAGACTTGTTTCGGTTACAAAGTGAAGGAGATGGGGTTGATCTTAGGGAGGGAAGCGAAGAAAGTGTTGAGATTGTGAAGGTGTAGACTTGTTTATGACTTGTTACAGAAAGGTGAGCAGGCTTACAAATAATGCAAGCAGGCTCCGGGTGTTTGAATACGTCTCGTATTAACACTTGGTTTCTGTGTTGTGTTATGTCACTCTGTCGTGGAAATAGGGCGGAGAACCTATTTATACAAGTCATTTGAGCCTTATTCAGGTCTCTCATGAGAAGTGGAGGAAGTGGAGTGATGGAGTAGTGGAGTTGTGTGTTAGTGTTACACGATCAGTCTTGCCCACTTCTTCCATCATCATTAACCGTCCATGTCTTCCTGACACACGTTCTTGTGATGGCGCGTTGCACGCTGTAAACTGTCAGACTAATACCCCAGTATGTATCCCCCAGTTTATGAAACGATTGATGTCTCGAGTGTGTGGATTGTGGGACCCACAGAAAGTAGCATGTAATGCTAGTTAAATAACTAAGTTATTTGTAAAGTATCGTGCGTATTCTATGCAAGTTATGCATCGAATGTATTCATCATGTATGAAGCATCGTTGTTGAGCATCATGCCTTGCCTGCTTCGAGTGACCGTTTGGAGGCTGCATGGGTGATCCATGCCTTATTCGATCACATTATGTGGAAGAGTGGCGGACAGTGATCACGGTGATACCTCACTTGTCTCATAATTCCCTTTCTAGGCTAACAGGCTAGCGAAGTTGGACGGATGAGATAGCTTGCAACCCTAATCTAAGACCGTTGGATTAGGGTTTGGGAGGTATGCAAGCTGCCACTTTCAACTCGAACGAATTCAAGCTAAGGGAGCATTTCTGGAAGGACTGATTGGTCTTGCAAAGAGGTGGCGCGCTGGTGTTCACGCCCATTCTTGCTTGACTCGCAAAGATCCGATCTATACCACTCAATTTTGCCGGCAAAGACGAGTGGTCGAGATTAGATTTCAACAAAAATCTTATGTCGCAAAGGACTTGTCAAGCAGCGTGACGCACCACTTTTGGGCGTGCGAACCGAGGCGCCTGACCAAGGCCGGCTTTGGACGATCGGTCGGTCATGAAGTCGGGCCCACGGTGGTCATGCTAGCATGTTCGGCCTCCCCTGAAGTTTCATCTTTGCTTTCCATTCAAGCCTGTGAAGATGAACACTCGAGATGATTTTGCGACACATGTATAGCGCCGGAAACCAAACGGGTGAGCATATGTATGCTTTCTCCATGGACCTGGTCGTAATCTAAGCCATCCAACCATGCATGCGAAGTTGGATGGCAGTGATCGTTTTTGAAACACATGGATGATGTCGCAAACCCCAATAGGGTTTTGCCGGTCGTGCGTCATGCCTTGTTTGGGCGCACGAATTGTGATGACCAAACATAATTGGTCTTGACCGATCGGTCAGGTATGTAGGTGGGCTCACAGTGCTTGTGTTGACATGCTCTTGACCCTTCTAATCAACATCTACACCCTCCATCTATGCCTGCGAAGATGGATAGTTGAGATCGTTTTGCGACACATATAATGTGCCGCAAACCCTAATTTAGGGTTTCTTGTCCATGCTGATTAGTTTGGACTATTTGGCAAGCTATTCCGCCCCTTTTGGGGAGTCCGACCACGCGGAGCCCGCCTTGGGTCGGCAGTGAATGTTCCAATACCTGCTTGGGGGTATTGGATTCGATCTGGACCATCCAATCATGCCAGTGAAGTTGGATGATCGTGATAGTTTCTAGACTGCTATGGACAGTATAGACGCTCAATCGGGCTAGTATAACACACCGAGAGTTACATGCTCAATTGGGCTAGTATAACACACCGAGAGTTTACAGCATGTACGGTAATTTCGTGCATGCCTCATTGTTGGTACTTGGATATTCATGTTACTCTGCTGCGAGTAACAATCAATCATCATGCCGCACCAACAACGAGAGTTCTACTAGGAACAACGTAGGAAATACAAGGCATTTAATGCATTAATCAATAATGCTAAAATTCACAGAACATTCGGGGGATTGTTGCTACATGCTCCATTCTAGGTGAATTAATAAAGCGAAGAAGTATTCATCACTTATAAAATCTTCTCATCCTCTGAAGGATGATTACACAAATATTGGTTTTACAATTTTAGCCCTGAACTAAAATCCACCATCAACAGTTAATTAAAAAGCTTTATAAAAAGACTATACTACCCTTTCCCCTAAAACTTAAAATATAAAAACCAAATCAATTATCCCTCATTTACACCATCAATTCCGGCACTCGTTAGGTTTAGGTTTTGAAAAAAAAATTTCTTCCATCTTCTTCTTCATTGTTCTTCATCCGTTCTTCATCGACGATGATTAAAAAATTTCTTCGTCGATTAACCTACCCGAATCATAATCATGCCTCCAAGAAAGAAATCAGATGCCCAATCGAAGTCAAAATCGATTGCTCAACAAAAATTAGAAAAAAGTCTTGCTTTGATTGATCAAGAGCAAGAAGAAGAAGAACAAAAGGCTTCGGACGATCAACTTCTCGTAAACATGGCTTCCGTGAGAAGGTAAGTGATTTTGAAGTGTTTGAATTGATTTATAGCATTGGGTTTGCGTTAAAATCGTCAAAATCGCGAACCCCAACTCAAACAGTTGAGTTTGAGAGAGTACCGGCATTGATTTTTGTATGAATACAGTGCCGGTACTATTTTACGACATTCAATCTATAATGAATACAATGCCGGTATTTAGTTACGGAAATGATTTTAGTATGAATGTTATGCCGGTATTGATTTACAAAATCACCTGAAAATGAATGTTTTGTCCCGACATTGGTTTTAGGTTGACTTCAATGCCGGTAGTATGTCACGGCATTGATTTGAATTTATTCGTGTATGCCGGAAGTCCACTTTAAGTACATAGGAAAACCCTTGGAATTTGTTATCAATACCGGCATATAATTTAGGTTGAATACGATGCCGGTAAAAAAAGGTGTATTTTACGCATGTAGTCTGGGGGGTCCGGGGGGCATACCCCCTCCCAGCTGTGTTCGACGAGAAAATTGAATTTCAGTCCGTTTTGAATTTTTTTTCCTGGTTTTCAGTCCACTGCCGGCGCATTCATTTAATTCTCGAGCATGCCGGTACTGCTACTGGAATTGTATGTTGCTTGAATTTCTATGCTGGCACATGATGTAAAGTATCCAAAAACTTGAAGAAAAAAATTCACTTGAGTACCGGCATTGATAGATTTCTATTGAGCATGCCGGCACTGCTTCCTGTATGTTTTTCATGCAGTACCGGCATAGTTTTTTGGTTGAATACTATGCCGGTTTTGGTTTCAAAATGGGGGATATCGGGATACCGGCATAGTCGTAGTATGAATACTATGCTGGTATAGAGGGTTCCAGCATTGTATTCATATAGCTACTATGCCGGCATAGAGCTTTTTCAGCTGAAAAAATGGTGGGTTCAAAGAAAAAAATCAAATTTTCAACCTCTTAGCAGCTTTACCTGTGTGTTGGGGATGCTTGTATGTTGTGCAAGTTTACTTTCTTGTGTAGGTTCTTCAAATAACTGTCCTTGCTCGTAAAAATCATCATTCAATGGTGTTGGCTCAACAAAGAGTTGTAATTGTAGTTGAGCTAATGATTCAGCAGCAACAATTCTCTCTTCACAATCATCCTCCATTTTCCCCAAATAAAACTTCCCTCCCAATTTTTTTTTCCCTCCTTCTACTCTCACCGCACTCACCCAAATTCATATAAAAACACACACTAATCTTATAACAAATACTTAATATTTTTAATAATTATTATTAAACACTAATTAGGATTAGTGAGGGGTAGATTAGGAATTAAAAAAATATTTGGATAGGGGGTAACCACGAATTGTTATTGAGACACCGTTATTGTCATGTAGTTGTATCCCCCAATTACGCGTTCATAAGAAAACATGAAAATTTTGTGTGTAATTCATCCATAAAGAAGAAATGACGGGTTTTTTTATCCGAGATCAAAAAAATACTGATTGGGCCCACTGAAATGAATTTTTTACCATTTCATGCTCACCCACAAAGTCGCTCGGAGCATGTGATAATTATTTTATTTCGATGGGCCAGACGACCGTCCGATTACAACCAACAAACAAGAATGAGAAAATGAAAACTATACAAATTTTTAGGGCTATACGGACTCGAAGCGTAGACCTTCTCGGCAAAACAGATCAAATTTTTTATTATCGAAATGATTCGAACTGTTCCAAAGACCCAATATGCATATTTTATTTTTTTCATTGGTCTCTGTCATCAACTGATATAAATATCAGATAGTCTTCCATACTTTTTCTTAACATGAAGATAACGAGATGGCTCCACGTGCTCTGATTCATTATTTAAATTATTATACATGAGCAATACCAAAGTGTTTCAAAGAAGAGTTAGCTTGACGTAGGTCTGCCTCTGGCCTAGATCAACCTAAGTTAAATAGAGTTTCTATCGCTTTGCTCACGAAAAAATATTTTTGTGAGGTCCTTATACAATATACTCATTATGCCTAGCATTGAATGGGCGGTGTATTATCAATTATTGAATCAACGATGTTTTTTTTTTTGAGCCTAAATTAGCATCCAAAGCGGACCGAATCAAATATTTATCAGACTATTGTTCCCTCGAATATTTAGAATAAGACACCGATTTATCAGTTAGATCAATTTTGTTGATTGCATGATGGAATCACTGGAAAAACATTGGTGCGCGTGTAAAAAAATTGCTCTATCAACTGAGCTATAACCCCTGTGATGGATAGTTTATCATGGAAATAATTTATTGTCAAGATGAATCTTCTATGATCCAACGAAGATTAATTGCACACTAAACATTCAAAATACATTTTTCATAGGTACACGTTATTTACATGGACACCCTAATCTTAGTTGAATGGATAGACGTTCAACTGAGTGTGGTGGGCCTACTAGGAGAGAACAGCAATAATCAACGATGCAAAATGCACAATATGTCCACTGATCGGATAGTGGCGTGTTTTCTAACATTTTCCATGGAATAAATACATTTTTACTTTGTAATTAAGCAGACCCATGTGCAACATTACTAACTCATCACTAAACTAGTAAACATTTTGGCTCACCCACTACTTATTGCGTTCCTAAAACTGGCTTTTGAGCGTGACTTATAACCTACCATGTCATCTTCCTACACATCACGATTGTGTGATCTAATATAGTTGCAATCCCTCTAATTGAAACTTCTCACTCTCTCTACAGAGATTAAGGTTAGCAAATGTTTTTTTAATATTGCAGAGCATAAAGATAGAAATCACAGACCAAAACCTCGAAAAAGCCCCTTCATCTAATTCACCTACCGCTGACAGTCCAAGCAATGGTAGTATTATTACAAACAACTATTTCACTTGCGAAATCTGTATAGAACCGGTTCTTCTAGACCAGAAATTCAAGAACATGGAGATGGATGGGTGCCTTCACCTATTCTATACTGATTGTATCGTCAAGTACATCGAAGTGAAGGTTTCTCAAGACAACACTTCAGAGATAAAATGTCTGGATAACAATTGCAATGTCTTCTTAAACATTTTATCTTGTCGTTCGATTCTCCCCAAGTCTGTGTTCGAGAAATGGTGTCGTGTTCTTTGTGAATCAGCTGTACTAATGGAATCATCAAAAGACGGGTTTGTTTATGGGAGATATTATTGTCCTTTTCGTGAATGTAGTGAATTAGTTTTAAACGAGTGTGTTAAGACAACTGCATCATCAAGTACTTCAACTACTTCTGCCGTTACAAAGTCAACATGTCCGAATTGCAAGAAGATATTCTGTTTTCATTGTATGGTTCCATGGAAGGAAAATCATAGATGTAGTAGAAGAGGTGATTTGTCAAATGATGTTGATAGAAACGACCTTCTGTTCCAGGAAGCTGCTAGAAAAGAGAAATGGACTTGATGTCCCAATTGCAGCCGGTACATAGAACGTAAAGGAGGTTATTCCTTCATGACGTGCAGGTACACACATCAACATGTTTTCCCCTCCCATTATTTCTTAAGAATATATGCATGATTTTAGTCAAAAAAAAAAACAAAAAACTTCCCCTAATTATAATTATGAAATTGCAGATGTAAAGTGACATTTTGTTATCGGTGTGGATGTAAGAACTGTATATGCAAACTAAAAGCAGGCTGTTGTTGCAGAATGGTTATGAACATTTTCTTGTGTTGTGCACTTTTGGGTTTTGTTTGTATGGTTCTTTACATGGGGTGGTTATATTAAATCCATGAGTCTTGGGAATTAAGACTCATAGAAGGAGCTGATGATGAGATTCTTGAGGTGATTATATTAAAATCCACAATGGCCGCTCAGCAGCATCGATTGATCCATCTACTAATGTTAGATTAAAGATTTTAACAAATTATGTTATCTTTTTCCTATAATCCTCTATATGTTAGTATTTCTTTGGATTTTTAGGAAGGTGATTCACTGTGTTGCTTAAATCTAACAATATGCCTGTGTTTTATGTCATTTCTTTGTGTCTCCTGGGTACTGATTTCTCCATTATCTATTTTGTTGCGGGTTAGCACCTAATATAGGACCTCAAAGATGCATTGCAGAAAGGATGATTCTCAGCTACGGCTCAATGTCCAGTTTTTTTTTTATAATACGAAAGAAGAAATTTTTTTATTTCTTAAGAAGAGTTTGACAGGCTAAGTTCATCAAAATAGATAGCATTAGTTAATCATGTTGGCTTATCATGCTGTCGTTCCTGAGTACTTGTGAAAGAAAGAGCTTTCTTAGCTATAGTATCTGCCGCATTATTGCCATCACGATGGATAAAACTACATTTCCATGTGGTAAAGCTACTAAGTAAATAAATTGCATCATGTATTATGCTCGCATTGGTCCACTTTACTGCTCCATTTTTCCCATTGATTGCATTCACCACCCTTTGGCTGTCACCCTCTAGATGAAGATCCATAATCCATTTTCTCCTTTTCCCAAGTTATTGCTTCCAAAGCTGCCGATGCTTCTTCTTGTTTCGAGTCTACGGCTTTTGTGCAATGTCCCCTAGCTCCATTGCTTTCACCTGTAAAATTTTGACAAATCAGTCATATTCCTGTTTGTTTATTAAATTCACACCATGCTGCATCAAAATTAACTTTGTAAAGCTACTAAGTAAATAAATTGCATCATGTATTATGCTCGCATTGGTCCACTTTACCATGCTCCATTTTTCCCATTGATTGCATTCACCATATCTAGATGAAGTTTCCTCCAGCTTTTTTTTGACTATTCATGTTTGGCATCAAAAGGAGCAGATTTTTTGACTAGGAGGAGCCCTTGATTCTCTCCTACTATTTGTTGAAGTACTTTGAATTCTTGTCCAGACAGCAATATGAGTTTTCACACTGTTGGTTATTTCCTCAATCTTCACCTGAGTATATTCCAACACCACATTGCATCTTGTTTTCCAAGTATGCCACATAGTAAAACATATGCAATTAAATTGTGCCATATTTTTGGGTCTATTACCAATATCATTATCAAACCAAGAGGAAATCCATTTATGAATATTCTTCCCTTGTAAAACATGCACACAGTTAGAATATATGCTGCCAAGTACAGATATAAAGATATTACATTCATCAAAAAGATGATGTTGAGATTCATCATGATCTTTACAAAGTGGACATTCATAAGCAGAGTAATGAGTATACTTAGTTATTCTATCCCTAGTTGGCAAACATTTTTGGAGTACTTTCCAAACGAAGTGTTGAACCTTAATGGGGAGGTTAACTTTCCAAAGTGCCTTCCAATCAATCATATGACTATTAACAGGTTTATCCTGTGTTTTATCCAGGATAGCCTTGTATGCACTTTTTACTGAGAAAAGGCCATCACTAGCTGGTTTCCATCTAATAATGTCCATACCTGACATTGGGATTCTAATCTCCTGAATGGCTATAACAGTAGCATTATCAAACAATGCTTCTAATATATCTAGTTTTAGTGCTGCTATCAATTATATCGGACACCTTACTAATAGCACTAAAAACAAAATTAGACTTTGGAGGACCTTCCATGCTAGGGATCCAGTTGTCCTTCCAGATGGAAATATGACTGCCATCACCTACCTACCAACAATAAAACTGTTTTATTATATCAATTCCATCACAAATTATTACCACACCCATGAACTATTTCTAGATATAGCAAAATTTATAGGATTTTGGCCATTGAAATACTTATGGATGAGAAGAACAGACCAAGGGGCATCTGGATCATCAATCATTTGGTTGAGGATAGCAGACTGTCTGATATTTAGTCTCCTAATTCTTTAGGAAGGGCTACATGATTTCATTTTTTTAGTGAAAACACCTTTTTCACCTTGTTTTTTATTCCACCCAAAATTTCTTTGGGCAGCATCCATCTTATCAGTAATGATCTTTGGCATGGGAAAAACAGCCATATGATGGATGGCTATGGTTCCTATGACAGATTGAGTGAGAGTGGTCTTACCAGGTTGTGCTACAAACTTAGATTTCCGAGGAGCTAGCCTGTTATTGAATCTATCTAACAGAAGAGTAAAGGACTCAACTTTGTTCTTTTGAAGAAATAAAGGGACTCCAAGATATTCATCATGCAAAGCTAACTCTTTTATATTCAAAATGTTTGAGACTTCAGTTTTGATGTTACCTGAAACTTTAGGGCTAAAAGCAATTCCATATTTGTCAAAGTTGACTGACTGACCTGAGAATTTGCTAAAATCTTCAATAATCTTAGCTATATGAGGAGCCTCCTTACTGTTAGCTCTAGCAAAAAGGAGGAAATCATCTGCAAAAAATAAGTGACTCACATGAGGAGCAGTTTTGGTAACACTGCAACCATGAATAGAGTTATTAGATTCAGAAGTAAAGAGAGCTCTTGACATAGATTCCATCCAAAGGATAAACATGTAAGGTGATAAAGGGTCACCTTGCCTCAGGCCTCTTTGAGGTTTGTATAATTCTCCAGGGGATCCATTTAGAAGAATGGAAGTGGAGACTGTAGAAATACACCGTTCAATAAGCTTGCACCAGTCAACAAAGAAACCTAAACTTCTAAGACTAGCAAGAACAAAGCTCTACTCATCCTATCAAAAGACTTACTCATATCTAATTTAATAGCCATCCAACCTTTTTTACTTTTAGTTTTTTCATGGTGTCTATCAATTCATGGGCCATAACAATATTATCTTGAATCACTCTACCAGGGACAAAAGCAGACTGGAAGGGAGAGATAAATTTATTTAAGAGAGGCTATAGTCTAGTACCAAGAAATTTGGATATTATTTTGTAGCTAACATTACACAGCCTGATGGGTCTAAAATCAATAACAGACACATGACAGTTTTTCTTAGGAATGAGGGTTGTAAAATTATGATTGAGTTGTTTAAGCATGTGTTTAGACTAGAAAAAAAGGCTGCACCATATTAACTATGTCTTCACCAACAGTATTCCACATGTTTTGATAAAATCCTGGTGGAAAACCATTAGGGCTAGGTGTAGTCCAGGATTGCATACTAAAAACAATATTTTTTTATTTCATCATGAGTTGGGATAGCAAGTAGATTGGTATTATCATGGTCAATGATACAAGAGGAAACATTAGCAAAGTAATCAACATCATTTGGAGCAATAGTAGACCTACTCATATCAAAGAAGTGATCCTTAAGATTATTGGCTATGTAATTTCTATATGTGAGCCAGGTACCCATAGAGTTTTGTAAATTGTATATGTTTGTTTTTTTCCTTCTAAAATTAACTTTTTGGTGATATTAAGCTGTGTTTCTATCCCCATTTCTAAAATCTTCATCTTTATTTCTTTTCTTCCAAAAGTCCTCTTCAATGTCATGCAACTGATTTAACTTACAATTGAGTTCTTCTATCAAATGGATGTTGTCATTATTATTGGTCTTATATAAGACCTATAATTGGGACTTGATCTTGTTAATCTGAGTTGTTATATTTCCAAAACTTATGTAATTCCATTTTCTAAGTTCTTGCTTAGTATTAAACAAAGATTTGGTTAATGTAAAAGCATATGAACCATTACTTTTCACTTTCCAACTATTTTCAATAACAGTTTTACAAGAGTTATCTTTAAACCAAGCTTTGTTTAACCTAAAAGGTTTGTAGGTATCATTCTGAGTTTTGGCAGTAGTAAGCATGATGGGGCAGTGATCAGAAGCAAAGGGAATAAGATGGTAAACAACACAAGAGGGGTAAAAATTTATCCAACTGTCATTAGCTAGAAATCTATCCAACCTTTCTAATATCAAAGCATGGCATTTTCTCCTATTTGTCCAAGTATATGGATTACCTATATAATTTATGTTGTGAAGGCCATTAACATCTAAGAGGTTATTCTTCTCATCTAAAATGGTTTGACTGATCTTATTTCCAACATCCTTCTCATCCTGAGATATAGCAAAGTTCAAGTCTCCAGCCACTATCCAAGGAAGATTCATATGAGTTGAGAAAACATTCATGTAATTCCATTGTTCAGTTCTAAGGATAGGATCTAGTGCTCCATAAATAAGAGTTACCATGGATTTTTTTTGTTCGTGCATCCATTTCAATAGTGTATTGGATTATATTTAGCTTAACTTATATAATTTGAATGTTAATCCCATCCTTCCAAAGAAGACATAAGCCTCCAGATGTACCTATTGTGTCCTGAAAAAACCTATTATTATAATGCAGACTAGAGGTATACTGCTTCATCTTTTTAGTGTTATTCTTATCTTCAATTAGGAAAATAATATCATGATTATTAGACCTAATCAAATCCTTCAAATGATTCTTAGTGTATTTATTCCCAAAACCACAAACATTCCTGTTAAAGCATTGCTCAGTCGAACTCGCATGCGTTGCTATCTCAAGCATGTTTGTCAATGTTAGTGATCAAAACTATAAAGTCTTGATTTCTAGTCTACTATAGATAAGGTCTCGGACTAGGATAAAAAAGTGTAGTTGAGCTCAAGAACTCCATGGCGATCATCATACAATACGAAGGACTACTCAAGGAATCAGTGGATCTTCATCGACTAAAAGGTATGTGGAGACTTGAACTTATCTATCACTCAAAAGTTTATCTATTCTATCTCCTATCTAGAGACAAAAGTCGTATTACTATATAGACTAAGAATATACACATATGTCATTTCGAGCTGAGTATATCTCGCTTACCTATTTCTCGAAATGTGTTGGTTAAGCTTTCGCTTTAACCAAGTTCATCTTTGCCTAGTGACGAAAATCATGTTACGTTACAATCATTTTGGAAATCGCTCTGACGAAAAATAGTTTGTGAATAACAACTATATAACATCCTCTGAGAATGTTTCAATGATTAAAATGAGAGTTTAGACAATATAACTAATGGAGGATATAAACATTGTTGTGGTAACACATATATGTATAAGTCCTTACTTCTTGAACCGAAGTTTGCGAACTTTGTTGATCAAGTGAAACCAAAACGTGAGCCGCCAACTCAGTCCGCGAACTGGTGTAATTCTCGAACCCGAGAATTTCTGCTGGAAGTTGTAGCTCAGTTTCAGTCCGCGAACTCAGTCCACGAACTGACGGAAGTTCTCGAACCGAGAATGTTTGCTGGAGTTTGTACACTCCAATCGGTTGACTTGAGTTCGCGAACCCAGTCTACGAACTTGAGTAGGTTATGTCAGAAAATGATGTTTGTGAACTTATCTTAATAAACTAAGGAATGCTATTACAAACCGTGGCTTTATAGTTCATGAATCGATTCGAGTGAATCACATCATTTTTGCTTCAATTGTGTCTTGTGTAGTACATGGGATCTCATAGCAATTGAACAACTCTCTAACTAGTTCATTTGATTCATTTGGACTAGTTATGGTGAAGAAAAATATGGTTGATATGAAAGTTATCGTTTGGATAACCATTTGGTTAACTATATTGAACCAACTAGTTGTACACGTTTGGGTACGGTTCCACAAACCCAAAATCGTCAAGTACATGTGTGTGTGGTAAGCTAAGTTTTTAATCTAACGGTTGATAAATATTAGCTTGTATCTAATCAGGTTTTCATCTAACGGTGAATATTGAATGCTTTGTTACTAAGCTAACATTGATTGCAAACCCTGATTTGAAAGACTATATAAGGGAGAACTCTAGCAACTGGGAAACCTAATCCCTACACCTTACGTGTGATACTATTTGCATAGCTAGAGTCGATTCTCGTTTAACCTTTGGCTTTCTTCTTCTAAAACAAAGTTAACGACTTAAAGACTTCATTGGGATTGTGAACCCTGACCGATACTACTTTTATCGTAGTTGTGTGATTTGATCTTGTTGTTTATATCGTACGAGTAAAATTGTCATAATTGGCTTGAGATTTCTATCTCCGATAGGCAAGATATAAAAATAATCACAAACATATTCGTCTCATCGATTATGATTCCAAAATATCTTTTTTCGATGCGTCGATTAAGACTATTGTGAGGTGATTGATAAACTGAGATGTTCTTCGGGAATATAAGTCTGGTTTTATTGATTTGTTCCGGTTCACCTTTATCAAAAGACAGAACAAAACTCATAAGTTTATTCGTGGGAGACGAATTTATCTATCTTATAGACTTTTCTGTGTGAGACAGAATTGTTTATTAAAGTCTTCGACTTTGGGTCGTAGCAACTCTTGGTTGTGGTTGAGATCAGCTAAGGGAATCAAGTGCGCAGTATCCTGCTGGGATCATAGGCGTAGGAGCATAATTGTACCTTGGATCAGTGTGAGATTGATTGGGGTTCAACTACAGTATAGACCGAAGTTAATTTGGAGTAGGCTAATGTTTGTAGCGGCTTAATACAGTGTATGTTTAATCTGGACTAGGTCCCGGGGTTTTTCTGCATTTGCGGTTTCCTCGTTAACAAAATTCCGGTGTCTGTGTTATTTCTTTTCCGCATTATAGTTTTATATAATTGAAATAATACAGGTTGTGCGTTGTTCAATCAATTAGAATATCCGACCTTATTGGTTGTTGATTTAAATTGATTGACACTTGGATATTGGTCTTTGGTACCATCCAAGTTATCTTTGTTTGATTAGGACTCGCAGATTGCATTTGCTTGAGTAAAAAATCGAGAGATTGAGATAATTACTCCTTGAGATTTTTTCTATTTGATTGAGTCTAGTTGATTCTCTAGAAAGTAACTCAGAGTTGCCCATACAGATTGCTAATCGAAATATTGGGTGTGGTTGTTAGACCCCCGCTTTTTCAATTCCAAGACATGATTTTCATATTTTTTATTTTTTGTAAAAAATAACTATTAGGAAAGAAATTATAATGAGAAATATAGTTTGTATAAAAAATGAAAGTAAGGTTTTTAAGCAGTTTAGAAAGTACCTCATTCTCCCATGTCATGTTGTCAAATTGCTTGTCTCTTTGTGTGATTATAGCTGTTGTTTGTTTCCGAGTAATGCCCACATTGTTAGTTGTAGGTGCTTCTTCCTCAGTGCTTATCCTTTCTTTGTCAACATGGGGTTCAATAAATCTCAGTTTTTTCCCTAGTCTAGCTTGAGCCTCTTCACTATCAGTTTCAAATTGGATCTTGACATGCATTCCATCTTGTGGAGGAGTAAAAGGAGTTGCTCTTGCAGGCTTTCTAGAGATAGGCTTAGGGGTTATAACAGCAACATTGCGAGTTATAGCATTCTTCCTTAATATTCCCACACCTCCAAATGGATAAGGCTTAGCATGTATAGCTTTCACATATTCACCTGCATCCTTATAGGCATCCTTGCAATAATTTATTATAAAATAATCCTTACAAATTTTGTGAGGTTGTTTTTCATAGAAAAATTTAACCCATTTTGTTACTCCAGCTACAGTGATTGCTAGTGCACCTCTTCTTAGGGGAGTAGTTAGTTCAATTCTTACACAAACTTTGACATGTACTCCTTCTTACGAAATTTCATTCTTTGGTTCAATAGCTAGAACCTCTCCTAGCAGTTTCCCCATGTCTTCTACTGAATTGACATTCATGTGCTCTGGTTGCAGGTATTTTAATTGTATCCAGTACACTTGTTTGGTCTAGTCAAGCTTTTGTTATACCAGGACATGAAAGTAATCATACAAGATGCATAAATATCCATCTATATTCTAGGGACCTTCATCAATTACCTTATCCACCACTTCTTTGCTCTTAAGCTTAAAGATCATGATATTTGTGTCAACTTTAATAATCCTCACTTCTTATGGAGGGATAAAATTCCAAGTGAACTGGATGTTCTTCTCAACACCACCATAACCCATTTTTCCTTCAATGATAATTTTGCATATGAGACAGAAGTCCCATTCTCCTTCTTTTTGATCTTCAATATCAAAATCAGATTGATTGAAATCAATATTGTCTTCTTCAGCCTTTAATTTCAATGTTACTTGTCTGAATTTTGCTGCTTGTTGATGGTGGTTTTTAGTTCAGGGCTAAAATTATAAAACCCTGTATTGAGAAATTCAACATATTTAATGTGCCATCGCTCTGCAAAGAGGTTAATCCAAAAGTGATGAGTGCTCAAACCTCTAAACTTACATATGTATTGAGCAATTCAGCATATTTAATGTATTGTCATCCTTCAAAGGAATAAAGGCCATTTGAAAGTGATGAGTGCATAAACCTTTTCACTTAGATATGTATTGAGCAATTCAACATATTTATGAAATTTATCTAGAATGGTGCCTGAAGCAACAATCCCAGATATTCTGTAAATTTTAACCTATTTGCATTATTCACTAATGCATGACCTACCTGGTACTTTCCTATGTTATATTCCCAGCCGAACTCTCAATATTGGCATGACATGACGATTAATGTTCACTCGCAGCGGAGTAGCATGAATCTCCCGAAGTGTCAGTGTTGATACTTGCATAAAAACACTCATGTAGGCTACACCACTCTCTGATAAAGAGATTAGCGTGTTTACACACCTTTTAGTTAAAAGTTAGCGCGATCGAATGCCCTTAAATTCCCTAAGGAAAATCTAGATTGTCTATATCAGTCTCAAAAAATGATCACGGCCATAAGATTTGGCCATGCAATTCAACAATCCTAGCCTACTCCTGGCAGAATTATGCAATCATCATGATGACCGCCGGTGGGCCCACTAGCATCACGACCGAACGGATCTCATATAGTATATCTGCAGGACCTTCGAATGATTAACCCTAATGTGGGTGATCGCGCAATTGGAAAAACAAGCTCAAACGAGCTAAGACCGACAAAAAGGGTCTCAAAATCCATCGCATCCGTCCAAGTTAGCCGACCTAGTTGGACGGCTTAGATCGTATCTCGAACGATCAAATAGATGCTAATATGTTCACCGGCGACCCAATTTTCTCCCCAATCGATCGACTTGCTCATGGAAAGTCAATGACGCATCAAACCATTCGATCGAATTAGTGAGGACGCGGCTGCTTTGAAACCCTAATTTCTGATTGCGGCGACGCATTACTGTCCCAAATCAAACACAACCATCCATCTTCGCCGGCCAAATTGAGTGGGTTAGATTCAATTTCAGGCGGCCCCGAAGGTATCAACGTGTTCATTGGCAACCCACCTTTACACGTAGACGATCGACCTTCTCAAACTAGCGCCCAATGCGTTTAATCGATTAACCAAACTAGGGTTTCCACACAGTTTCACAACCCTAATTTGAATCAATGACCCACAAAACCATCTTGTCTGTCCAACTTTTCCAGCTTGGTCGTACGGATTAGATCGGATACTAGATGACTTATGAGATGGATCTATAATACCCCCCCCCCCCCCCCACCACCCACACACACACCATAAGGAACGATCCTCCAAGCTACAGCTCGCCCATGCGATCCCAAATGATCTCCCAAAGATGGCCATTCGTGCTGCTTCAACAGTAGTCATTAACTGCCACAAATTGTCTCGACCACCCAACTTGGCCAGACAATTTGAGCGATCCATATCCAATTTAGATCAGCCGGTAGGATTTTAGAATGCTACCATCCACCACTCGCTTATAGGGAGTGATCGACCAAGCAGTAGCTCTCCCATAGAGCTACCAAACGATCTCCCAAAGGTGCACAATCACACTCTTCTTTTAAGACGGTCGACTCGCAACTAATTTAGGCGATTTTTAAAACAATGATGCTTTATACACATCAAACATGTCACAAACTGGGGGATGCTCACTTGGGTATTGGTCTGGCGGTTTACAGCGTGCGACGTGCAACACGCCCATTACGAGAAAGTGTCAGGAAAAGACAAACTGTTAACATCAATAAGAGTAGTGGGTGAAAGTGTGACCAGTTTTCCCTCGTAATGGAAACGCGGTGATCACCACTTTTTACACAATCCCACTTCTCCACTACTTAATCACCTCCACTTCCTACGAGATCAGTGTGTGCTCGAACATGACTTGTATAAATAGGATTGCAACCTATTTCAATAAATAATACAAGTGATATCAACACAAGTATCCAGAAATCACATTATGATACAAGTCATAAAACAGCCACACATTCATGATTCAACATTCTGATCTAAAACACCTTCTTCGCTTCCCTCCCTAAGATCAACCCTTCTCCTCCACTTTGTGACCGAATTGAATATGGAACGGCCATTTCTTGGTTTAGGCCAGAGTCTTACAGATGTATCTCTCGAATCTAAAAGTACTCTCGTGCATTGCATTTGTTCAGGGTTTAAATTCGTTTCTCATCAACACACCCAAATTTACCAAAAACATCAGAATCAGTTTTACCCCCAAACAACTAGCGACCACAGTGGGAGATTAATCTCTCGGTTGCAAGATCAATTTTCAATTTTACAAATTTCTCAAGATGAATGACCTTAGGAATGGTTCAGAAACCCTCAATCCCAAATTTACTTCCCCTAGCACTGACAATACTTCACATGTTATTCCTGAATCCGTTCTTCCATTTAAAACCCTTGTCGAGGCTATGGAGTCTCAATATTTAATAACTAGTCACGATTTGATGAAAATCCTGAATGATATTATCAGGGATCAAGCTATTATTGTCAAGAAGCAAGAAGAAGTATTTACGCTTTTGAAGGACCTCACGGATCAACTATCGAAGGGACCAACAAGTATTCATTCTGGAGGAAATGACATCAACAATTCATTTTGGACCAATAATGATGATCAAGAGATGTTTTCTCAAGATCGTAAAGAAGAGTCGTGGGATTTTTCATGTTCTCATCAGAGTCATGGCAATAAAAAGATGATTTCATTATGTGTGTCCTTTTTGGAAAGTATCAATTCCCATATTACATCAGAAGCTACTAAGAGATCCGTTGTTGCTTTACTCAGTCGATTCGGACCATCCCAGAATTAGGAAGCTCGTAAAGATGTTCAGGAGAGCAGGAATCCTTCCAATAAAAGATCCAACCTCCAGTCAATCGCTAGAGAAAGAATAAATAGAAAATCTCCAGCAGCGGAACAACAACTCAAACGTGCGACACCAGCGCAACAACAAGAAACTGGAGATGCTGCTCCAAACTTTCCGTTCCCGATCGAGGAGGTAATTGAACTCCTGGAAATATGGATTCAAGATGATGCCATCAAACTACCTCCTATCAGGCGCCCACCAACTGAGGAAAAAATGGCGAATCCTAAATATTGCCATTACCACAGCCTCGCCAGTCATCCAACCAATGAATACAACAAATTGAAGCGCGTTTTCAAAGAAAAGATAGATACAGGGGAACTTCAATTATGCACTGAAGGAGTTCGCAGAGACCTTCTTCCCGTCAGGAGCTGCATGATTTCTTGGGACTTCGTCCATAAAACTGTACAGTCTATGATGGAGCATTTATGTGAAATTATGTATTTCTCCAAGGCGTAGCGTCAAGACATATTTGCAGCCCTCAACCGTATTATATCAGGTGATCGTCTGCTTCCAGTCAGGGAAGATGTCTCAAACCCCAATTTTTCTTGGAAAGCGTGATCGATAGATACAACTGGGGACTCCTAACCACCGCTCACTTGAAAGATATTGAGTTTGACAGCGCACTGATTGACACGGCCTCTGACTTCAACATTGCTACTGTCAATACTATGAGAGCCGCAGGAATTTCAAAGCAGAAAGCTTTACACTGCCCAATTGTGATCAAAAACCCAGAAGGAGAATCAAAAAATGCCTACGGATACATCAATCTCGAAATCAAGGTGGGAGATGCTCTAACGCACGCCAAATTTCATATTTTCAAAGAATGCCCAAATTATGATATGGTTCTGGGGAGCTCATGGGTGCATGGAAACAAAGTAAAGCTTGGAGTATGTCTTTTACCAGTATTTATACCTAAAAGGATTCCCAACAAGCCATCTAACCCTGAAGATTAGTTATTTGCGTATTGACAGCTCGACAACGTGACACAACTTCCTGGAGAGAGCTCGGCAACGTTCCTCCGCATATTTCGAGCACAAGTAAGTCTTATTGAACAATCTGCAACCAGTCACTTATCCTCACATCAAAACTTGGGGACTCGATCTGATTATCAACCCAGCTGTTACTAGGAGATGTGAATGGGATGCTGGTCCTTTCAAGTATTTTATCAAGAGTTTAGAAGTTGTCACAGTTAGAGATGAGGAATCTGGAAAAATAACTGCACAACCCCCATATCCATTCCAAGTTGGAGATATGGTGGTAAGAATTGCGCCTCAGCCTGCTTCATCTGATTCTGCAGAAGGGAAAGACGAGTTGTACCTAGTGGAATAAATCATTTTGGGAGGTTACTGCAAGCTCATCAATACTAAAAAGATAGAAAGCATAGTAATGCATGCCCGTAGGCTCAAACCCTTCAATACCTAAGATGTCGCTCCGCCCTCTCCTCCAAGATTCCTTTTAGTATCTCCTTTAGCAATTTTCCTTTCATGCAATATTTGTAATTCCTCCAAAATGATTGCACTGCTTGCATTTATGATTAGGGTTTCAATTTGTCAGTTAATCAAGTATCATTTCCCTTTTAGAAATCCCTTTACTCCTGAATCATCTCAAGGAAAATTCTCGAGTAAACCCAAACCCTCACAAAATCATTACCCTTTAATTCGAAACCAGAAAAAATCAAACCATGCAAGAGATGTCTCATATCTTTCAAAATACCGAAGAGGGGAATATGTAAAGTAAAAGAAAGCACAAGATCATCAAGCAGCGGCACATTCTTTCCGTAAAAGGCATCTTTCGCATCCGAAGAGCATCCTGCTTCAGCCTTCGCCTGACGAGATTCCCAGAAAAAGTTTTGTTGTCTGCAGTTTTTCAAATTTTGGGAATCCCCTTCACGGAACCAAGTAGCAATAAATTTGAAGTCAGCACACATAGCACTCACGGGATGCAACTACTTCTTCAGAAATGGCGCATTGAATCACATTACACGCGCCATTAATTGGAGATGAAGCCTCCTCACCTAACAAGCATGGATTTTAGATTTATTAGTCTGTGGAAATGCATCCATGCTTCTACACACCTGGCTTTTGGATTTCTTAATTCGTGACAATGCGTTCATGCTTCTACATGCCTAGCCGGCATGCCACAAATATTCAAGAAGCATTTAGTCTGCACCGGGGATTATCAAATAGAAGAATGGGAAGAAATCGTTTTTCAGAATCAATGGTTAATGGCGCCCTCACTGGAATTCTCTCCAAAAGCCGCTTTAATGTTCTCTTCAGAAGTCGATTCAACGTTCTCTCCAGAAGTCATTTCAATATTTTTTCCAGAAGTCGCTTCAACACCTCAGAAAGCCATACAGACCAACCGCATCATGTCTACCACATCGCCGACAAAGTCAGATTCGGTGTTTCTATATTTCCAATTTCCTATGGAAGGGGTGCATGAGATGCCAAAAGTTTGGATACAATACAAATCTATCAAATACGACTCTCTCTCATTGATCAACAAATGACGAATCCAAAAGTACGCCGCATAGATATTTTCACATATCCGGCCACGCCATCGTATCTTAAGTATAATTGGGGACTTCTCAATCCCATCTCATTCCATATAACAATCCAAGATTCATAATATGGCTCAAGTACTTAAAGACTTGATAGCAGCACGTCGGTGACCGAATGCCTCTCAGCTCATTTACTTCACTCAAAGACTCTAGCATATTTTGCCTATATAAGCATTCCAATCATTTCATCATCGCAATCAGAAGGGAAAGAATGAGCCGATGAGATAAAGAGTCGGGATAAAAGCAATTCCATTCCAGTTAATAATGCTCAGGAGTTAAAAAAATTAGTTGCGACTCAGCAGTCCAGAATCTAAGCAACTTAAAGTCAAGGCCTCTCTCAATCGAGCACAATGGAGTTTAGAAAATTTCGAAATCTACCTGGAGGCAATTGACGTATGATAGGAGGACGATCACTGCGTTCTTTGATACTTCGTTAAACATGTATTGCTCAAAGACCTAGCCGGACTCTATCCTGGTAACATCTGTCTACCTTGCCTCATAAGTTTTATCTTTATTTGTCACCATCTAGTGCTTACCCCGTAACAATGTCATTGTTACGTACTAAGCAGGGGACTTAATGTTGATGATGGTTTGTTTTTCAGGGATAAAATTGTAAAACCCTATATTTAATGTGCCATCGCTCTGCAAAGAGGTTGAGCCATTTAAAAGTGATGAGTGCTCAAACCTCTCAACTTACATATGTATTGAGCAATTCGGCATATTTAATACGATGTCATCCTGCAAAGAATAAAGGCCATTTGAAAGTGATGAGTGCATAAACCTTTTCACTTACATATGTATTGAGCAATTCAACATATTTATGAAATTTATCCAGAATGGTGCGTGAAGCAACAATCCCAGATATTCTGTAAATTTTAACCTATTTGCATTATTCACTAATGCATGACATGCCTGGTATTTTCCTATGCTATGTTCCCATCCGAACTCTCAATATTGGCATGACATGACGATTAATGTTCACTCACAGCGGAGTAGCATGAATCTCCCAAAGTGTTAGTGTTGAGAACTGCATGAAAACACTCACGTGGGATACACCACTCTCTGATAAAGAGATTATAGTGTTTACACACCTTTTAGTTAAAAGTTAGCGCGATCGAACGCGCTTAAATTCCTTAAGGAAAATCTAGACTGTCCATATCAGTCTCAAAAAATGATCACGGCCACACGATTTGGCCACGCAATTTAACAAGCCTAGCCTACTCCTGACAGAATCAGGCAATCATCATGATGACCTCTGGTGGGCACACTAGCATCCAGACGGAACGGATCCCATCTAGTACATCTGCAGTGCCTTCGAACTATTAACCCTAATATGGGTGATCGCGCTATTGGCAAAACAAGCTCAAACGAGGGACCGAAAAAAAGGGTCTCAAAATCCATCGCATCCGTCCAAGTTAGCCGTCCTAGTTGGACGGCTTAGATCTCATATCGAATGATCAAAGAGATGCCAATGTGTTCACCGATGACCCAATTTTCTCCCCAATTGATCGACTTGGCAAGTCAATGACACATAAAACCATTCGTTCGAACAAGTGCGGACGTGGATGCTTTGAAACCCTAATTTGCGATTGCGGTGACGCATTACTGTCGCAAATCAATCACAATCACCCGTCTTCGTCGGCCAAATTAAGTGGGTTAGATTCAATTTCAGGCAGCCCCGAAGGTATCAGCGTGCTCATTGGAAACCCACCTTTACACGTAGACGATCGACCTGCTCAAACTAGCGCCCAACGCCTTTAATCGGTTAACCAAACTAGGGTTTGGCCACACGGTTTCCAAACCCTAATTTGAATCAACGACCCACAAAAACATCTTGTCCGTACAACTTCACCAGCTTGGTCGGACGGCTTAGATCAGATACTAGATGATTAATGGGATGCCGCTATGATCACCGGCCACACCCCTCCCGTAAGGAACGATCGTCCAAGCTACAGATCGCCCGTGCGATCCCAAACGATCACCCAAAGATGGAACTTCGCGCTGCTTCAGCAGTAGTCATTAACTGTCGCAAAGATGGCCAACAAATTTGAGCGATCCATATCCAATTTAGATCAACCGGTAGGATTTTAGAATGGCTACCATCCACCACTCACCTACAAGGAGTGATCGACCAAGCAGTATATCGCCCCTTGAGCTACCAAACGATCGCCCAAAGGTGCCCGGTCACGCTCTTCTTTTAAGACGGTTGACTCGCGACTAATTTAGGAGATCTTTAAAATAATGATGCTTTATACGCATCGATTATAAACGATGAATTATAAACACTGATTTCATGAACAATTTTATTGTTTGACCTAAGAAGCACTACGTGCTTCTTTTAGCGGCAAGTCTCACGACTTGAACCATTTACTCAAGACATCAAACATATCATAAATTGGGGGATGCTCACTAGGATATTGGTCTGGTGGTTTACAGCGTGCGACGTGCAACACGCCCATTACGAGAAAGTCTAAGGAAAGGACGGACGTTAACAGAAATGAGAGTAGTAGGTGAAAGTGTGACCAGTTTTCCCTCGTAATGGAAACGTGGTGATCACCACTTTTTACACAATCCCACTTCTCCACTACTTAATCACCTCTACTTCTTACGAGATCAGTGTGTGCTCGAACATGACTTGTATAAATAGGATTTCAGCCTATTTCAATAAATAACACAAGTGATATCAACACAAGTATCCAGAAACCACATTCTGATACAAGTCATAAAACAGCCACACCTTCATGATTCAACATTCTGATCTCAAACACCTTATTCGCTTCCCTCCCTAAGATCAACCCTTCTCCTCCACTTTGTGACCAAATTGAATATGGAACGGCCATTTCTTGGTTTAGGCCAGAGTCTTATATATGGATCTCTTGAATCTAAAAGTACTCCCGTGTAGTGCATTTGTTATAGGGTTGGAATTCGTTTCTCATCAACACACCCAAATTTACCAAAAACAGCAAAATCAGTTTTTACCCCCAAACACCGCTAAATCAGAAACTTCAACATTTGAGTTGGAATTCGTTTCACCAGAAACCCTAGTTTTAGCATTTGATATTTATGCAAAAGGTAGTTTTTTATGTTTATGTTTTGTGATATATGGTTCATATAAACATAATACATATTAGGGTTACTGCAAATAGCTGGGATATTTGATTCTTGAGTATTAGGGATAGAGAGATTTTTGGGTTTTTTTGAAGCAGAAAAGGAAACAAAATGAGTTGTGTTTGACCAAAACAAGAGAAGGGGGAAAACGATTTGAAATTTGTACCGGGCTTTATTCCTTGCACATGTTCGGTTTACACAATTAGATCTATCTATTCTTGAATCGGAAATGAACCATGCTATGTTCAAGAAGCAGAAGATAACAATTGGGATTTCGGGGAAAACAATAGCTTCAACAAGCAGGATAACAACAGCAGCAAACGCTATAAACACCGCATGATACTCGGACAACGCCATTTTTGAAACAAGCAATCTGTAAATACAAGGGAAGAAAATCAGGAGTTAGTCTGCCATTAATGGAAAAAAACTTTTCAAAATTCAAATCTAAATTTTTTGTTTTAAAATCACAAACACAAATGGTTTTCAAGACAACATCAAAAGGATTCACTAAATGATTAGATTTCAAAAGTTCAGATTCGATGTTTGATCATTTGAGAGAGGGAAAAGGGAATTTGAAATTTTATGAGTCAACTCAGCAATCCCCCGGTTTGCAGAGCGGTTGCGTTCGGCCTCCACCTCCTTCAACTTTGAATTCACTCATCCCTCATCCCTATAGTAGGAATGGCAATTTTCCCCACCCAAACCCATCCCCGTGGGGACCCGCCCCTATGGGTTAGGGTTTTACCCGTATAAACGGGGAATGGGGCGGGGTATGGGGAATCCCCGAAAATAATGATGCGGGGATGGGGCGGGGATGGGATTCAAGTTCCCCACCCCATACCCGCCCAATATCATAACCTATTATATTTGAACGAGGAACTTTTTTGGAAGATAACGAAGAAGATCATGATGCAATGATTAACATGGAGGAAGATGGTTAATAATAAGGAAATAAAAAGTAAAATGAATCATAATACTCAATTGTGGATCAATTGTTTCCTTTATTTTTCAGTTTTAGTTGGTTATTATAAACTTAAAATTTTAAAATGCACGCTTATTATTATTGTTTGAACCATTATAATTATTTTTAAATTATAATTATTTACAAAATTTTAAATATTTATTGTAATGTTATGGTAACCCATGGGAAACCCATCCCCTACGGGGACACCCCCATACCCGTCCCCGCCTCATTCTTATGAGTAACGGGTAGGGGATGAGTTTCGGTTTTTTGAACGGGATAGGGGATGGGATTCAAGATACCCGCCTCATGCCCGCCCCATTGCCATCCCTACCCTATAGTCAGTTAGCCCCACCCAAACTTTGAATTCTGATTTTTGAATTGCCAAAAAGTCTTAGCATTCGGCTATTGGCAGAAAGGGAAGACACGATTTTTGAAGAGAAAATAATCCAATTTCAATCAATTCTGTTCATCCAAATACAATTATTTAAATCGAGAATAAGTAAAAACATGCCAACCACAAGCAGATTTTAGGAAATGTTGAATAACTGGATGAAAACATATAAACACGACCGGATAGCCTTCTCCTAATTTTTTACATCATAGGCAAATCCCAATTTAGCTTCTTTGAGCTCTTTGAACTCACCCCTGCAGCACCTGTCTTAACGCTTGCCACCCCTGGGATATTTGCTCCAGCTTTCCCTGTATCAGTATTACCAGTCATCTCTGCAGTTTTTTTTTTTGATTCAAAAAGAAATTCATTGATTAAATAGGAGAATTACATCTGATAATGTCATCATTTACCCAATCTAATATGTCTTGTGGGTAGGATCCTGTGAAATTAAAATTCTCTCCACTGATTCTAGCTTTCTTAACTATTTTATCAGCTACCCCATTCTTAAGCCTATTAACTGATTGACACCTAAAATTGACATGACCATCTAACATAAATTTGATGTCAAGGATAATACCTTGATTCATCCAGTGAACATAAGTAGTTTGTTCATTTATTGACTTAACTAAGACCTCACTATCTGACTCAAAAATAACATTACTGTAATCTCTTTCAATTACAAGCTCCACTGCAGTTTTCATCGCAAGACATTCCAGCTGTTCCACCTCCTGATCAGGAATCATTCCTCCATTGAAATATGCTCCTTTTGCACCAAGACAGTTTCCTACAAAATTCCTTACAATTAGTCCAATCCCTCCTGTAATATTTTGCTTTAAGAAAGAAGCATCTCTGCAGTTGCCAATCCGCCTGGAGCGGTAACTGTTAGAAAAAAACAATGTTTTGTTTTAATCAAAAAAATGCATGGACCATGTTTTGATCCCAAGACCTATTGCTCCCTAGATTTTTTTTTCATGTGAATGAATAAAACATTAGTCCCATATAGACTAAAACACTAAGAGTTTTAGACTTAAATAGCATTGGTTTAGCCTTAAGGGCATGGCCCTTTGGGTCTTTAGACCTTTGTGTATGGGGAAAGCCCTAGACTATGGCAAGGTTGCCTAAACCTTATTGCATTTCTTATTGCCTTTCCCGTTCGCGTGGTGCTTCGCACAGAAGCACGCACGCTCGCTCGGCTCGGAGTGGGCGTGGGCGTGGGAGTGGGTGTGGGTGTAGGTGTGGGTGTAGGTGTAGGTGTAGGTGTAGGTGTATCCGACCCTTTCTTTTTACTGAAAATTTCCACTCGTTTCTCCCACACATGTAAAGAATTTTATTCTTTGCCTTCTCGGTTTTGGATATCTGACAGCCACTAGAATCATCTTTAGTCACACACGGTTAATTCTCATGCGTGAATTCTCTTAACTGTTTTCATCGTAAAGAATCTTTAATATCACGCGTGTGGACACCTGTGCACAGAGATTTCTCGTCGAGAAGAATCTTGCCCGACAGATGCGTTTTTTACTGTTATTTTAACGGATGCTTTTTGCTTTTACTCGTCCGACAAATTGAACGCGTGATTTACGGATCTGTGTCTCAAACGTTCAAATTCTCTTATCTTCTGAATTTCTCCTTCTTCTCTAATTATTTTCAGAAACTTAAGTTCTTATTCATATTTGTCTTAAAACTCAGAAAACGTTCAGTTCTTTTCTGAAACAAGTTGTAGTTTACAGAAACATAATTTTGTATAACTACTTCTTGATTTACAGAATTTTAGTTCACAGAAATATAGTTTACAGAAACATAAAATTGTTTTTACATTACTCAGTAACAATTTGTATTTTCAATTTGTGTTTTTTGTTTTTACTTTTGCTGCCAAATTCTAAGGGTTCTATCTGTGTATGCTACACATAGAGGAGAACTAACAGTAGTTGTATCCTGGAGGTAGTTTGCTAATTGCTATAGCATCTCAGAGGAGTAGCAGGAAATATTACCTTTAGCTCAGCGTATCTCATACGTGCCTCTACTAAGTTTATTGAGTTATTTGTTACTACTATCAGTGTAATCTAAGTATTATTTCCCATTTTCATTCGATTATTGTAATTAATTCCAACAATCTAAAGGTAATATCGTGCCTTATTGTAATATTGTAATACTTTAATATTCTTTGTTGTAAGAACATGGGAAAGAATACTGTAGAAAAACCACCAAAGTTCAGTGGTAAGGACTTTAAGAGATGGCAGTCTAAAATGCTATTCTTCCTAAACGACCAAAGGTTAGATGGATATGCTTTAGAAAAACCCTCGAGAAAACTTCATCGCCGTGGTAATGAAGATAAATTGGACAGGTGGAATAGGAAGAATTATTTGTGCAAGAATCATATTCTTAACTGTCTTGATGACTCCTTGTATGACTTCTATAATGCAAAATAAGATTTTAATGCTTTTGATTTATGGGAATCTCTAGAAGAAAAATATCATCTCAAGCTCTTTGGAAGTAAGAAGTTCTTGATGGCTAAGTTCTTAGAATACAACATGACTGACGAAAAGACTGTGGTAGAGAAAGTTCGTCGAACTTCAACTCCTCATCGCGAGATTCTTGCTGAAGGCATGACTTTTGATGAAGCTCTACAAGTATCGGCTGTGATTGAAAAGCTTCCACCCTCATGGAGCGAATACAAGAGGAGGCTGCGACACAAGACTCGTGAAATCACCATGGTGGAGCTTGGCAAAAAGATCCAGGTTGAGGAGCTTATGTGCAGCAAGGACAAGAGCATGATGCTGAGCAAAAACATGTCCAACAAAGCTCATGTTTTGGACGATAAAGCTGCTTCAAAGAAAACCCCTGGAGAATCCAGCAAAATGGGTAATAAACGTAACAGACGTCGAAAACCCAGAGGTAAAAATTTTAAGCCTAGAGGTGGTGTCACTAAGCACACCATCAAAGGAGACTGTTTTAATTGTGGTAAACCTGGACATATGGCTAAAGACTGTAAGGCCCCAAAAATGATCAAATATGATCCAAAACAGAAAAATAAGGCAAACATAGTAGAGGACTCTGGATATTTCACTGGCATGGTGTCTGAAGTCGACCTTGTCTCTAGTATGACTAATGTGAGAGACTGGTGGCTTGATTCTGGAGCCACCAAGCATGTCTGTAAATTCAGAAATGCTTTCTCCTCTTATGCCATAGTAGGAGATGATGAGAAACTGTTCATGGGAAACTCTTCCACCGCGAAAGTGGTGGGGAAAGGCAAGGTCGAACTGAAGCTAACTTCAGGAAAAACTCGCATTGAATGACGTATTCTACGTCCCGGACATATGCAAAAATCTTATCTCGAAACCATCCTGCTAGGAAAAGGTTTTAAAATTGTTCTTGAGTCCAATACTGTTGTGATTTCTAAGCATGGTGAATTCGTAGGAAAAGGTTATGTTACCGATAACATGATTAAGCTTAGTGTATCGATTTGAAATTGAATGTTAATGCATCTTCTTCTGTTTATGTTTGTGACTCCTCACATGTTTGGCATGATAGACTTGGGCATGTTAATTTCAAATCGCTAGAAAGACTTGCTAATTTAGGTTGCATACCAAAAAATAAACTTTGATAAAAAACAAAGATGTGAAATCTGTGTTGAATCTAAATATGCAAGAAAACCATTTAATAAAAGTGTTGAACGTAGAACAGTTCCTTTGGAATTAATACACTCAAATTTAGGAGACTTGAAATCAACACCAACAAGAGGTGGTAGAAAATGGTATATCACTTTCATAGATGATTACTCACGATACTGTCAGGTTCATCTTCTTAGAAGTAAAGATGAGGCCTTAGAGGCTTTCAAGTTTTATAAACTTGAAGTAGAAAACCAAAAAGGAGTTAAGATTAAAACTCTTAGGTCTGACCGTGGCGGTGAGTATGTGATACCCATAGGAGAGTTTTGTAAAAATAATGGAATCATTCATGAAACCACTGCACCATATTCACCTGAATCGAATGGTGTAGCCGAAAGAAAAAATAGAACACTCATAGATATGGTAAATGCTATGTTGACAAGTTCAGGGTTATCTTCGAACTTGTGGGGGGAAGCTATCCTCTCGGCATGCTATATTTTGAACCGAGTTCCATTTAAAAATCAGATAAAACTCCCTACGAATTGTGGAATGGTAAACAACCTTCATATGCATACTTTAAAGTGTGGGGGTGTTTGGCCAAGGTGGCCATTCCTCATCCCAAGAAAACTAAAATAGGTCCAAAAATAGTCGACTGTGTTTTCTTAGGGTATCCTGAGCATACAATTGCACACAGGTTTATGGTCATCGATTCGACCATAATAACATTGGTCAGAATACCATATTGGAATCTAGAGATGTTGTGTTTTATGAACACATATTTCCTTTAAGGTCTGGACCTCGGAAAAGGGTCCATGATGACCTCCCGGATGTTCCATTGACTAGTCAAACTCCAACTTTGGAGTATGAGACTGAACCAAGAAGAAGTAAGAGGGTTAGAACTGAAACAAGTTTTGGCCCTGATTTTTTGACTCTTACGGTAGAGTCTGAACCCCAAACCTATAAGCAAGCTATGACTTCTCCAGAAGCTCCTTTCTGGGAAGAAGCTTCATTAAATGAATGGGAGTCCATTCAGCAAAACGAAACTTGGGAGCTTGTAGACTTGCCTCCTGGAAGTAAATCCATAGGTTGCAAATGGGTGTTCAAAAGGAAACTGAGAACAGATGGAACTATAGATAAATATAAAGCTAGGTTGGTAGCTAAAGGCTATAGACAACAGGAAGGAGTAGATTTCTTTGATACCTATTCACCAGTCTCTAGAATCACCTCGATTAGAATGTTGATTGCTATTGCTTCAATTTATGATTTGCATATACATCAGATGGATGTTAAAACTGCTTTTCTATATGGTGAATTGAATGAAGAAATTTATATGGATCAACCTGAAGGCTTTATAGTAAAAGGTTATGAAAACAAAGTATGCAAGTTAAACAAATCTCTTTACGGTTTAAAACAAGCACCTAAACAGTGGCATGAAAAATTTGATCATGTTATGATAATTAATGGCTTCAAGGTTAATGAATCTGATAAATGTATTTACATTAAATCTGTGGATGATTCTCATGTTATTGTATGCCTATATGTTGATGATATGCTCATATTAGGCAGTAACCTTGATATTATTAATACCATTAAAATCATGCTTAGAGATAATTTTGACATGAAAGACTTAGGCCCTACTGATGTAATCTTAGGGATGAAAATCAGAAAGATGTCTGATGGATATAGTCTTAGTCAATCTCATTATGATGAAACCGTACTAAAGAGATTTAATTATGAAAATGCTAAACCTGCATCTACTCCTTTTGATCCCACTTGTAAATTGAAAAAGAACAAGGGTAAGGGTATTGATCAACTTGAGTATTCTCGCATTATTGGTAGTCTTATGTATTTGATTAACTGTACAAGACCTGATATTGCTTACTCTGTGAGTAGATTAAGCAGGTATACTTGCAACCCAGGGAAGGATCACTGGAATGCTCTCTTCAGAGTTTTACGTTACCTGAGAGGGACCTCAAACTATTGCTTAAGTTTTGGGAAGTATCCTGCTGTACTGGAAGGGTATTGTGATGCCAACTGGATATCAGACTCAGAAGAGTGCAAATCTACTAGTGGGTACATCTTCTTGCTTGGAGGTGCGTCTGTCTCATGGAAGTCTACCAAACAGACATGTATAGATAAATCCACTATGGAGTCTGAGTTTATAGCCTTGGAAAAAGCTGGAGAGGAAGCTGAATGGATGCGATGTTTCCTGGGAGGAATTCCACTCTGGCCCAAGCCTGTATCTTCAATCGCCATCCATTGTGTGATAAAGCTGCTCTTGGTTGCGCAAAGAACAATGTATACAACGGAAAGTCTATACATATACGTAGAAGACACAAGACGGTGAAACAACTACTCTCTACTGGTATTATCTCGATAGACTTTGTAAAATCCAAAGATAATCTTGCAGATCCTTTGACGAAAGGTTTACCGAGAGAGGAAGTTAAATCCACATCGAGGGGGATGGGACTTAAGCTCATAGAATAAATCACCATGAAGGATACTCAACCTTGTGATTGGATTTCCAAGATCAAGGTTCAATGAGACAACTAATTTATGGTGATATTGTGAAAGCACTATCTTAGTCCCTCCCTATGGTGTAACGTGTGATAGTGCGGACTGCGCAGATTTACAGGGATGATCTTTTGAGATCTTAATGGGTTCCATGGCTTTGATTAAAGCGGGGTGTGGCAGGACACTCTTTATGGACCCACCTTTGTGGATGTTGGAAGTGTGGCCGCTTCCTATGAGAATATGAGCTGATTCTCTAGAGACATTCATTAAGTCCGGGATTTTAGCCCACGGCCAAAATGGGCACAACCGCAAGAGCTTGGCAGCTGTTTTCTTCGGTTGAGGCATCAAGTGTGCTGTTATTTCTGAATTGCATTCTTTGTTGGCGGTTCAAGACATTGCGTTCACCGTATCAACAAGCAGTTCAGGTAACCTCTCACTAAGTTAAGGTTCAATCTTTGGGACACCTTAGCCTATTTTGTTGCCTTATGTTTTATCGTGTTTTATCGACATGTTTTATTATTCATGTGGGGGATTGTTAGAAAAAAACAATGTTTTGTTTTAATCAAAAAAATGCATGGACCATGTTTTGATCCCAAGACCTATTGCTCCCTAGATGTTTTTTTCATGTGAATGAATAAAACATTAGTCCCATATAGACTAAAACACTAAGAGTTTTAGACTTAAATAGCATTGGTTTAGCCTTAAGGGCATGGCCCTTTGGGTCTTTAGACCTTTGTGTATGGGGAAAGCCCTAGACTATGGCAAGGTTGCCTAAACCTTATTGCATTTCTTATTGCCTTTCCTGTTCGCGCGGTGCTTCGCACAGAAGCACGCACGCTCGGCTCGGCTCGGCGTGGGAGTGGGCGTGGGCGTGGGCGAGGGCGTGGGCGTGGGCGTGGGAGTGGGAGTGGGTGTGGGTGTGGGTTTATCCGACCCTTTCTTTTTACTGAAAATTTCCACTCGTTTCTCCCACACATGTAAAGAATTTTATTCTTTGCCTTCTCGGTTTTGGATATCTGACAGCCACTAGAATCATCTTTAGTCACACACGGTTAATTCTCACGCGTGAATTCTCTTAACTGTTTTCATCGTAAAGAATCTTTAATCTCACGCGTGTGGACACTGTGCACAGAGAGATTTCTCGTCGAGAAGAATCTTGCCCGACAGATGCGTTTTTCTTGTTATTTTAACGGATGCTTTTTGCTTTTACTCGTCCGACAAATTGAACGCGTGATTTACGGATTGTGTCTCAAACGTTCGAATTCTTACCTATAAATACGAGTTAAGGCTTTCAGTTTAAAGACATACCATTCAGAACTCTTATCTTCTGAATTTCTCCTTCTTCTCTAATTATTTTCAGAAACTTAAGTTCTTATTCATATTTGTCTTAAAACTCGAGAAAACGTTCGGTTCTTTTTTCAAACAAGTTGTAGTTTACAGAAACATAATTTTGTATAACTACTTCTTGATTTACAGAATTTTAGTTCACAGAAATATAGTTTGAGAAACATAAAATTGTTTTTACATTACTCGGTAACAATTTGTATTTTCAATTTGTGTTTTTTGTTTTTACTTTTTTTGCCAAGTTCTAAGGGTTCTCTGTGTATGCTACACATAGAGGAGAACTAACAAAGTAGTTGTATCCTGGAGGTAGTTTGCTAATTGCTATAGCATCTCGGAGAGAGTAGCAGGCAATATTACCTTTAGCTCAAATAGTATCTCATACGTGCCTCTACTAAGTTTATTGAGTTATTTGTTACTACTATCAGTGTAATCTAAGTATTATTTCCCATTTGCATTCGATTATTGTAATTAATTCCAACAGTAACAACCACGGTCTCGGCCGGCTTTGGTAACAGTTGACCGGACCTTGAAACCCCTAATGCGATCTCTGTAAATTTGGTCAACCAGATATTAGACTTTAATTTTTATCAGTAGCTTACAAAAGAAATTAAGGAAACTAGACCGGAAAAATGATAGAAAAGAGCATACATGAGGAAAAATATTTGACTACTTACGTGACAGAGACAACATTGTGAAACCAGTGAAGGCGAAGATGAAGATCAGACTGGTCCTAGCCATGGTAAAGAGAATTGTGTATTATTCCGCAAATTTTTGGTTGATGATGAAAATTCTGTACGACGCAATGTCCTATTTGTAGGAGTAGTATACTCTGCAGAAGGAATAAATGCCAACTTGGAACACCTAGCTGTCTTCTGAGTGATAGCATTTCGCGGAACGCGATACAAGCTCGCCAAACCGATTTCAGCATTTTTTTTATCCAACCGCTCACATGCAACCTTTTAAACTATACGACTATATATAGGGCTAATCAAATTACATTAGTTTAACAATAAGTAAGACTTTCGCAGTATATGAAAAGAAAGAAGCACAAAATAATAGAGCAATGCAATTGCAAATACATTATCGGTGCTAATGAAATTGCTTTTATTTTATAAACGGGACATACAGAATATAATTAGTTGGATACCAAGACAATGGAATTTCAGGCTAAGGCCGAAAACATTATATATATCTCATTCTCAGGTCCAATGGAAAAAAAATAAATTAATCCATTCTCACACCCAAAATTATTTAAATTTTCAAGGTAAGTTAGGGTTAAGAGTCTAAGGCAACCCCAAATCCCATGTTAGAGCGTCCACAATGGACGAGTAAAAAGTGGAGTAAACGCTTATTTGGTCGAAAATTCAATCACAGTGGGCTAGAGTAAAACCAAATATAGTGGGGCGGACATTAAAGTTGTGTACCATGAAATAGCGGGGCGTAAGTTGAATGTAAATTTAATGTTCGTCTCATGGTCAGGCGTTCATTAAAAATCCGCTTCATACGGGACGTACAGTAACGGAGCCAAACAAAATTTTGAGAGGGGTCATAGAAAATTCCTAACAAAACTTTATGTATTTGATCCCCTTAATGAGCAAAAATGTTCATAATTCCATCAAATTTGCCCCCATAGCAGAACAATAATTCTGAAAATCCAGTTAATTTTGCACTGAGGTTGAGAAACAAGTGGGGGCTGGAGACCCCATTTGTCTCTATGTGCCTCCGTCCCTTGGGACGTAAGTTTAATGTTCGCTCCATAATCCCATCAGGCGTAACTTAAAGATACGCCCCATCAGGCGTAACTTAAAGATGATCCCCATCACCAGGTGCAACTTAAAGATGATCCCTATCACCAGTAAAGATACGCCTGACTATAATTTACTCTACCATCGTTGTGTTCAAACACCCCCAAAACCAAATATTTTAGTTTTTGGTCTGGATTTTGGTTTTAGTATAGTCGTACCGTTGTGGACACTCTTACCCTTCTTTGAAACTTTGAAATGAAACGCTCTTATATGATTTTCTATAGGATTAGTAGCCCTTATGATGTTGCATTATCTCTTCTTATATGAAAAGAAACGCTTAGTCGTGCGTCCAACGTGCACAATTTAATTTACTTGGGCTATTGCCCGAGTGAACTCAAGACAAAGATGTAAATCGCATTATCACGAGAAAGGAAACATTGTACTGTAAAATGCTACCCGTAGGTAGTAGTAAATGGATGGCAGTAGTAGTACTAGTCCATAAGAATTCTCTGAAAAAAAAAAAAAAAAAAAATCAGATTTAAGTATTATAAAGTTTTGTGGGTGTTCAATTGAATGCCATGAATACGTATTTAGAGTAGGACTAAGACTTCAAAAAAGGACTGGAACTAGAGAACACTCATTCACCCTCATCTAAGAAAGCCAAGTCGTAGGGAAACATAGTGCTGCGAGTGCTATTAGCTTTTGGTCAGAGTAAAGTCATGCGGACGTATCCGGGTAGTGGGTACTACTCCACTAAATGCCCGTATAATTGTACTGAACCTGATTATTTTGTTGGGGCAAGCAGAAACAAAAATATTGATTCCTAGGCTAGAGTACTGCAGGAAGTAGACACGTAAACAATCCGTGGACTTAACCATGTTTCGTTTATTCGGTATCCCATGTCTCTTGGGGGGGAATCTTGCACATAGTTACCTGTGAGCCCCGCATTTTTGGCAGCTCTTAATGGCTGTAGGGCTGTTCTAACGGATGTTTTTACAGTTATCTCACTCAGATACAAATCACTTGAGCTTGACGCAGGAAGGGATAGAGCCCAGAGGAGACTGGAGAGGGAAAAAACAACACAGAGAACCTTAAAAGGTTATTAGAGAAGACCTGACTATAGTTTCCAACTTCAGAAGATAACTACCCTCATTACCTCGACATGAGGTGGAGTAAATGCCACACGCCCCACATTAGGTAGTTTAACTGCCCCTTTTCTTGTATCGTGGTCCGTGGACTTGACCAAAACAACTGGGACTCAACTGAACACTTCAAAAATATCACCTGTGTAACGCCTCAATAACAGGACATCTCTCCACAAACTAGCCCCAACACAGTACGTGCAGAAAGACCAAACTAGCAACTAAGTTCTAGTGATGGTTTTTCCTTGATTCCCCACCACTACCAGATGAACTTGTCTAAGGCTTTTCAAACCATTAAATCATTGTTGCGTACCCTCTTTTTCGCACCCAAAACCAACCTTGCTAAACCTGGATTTGGCATTAGGCACTAGTAGCTAGTACTACTACGCTTGCTTATTTGCTCATCTAAAAGATTCACATTTGAATCTGAAATCGACAAAGTAGAATTCCAGGAATTCCGTCTTTCTTCTTTTTTGTACTCGAATAACAACAGAATATTCAGAAATTGGAAAAGAAAGCAATAAGAAAAGACACGAGAAGCAACAAAGGATCATCAAAAACAATACCAACTCCAAAGTAAAGCTGCTTGCACTTCCCCAATATCACCCGTGACTTTGAAATTTGGAAAAGAAACAAACTTTAACTTCAAATTCAAAAACTAGAACCCCAATCATACATTCACTCATTTTTATACCAATCAACATCTTCCTCTTTGATCAAGATTCTATTCTCTTCTTTTTCTTCAAAATTCAAAATTCAAAAACACTAAAAGAAAGAAAAAAGAAGAACCTAAAAGAAAGAAAAAAGAAGAACCCAACAAAGATGAATTCATTTCATCCAAATAGAACTCAAAGCAAATTACATTGCATTAAAAGTAAATACTATATCATCATCAAGTTATCAAGCCATACACCACACCAGATCAACAAGAACAAATAACAAAATTAGAAAATTCACCATCTTCTTGACTGCTTAAACAAAGTACTGATATCAAAGTTAACCTACAATTCTCATATCTCATTACTAAACACTTAAGTACTAGTTAACAACACCTTTACATACCATATATATTATCACCAACCAAAATCAATAGTTATTAGACGATTTTCCTCCAGTACTGCCCACTCAATTAAGCTAAACAAGTGGGTTTGCGAACATAGTATCGGTAAGCAGCAACCTTTCTTTTCCGAGAAATGGTGTTATCAACTGAGAGAACCATTTTACCATGTTCTTTCGAAGTGAATGTATTGTGAATTGGTTCTTCTGATGCTGCGATCCATTTCAGCTTCTGAATTGCAATTGTGTAGCTTCCTTCAACACTTGGTACAAATTCAGCACTGTACTCCAAATCCCAACCTCCCACCACTAAATCCCAAGTTATGGTTGCACCAGCCTAATTGACATCAATTCATCAAATGAAAATGGGATTCAAATTACCATTCAACTAGATCATTCATACTTGGTAAGTTCAAAAAAAAAAGGAATTACGAATCAAAAACTCGAAAACTAGCAGGATGATCCAATGACAAAAAAATCAAGACATAGTATGAAATCAAATTATACCTCAATCCCATCAATCTCTAAATTCACTTTCTCTCCACCCTTGATAGTGAATTCAGAAGCTGGTTTAGGTGGACCGTTTTGTGAATCACCTGGTCGACTCAGTCCCCCATACTGAATTGGCACATTTTCAGGCCTGATAAACCTGATCAAAAACAAAACCCTTTTCAGATTTCGCTTTAAATTAAACAAATTTCTTATCAAAAGAAGAATTCCGGACATCACCCATGAAACACATTAATGAATTAAGCAACAATGACAGAGTAGTTTACAATAAATAAGTAAAAGACAGATTAATATTTTTCCAGATCTTCAAATAAAATATACTAAAAACAGGAGAATAACAGAAAATGTTTCAGATAAAAACTCTAGAACCCAAAGAACAAAGATTTGGAGAATTATCACAAAGACAAAATTATTGATTACTTTCTACAGATTTAGATGAAGAAGAAAGAAGAAAACTTACTTGTAAAGGGTTTCAGCAACATTGTTTTCTCTAGCAATTACAAACTTGCTTTTAGTCCTTTGTGTGAGAAATGGACTAAACATTGAATATAACATACTGAAGTACCATGGAACATTGATAAATACCTGCATCATTCACCACCACCATTACAAAATTTAGCAACACAAGAATAATGGGTTCTCCTTAAAATCAATTGAAAACTTAGAGATCTAGTTAGAAAAAAGAGTGAAAACAGTACCTTTCTAGCAACCATTTCAGGGTAATTATCTTGAAACAAAGAGAGAATCTGATTTGAAGCAACTCTAAGTTCTCTCTTAGGCATATCTTTAAGATCAGTAACTTGAATAATAGAATTAACACCACCAGGTTTAAAATGAAGAAGATTAATACCTTTCTCTAAAACCTGAACTCTCCATTTCAAAAACATTTTAAGTTTTTCTTCATCACCAAAAATCCTTTCATACATTTCTTTATCTTTGAAAACACCATAAGCATTATAACAAACAGGATGTCCATCTCTATCATAACCATGCATATAAGCTACAACTTCTTCAAGTTCTTTAAACCCTAAATCCTCATCCATTATGTTCTCAGTACCAAAATCTTTTCTCCAGGCTAAACATTTCTGCAACATTGAGAACGAATCAGATACTTTGAAATCTCTTGCTCTTAAAAATTTCAGCAAAATCACATCAGCTCTTTCATCACCACCTAGAAGATGAATACCCCACATTGATTCAGACGAATGGGACACAGATAATTTATCTTTCAGCTCTTGCAATGCTTTCTTCTCATTGTTCTTGAGATTTGAAAGAAGATATGTGTCTTCTTTGAATGATGGAGAACGAAGTGTAGCAACCTCCATTAGTGTTGAAACAAAGCTTTTCTTAGTGGGTTTTGGTGAATCAGTTGTTTCTAGTTTTTGTTTCTGGACTGAAAGATGAGATATAGCTTCCATTGTTAAACAGAACAAAACAGAAGAAGCTCTGTTTTCGATATCTTCTGAAGAAGTTTCAGAACAGTTGAAAAAGAGAGATAAGGAAATGTCTTTCAAGAAGACAGAGAAAAGAAGAAACAGTAGACTTCTTCTGATGACTGATGGGAATGGTAGAGTGAGAACAGAGCAGAGAGTCTAAGAGGAGAGTAAGCTTAAGTAAGTAAAATATGATACTATGTTTCATGGACCATTGGAGTACGGTATATCTATCTCTTGGTTAAAAAATGGAGATAAGTACGGTAAGTGGAGACGGGGAGTGAATCTCTTAGACTCACAGAAATTCATATCACAGAAATATGAAAGGCCTAAAAGATTCATTCAAAGTAACTTTGACATATTTATCACCGTTATAGAAGACGAGCAGCACGACTACCACCACTTCTTGATTCACTACTGTCAAAACTGGCCCTACGAGGCAAGAAAGTTGCCAGGTACGTGGCCGTATCCACCGGTGTCTCGGGATGAATTTGGCTGTACCATGATGAGTTCTTTATTTAAGGTTAGAGCATGGTGCATAAAAACGGATTCTCATTATAGAAGCAGCACCAAGCGTGATGAAGTTCTCTCGCACTGCGGGGCCACTTTTTGCTGAACACGCCGTTTGTGCAAATCGAGGTGCTGATAGTTACCTGCTACGAGTATTAACCCTGTTAAACTACACCTTACACTTTGACGAGGACAAAAATGATGTCAATTTTTTTTTTCTGTATGAAAAATTACAGGATAACTACTCTTTTTCTACCATACTTGAAAAGTTGAAGTAGTCAAGGAAGAAATACTATTGTACTACCAGTCTACCAGCTAATTACAATTATGAAAGTAGTAATAAATTTGAATTTGAATATGAATTAGTTAAAAATCAGCTTTACAGAAAGATGGATAAAGAAAGATTTTTGTACTCCCATGGTCCCATTTTGGGAGGGAAACCACTTGAATTCTTCTGCATCGGATTATGGTAAAGTGTTTTGTTAATTTAATCTTATCAAAAGAAAAATGTGGTTTTGATTATCATAATGTTCCTCCTTAAATCATATAAAGCGTCACTAGCTTTTCCCCATTGGCTTTAAACACAGTGTATTTGGGGTGGAAGCATGTGCCCTGCCCATTACATTGGCTGCAGCAACATGCAAACTATAACGATGATCGATTATGGTCAACAACTGTATGAATCTCTCAACAGCAGGAGTTACGCAGTTTGAAAACAGTTGGGAGAGTGCGGAGTCTGCTGACACTGATGACTGATGAGTGTCTTTTAAGATACACGCACTTTAGAAGAAAATATAGAGCAAAACAAAAAGGAAAAGCGAAAGTAAAATCAATGGTTCTACCCATACAATACTAAAACAATACTAAAATAATATTTCCTTTTTCCTCTCACAAATTTTTTCTATAGTCCCCGGGGCCCTGCGGAGGAAAGCAGGGGGTCCCGCTTTGAATTTGAATTTGTCTCTAGTTGTTTTAGGCTTGTTTTTTTGGGCGGTACACCCATCATTTTTGAAGTAAAATTTAGAGTTTTTGCAGAATCTTTTTTTTTCTCATGGATGTGCATCTTTTGAAGTTTTCAAAATCCTTGTTCTTTTACTTTATCTTTTGATCTTCTTTAGATCAATGTATACAAGTACTTTTCTTGACAGATAATGAAATCAGGGTTTTTCACATTCCATGTCTTGCTAGGGTTTCAACTTTGAACATGTCTTGTTTTTTATTTTGTTCACAATGTTCTTGCCGAAGAAACGCTTTAAGGACCAATCCAGCAAACTGGTTACTGGATTAGGTGGCCCTATACTATATGTAATCAAGGCCTTTCAGGGTCGAACCTATATAACTGTTCATTTGTTGACCCTTTGACGAGTGACGAAACTCCTGCTGTTTACTGAAGTTCAATAACGTTTTACACATGTTTAAAGTCACCTTAAACCACCAGCAATCACCAAACATGAAAAGCTTAAGAATGAATATTCTGAGAGAACTAGGAAAATCCACAACTCAATGATTCAAAGGATAAACTTGTTACTTGCTTCTGAGTAATTTAACCTAATTGATACTTTGCTTCATCTAACTCAGTGAACTCAGCCCATATTACTGCAATCACTATGTTTAAGTGGAGAAACAGTGCTCCCCTTAAACGTGTATTACTTGGATCATTATGTATCGGGCGAACCTGGCCTCACTTTAGTCCCATTGAGACCATAGTTGACAGAATTCAGTACAGCAGTAGACTATGAGCGACTCATTTGGCAATAATTTCCAGCCAAGCTAATAATACAACCTCATAAATGACTGTTTAGATTCATAAAGACTTCTCTTACAACAGATAATTGCAATACCATCTAGATCATTCCCGCAATTTTCAGTCACCCTAAAAAGAACTAATAACGATTGACACTAACAGTTCAAGAACTAAAAAAATTAGGGAGGAGAACAGAAATTTAGAACACTGGACATCAAAACCTTGAAGCCCTCCAGTAATCCAGTTATAACGAATGTGATGCAGGGAGATAATGATGACGAAAATCACTTAATACCATGGAATGATGGAAGCACTGCAATAAGAGGGTCTCCGTATCCAACAGCTTCTGCAGAGATTCAGAATGAAGAGGAACTAGTATTACTTGGATCATTATGTATCGGACGAACCTGGCCTCACTTTAGTCCCATTGAGACCATAGTTGACAGAATTCAGTACAGCAGTATTGACTATCAACCCTGATCTTTTGGTGTGTGCTCTCCCATGTGATATATTATGAGCGACTCATTTGGCAATAATTTCCAGCCAAGCTAATAATACAACCTCATAAATGACTGTTTAGATTCATAAAGACTTCTCTTACAACAGATAATTGCAATACCATCTAGATCATTCCCGCAATTTTCAGTCACCCTAAAAAGAACTAATAACGATTGACACTAACAGTTCAAGAACTAAAAAAATTAGGGAGGAGAACAGAAATTTAGAACACTGGACATCAAAACCTTGAAGCCCTCCAGTAATCCAGTTATAACGAATGTGATGCAGGGAGATAATGATGACGAAAATCACTTAATACCATGGAATGATGGAAGCACTGCAATAAGAGGGTCTCCGTATCCAACAGCTTCTGCAGAGATTCAGAATGAAGAGGAACTAGTAAGCTAGCAATTTCTTCTTTTTAAGGAGAAGCTGAATTAGATTTATATAAGAGCAACTGAATTAATGAAGCCTGTTGTAATATCAAATTTGCGCAATCCGTTGGATAATTTTTTCTTATCATAATGTAAGAAATGAGAAAGTTATTCTCACTTCTCAAACTGTTTTAACTCAAGTTCCTTTTCTCAGTATTAGAACTTATCACTCAAAAGGATGAATAAGAATCCAATTAATAGTTCTACTTATATAGTTATATTTATGCACGAGTTGAAAAGAAAAGGATATCTTACCACCATCGTTATAAAGAAGTTTTAAGATCTCGCCGGCCACATCCGACTGTAAGAAGACAAGGAATAATGGTTTTCAGAATTTTATATATCTCAAGTACGGCAACCACTTCCCAGGACAAGAAATTTAAGGTCTCACCTTCACCGGGAGTTCAGAGCCAAACTGATCCAAAAAGCCTATTACTTGACCTTCTTTAATCACATCTCCCTGTTTATATAAAGTTGCAAAGTTAGAAAATTTCTCCACATGTATGCATGAACACAATTATCAAATAACTGCGGGTAGAAAATGTTGATTAGAAATAGTTGAAGTGACACAGATGCAAGTAGGAGAACCACAAATCTGGTTTTGTCTCAACTGCTTGAAAGGGAGTGAGCAAAAACACAGCATCCAAGCAGCAGATATAAGCGGGATACACAATCAAGATTCATATCGCAACCCACTGCCAGAAGATGTGTGCTCTCATCACCCACCAAAAGGTGAAAAAATTGCTTGGACTTGGAGAATCACTTAGTGACTAGTGAATACGTATTAGTTACCATGAAGAGTGCCATTAAAAGCAAAATATCATAGGGTTCAACAAGCAACTGATTTAGGATCAAAGACGTAGGACAAGCAAAAAACTTGACATAAAATGCAAGGACAAGGTTTTCATGAGGTACATGGAGATGTTTCAAGGTCCTCTTTTGGTAGGATCACTTTACACCAAATACATACTACCTCTGTCCCACAAAAAATGGGTCTTTCAGTTTTTCATTTTTGCCTGAAAATAGGCAGAATTTGAAGAGTGAAAGACACACTTTTTGTGGGACAGAGGGAGTATCATTTAAAATGTACGAACACAAGGGTGAATCCTGCACAGATTTAGTAAAGAGTCCTATATCTTTCATAACAAATCTGGACCCAGGATTTTTCCTTGGGTATGGCTGAAGCCTGGAATGCTAATGATTTGCAGGGCGGCCGAAGGCGGCGACAAATTTTTTGGATCAAAATGCATAGTTAATGGCAAATTCATTCACTTATAATATGCTAAATAAATAGACAAATAAAGAATAAAACGATTAAAATTAATAGCAAACTGTGATTATAGTATGAAATTTATAGCTTATGGAAGCAAAATGGAAGGCTATTGTGCTGAGAAGAAATCTTTTTTATTTATTTTTAATTATCTCTTAAGATGGGCTAAAAATAAATTTTCAAAAAATTCCCGTAGTAAAAGGATATTAGGCCAGAAACAGGGACGGACTATAGCCTAGGTTATCCCCTTACTAGGCCCGTCCCTGATCTGGAGCACTGGGAAACTTGCTAATTCTAGAAGTAGAAAACAAATTAGAAAAACAAACTATATAATGCAGGTGATAGGTTATGTTATCACCTCTTTACAGATAGGAGGTTGCTTCTTTCCTTTCAGTGTCCTTCCTCTTCGGAATGAACCAACCTAAGCGTAAATGAAATATTAAAGGCTTAGAAGGTTAAAAGAAGTTTAGGATAATCACATATGGAAAAAGGAAATCCTAGAACTGAGATACTGGCAACTCATACCGTTGGAGATGACACTAGAACATATCCATTTGCTCCGGAAGCTTCTAGAGCGGTAAGCTTTGATGACTTACCAAAGGAGACATTTTTAAATGGAGTAGTGGTCTCTTTAGAGGGGATCGATGTAACTGCTGATGCTGGTGCAGGAGCTGAATCAACCATTGGTTCACTTGGAACAGGTGGTGGTGTTAGAGTTGAAACTAAAGGTTGATTTTTTGTGGCTCCAATGTTCCGTCTCAGTTTCATTTCGAAACCTCCTACCTGTTGATAATTATAAAAAGTTTTGTTATGAGTCAATGAAATGGAAAATGGCACTCAAAGTGAATATAGATGCTCAGAGACAAGCAACAAGCATGGGTAGATTAGTGCTACTTGTAAAAATCCCAGACATGATTTTCCTTAACTCATAAATCTGCTACTAGAACTCCAGTATAGATGGGGTATCCTAATCTTATACAAATTTACTTCCATCTTGATAACATTATCTAAAAACACATGAAGACTAGCACAATTCCAAGCAATTGAACAAATGAAAATAAACTTACTTTCAGATTCAGTTCCGCAATATCTGTTTCATCACAGACTTCAAGGACCAATGCCTGAAATGGAAATAAGTCATGCCCGGTTATTTTCACATATAACAATAAGATAACAAAATTCCATGGGATCATATAAACTTTGATTAAATAATGTGGTTCAAAACTGACAGGAATGTGCCATCGATATCGGAGTTTCAGGGAGATAATGTGCTCATTTCAGGATTCAGTATAAAAGAAAAGTACTGCACTCTCAAGGACAGGAAGAGATAGAGGGAAAGATGGCTTTCGAATACATAACGAAAGAGGGTTGTAATGTCACTCAATGCATCTGGCCGGTCGATTGGATGGTGACATAGGATCAGTGGTGGCAGCCGAAGAGAAGAAACAATCGCATGCTACAAAGAAGTTACAGACCAAACACAACTCAACAACAAAAGACAAATCACTCTTGGTGATGTAGACAGTAGTAATAGCAAGTATCTCGGTGATATAGGTCTAACTATACAACAGGTTAAGTCAATAGTGCAAAGCAAAATCGTGAATGATTGTAATATGCACTCTAACAAGTTTATTGCTTAATATATCAAATAACGGCTCTAGCAATCAAACTGGAAATTCTTAATCCATCTAACAAACACTATTTTGTTTGATTCTTTGTCCAAATCATAAACTTGTTTACAATTCTTTCTCGAAAATGTAGTTGGACGAGCCATTCTAAGATATCGGTCAACGAGTTAGACAAATGAAAGAGCCTTTAAGTGTCAGCACATTCTTGGGTTAATAAAATACATGTATAACCTGCGAGGGCATTTAAACTGGATTTAAATCCTCTGTGGTAATGCTCTATCGAAAAAGGGGTATACGATCTCAGAGAAGATTTGGATAGGGAATGCAATAAGTTCACTAGAATCAGTAGAATAAACTCACCTCAAACCCGCTGGGGAAAGTTGCACTCGGAGTTTTCTTCTCTAATTGTTCTGATGGAATACTGTCTGCAGACACTGCGAGATCACCAATGTCTTAGTATGTGAAGTCCAATTAAAATACGCACCAAGGATTTTTATTTACTTAGAATAATTTGCAAGACATAGTATCTGAAAACTCCTAAGTGAAAAGGTAAACATGTTTTTATAATTATTTTGGTCACTTTCAGAAAACAGTATATGTTTCAAAGGAAAACCAATTATTCTACACCACTCCATGACTGCTGCTGAAGAATATGAAAACCTTACCATGATTACCATTTGTTACATATTAGTATATTAAACAGTCTAAAGCAACCAAGTGCATAGTCATCGTGACACCATAAGGATGCCAGTAATGCATTCTGCTTTATGCAAATTACTAACACCATTGATGGCATCTTTCATATGGCCAACTTCATGAACAGAACAATAATTTCCTAACATGATAACATCCTTGTAAGGTTTACCCAGCCTAGATGCTAAAATTGCCTTTGAGAAACTAAAACTCATCACATTTTTAATCACCTAAGCATTTACCGCCCCTATAGAGGTTTCCTAAATGTTGGTGGAAAACAGGTGATAATAAATAAAGAATGAAAAGATACATTATAATACTGTAAGTGAGACACTCACCATCGGACACTGACTCTAATGTAGATTCCGAGGCCTTGGCACATTTGAGGAACATTCCCTTTCTCGTCTTTGAAGACAACTTAAGCCTCCCACCAAATGACGAGCTATTTAAAGTAGCTTTAATCATTGGAATCGAAGCAGGCTTCTCAGTTAAAGAGCTTACATTTGGTAATGTACCAACAGTACCTAAATTATTATCCAAGGCATATGAGAACACAAATTACTCATTTCCTTAATATAAAACCAAGTAACACAAAAAATACAAAAGGGCGCCTAGATCAGAAAATAAACCCAGATGCTAATTTTCCAATATCCTTTTTATACCATAAATCTCATTTAGTGTTCTGATATAATGTTTTCATCCTGGCTTCCCATTTTTCATCCTGTATTATTATAAACAGTTTAAACTCTTACTAAGGTTCTAATCCAGCATAAATGATGTAAAATACTTCAATCTCAACGTAGGATCTGATTCAATCAAAATCTAAACCAGATCGCTTGATAAATTAAGCCACAATTAATGTAGTTATCAATAAATTACTCGATCTGATGTTAGAATCTAAGCAAAAAAAGATGAAGTTACATGAAATTTTAGCTAATACAACCTCGAATTATCCGCCATTAGCTCCAAACACAAAACCAATAATGTAGCATTTCGTATAAGAGAATGGGAATAGAGAGGGAAACTTACAGTGAAAAGAGCGGATAACAGCAGCAGACTCCATTGAAGAGAGAGATCAAGAAGGAATTGGGGAGAAGGGGGAAAGAGATCTGAGGGGAACCAACCAAGAAATGAAATTTTGATGGAGGAAATGATATATAAGAAGAGATGAGTTCGGTTGCTGAGAACAGTTGGAGTTTATGTCTTCGAAATGTCCGCCTTCTTCATAGGTTTTTTCACCCTTCTTCACTTGCTCTCCTTCTAAAGTGAGTCACCAAACCAAGGGGACCCACCACAACACTATTGGATGAAATTGCTATTATATCCCGATGCCCAGAGCGGGTCTTATAGAGCTTCCCGACTCCTACCAAATGCCTTTACATTAGGGTGACAATGGAAGAATATCCATCGGGTATTTAGAAATCCATATCCGATAGGTTAAGCGTTATCGGATATTCGATAATATCTTATAGGATATCAAAAATCGGATATCGATTCTGATAGGCAAAGCTATCGGATATCGGATATTTATCCGGTAATATCCGGTTATGACAACAACAAAATGTTAAAAACCCTTTAAAACATGTTCATAATTGAAATTTAAGTTCAATTTCTCAAACATTTCATATCGGATATTAGGGTAAATCACAAATAAATTCATGTTCTATCGGATATCAGATATTAACAATTCGGATGGAGCCTAATCCGATTCGATTCCGATATATTAAGGAAGAAATATCTGATAGAATATCCGATATCCGATAAAAAGGATAAAATCCTATAGGATCTCGAATACTCGGAAACGGATTCCGGATATCGGACATATATTGACAGGCCTACCTCTACACATCAGCCTGGGAAGAGTCTATGCCTTGTGGTTATTCCCGATTTTAAGAGAATACGGATAATGGTTGTCCGGATTTTAATTTATTGGGTCCATCAATTAAAGAAATCCCACTTATTTTTCTACTGGTCCCACTAAATTTCACCAAAAATGGATAATGATTATCCAGTTCATATAAGTTGTTCGATTTTTGCACTAAAATCTCTCTTGGCCCCACTAAGTTACAAGGGTATTAAAATACAACTGACAATCATTATCCGTTTTCACCTTTTTAAGAACGGATAACCATTGCCTGTCTCGAGAGTCTTCCCGCTGAGATTCCCACACACTATGGAAGAAGAGAGGAAAGAGGGGCTTTAGACCACAGTTTTTTCAGTTGGGAAGAGCTTGGGAAGCTCCATAAGACCCAGTCTTAAGGAAGTAAGCTCTAAAATTAGTAAGAAGCTAGTTATTATTATCTTTTCTTATAATTAGGGACTCCAAATCGCCACATGGCGTCCCCACAATGAAACTTGAATCTAGTGAAGCCACATCAGTAATGATTGTCCATGTCATCGATGTCTTATTGGCCACACCAACCGTCATTATTAAATGAGACAGTCCGGTTGGCAACTTGAAGGGTCACTATAAAAGAAAAACCGAAAATGAAACATCCTTTCATAATTACACAAAATTGGGTTACCTGAATCATGCATATGTTCTTTCTGATTGATATATGAGCATTGTATATCCTAACAGTCATTATAATGTTCTGAGAGTATATAGTATGCGCTCCAATATGTGATTCAAATATTAAAAGAAACAAAATCAATGGTATGAGAAATAGGTCTCGCGGAAAGAGCTTATTGGTCCTATCCATATTTGGTTACACCTATATGAGCATGTTATGTGGTTGAACGTACATTTGTTCGAAAGGCTCCAAATGAAACACCGGATATCGCTTACCTGTGAGATAACTACAAATCACATTTCTCTCAGAATTCCCTCTTACAACACCAATGAACCTTCGCAATTTATCAAAATACAGTCACAATCTCGAATGTAAATACACACACTAACCACCACAACTACCAAAACCCTCATTTTACATTTCCAAAATCCATAAAAATGGACAACGACCAAGAATGGCAAGAAGTGATGGAAGAGGAAGGTACTTAGTGAAGCCACATCAGTGCTACCTTCCACGTCATTTCATTCCTATCATGTCTCATGGTTATTTGTGGTTTTTGTACGATAAGACGCATCTCTTCGCATAGAACTTTCATTTCAATAGATACCTTACTACCAACCGCTTCTTCTATTAAAATTCTGCTAATTAATTTGGAAAAAAAGACAAAATTGACATGAAATAACTAGAACAGAAGTTACAGGCAAAGTAAACCATGCCGACGGAGAAAATAGTCGATATGAAAACATGGAGGGGTTCGTTCACTCGGTTTATTATTTCCTGATCTTACATGGTACTAACTGGCAACATGCTACTTTAAGGATCTATTAGCCTAATGCTTTGATGTTTGATGACAAACAATAACGTACATTCTCTGTAACACCATTACGGCATTTGGTCAATGAAACATTTGCACATGCAACAATATAAGATAATCATTAAGCATATATATGTATGTGGTAGTGCATATAAGTCGAGAAGCATGACAATCTGATAGGATTGTATTATAGTGGCGAGACAACAATACTTACGAGGTTGGAGTGGTTCTCAATGTTTAAAACACAAAGTTCTGAAGGTAGAAGTGAAAATTGTTATCATTGCTATGAGGAAGTAAAAGATTTGCAGAATTAGCAGGAGAACACATTAAAATATTAAGAAATATGTAGTTATTGTCCATGTATGCTTATGATCAGTTTAGTAATATTGTTATTAAATAAATTACCGGAGTCTAGCACGGCTATGTAGCCTTGGAGAATAAAAAGATCGAAAAAAAAATTGGTATATATTAGTAACCACATATGTCATTGTGGTTCTGATTAAACTATTGCTTAATTTCATCCATCGAGTGTTGTTCAAAATGATAATAGTAATTAATGGGGTGATGAGGAGAATAAGTTAACAAGTGTTTGATTAGTAGTAATAAATCGGGTACTGTTATTTTATTTGTTTGTAAATTATTCAAGATTTGGAAATTAAAATGGGGGGAAAGAATTTATATTATTACTGGGTTTATGAGAAGTCAATCTCATTATCATGATTCGTGACTGATCGGTGCTTAATAATGCATATTTCTAGACTATTTTATAGTCATTTATCAAATTCATAGTGCTTCATTGTTCTATTTTCTTGTATTTTGCACATTTGTTCATTAACGGGTAATTTTGTCAGAATAATCTCATTTTGTATCGTGATGTAGGTGGTTGAGTAAATGGTGAACAAGAGAGAAGTGGGTTGATGCAAAGGAAATGATTAGAGAGGACCTAGTGGCACAACACGGGCAAGAAAGCAGTCAAGCCGTGATGGTGGGTCAAAGTTCAAACTCAAATTGCTTGTCATATACCGAAAGGTTAAAGAAAAATGAGACTCTTATGCACCTAAGCCAGGTCTTCGTGTATAACACCCAAATGGACCCTAAACCCATCTTTCATTTTCACTTTCAAGTCTGGATCAGAGACAACTCTATCTTCTCTCTTACTCACCGACAATACCCTATCTGTCATCTAAGAACAAATACAACCCTATCTCTATTAACCCATCCATATCTAACCCTAATTATATGGCACCCTTCGTTACTCTCTACCCAGTACCATTTCACATCAAATCAATCTTCCTATTGCCCTCGAAAATTTCTCATCTCCTATATTGTTTGAAGCATGATATGCAACCTGATTTGATATGTTAAGACATGGAAACAAAGTCAGGCGGCGTTGTAAGGTGGCCGCGGAAACAACAAGAATCAGGGGTGTCAAATTAGGTCTGAGTATGATCTCCTTTCAATCATCGATAATTTCACAATCGTTGAAGACAATTAGGTGGTTGTGCAGTGGTGAGTTAAAGAAACATCAAATCCCTAATTTTTTTCATTGTATTTTATTGGAAATGGGATTGAAAATGGGGGGAATTGTTGTATAAATTGGAAGAGGATTGTAAGGCAGAAAACTATGCCCTGATTATCCGGAGCACCAAGCAGTGATATATATTAAATTTCAGTGTTTATTCACCATGTTTTGTGCTACTATTGAATTTTTTTCAAGTCCACTTTTAGACTCATATTCTATTTCTCCAACATTTTTTATTTTTTCGAGAGCATTATCTAAATCAACCTTAAATTTATCAATTTGAACTTTATAATCTAAAGAAATTTCGAATTCGGTAGAATTACTTACATCAGTGTTCTTTAGGTTCTCCAACTCTGCATATAGTTTCCTTTCTCGATCATGACTTTCTTCGATTTGCTCTCTGTAACTTCTCATGGATACAAGATAATCTTGCTGATTGCTGATAACCTCTATATCCTCATACACATCATCAAGTTCCTTTTTCAATCTTTCATTTTCTTCACGAAGATCACAGTCGAGTCCCTTTGGATCTAGAGCTTCTCGATCATCACATTTTTGTTTTTTGTATTCTTTCAAGACTTCAAGATAAGTTTGACCATTGTTTACACGTTCTATATCCTTATATAAAATTTCAAGTTCCCTTTTAAGACTTTCATTCTCTTTGCAAAGTTTATCACATTCAAGTGACTTCGATTCTAAAGTTACTTCAGTATCTTTTTCAGGTGTGCATTCAACAGTTGTATGAAAAGCTTTGTTCTCTTGATCCTTGGAACAATTAGAGCTATCAGAATTACTTTGTTCTCTATTCTCTATACATTTCTGTGAATTTTTAGAAGGAGAAGAACTTCTTTTATTTTGTCTTAATAACTTTCTAAATTGTCGTGCAGTCGTATCAACACTGCAATTCTCAGTTTTTGTATCCGAAGAACAAGTCTTAGTTATAGCTTTAAGGGTAATATCCTCTTCATTATTGAATTGGTATTCAAGGTCAAAGATCTTTTATTTACCAGCTAGAGCGCTTCTAGATAGTGTGGAAAGATCATTAGCTTACATGATGGCATGCTTTTTAGATTCGTATCTTGGTGGTAAAGACCTTAGAATTTTACACACAATATTTTTATCATAAATAGTTTTTCCTAAAGCATAAGAGGCATTCACTATTTCAGAAAGTTTTTGATCAAACTCATCAAAGGTATCGTATTCATCCATACGAAGATTTCCCCATCTAGAAGATAGGGTTTGAAGCCTAGCTTCTTTTTCAGAGGCATTTCCTTCAAATACGATATTAATAATATCCCAAGCCTTCTTTGATGTTTTACACTTGGTTACATGATGATGGAGGTCTCGAGTTACAGCATGTATAATGGCATTTAATCCATAAGAATTTTGCTTCGAAAGCAATTTTTCTTCATTATTGAATTCTTTCAATTCATTTAGTCTAAACTCAGTGGTTGAGTTGTTGACCAGTACTTTTGGGTGTTCATACCCATCAGTGACTAAAAACCAAGTGTTAAAGTCATGAGACTGGAGAAAAGATTGCACATCCATTTTCCACCATAGATAGTTTGAGCCATCAAACTCTGGAGGTACATTAATTGAATTAACCATTTGATTCAAAACTTGTAGGTTGGATCACACCAAACATAGATTGTTAGATCTTTTTGTGTTTGCCTGCTCTGATACCAATTGAAAATACGAGGGTACCCAAATACACCACAATCTTTTATTTTGATCACAACCTATACAAGACCCACTGTGTATAAACCTCTTGGAGCAACAATCACTCAAGGAATATTTCAACACAGTGTCCACTTGAAATAGGGTTAGTCCTAACTGGCCTAACAATATGAGAATATCAAAGTCAAGTGGATAAATCCAATACACTTTGTGTGATCGTCTATGGATATGAAATCGAGACAATACAACAACAAAGTGTTCACTTGATAATAGTAAAACCTTATAAGATAAATATTAAGTGCCTAGTTAACGTACAATTGTATTTACTTTAATTATAATATAAAAACAATTATAATGCAGAAATAAAGTAAAGCACACACACCAGAATTTTGTTAACGAGGAAACCGCAAATGCAGAAAAACCCCGGGACCTAGTCCAGTTTTGAATACTCAATTGAATTAAGACGCTACAAAAAGTAAACCTGCAACTTCGTGTAGACAATACTAAGTAAACTAAAATCCTAGTTACTCAGCTTCAACAGTATTCTTGATTTAATAATATCTAGCAGAACAAAAGTTCTCAATAGATATTTGATACCCAATATCCTAGCAGAACAGACGTTCTCTTTAGGACTATATCTAATATATCTTCTTAATGGTTCACAACAACTTCTACTTCAAATATTCAATCTTCGATTTAATCTTCAAAATAACAATCTTCAAAAATAAACTTGATTCCTTATTGATTTGTCGCACAGAACGGAGTTTGTTAATAATGGAAAATTAATGAATCTATATTACGGATCTAGAAAAACTTAGATCTGTAGAAACGTTAAATCTTTGATCTAGTTTGAGTGATATTATATCAGAAGAGAAGGTTTTCAAGAATAAACAAACTAGGTGCAATCAAAAGATTCAACAACCGTTAGTCAATCAAATCAATGAAAATAAAAGATAAACCGCAATTATCTAGTTTCCAACCAACGGTACACACTAATGCTTCTCAATCCCAAAGAAGAATTTAAACTGGGCGGTCGTAAGAGATTTCGCCTAATTAGGTTACTCTCCTCTCTGAATAGGCGGATACACCGGTAACAACAACAAAAGAGGAAGTTTATTGTTACGAAGGATTAGTTTGCTATAAAGGCAAACTTCAAGTATATATAGACAAGGAAGTTTAGACACCAAGGAATTTCTAAACCCTAAAATATTCTCAAGATATTCATTAAAGCACAAATTCGGTTTCCATAATTCCTGGAAATGCTCTGTCCAAAAATAATAATCGAAATCTCTCGGAAAATCTTATTAGTAAATGCACATTACTAATTCTTATTTTTTCCTACAAAATGAAGTTAATTACCTTAATTAAAATATTCTTAACTTACTTATGTTTCGATCCTGGGATTATCTTCCCTTAGTTATTAAGGAATAACTTTGAACAATTAAAGAAATAAACATTCACAGCACGTGTTCAAAGTATGTTGACATCCTTACTTTGTAAGTTCTCTTTTATACTTACAACATTGAAACCGATTTCCCACACTTCCAAACAAGTTTAGAATTGGTTAATCTGAATTTCAAGAACTATGTGATTGATCAAATGAACATTCAATCACAATCATGGTTTAACGGTTCTACCAAAATAAGTTTCGGTTCTACCTTCTATGTGAGTACTGTGCATAGTCACACTAGCTTTACAAAATTCGGTTGACGAGGTACTAGGATCGGTTCCCCACATATATACGATATCTAACTTATATGTGTTGCACATGTGCATAGGATCGGTTCCCTTTTGCCTAAAAACATGTTGCACATGTCCATAGGATATATTCTCCTTTCTGCTATAAACCTTGTTATACCCCATACAAGGATCGGTTCCCCTTTGTGATGTACTGCACCTCTTACTAGGATCGGTTCCCCTTTTCCATATTTGGACATACATAAAATCACAAACCTGATCATACCATCTCAGGTGATTACTTAAGATCGGTTTCACTAATAAAAGTCATACCAATACATAAGTCAGGCCTTTGTGAATAGTTCTACCAAGAACACAAACAAGTTGTGGGCGGTTATACTCAATCACACATATTGGTTGTTCATAAGATATGCAATGAATAACAAAACCAATAACACCTGGCAATATTTTTTTTTGGTTCACAAACAAGTTTATGAACTTACTTCCTTAGAACACATGTAAAATATTGTTATCTAGGATGAAATCCTCACCTCATACCCATACATAATCACAATAGCATTCAAATAATTATGGCGATGTCTTATCTACAAATTTTAATGGTTAAGCAATAAACCTCGTATTGTATTCCTTAATACTATGTCTATATAAAGTTCAAATATATTTCGCAGTTTTATTTTCAATCTAAAAGATTTAAAAGACACAAGATAGAAATGGAACAAGTCAAGTCGTAGTTACTAACCTAAAGTTGAAGGATAATGTCTTTGTTGTCTTCAATCCATCTTCAGATCTTTGTGAGTAACTAGAGCACATTACTTTTATCATTTCTAGTCTAACCTATCGAAGTTGACTGTAGTTTACATATTAAGTGACTCGAGTTTTGGAACTAAATATGACAACTAATCTTGACATACCAACGCTTGGTAGGTTCAACCGAGCAGTGCTCTAACAATTTATTTATTTTTACCTTTGTTTCATCTCAGTAGTATAGTCTATTTGTTTATAATTTACATCCTAGTATTATCTTTTGATTTTCAGTTTCATCGCATATTTGCATCTCATTTCAGTTAGATGTATCATTGCCAAAACTAGTTTTAGTTATTTACATTTATATAGTTCATAGTATCTTGTAGTTTCAGTCATCATACATCAGTCAGGTTATACATGCATCTTAGCCTTGTGTTGTTAACAATATCTTTTTATATCTTCAATTATTCCATTATTAGGCTAATTGCATCTTTTCATTTTTTTGAATCTTATTTTAAGTTAAAAGGCTTTCAGTCAGTTTAATATGTATCTAGTGCATTATGTAGTTTAGTTTGTATATTTGTTAAATTTTTAGTTGTTAGTAACTTTTTTTCACCTGTAAGGACATTACCATCTGTAGTTATATATCAGTGTGCACTTGAACATATCTTACATCTATAGATTTCCATTTCAGCAGTTGAACATTTTCTTAGCATAACTTAGATTTTTGTAGTTCTTTTTCGTATACCTTGCATATGTAGGATAAGCATTTGCATGATTAAATTATAGTGCAAGTCTAGTTTTGATTATCGGTTAGTTCATGCTATCATATTCATGTACTATATCAAGCATTCTTGCATAATAGTTAAGAATCCTTTCCGTATTTTCATTTTCACTTAGAAAATTGCATCTCAGCATAATCATCATTCACATAACCCTGTAGTAGTATATACTCATTCATTTAGTCTTCCTGTAATATATATCCGCCCTCTCACGCATTTTAGTTATGTCTGTAACTGCATTGTGTGTTTAGTTTTCAATCACATAAACCTATAGTAGTGTAATCATCATATCCCTATAAATATCAGTTCAAATACTTGTTTTGCAGTTCGTCTCTATTATTTTTGAAATTTTGATGTAACCTATGGAATTCTGTAATGACTTCATCATGTTCCATTGTGACGGGTTTGAACTGATAACTTAGTCTGTCATGGTTAGGAGGAGATCAATGTAAATCTAAATCATAGTCATTTCTCAGCTGCTTATAATCAGTGTGTGCCTTAACTTTGCCTTACCTGCGCAATTCTGGGTATTGACAAGTTCTGTTGAGCCACCAAGTACCTGAATTTCTACTATGCAAGCCAAAGGAAAAGAAGATAATCAATTTAAACTCGTGGCTCTCTTTCTCCAGTCGCATAAAGATTGGCACAACAAACTGATTTTTGGTGATCGCGCAATCACCAATAGACCCAAGAAGAAATCAAGCAGGGAAAAGAAACTGATCAGACGGAGGTAAGTTCCTTGGAAATCCGCTTTGCGCTGAATGTTGCCTTTGGTTGCTATTATTTGAATGGGTTTGAAGTTTGAAGCAATATTGTACTCTATAGCTGAAAACAATCACGAGATGCCTTTTCGTTAGTTAAACTCTGCTGGTATTGCTACATAAATTCAAATACCATTTTTTGGGACTAATCCTTGGTAACTGCAACAGGACTAACACCAATAATATATATACACTTTGTGGAAAATCCGAGCTAGTCTTCAGCTGCTTCATCTGTTTTAGTGACCATGTATATTGTGTTTAGGACTGTTTGTTTATTTTTCAATTTTTTGAATGCATCATTTTGTTTAGGATACTAGTTATTTTTATTTTATACAAAAAAAAAAGATACATGTCAGGATTTTGGACTGGTATTAGGGATGAGACTTCATCGCACAAACACATTAGAGAACTTGCACAAGAGCATGTTGCATGCTATGAGTTTCCAACTGACCATGAAGTCAATAGTTATATGAATTATTATGGATATTTTCATAGACCTGAGCCTCAATATAAAAACCCTAATGATTATTCACACATGTATCATCCACCACCAGGGGATATTGAACAATTTTGTACTCCCCTGAGACCTTAAATGCAATTTGTGAAAGAAAATATCAAACTCATTGAACAAAATAATGCTAGATTTGAATTAAAAGCATTGTATGATCATCCATATAGCAACACCTCTGAATTCCCCTTCTGTAGTGAACTTCATGCACGACCATATACTGAATATTCATATGAAACGAGGATACCCACTAGTGAAGGCTCTCCTTCCATTGATCAACTTAATATGATTCTTAAAATGAACCTGATTCATTTACAAAGTGAAGAAATGAAGGAATTTCATGCTGAGGTGTTTGTTATTCCTAATGAGGTAAATTTTGAAAATAGTGTTTATGTTTATACTCAGGAAACTAATATTGAATATGAACCTAATCCAGAGGTAAATGAGTGGACTAGAGACACTATGGTTTTGAATAGAACATTGCATTCTTGTTATTATGATGATGATGTTATGTTAGAAGAACATGTTTATTCTGAAAGTTTTATGGAGCCTTTGGTTTCAGAGACATTAGTCTTTGGTAGTTCAACCTTTAGGAATGATATTTCTTCTAGTAATCAATCTGTATATACAGGTGATGTTAATTCTGATTTAGGGCGTGTGAATCCCTAAAATTGCAAGATTTTGTATACAAAAGCGTATCTGTTGAAAAATATAGGTTTGGGGGTGGGTCATTTTGTATGGCAGCCTCACTTAAAATCTTGTCATGTCATAATTTTGTGAGGTTACTAAAATATTTACATGCCATCTTTTGGATTGATCCTCAACTCTTTAGGTTGTATGTGTATGGTGAAGTTTTCTTGTATATAATCTAGTACGTAATGTTTCAGTTGAATCTTAAGTTTCTTTTGTATATTGTGCTAATCCAATGTGATCTCAGCTGAAAAATGTTGGATTCTAGGCGCGAGTAATGGAGTTCGTTCTTTCTTTCGTCAAATCTGGTAATCTCTTTCCTTTTTCTCAAACTCATCATGTTCCTCCTGGTATGTTACAGTTATAATTCCGTTGATCATTAAAAATATTGAGGACAATGTTTAGTTTAGGTTTGGGGGTGAAAAGTAGATACCATATGGTTGTCATTGTGCTTTCATTTTAACTGAACTCTGTCATCTTAAAAAAATAAAAATGGAGCTCATTTACCTTGATTGTGATACCTGTGCATGTATGATATCTTAGGGTTCTTAATCTAGATGATGAGGCACCCCTGATTCTAGCACAATTCACATGTGATATAGAAAATTTGCACATGCTCGATCTACCAAGCGTGTATAGCGTCAGTGTTTCATAGGTTAAGTAGGTTGCCAATCATATAGAATACTGAATGAGACTTGACTAGCTTGTTATTTGGTTGGCTGGGATATAAGTTGGAGGATACATTAAGAAAATCAACCATTGAATTTGACCAGGTGCATCGAAAAGGGTTACCTCTTGCTAAAAGTGTCATGTAATGTATTTTTCATTTTTTTTTTTGTAAAGTTTGTTGTGTCAGCTTGTGTTTGTATCTCTCATTATTCCAAAATCAGTTAAAAAAAAAAGGGAAGAAAAAGAAAAGAAAAATAAATGGTTTTTCAAGTACAAACATAAGCCAGGGTATGTCAACGAACTGTAATAGAGGGCAAGTCATTTGGAAAATATGCTTAGACTTGTTTAAACATCCAATCCTAAGGTACTCCAAGTTAACTCTTCTTCTTCTAAAAGATTGATTGATTATAAGGAAAAAGGTAAAATCTCAGTTAAAGAGGAGAGTCTGGACTAAACGTTCTGTATTGAAGGATATTAATTCCGAGCAGGAATCTAGTAGTGAGTAATCTAACGCTCACCTCAACACAATCTAATTGTGTTGAAATGTGCATCTTATCTGATGTGCCCTTAAAAGAGATAAGAATTGTGCACGTCAGGGCTTTAGATCAGGATTGAATATTATTGCTTGGATGTCCATCTCGTATCTGTGCATCTTAATCCATGTCCAAGTAATGGTATTGGAAATTTTGATCCACGAAACCTACAAAAGGATAAAAATGATATTTTTATTTCATTTTAGACTTTATTTATTCTAGTGCGTGAACTTTTATGGTTCCAAAATCCTTCATGGTAAATATCTTCTACTTCAATACTCATATCTATTTCACAAAAAGCTTTTCCTGCTGAATTGTTTATATTTGTGTTTCACAAATTCATTTTGTTCTGACGAATCATGGAGGCTCCAAACACAATATCTTATCGTAAAACCTATGCTCCAATGGTTGTTGATGTTCGTCCAAATAGAAAGGAATAAGAGATGTCCTATCCTTTTGACTCATCTCTTAAAAGGAAAAGGAAGAATATGAAGAAACCAAGAACTGACCGCTCAATTCAGCAAAGGTTTGAAACTCTTTTTGAATAACTTAAGAAATAAAAAAGCCGGTGCAGGGATTGAAAACGATTATACAAAAATTTCTTGAACTACATGAAGCACTTGTCAAACAACATTAAAAAGCGGGGTTCTAATAACCTCATCCAATATTTCGATTAGCAATATGTATGGACTAACTCTAATATACTTTTAAAATAATCAACTAGACAGTCAGACTCAATCTTAATAAAAAGTATATCAAGGAGTTAATATATTTATCTCTCGATTTGATCTATACTCAAGCAAATAAAAATCTGCGGAAAAGAAATAACACAAACACCATAAATTTTGTTAAGGAGGAAACCGCAAATGCACTAGTCCAGATTAAACACCACACTGTATTAAGCCGTTACAGACACTAGCTTACTACAAACTAACTTCGACATGGACTGTAGTTGAACCCTAATCAATATCACACTGATTCAAGGTATAGTTGCGCTCCTTACGTCTCTGATCCTAGCAGGATACTACGCACTTGATTCCCTTAGATGATCTCACCCACAACCAAGATTTGCTATGACCCAAAGTCGAAAACTTTAATAAACAAATCTGTATCACACAGAAAAGTATACGATAATAGATAAATTTGTTTCCCACAGATAAACCTACGAGTTTTATTCCGTCTTTTGATAAAATCAAGGTGAACATGAACTAATCAATAACCCGGACTTATATTCCCGAAGAACAACCTAGAATTATTGATCACCTCACAATAATCTAAATCGTATGGTAGCGAAACTACATATTGTGGTTAACCAACAGGGTCTCGAGAAGAAACCTACGGTTAAAGGAGAATCGACTCTAGCAAAACCAACTAGCATCACACAGGAGGTGTGGGGATTAGTTTTCCCAGTTGCTAGACGTCTCCTTTATATAGTTTTCAAATCATGGTTTGCAATCTAAGTTACCTTGGTAACAAAGCATTCAATATTCACCGTTAGATGAAAAACCTGATTTATCCAAGCTAATATCTTTCAACCGTTAGATCGAAACTTAGCTTGTCACACACACATAAAATGTATTTCATTTAGGTTTGAGTAACCTTACCTAAACTTGTACATTTGGTTGGTTCACAAATAGTTAACCAATGGTAATCCATATGAGCACTTTCATATCAACCATATTCATCTTTTTCACAACTAGTTCAAATGACTCAAAAGAACTAGTTGAAGAGATGTTCAATTGCTTAGATCTGTATACATAGACACAATTGAAACAAAATCGATTTGATTCACTCGAATCAATTCATGAACAATATAGCCACGGTTTGCAATGATTGCATTCCTTATTGATTTATTATTTAAGTTCATGAGCTAACCGATTTGAGAAATATAACCAGCTTGAGTACGCGTACGGGTATGTGTACCTTATCTACCGGATTTGAGTTTACAAACTCAGCAGAAATTTTCGGTTTAAAAACTTTCGTGGGTACACGTACGGGTACGTGTACCTAAGGTGACTGGTTTACTAGTTTGCAAACTACAAACAGCAGAAATTCTCGGTTCAAGAACTTTCGCCAGTATGCGTACCCAACTTGTCTCCTTCACCAATACCGCATGCGCACATATGCACGTAATTGGTTTCCGATACATGGATTTATACACTAATGTGCGAACACACTATATATGCTTATATCCATAGGTGGTTACGTAATCTCAACTCTATATTTCAATCATTGAAATATTCTTCTGTAATTTTAATAGCCATCTTCGTAAGTTCAAGTCTCCACATACATTTTTGGTCGGATGAAGTTCCACTAGTTCATTGAGTAGTTCTTCGTCTTCGTAAGATAATCACCATGGATTCTGGATCTCAACTATAGTTAACTATCCTAGACCGAGACTTAGTCATAAGTAAACTAGAAATCAAGGTGTATAGTTTTGATCACTAATATTTACAAAAATGCTTGAGATAGCAACGTATGAGAGTTCGACCGAGCAATGCTTTAACAATCTCCCCCTTTGTCAATTTTAATGACAAAATTATCAATACATATGGATTACAAAATAGATAAAACTTTGTAGCTTCTTGTCCACATGCTTGATCTCCTTGGTTCTTCAACATCACTCGAAAACTTCATCTTTTCCAAGTAGTGCGATGATTCCATAGATGTTCAGTTCAACATCATAGTTGTTGAAGTTCCGTAGGCATAACAATGAGAAAACAAAAGCTCTCAATCATTGTTATACAGTGTCATAGTATTATTACACCGCATCAAAGTTCTTATATCACAACTTTGACAACAATACTATGGTGATATGTATCACTCCCCCTTAGTCAATACTTTCGTCTCAACACGAAAACCACTCCCCCTTACATAATGATCCAAAAACCATATGTATTTATAGTGTGAACTACATATTAATTCTCCCCCTTTTTGTCAATAAAATTGGCAAAGGTACAAAAACGAGATCCTAATGAAATTTTCACAGAGACGCTTCAATACCAAAGAAAAGGACATATCAACTTTGTTTATATGCAATCATAAATCCGAAGCTAAATGCATTCATCAAGGAGTTTATAAAGATACATGATAACCCCTAAAAATTCCACAACCACACTCCCTACAAAGATATGGAAATTAAGCACAAGTTCAGAAGAACTCTCCCCCATTTGATGTCATTCCCGAGAGAACAACAAGAGGACCTTACTTTTATAAGAAAATAAGGATTTCTTTGGACACCAAAACCACGAAAATAATTTTGTATCCAAAATTCTCAATTAAACTAACCATAAGAAAACCCATGATTAATTTAATCGGAATACACAACCAAAGTAACCACAAACGAATCTATGATTACTCTAGTTGGGAATGCTCACACAAGAAGACTTATGGAGCTACACAGTATATACATAAAATATGGATCAGGGAAGATCAATACTGCGACATAAACAAGGATTCATCCTATTTTCCATCACTGTTTGCACAATGACATACAATAGACATAATCCTCGTAAACAAAAATTCATCATATCTTCCATCAATTATTTGCATAACGACATAATAGGTTCAATTTTTTTTTGTCAAAAGTTTATCGATCTTGTATCAATACTTGCATATCGACATATAAAAGAGATAACTTTTGACATCGTATGGGACAATAATAGTTCACGGACGCTAACACACATATCCCATAACATATTGTAATATATAAAACCATAAAGATTAATACTGCAAAAATCATCTTCCAAACAATTTTAGAGTTTAAATAAATAAATCTAAAAACAATGAAGATAAAAGCGTTGGACATAGCTATGTGTACTCACAATAATTTCTATTCCAAACTCTAGTAATCCTTCTCAAAAATAAGAATAAATTCTCATAAGAAGTTTCCTAGGTATTAAATCGTAATGCACATATAAGATGATTTGTCCTTAGAGGGTAGAATCAATCTTTTTCGCCCGGATTTACACCAAGAATAGCTACCAAAGGCGTATAAAAATATTTTTTTTAACAAAGAAGAACATACAAAGTCATTAACTACCATGCACCATAGTTCACATAAAATGATTGTGAACATTCGAGAATCCCATAGTAATGCGTACTATTGTCCATTCTTGAACTCCCTTCTTTTTGATTCACTAACAACATTATTATAAAATCTACAAATGAGCTTATAAGAGTATTACTCCAAGAATCCAAGTGCCCAAGTCCAAGATAAGTGGAACAAGTGCGACGAAACGGAGCAATACACTCAAAAAATAAATACAGGACAAAAACCAACCTCAACTCCTCCAAATTTAGGATTTCTCATCACTATTTTGAAGAGAATTCAAATAGGAATAGGATGCAAAAAGAATGAGGTCATTCCTAATTCGGGCGAAGAAGTTACGGCCAAAACAAATTTACCAAATATCGACGTCAAGTATGCATACGGGCTTGCAAACGAATTTTTGTATCATGGAGCAGTATGCAAATGGGTATGCGTACTTAAACCCCTGGATATTGATTTTAAATGATGTTATTAATACCTATAGTATGTGTACCATGTAGTCCAAACATCCCGAACTATTATTTTTAAACCGGAACATTTAAGAACCTTAAACACAAATCAAGTTAGGTAGACATGAACGATATACAAGGTACATAGATCATCATAAAACTTGCTCAAGCTTAGAGACATACCTTTTTATAAGAATCCGATCGAATTATACATTGTTATCAAACATTCAAAATCATACCCAACATAATATGTGTGCCCCAGTTCTTATGCTTCCCTCACCGTTTACATAACATCGCATTTCTTGGTGAGGATGCACTTCCAACACAATCAAGTTGTGTTGAGGTGAACAAAGTCGTGCTCACCATGGCACCAAGAGAGAGTTTTTTTAGCAACTCTTACATCTTGTAGTGTTGAGAAACACCCAAGGAACTATTTTTACAAGTCTATCAAAGAACTTCAAGAGAACCCAAAAAGATTTATGTTTCTGATTTCTTGTTTTCCAACTTATAAAAAATAGTTTCTGCAGATAGTTTCTAGTACTGCGAAGGGAAACTATTTTGATAAAAAGAGACGTCCTAGCTTCTTCATAAATGAATACAATACTACTATCTTGATGGGAAGTATCAGGAATAGAGCAATGAATCGATTCATGCTTTGAGGTGATGCAGTCTAAAGACTGAGATTTAAACTCCTCTTGTAATTCGTTCAGTATGTTACAACCAATTGGATTACACAGAGGAGGAGCATGGCTGTGACTGATTATTAAATTAATATTAAACACAACATGAACATTATTCATCATATCAAGAGATTCTTGTTCTTTCTGGAGGTATACCTCAACATCAAGAGATAAACTTTCTAGTTTCTTTTCAAGCCTTGAGAAGACTTCAAGGGATTTTAAACCTGGAGGAGGTTTAGACAGAATTTATTCTACATATTTTATTAAATCAGTCATGGAAGAGAATTCTGAAATCCCTAGATCTTGTGGTGCATTTATTGATATAGCACTACTATCCATAGAGTCAGGTCACCACAAACACAGACTGATAAGGTCTTTAAAGGTGTTTGCCTGCTCTGATACCAATTGAAAAAGCGGGGGGTCTAACAACCTCACCCAATATTTTGATTAGCAATATGTATGGACTAACTCTAATATACTTTTAAGAGAATCAACTAGACAGTCAGACTCAATCTTAATAAAAAGTATATCAAGGAGTTAATATCTCTATCTCTCGATTTAATCTATACTCAAGCAAATAGAAATCTGCGAGTCTTTATCAAATACAAGAGATATAAACTTGGATGGTACCAAAGACTAATATCCAAGGATCAATCAATTTCCAATCAACAACCAAAGGTTGGATTTCACAATTGATCGATACAATGCACAACCTGTGATATTTCAATTATATAACAAAATGTAATGCGGAATAGAAATAACACAGACACCAGAAATTTTGTTAACGATGAAACCGTAAATGCATAAAAACCCTGGGACCTAGTTTGGATTCAACACCATAATGTATTAAGCCGCTACAGACACTAGCTTACTACAAACTAACTTCGGTCTGTACTGTAGTTGAACCCTAATAAATATCACATTGATTCAAGATACAGTTGCGCTCCTTACATCTTTGATCCCAGTAGGATACTACGCACTTGATTCCCTTAGATGATCTCACCCACAAACAAGAGTTGCTACAACCCAAAGTCGAAGACTTTAATAAACAAATCTGTATCACACAGAAAAGTATATGATAATAGATAAATCTGTCTCCCACAGACAAACCTACGAGTTTTGTTCCGTCTTTTGATAAAATCAAGGTGAACAGGAACTAATCAATAACCCGGACTTATATTCCCGAAGAATAGCCTAGAATTATTGATCACCTCACAATAATCTAAATCGTATGGTAGCGAAACTAGATATTGTGGAGTCACAAACGATGGGACAAAGATGTTTGTGATTTTTTTTTATCTTGCCCTATCGGAGATATAATCGCAAACCAATTATTCAATTGAACTCATACGATAGAAAAAGGCAAGATCAGATCGCTCAACTATAAAAGAAGTAGTTTTGTCTGGCTTTACAATCCAAATGAGGTCTATATATAAGTCGATAACCGACAGGGTCTCGAGAAGAAACCTACGGTTAAAGGAGAATCGACTCTAGCAAAACCAACTAGTATCACACAGGAGGTGTGGGGATTAGTTTTTCCAGTTGCTAGATGTCTCATTTATATAGTTTTCAAATCATGGTTTGCTATCTAAGTTACCTTGGTAACAAAGCATTCAATATTCACCTTTAGATGAAAAACCTGATTTTTCCAAGCTAATATCTTTCAACTGCTAGATCGAAACTTAGCTTGTCACACACACATGAAATGTATTTCATTTAGGTTTGAGTAACCTTACCTAAACGTGTACATTTGGTTGGTTCACAAATAGTTAACCAATGGTTAGCCGTATGAGCACTTTCATATCAACCATATTCATCTTCTTCACAACTAGTTCAAATGACTCAAAAGAACTAGTTGAAGAGATGTTCAATTGCTTAGATTTGTATACATAGACACAATTGAAACAAAATCGATTTGATTCACTCGAATCAATTCATGAACAATATATCCACGGTTTGCAATGATTGCATTCCTTATTGATTTATTATTTAAGTTCATGAGCTAACCGATTTGAGAAATATAACCAGCTTGAGTACGCGTACGAGTATGTGTACCTTATCTACCGGATTTGAATTTATAAACTCATTAAGAAAATTAGGTTTGAAAACTTCAGTGGGTACACGTACGGGTAAGCGTACCTAAGGTGACTGGTTTACTAGTTACAAACTTCAAACTCAGCAGAAATTCTTGGTTCAAGAACTTTCGTCAGTACGCGTACCCAACCTGTCTCCTTCACCAATACCGCATGCACACTTGTGTACGCACTTGGTTTACGGTACATGGATTTATACACTAATGTGCGAACATACTATATATGCTTATATCTATAGGTGATTACGTAATCTCAACTCTACATTTCAATCATTGAAATATTCTTCTATAATGTTATAATAGTAGTTATACATAAGAATCGACTATTGTCATCAAATCTATTTTCAAGATTGAAATGTCATCATGACTTTCGTCACGGGTAAAGATGAAAGGTAGTTAAATCGAAAGCTTACCAACACATATTTCGAGAAAAAGATAGGCGAGTAAACTCGGCTCAAAATAACAAATGTGTATGTATGAAAACTATCATACTTATACATCTGTTGTCTCAAGAGTAGGAGATAAATAGACTTTTGAGTGCTAGATAAGTTCAAGTCTTCACATACCTTTTTGGTCGGATGAAGTTCCACTGGTTCCTTGAGTAGTTCTTCGTTTTCATAAGATAATCGCCATGGAGTTTGGAACTTAACTATACTTAACTATCCTAGACCGAGACTTAGTCATAAGTAAACTAGAAATCAAGATGTATAGTTTTGATCACTAATATTGACAAACATGCTTGAGATACCAACGCATGCGAGTTCGACCGAGCAATGCTCTAACACAACATCCTAACAACTTCGGTGGAGTTAAATCTTTTATTCATGAACCGTATGTTCCTATGCCTATCGTTGATAAGGAGTTCAGAGATGATAAATAAATTTTCAAAGATTTTAAGTACTAGGAAACTTCTTGTGAGAATTTATTCTTGTGTTCAAGAAGGATAACTAGGGTTTGGTATACCAAGCATAATGAGTGCACAAGTTATTTCCAACGATTTTCATTTTGCATGTTTTTATATTTATTTATTTAAATTCTAGAGTTTTTGGAAGATAAACTTGCAGTATTTGATCATTATTGGTTTAATGTATTGCAAAGTATTATGAGACATATGTGCCCTTTATTTTTTGTGAATTGAATTGATATCTCATATATGCTCAAAAGTTAAATCTATTATGTTTTATGAACTAAAAATATAACAAGCTTTGTGAGAATTTTTTGCAGTATTGATCGACTCGTGATCACAGTCTTGTGTAATTACTGCATTATCCATTCCATAAGATTTTATTATGTTGAGTCATATCGATTGAATTATCTCCTTGTTCGTAACTGGCATTCAGATTAATTTATGTCGATGTTCAAGATACAAGTCCACATGATTTTTTAATGTCCGACAAAATCCTACTTTTTCATTAAAGTAAGGTCACTCAAGTTTTTCTCTTGGGAATTACATCAAATGAGGGAGACTTCTTAAATGAACTTGTGCTTAATCGTTATATCTTTGTGGGGAGATTTGATGTGGAATTTACAGGGGATGCTTGTATCTTAAATCTCTCCAAGATGAGCGTTTAGTATTTTATACTCTGTAATATCATCTAAATAAAAGTTGATATGTAATTCCTTTAAGTCTTGAAATATCTTTTGATTGAATTTATTACGATCCCAAAGTTTTCTTACCTTTGCCAATTTTTATCGACAAAAAGGGGAGAATTAATTAGTATTTTTGCACTACATACATGTGGTTTACGTATCATTATGTAAGGGGGAGTGAATCAATATCTATAGGTTTCACCTATTATGCAAAAGATGCAAGTATTGATTAAGGAGGAGAAACATATCACCAGAGTATTACTTCGAAGTTGTGATACAATTAAACTTTGTAGAAGATAATAATATTATGTTTTTGTATAACGACGATTGAAAATCTCTTTTCAAAGTTGTTATCTCTAGTGGATCTTCAACAAAAAAGATGTTGAGTTGAACACATTCAGAATAATTGCAACTTAAAGTAACGAAAAAATCAAGGAGTTGAAGAACCAAGGAAATCAAGCATGGTGGATTCTGGAGTTTTGAAGTGTTATTTTTAATCCATATGTATTGATAGTTTTGTCACTAAAATTGGCAAAGGGGGTGATTGTTAGAGCATTGGTCAGTCAAACACAAGTGTTGTTATCTCAAGCTTTCTGTCAAATTTAATTGATCAAAACTCTATCTTGATTCCTAGTCTATATTTAGTCAAGTCTCGGATTAGGATAGAAGAGTGTATTTGAGTACCAGACATCACTGCATTCTACCATTAATTTGAAGGCAAAGATCAACCGAAGATTTTGGAGTACTTCATCAACAAAAGGTAAGTGAAGACTGAGCCACCTATTTCTTAAGTTTTCACCTTTCTATCTATGCGACATTGTCTCATGACTAAATTAGACATTACATGCATAACAGGAATTTCGAGTCAAATTTATCTTGATTACGTTCTCGAAATATAACTAAGCTTAAGAACATTTGTTAAACTTGATGAATTTGGTCAAGAAAATTTTATTGTTTATGACCTAAATTATGACTCAGGATGTAATCATTTGATAATAGCATAGAAAAATGATATGTGTCATTGATGTTATTCGGGAATATTTCGAATTGATTATTAGAGAGATATAAAACTACTGTAAATATGGATACAAGAGAGTATGGATGCCAATTCAAGAACTGGAAGAACTGTTATAAGTCCAGAGCTGCAGTAAATGTACCTAATACACGATGTATCTATAGTTCGGCAGCGATTTTTGGTACATATACCTAGTATCCATACCATAAAAAGTATGTTGACTCGTGAACCATGAAGGTACGCATACCTAGTATGCAAACCGGAAAAATATGTTGGTTTCCAAGCCAAAAAGGTACGCATACCTAGTATGCAAACCAACCATAAAAGATCTGTGAGTTCTTGAACCTTTTTTTGTCTTATGGGTATACATACCCGGTACACGTACTGTAGATGTATTTTACTACCAACTACATCCAAAGGATATAAACCTTCTACTCAAGACAAATGAAAGTAAACACTCAACAATGAACACAAGATATACGTGGTTCGGTATGATTACCTACGTCCACGGGAGTGAAGGGTGAATCTTATTACTTCAAAGTGTTACAAAGGTGTATCTCTTAGCCGGATTTTCTTACAAAAATGAACTTACTCCTCACTCTCTTCTCCTTGATGTAAACTCGAGTTTCTCTCTCTCTCTCTCCCAAACTTACCACCTACCTCTCTTGGATACAAGTCACTCTATTTATATGAGAAGTTCCATACAACCAAGTTAGGGTGTGGGTCATGTTACATCTATTATGAAGTTTTGTGATCGGGCCTGTTTACGTCGCCCATTCTTCTATGCACATGGCCGATGCATCTTGATTCCTTCGTCTGTCTCTTGTCCGAGCCGACCTCTTCGGGTGTTCTCTTGGCACGATATCGCCTGTCTTATCTGTCGCCTCAGCGGTGGGCCGATGTGACACATACTTTATTATTATTTTGACCGTAGCACCTCGTTTGACCCACCCTGTTTTGTCTTGTCAGCTCTGTCAGAAACCTGGGGTCAAGTCTTGTCCGACAGCTGTAGAGCGATCACGCTCGATCCATGTGGCTCCTCAAATCTCGCGCCTGCTGATCTTCCTTCTATGCTTCGCGTCTCTTTGTTTTTAGGTGCACCAGGGCTTAAGATGTTGCCACCTGGATCTGTGGATAATTTACACCTACATTTATGCCCTTTCTTTCGCTCGTGTGGGAGACACGAGTGGAAGAACGTCGTCCCAACTTCCCACGTCTTCGTCCATGCCGCAAATCCCGCCATGCAATGCCCCACTTAACTCTACTTTATTACATGTAACCGTCGGCGTCGGTTACAACTCTTCCCCTTTAAATAAACCGCTTCTTTTTCTCCTTCTTCTTCTTTATCCTTTCTCTCTCTGTTCCCTGCCGCTGCAATCTTTTCTCCCAGATTTCTTCATCACTCTTTGCTACTGAGAACCCTAGTTTTCTTGATTTTATTCTTTCATCTCCTCCTCACCGATTACTACAGTAGACGTTGTTACAGTCTCGTCGCCTTATCTCTCTTCGTCGAAAACCAAGTTCTACATTATTTCCGTTAATGGCTTCTTCTCCCTCTATGACTGAGAAAAGGTCTGTTGATGATGTTTTTTCCGAGATTGATGATTTTTCCCTTTCTTCTCTGTTTTCTTACGAGAGTCCCTCCGAGTACGATGTTCGTGCCATGAAATCTATCTTTCCTGATAATTCTCCTTCTATTTCATGCAGGTCCGAGAGAAGGGTGAGAGATCTTTCCGACGAGGAGTTCATTCAGCAGCTGAAGGAAAAGTACGAGCTTGGAAACTACGAAGTTACCCTGATCTCGGGCCAAAAAAGCCTCTTGAAGAAGTCCGATATGACGAAGCACGAGCAGTCGGCTGATTGCGTGGTCATCACCCAGGGCCAACTGGAGCTAAGATTTCGTCTTCCCCTGTACAACCCTGATAGCCCTTTTTATTACGAGGTTCTTTCCCAGCTAAACCCCTCTCGTGCTTTGGCTCAGTGTACTGGCAATACTTTCTGAATTACGAAAGAATGGAGGGATCGCCGACATGGTCATGGTTCTACTGCCGAGTGGTCGACCTACAAGTCCGAGGATGCTCCAGAATATACCGTTGAAAATTTTCTTGTCAATTATCGAGCTGGTACTTCCACCTTAGGCGATCTTGCTGGTTTTGCTGCTAGTCCTCATCGGGTCAGAACTATGCCTGATGGTGTTGAAAGGATGATGCTGGATGCCGATCCCATCGGCCAGGGTTCCAACAAGCGAGCCCGCCATTCTAATGATCCGATCTATCCCCGAGTTCCGCTTCTCGTCCGAGGCCCCATTCTACATGGTAGCTTCCCGTCGCCTACTTTTCCTGCCGAGCCCTATTTTTTTTGGGTAGTTAATGATGACAAGGCTGATAAGGTATGCGTTTTCTCCTTTGTTGTTGTTTGCTATCTTGTTAGATTCGGGCGTCAACTGGTCACTTGTTATTGTTTGAAAATCTCAGGGCAACTCTACCAAGGGAGCCGGATCGTCTAGGAAAAGAGGTGCTGGCACAAGGGTTGAGGAAGACCAGGGGGAGGTAACAAACATGATGATTTTCTTATAAGTACATGTACTTGCCCCTGTTTTTTGCCTTCACATGTTCTGATGAGACACCTTGTGCAAAAACACCCTAGGCGCGATGATGGTGATGTTTACGATGTTGACCCCCAACCTCTTAGGCGTAATCCCCTCAGAGGTAAGCAAGTTGCTAAGCCACCGCCGAAGAGGGACCCAGTCGTTGAACTTTCTGATGAAGATGAACTATTTGGTGAGAATATCTCAAGTGACAAAGGCAATGAGCAAGGTGTGGGCGATCAGCAGGAGCCCTTGGAGATGCCCGTCGTAGAGAAGGTTGTTACTGATGTACCGGTAGATCTTCTTCGTGTGCCCAAGATTACTGAGGGGTCATCTTATGGCGCTCCAATTTCATTCACCGTCTCTGGCCCTATCATGAATTATTTGGGTGCGCTTACTTCACCCGATTTTGGAGCGTATACTGATGAAGAGATGTTGAATGCGGTGCCCCTCTATGGCGATATCGCCCAAACTCTTGACACAGTGGTGAGCGGCTTGTTTTAGCATAGTGGTGCCTCCCTTATGATTTCTGTTCTTATTGTCGCTTACAATTTACTCGTGTTTACTTGTGTTAGATCCTGAACCGGGTGCGCTTAGATGCCGCCAGTCACCACAGAGAAAATCAATTGTTAGACTCTCTCCAACTCCAGTTACAGAACGAAAGGAGCCGCGCGCGCGAGCTAGAAATTAAACTCGCCGACGCCCAAGGTATGTTACAATTATGCGGCTCTTAACTTATGTTGATTGAGTTTATCGTGCCAACATCCTGAGTCGGGTATCCTTATGCTAGCCGAGGTAACTAGTGTAGGCTTAGACGCATCTTCATAGTTTAGGATCATGAAGAGGAAATGGGATATTGAGAAGGATTTAGTGGAGAATATTCGTCGAAGAATGGCAAACAAAGATGACAAAATAGATCTCCAGGCTGGATAAATCGAAGAGCTCGAGGAGGAACTAGAACGGTATCGTCAGTTTGAGTACGACCCGGCAGAGATAGACAATTTATGAGCTCACTTGGGCTCTTCCCAGCGCCTTGCTGCTGAACAAACTACTCTGGCCACGAACCTATAGCAGCGGGTAAACACTTTCCAATTACAAAATCGATACCTTCATGAAGATCGTCGACGAATATTGAGGGATAAAGACTCGGTGGAGCGAGCCAACCGGGATCTCCTGGGGCGAGTCAGCCAGCTCGACAAAGTTGCAGGAGAACTGGAATGGAGTAGGTCGCAGCTTACAGTTCTTCAGTCGTCACGCAATCGCTTGATGGATGAGATGAGTGAACACAAGAAGTATTGCCCCAGTAACGAATTCAACGAGCAACACTATAACGAGTTAACCACGAAGTTATCCAAGGCCAAGGATGAGTTTTCCAAGTCGGTAGAGTCGCCTCACACAGTGTTACCAGCCCTTTCAGGTCTCTTAGACGATGTGTTGGGGCCGTTCCTTAGATTTAGATTATGTCTTATTCTTGCAAAATTGTTAAACCGTGTTCGATAAATAATGTTCTGTCTTTGTGATCTTATAGCCGAGCAAAAACGTTCTCAGGAGATGGATCTGGAGGTCCGTCGATTGAAGCAGGTCGAGGTCGATTTGGGTTCCAAGCTAACCGATGCCGAGGAAACTGTTTCTCAGCTTACCCAACAACTCGAGGATGAACGCGTCGCCCATGTAGATGAGATAGACGAGAAGGTCCAGACGGGTATTGAGACGTGGGTGGAGAAAAAGCGGCGCGAGGTCGCACAGAAGAAGGCCGACACTATTCCTCCGAAGGCTTGAACTCCTCTTTTATAGTGATGCGTCACTAATTTACCCCTTTCCATCGGGTTGTAAATCGCTTTGAACACTTGTTACCATTTTTATTTCTGATACACTGCTTGCTTTTTTTTATGGGGGTGCTACGTCGCCGATGTTGTTTGTTTTTCGTCCGTTAAATTCTTCGTTTCACATGGTTGCACGACATTTTCTGCACTTTCTTACTAGACGCATGACGCAATCGAATTATCTTTTGTTTCGCATGTTATTCCTGCAATTATTGTTCAAGTAAGTTAGTATTTTAACCATTTCTGTCGAACACGCCCAACAAGGAGGGTCATCGGGCCCAATCCATGTCCTGATTGGGGTATATCATCACTATCTCTTTGGATTCAGTGGAAGGGTATCAGTCAACCTAGTTTTAGGCCCGATATTCCCGAGCGGTTATCGACTAACCAGTCTCGGGCAAGTGGACACGGCCACCTGCGATGGGGGCGACCTTTCAAATGTAAGTAGGCCACCTAGCTGAGGAGACCTCGCGTCTCAACAACCTTTGGAACTGGCTTCCAACTACCAGAACCCTTAGGCTACCTCGGCACTTGCACACTTCCACTGCCTCGAGTACGAATAGCCAGGCGACTGTAAGGCACCTCGTCACTTCCACACTGGCATTGCCCCGAGTACGAATGCCCATTCGAGTGTAAGGCACCTCGGCACTTCCACACTGGCTTTGCCCCGAGTACGAATGCCCATTCGAGTGTAAGTCACCTCGGCACTTCCACACTGGATTTACCCCGAGTACGAATGACCATTAGTCGCTCACGTCCTATCTCATACCCCTCACGGTTTCAAAGAGATAGGAGACATGCATGCTTACCTTTTTTTTGTATCGCCCGTCAAGGATGGTAGAGTTTCAAAAACTTGATGTTCCATGGTTTGAGATTTTTTGTTCCGTCGAGTCGCAGTAGTCGATACGATCCCTCGCCCGCCTTAGATTTAATTATATACGGCCCGCCCCACTTTGGTGCTAGTTTTCCGCCCTTTTTGTCTCGCTCCCATTCAGCCAGGAATTTCAATACTTGTTCCCCTGGGTTAAATTCTCTTGGTTGAACTCGCTTGTTGTATTCTCGTTGTAACCTCCTTTGATAGTTTTCCATTTTTTGTAACGTTATTTCCCTTGTTTCTTCCAGATCGTCGAGTTTAGCCAAAATTAGATCGGATGAAACATTTCGCCTCCAAGCTTCTGTCCTTGTGGTAGGGATCATGCCTTCTATCGGTAAGATTGCCTCGGTTCCGTAGGTAAGCATAAACGGAGAGAATCTCGTAGCTTCCCTTTGTGGTTATGTATGCCCATAGGACGTTATATAGCTCCTCACACCAGATACCATATTCCCCATCCAGTTTCTTCTTCATGTTATCGGCGATAGTCTTATTAGTGATCTCTGCCTGCCCATTACTATGGGGGTTAATCGGGGTAGCTTTGCTCTTTCTGATGTTGCAAGTGTTGAACAGGAGATCAATGTTCTCGCCTTGTAGTTTCTTTCCATTATCCGAGACGATAGCTGCAGGGACCCCAAAGCGGCAAATGATATGTTCCCAAATAAATTTGAAAACGACTTTGTCTCGGATGTGCCTAAGTGGCGCTGCTTCTACCCATTTGGTAAAGTAATCCGTGGCCACGATCAAATACTTTCTTTGCCCGGTTCCTACATGTAAGGGTCCGACTATGTCTACCCCCCACTTTGCGAAAGGCCATGGGATTATAACTGAGTTCAAAGGTACTCCAGGAGCATGGATTTTCTTTCCGAAACGCTGACATTCTTCACAAGCTTTCGCCATTTGCTTCGCATCTTCGTTCATGTACACCCAGAAGTAACCCATTGTCTTTGCCTTGGCCGATAAGCTTCTCCATGAGCTATGATTTCCGGCCGCTCCATAATGTAATTTGTGCAGGATTATGTGGCCCTCCTCTTTACTTAGACATCGTAGGAGGGGTCCCAAGTAAGACTTCCTATATAAAATCCCTTCCCGCAGCTCGTAGGCGCCCGACTTGCTTTTGATTTTGTTTATCTCGGGCCGACCCTTGGGTAACTCACCCATCTCTAAGTATTGATGTATCGGCTTTCTCCAGTCGCCTTCTTTGTATCTCTCGGCTGTGTTAATGGCCACCTCGATCCGTACTTCTGGTGTTTCCGGGATAGACGGGATAAGAAGCCTCATAACATGTATGCCTTCAATGCTCGAGTCTACCAGCTGTGAGGCGATGTACGATAGAGCGTCCGAGTGCCTGTTATCTTTTCGGCAAATGTGTAGGAATCTGATGTTGGGTATTTGTTTGATGTAAAATTGGGCGAGCTCCCAATACTTTTGCAGCACAGGATCGTGTGTAGAGTATTGGCCCGTAATTTGACGGATTACTAACTGTGAGTCACTAGTCAGGCGGACCTCTTGCAGCCCCATCTCCACAATTATTCGTAAGGCATGGATCACCGCTTCATACTCGGTGACGTTGTTTGTTGCCTTGAATTCTAGTCTGAACGAATGCACGATCTTCCTCCCTTTTGGTGTGGTAAATACTAGCCCGAGGCCCGATCCTTCTTTGTTTGATGCCCCATCGACGAAGACCTCCCATCGTGTAGGGATATTGGCGGCTAATAGGTCCGCTGGTTCCTCTTGTTCCTCCATCATTCCCGGTACACCTTCTACCTCATCCTCATCACTTAGAGGGAAATATGCCAAGAAGTCGTCCACTACTTGCCCTTTGATCGCGGTTCTCGTCTCGTACACCACGTCATATTATTTTATTATGGCTCCCCATTTGGAGATTCTCCCTGATCGCCCTGCATTATCCAATACTGCTTCGATAGGAGATTTGGTGAGCACCCGTATTTGATGAGCTTGAAAATATGTTCGGAGTTTAGAGGCGGCAAAAGCTAGCGCGAGTACCATTTGTTCCATTCTGGTATAGTTTCTCTCGGCCGGACTTAATGTTTTACTAGTGAAATACACTGGCTTCTCCACACTTCCCTCTGATTTTACTAATATTGCGCTAATGGCGTAGGGTGTCGCCCCTAAGTATAGGGTGAGGATTTCTGACGGCTCGGGCCTCTGAAGAACCGGGAGGCTAGCTAGATGTAACTTGATATTTTGAAAGGCCTCTTCGCTGGCGTCAGTCCATTGGAATTTTTCTCCTTTCTTCAAAATGTCGTAAAAAGCCTTGCATTTGTCCGACGACCGTGACACGAATCGCCCCAATGCCGCTATGCAACCATTTAGTTTCTGCACATCTTTTACTGTCGCGGGAGATGGCATTTCAAGGACTGCCCGAACCTTCTCGGGATCCTCTTCGATTCCTCTGGGGGTGATGATATACCCTAAGAATTTCCCTGATGTGACCCAGAAGTCGCACTTGGAGGGATTAATCTTCATCTTGTGTTTCCTCATTGTTTGAAAAATCTCCCGAAGGTCTCGGACATGGTCCTTAGCGCGACGACTCTTGACTAACATGTCGTCCACATAGACTTCTATGGTGTCGTGAATCTTATCTTCAAACATGTCGCCTACCAATCTTTGGTATGTAGCCCCAGCATTTTTAAGTCCGAATGGCATTTTGGTATAACAATACAATCCCCTCGGTGTGAAGAAAGAAGTATGCTCCTGGTCCTCGTGCGCCAATGGTATTTGGTTGTAGCCCATGTATCCATCCATTAAGGTCATCGCCTCGTATCCGACTATTGATTCTACTAACTGATCTATGCTGGGGAGGGGGAAACTGTCCTTCGGGCAGGCCTTGTTCAAGTCGCTGAAATCAATACATATTCTGAATCCTCCTTTCTTTTTTGGCACCACGACCATGTTAGATATCCACTGTGGGTAATGAGATTTCCTTATTATTCCGGATTCATGTAGCTTATTCAGCTCGGCCTCGACTACTGCCTGTAATTCTGGTGCGATGCGCCTTATTTTTTGTCTGACTGGTTTGAACCTCGGATCAATCTTTAAGTGGTGACAGCATACCTTCGGGTCAATTCCCTCCAAATCGCGCACTTCCCAGGCAAATGCGTCTAAGTTTTCCCTTAATACCGCCATGAGTTGAATTGCCTGTTAATCTGATAACAATGTCCCGATCCTTACTACCTTTGGCGCCTCTATCGTCCCCAAGTTTACTTCCCGAGTCGGTTCGACCGTCGAAAAATTTGATTTGTTCTCCCGGAAGATATCCGCTTCCTTTGATTGCTATAAAGGGTCTTGCTCTTGGGTCTCATATGCCATGACCACTTGTGAAATCACCTCTTCCAATTCCTTTGCAACTTTTATTTCCTCGGCTTTACTCTTCTCTCGCCTTTGCCGAGCTCGCCGATCCTCATTAATTTTTGCATCCACTTGCATACATTGCCGTGCTGCTTGGGAGTTTCCCATAACTTCAGCTATTCCCTTGCAAGTCGGGAACCTTAATCTCTAGTGGTATGCCGATGCTACCCCTTTAATTCCAGCGATCCATGACCGCCCGATAATCGCTTCATAAGGTGAGGCGACGTCGACCACACAAAAGGTAGTTAGTGTGTCGAGGAAGCCTCCACCATCCGAAACCCTTAGGGTTACCTCGCCCCTGGGGATAGTTACTGTGCCATTGAAGCCGTAGATGTGATACGTTGAGGGGACGAGCATGTCGTCTGATAGTTTCATTCTTATGAACGTGTCGTAGAATAACACCTCGACTGAGCTTCCACTATCCACAAGAATCCTTCTTACTCCCCAATTTTCGATCAGTAAGGTGATGACCAATGGGTCACTGTGTGCTTGTCCATTTGCTGGGACATCCTTGGCCGAGAACGAAATTGGTTGCACCATCCAAGGTTCCATAGGTAGGGCCTTAGCTACGCTAAATATTTCCTTACCATCACGATCCCTTTTATGAATCCTAGAAGTAATTACTGGGCTGAGGGTGTAGTCTTGAATAGCCGAGTGTGAAATGGTGCTCACGAACTAAGTTGTTCTATCGATGCGGACTTAATGAACTGGTGCATCGTGTGTTGCTGTCGGCTGTGGTGGATGTCGGACAAATTGCCTCAAATACCCATATCGAATGAGATGATGAACGATATCTTTGACTTCTCGGCAGTTGTTGGTGGAATGGCCCCTATACTGATGGTAGTGACAGTATTCGGGGTGATCCCTGGTCTCTTGGAACTGAACTCCCCTCGACGCTGGGTAGTTGATATCATTTCTCTTCTCGACTTCCTTGAATACCTCCTCCAAAGGAGCATTTAGGGGGGTATACGATCAGGCTTCCTGCCTCGGCTTCTTCCCTTTAGCGATCCTCTATCTCTTTTCACTGCTTCTATGGGGTGGATCCGATCTCTTTTCTGGTCGCCTAATAGGGTCGTCTGTGACCGTTTTAGCTTCAACAATAGCTTCTTGTATTCATCTATCTCTTGACTCGGCCTGAATTTCTTCCAAAGCGATGTAATGCTCCTGCATTTTTCTCATCTCCTTTAAGGTTTTCGGTTTCTCGGAGAACATGGCTATCCAGATGGGGTCCGATCTCCCTAACTCGTTTTCAAAACCAAAGATGTCCTGATCCAACGGCACCTTCCCAATGTCAGTACATAGCTTCCTCCACCTATCGGTAAGGATTCTTAAGGGCTCCCTGAATCTTCGGGCGAGGGTAAACAACTTGTTCAATCTGGGCCGAGGTCGACTGTTGTGCATGTAGGTCTCAAGGAAGGCTTCGACTAACATCTCATACCCATTAATCGACCCAGGTGGAAGCGAATAGAACCAGTCTCGTGCCTCGCCCTCCAGGCTAGCTGGAAAGAATTTACACATGACTACCGGGTTGTTCTTCCATTGGATTAGCGACATGGTGTACATCTTCAGATGCTCGATCGCATCTCCTGTTCCGTCGAACCTAGAAGGAAATGTAGGTAATGTACACTTTGGTGGGAACGACATTTGTTCGAGTTCTTGAGAGAAGGGCGTCTTCTCGGCTTCGCTCATGATTTCTGCCAATTTGTTCTCTTCGCCTCCGCCTGAGAGCTCTTTGATTTTTGCCTCCAATTCCTTAAATTTAGCCTATGTTGCTCGATCATGTCGCCCGTACCTTCCTCGCCTGTCATCGTTAGTGGATGAGTCCTTGGGTGGCCCGTATCTTTGCGCGGGGGGTACCGGAGGCGATGGTGGCTGACCTTATCGGCCGGACTGATTAGGGTTGCTCGGCCCCATCATAAGTAGCGTGTGACCTGATCGGTCATGGTAAATCGATGTTCCTCGGCTGGAAGAGCCTCTTGATCTGGTCCGCTGATTTCTCAACTGATAGTTCTCATACTCCAAAGCGAGGTTCTGTTGCTGGAGCTCTCTTAGTGCCGCTTCTTGTCTCCTTTGACTCTCCAAAATGGCCAATAATGTCGGGTCCGTGCTTTCATGACTAGAATGCCCATTTGGGTTGTGCGGCCGAGGCTGTAATGGTACAGAAGGGGGTGGTGGGGGTATTATCGGACCAGTTACATGTCCAACCATGTGAAAAAGTGTTGGGCCGATGTTTCTAGATATTCCTCGTCTCATCTGAATCTTCCTGAGACGCTCTTGCTCTTTCGCTAGGGCTTCCTGGTACTCAACTTGCTGCCTTGCTCTTTGTCTCTGGGCTTGTCCTGCAAGCGCTACCTCATCGTCATCGGTATCTGAAGATGTGAGTCTATCAACTTGTTCAACTCTTCTCTGAGTCAAAATAACTTGGTCCAAGGGTAGAGTGTTATCGTCTCGCCCCAGATCGACCTCCTCATCGACAATTGGCATTCCTCGCGCAGCTGCATGAGATTCCTCGGGCGGTGGTTGTCGACTGTCTTCTTGCCTCAGCCCAGTTACCCTTTCCTGCATGCTGCTGCTAGTTACTGTACGATTCCTCAACATCCTTCTCGTTCCTGAAGTGCTAGCCATCGGGTACGTCGCGTAGTTAGCCGAGTATCGCCCCAACCTACGTCAGCAAATACAAAGAACACCTTACTTTGACCTGACTTTTGGAACATAAGTTCAAACAAAAGACCAAAAAGTTTGACTGACACCATAATTACTACTACGCCTGCTCTTGCCAACACAAAGTTTCTTCCTATTACTCAGGTGGGTCCACCTATCTATCCTGTTTTGGTCCTACGCTGAATCTGCGTCAGGTTTTTCTTATTCGTCCTTATCTCTCCGTACGACGTCGCTTTCAGTACCCGACCTATGTATTTAAGTTAGTTTGTCCTTTTTTCTATATGCTCCAAATCATTGAACTTATGCACATGATGCTTAAATGGTACGGCACGCAACCCCAAGATTCAAACTAAGTTTGTACAAGCTCCACTTTCTCGAGACCTAATCATGACCTTTCCGAAAACTTATGTTGCACCGCCGGCAAAATCTCCAAACGGTTAGCAGATTAACACACGAGGAGATATCTAAAACGTGTACCCTTGGTAAATCTAAACGCTCAACTCCATACCGTAACTAGAGAATAACTTGTTTAACGTCACAGATCACTCAACTATCGGAAACAAACAGTCGTCCTTTCAACAGATTCTTCATCTAGATTCTAACCCGAACTGTTAGTTGCTGGTGAGCTTATGAAGATTCTTTGTTGATCGAACTGTTGATGGGCGAAGAAAATACGAGAACTGCTACTTCCGAAGACACTACTACTGCTCTAACTTTACATGCACATCAAATGATTCAAATCAAACATTATTTCGGTCAACAGAGTTCATCGTAGCTTCAACTACAACATGTTAACGTGTATTTAGGAGCTTTTGATCGTCTCTGAAGGTTTTCACGGCAAGGTATCCGGAGATCTTAGTCGGATCCCCTTAGTCGGCGCCAGAATGTAGATGTATTTTACTACCAACTACATCCAAAGGATAGAAACCTTCTACTCAAGACAAATGAAAGTAAACACTCAACAATGAACACAAGATATACGTGGTTCGGTATGATTACCTACGTCCAAGGGGGTTAAAGGGTGAATCTTATTACTTCAAAGTGTTACAAAGGTGTAGCTCTTAGCCGGATTTTCTTATAAAAATGAACTTACTCCTCACTCTCTTCTCCTTGATGTAAACTCGAGTTTCTCTCTCTCTCTCTCTCCCAAACTTACCACCTACCTCTATTGGATACAAGTCACTCTATTTATATGAGAAGTTCCATACAACCAAGTTAGGGTGTGGGTCATGTTGCATCTATTATGAAGTTCTGTGATCGGGCCTGTTTACGTCGCCCATTATTCTATGCGCATGGCCGATGCATCTTGATTCCTTCGTCTGTCTCTTGTCCGAGCCGACCTCTTCGGGTGTTCTCTTGGCACGATATCGCCTGTCTTATCTGTCGCCTCAGCGGTGGGCCGATGTGACACATACTTTCTTATCCTTTTGACCGTAGCACCTCGTTTGACCCACCCTGTTTTGTCTTGTCAGCTCTGTCAGAAACCTGGGGTCAAGTCTTGTCCGACAACTGTAGAGCGATCACGCCCGATCCACGTGGCTCCTCAAATCTCGCGCCTGCTGATCTTCCTTCTATGCTTCGCGTCTCTTCGTTTTTAGGTGCACCAGGGATTAATATGTTGCCACCTGGATCTGTGGATAATTTACACCTACACGTACCATGACAAAAAAAATCACGAATAGGTACAGTACACGTACTAGGTACAAGTACTTACCCTGTCGGATATTTTCAGATGCAACATAATTTTTTCTATGAGATAATAGGTATTTGAAAAACTCTCTAAAAACACTATCTAGACATGTTGGAACACATTTGTGACTCTAGGTTAAAGTCTTAAAGTGTTATATGAAAATGGTTATGCTTGTCGGCCAATTGGCTAGTTCGCTTACCTTTATGAACATGTTATTGTACACGGTTTGGTTACGGTTCATCCTAACCATAGTATATATTTTGTTATGTTAATCTCAAATCAAGTTTTTCATCTAATGGTGATTATTGATTGCTTGATTTCAAAGCTACCTTAACTTAAATATAAATCAACATTGACCTTGAAAGTCTATACAAGGAGAACCTCAAACAACTGGGATCTTTGAATCCCTGACACTATTCTTATGTAACCTAGTTGTATACTGTAGTCTTCCTCCCCTTTTAACTTTTTTTGGTTTAGTGACTAAAAAGACTTCACATAGGGATTCATGAAGCCTGGTCCAACTATCGTTATCTTGATAGTTCGTGTATCCTGATCTTGCTTTGATTGTCGAGCCTTGGTTCAACAAAAAAGATGGATAGAACTCACAAAGTTTCTTCGTTTCAGACTTTGTGATTCCACAAGTTTCTACTTGTGAGGTGAATAATAATCTAGGCTGCTCTTCAAGAGTCATAAGACCATATTTAGAGGTTTGCTAGACTTTGTCTATTGCAATCGATTTATTTCCTCACCTTGATCTTTGATCAGAAGGTAAATCACATATAGGCTTATCTGTGAGAGGCATATTGGTTTAAAGTCTTCAATTAAGTTGAAGCAACTCATAGGCTATAAAAGACGTTAGCTAAGGGAATCAATTGCACGGAGTCCTGCTGGGATTCAAGAGGTGTAAGGAGTGCTATTATAACTGAAGCGTTGTGATGGTAGATTCGGTCTCAACTACATTCCAAGCCGAAGTTTTGATAGTTTTTGGACTAGGTCCTAGTTTTTTTTCTTCTGCATTTTTGATTTTCTCGTTAACAAAATTTCTGGTGTTTGTGTTATTCTGGTACATACATGTTGCTTAAGAAAAATTTGGTAGTGTATTTTGGTACCCCTCCACATTTTCATAAGAAGATAATTATTTTAAATTATCGGAGTTGATTCCAGTTAACACCATCATTAGTCAATACTACTGGTACAAAAATTGGATATTTTTGCGTTCTATGGCTCTTTCTCTTCGCGACATATTTGCAATTGGTATCATTTGGGTTATGATTATCTTGTATTTTGATGTTTTTGATAATCTTTTAAGAAATAATGCAATCACTATTTTGGTTTGAATGAATTGAAATGTGATTTCTAGGAGGTCATAGCGAGTCCCCAGTGACACAATATTGCAAAATTTGACATAGAAAATAGAGTTAGCTTGCCCCCCTTGCGACATAATTAGCCGCCTATCCGCTTTTATTCCCTTGGTTGGTTCCTCATGAGGCTCGCTGGTAGGCTAGCACGACAACCTATTCAACTAATGTAGTAATATGTTGTTGGAGCTCAACTTGTTGGGCTTCCAACTAGTTTCCTGTAATACCCTCTATCTAATAATAATAATAACAAGCCCCTAACCCGGTGCATAAGCACCAGAATATAGCGTATAATAATGTAAATATAAAAAATGTGGCTCATTAATAATGTTTTTTTCTTTTTTGATTCGAAAATTGTGTATTTATTTATTTGTATATGTATTTTTGTTAAATAATATAATTTCAAACTTGCCAAAGATAAACCACTGATCATTATTTGAACTTGTAGTATATCAGAAAGGAGAATGAAAATGATTGAAAATCTTCCATTTTTGTGTAGTACATAGATATCCAAATAGATTTTAGGATGTTTTATTAGAAATAAAACCTCTGGACTTGTAATAACTAATTTTGTCTCGTGGTTTCCTCCATCAATTCGAAATTATTAATGCTTCATTGTTAACCACCAAGATCTTATTTGTCTTCATTAGTACCACTGACATATCTGGTCACTGGTAGGGTTGGAAGATGCCTACAATATTAAACTACAAGTGCACAGTGTCTATAGTAGACATCCTAAATACATGTCGATCCCACATACACTAGGGTGATGTAGAGTTGATTATAAGTTCTTTCTATACTGATTCAAATGAGAAGTAACAAAAATGGGTTTTTTGTGTGTCGAAACGACAAGATATGTTTATGTAACACAAATTAGAAAACAAAAATGCAAATAAAAGGTAACTAGGGCAGTTGAATCCACCACCTAACCTATGCTACTCAGTTTCAAGTTATGTTCTTGTCCCTTTACAATGGATACCGGTGAAGTTTCAAGCATGCCATTTAATCCAGGGAGTTCTCAAGTGGATGTCCTATCAACTAATATTACCAACTCACCCCTAGTATTAACAATCTTCTTACAATATAATTAATCACGGGATAATTCGATAAACTAGATAACTAATCATTCATAAATAAATTAAATACAACAAGAACAATAACAATAACATCAATCAAACTGGCAGTAGATTAAGGGCTTCATCTCAACCCTAATTATGAAATTAAAACATGGTGAAGAAATACTGAAATTTAATATATATTACTGCTTGGTTCTCCGGATAATTCGGGCATAGTTCTTTGCCTTACAATCCTCTCCCAATTTATACAACAATTCCCTCCATTTTTAATCCCATTTCCAATAAAATACAATGACAAAATTAGGGATTTGATGTTTCTTGAACTCACCACTGCACGTCCGCCTAATTATCTTTAACGATTGTCTGATATTGTCGGTGATTGAAAGGATATCATACTCAGACCTAATTTGACACCCCTGATGCTTGTTGTTGCCGCGGACACCTTACAACCGCCTGACTTTGTCTCCATGCCTAAACACATCAAATCAGGTTTCATATCATGCTTCAAACAATATTAGAGAGGATAAATTTCGAGAGCAATAGGAAGATTGATTTGATGTGAAATGGTACTGGATAGAGAGTAACGAAGGGTACCAGGGAATTAGGGTTAGAGAGGGATGGGTTAACAGAGATAGGGTTGTCTTTGTTCTCAGATAGTAGACATGGTATTTTCGGCGAGTAAGAGAGAAGATAGAGTTGTCTCTGATCCACACTTGAAAATGAAAATGAAAGATGGGTTTAGGGTCCATTTGGGTGTTATACACGAAGACCTAGCTTAGGTGCATAAGAGTCTCGGTTTGCTTTACCCTTTCTATATATGACAAGCAATATGAGTTTGAACTTTGACCCACCATCATGACTTGACTACTTTCTTACCTTTGTTGTGCTACTAGGTCCTTTCTAATCATTTCCTTTACATCAACCCACTGCTCTCTTGTTCACCATTTACTCAACCACTTACATCATAATACAAAATGAGATTATTCCGACAAAATTACATGTTAATGGACTGTAGTTGCAGAATAACCTACAACTACACCCTCAATAGAATTAGTAAAAACTCAAGAAGTTCTTGATGATGAATAACAATTTTCTTATTAATGTTCTCAATTGATTACAAAGAAGTATCTAAATGGAACTAGAATAGTTACAACTTTCTCTATTCTCTTTCCTAAGATATTTTCTAACACTTACTAAAAGAACCTCTCGAATTTTACATTTGAACTCCTATTTATAGTAAAATTTATACATCTGTATATGAATTGCGAAGTATCGCAATTCATACTCGCAAAATTACTTCATCCTCGCAAAACTTCATATTTCCCCGCGCTACTTCTATCATCGTATCATTTTATATCTCTTTTCTCTTTTATTTATTACGATACTCGTGAACTATTATCTTGCGATATTTAGTACTTACATCTTGCCTCTTCTCATGTCAATTCTACGAAGAAGAAATGTCATGAGAATCCCTATTCTCGTAAATTTAGTGTAGTTATTACCACCCTCTAGGTTCGCAACACGTATTTTTACTTTTCCCTTATCTTTCTGACACGTTTCTTCGTAACCGTTCTTTTCAACCGTTCACGCTTACTCGTATTAATGAGTTTTTATCTTCATCAAACTCTCTTATAAATATTATCCTTTGTTTTTGCTTTTTATTCTCTTATTCATCTTCTTCACCGCTTCTGCCTCTGCAATCTTTTTTCCTTTCTATTTTCCCTCTTATATTCAATGGCACCAAAGAAGAAAACTATTGAACAAATTAATGCGGAACTTGCTGATAGAGACCTTATTCTTTCTGAGATTGAAGGTTATGATAATAAATCTTCTCTCTGTGTGAAGCTCTTTACCAACTATGTTTGGGATGATCAGAAAATTTTAATCTCACGAGGTCAAATCCTCGCAGGTCTTCCTCTTCCTCTTTATGATGTTAACTTTCCTTTATTCTACTAAATTATTTCCCACCCCAATTTTTCTTGTGCCATTTATCAATTGACTGGTGATTGTATTCGCCTCTTAGTTGAATTCGCAAATCGTGCTGCTTTTGGGAAATCTTTGTATTCAACTGATCTTAGGAAACCTGGATTTGAGAATATAGAAATTGTTGCTGCGAATTATACAGTTGAGGGTTTCTTCAAAAATTACACATTAATTCCTGCGAGGAAAGAAGATAATCGTTGGGGTGTTCATCTTCACCGTAAAGCTAATATCGCAGCAGATGATCTTCTCATGCACGATATTGCTTCAGGAAATAATAAGACACCTCGTCGTTCTAATGATGAAGATTGGTATAAGTACCCTTTAATGTTATCAGGTTCTTATATTACTGGGATAGTAGAACTTCCTGCGAATCTTCGTAACCGCTATTATCAACCTTGGGTTTTTAGAAATGTATGTATTTCCACTTCCTTATCTTTTTGTTACCCTTTAATTTCAAATGAGGTAAGAAACACTCTTGTATTTTTCTAAACAATATATTGTTGCCTCTGTTTCTTATCCTTATTTGAATTTACAGGTTCCACTTCTTCCTGAGATTGCTGCGAGTGAAAATAAAAGTTCTACTTCTTCTAAAAGGCTTACTGCGAGGCAACAAACTCTTCGTTCTGCGAAGGTCTCCCAAGCTTCTGATAGTCAAGATGATGCTCTTCGCAAAGGAAAAACAAAACTTCAAGATGTTGTTTACGAGAGAAGGAAAAGAAGATACTCTCAACCAAATCCCATTCCAATGTAATTTCTTCTAATGAGGACATTGAGGAAGATCTTGGTGATGAAGATGATAAATTTCCTGAGAAGGACTTTAGTTCTAATTCTGATACCCTTTCTGACAAAGGAGATGATGATAATGATGTTGATGAAGGTGGGAATGAAGATTATAGTATCCCAGAAACTTTTGCCTCAACAATGGTTAGCATCTCTGAGGCTTTACTCCATTCTTCTCGTGGATTAGGAAATTCTCCTACAGCGAATGCTCGCAAACTTATTGCGAAGGCTTGTAAAGTTCCTACTATTATTGATAATAACTCCCTCAAAGGAATTTCAAGATTCGTCTCTCCTGCTTCATTATATGCTTTAGGCAGCATGGTAAGTTTCTTCTCTATTCCTTGTTTATTTCCCTTATTTTGTTGATTTCTAACCCCTTTTTTCTTGTTTAGGTTGGAAGAGTTAGTTGTGCAGCTGCTTCTGATTGGGAAAGACGTCATTCTCTTGCAGAGAAGAAAACTTTGAATCGTTGTGCGAAGTTAGAGGTTGAAAATTCAAGTCTCCGTCAGAAAGTAGAAGATTTAAATATTGATAACGCAGAATTAATATCCCGTCACGAGCATAATTCACAATCTGCGAGCATCGCAATTGATAATTCTTCTCTTCTTGATGAGAATAATCAATTAAAGCTTGAAAATTCTTCTCTTCGTAATGATAAGAAGCAACTAGAAGGTAAATTCTTTGCGATAGTAATTATTTTGGTTACTTTTCTTTCGTAATTTGCTAACCAATTCCTTAATTTCTTTCCTTGCTGCAGAAAATCTTGCGAAGATGAATAATGATCTGGAAACTCTCCTTGCTAATCGTAATAAGAAAATTTCTGACTTGAGATCTCAGCTTCTAATTTCCCAAAGATAACCATAGTTTATATGTCAAGCATTTTCGAGCTAAGATGACTCGCAAGATTTGCGAAGATAATGAAATTCCTCTCAAGAAGTACCATACGCTCCTTTCGAAGAAATTCTGAAGATACTCCATATCTGGAAATCTCGAAAGTGAAGTTGAAGATGATAGTGAAGTTGAAGAAGAAGATCATTTTGATGGGAACAGATCGCTTTGAAGAATAACTTCATTCTTTTTTTTTTTTTTTTTGTATATCTTGTTCGTAACTTTTCAATACAACACTTTCTTCTTGATTGTGCTTTTAATCAATCCAACAATTTATTTTTCAAAGCTTAATTTGAATTAATCTTTCTTTGATGTTTATTTCCCTTATTCGCATAACTTGATCATATGGAGAGAAATAATATATCTTAAAGACTTAGCTTAGTATTCCCTTTCCCCTTATTATTTCTCTTCAAATGATCAACTATCATTTGGAAGTATTAGAATATCCTTCAATTTATCTTACGAATTTTCTTCTTATTGTGACTATGAATAAAAAATCCTCCCTTCGAAGTATAAGAAATATAAGCCTTTTGCTTTTTACGGAATATTGCGAAGTAAATAATAAATCTCCCCTTGAAGTATAGAAATTATGAAGTATACAAAATATGAAATACCCTTAAGAAGTATAAGAAGTATTAGCAGTATTCAATTTATGAAGAATTGCCTAATATATGAAGAAGTATAAAAATTATTACTCATTGTATGAAGAAGTATAATAAGTACTTAACCTTCGCAAAATTAAATATCCGTTGAAGAAGTATAATAAATATGAGATATTCTTGAAGAATTATAAGAAGTATTCAACTTTTTGGAGAAATATTCAATATATGGAGAAGTATAAGAAGTATGTAATTCTCGTAAATTTTTACGAATATGAACTTATCTGTATTTGATTGCTATCAAAATCGCATCTTTTGTTAAGTCTTCATTAAAATTCTTCATTGATGTTGTCTTCTTTGATAGGACTTCTTGTAAAAATTCTTCAATGATATTGACAAAGCTGTCTTCTCTTCAAAATTTTCTTGATGTATATTCTTGTAAAATTTCTTCAATGATATTGACGAAGTTGTCTTCTTTTCAGATCTTCATAATGTATATTCTTGTATAATTTCTTCAATGATGTTGATGTAATAAATTTCATTAATTTCTGTGGTCTTATCATGCCTTCCTAAGTAAAGGTCTTATTTTGCCACCTCTTTGTTATTAATTATTTGCGATAATATGACAAGTCTGAACATTCTTGCGAACATACAACCTCGTGACATTATCGTCTTGCGATGAAATCGCAGTACGTTCTTACACTTTCATGCAAAAACCCATTGATCTCATCTTAACTTTTTTGTATAGTATTTTAGCCTCTTCAGGAATTGTTGCGACAATATGACAGGCCTAAATATTCTTGCGAACATAAAGCCCCATGACATTGCCGTCTTGCGATGAAATCGCAGGACGTCTCTACACTTTCATGTAGTGACCCATTGATCTCATCTTAACTTCTTTATTATGTTCTGCGAGTTCTTTATTCTTTTCTTTCTTTCTTTCTTCTCTTTTTTTTTTTTTTTTTTTTTTAGAAGGCTCGCAGAACTTCATTTGTTGCACAAATATGACAAGCCTTTATGTTTTCGCAAACAAGAAGCCTCGTGACATTTGCGTCTTATAGCACTTATCAGCTCCCTAATGGAGGGTGCTGCCCTTTATCTTCCCCCTGATTTCCCCTTCAAGGAAGCGTACATCGACCATACAAGGTTAGCTCTTCCCATCCGGTTCTGCCAACAACCAACTTTTAATCGCAACCTCTTATCCTTTTTGCCTATAGGGCTTATAGTTACGAGGTTGCACCCTATGGGGTATCTTTGGGCCAAGTGCATCATTTGCCAAGACTTGTCAAAAATGGCAGATGTGGTTCAACCTCACCCGGCACTCTTGACTCAACCGTGTACCTCGGCGCCTTGATCATTTTCTGCACTTCTTGGGAAAGACAGTATGCCTTAGTCGCCCAACCTAAATCCTCTTACACCGCATTTTATATTGCGTAATGTCGTTAGATTAGGTGAGAATCCAAGGTGTCTAACCCGGATAGGTACCCCATTATTGGGTTGTACCCCAAAATTTTTACCATGTACTAAGGGCCCTTGGTGGTGTTCCGGTTACCCTTAGCCACGTTATAGGTACCCCCTTAAATGACGTACTTTAGGACTTTGCCTCTTACGAATTATAGCTTCGCGAACTAGGGTGTACACCACAAAGGTTTGCCTGTATAAAATTTTCTGCGGCTCTCTTTCTTTTTTGGAGGCTGATCACAGATTGCGGTCTTTTATTCGCAAATTAATGATAGTTTAATCGGAATATAAATTCTGAAATTCGTAACTTTTCCCAATTTCCTGCGAGCAAACAATATTCGTAAAAAATTTCATGAGTTTTATGGGTAATACCTTTTCAAATATAGTCTGTTCCAAGGTCTACCAAGCCTCAAACCCATGTCTCTCCCTTCTGGATCCATCAGCCGATAAGCTCCGCTTCCTACAACTTCTTTAATAACATATGGTCCATCCCATTTTGGTGCTAATTTTCCTCCGTTTTCTTTTTGATATTTAGGTGTTTCTCGCATGACCAAATCACCTGGTTTATATTCACGTTCAATGACTCTCTTGTTGTATTCTCAAGCTAATCGTTCTTGATAAATCTTCATATGGTGCAACACCTTTTCTCTTTTTTCTTCCAAATCATCCAATTCACTTAATATTACTCCCGCACTTAAATTTCTTTCCCAAGCTTCTTTCTTTGTTGTCGGAATTACAACCTATGTGGGTACACTGCTTCTACTCCATATGTTAGACAATAAGGAGACATTCCGATTCTTCTCTTCTAGTTGTATTGTATGCCCAAACTGCGCTAGGTACTTGCTCGCACCACCCTTTGAGATGTCCTTCTAATTTCTTTTTGATTGTATCTGCGATTGTTTTATTTGTTGCTTCGCTTGTCCATTAGCTTGTGGATATAACGGGGTTGACTTCCACATTTTATTCTAAAAGCAATCGAGTAACATCTCTATATTCTTCCCCTCAAATTGTTTTCCATTATCAGATACTAGTTGTGCTGGAACCCCGTACCTGCAAATGAGGTTCTCAAATATAAACGTAAAAACATCTTTATCACGAATATGTTGTACTGCTTTTACTTCTGCGAGCTTCATGAAATAATCTGTTGCAACTATCAAGTATCGCCTTTGTCCAGATCCAGGTATAAATGGTCCAACAATATCCAACCCCCATTTACCAAAAGGCCAACAGCTTGTTGAAGAAGTTAATGTAGCCCCTGGTGCATGAATTCTTTTACCATGTCGTTGGCATTCCTTGCACCTTCGTACGAACAATTTTGCGTCTGTATGCATATAAGGCCAGTAATATCCTTGTATCTTTGCTATATATGCTAGAGATCTTCCCCCACTATGATTCCCAGCTTCTCCTCCATGTAACATCTTCAATATCTTTTCTCCTTCTTCGCGAGTTAAGCACCTGAGAGATGGTCCATTGAATGATTTTCTATATAAAATTCCTTCTCGCAACTCATAGTTTGTTGCACGACTCTTTAATTTATGTGCTTCTAGTCTGTTCCTGGATATTTCTCCTGTTGCGAGGTATGCATGAATTTCTTTTCTCCAATCTGCGATGTTGTTTGATAACTCTCTTTCTACTTCCATCGCAACAACTTCTTCAATTTCTTTCTCTTTGTCCACTGATGGGTGTTGAATTGTTTGTATTTGGATATTTCTTGTATTTGGATTTGTCATCATGCTTGGAATAAATGCAAAAGCATCTGCGAGACGGTTATATTTTCTTGATATATGTCTCCATTTTAATTTTGGTATCTTCGCAGATAATTCCTCAACGAGTTTCTTGTATTTCTTCAAAGAAGATTCATTTGTGGTATATTCCCCTTTAATTTGACAAATCACTAATTGCGAATCACTTGTTATCCTTATACTTTCAAGCTTCTTTTCTATTGCGATCTTTAATGCATGCACTACAGCTTCGTACTCTGTTTCATTGTTCGTGGATGCAAATTCTAGTCTAAATGAGAATGTTGTTCTTTCTCCTTCTGGTGAAATCAACACGACTCCAATTCCATTTCCCTCACTATTGGATGATCCATCCACAAGAATTTCCCATCTATCAGGCTCTGTTAACAAGTCTTTTGGATTTCCAAATTCTTCTTCAACATCCATCATTTCCTCTACTTCTTCATCTTCTTCCAAAGGAAATTCTGCCAAAAAATCTGCGACGACTTGTGATTTCTGCGATGACAACACTTCGTATTTTATCTTGTAATGGTTTACTTGTGCATTCCACCCTTCTATTCTTCCTGATCTTTTTGTGTTCTTCATGACTGATTCAATTGGGACTTTGGTTACCACTTTTATTACATGTGCTTGAAAGTATATTCGTAACTTGAATGATGCATAAACCAGGGCTAAGATTAACTTCTCCATTTTAGAATAATTCTTTTCTGCTGCATTAAAGGTTTTACTAATGTAGTAAATGGGCCTTTCTACTCCTGCGTATGTTCGCAACAGAACTGCACTTAGAGCATGTGGAGTTGTTGCGAGGTATACCAATAATTCTTCGTTTTTCTCTGGTTTCTGTAGTATAGATGTATTTGCGAGGTATTCTTTGATTCCTTGAAAAGCTTTTTCACATTCATCAGTCCATTTGAATTTTGCTCCTTTCTTAAGTATGTTGAAAAAATGCTTGCACTTATCTGACATTCGTGAAATAAATCTTCCAAGTGAAGCCAAGAGTCCATTTAGCTTTTGTACTTCTTTTACTGTTGCAGGTGTTGGCATGTCACGAACTTCTTGGACCTTTTCTGGATCAACTTGTATTCCCTCCTTTGATACTATGTATCCCAAGAACTTTCCAGATGAAACCCCAATAATACATTTCTCAGGATTTAATTTGATGTTGAACTTTCTCATTTGCTCAAATATTTCCTTCAAATCTTGCACATGATCTTTAGCTTCCTTGATTTTTATCAACATATCATCTACATATACCTCCAAAGTTTTATGTATCCACTTCGCGAATACTTTTTCAACCATACGTTGATATGTAGCACCCGCATTCCGCAAACCAAATGGCATCTTCACATAACAATACAAACCCCTTGGAGCAAAGAAGGCATTATGTTCTTGATCTTATTCTGCGAGTGATATTTGATTATACCCTTTATATCCATCAAGTGAAGTGACTCTATCATGTCCTTCAGCTGATTCCACCATTTGTGGTATGTCTGGTAATGGAAAACTGTCTTTGGGACATGCCTTGTTTAGATCAGTGAAATCTATGCAAATTCTTATTCCTTTATTCTTTTTCGGAACAATGACCATATTCGCAATCCATTCTGGATATTTTGCTTCCCTTATGATCCCTGCATCCAACATCTTTTGTAATTCTTCTTCTATCTGTACATGATAATTTTGTGATATCTTCCTTATTCTTTGTTTGAATGGTCTTAGATTTTTATCTATGTTCAATCTATGACACGCCACTGATGGATCAATTCCTGGTATTTCATCTACACTTCCTGCGAAGATATCTTTATATTCTCGCAAAAGATCAGTAGTCCTTTTTTCTTCTTCTTCATCCATCTTAGTTCCAATTCGTAAGAATAAAGGCTCCTCTTTACTTCCAATATTTATTTCTTTAGTTGGTTCAGCTGCAACATAGCTTGGACTTTGCTCCCCCATAGGTGTTGGCTCTTTGATTATTTTTGCTAGTTCCCCTTCTTTTTCTGGAATTTCATTTGGTATACCTCTCCCTTCCTTTGCTCTTATTGTATACACTCGGAATTCTTCTTCTTTTCTTGTTTCCTTCGCAAGTTTCCTACGAAGTTGTTTCTTTCTTACTCTTCCTCTACATTGTGTTACTTCAATTTGATAACAAAATTTTGCACTATCAAGGTCTCCTTTAACTTCTTGTATTCCATTTGGTGTAGGAAATTTGATTTTATGATATAATGTTGAAGCAACAGCTTTGATCGCATGAATCCACGGCCTTCCTATCGGCATGTTATATGGAGATTCCATATCTATCACACACAAGATTACATGTGTTTCGATTTCTCCTAGTAATATTCGCAGCACGATTTCTCCTTTAGATTTTGTTGTAGATTTTCCTAATCCATGAATAAGACACTTTGAATTTATGATTTCTTCATCTTTAATTCCCATCCCCTTAAGTGCATGATAGAATATAATATTAACAGAACTCCCTGTATCAACCAAAATTCGGTTTAATTTCCATTTTTCTTCAGCTTTCTTATCTTCTAGCATGATTGGCAATGTGATCACCAATGGTGAAGTGTGGTTCAAGTCTTCATTTGGAATTTCTGCTACTGAAAATGTGATTTTCTGCTTTTCCCATTCTTCTAAAGTTGTTATCTTTTATTCCTCCATGATCTTTCTTCCTCTACAATCTCGCTTGTATATTTTTCCCTTCATATTACTATGAAATTCATCAATCATTGTCTCTGTGATCATATTACATTCTTCTTTTTTGCCATCTCCATCTACTGACTTCATTTGATCTTCAAATTTTCCACAATTCCCTCAAATTTTGGCTACCACAATTCTCAAGACCCTGTTTCTAGCGCCAATTATGTAGTTGCATAATAACCTACAACTACACCCTCAATAGAATTAGTAAAAACTCAAGAAGTTCTTGATGATGAATAACAATTTTCTTATTAATGTTCTCAATTGATTACAAAGAAGTATCTAAATGGAACTAGAATAGTTACAACTTTCTCTATTCTCTTTCCTAAGATATTTTCTAACACTCACTAAAAGAACCTCTCGAATTTTACATTTGAACTCCTATTTATAGTAAAACTTATACAGCTGTATATGAATTGCGAAGTATCGCAATTCATACTCGCAAAATTACTTCATCCTTGCAAAACTTCATATTTCCCCGCGCTACTTCTATCATCGTATCATTTTATATCTCTTTTCTCTTTTATTTATTACGATACTCGTGAACTATTATCTTGCGATATTCAGTACTTACATGGACAAATGTGCAAAATACAAGAAAATTGAACAATGAAGCACTAGGAATGTGATAAATGACTATAAAATAGTCTATAAATATGCATTATTAGGCACCAATCACACCCCCAAACCTGAATTTTTCTCGTCCATGAGTAAACAAAAACTAATAAAATCCTACCTACACTACTGTCGCTGGTCTATCGATTACATTAGGCGAATGCAATAAGCCTTTTAAACCACCAAGTGTCCCTAGTGGATGAGTTGAAGTCTCGTGAGGGTTTTCTTAGAACATACTGTTGATGGTGCTTTTTAGTTCAGGGTCAAAATCGTAAAATCCTATATTTAGCGTTGTAATCCTGCAAAGGAATAAATGCCATTTAAAAGTAATGAGTGTTCAAAACTCTTTACTTATATATGTATTGAGAAACTCAGTATAAATATGAAATTCACTCAGAATGGTGCGCGTAATAGCAATCCCAAATACTCTGTGAATTTTATTTTCCAGCCATCATTATTAACTAATGCATGACTTGCCTAGTATTTTCACATGCTATGTTCCCATCCAAACTCTCAATATTGACATGACATGACGATCAATGCTCACTCTCATCAGATTAGTATGAATCTCCCGAAGTGCCAGTATTGGGATCTGCACAAAATACTATACGGCTACATCGCTCTCTGACAAAGAGATCAACGCGATCACACACTTTTTTAAATCAAAGTTAGTGTGATCGAGCGAATATTAATAAAAATCTAGACCGTTAATATCAGTCTCAGAAATAATCACGGCCACACGATTTGGCCGCACGATTTAACAAGCTTAGACTACTCCTGGCAGAACTAGGTAATCACCATAGTGACCACCGACGGGCCCACTAATGCCCTAGTCGATCGATCCATGTTTAGTTCATTCACAATCGCTTCAAATGCAGACCCAAACATGGGTGTTCGCACTACTTGAAAATAGCTTGAACGATCTGAGACCGACAAAAAGGGTCTCAAAACGTATCACGTATGTCCAACTTAGCCAGCCTAGTTGGACGGCTTGGATCTCACTTCGAGCAATCAAAGAGGTGCCAATGTATTTACCATTGTCCCAACTCCTCCCTTGGTCGATCGACATGCGCACTGCAAAACTAGAGCATATCAAATCATTCGTCCAAAGTAGGGTGAACGCGCTGCTTTGAAAACCCTAAAATTGTGTTTGCGGCAACGTCCTACTGTCGCAAATCAATCACGACCATTCATCTTCGCCAGCTTAGTTGAGAGGCTTAGATTTAATTTTAGGTGACCTTGAAGATGTCAACGTGATCACCGTCGATTCACCTTTACACGTGATTGAACGGCCTGCTCGAACTAGCGATTGATGCCCAAAAGGGGTGGCCACACGGCCCCTTAAACCCTAAAGTTGCGTCAACAACAGTTTACAACTGCCGCAAATCGATCACAACCATCCAACTTCTCAAGCCTAGTTGGATGGTATAGATTTATTTTTAAAAAAACCAACAAAATAACATTGTGATCACCGACCGTCCTCCCTCCACAAGGAGTGATCGACCAAGTAATGGCTCGCCTATAGGGTCCTCAAACATTCAATCAAAGAGGGTCGGTCATGCTACTTTTGACATGCTCAATCCGTGACTTATTCGATCGATCTCAAAAAAAGCGATGCTTCTAGTACATTGATTTCTTTCAGCTGCTTATTCGAAAGCAATACTTTATATGCATCGATTATAAGCAATGCTTTATAAATATCGGTTTAAAAAATAATTCGTTATTTAACCTAAAAGCATTATGTGCTGATTTTAGCGGCAAGTCACGTGACTTGACCCATTCACTAGAGACATCAAACATGTCACAATCTGAGGGATACTCACTGGGGTATTGGTCTGGCGGTTTACAGCATGCGGTGTGCAACGCGCCTATTCCGATAATGTGTCAAATAAGAACAGACGGTTAATAGCAATGAGATAGTGGTGAAGGCGTGACTAGTTTCCCCTCATAGTGGAAATGTGGTGATCACTACTCTTTACACAACTCCACTTCTCTATTGCCTAATCACCTCCATTTCCAACGAGATCAGGGGTGTTCAAACGTGACTTGTATAAATAGGTTTTTCAACCTATTCAAACACAACAACACAAGTGTTATCAACACAATATCCAGAAAACACCAATAACTAATAGCTTACATTCTACAAGCCAGTTCCACATTCTGATACAAGTCATAAATAACCACACTTTCATAATTCAATGTTTTGATCTCAAATACCTTCTTCGATTCCCTCCCTAAGATCAACCCCTTATCCTTCACTTTGTGGCCGAATTAAATTTGGAACGGCCATTTCTTGGTTTTGGCCAGGGTCTTACAGATTGATCTCTTGAATCTAAAAGTACTCCCGTGCAGTGCATTTGTTTAGTGTTTGAATTCGTTTCTCATCAACACACCCAATTTACCAAAAATAGCAGAATCAGTTTTTACCCTCAAACAACTGGCGACCACGGTGGGAGGTTAATCTTTCGGTTGCAAGATCAATTTTCAATTCCTTTTTAATTTTTTCAAATTCAAGATGGTTGGTCTTAGGATCAATTCAATTCCAAACTCCGAACAAAATCCTTCAAATGATGATGTTTTTCCTTCTAACACCTATTAATGGTGGATTTTAGTTCAGGGCTAAAGTTGTAAAACCATTTTTTGTGTAAACACCCTAAAGAGGATAAGATTATTTTATAAGTGATGAATACTTCTTCACTTAATTAATTCACCTAGAATGGAGCATGTAGCAACAATCCCCCGAATATTCTGTGAATTTTAGCATTATTGATTAATGCATAGAAGGCCTTGTATTTCCTGTGACGTTCCTAGCAGAACTCTCATTGTTGGTGCGGCAGGATAACTGATTGTTACTCGCAGCAAAGTAGCATGAATATCCAAGTACCAACAGTGAGGCATGCACGAAATGCCTGTACAGGCTATAACTCTCGGTGTATTATACTAGACCGATTGAGCATGTAACTCTCGGTGTGTTATACTAGCTCGATTGAGTATATAACTCTCGGTGTGTTATACTATCCCGATTGAGTGTCTAGACTATCCGCAATAGTCTAGAAACGATCACAATCATCCAACTTCGCAGGCATGATTGGATGGTAGGGATCGAATCCAATACCCCCAGGAAGGTATTGGAACATTCACTGCCGACCAAATGCGGACCCGCGCGATCGGCCTCCCAAAAGGGACGGCATAGCTTGCCAAACCGTCCAAGCCAAGCGGAATGGACAAAAAACCCTAAATTAGGGTTTGCGGCACATTACATGTGTCGCAAAACGATCTCAACCATCCATCTTCGCAGGCATAGATGGAGGGTGTAGATGTAGATTCAAAGGGCCTAGAGCATGTCAACACGATCACCGTGGGCACGGATACACGCATGACCAATCGGTCAGGACCAACCATGATTGGTTGTCCCAATTCGTGCGCACCAAACCAAGCATGATGCACGTCCGGAAAAACCCTAATTGGGGCTTGTGGCATCATGTATGTGTCGCAAAGTCATCTCGTGCATCCATCTTCGCAGGCTTGAATGGAAGGCAAAGATAAAACATTAGGGAAAGCCGAACATGCTAGCATGACCACCGCGGGCCCGGCTTCATGAATGACCAATCAGCCAAAGCCAGCTTTGGTCAGGCGCCTCGGTTTGTGCGCCCAAACTGGCATGGTCACGCTTCCTAAATCATAAATTGATCTCGACCACTCAACTTCGCCAGATAAATTGAGTGGCTTAGATCACGTTTCCATAGGACAGTCAGGTATAGGCGTGAATACCAGCCTACCACCTACATGTTGTACCAAACGGCCGAGACCGACCAAGCTTGGTTGTCTCGAAACACGTGCCTTAAAGGTGGCATACCGCGCCCCTTTAAGAATCCTTTGCGGCATAGGATTTCTGTCGCAAATCGATCTCATCCACTCAACTTCACCGGTAAATTTGAGTGGCCTAGATCAAACCTTCGTGGGAAAGTGAAGCATGGACATGGACATCAGCATGCCGTCTACATGCATGCCTAATCGGTCCCCCATGAAACGCCTCCCATGCTTGGATTCGACCAAGCTGAAGGAGTACACTCGCGCACCTTCTAAACCCTAATCTAAGGGTCGCAGATGTGGGTCTCTGATCATCTCATCCGTCCAACTTCGCCAGCTCGGACGGATGGCCTAGGATAAGAGTTAGGCGACCAGTGAAGTATCACCGTGATCAATGTATGCAACTCTACCACTCCATGTGGTCGGTCAAGGGAGGATTTGCTAGCGTAGCCTCCAAACCCTCACGTGAAGTAGGAAGGGCATGATGCTCAACAACGATGCTTTGTATATGCCGAATACATTCGATGCATGACATGCATATAATACACACGATACTTTACAAGTATCAACTTCCTAAATAACGTAGTTATTTAACTAGCATTACATGCTACCTTCTATGGGTCCCACGATCCACACACTCGAGACATAAATCATGTCACAAACTGGGGGATACACATTGGGGTATTGGTCTGGCGGTTTACAACATGCAGCGTGCAACGCGCCATCACAAGAACGTGTCAGGAAGACATGGACGGTTAGTGATGATGGGAGAAGTGGGCAAGATTGATCGTGTGACACTAACACACCACTCCACTACTCCATCACTCCACTTCCTCCAATTCCTACGAGAGACATGAATAAGGCTCAAATGACTTGTATAAATAAGTTCTCCGCCCTATTTCCACAACAGAGAGAGACAAGAGCACAACACAGAAACCAAATGTTAATACAACACGTATTCAAACACCCAGAGCCTGCTTGCATTAATCGTAAACCTGCTCACCTTTCTGTTACAAGTCATAAACAAGCATACATCTTCACAATCTCAACACCTTCTTCACTTACCTCCCTAAGATCAACCCCATCTCCTTTACTTTGTGACCGAAACAAGTCTGGAACGACCATTTCTTGGTTTAGGACAGAATTGTATAGATTGATCTCTCGAATCAAAATCACTCATCGCGCAGTGTATTTGTTTAGGGTTTAGATTCACTTATCATCCACACACCCCAAATTACCAAAACTAGCAGAAGTAATTTTCACCCACAAACAATTGGCGACCACAGTGGGAGATTAATCTCTCGGTTGCAATATCAATTTCCAATTCCCATTTTCATCTTTTAATACCCGATTCGATTTTCTCAAATTCAAGGGGATAGATCTTAGATCCATTTCAATCGTTAACATGTTCATTTCTTTCAATTGAAAAACCTGGTTTCTGTCTTACGATGTATTCTCCTCAGCCGAGTTATCCGGGGACCAAGAATGATCCAAACCTCATGGAGAATATATCCAGAATGCTATAAGACGTCCTATCAAACCAAATTGGTATCGCTAGAAGGCAGAGTGAAACGTTCCGTCTTCTGAATGATATTGCAGTTCAATTATGAGAGGGTTCTGCAGATGCCTACCCGGAGAGTATCATGAATGACGAGCAGTCGAATCTCTATCTAGAATCATGTTTCTGCCAATCGGGACACAGAAGGAACACATGGCCGCACCAGGAGGCCAGGGGGAGACGAACAACATAATCCGGCCAACGAAGGAGATTCAAAGCAACTCTACAGGGGAAATGACGTGTCAGGAATGCCACATACTTTATCATACAAAAGAAGGGGGCCATCCTATAAAAACCTGTTGTAATATTTATACCTCAAGACCCTTACCGAAGCACAAAAAGCTTCCCAATCTGACGCCACTTTTCAACCAAGCGAAGAACTACCTGAAGAGGGGGAAGTCAGCCAAGAGTCACATGAGCACAGATGCTGGAGATACCTGACTCAATCAATTGACGATGACGCTCTCGTTGACACGAGACATTTGAAATCATCGCCTCAGCGAAGGCGGCCACCCAAGCGAGCCGCGTATACATTGGCACATGTCCCGACTCCAAAACTTTCTTCATATCAAAGTCATCAAGAGATATCACAGTAGCGTCCGTCAAAGCAAGAAAAATCTGGATCAACACACCCGCATTTCCCATTTTCCATGAATAAGGTCTTGGAATTATTGGAGATGTGGGTACAAGACGGAGAAGTCCAACTTCCTCAGGTATGGCGACAACCAACTGATCAGGAGGTGATGGATCCGAGATATTGTCACTATCATCGTTTTATCCACCATCCCACTAGTGAATGCAATGCCCTGAAGCGCATTTTCCAAGAGAATCTAAGTTCCGAAGATTTTTTGCATGTCTCCGAAGATTAATGCATGCAATTTCTCGAAATAAGAACTAGGGGAGATCTAAACGCATACCGATGGAATTCCAAAAGAAAGTAAGTTTTATCATGCAATTTTTACGAGATGGTTTTAGAGTTTACTGGGGACTTGGCATCCCGCATGAGAAATATTCGATGGTCAAACGCTACATTTGTCTCCTTTCATGCTAGCACGATATTCACAAATCCATATAAATATTATTGTATTAGCCACATTGCTCATAACCAGAATGCAAATTTCATTCAGAATAATCTCTCTCAAAAAATCATCACAAAGAACTATCTCAAAATAAACCGGTTTAAAGATCCAATCACCTACCAGTTCAAAACCTTAAATCAAGATTGTGAAAGGAAACCCTCACATCACTCAACTCCTAAAAACGAAAGGAAAAAACGTAAATAGACGACATAAACTATTCAAGGGAAGTCCTTCAGTAACAACTCATCCTTCTCTGCACGTGCGACTTTCATCTTCTGGAGAAGATCCTGTTGGTAGGCTTAGAAAGATACCTACGACTATGTCTAACTGCAAGTGCACAATGTCTATTGCAGACAAGGAAAATACAAGTCGATCCCACAGAGACAAGGAGAGTGTGGAGTCGGTTCAAAAGCTTCACTAAAACTAATTCAGAGAGTAACCAAAACGATTTGATTGTGTTGTGTCGATACGACAAGATGTTGGCAGAGATTTTAAAGAGAAAGGAAAGATGCAAATAACTCAAGATGTAAACACTGAGAATATGGATACTAGAGCTTTCAAATCCACCACTAACCTACAATATGCACTTAACTTATGATGTTATCCTTGTCCTTATAGCAGATTCAAGTTTAACTTGTATCTAAGGTGTTTCTCCAATGTATAATGTAATCACAACTAAAATATTTTTCCAAAGCATTAACTGTCTAGTTAAAGCACAACTAATCTAAGGATCAATAATATTTTTAAGCATGAGTTGCAGCATAATCAACATAGTGATATTCTAACTACAATGGATACATGGCATACATTGTGAGAGAAAAATGTTGACAAACTTAGATTAAATTATATCTTAAACAATTTTAAACATTCAAGAACAACACATAAAGTATGAATAACATATCAGTAGGCTAGAGCTTCATCTAAACTCTAGTAAAATGATTTAAAACATACTAAACAGAATGAAAACTTAATTGAAATTAAGAACTATTATGAACAAGCTAGCCTTGGATGATCTCTTCAACACAACAACATCCCTTATTTATACACAAAACTCCTTCACTCTTTGGATCCGAAAATTAAAGAGAGAGAGATGGCAAAACAAAGCCTCAATTTTCTCCTTAATTGATGCTTGCTTTTTATTTTCTTTTATTTATTTGAATATAACCAAAATTTTCCTTAATTGATGGTTGAAAGTATGAGTGATTGATGGAGAGATTGAGGGGGAGGTGGCTCTTTTGGGGACAAGGAAAACGGATTTGTTTGGTCTTTTGTGCGATTTGGGAGAAGAAGATAGGCTGCTAGGGTGTGAGACGGGAGCAGCGAAAGTTGATGCATTGATTGGAGATTCCGTTGGAATTTCATCTATTAGATTAAATCCGATGGCTCAAGATGGAAACGGGCTTAGGTCTTAGATCATGGGTAGTTCAGACCCATGTATTTGTAAACAGGTTGCAACTGATGCGAAAACGGGTTGCAACTCTTCCATAGTCGCCAGCTTCCAACTTTCTGCTCTTTTGGCTTCTCAATTCATCCAAGCTTTATTTACTACCTAAAAACACAAAATTAATTAGTACAAATATTTATTCTTGAAAACAGTAAAATACATAATTTCGGATAATATATAATTTTAAAGCGCAAAAGATGAGTTAAATGCCAATAAAAAGGTGTATGAATATGCAATATTTGGCACTCATCACCTGTTCCATCTTCAACTCATGAGACAGTCTTTCAACCTTTTATTCCTGGCAAGAGATGCTGTCTATAGAAGGGACTTCACGCGTTTCAGCTTGCAGCTTCTGGATTTTAGATAGCCCTTCACAGAACCAGGAGGCATTAAACTCATACTTCACAAACACCTCACGGTAAAACTCCCAGTTTTCGATTACTTCTTCAGAAGCGGTGCGCCCAGTCATGATGCCCATGTCGTGGATAGAAGATAAAGCTTCTTCGACACGTTTGACTAATGCAATACGACTCGTAAGCTTCTTGGTAGTGGCGATGTGACCATACTTCTTCCATATTTTGGTATATAACTCTTCGTACTTAGCTAGCACGCTGAACCCTCCAACTAGCACATGATTTATGAAAGGAACGTCAAAATAAGGCTCAAAGGTGACACCAGCACTGGAGTACATGACCAATGCGTTAGAAGTCACGGGAAGCTCTTTAGAAGGGGTAGCGTCTACAACCATCACGGATGTGGTGTTTCCAGAATCTTCTACATCGTCATTCCTCCCAATATCGAGGTTGGCATCTTTCATAGTCTTGTCTCCTGGCTCGCCAGATTGATCAGGCTCCTCATTATGCGCATAGATGCTTCCTTTATCATGGACTGAACCTCCATCATCCTCGTTATCTTCTATAAAGGTTTCAGTATCACTGAACTTCTTGATATGCTGATCAGTGTCTCCAGACTTCTCACTATGGTTACGAGCCAGTCTTGCGAAAGCATTTTCTTTCGGAATTCCCTGATCATGAACAAAAAATCATCATTGGTGGAAGTTACTTAAGAAAAATGAAATCAAAAGATCGAAGATGTTCAAAATACCTGCATATTAGAGGAATTGAGGATCACGGGGCCGCACACTTGCTTCTTGGCCTGGGGACTGCAGTTATCAGTAGCATTAGCTCTGGATCGTTTACCCGGAAGTGGATTCAACCGCTTGTGCTGCTTAAGGATCTCAGGAGATGGCATGTCACGAGGAGCTGTCTCAATTTTTTCCGAAAACGTCTGGAAAGCTAACAGTTGCTTTTTCCAAAATTCCTTGTACTTATCAGTTGCCATCAGTTTTCTTCCAATGGGAAAAAAAATGGAAGGCTCTGCTCTGGTGTGAAGATGTCAGCATTGAGAATGGATGAGACGAATTCTGGCAAAGGCATTCGCGGACGATGGAAGGGAACACCCTGGTCAAATCCCATTTGGCGAGCAGCTCTGTCGATATTGTAAGAAACCGCAGAGAGGAGCTCATCGAAGAAAGTTAGGGATGGCAACGGATAGCCAAAATCCGATATCGTTACCGAAAATCCGGCATCCTATAGGATATAATCCGATATATCGGATATCGGAACCGGATATTTTATCGGATAATACCTCTTAACCCTATCGAAACCGGATTGGGGTGATTCCGTTAGGTTAATATCCGACATCCGATAAGCCTAGGGGTGTACTAGTAATTTCCTCCCACTAGGTATTATCTGTAGAGAGAAGAGAAGAGACTAACCCTACCCGATACTCATTTTCTCATTCTCACCAAGCCAGAAATAGATCGAGAGCTCATAACCAGTTGAGTTGGATTGTAGAAACGATTAATGAATCGATTCTCAGAGAAGAAGTAAGTAACGATTAACGAATCTAATGATTGATGTTTATAAATTAGGTTTTCTTTTCTTCCCCAAATTGATTGCAATTTTCCAATTTTGATGTTTGAATGTTTCCTTTCTTCCCTAGACAGATTTGGGGTTTTTAGTTGGATTGTAGAAAAGGGTTCTACTCAATTTAGGATTTAGTTCTACTATTTTGTTCAATTTTTAGATTTGTTGTTAGGGTTCTAGGTATGAAAATCTACTAGCCAGATAAATTGGATAATATTTGCTACTCTTGATAGGTTGAAAACCCCCTCTGATGATTATTCCCTAGACAGAAATCTCTGAGGCTGCTTCAAATGTTTCATATCTTCCCTAACTTTTTTTTTTTTTTGATTTAACCATTTTTTCTTGTTCTGTTTTGGTTAGAACTGATTTCTGTGTTGTCTAAGTTGTATGTTTAGAGATTTATGATTGTTAGTTTAATTATTAATTGTTGTTTAGATGGATTTTCGAATTACATACCTGTTACTGTTAGTGATTTGATAGTGAGGATCACTTCAAATTTGAATTCCTTGTCTTGATTTCCCAGAAAGTTGTGAAGGCTAAGATGTTTACCACTGTTGAATTTTGAACTGTAGTTTATGGGAATTGATTGATTTGCACTTATATACTTAGGGCCAAGAATATGAAATTCTGGTCATTCTTCAATCTGTTTAGTGTTTTTTCTTCCATTCAGTGCTCGCCTTGTGTTGTCCGTTTGATACTTATGTCTATGACTTTATGTTCAAGGATAGATCATAGATGTTCTAGGTGAGTGCTCAGTTTATGTTCTGATTATCTATATGTTTTGATTTCAGAATGTCTCAAAGTGAAAAAGCATCTAACAGAGTTGGAACTTCAAGTTGCAGTCAACCAAATCCCGAACAACCAGAACAAGAGGATCAAAGTGTTGAATGTTCAACAATTTCTTCAACAACACCTTCTTCGAGCAAGAGATTAGCTGAAGTAACAGATGAAAATCACCCACTTGTCATTGCTTTATTGAAGAAATTTCGTACAACAAGGTCAGCGGTATGGGATGAATTCACGCGAAAAATTATTGTACAGCCTGTAGAAGGGAAGCCGGATGAGGAAGAGGCCGTCCTTATGGGTGAATGCCATCATTGTAAGAAGTTGATACCTGCTTGTAGTGATCAAGGGACTACCCACTTGGCTCAGCATCTAAAAACCTGCCAGAAGAAGCCTGAAAACAAGCCAGGGAAGATGAAGATTACCACTGCACTTAAAAAAGGAGGTAATCACCACGTTAAATTACTTAATTGGAAGTATGAACCTATTGTTATGAGGAATTGCCTTGCTAAAATGATTGCTAAGCATGATTAACCTCTTAACATGGTTGAGCATTGCTACTTTAGAGAGTTTGTTAAGGCTTTGAACCCTGCTGCTAAAATGCCATGTAGGAATAGAAGTAGAGTAGATGTTGTGAGGTGTTATGCTGAAATGAAAGGTGAATTGTAGTTACAATTAGAGAATTTGACTTCCAAATGTAGTCTTACAACTGATATGTGGACTTCCAAATACACTAAGGATAGTTATTGTTGTGTTACATGTCATTTTATAGATGATGAGTGGAATTTGACTGCCAAAACCTTAGCTTACATTGTAGTGCCATCACCACATACAGGAGATGCTCTCTCAGACTTTATCAAAACTTGCACTTTGGAATGGAATATAGATAAGAAATTTTTCGCTTTGACTGCTGATAATGCTCCAGCTAATGGTGTTATGATGCGCAATCTTATTAAATGGCTAGATGATAAGAATTGTTTGTTGCTTGGAGGAAAAATGTTTTACATGAGGTGTAGCAACCACATATTACATTTGATTGTCTTGTATGGCATGAGAGTAGCTGCTGAGTTTATAGAGGCTATTAGAGATTGTGTTAAATATGTTAAGTCTTCACAATCTAGGAAAGAGAAGTTTGCAACATCATTAGCACAATGTAGATTATCTGGAGAAGTTAGTTTAGATGTCGACACAAGGTGGAACTCCACTTTTATGATGCTTAAGAATGCCATCAAAATGCGAGAAGGTTTTGAAAGACTTAGTGAGTTTGATTCTTAATTTGATATTCTTCCATCTAGACAGCAGTGGGAACAATGAATACAAATTTGTAAATGTTTAGAGGTTTTTAATGATGTTTCAAATCAGTTTTCAGGGATTAAGTATCCAACTGCAAATCTATATTACACAGGGGTTTATGAAATTAACAAATGCATCAAAAGTTGGGAAGCTAGTACGTTTGATTATATCAAACGAATGGGGTTGAAAATGAGAGAAAAGTTTAATGTATACTGGAGTGAAAGTAATTTGATAATGAGCATTGGAGTAGTTTTGGATCCAAGGTATAAGGAGAAATGGGTAAGGTACACCTATAAGAGAATTTATGAGGAAGATGACTATGCACATGAGTATGAGAAATTCAAAACAGACTTGACCCGAATTTTCAATGCATATGAATCACAAAACAATACTTCAGCTCCTTCTTTCTTTAGCAACTCTGCCTCTAACATGGATGTAAGAAGCTCAGGTACATCTAACCCAGATTATGATGATTTTATGTTGGAAAATGATGAATTTGATGTTCAAAAGTCTGAGTTAGAGAAGTACTTGGAAGAACCAATTCTTCCAACCCTGACATCCCAAGATGAATTGAACTTTGATATATTGGTTTGGTGGAAGATGAATGACCCTAAGTACCCAACTCTGGCAAAGATAGCAAGAGATGTGTTGGCTGTTCCGGTGACCAGTGTGGCATCAGAGTCCATGTTCAGCGATGGTGGAAGGGTTCTAACAACACATAGAACTTCATTAACTCCAGATTTAGTCCAAGCATTGCTATGCTTAGGTGATTGGCTGCCATACTTCTTTGATGCAGGTAAATATTTTTTTCTTTTCCTTAGTTCTTTTCCTTTGCTTTGCTTTGCTTAACCGGTAATCTTCACACAACTTCTGAAGTATTGTAGATATAAGATATTTGTATACATTAAACCTTCTTTTTTTCATGCTGAAGCTTAAAAGTAACACAATGACACAGTGACACTGATTTGTTTACTCGTTTATCTCACTTTCAAACCAAGACTGCAACCACAACACAACATGATTACATGGAATATATAAGAAATGATCATCAATTATTCTTTTTATTTCTTTTTTCATGCATTAAGATGTTCATAATCAGTATAATGAGTTCTTTAATAGGTAATCAATCTCTTGTTGTTTCTTTTGGTCCACAGCTGCTTAGTGCAGTAGGTATATTGGCCCACTGAATTTTGGTGCAGTAGGTATATTTGAACAGAAAAAGATACTGCAGTTCTAATTTTGGTCCACTTGAATGTGTTTTTAATGCTTCCATAAGTTCCATTATTTGTTTCTTGAATTTTCTTATTAAGTGATTCTTTGTGAATGCAGTGGAAATCGTGGATTGAAGTGAAGCTGATGCAATGATGCAACATGCCAGGCAGGCGGCAGCCAAGCACAAGATTGTTTCTTTGTTACGTGTTAGCCTCTGTTAGACTTTTTTTTTTCTTTTTTGGCTTTGGTATAGCTTGGTGTTTACTTTCTTTTGCATTCACTAGACTGGGAGTAATCTCTAAACAATGTGCTTGTGTGGGTTTGTACTCTTCAGTGAACATTTTGAACTCAAAAAGACAAACACTATGTTTTTTTTTCCAAGTTTTTAGTTTTTTCCTAGTTAACGGATATTATCGGATAAATATCCGATATCCGATAAGTTAACCTTAACCCTATAGAATTGGATTTTTGGTATCCGCCGGATATTATCGGATACCGGATATCCGATAATTCTTAACCTTAACCTTATCGGAATTACCAATATCCGCCGGATATCTATCTGTTGCCAGCCCTAGTTGGAATATATCCTGGTATATAAATTCGAAGGTAGATGGCTTCGCTATGACTCATGTTTCTTCCCTCAGTGTGCAACACAATGTCAAAAGCAATGGTGGAAGTTTCCGGTTGATTCACTGAAGAATGGACCGCCCCCCATGGGCGGAAGTCTATGGCATACACGTTATCAAGAAAATCAACAAGTCTTAACCCGGGTTTTGGACGCCTGTTTTTCCAACGAAGTATCCTTGAACCACCATACAAATCGGGGAGCGGAGTTGCAGGGACATGAGCATAACCTTTGAAATGTTCCCACAAGAACGCTTGGAGGAGAGCGATGTGGATGTGCGTTTCTACCTTTTTATATCCGTTGGACGCATACATGTCTACCGCCAAAGCATCCAGATGAGAGTACAGTGATCCAAGGAACAAAGCGCCCAAAGGAAGAACCACACCTTTTGCCAGTTTTATAGCAAACATGATGAGGTCGTGTTTTATAGTCTTCTTCCCAGAACCATCATCGAAGATGTCCCGAGATAGCCACAAGGACAGAAATGCAACCACGCTAAGTTCATCATCCAGTCTTTGACCTGGCTTCGGTTTCGCAGGAGACCACTCAGACACACACCAAGTATAGAAGCATCTTACATCGCTTTTCTGTTGGTCATACTCTCTAGCCTTTTTAAGTATAGCCTTGAGGGTTGCCTTCTCTTCGTCAGATAACGTATAGTTGAAGTTCCAAGCAATCGGAAGATTCATTAGCACGGCTACACTTTACAGGGTAATAGTCATTTCTCCCCATCTACAAATGGCCGTGTGTGTGGAAGGACGCCATCGCAAAATGAAAGTAATCAAACCCGCAATATCTTTCTTAATGTGAAGAGAAGCAGACGCCATAACAGCTTCAATGATCTGTTCCTTGGTCAAGTTGTCCTTGATAGTATCATTACTCAGCATACGTCTCATCCATCCATCATAAAAGCTCAGTGAAGTGTGGAAAACCTTGAAGTCAATAGGATAAGGCGGATATTCATTTTTTCGAAGACATAATCTCATTACGAATGCTGGAGAAGATGACGCAGCAGTCTCTTCACCTTCTGAGTTTGAAAGCAGTACTATATTGTGGCCAGGATGTTTCCTAACGCTTGGGAAGGGAATGGTAAATAGTTCATCATCTATATTCAGCATGTCTTTGGAGTTATCAACACCTCCCGGTTTTGCAACATCGACATCCCCAGATGACATCTCAACAAGAGCCTCTTTGTTCATTTTCCAACAACTACAATAAAGTGCAGAAGAAAGGAGTCATTACTTTGTGTTAAGGGAGAAGAAGGTCAGCCGTTATATAAAAAATACATACATGCATCACCCCACGTTCACATTTGAGTGAAGCAGGCACGCAACATGTCCATGTTCGATCAGGCACATGTGGGGCCCACGATTCGGCCAAGCAGGTATTGGGTCATGCAAGACTAATCTCATATCGGTAAAATAAGATGGCATTGGGTCATGACAAGCCGGGAGTTGGACGAAGTGACAAAGCTGGTCGATCAGGTGCACGTGGTGGGGCCCATGTTCAATCAGGCGTATATGGCAGGTCTCACGTTTGTTTAAGGTTGCATGCACGTTTTTTTTATGGGCGAAGAGTAAACGAGCTTATTCATGGGTTTTCAAACTATAACCTAAGGCTATAAGTTTTGCATGCGACAGTAAAAAGAAGCAAAGTTTCATCTACAAACATGATGGTCTTCTCAAAGAGTGAAAGGTTTTTACCTAAGAAATTAGGGTTTTGCAAAAGAAAAACAAAAAACAAAAAACAATGGGACGTTACCTAACGAGCGCCGGAGGAAAGCTCCGGCGGCGGACGGTGACGGCGGCGGCGTGCACATCAGCTGCGGGAGAAGACAAAAAAAAATCGTGAGGAAAATAAAAGGGGTCGTCCCCTTTTATAAGCAAGAATTGGAAGAATCCCAATAGGATATGGATTCCTTTTTTGATTGGATTCTTCTTTTAATTCAAACACCCAAAAAGGAAACCTGTCCCACTCAGGATTCCATGCTTGCAACAAGATGTTCACATGCGCGATTAACAACGGAAGAGCAAGGCTTTCCGGGTAAGCTCCCTTCATCTCGTTTTCTCCCGTATATTTGTCACCATCTCATGCCTACCCCACAATAGTGTAACCATTATATGCTAGGAAGGGGACTTAATTTTGATGGTGGATTTTAGTTCAGGGCTAAAGTTGTAAAACTAATTTTTGTGTAAACACCCTGCAGAGGATAAGATTATTTTATAAGTGATGAATACTTCTTCACTTAATTAATTCACCTAGAATGGAGCATGTAGCAACAATCCCCTGAATATTCTGTGAATTTTAGCATTATTGATTAATGCATAGAAGGCCTTGTATTTCCTGTGTTGTTCCTAGAAGAACTCTCATTGTTGGTGCGGCATGATGACTGATTGTTACTCGCAACAGAGTAACATGAATATCCAAGTACCAACAGTGAGGCATCCAAGAAATGCCCGTACAGGCTATAATTCTCGGTGTGTTATACTAGCCCGATTGAGCATGTAACTCTTGGTGTGTTATACTATCCCGATTGAGTATGTAACTCTCGGTGTGTTATACTAGCCCGATTGAGCGTCTAGATTGTCCGTAATAGTCTAGAAACGATCACGGTCATCCAACTTCGCAAGCATGATTGGATGGTTGGGATCGAATCCAATACCCCCGGGCAGGTATTGGAACATTCACTGCCGACCAAACACGGACCCCGCGTGATCGGCCTCCCAAAAGGGGCGGCATAGCTTGCCAAACCGTCCAAACCAAGCGGAATGGACAAAAAACCCTAAATTAGGGTTTGCGGCACATTACATGTGTCGCAAAACGATTTCAACTATCCATCTTCGCAGACATAGATGGAGGGTGTAGATGTAGATTCAAAGGGCCCAGAGCATGTCAACACGATCACTGTGGGCCCAGCTACACAATGACCAATCGATCAGGACCAACCATGATTGGTTGTCCCAATTCGTGCGCACCAAACTGATAGACACATTTTTGTGTCTGAATTGTCCTCAATGTCTCTATTGTTAGTCTCGATTGTTGTACTTATATTGGTGTTTTTATGTTTGTGTAGGTGTTTTTGGAGAAATACACTTGTGCGGAAAAATTTGCTCAAAAATTGTTATTTGGGCCCCCGGAGAAAAGTGATAAAAGCACCCTCAATTTGGATAAGGGGCATCTCAGGGCACCCCATGTGTTAAAGGAGCCCACCTTTTGGATCTGGGCACTCCTTCTTCAACATTCAAATTCTGTTTTTGGCGGGAAATGTTGGCAGTGAAGAACAGACTTCTGGTTCGGATTTTGGAGCTGTTTTAGTGAGATTTAATGGCTGAGTTTCTTTGGGATAGCTTGATTGAGTGTAACAGGTCTAGTAAGGCCGTTGGAATCGATCCAATTTGGCTAGATAATCGTGTGGAAGAAATCATGGAAGCTCGTGCATGGGAAGTGATAGTCACGGGATGTTACGTGTCGAAGGGATTTTGAGTGAGGCAGAGCGTGTTTAACTTAATCTGAGACATCTTTGCAACAAGTTCGACAGATTTGGACATCAGCAGACGTGTGAAGAGGCGAGAAAGGGAAGAATATGTCCGATATTATTTTTATTTACTGCCGAGATATAGGAAGATTTTCCGGAGTAATGAGCGAAGATTCTTGGTCCAAAGGTGTATAAATATTCTACTGGGGTCGAGTAGAAGGGTTATGGAGAGTTTGGGGACGCTGCAGAGCTGAGAAAAGAAGTTGCAGAAAATTCTTTTCTGCTGCTGCATGAGGAGGAGAACGAAGAACATTGACCCCCAAAACCAGTCGTTCATGCTATAGTAGAAACGACAGAGATTTTAGGGTCGTAGTGGTACAACAACATATTTTATCTATCGTTCTTTGTAACAGCCGAGTTTGTAACAAATATAAGTGTTACAAACCCGGTTTCCATCATTTTCTCTTCATTGCATCATTTGTACACCTCCTTTGAGCAATAATAATTATTTTTGAGCGTGTTTTGAACATGAGGAGCTAAACCCCATCCTCCGGGGCGATGGAGGAAGCCAATTCTCAACACTATGGTAATTTTATTAAATTTTTTTCACGACTTTTGCATTAATATAATTCGATTTATGATTTTAAATTAATTAGTTGTGATTTAGTTTGATGGGTTATGCTTAGCTTAGGTGTTTTGATAACCCATGCTTACCATTTACAATTAATGTTTTATAAAATCTACCTTGGCAAAGATTTAGAGTCAATAGTTATTATTTTCGGAGCTATAATTATCAAAGAATTAATAATTGAACCATAAGAACATGAGTTTGGTGGAATCCTGAGTCCTAGTAACTCTCAATCTTGTTACCTTCGTTTGCATATTTTTACTAGTTTTAATATTTTCCTTTATAAAGTCTAAAAAAATCTTCCTTCACAAGTCTCAAAGAACCTTTTTACTACAACATCATTGATAAATACCATCACAAACCAAGCATGATGCATGGCCGGCAAAACCCTAATTAGGGCTTGCGGCATCATGTATGTGTCGCAAAGTCATCTCGTGCATCCATCTTCGCAGGCTTGAATGGAAGGAAAATATGAAACATTATGGAAGGTCGAACATGCTAGCATGACCACCGCGGGCTCGGCTTCATGACCGACCAATTGGCCAAAGCCATCCTTGGTCAGGCGCCTCGGTTCGTGTGCCCAAACTGGCATGGTCATGCTTCCTAAATCATAAATTGATCTCGACCACTCAACTTTTCCAGATAAATTGAGTGGCTTAGATCACGTTTCCATAGGACAGTCAGGTATAGGCGTGAATACCAGCCTACCACCTACACGCTATACCAAACGGCCGAGACCGACCAAGCTTGGTTATCTCGAAATGCGTGCCTTGAAGGTGGCATACCGCGCCCATTTAAGAATCCTTTGCGGCATAGGATTTCTGTCACAAATCGATCTCAGCCACTCAACTTCACTCAACTTCACCGGTAAATTTGAGTGGCCTAGATCAAACCTTCGTGGGAAAGTGAAGCATGGACATGGACATCAGCATGCCGTCTACATGCATGCCTGATCGGTCCCCCACGGAACGCCTCCCATGCTTGGATTCGACCAAGATGAAGGAGTACACTTGCGCACCTTCTAAACCCTAATCTGAGGGTCGCAGATGTGGGTAGATGATCATCTCGTCCGTCCAACTTCGCCAGCTCGGACGGACGGCCTAGGATAAGAGTTAGGCGACCAGTGAAGTATCACCGTGATCACTGTATGCCACTCTACAACACCATGTGGTCGTTCAAGGGAGGGTTTTCTAGCACAGCCTCCAAACCCTCACGTGAAGTAAGCAGGGAATGATGCTCAACAACGATGCTTTGTATATGCCGAATACATTCGATGCATGACATGCATAGAACACACACGATACTTTACAAGTATCGATTTCCTAAATAACTTAGTTATTTAACTATAATTACATGCTACCTTGTGTGGGTCCCACGATCCACACACTCGAGACATCAATCATGTCACAAACTGGGGGATACACACTGGGGTATTGGTATGGCGGTTTACAGCGTGAAGCGTGCGACGCGCTATCACAAGAACGTGTCAGGAAGACATGGACGGTTAGTGATGATGGGAGAAGTGTGCAAGATTGATCGTGTGACACTAACACACCACTCCACTACTCCATCACTCCACTTCCTCCACTTCCTCCGAGAGACATGAATAAGGCTCAAATGACTTGTATAAATAGGTTCTCCGCCCTATTTCCACAACAGAGAGACAAGATCACAACACAGAAAACAAGTGTTAATACAACACGTATTCAAACACCCAGAGCCTGCTTGCATTAATCTTAAGCCTGCTCACCTTTCTGTTACAAGTCATAAACAAGCCTACATCTTCACAATATCAACACCTTCTTCGCTTCCCTCCCTAAGATCAACTCCATCTCCTTCACTTTGTGACCGAAACAAGTCTGGAACGGCCATTTCTTGGTTTAGGCCAGAATTATATAGATTGATCTCTCGAATCAAAAGCACTCATCGCGCAGTGCATTTGTTTAGGGTTTAGATTCAGTTCTCATCCACACACCCCAAATTACCAAAACCAACAGAAGTAATTTTCACCCACAAACAACACTCTATATGATCGCACATCCAATGAAGAAATTCCGACCCTGACAGAATTGGCTCGAGTGAAGGAAATACACACGAGGAATATGGACGTGATGAGAGAGACGATAGAGAACATACTCGACTTCCTCGTCAAGATGACATCGGATTTGAGTGGCTTCTCTGCTCCGGAGATTCCAATAATGAGGACTAACTCTTCAACCAGCGATCATCCTCAAGTCAATAACTTCACCACCAACCAACGACCAGTGGACTAGGAGGCAGCTTCTTTAGTAAAAAAATTGTGTGAGCTTATACACCTCTCAAAGTATCAACGAGCGGAAATGTTTACCGCAATCAATCAGATAGCTCTAGACGCACGTTTGGCTCCTTCACGCAATCAAGCCTTAAAAACATCAGATATGTCCATAAATAATGTCATGTTTACTGAAGATGACATGATGGCCGAGGAAGGTCACAACATAGCTCTGCATGTTACTGCACGCATCAAGGGTTCAGAATTCAAAAGGGCTCTTATTGATACGGGAGCATCCTCGAATGTCATTACTCTTAAAACTCTCAGGACCGCTAGGATTCGACCAGACAAAGTCATATGGCATCCTACCATGATGACGGACTTCGAAGGAAACCAAACCAGTACATATGGGTATGTTAATTTGAATATATAAATAGGGCATGTCCGGTTGAAAGTAAAATTCGAAGTGATAGAAAAAGAGCCAGACTACAATATGATACTATGGAGACCATGGCTTCATGATAATAAGATCGTCCCCTCAATGTATCACCAATTCCTGAAAACCATGCTAAATAAAGAAGTTGTTCGCATCCCTGCGTCATTATATCCTTATGTACCGATTTGCGGCGTGGAACTGTTTGAGCCAGAAGAGAATTCACAAGGTTCATCAAGTAAGGTTTACTTCACACCGCTCCCCACGTGGACGTCAATCTAGGAGGAAGACCAGCTCACATCACATCACAGAGAGACCGAGTCTTGCGGTGCGCCTCCGCTAACAGGGCACACTAACTCTTCTTCATCAAACGAAGACACAACACATCTCCATACTAAGAGGGAGCGGACCTTTATGGGAAGTCGCGACTAGAAAGGGAAAACCGTATATCGTAGCCGTTGTTAGCAATTAGCAGGGGAGGTTATCACTTAGTCTCCCCGCCCAATAGAATGATACAATAATAACAGACTGCAAAAGGAAGTACCAGATGCTCTACGAAAGTTAAAGGATGACACTGACTCCACATGTGACAACCCTGAATCAGTAACGATAGTCCGGCCGGCCCTATTACTAGCAATTCAAGGTTTTACTACCCGAACATAAGTCCACATAGCTCAAATCTAGAAAAAAAAACTTTTATTTGAAATAATATAAAGAAAGAACATCCTTCTCATATTAATGAGCATTGAGTCTGGTTGTCAAATGTTCAACCAAACAAAAGACCCAAGTCTAACTAAAGTTTTGACAAGAAAAATATTTAAAAGGTAACACTTAAAACACTCTTAATATAGCGAAGCACCGTGTCTCTCTGTGATATCCTTATCGATAATAAGGAAGAAAAAATTTAAAAGAAACCATAACAAGGAAGAGTTCATACTTCTTCCCATACTCTGCAGCGGAAATCCAAGAAAGACTCCCGATTAACTCAGTTGATTACTCTATTACCTGTAAGAAAAAATCAACGCAAGGTCAGAGCCTTGGATTTGCAAGTTCAATCTTAAACAATCAATTTTACTACTAAGTAAAAGAGTACTAAAAAAATTATTCCATAAATGATTAGGATTAACATGTCAAATAGATTCAAGAAACTGTACAAAGATAGCACAACACGTCACAACATTACCGCTTACCTCCGGCCTTAAAATCTCGAGGAAACATTCACAATATATAACCCAAACGAAACATTTAATGTTATTCAACACCAACTCTCACAAGCATGGTAGATATTGTGAATACAACCCCAAAAGTAAAGATAACCCCAATTTACAGGCCAAGCGCGATAGCTATTGTGAACCCAACCTTTCAACATAATGATTTAATACGGAATAGCTTTCGACAAACAACAACCACTTGAACATAGATTCATCTCTTAAATGATCTCAAACATAATCAATTCATCCCTATTGAAAGATATTTCATAACCATTCAAGCTTACCAACAAATTCATACAAATCCTAAGCTTCAATCCAATACCGAAACAATTCAGGAAATAGGCTATGCAAAACCATCCCACTGTACTAGCCAAAATCATGTCTTATACTGATCAGAACATGGTGAAAATTATACCACAGGCTCACTACTATATCAGAGAGACTTCATAAAAATTTCAAGTAAAAGTGATGGTTAGATGTCGAGATAAAACATAGTTTATATGCAAAATTCAGACTGAAAACATACAGTCACAAAAGGGAAATTTCACCTAATTAGAGTACTTACAGACATCCAATTGCTCTGAAATTTTTACATCAGCATACTAATATAATGGGTTCAACATATCCAAAATTCATCTAATTCCAGTAACAAAGATTCTAATACAGAAGTATGCACCCTATTCACGTTCTGACATAATTTTGAACCTATATCCTCTGAAACATAGTCGATTAGTGTAACTACACTTAACTGATCAGCCTAAAATTTTAATGGAGTCATTATGAACTAATTAAGAACAACATATCCAAAATTCAATAATTTCTAACAATTCAAATTTCCTCTAAGATGCAAACAGTATATGGTTATCAGATTTCAAAAAGAATTAAACACAAAACCAAAACTAGGGTTTTCAAAACAAATTAGGTTCTCTAGTTAACTGTAGAATTAAACTCAATTATTATCAATAAGAATTGATATAGAAAGAATCAACTTGCCTTTGGCTTGAGCTCCAAAACCTCAAAAGTTCTCCCCTGATTTCTCCTTTGAAAGTTCCTGCTGACCCTTTCACGACAAAACTAAAGCTAGGTTTTTTATTCCTTTGTTTTTCTACGGCTAACCTTAACAAAAAAAATTATTTATTTTAACCTACCTAACAAAATAGTTTTATCTAACTTATAAAATTCTCTTAGGGATAGCCTATTACTAACAATACAAGTTATAAGGGGTGTAACATTCTCCCCTCCTAAAAGAACAATTTCGTCCTCGAAATCAACATACCTCATACTCGAAAAAGGATGGATGTTTAACCCGCATATCATCTTCTCGCTCCCAGGTTGCTTCATTCTGGTTATGATGATTCCATTACACTTTAACAAGGTTTAAAGTCGTGTTCCTCAGTTTACGTATCTTCCTATCGATGATGCAATGCGGCTTTACTATATAAGTACCATCTTGCCTGACTTCTAGGTCCTTGAAGTCTACTAACCGAGGGTTGTCTTCATCTCTCAAGTGTTTTCTTAACATTGATATGTGAAAAGCATCATGAACTGCTGACAAGTGTTCCGGAAAAGCTAAACGGTATGCCACAGCACCAACCCGTTCAATAATTGGAAATGGTCCAACATCTTGGAGATAGCTTCAAATTTTCCCCAAATATCATCACTCCTTTCATGGGTGAAACTCTTAGCAAAACATGGTCACCAATAGTAAATTACACTTGCCTCCTTTTTTGGTCGGCGTAACTCTTTTGACGACGTTGAGCAGTTCGAAGTCGTTGTCGAATCAAAGAGACTTTCCCTGTAGTCTCTTGAATAATTTTTGGTCCATAAAAACTACTTTCACCAACTTCTGACCATCACACCGGTGACCGGCAAGGTCTACTGTACAATGCTTAGAAAGGTGCCATGCCAATACTTGAGTGGTAACTGTTAGTATAAGAAAACTCAATAAGTTTTAGATTGTCTTCCCAGCTACCCTTAAAATCCAGAACACATGCTCTCAACATATCTTCTAAGACTTGATTCACTCTCTCGGTGTGACCATCCATTTGCGGGTGAAATGCAATACTTAATCTTAATTTTGAACCCAAAGCCTTTTGGAAACTACTCTAAAACCTCGAGGTAAAGTGCGAGTCTCTATCCGACACAATGGACGATGGTACCCCATGCAGCGCGACAATGTTGTCAATATACAATTGGGCTAACTTGTCTATGGTATATGTAATTTTGACATAAATGAAATGAGCAGATTTAGTCAAGCGATCCACTATCACCAAAATTGAGTTATGACCAGACCTCGATTTAGGTAATCCGACTATGAAGTCCATAGATATATCATCCAATTTCCAGGTTGGTATCGGCAAAGGTTGCAGCATGCCTCCCGGCTTTTGATGTTCAACCTTCACTTGTTGGAAAGTTAGGCACTCTGATACATACTGAGCGACATCGAGCTTCATTTTGTGCCACCAAAAGTGTCTCTTCAAGTCACAATACATTTTCGAACTCCCTGGATGTATCGTATACTTACTACGATGAGCTTCATCCAAGATACTGTGACGTAGCTCCTTATCTGCAGGTACACATAGTCTTTTCATGAACCTCAATCCTCCATCAGAACCTATTACCATTTATGAGGTAGTTCTATTCTTGAGTTCTTCAAGTTTCAGTTAAAACCATGGGTCTTTTAGTTGACCTGAAATGATTCTCTCGATCAAATTTGGTTGTACTAGTAACCGTCCCACAAATGCTTGTTCTGAATTTCCTGAGGACAAAATGAAATCAGCTTATGCAACCTCTTGTAATAACTTCTATTCAAGAGTTATCAGAAAAGCGACAACACCATGCGGTTTTCTACTTAATGCATCAACAACCACATTTGATTTCCCGGGGTGATATTCAAGCGAAAACTCATAATCTTTTAACAATTCCATCCACCTGGACTGCCTCATGTTAATTTATTTTTGAGTAAACAGATATTTAAGGCTTTTATGATCAGAATATAACTGAAATTTTTCCCCTAATAAATAATGTCTCCAAACCTTCAGGGAAAATACTATTGCTGCCAACTCCAGATCATGAGTTGGGTAATTTTTATCATGTATGCGTAGATGTCGAGATGCATAGGCTATGACCTTTCCATCTTGCATAAGTACACAGCCTAACCCATGGAGTGAAGCATCTGTATAAACTGTTAGACCACTACCATCAGTCCGTGGAAGTGCCAAGACAGGAGCATAAGTAAGCCTCTCTTTCAGGGTACGAAAAACTTGCTTACATTCTTCTTTACAAACAAAAAGAACCCCCTTCTTAGTCAGATTAGTCAACGGACATGCTATGCTTGAAAACCCTTGAATAAATCGACGGTAGTAACCATCCAATCCTAGAAAACTCCGCACTTCCGTTATAGATGTATGTTTCTTCCAATCTAACACAACGGTAACTTTGTGCAAATCCACAGCTACACCTTCTTTTGATATAACATGTCCAAGAAATTGAACTTCTTGATGCCAAAATTCACACTTAGAGAGCTTAGCATACAGCTGGTGTTGGCGAAGAGTTTGCAATACCATTTGCAGATGTTTAGCATGATCTTCACGGCTAGAAGAGTATATTAATATGTTGTCGATGAAGACAATGACAAACTTATCCAAAAACTCCTTAAACACCATATTCATCAAATCCATAAATATAGTTGGTGCGTTAGTAAGTCCGAAAGGCATAACCAAAAACTCATAAGAACCATATCTTGATAAGAAAGCTGTTTTAGAGACATCATTTTCCCTAACTCTCAGCTGATGGTAGCCAGTCCTTAAATCAACCTTACTGAACCAACAAGCTCCACGTAATTGATTAAATAAGTCTTCAATCCGCACGGCAACGGGTACTTATTTCTAATTGTAGCCTTGTTTAACTTACGATAGTCTATGCACAAACGAAGTGAACCATATTTATTCTTGACAAACAACACTGGTGCTCCCCAAAGTGAAGTACTGCGACGTATAAATCCTTGGTCCATCAATTGTTGTATCTATTCCTTAAGTTCATGCATTTCAACGGGATCCATACGATATGGTGCCTTGGCAATCGGTGTTGTACCCGGAACTAACTCAATACAAAACTCAACTTCTCGGTGCGATGGTAACCCTTAAATCTCTACAAAAACATCAAGAAATTCTACCACTATGAGTATAGAATTTAAGGGGTCAACCTGAAGAGTACTGTCTTCTTCATGTACCCCACAAAAGTAAGCTTTAGGAGGAGCCTCCTTTGTGGTAGTAACAACGAAGAAACCTTGCTAATATGGTATGGAAAATACTATGGATTTTCCTCGACAATCAAGCATTGCATGATAGGCCGATAACCAATCTATCCCCAAAATAACATCGAAACCAACTATATCAAGCACAAATAAATCAGTGGGAAAATCTAAACTCCTTAATTGTACATTACATCAAGGTAGTTTTTCCTAAAGGTGACATTACCGACAAAGGGGTTTCACAAGGCATCGCTTCAATAGTTAATTCACTCACAAAAGTCGCAGCAATAAAAGAATGGGTTGCACCAGAGTCAAACAAGACCCTACCAAGCTTTTTATGGATGGTGAACATACCTTCCACAACTCTATTAGGCACTTGATCTTTTTGCGGAACAAGAGCGTGAAATCTGCCTTGGTTAGAGTTGGTTCTCTCCTGTTCATTGCTTGATTTCTGGAAATTATGCTGCTGAACCCTGATATGTTTGGCGGGTCCTTGGGTATCATTCAGTGATGCTGGCTTTGGTCATCTAGGATTAGTGCAGCGATCACTCTTATGTCCAGGGTCCCAATAGTTGTAGTAGTAAAGGGTAGGTGCAACATTCAAGTTCCCATTGTTAGACCTTTGTCTCTTCCAACCACTCAAATTGTTTCTATCACCATGATGGTCACTATTACCCTTGTTCATGTTAACTTGTCTTTGGTAGTTGTTTCCTTGCCTCGCAGTACTAGAAGTTCTCTGATTTGTCTCCTTATTCCTTAACCAATCAGCTTCCGTAGCTCTAGCACTATCCACAACTTGTTGGAACGTAGGGAAACAATGGCTAATCACCTGACCTCTTATATGAATCCCTAAACCATTCTCAAATTTTCTAGCTAACTTATCTTCATCAGGTGTCAAAAATTACCCAAAACGCTGTAAACTAATATAACGATCAAGATAGTCATCGACAAGCATGGGCTTAACTTGTTCCAAATTAGCGAACTCCTTAATATTTTTATTTATCACAGTGGCTAGGAAATACCTTGCATCAAACCTTTCACAAAATTGAACATAAGTGAGGGTATTCAGATCCAATCACATCGCTGAATTCATCATGTAGGATCAGAATATCGCTGCAAGAGCTTTCTTGCGAAGTTTTCACTTTAGACATTGGCGAGCGTTGCAGAGAAGATTAAAAGAACGATGCAACAAATAACGATGGTAGAAACATGAAGAAAACGTAAAGATCCTGCGAAGAATAGAGTTTTTGCGAGGGTTAACATTTGTGCACTCGCGAAGGTATCACAAATTAGACCCGAAATTAAGGGATAGCTTAGTTGTCTATGAGCTGTCATCCATTGTGTAATACCCTATATATAGAGGATAAGTAAACTGGAAAAGAGAGAGATATTTATTAGAGTGTTGATAAAGTTTTGAGGAGAGAGAAAATTCTTGTGAGCGATTGTATTCTTGATTTCTTCCATTTCTTGTAACATTTCTGAGAATTAATCAATAAAAGTGTTGTTTTTAATCTACAAATATGTGTTGATAATTGTGGAATCTTATGTGGGGTGTAGTGTAGGATTTCCTGCAACTATATTTTTGGCGCCCGAAACAGGGATTGAAAGGGAAAATTTGTGAAAATTGTGGTGAAGATTGTTCAAATTGAGAAAATGATAGAAGAAAATAGCAAATCGGATGAAGGAAGAAGAGTAATCAAGATCAATGGAAATAAAAGGAAATTGGAATGTAATGTAATCACAAAAACGATGATTGACGAATTTCATGAAAATAGGAGAGGAAGATTACATAAACGATATTTTGAAGGAAAGAAGATTATGACGGTGGAGAAATAATCACCTCTTAAGGATTGGGAGAAATATAAAATTATGTTCACAGTAACAGAAGTATCAGAAGAAAATTTGAATCACACATCTCCTTTGGTAATCACAGTAACAGCTGCACGGAAGGAGAACGGAAAATTAACTAAATCCACGGAAGAATGGGATGTGACCAGAACTTTGGTGGATGCTGGAAGTTTGGTTGATATAATGTTTTATCATACATTTAAGAGAATGGGATATAAAGATGAAGAAATGTCTTGTTCAACTTATCACATTCATGGCTTTGGAAAATCTATAACCAAACCAAATGGAGAAATAGTGGTACGAATTCCATTAGGGGAAATTGAAACACAAGTAACACTTTGTGTGGTGGATATGGAATCACCATATAACATGCTACTGGGAAGACCATGGATACATGCAATTAAGGCTGTAGCGTCAACATTACATCAATGCATTAAATTTCCTATGCCAAGTGGAATAGGAGAAATCAGAGGAGATGTCGATATTGCGAGATTATGCAATCAAATTGAAGTGAAGAATTATGAAGGACTCACAAAACAACGAAATATTCGCAGAAAAATAGCAAAAGAGGCAAAGAAAGAAGAAGAATTTAGAATTTATATGATCAGAGCAGAAGAAGGAAAAGGAATACCTAGCGAAACCTCGCAAGAAGAAGATAAACCTGCGACAATTATAAAAGAGCCAACACCAATGGGAGAACCTGAAGCAATGTATACTACAGCGAAACCAATAAAAGAAATAAATATTGGGACTGAAGAATAACCTAAATGGAACTAAGATGGGCGCGGATGAAGAAGCGAGAACCGTAAATTTCTTGCGAGAGTATAAAGATATCTTTGCGTGGAATATGGATGAGGTACGTGGAATAGATCCATCAGTTGCATGTCATAAATTGGAAATTAACAAAGATGCAAGACCATTTAAATAGAGGATAAGAAAAATTACGACAACTTATCATCCTAAAATAGAAGAAGAATTACAGAAGATGCTTGATGCAGGAATCATAAGGCAAGAAAAATATCCGGAATGGATAGCAAATATGGTGGTGGTCCCAAAGAAAAACAAAGGGATAAGAATTTGTATAGACTTTACTGATTTAAACAAAGCTTGTCCAAAAGATGGTTTTCCATTACCAGATATTCCTCAAATGGTTGAATCAGCAGCGGGAAATGAAATAATGTCTTCATTATATGGGTATAAAGGCTATAATCAAATTCCACTGGCTGAAGAAGATCAAGAACATACTGCATTTTTTGCTCCAAGAGGATTGTATTGTTATACAAAAATGCCATTTTGGTTGCGAAATACAGGAACAACATACCAACGAATGGTGGAGAAGGTATTTGCGAAGTGGATACATAAAACATTAGAGGTGTATGTAGATGACATGTTAATAAAAAGCAAGGAAGCTAAGAACTATACGCAAGATTTGAAGGAGATTTTTGATCAAATGCGGCAATTTAACATTAAGGTGAATCCTGAGAAGTGTGTCTTTGGAGTTGCGTCGGGAAATTTTTTAGGTTACATTGTATCAAAAGAAGGAATACAAGTTGATCTAGAGAAAGTACAAGCAGTTCGCAATATGCCAACTCCCGCGACAGTGAAAGATGTGCAGAAATTAATTGGACTCTTAGACTCGCTAGGAAGGTTTATTTCGCGATCATCAGACAAGTGCAAATATTTCTTCAACATTCTTAAAAAGGGGACAAAGTTCAAATGGACAGATGAGTGTGAAAAAGCTTTTCAAGGGATAAAAGAATATTTGATAAATATATCTATTATGCAAAAAGCAGAACCAGGAGAAGAATTATTAATTCATCTTGCGACAACTTCTCATGCATTGAGCGCAGTATTGTTGCGAGTAGATGCAGGAGTGGAAAAACAAATCTATTACATCAGTAAAACATTTAATGCTGCAAAAAGAAATTACTCAAAGATTGAAAAACTGATTCTAGCATTGGTTTATGCAACATTTAAACTTCGTATATATTTTTAAGCGCATAAAATCAAAGTGTTAACAAAAGTACCAATTGAGTCAGTGATGAAAAACTCAAAGAGGTTAGGCAGGGTTGAAATGTGGAATGCGCAAGTTAGTCATTTTGAAATCAAATATGAAATTTTATCTTCAACAAAATCGCAAGTTGTAGCAGAGTTTTTGGCAGAATTTCCTTTAGAAGATGATGAAGCAGTAGAGGATATGATGGATATACAAGAAGAGCATGGAGATCCAAAAGACTTATTAACATAACCAAATAGATGGGAAATACTGGTAGATGGATCTTCAAATGGAGAAGGTAATGGAATTGGGATTGTCTTAATCTCGCCAGAAAGAGCAAAAATGGCTTTCTCATTTAGATTGGAATTTGCATCTACTAATAAAGAAACAGAATATGAAGCAGTAATACATGCCTTAAAATTCGTAATAGAAATGAAATTGGAGAATGCCAGAATTACGAGTGACTCGCAGCTAGTTATTCGCCAGATAACAGGAGAACACACTACAAGTGAACCATCTTTGAAGAAATACAAAAAACTTGTTGAAGATTTGTCTGCTAAAATTCCTCAAATAAGATGGAGACACATATCAAGGAAGGACAATAGACTCGCAGACGCTTATGCTTTCATTTCAAGTATGATGACAGATCCAACTGCGAGATGCATAAAAATTCAGACACTTATATCACCTTCAATTAATAAAGAAGAAGAAGAAGAAGAAGCAGGTGTAATGATGATAGAAAGTGGCGAGGAAGAACCAAGAAGCAATATTGCAGATTGGCGAACAGAGCTCCATGCATATTTGGCGAGAGGATAAATACCAAGAAACAGATTAGAAGTACACAAGTTGAAAAGTCGTGCAACAAATTATGAATTAAGAGATGGAGTATTATATCGCAAATCTTTCAATGGGCCGTCACTTAGATGCTTGAAAAGGGAAGAAGGAGAAAAGGTGCTAAAAATGTTGCATAATGGGGATGTTGGTAATCACAGCGGAGGGAGATCTTTGGCATACAGAACAAAAATGCAAGGCTATTACTGGTTGTATATGCATGAAGATGCGAAACAACTGTCAAGACGTTGCGAAGATTTCCAGCGACATGGAAGAAAGAGATACTTAATTGTCGCAAGTGTGTGGCCTTTTGGAAAATGGGGCTTAGATATTGTGGGGCCATTTGTACCAGGATCAGGGTAAAATAGATACTTAATTGTCGCAACAGATTACTTCAAAAAATGGGCAGAAGTAAAAGCAGTACAACATATCCACGACAAAGATATATTTACATTCATATTTGAAAATATTATTTGCAGATTTGGAATTCCAGCACAATTGGTGTCTGATAATGGAAAGCAGTTTGAGGGGCAGAACATAGAGCTACTACTCAATGCATTTAAGATAAAATGTGGAAAATCTACTCCTTTATACCCACAAGCTAATGGTCAGGCTGAAGCAACTAATAAGACAATTGCAGACATCTCAAAAAAGAAGCTAGAAGGGTATCATAGAGCATGGTGTGAACAGATCCATAATGCATTTTGGGCATACAACACAACTAGAAGAGAAGCAATGGGGATGACACATTTTTGTTTAACATATGGTGTTGAAGCAGTATTACCAACAGAGGTTACTATTCCTACAACAAAAAGAGAGGCTTGGGAGAAGAATCTTAGTGCTGGAATGATTCTAAATAAACTTGATGAATTGGAAAAGAAGAGAGAAAAGGCTTTACAACATATGGAAAATTATCAGCGAAGATTAGCTCGCGAGTACAACAAGCGTGTCAAAAAACGTGAATTCCAACCAGGTGATTTAGTGCTGCGAGAAACACCAGGTTACCAGCGAAAAAATGGTGGTAAATTGGCGAGAAAATAGGATGGACCATATATCATTAAAGAGATAATTGGAACAGGGGCATATAAATTGATGGATCCAGAGGGAAAAGACGTCGGACAAAGGCTCAGTAGACCATAGAATAGATTATATTTAAAGAAGTATTACCAGTAAGGATTTTTGAGAATGGGATTGTAATGATTATTGTCAGATAGTGAAGGTGAACAAAACTTTCCTGAATAAATTTCTGCGAGAACATTCAAAATTAAAACAGAATAAGAATATGCGAAAATATCGCAAGAAACGCGAATAAAATTTCGCAGAATGGGACGAACCTTTATGGCGTACACCCTAGTTCGCGAATAAAATTTCGCAAGAGGCAAATGTAAGACCTAAAGTACGTCATTTAAGGGGGTATCTGGTTGCATGGATCAAGGATAAGGTTATACCACTACTGGTACTCGAGTCATGGAGATGTGGGGCTCAAGAAAGCCTATCCGGGAGAGGTACTTTGGATTTCCAACTATATATATATATATATAAGGTTATACCCTGGTTGGACGACCGAAGATCTCTTCTAAGGAGTGCAGAATATGATTAGGGCGCCGCGGTACACGGTTGAGCCAAGAGTGCCTGGGGCAGATGAACCTACCCTGGCCATTCTTGGCAAGTCTTGATTATGATGCACTCGGCCTGAAGAAAACCCCAATTAGGGTGCAGTCTCATAACTATAAGCCGTATAGGCAAAAAGGACAAGAGGCTGCGAAAAACAACTGGTTGTTGGTAAATTCGGATGGGAGGATCTAGTCTTATATGGCCGATGTACGCCTCCTTGAAGGGGTAACCAGGGGGAAGATAAGGGCGGCACCCTCCATTAGAGAGATGATAAGTGTCTTAAGACGCAAATATCATGAGGCTTTATTTTCGCAAGAAAATTTAGGCTTGTCGTATTTGTGCAACAAATATCAAAAGAGGCAAAAAGCCAAGAGAAAAAGATAAGATGAGATCAATGGGTCATTGCATGAAAATGTAAAGACGTCCTGCGATTTCATCGCAATACGACAATGTCATGGGGCTTAATATTCGCAAGAATATTTAGGCCTGTCATATTGTTGCAACAAATGGACAAAAAGAGGATAAGGCAAGATCAATGGGTCTTTACATGCGAATGAAAGGATGTCCTGCGATTTTGTCGCAAAAACAAAAATTGACAAAATAAGACCTTTAACTAGGAAGGTAAAATAAGACCAATAAATAATTGCAAACATTAACTGTTTTTGCAGGTAAATTTTGATCATTGCGAGAAAGATAATGAGAATAATAATCAAAATCTCTCAAGATACTATTCGCAATACTATTCGCAGATTATTCAAAATATCGCAGAGTAATTCAGAAATTCGCAGAAATGGAAGCACTATTTATTGCTTTTTATACTTCGTATAGCCCGATCAAAGATAGATACTTTATACTTCAAGAAACCATACTTCATATTTCTTATACTTCTTGATACTTCTTCAGACGTCACATGGATTCATTCCAAGAAAGATAGTGAGGGGCAAGTATGGGAATTAATAAATGAAATATCATTATCTTCCTTGTAAATACTTAAAGAGTTAGAAGAATAATTAAATCCCAAGGATAATAAAATACATTGTTCACAAAAAGAGAAGGCGAAGATGTAGTTCAAAAGAGTGATACTAAAGCTTAAGTTTCAATATTAACTTCGCCAGCTTTATCCTTTTTGCCAGCTTTGTCACCTTCACAAGTTTTCTCGCCTTCACCAGTATTCCCTTTGTCCTGGTTGACTCTAGCATCTTCTTCATTTGATGGATCGTTAGCAGTTTTTTTTTCACCAGTAGCTGCTTCTTTAAGAGGATTTTCTACTTCTTCCTCTTCTTCTTCTTCGCATGTCTCATAGCCAAAGTCATTGTCAGCAGGACGAGGAATTTCATCAGCATCTACTTCCAAAGGTTTAATTGTCACTGGGGGAAGAGAGTTAGACAGTAGAATATCATTCATAAGAACTTGAGCTTGAAGATGAAGCTGGCGAAGGAAAGCTTTATCCCGGTTTCTAATCTCCATATCCTTGAAATAAGCAAGGTAATTATATTCTATTTCCGTTCGATCGCGAAATCGGGAAAAATGAGTAGCGAGAGAAGCATTTTCCTTCTGCAGCATAGCAAGTTTAGAGTCCAGAGTATTAACAGAAGACTGAAGCTCTCTCTCAGATTCTGCGTGGTCAAATAAAAAATAAAAAAGGTGATAAAATGAGGAATTCGTAACAAGAAAATCACAAGAAAAATTAAACAGAGGAAGAATGATTGAGGCAGTCCAAATGACTACCTTCCTTTTGTGAAATTAGATTTTGAATTAAGGCAAAGCAATTATTCTCCCACTGGTTCATTGCATCATCAAATTTATCTCCAACTAAACCCTTCAGGCGAGATCTTAGATTCATTTCTTTAGAATGGAGAAAAGAGATTTCTTTCGCGAGAGAGGAATATGATTCTTCTAATTTGGTGTATTCTTCTTGGAGATGATTTGCTTTTGTAATTAAAGCTATTCTACCTTGCATAAGAGCATTCTTCTCAGCGATGGATTATTAAGTTATTTCTTTAAGTTCATTTTTCAGTAAATGAAGAGATTGTTCTTGATTATCGCACACACTTTGAAGGGTAATTAATTTCTGCGAGAACATCGCTGTTTTACTTGAAAAAATATGATTCTCTTGGGATAAGGTTTTGTTTTCATCTGATAAAGTTTCCATCGCCAAGTTAGATTTGGTTAGAGAATAAGAGATTCGAGATATTTCACTACTTAATAAATTGAGCTCATGCATTAATTGAGCATTTTCTGCAGTGAGATTATTTATATGGTCAATGGAGTACGTGTGAAGATTGTATAATTGGTTATATTGATCCATCCAAGCGTCTTTATCAGCGCGGGCTTCTTCAGCAGCTGATTCAAATTGAAATCTTTTCAAAAATCATTTCTGGTTTAAGTCTTAATGTGCGAACAAAAGATTTTAAGAAAATTGAAAAGGGAATTGACAAAATTGTTTATAAGAAAATAAAAAAAATAAAAAAAAATAAAAAGAAGATTATACCTTTTAATTCACTGTTCTTTTTGCGAAGAAGCTCGCAATCAAGTGAGAGATTTTCCATCTTTTGGTTTTCAAGACGAAGAGTATCACATTCTAGAGTCTTGGCTTGGAGAGCTTCTTTCAATACTTCAATTTCTTTCTCCTTAGATGCTTGTGAATCCATCTTACCAGAACCAATAGGATCAGAAGAAGATCTCTTAACATCATCCAAGATATCAACTAGAGCTTTAAAAGCAATATCTATCCCATTCGCAGCTTCTTGCGAAAGAGGAAAATATTCAGGTGAAGTAGTAGGTATAATAGAAAGTTGATTATCATCCTTCGCAAGAGAGATATCAGCGAGAGAAGAAGTTTGAGGCAAATTAACAGTAGGGCTTGGAATGACATTAAGCTGAGGAGAATTGGCTATAGGAGAAGAAGGAATTTCGTTCGCAGCAGAAGGTAAGACAGTAGAGTCTGTTGCGATACTCTCGCGGCTAGGAGGAAGAGGTACATTTTGTGAAGGGGGAAGATTACTCTTCGAAGATGATGAAGAAGAGGGTACATAACCAAGAGAAGGGAAAGGAACAGCAGTTTCAACAATTTTTGGTTGATTCTTTTGTTGACGAGGTTTCTTAGGAGGCCTATTGGAATTTCCTCCATCCTGCGAATGAAAATCAAGATAAGAAATAGAGGCAACAATATTGTTATTTGAAGAAGTGGTGTTTCTTACTACCTTGTTATTCGCAGACTTTCTCCTCCTCGCACCCTCTTTGGGTGGTGAATTCTGAGAATTATTAGGGTTTTGGATTGTAATTCTCAAACCAGAAGTGTTCTTGCTGAAATCAAAAGCAATATGGGAATTAAATGAAGAACAAACAAATAGGATGATTTCAGGAAAATAAAATCAGTTTCAGCAAAAATTAACAGTAGCAGAAAGAAAATTAACCTTGTAAACTCCATGAAGGTAAGGAAGAACAGCAATAAGAAGATGAACTTAATAGAAAATAAAATCATAGACGATGAAGATTTGCAGAACAAAGAAGAAGAAGATGAAGAAAAAGTGAAAGAAGATAATTATCTTTCTTAAACCGCTCTTAAGTAGGGAAAAGAAGGTGACCGGTTAGACATGTCGGTGGAAGAAGGAATATTCAACACGTGTAGACAATTAAGCGTGATTCATGGAATCCTGTCGGGAGAAGAATATGGAAAGATAAACAGTTGCGATATTTTAAGGAGTAATTTCTCATGATATTCTCTACTTCGCAGAAAATACATGAGAAGAGGCAAGATGTAGGATCAGAATATCGCAGCAAGAGCTTTCTTGCGAAGTTTTCACTTTAGACACTGGCGAGCGTCGCAGAGAAGATTAAAAGAACGACGCAACAAATAACGATGGTAGAAACATGAAGAAAACGTAAAGATCTTGCGAAGAATAGAGTGTTTGCGAGGGTTAACATTTGTGCACTCGCGAAGGTATCACAAATTAGACCCGAAATTAAGGGATAGCTTAGCTGTCTATGAGCTTTCATCCATTGTGTAATACCCTATATATAGAGGATGAGTAAACTGGAGAAAAGAGAGATATTTTTTAGAGTGTTAATAAAGTTTTGAGGAGAGAGAAAATTCTTGTGAGTGATTGTATTCTTGATTTCTTCCATTTCTTGTAACATTTCTGAGAATTAATCAATAAAAGTGTTGTTTTTAATCTACAAATATGTGTTGATAATTGTGAAATCGTATGTGGGGTGTAGTGTAGGATTTCCTACAACTACACATCCACCACTTTCTTGCCTCACCGGATAGTTGAAAAACATCAAGTTGTTGCCTTTGAACTGGTGTACACCTCATAGCCACAAAGATTTTATCGATGTCTTCCTTCCACTTGTCAACACTAGTGGATCATATGAACCTTCAAATTGAGGTGGTTTCAATCTCACAAACTTCTCCAGTAAGTTCAACCATGTTGCTTGCTCACCACCACCTGGTGGGTTACCATTAGCATTTCCACCTGGTGGCGGCAGAGGCGCATTATGATTCCCATTATGGTTCTGAATGAGAGCCGTAAGGGAAGCAGTTTGATTTTCCATCGTTGTTGTTAGAGTTTCACTCATCAACCTCATCATCTCAATAATATCACTATCTCCTTCATTCCCTGTATTTCTTGTGTTTCTGGTTCCTCTTCTTCCTGACATGATTTGTAACAAAAAGAAAGACAAAAAATCAACATCCATTCTACTTAGAGAAAGGAGTCAAAAACAACTATTACGTCAAACGTAAGAATTGAACAAAGAACCTAAGTGCCTAAATTGAGTGTGCCTCACAATGCCACATGTCCATAAGGATCACGGGCTATGATACCAACTGTGACAACCCTGAATCAGTAACGATAGTCCGGCCAACCCTATTATTAGCAATTCAAGGTTTTACTACCCGAACATAAGTCCACATAGCTCAAAGCTAGAGCACAAAACTTTTATTTGAAATAATATAAAGAAAGAACATCCTTCTCATATTAATGAGCATTGAGTCTGGTTCTCAAAATGTTCAACCAAACAAAAGAACCAAGTCTAACTAAAGTTTTGACAAGAAAAATATTCAAAAGGTAACCCTTAAAACACTCTTAATATGGTGATCGAAGCACCGTGTCTCTCTGTGATATCCTTATCGATAATAAGGAAGAAAAAGTTTAAAAGAAACCACAGCAAGGAAGATTTCCTACTTCTTCCCACACTCTGCAGCGGCAATCCAAGAAAGACTCCGGACTAACTCAGTTGATTACTCTATTACCTGTAAGGAAAAATCAACGCAAGGTCAGAGCCTTGGATTTGCAAGTTCAATCTTAAAACATCAATTTTACTACTAAGTAAAAGAGTACTAAAAAAAATTCAATCCAAAAACGATTAGGATTAAATGTCAAAGAGATTCAAGAAACTGTACAAAGGTAGCACAACATGTCACAACATTACCGCTTACCTTCGGTCTTAAAATCTAGAGAAAACATTCACAATATATAACCCAAACGAAACATTCAATGTTATTCAACACCAACTCTCACAAGCATGATAGATATTGTGAATACAACCCCAAAAGTAAAGATAACCCCAATTTACAGGCCAAGCAAGATAACTATTGTGAACCCAACCTTTCAACATAATGATTTAATACGAAATAGCTTTCGACAAACAACAACCAATTGAACATAGATTCATCTCTTAAATGATCTCAAACATAATCAATTCATCTATGTTGAAATATATTGCATAACCATTCAAGCTTACCAACAAATTCATACAAATCCTAAGCTTCAACCCAATACCGAAACATTTCAGGAAACATGCTATGCAAAACCATCCCACTGTACTAGCCAAAATCATGTCTTATACTGATCATAACATGGTGAAAATTATACCAAAGTCTAATTACTATATCATAGAGACTTCATACAAATTTGAAGTAAAAGTGACGGTTAGATGTCGAGATAAAATAGAGTTTATATGCACAATTCAGACTGAAAACATACAGTCACAAAAGGGAAACTTCACCTAATTAGAGTACTTAAAGACATCCAATTGCTCTGAAATTTTTACATCAGCATAAGAATATAAATGGGTTAAACATATCCGAAATTCATCTAATTCCAGATAACAAAGCTTCTAATCTAGAAGTATGAAACCTATTCACGTTCTGACAGAATTCTGAACCTATATCCTATGAAACATAGTCTATTAGTCTACCTACACTTAACTGATTGGATTGAAATTTTAATAGAGTCATTATGAACTAATTAAGAACAAGATATCCAAAATTCAATAATTTATAACGGTTCAAATTCCCTCTAAGATGCAAACAGTACATGGTTATCAGATTTCAGAAAGAATTAAACACAAAACCAAAACTAGGGTTTTCAAAACAAATTAGGTTCTCTAGTTAACTGTAGAATTAAACTCAATTCTTAGCAATAAGAATTGATAGAGAAAGAATTAACTTTCCTTTGGATTGAGCTCCAAAACCTCAAAAGTTCTCCCCTGATTTCTCCTCTGAAAGTTCTTGCTAACCCTTTCACGGCAAAACTAAAGCTAGGTTTTTTATTTCTTTGTTTTTCTACGGCTAACCTTAACAAAAAAAATTATTTATTTTAACCTACCTAACAGAGTAGTTTTATCTAACACCCAAAATTCTCTTAGGGACATCCTATTACTAACAATACAAGTTATAAGGGGTGTTACATCACAACTGATGAACTCGAAGTTATCAACATTGGGGATGAAGAATCTTCAAGACCTATATCCATCAGTTCAACTCTATGTGTGGACGAACGCACAAAGCTCATGAATATTTTCAATGAGTGTCAAGACATATTCGCATGGACATATGAGGAAATGCCCGACTTAGATGAAAAACTGGTCACCCATCATCTACATATAAAACCTGGATCCAAACCGATCAAACAATCTCCAAGGCAGTTCAGGCACGACGTAGAGGAGCAGATCAAGACTGAGATTCAGAAGCTACTGACTGCTGGTTTCATCAAGCCCATCCTACCTGTTTAGCAAATGTAGTTCCTGTAAAGAAGAAAGGAGGCCAAATTAGATGTTGTGTTGATTTCAGATATCTGAACAAATGCTGCCCCAAGAACGATTTTCCCATTCCCAACATTAACATGCTAGTAGACGCTACCAGCGGACATGGCATGTTCTCTTTCATGGATAAATACAGTGGCTACAATCAGATAAAGATGTATGAACACGACGCAAGTAAGACAGCTTTTCGAACTCCTCTCGGAAACTTTTACTATAATGTGATGCCTTTCGGTTTAAAGAATGCTGGTGCTACCTATCAACGCGCCATGACTGCAATTTTTCATGATATGATGCACAAGCAAGTTGAATATTACATAAATGACATAGTAGTCAATTCAAAAACTCGAGCATCCCATACAGACGTTCTACGTCAAGTGTTTGAAATGCGTCGCGAGTACAAATTAAAGATGAACCCTTTGAAATGCGCTTTCGGAGTCTCTTCCGGCAAATTTTTGGGATTCCAAGTCACCTCTGAAGGAATCAAGGTCGATCTAACCAAAATCCAAGCTATTCTCACGATGCCTCCTCCGAAAACTGTGAAAGAACTCCAGAGGTTCATGGGCAAGGTAAACTATATCCGAAGTTTTATACTTGGTTTATCTCATCTCATCGCTTCATTCACCTTCTTGATGAAAAAGGGAGCAAGTTTTGTTTGGAGCACAATGCAACAAGAAGCGTTTCGGAAGATCCAGTAGATATTGTCATCACCCGTTGTTATGAAATCTCCCATGCAAGAAAGACTGTTATACCTCTACACTTCTTCTAGCGATGCCGCTGTTGGGGCCCTCCTCGCCCAAGAGGACGATGAGGGGATCGAACGTCCCATATACTACTTCAGTCGTACTTTGAGGGATGCTGAACTCAGATACCCCAAAGCATAGAAAGCATGTTTGGCCCTAGTTCACGCCGTGCATGAATTCAAACATTATCTACTGTCGAACAAAGTGGTGTTAGTATCCAGAGCTGACCTTATCAAGTTCTTACTCTCAAAACCGGCCTTGATCGGCAGGTTGGCCAAATGGCTGCTCCAAACTTCAAAGTTTGATATAACATGTGCTCTTCCAAAATCTATACAAGGACAAGCTGTAGCAGATCTACTAGAGGCATTCCCAGGAGAAGGAACTACTGCACTGCATGAAGACCTTTTTGGGGAATTTCCAGCAATCTCTTTTGTCAAAGAGGAGGCTTGTCTATTATATTTCGATAGTTATGCTAATCTAAACAGTAATACTGGAGGAGACGGTATAGTTCTAGCATCTCCGATGGGCGAAGTCTTCTTACATTCTTTCAAGATGGACTTTTAGTACACCAACAATTCAACAGAATATGAATATTTCCTCATAGGATTGTCACTATCCAAATATGCAGGAGCTACACACCTGGAAGTAAGAGGTGACTCCAAGCTGCTGGTCAATCAGATGAATGAAGTATACTCACTCAAAGAAGTGACACTAGCCCCTTATAGATCTGAGGAGAAAAAGCTATTGAACTACTTTGCTGATACGACCATAACCCATATTGGCCGAAATAATAACAAACACGCCGATTGCCTAGCCACATTAGCCTCGAAGCTGCAATTTGAAGGATTGGAAGAGACTTTGATCGTAAGAAGACGGACTATAGCGTCAACATGGCTCATACAATCTAAAAATGATGAAACCGATGACTGGAGAACTCCAATTGTTCAAGAGCTAAATAGTTCGCTCTCCCAAGGAAAGGTCAGTCTCAAAACCCTGCAAAGATTTTTCATGCTCCATGGAGTGGTATACCACCGGAATCCAGATGGGTCTCTGTCAAGATATCTTGGAGATGAGGTAGCCAAACTATAACTTAACCGTATTCACAACGAGATCTGAGGACAAACGTTGGTAGTGACTCTTTACTGACTTCTTCAATGCCTTGGCTACTACTGGACGGATATGGAGACTCAATCTCGAGCACTCCAAGGTTCTTGCTTTAGTTGTCAGGCACCACCACATCAATTAGAGGTATTTAACAACGGTTATGCCGGGGATTGGCGATAATGGTACATCAATTATATTCTCGATGGTGTGCTACCGGCCAACAAGAAGGATGCAGCCAAGTTGAAACAGAAAGCCAAAAGATTCGTATTTCATGAGGAAATCCTATACCGCAAGAGTTTTGGAGGCAATCTGTTACGATGTTTGGAAAAATCTGAAATCCCAATTATGTTAAAGGAAATGCACAAAGGTGAACATCAAGGGAAGAAGAAGATGTTTCTCCAAATACATGAGAGATATTACTGGATAACTATGGAAGATGATGCAGCAACGTTTGTTCAGAAATATCATGAATGCCAAACTCACGGGAATCTCACCCATGTGCCTTGCACCCCACTTCACTCAGTAAGTAGTCCATGGACATTTTACAGTTGGGTACTTGATATTATTGGGAAAATCAACCCAGCATCCTCAAAAAAACATGAGTATATCATAACCACGACGGAATACTTTACCAAATGGGTTGAAGCCATTCTCTTTGAAGAACCACTGGAGCAACAATTGCAGCATTCATTAAGGAATACATCATTTGTCGGTTTGGTGTACCTAAGCACATCATCACTAATTACGGTACCCCCTTTGCAAACAAGCAAGTACAAGAGCTGCTCGAAGAATATGGAGTTAAACAAATTTTCTCTACTCCTTACTACCCTCAAGGGAATGGACAAGCCGAAAGCACTAACAAAACTCTGATTCAAATTCTCAGTCGAAAAGTGCATGATAATCCCAGGACATGGCATGAATAAATGCCAATGGAGTTATGGGCGTATCGAGCGACGCCTAGGAGCTCTACAGACGTTTCCCCTTATTTACTTATCTATGGCGCGGACGTAATCTTCTCAGCAGAGATTAAAATCCCGTCAGCTAGAATTACAGCACCAAGTGAGGTTCAATGGAATGAGGTCGAAACATCAAGTTCTAGAATTTGATACTTTGGACTCCAGGAGAGTTAAAGCGGAAGAACATGCCCAAGCATATAGAAGCATTATCTCGAGATCCTACGATAAATCTGTGAAGCCACGAGTTTTTAAGGTAGGAGAGTTGGTGTTGAAGACTGTTAAACACATTCAACAAGACATGTCTGCACCAAAGCTTTCTCCAAAATGGGAAGGTCCCTATGTAATCACCAAAGCTTATAACATTGGCTACTACAAGATTGTCAGAGATGATGAAGGTAAATTGGAATCAGTCATCAACGGAAAGTGGCTCAAGGCATACTACGCATGATCATCATTATATTCTTCGCTGCCTCACGACGCAACAATCATGCATTTTCGCTCTTCTCATATCTTAATTATCAGATTCTCCATTAGTTAAAACATGTTAATGTAAACTCCATTCGCTTAACAAAACCCAATGCAATTCATTTTTCAAAACAAGGTTCAAAACCCCAAAAAAAAAAACGGGGGGAGAGGGGGACGATCAAAACATCGTTCCGCCTACTTATTCAAAAATAATAAATATAAGTACGGCTGAGAAAAGGCCAACCAACAAGTTGTAGTTCCTTGAAAGCATCATCTTCAGCCTCTCCTGATAACTTTCAGTCCTACTCTTCAAATTTTAGATCGCATGTTCCACCTTCTCAGATTCCACATCTAGGGCCTTCTCCTATTCCAAGATAGCTTTCGCAGCAGGAACGACGTTGGCGATGATACCGGCTCGATCGACTTTGATAATATCAAAGTTCTGTCGCAACCAGCCTACGTTGAACTCCATGGATTCACAGGTAGATATCATGTCTTCCCACTTTTCAATAGTTGATTTCGCAACATCACGTATGGATGTACCTTCCATCTCTGCAATCATGGGAAGGAGACAATTCATCGTGGTAACTAAAGCAGACGAGCAGTGTTGCACCACGTTTCTAGTTGCGATATGGCCGTATCTTCTCCATACTTTTGTATACTAGGGCATGAACTCCTTCCTCACCAGAAAACTGTCGACATCCCGGTAACTGGAAGATAGGCATCTCATGTGAATGTCGAAATGCAAGCCTGTATTGGGGTACTCGTAGGAGGAGATACCTAAATCAGCGTCTTCTAAGTTAGCAGCAGGCGAGTTTAAGCTTGAAGGGAGAGGAGTAGTTAAATCATCATCATCAACCACTGTTACACATGTTCCAGAAGGATACCTCTACAAAAGGAAGAAGAAAATATTTTTTTACCTACTAGTCATGGTCAACAAATACGTATTCACTAGTGAAAGCGATACCGGTATGATCTTCTTGAATCGTATGATTTGGACAGGAGAACTGTCATGAGGCTCAGGGATTCAACCACTTTGTAAATGAAAAGGATGATTAGACAAAGAAAAAATAATTACTACTTCAAAATCAGAAGATATTTAAAATCATACCTTGGATACAAGCCGCTTGCGTTTGGCAGAAGAATCCGGTTGAGTCGAAGAAGATGATCCACTTCTGTCTGACATGATGAAAAGCTAGAGTTTCAGTGAGAGAATCTTTATCTCAACACGATAAGGGTGTTTTATCTTCCCTGTATAAATATATACAACAGAAACCCTAAAAATATGCCGAATGACTGTAACCAGATTCATCCGATAAACGAGGATTCAACACCAACCAAATCATGCTTCTTGTTGAAACCCTAATTAAGAACCGGGAAAGGACCGTTGGATGGTCAAGGAAGAATGCATTCAATGCAAATCCAGGTCCTAGTCAATATATATGGAGGATGTAAGGCAGTCATTGTCCCAAATTTAAAGCAGCGACTACTTCCCTACTATAACAATGAAAGGAGATCAACATAATAAGGAGCACCAACTTCCGAACATAGACGAACGAGCAAATAATAAAGAGGGAAGACGACCCCCTCTTTTTTTTACGCACGACGTTTTGGAATTCGAGTGGAAAAGGGGTTCTTTTTGTACCATGCATGGAGGAAAGCAGTTGATCCCGTGGGCGCCAACGCTTCATGGATGGACTAACAATGTGCCAATTCCGCTCATACCTATTTCCAAAAGTCGATTAAGTTTTCCTGGTAATCTTCCCATGTCTTGCCTTTTCAATTTGTTCTTATATGTTACCATTTAATGCTTACCCCGCAACAATGTCATTGTTATGTGCTAAGCAGCGAACTTAATGTTGATGGTGGTTTTTAGTTCAGGGTTAAAATCGTAAAACCCTATATTTAGCGTTGTAATCCTGCAAAGGAATAAAGGCCATTTAAAAGTAATGAGTGTTCAAACCTCTTTACTTATATATATATTAAGTAACTCGGTATAAATATGAAATTCACTCAGAATGGTGCCCGAAGTAGCAATCCCAAATACTCTGTGAATTCTATTTTCTGCCAGCATTATTAACTAATGCATGACTTGCCTAGTATTTTCATATGCTATGTTCCCAGCCGAACTCTCAATATTGACATGACATGACGATCAATTCCCACTATCAGCAGAGTAGCGTGAATCTCCCGAAGTGCCAGTATTGGGATCTGCAAAAAATACTCATACGGGCTACATCGCTCTCTGACAAAGAGATCAACGCGATCACACACTTTTTTAAATCAAAGTTAGCGTGATCGAACGCATATTAAAGAAAATCTAGACTGTTAATATCGATCTCAGAAATAATCACGGCCACACGATTTGGCCGAGCGATTTAACAAGCTTAGACTACTCCTAGAAGAACTAGGTAATCACCATAGTGACCACCGGCGGGCCCACTAATGCCCTAGTCGATCAAGACCTGTTTAGCTCATTCACAATCGCTTCAAACGCCGACCCAAACATGGGTGTTCGCGCTACTTGAAAATAGCTCGAACGAGATGAGACCGACAAAAAGGGTCTCAAAACATATCACGTCCATCCAACTTATCCGGCCTAGTTGGACGGCTTGGATCACATTTCGAGCGATCAAAGAGGTGCCAATGTATTCAGCGTTGGCCCAACTCCTCCCTTGGTCGATCAACCTGTCCACTGCAAAACCAGAGCGCATCAAATCGTTCGCCCAAAGTAGGGTGAACGTGCTTCTTTGAAAACCCTAAAATTGTGTTTGCGGCAACGCCCTACTGTCGCAAATCAATCACGACCATCCATCTTCACCAGCTTAGTTGAGAGGCTAAGATTTAATTTCAAGTGACCCTGAAGATGTCAACATGATCACCGTCGACTCACCTTTACACGTGACCGACCGTCCTGCTCGAACTAGCGATTGATGCCCAAAAGGGATGGATACGCGGCCCCTTAAACCCAAAAGTTGAGTCAACAACAGTTTACAACTGCCGCAAATCGATCACGACCATCCAACTTTGCCCGCCTAGTTGGATGGTATATATTTATTTTTAGAAAACCAACAAAATAACATTGTGATCACCGACCGTCCTCCCTCCACAAGGAGTGATCGACCAAGTAATGGCTCGCCTATAGGGTCCTTAAACAATCACTTAAAGAGGGTCGGTCGTGATAATTTTAAGATGCTCAATCCATTACTGAGTCGATCGAGCTAAAAAAGAGAGATGCTTCTGAAAAGGCGAGGGTACCCCAAATATACCTCAAGCTATAACTTTTCCTTCCTATAAGTCCTTTCCCCGAAAGTGATTGTCTATGGACTGAGTCGAGACAATACAACAAATCGGTTCACACTTTGTGTGATCGTCTATGGATACGAGATCGAGACAATACAACAACAAAGTGCGTTTACTTGATAGAAAGGTTCGGACTTAACCAAACTCAATAGGATTCAGGTATCAAGTAAATAGGGAATTAAAGTTTGTGCAATTTAATTTAATTATAATAAAATAATTATAATGCGGAAATATAAAATAAATGACACAACAAGATTTTGTTAACGGGGAAACCGCAAATGCAAAAAAAAACCGGACCTAGTCCAGAATTGAATACTCTCAGGATTAAGCCGCTATATAAAAATAAGACAACTTCATAAATTTGAGACCAAGCAACTAAACTTATAGTTCACTTAGTTCCGTCTGTATTCCCGCGCCTCCAACCTGTAAACAAGTCACGTACTTGGACCAATTCCTTTGGTTCGTATTCCAAACAGTAAAGGAACAACAAATATGTTTGGTATCAACTCTCTTCAACCAAGTGATATGAGTTGCGCAAAGGTTCCCATTTTTATCTTAACATAAACTCCTTTGCCAGGTTCCAAGATCTATCTTATGTTCAATCACCCAAAGGTAATCGTTAATATTAAGCCAACAACACTCTTCAACCATGTGATATGTGTTGATGCCGATCTTCCTCAATTAATCAATCCAATCTACCTCAAGGATAAACCGATTATTAATTGGATCCTTTTTTCCCAAACAAGTATTGTGCACACCAAAGATTATAAAAGCCAAGTTAGAAATCTTCAATATCTTCTCTATCTTCAAATATTCTTAGATCTTCAATAAAAACCTGCACACAACTACTTGAATCTCTTGTGATCAATCACACACAGAACGGAGTCTGTTAATATTGGATTATCACAAGATCATCTTTAGATGTAACAACTGTCTAAAGATCCATGTCAAAACCTTGAACTAGTTTGAGTGAATCTTATATCAAAAGAGAAGTATTCTCAAGCATAAAGAAACTAGGTGCAATCAAAGTTCAACCACCGTTAGTCAATCAAATCAATATGAAAACAAAAGATAAACCGCAATATCTAGTTTCCCACCAACGGATCGTGCTAGAGCTTCTTAATCCCAAAGAAGACTTTAAATTGAGCGGCTGTAAGAGATTTCACCTAATTAGATTACTCTCCTATCTGATAGGCGGCTTCACCAGTAACAAAGACAAAAGAGTAAGTCTAGGTTACGCATGATTAGTTTGCTAGAAATGAAAACTCAAATTATTTATAGAAAAGGAAGTTTGGACACCAAGGAATTTCCAAAACCGAAAATATTCTCAAGATATTTTTCATTACTACACCAAATTCGGTTTCCATAATTCCTGTGAATATACTGTCCAAAAATAATGATCGAAATCAGCTTGGAAAATCATTAATTAGCAAATGAACATTACTAATTCTTATTTTCCATATATAATTAAAAACCCTTAATTAAAAAGATTCTTAACTTATTTAAATTCGATCTTGGGATTTACTTCCTTCTTAGCCGTTAAGGAATATCTTTGAACAAAATTCACCGTGTTCAAAGAGTGACGACATCTTTCTCTTGCAAGTCTTTTCCATGCTTTCTCACTTGAAACCGATTTACCACACTTCCAAAAAAGTTTAGAATTGGTTCATCTGATTTTCAAGAACTATGTGATTGATCAAGTTCCACTCAATCACAACGCATGGGTTTACATTTTTACTAAAACAAGTTTCGGTTCTACCTCCATGTGAGTATTGTGCATAGTTACACTGGCTTACCAAAGATACGTCTGACTAGGTACTAGGATCGGTTCCCCATATATATTTGGTATCTAACTTGTATGCACTGCACATGTCCATAGGATCGGTTCCCCCTTCCCAAAAATGTGTTGCACATGTTCATAGGATCGGTTCCCCTTTCTTCCATAAACCTTGCTTCACCTCATACAAGGATTGACTCCCCTTGTGATGCACTGCACCTATTACTAGGATCGGTTCCCCTCTTCCTAGTAATAAGTTCAGACATACACAACCCGATCATACCCCAGGTGATTACTTAAGATCGGTTTCACTAATAAAAGTCATACAAATACATAAGTCAGGCCTCATGTTAATTGTTTTACTAAGAACACAAACAAGTCATGAGAGGTTATACTAATCACACATATTGGTCGTTCATAAGATATGCAATGAAGAACAGCCCCAATAACGCCTGGCGATTTCCTTTTCGGTTCACAACATATATCATGAACTTACTTCCTTAGAACACATGTAAACATTGTTCCCTAGGATGAAATCCTCACCTCATGCCCATATATAATCACAATAGCATTCATATGATTATATCGATGTCTTATATACAAAGTTTAATGGTTAAGCAAGAAACTTCATATTGTATTCCTTAATACTATGTCTATCTAGAGTGTTCATGCTTCACAGTTTTATGTTTTCAATATGCACGACTTGAAAGATACGTTAGGAAATAAAACAGTTCAAGTCAAATATCACTAACCTCAAGTGGAAGGATTATGTTGTCGTTGTAGCTCCGCACTTCTTCACTTCTTCAAGTCTTCGAAATACTTGTAATATCTCATCCTAATACTTTCTAGCTAACCTATACGAAGTTGACTCTAGTGTATTTAAATCAAGCGACTCTTAATTGAGTTTTGCTTCACTAAAATATGACAACCAAACTTGACATACCAACGCTTGGTGGGTTAACCGAGAAATGCTCTAACAGCTTCTAGTACATCGATTTCTTTCAACTGCTTATTTGAAAGCGATACTTCATATGCATCAATTATAAGAAATGCTTTATAAATATCGGTTTTACAAATAATTCGTTATTTAACCTAAAAGTATTATGTACTGATTTTAGCGGCAAGTCATGTGACTTGACCCATTCACTCGAGACATCAAACATGTCACAAACTGGGGGATACTCACTGGGTTATTGGTCTGGCGGTTTACAGCGTGCGGCGTGCAACGCGCCTATTACGAGAACGTGTCAAGGAAGAACGGACGGTTAATAACAATGAGATAGTGGGTGAAGGCATGACTAGTTTCCCCTCATAGTGGAAACGTGGTGATCACCACTCTTTACACAACTCCACTTCTTCATTGCCTAATCACCTCCACTTCCTACAATATCATGGGTGTTCGAACATGACTTGTATAAGTAGGTTTTTCAACCTATTCAAACATAACAACACAAGTGTTATCAACACAGTATCCAGAAAACATCAAGAACTGATAGCTTACATTATACAAGCCAGTTCCATATTCTGATACAAGTCATAAATAACCACACTTTCATAATTCAATGTTTTTATCTCAAACACCTTCTTCGCTTCCCTCCCTAAGATCAACCCCTTATCCTTCACTTTGTGACCGGGAACGACCATTTCTTGGTTTAGGCCAGACTCTTACAGATTGATCTCTCGAATCTAAAAGTACTCACGTGTAGTGAATTTGTTTAGGGTTTGAATTCGTTTCTCATCAACACACCAAATTTACCAAAAATAACAGAATCAGTTTTTACCCTCAAACACATACCCACAAAGTTCTAGGACAAAATATAAGCTCAGATTCCATGAAAGTGATACCTACATTTCATCTTTAGCTCATAACAATTAAATATGTCAATCTAGCTTTCAAAGGCACAATTCTAGCACTGGAACAACTAAAGACATGTGATAAAAGTGTAACTATATCTACCTTAGACATGCATAGAGAATGATTTACTGTAGGAAGTTATGACTTCCAATTACTAAGAGAATGTTTTTAGGATAAAAACTGAATTTAAAGCCAAGCTAGTTGTCCGACTTAACGAGAATTATGAATGTTTACCTTTAGAGTTGGTGATCTTTCAGTTTACTCGCGTTGTACATCGACGGCTACACCCTCCCTTGCTTTATTACAAAACTATTTACATTCATATATACACAAGAAAACATTGACTGCCTATTTACATTCATAAGTAAAGAGAAACTACTCAATGGTTTGAAACAAACGACAAATAACAACTCATTTCAGTTTCTTTTCCTCTTTTTTTTTCCTTTTTTTTTGGGCAAATTAAGAAAGTGACCAGCTTCCTGACCCCTAATTAATAAACCGGCCATTTTTTAAGCTCTTATATAATTTGGCCATACCGTTAGTTTTTGTGTTAGGGCCCACTAAATTGGTCAAATGTTATTGAAAGAGTCGAAAATGTTTGAATCATTACCTAACTACCCTTTATTTATTATCCCTAGCAAGCCTTAATACATTATGTCCGAGAGAATAAAAAGTGGTCGCTCTCGCTCAGATCGTGATGGTTGTTTTGATGCTTGACTAGATTTCAAAATACAACCCCCTCCATATTTTGTTCCCATTGCTACTACTCAGATCCATCAGATTACCAATACCACCATCCCTAACTTGTTCTTTTGTCGTAGCATGAGTTAATTTTTCTTCTAATACTTCATCTTCTCCGGGACTAATAAAACAGGTGATGGAAAAAATAAGAGGCAATCACAAAAAATTGGATTTTTTTTTCGAACTAATGTGTTCAATCATTTATTAGTGATAATTTAAGGTATGGGTTGGCAGAGATCAAGTTCAATTGCATGTATTGATATTTTTTATTTTGGATTAAAAAATTAGGGTTCTTGAAAAAACTAGACCTAAATTGTCAAATTGAGTAAAACTTTGTTCTCTTTAATAAATTGACAGAGATTTTTCATGACTGCATGTTGGTCTTCTTTCTCATTATAACTTGTTGGTGATGATTCAATCTCAGGTATTTTGAGAACTCGGGTGTTTGGTATATAGACTCACTGTAACTAAAAGAATTGAATCATTTTTATGGCCAGAATAGAAGACAACTTCGGGATCAGATTCAAAGTCGGATACGAGTAGAGTTCAAAAGCAAGAAACTAGAAAAGAAAGTGATGTTGATGTCGTTGTTTAAGATTAGAAGACATGGTTGTGATTTCAAATTTGCAGGGATTTGAATAAAGAGATTTGTGCTATAAAAGTGAAATAGAAATGATTCTTTCTCCTGATAATTGAGAAGAATGATTCACTAATATAACTCGGACTCAGTCAGCTGATTTTAGGGACTTAATTGTCTTTTTGATGGACGGTAACTGACACGTAAGGGACAACTGTTGTTACCCGTTTTCTCTCTCCAAAAAACGAGACGGAAAATGAAAAGGCGAGGGTACCCCAAATATACCTCAAGCTATAACTTTTCATTCCTATAAGTCCTTTCCCCGAAAGTGATTGTCTATGGACTGAGCCGAGACAATACAACAAATCGGTTTACACTTTGTGTGATCGTCTATGGATACGAGATCGAGACAATACAACAACACAGTGCGTTTACTTGATACAAAGGTTCAGACTTAACCAAACTCAATAGGATTCACGTATCAAGTAAATAGGAATTAACGTTTGTGCAATTTACTTTAATTATAATAAAACAATTATAATGCGAAAGTATAAAGTAAATAACACAGCAAGATTTTGTTAACGAGGAAACCGAAAATGCATGAAAACCCTGGGACCTAGTCCAGAATTGAATACTCTCAGGATTAAGCCACTATACTAAATAAGACAACTTCGTATAGTTGAGACCAAGCAACTAAACTTATAGTTCACCTAGTTCCGTCTGTATTCCCGTGCCTCCAACTTGTAAACAAGTCACGTACTTGGACCAATTCCTTTGGTTCGTATTCCAAACAGTAAAGGAACAACAAATCTGTTTGGTATCAACTCTCTTCAACCAAGTGATATGAGTTGCGCAAAGGTTCCCTTGTTTATCTTAACATAAACTCCTTTGCCAGGTTCCAAGATCTATCTTATGTTCAATCCCCCAAAGGTAATCGTTAAGATTAATCCAACAACACTCTTCAACCAAGTGATATGTGTTGATGCCGATCTTCCTCAATTAATCAATCCAATCTACCACAAGGATAAACCGATTATTAGTTGGATACTCTTTTTCCCAAACAAGTATTGTGCATACCAAAGATTGTAAAAGTCAAGTTAGAAATCTTCAATATCTTCTTTGTCTTCAAATCTTTTTAGATCTTCAATAAACACCTGCACACAACTACTTGAATCTCTTGTGATCAATCACACACACAACGGAGTCTGTTAACAATGGATTATCACAAGATCGTCTTTAGATTTAACAACAGTCTAAATATCCATGTCAAAACCTTGAACTAGTTTGAGTGAATCTTATATCAGAAGAGAAGATTATCAAGCATAAACAAACTAGGTGCAATCAAAGTTCAACCACAGTTAGTCAATCAAATCAATACGAAAACTAAAGATAAACCGCAATATCTAGTTTCCCACCAACGGGTTGCGTTAGAGCTTCTCAATCACAAAGAAGACTTTAAATTGAGCGGCCGTAAGAGATTTCACCTAATTAGATTACTCTCCTCTCCGATAGGCGGATTCACCAGTAACAAAGAAAAAATAGTAAGTCTAGGTTACACAGGATCAGTTTGCTAGAAATGCAAACTCAAAGTATTTATAGACAAGGAAGTTTGGACACCAAGGAATTTACAAAACCGAAAATATTCTCAAGGTATTTTTCATTACTACACCAAATTCGGTTTCCATAATTCCTGTGAATGCACTGTCCAAAAATATGATCGAAATCTCCTTGGAAAATCTTTAATTAGCAAATGCACATTACTAATTCTTATTTTCCATATATAATTAAAAACCCTTAATTAAAAAGATTCTTAACTTATTTAAATTCGATCTTGGGATTTACTTCCTTCTTAGCCGTTAAGGAATATCTTTGAACAAAATAGAATAAGCATTAATGCACCGTGTTCAAAGAGTGATGACATCTTTCTCTTGCAAGTCTTTTCTATGCTTGCTCACTTGAAACCGATTTACCACACTTCCAAACAAGTTTAGAATTGGTTCATCTGACTTTCAAGAACTTTGTGATTGATCAAGTTCCACTCAATCACAACTCATGGGTTTACGGTTCTACCAAAATAAGTTTCAGTTCTACCTCCATGTGAGTATTGTGCATAGTTACACTAGCTTACCAAAGATACGGCTGACAAGGTACTAGGACCGGTTCCCCACATATATTTGGTATCAAACTTGTATGCAGTGCACATGTCCATAGGATCGGTTCCCCCTTCCCAAAAATGTATTGCACATGTTCATAGGATCGGTTCCCCTTTCTTCCATAAACCTTGTTGCACCTCATACAAGAACCGGTTCCCCTTGTGATGCACTGCACCTCTTACTAGGATCGTTTCCCCTTTTCCCAGTAATAAGTTCAGACATACACAACCCGATCATACCCCATATGATTACTTAAGATCGGTTTCACTAATAAAAGTCATACCAATACATAAGTCATGCCTCATGTGAATAGTTTTAGCACGAACACAAACAAGTCATGAGCGGTTATACTAATCACACATATTGGTCGTTCATAAGATATGCAATGAAGAACAACCCCAATAACACCTGGCGATTTCCTTTTCGGTTCACAACACATATCATGAACTTACTTCCTTATAACATATGTAAAAATTGTTCCCTAGGATGAAATCCTCACCTCATACCCATACATAATCACAATATCATTCATCCGATTATGTCGATGTCTTATATACAAAGTTTAATGGTTAAGCAAGAAACTTCATATTGTATTCCTTAATACTATGTCTATCTAGAGTGTTCATGCTTCGCAGTATTATGTTTTCAATATGTACGACTTGAAAGATATGTTAGCGAATGAAACAGTTCAATTCAAATATCACTAACCTCAAGTGAAAGGATTATGTTGTCATTGTAGCTCCACACTTCTTCACTTCTACAAGTCTTCGCAATACTTGTAATGTCTCACCCTAATACTTTTAAGCTAACCTATACGAAGTTGACTCTAGTATATTTAAATCAAGCGACTCTTAAATGAGTTTTGCTTCACTAAAATATGACAACCAAACTTGACATACCAACGCTTGGTGGGTTCAACCGAGCAATGCTCTAACAATCTCCCCCTTTGTCAATTTTAGTGACAAAACTCTTACAATCATATGGATAAACAAATTACAAGAATTTATTACACATACGCTTGATTCCCAAATCCACAACACATAACCTGCATTCATTCAATCCTCAAAAATGCAGCAGTTGCACTATAATAACAAAGCTTATACTCCCCCTAAAGGTGATCTAGGTATATTTTCAATCAGCACATCTTTGTTATCCCATTCATATGATATGTTACTCCCCGTTAGTCTATCAACCATAAATTGATACCAGCATCACTTGTTTACTCCATATATTTCTCCCCATTTTTGTCACAAAAATGACAAAGAAGTGAACAAATAAAGGACAACACGAAAAGGATCTTACAAATCTCAAAATAGACTTACAACCTGTTGAGTCAAGCACAAGGGTTCTACACACCATTTTTGATAACCAATATCAAAACCGAAACTACAAGTAATTACGTTTTGATATGTTATCATGGAAATAATTGCCCGAAGCAATTTTCCCAACTAGTTTAGCAAACCAAAAATCAACTAATCAACTTAGTCCCTTTGCTAAACCGATTGTATAAATACAACCGCTTCATTCGATAAGACCAAAACAAAGATAAACTCCATTTTTCTCATCAGGTTATAATTATCCATATAACTTAGACCTTTAGATTTCAAACAAGCCAAATACTAGGTTAGTTAACTAGTATTTCCTTGTTTAGGCTTTCGGCTAGAATTGAATAACCGAAACCTCCACTTTGATAAGTCTAACTAAAATCAGAGTTAACTTAGCTTAGATTATCCGGAATCGAATTGGACTAAACAACTCGTCCCGTCAACATATTCACTCGTTAAGCCATAAATAATTCATACAAACCAATAAATCAACCTGCATAATTATTCACCTCAACCGGATACAATATGAAAAAGCGGGGGGTCAACAACCACACCCAATATTTCGATTAGAAATCTGTATGGACAACTCCGAGTTGTTTTCTAGAGAATCAACTAGATAGTTAGACTCAATCAATAGAAAATACTCAAGGAGTTATCATCCCAATCTTTCAATTTGATTTACTCAAGCAAATGCAATTCACGAGTCTTAATCAAAGAGAGATAACTTGGATGGTACCAAAGACCAATATCCAAGTGTCAATCAATTTAAATCAACAACCAATAAGGTCATATATTCTAATTGATTGTATAACGCACAACCTATATTATTTCAATTATATAACGAAATATAATGCGGAAAATAAATAACACAGACACAAAAATTTTGTTAACGAGGAAACCGCAAATGCATAAAAACCCCGGGACCTAGTCCAGATTAAACATACACTGTATTAATCCGCCATAGACACTAGCCTACTCCAAATTAACTTCGGTCTGGACTGTAGTTGAACCCCAATCAATCTCACACTGATCTAAGGTACGGTTATGCTCATACACCTCTTATCCCAGCAGGATACTGCGCATTTGATTCCCTTAAATGATCTCACCCACAACCAAGAGTTGTTACGACCCAAAGTCGAATACTTAAATAAACAAATCTGTCTCACATAGAAAAATCTGCAAGATAGATAAATTCGTCTCCCACGAATAAACCTATGAGTTTTGTTCCGTATTTTGATAAATCAAGGTGAACAGGAACGAATCAATAAAACCAGACTTATATTCCCGAAGAACATCTCAGTTTTATCAATCACCTCACAATAAACTTAATCGACGCATCGAAGAAGATTATTGAGGAATCACAAACGATGAGACGAAGATGTTTGTGATTACTTTTATATCTTACTTATCGGAGATAGAAATCTCAAGCCAATTATTACAATTGTACTCGTATGATAGAAACAACAAGATCAGATGACACAACTACAAGAAAAGTAGTATCGGTCTGGCTTCACAATCCCAATGAAGTCTTTAAGTCGTTAACCTGGTTTTAGAAGAAGAAAACCAAAGGTTAAAGGAGAATCGACTCTAGCTTAGCAAACTAGTATCACACAGAATGTGCGTGGATTAGGTTTCCCAGTTGCTAGAGTTCTCCCTTATATAGTTTTCCAAATCATGGTTTGCAATCAATGTTAGCTTAGTAACAAAGCATTCAATATTCATGGTTAGATGAAAACCTGATTAGATACGAGCTAATATTTCTCAACCGTTAGATCGAAAACTTAGCTTGTCATACACACATGTACTTGACGATTTTGGGTTTGTGTAACCGTACCCAAACGTGTACAATAGTTTATTCAACCAAATGGTTAGTCAAATGATAACTTTCATATCAACCATATTCTTCTTCACCATAACTAGTCCAAATGACTCAAATGAACTAGTTAGAGAGTTGTTCAATTGCTATGAAATCTCATGTATTACACAAGACACAATTGAAGCAAAAACGATGTGATTCACTCGAATCAATTCATGAACTATAAAACCATAGTTTGAAAAACCATTCCTTAGTTAATAAGATAAGTTCACGAATATCGTTTTTAGACATAACCACTCAAGTTCGCGGAATAGGTTCGCAGACTCAAGTTAACCGGTTGGAGTTCACAAACTCCGGCATAAATTCTTAGGTTCGAGAACTTTTGACAGTTCGCGGACTGAAACTGAGCTACAACTCCAGCAGAAATTCTCAGGTTCAAGAACTACGTACGTTCGCGGACTGAGTTGGCTGCTCAAGTTCGGGTTTCACTTGATCAACAAAGTTCGCAAACTTCGGTTCAAGTGCTATGGAATTATACATGTATGTGTTACCACAACAATGTTTATATCCCCCAGTAGTTATATTGTCTAAACTCTCATTTCAATCATTGAAACATTCTTAGAGGGCGTTAAATAGTTTTTATTCACAAGCTATTTTTCGTCAGAGCGATTTCCAAAGTGATTGAAACATAACATGACTTTCGTCACTAGGTAAAGATAAACTTGGCTAAAGCAAGAGCTTTACCAACACTTAATTCGAGAAATAGATAAGTGAGATATACTCAGCTCGAAATATCACATGTGTATATTCTTAGTCTATATAGTAATACGAGTTTTGTATCAAGATAGGAGATAGAGTAGATAGACTTTTGAGTGATAGATAAGTTCAAGTCTCCACATACCTTTTAGTCAATAAAGATCCACAGGTTCCTTGAATAGTCCTTCGTCTTGTATGATGATTAACATGGAGTTCTTGAGCTCAACTACACTTTCTATCCTAGTCCGAGACCTTAGCTATAATAGACTAGAAATCAAGACTTTATAGTTTTCATCACTAACATTGACAAACATGCTTGAGATATCAACGCATGCGAGTTCGACCGAGCAATTCTCTAACAATCTCCCCCTTTGTCAATTTTAGTGGCAAAACTATTAATACATATGGAATACAAAAAATATATAAATAAACTTTGTAGCTCCTATTCCACATGTCTAATCTTCAACAATACTCGAAATCTTCATCACTTCCAAGTAGTTCAATGATCCCAAAGGTTGTAAGTTTAGCATCATCGTTGTTGAAAATCCGTAGCTATAACAATGAGAAAAGCATCGGTTCTCAATCATTGTTATACAGTGTCATAGTATTATTACACAGCGTCAAAGTCCAATTACATCACAACTTCAACAACAATACTATGGTGATACTTCACTCCCCCTTATTCAATACTCCATCTTACATGGAAACCAATCCCCCTTACATAATGATCCGAAAACCATATGTATTTTTAGTGTGAACTACATATTAATTCTCCCCCTTTTTGTCAATAAAATTGGCAAAGGTACAAGAACGAGATCCTAATGAAATTTCCCTAAGAGACATTTCATGACCAAAGGTAAATATATATCATCTTATGTATTTAGATGCAATCATAAAGCCGAAGATAAATGCATTCATCAAGGAGTTTGTAAAGACGCAAGATAACCCCTCTAATATTCCACAACCGCACTCCCCACAAATATTTGGCAATTAAGAACAAGTTCAAAAGAACTCTCCCCCATAATATGTCATTCCCAAAGGAACAACAAGAGCGACCTTAATTTCAAAAAAAAAAGAAGGATTTCTTTAGACTCAACAAATTACATACAAGTATGAATTTGGAATCCAACAATAAATATTTAATCAAATTAACCAAAGCGAACCAAGATTACTTTGACTAAATATGATCAACACAAGAAAACTTATGGAGACTTAATAAATCAATTAGATTAATCACAAGAAAACTCGCAAATAATCTAATTGCCATACTCAACCAAACTAATTACAAGAGTAATCAATTTAATTGGCCACACTTGACATAAGAAAATTCTATGGAGCAATGAATAAGTTAATCATGAATAACCAACCCAGTCAAAGAAATGCTCAAACATAAGAAAACTTATGGAGTGCTAACTAAACAATCACACAAGATGATTGATTTAGTTCACAATACTCGACGTAAAGTATCTTACGGAACACAACTAAGCTAATCACAAAAATAATCAACTTTGGTTATTTAATGCTCAACATAAGTCACAATACGGAGTCTCACAGTAATACACACAAGATGAATCAGGGAAGCTCAATTACTGCGGAATTCACAAGGATTCATTCTATGTTTCCATCACCATTTGCACAATGACACACAATAGACATAATCCTTGAATCACAAAAGATTTTAACCTATCTTACATCAATAATTTATAATATAGGCTTAACTTTTGTGTTTATCAAAAGTCTATTCATCCTTTTATCAATATTTGCATAACAATTCACGAACGACTTTACTTTTGACAAAAATATGGGACAATCAAGTTCACGGACGTAAACACACATATCCCATCAAAATATTGCAATATATAAAATCAAGAGATTAATACTGCAACCATCATCTTCCGAACAAGTTAAGAATTTAAACCAATAAATCTAAAAACAAGAAGATGAATACGTTGGACATAGAAATCACAATAATTGTTATTCCAAACTCTAGTAATCCTTCTAAAAAATAAGAATAAATTTTCATAAGAAGTTTCCTAGGCACCAAGACAAACTCGTAATGCACATATAAGATGATTTGTCCTTAGAGGGTGGAATTAATATTTTTCGCCCGAATTTATACCAATAATAGCTACCAAAGGTATATAAAAAGATTTTCCAACAACATTCTTGTAAAAGCTACAACTTACATTAGAAGAGTAGTACTCCAAGAATCCAAGTGCCCAAGTTCAAAAGAAAGTGGAACAAGTGCAATGAAACGGAGCAAAATACTCAAAAACAAGAGACATGACAAATACCAATCTTAACTCATCCAAATAAAACAAGAGACATGACAAATACCAATCTTAAATCATCCAAATTCAAGGTTTATCATCTCCATTTTTAAGATAATTTAAATAGGAAGAGAGTGTAAAAAGAATGAGTTCATTCCGAGTTCGGACGAAGAAGTTACGGCCAAAACAAGTTGACCGAATGTCGACGTCTACAGGCAAGTCCGCAAACTTACGGGTTTGCACAGGAATTTTCAAATCCGCGAACTTAAACTCCTGGATTTTGGTTTTAAAAGATGTTATGCATACTTGATATGTATATCCTGAAGTCCGAACACCCCGAACCACTATTTTCAAACCTAAACATTTAAGAACCTTAAACACAGATCAAGTTAGGTAGAAATGAATGATAAGCAAGGTACATAGATCATTAAAACTAATCTACGCAAATAAAAACACAAATATTGCTCAAGTTTATAGACATACCTTTTTAGAAGAATCCAATCGACTTATCGAACATAATCTGTGTGCCCTAATTCTCGTGCTTTCCTCACCGTATTCATAGCAGGGCATTCCTTGGTGAGGATGCACTTACAACACATTCAGGCTGTGTTGAAGTGAAAAATATCTTGCTCACTACAAGTGACTTTTGGATTATCATGAAAGAGATCACTTTTAGAACCCTTCACATCCAAATCCATCTTTCCAAAGAACTTTTTAAGTTCCAACATCATGGATACTTCGTTTTCCATAGTCATAGAATTTTCTGGGAGATCATTCCTTTTCATACTCAAAACATCATTGACTTTCTTTGGTATCCACTTCTGAGTGCGTTTAGGAGCAACCGCAACTTTTTTCCCATTACTCTCTTCTAGATTTCTCAAGAGAGAATTGGATTGACTATTCTTTTGAAAGTTAGTCTTTCTCCAATTGGGAGCATCGGATCTTGTCTTCGTCTTTACGAAGTTATCCTCTTGATAACCATTATAATTATGAAAAGACTTCGTATGACGTTTATAGGAAAATCTAGGTTGATCACAACACTGATTCCTTTGCTTAAAGGTTGGACAGTTACAACCTGTAATGTTAAGGGTATTAGTCTTAACATATGATCTTGGTTTCACAACTTCTTGTGATGCCCAAACAAGAACATCATGAAGTTTCTCATTCCTTATACGGAAACGACATCTCTTTTCCAGGTGACCTTTATTTCCGCAATAGTGGCAAACATAAGGAATGTTCTTACCTCGATCCATGTGTGCTAACTTTGGAGGTTGATATACTTTTATCTTTCGAACCTTAATTGCCGGTGAAGGTATTTCACTTTTGCCATCAGTGGAAACCTTTTGTTGAGAAGCATCACTAGCCTTCACAAATTTTACCTCTTTGCTAGTACTTGGAGCATCTATTCCCTTATAGCCCAAACCTCGTGTATCACGATGATTTTTACTTGCTCCTAGCATAGTGGTTAATTTGCTTGAACTAGAATTGAACTTATTCAAATCATCTTCCAACATCTTGATTTTATCAAGAGCAGCAGTTAAATCATCCTCAAGGTGTTTTTCTCGAGCGAGGTAAGCGCTTTCTCTGTCATCAAAACTTGTTTGCTAGGAGTTAATCCTTGCTTTAGATTCTACAAGTTTTTCTTCCAACAAAAAATTCTTTTGATAAAGATTATCACATTCAAGTGACTTTTCGATTCGTTAGAACGATTCGAAACATAAACACATGCGTAACATCTTCTCAATTTCTTGTTTTCTCGACAGAGAGGAGTCAGAAGAGGTGTGACATGAGAAGTTGTCATCTTCTTCTTTTCCAATGAATTCAAAACCTTAACATACTATGAGACTTCCTCATTAACATCTCTATCAATTACTGAATCACCTTCATCAGAAATTTCATCCAATTGTTCTTCTAGGCGTATTTCCCAGAATTCAACAGATTCTACATTAAGAGAATGTTTATATACTGATCTAGATGTGATAGTTATCTCAGGTGAATCCAATCTTTGAAAATCATCTGCTGATTTATGAACTGGTACGTTATTAGAGATAGACTCGTCCATAAAGTCAGATCTCTACTAACACAGACTTGTAAGGTCTTGAACGTGTTTGCCTGCTCTGATACCAATTGAAAAAGTAGGGGTCAACAACCACACCCAATATTTTGATTAGCAATCTGTATGGACAACTCCGAGTTGTTTTTCTAGAGAATCAACTAGACAGTTAGAATCAATCAATAGAAAATACTCAATGAGTTATTATCTCAATCTCTCAATTTGATTTACTCAAGCAAATACAATTCGCGAGTCTAAATCAAAGAGAGAGAACTTGGATGGTACCAAAGACCAATATCCAAGTGTCTATCAATTTAAATCAACAACCAATAAGGTCGGATATTCAAATTGATTAAACAACGCACAACCTGTATTATTTCATTTATATAACGAAATATAATGTGAAAAAGAAATAACACAGATACCAGAATTTTGTTAATGAGGAAAACGCAAATGCAGAAAAACCCCAGAACCTAGTCCAGATTAAACATACATTGTATTAAGTTGCTACAGACACTAGCCTACTCCAAATTAACTTCGGTCTGGACTGTAGTTGAACCCCAATCAATCTCGCACTGATCCAAGGTACAGTTATGCTCCTACGCCTATGATCCCAGTAGGATACTACGCACTTGATTCCCTTAGATGATCTCACCCACAACCAAGAGTTGCTACGACCCAAAGTCAAAGACTTTAATAAACAAATCTGTCTCACAAAGAAAAGTATACAAGATAGATAAATTCATCTCCCACGAATAAACCTATGAGTTTTGTTGCATCTTTTGATAAATCAAGGTGAACATGAACCAATAAATAAAACCAGACTTATATTTCCGAAGAACATCTCAGTTTTATCAATCACCTCACAATAAACTTAATCGACGCAGCGAAGAAGATTACTGAGGAATCACAAACGATGAGACGAAGATGTTTGTGATTACTTTTATATCTTGCCTATCGGAGATAGAAATCTCAAGCTAATTATTACAATTGTACTCATACGATAGAAATAACAAGATCATATCACACAACTAGAAGAAAAATAGTATCAGTCTGGCTTCACAATCCTAATGAAGTCTTTAAGTCGTTAACCTGGTTTTAGAAGAAGAAAACCAAAGGTTAAAGGAGAATCGACTCTAGCTTAGCAAATTAGTATTACACAGAATGTGTGGGGATTAGGTTTCCTAGTTGCTAGATTTCTCCCTTATATAGTCTTTCAAATCAGGGTTTGCAATCAATGTTAGCTTAGTAACAAAGCATTCAATATTCACCGTTAGATGAAAACCTGATTAGATATAAGCTAATATTTCTCAACCGTTAGATCGAAAACTTATCTTGTCATATGCACATGTACTTGACGATTTTGGGTTTGTGTAACAGTACCCAAACGTGTACAATAGTTGGTTCAATATTAGTCAACCAAATGGTTAGCCAAATGATGACTTTCATATCAACCATATTCTTCTTCACCATAACTAGTCCAAATGACTCAAATGAACTAGTTAGAGAGTTGTTCAATGGCCATGAGATCTCATGTACTAAACAAGACACAATTGAAGCAAAAACGATGTGATTCACTCGAATCAATTCATGAACTATAAATCCACGGTTTGCAAAAGCATTCCTTAGTTAATAAGATAAATTCACGAACATCGTTTTTAGACATAACCACTCAAGTTCACGGAATGGGTTCTCGGACTCAAGTTAACCGGTTGGAGTTCACAGACTCCAGCAGAAATTCTCGGGTTCGAGAACTTCCGACAGTTTGCGGACTGAAACCGAGCTACAACTCCAGCAAAAATTCTCGGGTTCGATAACTACGCACGTTCGCGGATTGAGTTCGCGTACTGAGTTGGCTGCTCAAGTTCCGTTTTTACTTGATCAACAAAGTTCGTAAACTTCGGTTTAAGTGCTAAGGACTTATACATATATATGTTACCACAATAATGTTTATATCCCCCAGTGGTTATATTGTCTAAACTCTCATTTTAATCATTGAAACATTCTCAGAGGGCGTTATATGGTTTTTATTCACAAACTATTTTTCATCAGAGCAATTTCCAAAGTGATTGAAGCATAACATGACTTTCGTCACTATATAGTAATACGACTTTTGTCTCAAGATAGGAGATAGAATAGATAGACTTTTGAGTGATAGATAAGTTCAAGTCTCCACATACCTTTTAGTCGATGAAGATCCACTGGTTGCTTGAGTAGTCCTTCGTCTTGTATGATGATTGCCATGGAGTTCTTGAGCTCAACTACACTTTCTATCCTAGTCCGAGACCTTAGCTATAGTAGACTAGAAATCAAGACTTTATAGTTTTGATCGCTAACATTGAAAAACATGATTGAGATAGCAACGCATGCGAGTTCGACCGAGCAATGCTCTAACACAATAGAAACAACATATATAAACCAAAGTTTCACTATTGCACCGAAATTTTGTAAGCTTAAACAATTGATACTACACAATAAAGCAAAAATAAAAATTGTTTTACTTAAAGCAATTGAATTAACATAGACATTAAAGCACCGCAATTGCACCAAATTTTGTAAGCCTAAACTAATGATATCACACAACAAAGTAAGATAACATAAGTTTTACTTAACCGGAAACAATTGAATCACATACACATCCATACATACATAATGGAATAAACACATCAATTGTACCAATAATTTCTTTTAAGCAAAAGTAATATATATATCAAATAAAAATAGGCTTTTCTTAAAATAGGAAAACAATTAACTAACAAGATTGTTACCTCAATTTTGCATCCAACTTCTCCAAATATGATTCCATCGCTTTCTTCTTCCAGAAGAATTGATATCGAAATACCATTATGTTTTCATCCTCATGCCAAAAACAAAATAATAACAACAACAAACCTTTACCAGAGAAAGGTTGAAAATCGGTTTTAACAATTGCAAGCAAAAGTTGAAAACCGTCGAAATACATATGCTTTAATGCTAAACCAAAACCGATTCAACATATTGTGACTTTTTCACATATTGTTTCTACAGGAAGCCCTCATGATCCTTTGATGAAGCCTACCAACTTGGGCTAGAACTTAATCCTACTAAATCAAAAAGTCACCCAAACAATAAGGGTTCACAACATATTATGAGATCGAATATCAAGGTAATAAAACCGAAATCAAACATCTCATACACATACATAGCAAATAAATAAACATTAAAGTACCGGCTATGTAAATCAAAAACTATCACAAGAAAAATTATAAATCAAATAACTTTATTCATCAATAAACTTATACAATCAATGAAAGCAATCAAAAATTGATGTCTATTTTTCTAGATTAAGTATTACATCATATAACTTAATCTCTAGTGGTGCTCTTGTTGTTCACCGATGTTTCTTCAGTGTTCAAACTGTTAAAGCATGTCTCAAGAGACTTGTCTGCAACCATTTCTTGTTTCTCAAGATCTTCAACAATAATTTTGAGTTCAGAGAGAACTCCTCTTGTTCCTTCAAGTTGTAGTTTCAAACCTCCAAATTCACTTTTCATCTCTTGAATTTTATCTTTTATTTCATCCCGATTTTGAACCAAGATGCAAAGATTTTCTATGAGTTCTTCAAACTCATTCATAACATTGTTCATACCATCTGTTGAAAAACACTTGGTAAACTCTGAATCATTGACAGCAAAAAGAAATGATTCTTCTTGAACCCTAGCAGAGGTAGAATCAGGTTCGATTCTTGAGATAATCTTCCTGAATTTTTAAAGTGGGACAAACCCTTGATAGTTTCTTACTATTCGAGCTTCCCTTCTATCATTCCTTATAGCACTGCGAGTTATAGGAGACATCCTTCAAGGAGTGATAATAAACCTAAGAGAACAATAGTTTTTCGAAAATATAAATCATGTTTTCGAAACTTCTCATTTTATTCAAGGGGAGACCTAAAAGGTATTCCTTAAATATCTTTTATTACTGTAAATGGGAACTACCATTAACATGTTCCCTTATTCTTTATGTGATTTTCTCATCCATCTTAGAGCACGAATTGGGATGAGAGTGCACAACTCTGATACAATTAAGTTGTGTCAGAATAAGCTTTTTCAAGCTTATATTGACTATCAGAAACATAGTTCATGTTTCTTTTAGGGAATTTCTGCCCAATATATTTTCTCCCAAGACGATGATCTTTTCTAACTCTGGAGATATGATTATGTGGAGAAATTGTACCGATGTGAGAATTCTCAGAGACTGATAGATCTCTCTTAATTCTTTCAATGAGATTTTCATAATATTTTCTCATTCTAAGGACTTCCTTGTGATTCACATCAGTGCGATTATTTGAAACAATTATTGGGTATCCCTCATTGTTTCTCTTGGCAGAGATTCTCTCTTTCCCTTCCTTCTGGAATCGTTCTTCATTAAAACAAGAATTCTTTTGATATGGATGAGGAGGAATCTTCTTCCAGAAGCTATTGTCAACTCTTTCCTCTGATTTTGAGTTGATCTTATAGGGTTGTGGTATAATCTGTATTTCTACTGAGGAATGATCTTTCAGTTTTTTAAGACAAGAAACTTCCTTCAAAATTGTTACCACAGTATGTTGAAGAAGTATAAGTTTCATATCAAGTGACTGAAAAGTGTATTCCTTAAGATCATTATCATGGAATCAGTTCAATGTTTCCTTTGGACAAGATTTCATTTGATAATCAGTAGATATAGAAGCTTGTTTCTCATTCTCTTCTGACTTGATGCAGTTCGGTAAACTACCATCATCTTGATCTGTTTTAGACGTGACTAATACAACAACATCATTTGTCAGAGTCATTGGACCTATCTCTTTATCAAGAGAATTAACAAGAGCTTCTAATTTGACAGTGAGATTCATATTATCTTCAGCCAGACTATCCAGCTGACTGTCTTTATTTCTGATCTCCTGTTTAAGAAGATTTGACTCTGTCTTTAAAATCAACAATTTAGAAGACAGAGATTTTATAGGCTTTAAGAGTTTTATTAACTCTTTATCAGCATCTTCTTTTTCATCATAAAAAGACACAAATGTTTTCGCAACTCCTGGATCATGAGTCAACGAAGTAGTAATATCTTCAACCTTTGATAGTCATATTCTTGCTTAACGTTAACTGAATCAGACATGGATTCAATTCTTATAGGATGGATCGCATCAAACACAGATTGTTAGATCTTTTTGTGTTTTCAAGATCTGATACCAATTAAAAAGGCGAGGGTACCAAAAATATACCTCAAGCCATAAATTTTCCTTCCTATAAGTCCTTTACCCGAAAGTTATTATATATGGACTGAGTCGAGACAATACAACAAATCGGTTCACACTTTGTGTGATCGTCAATGGATACGAGATCGAGACAATACAACAAAAGTGTATTTACTTGATACAAAGGTTCATACTTAACCAAACTCAATAGGATTCATGTATCAAGTAAATATAAATTAACGTTTAAGCAATTTACTTTAATTATAATAAAATAATTATAATACGGAAATATAAAGTAAATGACACAGCAAGTTTTGTTAACGAGGAAACCGCAAATGCAGAAAAACCCCGGGACCTAGTCCAAAATTGAATACTCTCAGGATTAAGCGGCTATACAAAATAAGAAAACTTCCTATAGTTGAGACCAAGCAACTAAACCTATAGTTCACCTAGTTTCGTCTGTATTCCCACGCCTCCAATCTGTAAACAAGTCACGTACTTGGACCATTTCCTTTGGTTCGTATTCCAAACAGTAAAGGAACAACAAACTGTTTGGTATCAACTCTCTTCAACCAAGTGATATGAGTTGCGCAAAGGTTCCCTTGTTTATCTTAACATAAACTCCTTTGCCAGGTTCCAAGATCCATCTTATGTTCAATCACCCAAAGGTAATCGTTAAGATTAAGCCAACAATACTCTTCAACCAAGAGATATGTGTTGATGCCGATCTTCCTCAATTAATCAATCCAATCTACCACAAGGATAAACTGATTATTAATTGGATCCTCTTTTTCCCAAACAAGTATTGTGCACACCAAAGATTGTAAAATCCAAGTTAGAAATCTTCAATATCTTCTCTGTCTTCAAATCTTCTTAGATCTTCAATAAAAACCTACACACAACTACTTGAATCTCTTGTGATCAATCACACACAGAATGGAGTCTGTTAACGATGGATTATCACAAAATCGTCTTTAGATCTAACAAAAATCTAAAGATCCCTGTTGAAACCTTGAACTAGTTTAAGTGAATCTTATATCAGAAGACAAGATTCTCAAGCATAAACAAACTAGGTGCAATCAAAGTTCAACCACCGTTAGTCAATCAAATCAATACGAAAACTAAAGATAAACCGCAATATCTAGTTTCCCACCAACGGGTCGCTGGTAGGTTGGGAAACCCACAATAAAAATACTGCAAGTGCACAATGTCTAAGTAGTAGTACGATGGAAAGTACAGGTCGTTCCCACGAGGAGTGTGAAATAATACTACTAACTAATATCAAAAGTAACCAATCGACAAGATGATGTTTTAGCAATTTTTTAGAAATTTGGAACAAATTGAAATAATAATAATTCTAATGATAAACAAATGAGAATGGGGTTATTAGGGTTTTCGGTTTCCACCAATTAATTATGCAAACTCTACTAATCTTTAAAAATATATTTCATGCATTTTTAAATATTGTTTGTCCGCTGTAATTTCCTTCGCTTCTGATGTAGTGATCCTAAAGCATTACCTACCTATCCTTGCATACCACGTCTAGGGATTTAACCGAAGCACGAAATATCAATTCAAAAGCATAAATAATCAAGAAAATCACATAAACAATTAGATACAAGCATTTATGAAGATAAATTACTAGTCATTCAAATCATTATTAAACATATAAATGTAGAGTTCACATAATCAAATTGGTTTCTACCTAAACCCTAACATGATTAGCTAGATCAAAAAAGAAAATGAAATCAGAAGTCTCAAACCCTAGATCCAGTTCACGACTTTGTGCCGCGCTTCTCTTCTCCCCAAAACTTTTCTGTTCTTTTCCTCCCGGTTGCGGCTTCAGTAGCCGGCCTCCCCCTACTTCTGTTTCTTCTTGTTCTAATTTATTCTCATCCGTTGCGAAGAAATTCAGTGAAAACCTAGCAGAGTTGCCAGGCCAGGTCCAATACGATACTCAGCCCACCAACATTTCTCTTGCAGCCGTAATTCGGTTCGACCCCCAAAATATCACCAGCGCCTTTCTTGTTCTCTGACCACTGAGCAATCATGATCTGTATCTCCGACTTGTCCACGATAACAACTTCTTTCTCTATCTCAGCCACAACATCTAACCATCTTCTGTCCATATAACCACCTTTACCAAAACATCCTAAGATTAATGAAGTAGCATAGCCTCTCGATCTGACTGATAGATCTCTCCTTTCCAGATGCACACGTCAGTACTTGCCATTTATTCTCAGGCCTTAAATCACCTTCATCCATCTCCAAAATCGGTTGCCGTTCAATTGCTATGGAACATCCGGTTATCTTCACAGTACCAATAGTACTCATTTTGCACCATTAACACCACCACAAAGAACTTTTATTGATGCTGCAAAATGGCTCAGCTAAACTTCAGTTATTCCTGGCGTCTCCAGAACTTGAGTCCTAGCGCAATTCAATCACTATTCGATTAACATCACCGGTACCTTTCTTATCAACACCTTCCAACAGCCATCACTTCCACTCCTTTGCTTCATTGACGATAGTCACCATTCTCACGATTACTGGAACTAAGTAGCAGCTCCTGCAGCGTGTAACCAAAACACCACCATCCTGAACCTCCCTAGTCTACGACCATGACAACAACATATTTTCCTTCTTCTCTGCACCATTTCCGTTGCTATCGTGGATATTTGAACACAACCTCCATTTGAATTCAAACAAAACCATTGAATCCATTACTTCCAGCTTTGGTTACAACACCTCTCTCCCTATGCTCCATGCAACAATCAAAATTCTGAGCACTGACACCATTTCAATGCCAATATCGATCAGAACCCATTACAACCATTCATTACTTCAACAAAATATCAGTTGCCTCAATAAATCTCCAGAACTCCGTCTTTGTTGTTGTCGAGCTCAAAACCATTTCAAACTCGCACCATCTTCATTTATGTCCGAGCTCTCTATCATTCACCGGTGATTAAAACTTCTCTGAACATCTTGCTATTATTGCAAAGAACGTTGCAGTCCCGACCATTTATCAACCACCACTACATGTAAGAACAGCTAATTCAATCCATTTTCATTTCTATCTCAACACCTAAACAACTTTCTGTCCAACTGAGCCTCTATAGTTTATATTTTATGAACCTACTCTATTTTTGGTCGAAGATTTGGAATGGGAAGAAGAAATGGATTTTAGTGTACAATTGAGTAGTATGCACTCACATGGCCAGGTGTCACTCAAATGTCCTAAAGAGTATAAGCTCTCAGGTACACATCATGTACTCTATATTCTCATGGTTGCCAATCCCATGTATTCAGTTTCGGTGGACAAAAAAACTAATTTGTTTCCACTTTGATGTGCCGGTCGTGATGCGATTCCATGCTGCTGAAATATGGAAGATACCAGGCCAGCGTTATGCTGCTGATATATAGAAATACCAGTCCATCATAATTAGTGTTGTTGATATATAGAAATACCAGGCCAACATAATAAGTGTTGCTGATATATGGAAGTACCATGCCAGCATAATAAGTGCTGCAGATATATATAAACACCAGGCCAGCATATTTGATCATTGTGGTTGCTGATATATGGAAATACCCGGCCAACCTCATTTTTCCATTTTCGTCGCAAACACCATTTTGTTGTTTATTCGCCGGAAGATCGAATTCACTTGTATTTTCTACAAAAGCACTAAATAAGTATTGTTAACCAAAATGTTGAGTCCAAGCTAATATAAATATGAGTATAAAATGTAGCATTTACATGCTTATCAACACCCCCACACTTATATTTTGCTATTCCTCGAGCAAAACAGAGATATTATGCAAAAGATTTTTTATTTTTATTTTATTTTTTTACGAAAAATCCTAACAAAAGCTTAAGAAAAGTCCTAACAAAAGCGCCACTCCCCACACTTAAACAGTACATTGTCCTCAATGTAATAGAGTCATCCAACGTAGAAATTAAGGTGGGAAATTCTAAAAAACAAAATGCAAAAACTAAAGAACTAAAAATAAAAGATAGAGAGCAGGGAACAAATCTGATGGGTTGACTCCCATGAAACGAAAGGTATTTTTTTCCCTATTTTCTAGTAGCACGTTCTCAAAAAATGTGGGGTTGGTACCCTAATGTAAGCTGTGAATCATATATATATATAGTCTGAAAAGTTGTGGATCAATCCAACAAGTAAGGTCAGCTGAAAAATATGAACCTGCAAATGCAAAACAATCCTTAGTAATCAAGTCATGCATTTTCGAGTTAAGTAAATCATTCACACAAAGAGGTATAAATTGTTCAATAGCTTCTTGTTGAGGTGCACACTCTAAATCAGGCTCTAAATCAACGGAAATAACTTCAACAACTGATATTGGTTCAGATTTACACGTTGAACAAGGACCCAATGCAGTAATAATATGACTACTCATAGGCCCATTATCATTTAAAATGGTTTCATTATATATATCATCAAGACGAAAAAATTCAAAACTTAATGGCATAAAAGTCATGGTCGGAGCTTTCTCGACTGATGGACTGGTCGAGACTCGGGCATAACTAGAGGTTCTAGTTTGGGCTTCCATTTATTAGTGTCTAGCAGCGGTGTGGAGTCTAACAAAGAATTGACTTCACAAATAACACTATCATCATCAAAATCATACCCAAAATGAGCTAAGCAAACCTCTAATAGATCCTCCAAGTTGTTCTTGCTAAAACCTTGCGAGTACATACTTTCTTTTCGCCCGCACTTTCTAAGGTACCTAAAAAAAAATATCAAATAAACTGCGGAAAAAGAAATTAAAAAAAAAAACTAATAAAATAAAATAAATTATGTACAGAAAATAAAAAATAAATAAACTATGTACAAGTAATGATATCAATCAGAGAGTAGTATGCAACCACTCCCCGGCAACGGCGCCAAAAACTTGGTAGGTTGGGAAACCCACAATAAAAATACTGCTAGTGCACAGTGTCTAACTAGTAGAACGATGGCAAGTACAAAGCGTTCCCACGAGGAGTGTGAAATACTACTACTAACTAATATCAAAAGTAACCAATCGACAAGATGATGTTTTAGCAATTTTTTTTAGAAATTTGGAACAAAATAAAATAATAATAATTCTAATGATAAACAAATGAGAATGGGGTTATTAGGGTTTTCGGTTTCCACCAATTAATTATGCAAACTCTACTAATCTTTAGAAATATATTTCATGCATTTTTAAATATTGTTTGTCCGCTGTAATTTCCTTCACTTCTTATGTAGTGATCCTAAAGCATTACCTATCTATCCTTGCATACCACGTCTAGGGATTTAACCGAAGCACGAAATATCAATTCAAAAGCATAAATAATCAAGAAAATCACATAAACAATTAGATACAAGCTTTTATGAAGATAAATTACTAGTCATTCAAATCATTACTAAACATATAAATGTAAAGTTCACACAATCAAATTGGTTTCTACCTAAACCCTAACATGATTAACTAGACATAGATTTCTCAAAAGCCATAAAAATATCTCAATAAAAACTTTAGCTAGATCAAAAGAGAAAATGAAATCATAAGTCTCCAACCCTAGCTCCAGTTCACGGATTTGTGCCGCGCTTCTCTTCTCCCCAAAACTTTTCTGTTCTTTTCCTCCCGGTTGCGGCTCCAGTAGCCGGCCTCCCCCCTCTTCTGTTTCTGCTTGTTCCAATATATTCTCATCCGTTGAGAAGAAATTCAGTTAAAACCTAGTAGAGTTGCCAGGCACAGTCCAATACGATACTAAGACCACCAACATTTCTCTTGCAGCTATAATTCGGTTCGACCCCCAAATCATCACCATCGCCTTTCTTGTTCTCTGACCACTGAGCAATCATCATCTGCATCTCCGACTTGGCCACGATAACAACTTGTTTATCTATCTCAGACACAACATCTAACCATCTTTTGTCCATCTAACCACCTCCACCAAAACAACCTAAGATTAATGAAGTAGCATAGCCTCTTGATCTGACTGCTGGATCTCTCATTCCCAGATGCACACGTCAATACTTGCCATTTATACTTAGGCCTTAAATCACCTTCATCCATCTCCAAAATATGATGCCGTTCAATTGCTGTGGAACATCGGGTTGTTTTCACAGTACCCAGAGTACTCATTGAGAACCATTAACACCACCACAGCGAATTGTTGTTGATGATGCAAAATGGCTCAACTGAACTTCAGTTATTCCTGACGTCTCCAGAACTTGAGTCCTAGCGCAATTCAATCACCACTCAATTAACATCACCGGCGCCTTTCTTATCATCACCATCCTACAGCCATCACTTGCACTCCTTTGCTTCATCAACGATAGTCACCATTCTCACGATGAATGGAACTAAGTAGCAGCTCTTGCAGCGTGTAACCAAAACACCACCATCCTGAACCTCCCTAGTCTATAGCCATGGCAACAACATATTTTCCTTATTCTCTATACCATTTCCGTTGTTATCGTGGATATTTGAACACAGCCTCCATTTGAATTCAGCCAAAACCCTGGAATCCATTACTGCCAGCTTCGGTTACAGCACCTCTCTCCCTATGCTCCATGCAACAATCGAAATTATGAGCACTGAACCATTTCAATGCCAATATCGATCAGAACCCATTACATCCATTCATTATTTCAACAAAATATCAGTCGCCTCAATAAATCTCCAGAACTCCGTCTTTGTTGTTGTCGAGCTCAAAACCATTTCAAACTTGCACCATCTTCATTTATGTCCGATCTCTCTATTATTCACCGGTGATTAAAACTTCTCTGAACATCTCACTGTTATTGCGAAGAACGTCGTAGTCCCATGCCAACATAAATTATTGCGAGCTCAAAACCATTTCAAAGAACGATCTCTCTATTAGTCGTAGTCCCGACCATTCATCAACCACCACTGCATGCAACAACATCTAATTCAATCCATTTCCATTTTGATCTCAACACCTAAATAACTTTTTGTCCAGCTGAGCCTCTATAGTTTGTATTTTCTGAACCTACTCTCTTCCTGGTCGAAGATTTGGAATGGGAAGAAGAAATGGATTTTAGTGTACACCTGAGTAGTATGCACTCACATGGCTAGGTGTCACTCAAATGTCCTAAAGAGTATAAGCTCTCAGGTACATAGCATGTACTATATGTTCTCATGGTTCCCAATCCCATGTATTCAGTTTCGGTGGACAAAAAGACTTATTTGTTTCCACTTTGATGTGCCGGTCGTGATGCGATTCCATGCTGCTGATATATGGAACATACCAGGCTAGCGTTATGCTGCTGATATATAAAAATACCAGGCCAGCATAATAAGTGTTGCTGATATATAGAAATACCAGGCTAGCATAATAAGTGTTGCTGATATATGGAAGTACCATGCCATCATATTTGATCATTGCGGTTGATGATATATGGAAATACTAGGCCAAACATTTCATCATTGTGGTTGCTGATATATGGAAATACCAGGCCAACCTCATTTTGCCATTTTCGTCACAAATACCATTAAGTCTCACATTTCGTTGTTTATTCGCTGGATGATCGAATTCACTTGTATTTTCTACAAAAGCACTAAAATCGTATTGTTAACCAAAATGTTGAGTCCTATCTAATATAAATATGAGTATAAAATGTAGCATTTTCATGCTTATCAACACCCCCACACTTATATTTTGCTAGTCCTCGAGCAAAACAAAGATATTATGCAAAAGATTTTTTATTTTTATTTTATTTTTTTACGAAAAATCCTAACAAAAGCTTAAGAAAAGTCCTAACAAAAGCGCCACTCCCCCACACTTAAACATGTAATTGAGTCATCCAACGTAGAAATTAAGGTGGGAAATTCTAAAAAACAAAATGCAAAAACTAAATAACTAAAAATAAAAGATAGAGTGCAGGGAAAAAATATGATGGGTTGACTCCCATGAAGCGAAAGGTATTTGTTTCCCTATTTTCCAGTAGCACGTTCTCCAAAAATGAGGGGTTGGTACCCCAATGTAAGAAGTGAATCATATATATAGAGTCTGAAAAGTTGGGGATCAATCTAACAAGTCAGGTCAGCTGAAAATATGAACCTGCAAATACAAAACAATCCTTAGTAATCAAGTCATGCATTGTCGAGTTAAGTAAATCATTCACACAAAGAGGTATAAATTGTTCAATAACTTCTTGTTGAGGTGCACACTCTAAATCAGGCTCTAAATCAGCGGAAATAACTTCAGCAGCTGATATTGGTTCATATTTACTCGTTGAACAAGGACCCAATGCAGTAAAAATATGACGACTTATAGGCCCATTATCATTTAAAACGGTTTCATTTTATATATCATCAAGACGAAAAAATTCAGAACTTGATGGCATAAAAGTCATGGTCGAAGCTTTCTCGATTGATGGAACTGGTCAAAACTCGGGCATAACTAGAGGTTCTAGTTTGGGCTTCCATTTATTAGTGTCTAGAAGCGGTGTGGAGTCTAACAATGCACTGACTTCACAAATAACACTATCATCATCAAAATCATACCCAAAATGAGCTAAGCAAACCTCTAATGGATCCTCCAAGTTGTTCTTGCAAAAACCTTGCGAGTACATACTTTCTTTTCTCCCGCACTTTCTATGGTACCTAAAAAAAATATCAAATAAACTGCGTAAAAAGGAATTAAAAAAAAAACTAATAAAAAATAAAATAAATTATGTACAGAAAATAAAAAATAAATAAACTATGTACAAGTAATGATATCAATCAGAGAGTAGTATGCAACCACTCCCCGGAAACGGTGCCAAAAATTTGGTAGGTTGGGAAACCCACAATAAAAATACTGCAAGTGCACAGTGTCTAACTAGTAGAACGATGGCAAGTACAGGTCATTTCCACGAGGAGTGTGAAATACTACTACTAACTAATATCAAAAGTAACCAATCGACAAGATGATGTTTTAGCAATTTTTTTAGAAATTTGGAACAAAATGAAATAATAATAATTCTAATGATAAACAAATGAGAATGGGGTTATTAGGGTTTTCGGTTTCCACCAATTAATTATGCAAACTCTACTAATATTTAAAGATATATTTCATGCATTTTTAAATATTGTTTGTCCGCTGTAATTTCCTTCACTTCTTATGTAGTGATCCTAAAGCATTACCTATCTATCCTTGCATACCACATCTAGGATTTAACCGAAGCACGAAATATCAATTCAAAAGCATAAATAATCAAGAAAATCACATAAACAATTAGATACAAGCTTTTATGAAGATAAATTACTAGTCATTCAAATCATTACTAAACATATAAATGTAGAGTTCACACAATCAAATTAGTTTCTACCTAAACCCTAACATGATTAGCTAGACATAGCTTTGGTTACAACACCTCTCTCCCTATGCTCCATGCAACAATCAAAATTCTGAGCACTGACATCATTTCAATGCCAATATCGATCAGAACCCATTACAACCATTCATTACTTCAACAAAATATCAGTTGCCTCAATAAATCTCCAGAACTCCGTCTTTGTTGTTGTCGAGCTCAAAACCATTTCAAACTCGCACCATCTTCATTTATGTCCGAGATCTCTATAATTCACCGGTGATTAAAACTTCTCTGAACATCTTGTTGTTATTGCAAAGAACGTTGCAGTCCCGACCATTTATCAACCACCACTGCATGCAAGAATAGCTAATTCAATCCATTTCCATTTCTAGCTCAACACCTAAACAACTTTTTGTCCAGCTGAGCCTCTATAGTTTGTATTTTCTGAACCTACTCTCTTCCTGGTCGAAGATTTGGAATGGGAAGAAGAAATGGATTTTAGTGTACACTTGAGTAGTATGCACTCACATGGCCAGGTATCACTCAAATGTCCTAAAGAGTATAGGCTCTCATGTACATAGCATGTACTATATGTTCTCATGGTTCCCAATCCCATGTATTCAATTTCGGTGGACAAAAAGACTTATTTGTTTCCACTTTGATGTGCCGGTCGTGATGCGATTCCATGCTGCTGATATATGGAAGATACCAGGCCAGCGCTATGCTGCTGATATATAAAAATACCAGGCCAGCATAATAAGTGCTGCTGATATATAGAAATACCAGGCCAGCATAATAAGTGTTGCTGATATATGGAAGTACCAGGCCAGCATAATAAGTGCTGCTGATATATAGAAATACCAGGCCAGCATATTTGATAATTGTGGTTGTTGATATATGGAAATACCAGGCCAACCATTTCATCATTGTGGTTGCTGATATATGGAAATACCAAGCCAACCTCATTTTGCCATTTTCGTCGCAAACACCATTAAGTCTCACATTTTGTTGTTTATTCGCTGGATGATCGAATTCACTTGTACTTTCTACAAAAGCACTAAAATAGTATTGTTAACCAAAATATTCAGTCCTAGCTAATATAAATATGAGAATAAAATGTAGCATTTACATGCTTATCAGTCGCGCTAGAGCTTCTCAATCCCAAAGAAGACTTTAAATTGAGCGGTCGTAAGAGATTTTACCTAATTGGATTACTCTCCTCTCTGATAGGCGGCTTCACCAGTAACAAAGACAAAAGAGTAAATCTAGGCTACGCAGGATTAGTTTGCTAGAAATGCAAACTCAAAGTATTTATAGACAAGGAAGTTTGGACACCAAGGAATTTCCAAAACCGAAAATATTCTCAAGATATTTTTCATTACTACACCAAATTCGGTTCCCATAATTCCTGTGAATGCACTGTTCAAAAATATGATCGAAATCCCCTTGAAAAATCTTTAATTAACAACTAATTTTTTTTTTCCATATATAATTAAAAACTCTTAATTAAAAAGATTTTTAACTTATTTAAATTCGATCTTGGGATTTACTTCCTTCTTTTCCGTTAAGGAATATCTTTGAAAAAAATAGAATAAGTATTAATGCACCGTGTTCAAAGAGTGATGGCATCTTTCTCTTGCAAGTCTTTTCCATGCTTGCTCACTTGAAACCGATTTACCACACTTCCAAACAAGTTTAGAATTGGTTCATCTGACTTACAAGAACTACGTGATTGATCAAGTACCACTCAATCACAACTCATGGGTTTACGGTTCTACCAAAACAAGTTTCGGTTCTACCTCCATGTGAGTACTGTTCATAGTTACACTAGTCTTACCAAAGATACGGCTGACTAGGTACTAGGATCGGTTCCCCACATATATTTGGTATCTAACTTGTATGCTCTGCATATGTCCATAGGATCGGTTCCCCCTTCCCAAAAACGTGTTGCACATGTTCATAGGATCAGTTCCCCTTTCTTCCATAAACCTTGTTGCACCTCATACAAGGATCGGTTCCCCTTGTGATACACTGCACCTATTACTAGGATCGGTTCCCCTCTTCCCTGTAATAAGTTCAGACATACACAACCCGATCACACCCCAGGTGATTACTTAAGATCAATTTTACTAATAAAAGTCATACCAATACATAAGTCAGGCCTCATGTGAATAGTTTTACCAAGAACACAAACAAGTCACGAGCAGTTATACTAATCACACATATTGGTCGTTCATAAGATATGCAATGAAGAACAACCCCAATAATGCCTGGCGATTTCCTTTTCGGTTCACAACACATATCATGAACTTACTTCCTTAGAACACATGTAAACATTGTTCCCTAGGATGAAATCCTCACCTCATACCCATACATAATCACAATATCATTCATACGATTATGTCGATGTCTTATATACAAAGTTTAATGGTTAAGCAAGAAACTTCATATTGTATTCCTTAATACTATGTCTATCTAGAGTGTTCATGCTTCACAATTTTATGTTTTCAATATGCACGACTTGTAAGATACGTTAGGGAATGAAATAGTTCAAGTCAAATATCACTAACCTCAAGTGGAAGGATTATGTTGTCGTTGTAGCTCCGCACTTCTTCAAGTCTTCACAATACTTGTAATGTCTCACCCTAATACTTTCAATCTAACCTATACGAAGTTGACTCTAGTACATTTAAATCAAGCGACTCTTAAATGAGTTTTGCTTCACTAAAATATGACAACCAAACTTGACATACCAATGCTTGGTGGGTTCAACCGAGCAATGCTCTAACAGAAAAGGTCAAACTCGGCTACTTTATATAAACATTCAAAAAACCGGCCACTTTCTTAATTATATTACAAAAAGTTGGTCACTTTGTAAAGCGTGAGTCCGTGACATTCACTAGTACAATAAGGACATGTCGATTTGGAGATCAATTCAGGAACATCATTAGCAGTTAGACGCAAGGTACCTGAAACATTAACAATTTTTTTTTTAGTATATTAAAAATCCATTACATCTTCCAATGATTTTGATGAAGAGTCATCAGTTAAATTATCAATATTGATACGAGTATTTCTACATTCATCAAAGTTGAAAACTTCTCCCAAGAGTGTTATACTTGAACCATCATCCTCTTCGGAATCATAATAATCATATGTTTGATCAAGTGTTGCAGCAATACCCCTATTACCAGTGTATTTCTTACGATTTGGATATTCATTGTCAAAGTGACCGAACTCTTTACAATTGAAGCACTGTGGCACATCGTCATCGTCAGTATCGTAAGAATCCCTATTTTTGATAAAAATACGATTATGTGGCATAGATGACGTCGAAGGTTTTTCTCTGAAGAATTGTTTACTTCTCTTCATAAGAAGTTCTCTAAACTATCTTGTGATCGATGATACTGAGTTATCAAGATCTTCATCTGAAAAATCAGGATCAACAAGATCATCTCCGGAATTGTCAACACTTTAACTTTTAAGAGTTTTAGTGTTTTTCAGTGACTTTAACGAAATACCCTTTCCGACTTTGGATTGCAGTTCATGATCAAATATCTTTAACTTTCCAACAAGAGTATTTCTGGAAAGTATTTCAAGGTTACTCCCTTCCATGATAGCATGCTTCTTAGACTCGTATCTTGCTGGTAAAGATCAGAAAATTTTCATCACAGTGTCCTTTTTGGGAATGGTCTTCCCTAATGCATAAGATGCATTAACAATTCCAGACACCTTTTGACTAAATTCATCAAACTCATCTTCATCAGACATACAAATATTTTCCCGGTCAGAATATAGGTTTTGAAGCCTAGCTTTGTTCTCTGAGGTATCTCCTTCAAATACAGTTTCTAAGATATCCTAATCATCTTTAGACTTAGTGCATGATGTCACATGGTGCTAAAAATCCAGGCTTATGGCGTGGATAATAGCGTTTCACCCTTCTGAATTATGCTTTGCAGTACTTATCTCAGATTCGCTATAATCTATTAATGGCTTCACAAAAGTGGCTCCGTCTACAACAAATGTTGGTGAGTCATATCCAATAACTACAAGTTTTCATGTATCAAAGTCACGGGCTTGTAAAAGGAACGCATAACAATTTTCCACCATAAGTAATTTATGCCATCAAATTAATGTTGGCGGTATGTTTATCGAGACATTCATGTTCATATAATCAGACTGCTTCAAACATAGACTTATTAGGTCTTAGCGTGTTTTCCTGCTCTGATACCAATTGAAAACGAAGGGGTACCAAAATACACCACCATTTTTTTCTTAGGAAATAAGTATGGACAAACCCAATAAAACTCCAAGTGTTAAACTCAATCAAGGAATAATATCTTACAGTTAAATCTCTCTCTCTCTCTCTCTTATGATTAGAACGTTTACATAATTGAATCCGTGAACCTAACCACAAACAAATAACTTAGACGGTACCAAATACCAATATCCAAGTATCAATCAAGTCGTATACAACAAACTAGGTCGGATGTCGCTACTATGATGGATCAACGCAGAACCTGTGATATTTCAATCATAAAGATAAACAATATAATGCGGAAAAAGAAATAACACAAACACCAAAAGTTTTGTTAACGAGGAAACTAAAATGCAGAAAAAAAACCCGAGACCTAGTCCAGATTGAACACCAAACTATATTAAGCCGATACAGACGCTATCCTACTACTAATTAACTTCGAACTGGAATATTATTGATCCCTAAAAGGTATCCCACCAATTAAGGTACAGTCACGCTCCTTACGCCTCTTGAATCCCAACAGAACTCCGCGTAATTGATTCCCTTAGATGATGTCACACCAACTAAGAGTTGCTTCAACTCAATTGAAGACTTTAAACCAAATCAACCTCCCATAGATTAAGCCTATATGATGATTACAATTAAATAGTATGATCAAAGGTATGGAAATCGATAGCAAAAGACAAAGTCTAGCTAACCTCAAAATCCGGACTTATGCAACCCGAAGTGTAGCCTAGATTATTATCCTCCTCACAAGTATAAAACCTGTGGAATCAACATAGTTTAAGACGAAGAGAACTTTGATAATTTATATTTATGTTGATCGATTGAGCAAGATTTACAGACAATCAAGATATAGGATGCATGAGTTATCAAGGAAAGATAACTGGACCTGGATTCAAAAATCCCTATGAAGACTTTGTATTCGCTAAACCATAAAAAGGTTTCTGGAAATGACGTACTTTAGATACAACTAGGACATGCCAAAAGTAGTGTCGGGATTCAAAGATCCCAGTTGCTGGAGTTCCCCTTTTATAGACATTCAAAGCATATATTGCTTTAGGTTTAAGATAAGATAACTTTTGGAACCAAGCAAACAATATCCACCGTTAGATGAATCTTTGAATATGATTTACATAAGCAAGATATACACTCTAGCTAGGTGAGATCGTAAACGAACCATTTACAAATAATATGTTCAACATGGTTAGACAAAACTATCCGGTTTGAACTTAAATGCTTAACATTCAATTTCATGAACACATAAGACATTAACTCTGAGTCACAAACATGTGATCAATTAAGTCTAGTATTTTTAAAGTATTAATCAAATGCTAATTATCTCGTAGAAATAATTTAAACGCACTTGAAAATATAATTGACATGATTAGTAGATGTACAAAGTACAAATAAATAGTGGTTCGTGAGTCGGTTCAGTCACAGTACGCATACCAGTTTGTAAACTTTCAACAAAAACCAAAGTTTCGGAGTTCATAGAACTTTGTAGGTTTGTGTACCGGTTTGGAAACCTTAAGACTGTCGCCGATTCCGGAGTAAACAGAACTAAATCGGTTTGTGTACCTATTATACTACCGAGTTCAGGAACACCAAATTGTTTTAGTTTGCGTACCGGTTTGGATATTCACCTCGGGTTCCGTAACCACAGTTCAAGAATGGTTTGCATACGAGTATACATACTGACCCGGTTCATGAGTTAAATAGATTTTTATATGTGTTTGTACCAAAATTATTTTTAGGCACAAAACACAATTGATTTGATGATGATATGAACTAGGGTTAGAAACGAATTAAAGATGAATAAAAGAGACATTTATTTAACGTGGTTCGGCGAGTTATGCCTATATCCGCAGATGAATCCCATAGGGAGTGATTTTATTGATGATCATGATACAATTGTATTTCTCTGGGTTAGCTAACCTAAAATTCCATGTTTTCTCAGGTTTTTGGATACATGTATTTATATAGTGTATGTAAACCCTAATTATGATATAAACTTGGTATGCAAGTAACTTGGAAAGCAAGACGTGTGGAAACTTCTGGAATCTTCTTTCATGGGCTCTGCGACGGGTTTTTCGCCTATTTTATATAGGGCACAAACAATATGATATATATAAGAATATGTTTACCACTAATCTGTAAGTCGATATATATATAGCTACTCTGCTACTTGTACAAATACATGTAATACGGGTTCAAACTTAAACAGTTTTCTCAGTAAAACTAATATACCATTGTCTTGTATCTGAATCATTAAGAGTTATATATTTCTCCAAATCAATTCGAAATATTCCTGAATAACATCAATGGCACATATCACTGTTCCAGGCTATTTACGAATGATAAACTTGAATCATGATTTTGATTCCGAACGATAAATTGTCCTTAACCGAAATTCATCAAGTATGAACAAATGTTCATTAATCTTAGTCATTATATTTTGAGAAATTTCATTACTAGATAATTAGTTTTCGACTCGAAATTCTTGTATATGCAAACTAGTCTAGTTAGTTATGTGATATCGTCTCAAATGATAGAAAAGTGAATATAACTTGAGATATAGGTGGTTCAATCTTCACTTACCTTTTGTTGATGAAGTTCTCCAAAAGCTTCAGTTGATCTTCGCCTTCAAATGGTAGAACGTGATGTTGACTGCCATGATCCACTGTATCTCAACTACATTTTTATCCTAGTCTGAGACTAAACTAATTGTAGATTAGAAATCAAGATATAGTTTTGATAACAAAATTTGACAATAAGCTTGAGATAGCAACACTTGTGAGTTCGATCGAGAAATGCTCTAACAGGTAAATCTATTTTATCTCGACTCATATAATTATTAGAATCACCCGTGGTTGATTAGTCGACTATAATTTTCTTCTCCGTAAACCTCATTTTGCTTTCTTATAACCAAAATCCTCAATATTTACCTTACGGTCCAAAATTTACCATGTAATTTTAAATCAATGTAGTAACGCGATATCTTTCTCGTGAATCATAAATCTGCACCATCCAAATCTTAATTATGTGATTCAAACTTTACCATGTGACCCAAAATTTACTTAGTGACATGAAATCTACTTCATAACCTCAAAATGATGGTGTAATCCATGTTATGCCCGACAACTTAAAACTCTCCACGGAGACCCAAAGTATGTATCATCACCCATAATCTTCCAACCCAATAAAATTAAGTTGTACACAAAAAACGGTTTTTTGGTATTTTTTTATTAAGGTGGTGCTGAAAACAATGTCAATAGTGCTAATGTCACCACGTAAACATACTCTCTAGTATGTTGGTTTATTTTTTTGTGTTATGCATGTTCATTATTCCGTTCACTTGTTTGCTCGCCACAAAATTTGAAAAGTTAACCTGATAGCTTTTCAAACATAACATCTAAGGGAAAGGTGTTGAAATTGTGAACATGGAACTGACTTTTTTTTTTTTTTAGGTATTGAACCGTATGTTGAATCGTGAATCAGCAATTCATATATGTATATTATATGATTGAATAATTTTTTTTATTATATCTTACTTTCTAGAGAATTATCTAAAAGAGTATGATGATTTGACCTTTTTTTTCATAAAATTTGAATTACATTGATAAAGTCGATTTAAAATCGGGACGATTACAAAGGATATTACATATCATATAACAAGTAGAGTTATTTTGTAAATGGGTCGTATGTTTATAGTCTAATTAGGGTATGGGTCGTAGAACACGCAGTTGATGCATTAGGGTCGTTGACTAACCGGAGACCGTTAGAAAATCGTTAACTGAAATTTTTTATTTTGTCAAACACCTGGACCATAAATTGACTAGCGTTGACAGTTTAATTATTGCCGAGGAATTTAGCTCTCTGGTCCTTTTCCATCTTTTTCTATTCATTTCAGTGAATTCTCTTCTTCTTATTCCGCTTATCTTTGCCGAGCAACAAGAGGGGTCTTCTGAATTCTCCTTCTTCCCCTCTCAAGTTCCATCATCCTCATTTCTACCGTCACATCGCCATTAACATGGCCACACCACACTTCCATCGAAGCATCAGATTTGATATAAGTAACTCATTATCAATAAAACCACTTTTTCACTTCTATCTTAGTTACCAGCATCAGTAGAGAATTCAATCAATTCAATACAGATCCACCAAAATTATATACCAAAAAAAAAAAAAAAAACACAGATCCGCCAAAATCAAAATTTAGAAAACAAACAAACCCATACATTAGATTCAATTAGATTTTTTTTTTGGTACTATGAATCAGATTGCCTAACTTCACCATTTACCACCAACTCAAAAAAGATCATTCTCTTTATCCGTTTGCCCAACAGAAAGCCTAACTTACCATTTGATTGTTATAGAAAAAAACAATCACCCCAATGATAAACTCGTTTCGGAAGAGGAAGGAAATTCGTCTCTTGAGTTCAATGGATACAAATCAACCAAAGGTTTATTCAAATCCAACAAGGAAATCACTTTATTTATTACAGCTGCATCGAATAATGAATGGAAGTTTGCAACCTGATCTAGTCTATATTGAAAAGAATATTAGTGAGTTAGTGAGTAATCTTCATGGGTTTGGCGCAAGAGGAAGTTGAGAATGAAAACGTAGTCAACATGTTCGATGAAATGTTGTTGTGTAGCTTGGTTAGGTATTTAACTAAGTTAGGATATGATGCCATTTTAACTATTTTCAAGGGTATTCATGTAATAAAGTATATGGTCAAAGTCAGTCAACGACCCTAATGCATCAATTGCATGTTCTACGACCCAGACCCTAATTAGACTATAAACATTCGACCCTTTTACAAAATAACTCTAACAAGTATCAACTATTTACTACTCAACCAATTCTTGACAAATTCAATAGTTTTATCCACCATTTTAACTATTCCAAGTGGCATCAAGGATAGTAACAGTATTAGATCTAAACTAAAAGGCCAAATATGTTTGAAACAAAGCATATCTGCACCACTGCAGGCTTGCAGTAATTGGATCTTAAAAAGATCCAACCAAGGGTTTTCAAACCAATATTTTTTAACATGTAAATAAAGGAAGCAAGATTAACATCGGTCTTTTGGGTAACATGAGTAACACGATTAACATCGGTCTATAGAAACGGTCGAAAGTTGTCGGAGTCTTAGTGAATTGGTCTGAATTGGAAGTTGAGTCTTGATAAGTTTTGCTATTACTGTTGAAGAAGTCATTGATGATGTTGTTGATGATATTGTTGACGGGGTTGGAGATGATATTGCTAACTTTGTTTTTGTTGATGTTGTTTCCATCAAAGTTAAAGAATTTCTTTTAATTAAAAAAAACACAACCCTCAACTGGAATCTTCACTACTTCAAACAATAACTAGCAAGAAAAAGATTTCAGCAAACAAATCAAAAAAAAACACCCAATCTGAATAATCCCTAGATCTAAAACTGAAAAACAAAAATACAATACGCTAAGATGCGGATAACTAAATCTAGTTCTAATAGATGTAGAGAAGCAAGAAGAAAGAAGTTAAAGGAGGCTGATCTACTCAGATCCGCTCCAAAGGAGCCGATCTGAGCAATTGTGTTCAAGTTGTATTTGTTTTCGTTTCTCTGGTTTCTTATTTACATATATATAACAAATGCACATCAAATAAACACTTGTGGTTCAGTGGATAGGGTTTTGTTGCACCAAAACGCATTATATATGCCATCATTATACCTTGCTTCAGTTGTGCTCCTATGTCTCTAGCTTTTATGAGCCCACACACTTGATTGCTTTATATTGTGCCTTTTATATGCTTAGCAGTTGCTCCATAGTCCTTTATGAAGACTAGAGCTACGTTGCTCCCAACATGACGCATAATTTATTTTATTTTATATATAAAAACAAGGAGTTATAAATCTCACTTTGACTTAAAATGAGGTTTCTACTCTTCCAAACTTATAGAGGTACCTAATGAAATTTATCTCACTCAAATATCAATCTTAGAAGAAGTCGTGGATGAATTTTATAGAATCTTCAAATATGGATTTCGATAAATAAGGATTGTTATTCGATCAAGATTGAAGTTCCATCAAATCTTGTATATTTTTCAATAATTCTAGAACAGCCTTCTGGATAAAGATAAAGAACTTGGAGAACAGGAATGATCAAATCAAGTTAAGATACATGTTACGAGACTAGCAAGATGATATTTCAATCTGTGTTTTACGATCCAAAAAAAAAGTCTTTAAAGTCTCACCATTTGTTCTCGAAGAACCTTTTGTGATCGAGGACAACCTTTATACAACAAATACAGAAAGTGCAAGGGATTGAGTGTTGCTGGGTGTCTCCAATATATAATGGATGGTTGAGGCTAGGTTTCTTAAGATGTAAGTAACAAATTTATTGCGACCTAAGCAATCCGAATCCTACTAAGTTTAAGTTCTTTCTGTGGATATATAATAAACATGTTTTATTGGTAAAAATTGAACTTGCATTGAGTTTTTTCCTTAGTACAAAGTATGCAAATAGTTGGGCATCAAATATTTCCCATAAGTAATCTAGTTCTAAACATTATTTCGAACTGCTATAGCTAGGCGTGTGCATACAAAGTTGCACTGCTTGAATTAGGATCCAAATTTGCATCAAGTCTAATTAATTCTTCGAAAGAACATATAAATTTTCAAGCAATTGTCCTTTAGGTTCACAAACTCAACAAAAAAACAATAAATCAAGCAAAATCATGTTAACTTAGGTTTGCGAACTTAACATGTTAGATTGGAAAACTCAAGTTATAGAAAGTTCTCAGGATTAATCCTGTTAACTTAGGTTGGCGAACTTGACATGTTAGGTTCCGGATTATCAATTGTTCTCCTTAATCATTTTTACGTATACAACCAGTTTAGACGAGAAAAGAGTTATGAGAATTTTTATAAGTTTTCATTATTAAATTTTTAATATTAGTAAATATAATAAAATAATATGTATTTTTTATTGAGTGTTGTCATGATATTATATAAAATTTATTCATTAATACTTTAATCAATAATATATCACTATCTTGATTAATGTATATGTTAAATTAGTTCGAAACTCGTCAACACCAAATTCTTTACAAATAGCAAAAAAGATTATTTTTATTAACAAAAAATTAATCGTGTAATATAAAAGAGTCACTTGAAATTTATTTATATTTTACTTACTAACATATTACACGAGTGGTTGAGAATGTTCTTGTACGCGTATCCTCAAGTGAGGCTACTTTTATGTTTGTTAGGACAATAATGCTATATGTCCCAACTCTCAATCTGGTGTTCTGCAACCCAACTTAGGTGGTGCCTATGTGGACGTGAATCTTAACTGATTCTTCTTTATTTTTATTTTTTATAAAAGATACAAAATCTTACGGAATATCAGCAATATCCCATTTTTACTAATTAAATCCGATAAAATCTTTGGATAGAGGGGAAGACCGTAAAATGGGCGGGAATCAGTAAAACTCAACTGTTAAATATTCCAAATGCGTTCTAAACTTATAGTTGGGGATAAGAATATAAGATACTGTGCGGGTGCGGCAAGTATGGCTAATAACAATGGCTAGTGCTTCTAACACAAGATAGATACTTGCACTCTATACTTTCTCCGTAAAAAAATAATAGAGACATTTGAGAAAGGATGGAAACGAGATAGAAACGTTGTATGAGAGGATTAGCTGATGATTTTTATCAAATTATTGGAGATCAGTGAAGCAAAAAAAATAAAATTGACTATAGAGCTAACATAACATGAACATAGTTAGCTATTCATCAAGAATAAAGACAAAAACATCAAATTAATTGTTTTAGATTGGAGGTTACGACACAGGGAACCTCATTCACGAAACCAAAATAATCCATTGGTTTGATCTTCTAGTTCAGGGAAACCATTGGGTTCTTGTTGCATTTGCTTGAAGTTAAATAGGACACTTTGTGAGCTCATCATAATGCTCTCTTGTGTCTGGTTTATTGTGAGACTCACTTGTATTTGTCCTAGGCCTGTTGAAATTCCTTCGCCATTTTATCCCATGGACACTGCTAGGCTCTCATTGATGGGAGACTCCTCTACCATTTGTGGAGGAAATGATTGTATAGGATGATAAATCTACATACAACAAAAGTCAAGAAAATAAATATCCATTATGAAAATGATCAGCACTCTGTCACCAACATACAGTTGAGATCATGCCAAAAATCAAGTGACTAAAACCACCCCGGAGCTTCAAAATCTTTCCAAGTAATGATAAATGATTATATAAATATTTTATCGGATTTAATTAGGTATAATGGGATATTGCAGGTATTCCGTGAGATTTTGTATCTTTTATAAAAGGTTTCGCCTATTTGCCACCCATGGTTTTCCTATTTTCCACCCCCATTATAATATTAAAAGTAATAGTACTTTTTAATTCAACATTTCCTTTTTACCACCCATAAAGTCAAACTAAATTTGACTCCAACCATTACAACCGAATTACAACTCTTATTTTTCTTCTTCTTCATTAAGAAAATCTTCTTCTTCATTGATCATCATTTGCATTAGAAAAAAATATTGATCCCAATTCTTTTTAATTAAGGTTTGGTAAACGATTATCCATACCTTAGATAATTTGAGCATCCAAAGATTTTTTTTAATTAACTACCAACAAATTTGGTTTAACCCTATCATTCTTATTTTTGTTTTAGATATCAAATTAAACAGATAAAAATATTCACTTTATTCATTTACGTCTGTGGATAACTTAATGAGTTGATCAATTTATGATGAGACTAATTTCACGTTACATAGTCAAAAATCTCTGAAAGGGAAGAAAATTCGTAGTGTTACACACTGTGACGTCCCAAATCAGTGATAGTCGTCCAGATTAGGACGACCCAGAGCTGTCGTAGTCGTCCAGAGATTGCCAACTATTTAACATCCTAGTCGTCCAGAAACGACTGTAGACTGTTATAGTCGTCCAGAATTTCACGACAATTCACATTTCTGAATTTTATTCGTCAATATAGCAACCATTAAGATCATTCATGGTCGCTGAATTATATGTGGTTGGAGATGGAGTAGAAGAAGAGATCGGTGCGGGAAGATGATGAAGAACCAATTTGTAACTTATTAGGGTTTATTTTTATTTTTTAAATTATTGGAGTGGTATTTTTATTGGGTGCAAACAAAAAGTCAAAAGGTAGTACTTAAGAAAATTTAAAATTTTTATGGGTGGTAAATAGGATAAATGGGGGTGGTAATTTATGTGAGTGGAAAATAGGAAAAATGTAGGTGGCAAATAGGGAAAACCTTATAAAAAAAAAAGGAATTAAAGAAGAATCGGTTAAGATTCACGTCCACATAGCCGCCACCCAAGTTGGGTTGCAGAAAATTCGATTGAGAGTTGGTACATATAGCATTATTGTATTTATTATGATATTTTACGAAAAAATACCAAGTGTTGGGATATGATTAATTTTCCTAACACGTTAGAAATTCAAACGGTGGTGATCCACTTCGTTAATCAAATTTTCAAAGTATGTAGATGTCTTTGACAAACCCAAGTAGTAAGACAGTGTTGTGCCTTAGTTGATGCAACCTTTAATATGAAGATGAACATGTGTTTGTTCCTCTTGTTGTCCCCCATAGTGAAGCTCAAAACCTTAGCGATTCTAACCTGGCCGATCATTTTTTAATTCATAAACAATTATTCACATGTTGTTCCTAAATCTCATATCCCCTTAAATACCGACTAGATTTTGTGGCTGTGCTACGCACCGGGCGGATCCCAAACCATCTATCATCATTTGGTCCCTGTCTATTATGCATCGGGCATTTTTTCTTCTTCTTGTAACCATGTTTTTGATCTGGTAAAGCTCGGCTTTGCCTTACCCCGTCCCGATTTGATTTGTTGTGAACAGATGAATATCACTCTAACCATATTCTTGGTTTGGTGTGCCGTGGCTTCGACTCGCCCCGATTTGAGAAGAACAAATGAATATCACCCTAACCATATTTTTGATTTGGTTTTGCACGACTTTGTCCTACCCCGCCGCGATACATTTTTGATTTGGCATGGTAGACATCAAGTTTTAGATTATCGTCTCGCCCCGTCGGTTAATTTTTTTGATTTGGTGTGGCTTGGCTTCTCGTTGTCCCATCGCAATGCATGCGTAGGATTTTTAATTATTATTTTTTTGATGAAAAAGGATAAATTAAAATAAAAAGATATGTACAAAGTTAAAAACACCGAAGCGAAACTTGATCAAATGGAAAGAGCACACTAACATCACACTGATTACATGTGTAATATTTCCTCCCATTGATGAATAATCTGGTTCATCGTAATATCTTTGAAAATCTCTGTTGTAGAGCTCCACGGGCATATATCCATCTTTATCGCATACATCAACTCCTCCTTATGCCTCGGCCTACCTCCATTATTTCTCCTATTTCTTTCCAGCCACAACTCCCAGCAAATTGCATAAGGAAACAAATGCCAGACCAATTTGATTCTAGGAGAGACATTTCGGATTTTCCAACTCAACATCGTTTCTTTAAAAATCATTGGTATTACCCACGCAACTTGCATTGACTTGATGAAAGAATCCCAGATGTACTTTACCCAGCTGCAGTGAATGAAAAGATGATCTTGCGTCTCCACATCGTTGTTACAGGTAAGGCATAGATTAGAGCTAATCTCCACCCTTCTCGCCCGCAACATGCTTCTCGTTGGAATAGAGTCATGCATAGATGCCCAGATGATGAACCTAACCTTCGGAGGAACGTATTTGCTATGCATAACTGTATATAACTCCCAATCCGTATCAGCGTTAGCCAGCTTCAAGTAGATAGCTTTTGCTATGCAATCTCCCACCATATTATCTTCATCCTGTATGAGCTGCACATTTCTCTAATCATGTTTAATTTCTAACAAATCAATTCTTTCCGCCGGGTTAAGTTCTCTAGAGAAATCAAACCTCCAGCTCTCTTCTCGCATCTCTGCCACAGTTGCCAACTTAAATCTGCTTAGCTTGTACATACGTGGGTACTTATCTCCCAAAGACCTTCTATCGAGCCAGCAATCCTGCCAAAAACGTATACTTGTTCCATTGTTCACCTGAATGGAAACCACATCATGAAAGTCCTTATTAGCCTGAATAATTTCGAACCACATACTCCTTCTAATTGGATGCTTCACTTGTAACGGTAGCATATGAGATTCCTCCGCACCCGTTTTCTCACAAGCTATCTTTCTCCACAACGCAGGTTTCTCATTCGCATACCTGCCAAACCATTTCACCAACAAAGACTTGTTTATAAACCTTAAATTTCTTATGCCTAGACCTCCTTTTTTTTCGGCTTTGCAGATTTCTTCCAAGACACCCACGTCATCTTTCTCTTATCGTCATCCTCGCCTCATAAAACTTTTCTCATTATGCTTGTTAGTTTCTTTTCCACCGTAACCGGCATGTAGAAAACCGATAAGTAGTAAATAGCTATGCTTTCCAGAGCACTTTTTATTAAAGTCACTCTACCCACCTTGTTCTTCCATGTTGCTAACTTTTTCTTCATTCTCTCAATCACCACCTCCCAAATATCTGCACTCCTTTTAGTCCCTCCAATTGGCAGCCCCAGGTAAGTAATAGGGAGCGAATCAACCCTGCATCCCAGCTCCATAGACAACTCATGAACCAAGATATCTTCTCCAATACTTGTCATTGAGCTCTTTTCCATGTTCAACTTTAAACCTATCAATACCTCGAACAATAACAAAATTATTAATAACCTTCTTACCTCCACCTTAGAAGCTCCAAGAAAAATTATTATATCATCCGCAAACTGAAGATGTGACACCACTGTCCCATCCTCACAAGCTTGAAAGCCAGTCAACCGTCCATTATTAACTGCATCATTGATCATCAAGGAAAGTACTTCCACCACCAACATGAAAAGAAAGGGTGAGAGGGGGTCACCCTGTCTAATCCCTTTTGAAGGTTGAATTTTATTACCGGCCTCCCCATTAACCAATATTGAAAACTGAGCAGCAGTAACACACCATTTAATCCACCTACCGCCAAATCCATTCTTCCTTAAGATAGTAAAAAGTGAAGGACAATTGACATTGTCAAAAGCTTTCTCCATGTCAATCTTACATAAAAGACCTGGCTTCTTCTGTCTCAATCTGCTGTCAATGCACTCATTAGCGATTAAGATGCCATCTAAAATTTGCTTATTTTTGACAAACGCACCTTGAGTATTTGAGACCAGACATGGCATAACCATCTTAATTCTTTCAGCTAGCATTTTGGATATAATTTTATAAAAGCTGTTAATAAGGCTCAACGGCCTAAAGTCCTTGGCAGTTGCTGAATCTTCTTTATTAGGAATCAGTTTAATGAAAGATATATTTGGTTTCCAGTTAAGATTACCTTTCACATAGAATTCCTTCACCGCCGCCATAACGTCTTCCTTCAAAAAACCCCAACACGCTCTAAAGAACTCAATGTTGTAACCATCCGGTACCGGAGCTTTATTTATTCCACACTTTTTGATAACCTCCTCTAACTCCGACTCATCAAACGGTCTCTCCAGCCAGTATTGTTGCGATTGATCCAGCCTTTTAAACTGCATGTTGTCAAAAGAAGGATTCACTGAAGAAGAAGAACTAGTAAAAAGTGATGTATAATACCTTTGAATCTCATCCTTGATGACATCTTGATTAAAGGTATCAACACCATCCACTTCTAGTTTGGTGATACAATTTCGTCTCCTCTTCGCATTTGCAATCCTATGGAAGTATCCCGTATTCTTATCTCCATCTCTAAAACCTCTAACTTTTGCTCTCTGGAACGCCATTCTAGCTCTAGTTACCTTAACCTTGTTAAGATTAACCAACAAATTAGCTCTTTCCTCAGTCTGATTTGAGGATAAAGCCATGTTCTCTTCCGCCATGTTGAGAATCTTAATCTTTTCCGTTAAATCATCTTCCTCTTTCTTAACCTTTCCAAAAATTGTTTTGCTTCAATTCTTGATAAAAAAATTCAAATTATGCAGCTTACGAAAAAGAATGTAGTCCGGAGTTCCCTCAAAGTGCATAGCCCGCCACCAAAGTTCCACCAATTTAACGAAATCCGGATGTTGAAGCCAATGATTTTCAATCTTAAAACTAGAGTTCAACTCAAGCATTAATGCATTGTGATCTGAAATAGTTCTAACAAGAGCCGTTTGAGTTGCTAGGACAAATTTAGCATCAAAAGCAGTGCAAACTAGAAATTTGTCTAGTCTACAAAGCAAAGGATCGTTGTGCTTATTACTCCATGTATACGCACCACCATTTAAAGGTAAATCAATTAGCTCTTGATTAGTGATAAAGCTATTAAGAAATTCCATATTTCTAGCATCACCCCCAACCCTGTTTCTCTCATTATCACTTCTGATCGCATTTAAATCGCCCACGAAGCACCACGCTTCGGAAGACCATTCTCTAATGTGTGCTACGTCTTGCCAAAATTCCTCCCTTAAATTATAATCACAAGGAGAATACGCATTGGTGAGAATAAACTTGAATCCGTTGCTCCTAAATTGGAAAAGAAGAGAAATTGAGTTAACACCCATTCTTTTATCTAATATCTCCAAGACAGAGGCGTCCCAAATGGTTAATAATCCCCCATTGTTGCCAGAACTCCCTGTAACGGCAGAAACTCCCAACCAAACTCTGAATCAAACCACAACTGCCTTATAAAATAACTCGAAAAGGTAGCTATCTTAGTTTCCTGAATAGTACATGCTAAACATTTATGAGTCGCAATCAAGTCTCTCACGGCTATTTGCTTATCATAAGCATTTAGCCCCCTTATATTCCAATCAATGAGTTTAGACCCCATTAGTAATCGTTAAATCCCTTGAACTTACCTCTTCGTCTTCCTCCTCATCATCCAAAGAATCGTCAGAACCTTGCGAGTCACAGCTATCTTGTATCTTTTTACCGGCAGCTAATGCTTTGTACCTGTCTCTGTATTTGAATAAAATCTCATCAATAACCTCTTTGGCATGTTTCTCATCTTTCTCTAGAATGCCGCCCAGACGACATCATAGTTCTACCACCATTTTAGAAGTTGAAAAAATAACCTCATTCGAATCAATATTAGTACTCTGTAACGCCTCCAGATTGATAACAATTTTGTCCTCAACCACGTTGAATAAGATTTTATTTGTTTATGTATTTGTAGACTGTTATCAACATCCAAAATAAACGTGCTTTCGTGCAGAACCATTTGAAGGTCGTCAGGATACCCTGAGGAAGTAAACCTTCTGTTTGCATTCAATCCTTGAGATGTTACTGCCCCAATATGAGTACCCTCGACTACACCTGTACTATTATTAGGAAAATCATCTGTAGAGACATCAGAAGTGAAATCCTTAACATAATGTTTTGGTTCTAGCTCTCCACTTCCAACCCCATTCTGAGATCCATTTGACTCGGCAGCCAACAGACTGTCGATAATTTCTAATCTGGTTGAGGTACGTACCACCTCAGCTCCACCATCATCAAGACTAAGAAACTTATTGACCGAATTTGGAATGCTTGTAAGTTTGAAGTTGGATCACCTCCTCCAACTCTCAGAATGTTCGGGATATCAATTTCCAAAGGCTGCAACACCGGCCTTTCTTCCGAGGTGTCCGCCCTTAGTGAGGAAGATCGATCCACCTTTCCACCATTCGAGTTTTATCCCGTCAGTGATGATGTCGTCGTCTTAGGCTTGTAGAAAGCTTGTCTCGACTCCTCCAAACACATGTTTTGACTACTTGAGTCCATTTTATCCACACTATTTTCTTTATCTGCAGATAAACTATGATTCGCTAAATTTGAACTTAAAATGTTTTGTTTATTCTCAAATTCAGTTACCAGCCTGTCGAATTCCTCCAGAGAAGCTTTTTTTTGGATCAAATTTGTAATCCCATTCAATCGAAGTAGCCCATTTTCGGTCACTATCTTCCACCACAAGAATCGTCGGAATTTTTGAGAATTCTCCTCTTACCGAAATTCTAAAGAAATTTAAATTTTCCTTTCTCAGCGTGGTGTTTGCTATTTCCATTAACCCCCCCCCCCCCCCACAACGATTCACCTACAGATCTGAACAGCTTGTAACTCCAACATCGATGAGGAATACCTCTGATTTTTAGCCATTTCTCGTAGCAATTCATTGATTATATTGGAATTAACGGTTGGTCATATCTCACCTTTTCATTCTTTGTCTGCATCTCCTCCCTACTTGCATCGACTTGAAAAATAGTAATTTCTGATTCATCCACGATTAATTTTTTTGGCCTCCAAATATCTAACCAATAATCTCTGATCAGATCGATATAAGCAGACTGCTCATCAATGATTTCCATATCCAAGAACGAGTACCATCGCATCTGCTTGAGAATTTCTCTTGCTACTCGCTGCCATCTAACAAAACCTTGAATTTTGATCACCACCCTACATCTAGTCTTGTCAACAATTTTTTTTGGTAGATCATGTTGAAAATCATCTTTAGAAGGGATTAATTGATGAATCCTCCTAATTACATTGTTAATCTTCAGGACCTTATTCATCTCTTTCCACAGAACCGACAAATAATAGTTTCCATCTCCACACGGTACACACAACACATAAGATCTATCTTCATCGCCCCTTCGTACTCTTGAAATTCTTAGATATCTCCCTGCTTCATTTTCTCTCAATTCACAAAGATATGAGGCTTCTCCTTCCCTTCTTGGCCATCTTCTTTTTTCTCCTGCTTCACCTTGCCAATCAATCGCCTCTTTCATACAATCTATCAACCAAAAGGATAAATCCAAAGAAAAATTTATCCCAAAACAAAAACCTCTTCTCTTCCTCTCTTCTATTCGAATTCCCCTGAACTTTCCAAAAGTTTCCATGAAAACAAAGAAAGTTTTTCTGTCAAGACGCATAGCATTTTGCGCTCTTTCTCTCTCCATAAAGTTGTTAGCATCTGGTCAATGTGACATATCTAGCTATTAGGATTTTTAATTTGTTATAGCTTGGCTTTGCATTGCCCCGTCCCAATACATATTTAGGATTTTTCTAGGTATAGCTCGGCATCGCCTCGCCCCATTCGCTTTTTCTTTTAACCATACATTTGATTATGTACAACGAGGCTTCGCTTCACCTCCCCGTCGTGCACCTCCAAGATATTCCCAAGTAATATACTTATATTTCATTTATCTAGTAGTCAAGTGCACCGAGCAATACCACTGAGAGTCGCTTTGCAAGGTTAATTAGGCTCATGAGTTTCGATAATAATTGATCACGTGGAGCTAAGATTTTCTTGCATGTAGCTACATTTGGCAACATCACTTATAGAAGTTAGTGTATCGGTCCATTTAGTTGTCGACACGTGCAACGATACCAATTGCATGACCCCCACTTGTTCGGTTTTCTTAAGAGGTTAATGACATGTATGAAAATTCTGGTTATTAGCCACCAGCAGCCAGTACAATATCCATTACACAACAACAACACCATTTCCACCATAAAGTATATGAGATTTTGACAGGTTTAATCAAGTTCTCCGAAGAAGAAAACGAAGAAAAGATCAGTCCACAAATGATTTTTCCCTTGCCTTGTTTTTCTGTAAATTTCTATTATATGAATTATATGGTTTGCATTAATACGTATAGAATCTCCATTTATGTCTTTGGTTCTTCCTCTGTTTTTAATTTTAATGTACTTATATTGTTTGGGTGTTAGTACAATTGCAATTTATCTATCCATTTGTTATGTTCTTAATAATATTTCAAATAAGTAAAACTACGCAACTGTTCTTGCTGATGCTAACACTACTATGGTGTATTTATTTTGATAGGGGTTGACTCGGTTAATTCACAAATTTGAAAGTCGGGTGATTTTTGCTTTGTTATTTTTTTTTATAAATATAGTTCGATCGGGTCATTTCGTATATCGGTGACGGGCCAAAAACTGGGCCCATAACCCGTCGTCTTCTTCATATATCAGTTTTCAAAAGTTCTTCTGAGATCTGTTTTTTAACAGAAAAAAGCTTCTTCGATCTCAAATTTATTCGAAGTTATTTGAGTTGGCTAAAATAAAAGATTCGAAAGGTTTTATGTAGCAGATCTGAAAGCCTGAGCTTCCTAGCAAGCCTAGTCACTTGCTTATTCAAGTCTGGTATTTGATGTGGAAGAACCATGTTTTTTTCTGCAGTATTTAGGTTTTTAGAACCATGTTTTTTCGTGTAGTATTTAGGTTTTTTTTTACCTAAAGTTTGATACATTTAGGTTTTTAGAACAGTAGCAAAGTCAGCTTCCATTACTCCAGGTTCCTGCAAAACAAATTCCGGGAATTCATACAGAAAACTCTGTTAAGAGCATGAACCGCAAAAAAAAAAAAAATCAGCAAAGAAAAATGGGAGAACAATCATTAGTAAATTAACATGTAAATGGATCATGTAGTAATCATTGCCAAAGGTGGCTCGCAATCTGTCTAAGTTGAAGTGCCCACGCAATATTTGCACCCCAGTTGTGTCCCACGACGAACATGCAATATTTGCACCCGGGTTGTTACTTAATAAGAGTATTTTTGTATGTCCAGTTAAGTATTTGGTGTAAATCCGGTGTAATTTTTTAATTAGGTGTAAATCAAAACATAAGTCTTGTACACCATGTTTCTACTAACTGTTTTAGTATTAGGCCGTTAAAATCAGGGGACTTGGACAATTAATATTCTCTACTAAGGGGTGTTGTTTAAAAAAAAAATTCTTCGACCAATAACGTTACGACACTTGTCTTCTCCAGAATTGTTGTAGTTGAAAACTTTTATTTTGGAGCTCATATGACTTAACCTTTTAAAGAAGGAGTGATAATTATCTAATACACCATTATCTATATTTTGATTTATTTATTTTTCTGAAGAAGAATATATTCCATTTATTTCTTACAAATGCCTTACCATTTCATTAGCATTCAAATCAATCAACGGATGGATCCGTTTACATGTGTTCCGAGTATAGTTTGCCTATGGATGAAGATTAAATATATATATATATATATCCTTCTAGATGAAGATAGAGAGAGAGTGAGTGAGCTATGGATCGATATGAATCTGTGGAGTTAACAGAAGAATTTAAAGAAATGGTAGACGAAGCTATGAAGAGTTTAATTTTTTTAAAGAGAGACGGCTATGATCCGATGGTGGCTTCAAAAGGACCACTAAGGTTTTATTTTCTTCCTGATCCTTTTAAAGAAATCACAGGTATACAATCCTATTTCAATTTTATCTGGAAAGTAGAGGAGTTCAGTAAGTTGGGATCTGAAATAATTTCTTCTCTAGTTCATGTTGGTGATACTAATTGGTACGAATTTTATTTTAGTTTATTTTTTCTTTTAAAACACAATTTTGATTTTGAAATTGCTTGTACTAATCGTTGAGTTGTTTTTTGTGTGCGTATTTTTAGGCAATTAGAGGTACACGCAACAGGAGTGGAAGAAAGGTTTTTGAGGATTTATCTTTGTATGCATTTCCTCTCGAACTTATTAAAAAGGTGAAGACCGAAATAATAATGTCAATTATGATCAAAAGGATTGTTTGTGGGTGAAATTTGTTTCTACTGATTTCGGTAATTTCGGGTGTGTGGGTGAGAAACGAGTTTAAAACCTAAACAATGTACCGCAAGGGAGTACTTTAGATTTGAGAGATCAATTTGTACAAGTCTGGCCTAAACCAAGAAATGGTCGTTCCAGACTTGCTTCGGTCACAAAATAGAGGAGAATGGGTTGGTTTTGGGGAGGGAAGCAAGGAAAGTGACGAGACCAGAATAGTTGATTCTGGAAGAGTAGTTGTGTTACTACGATTTGTATCAGAAAAGTGGGAAGGCTAACAAATGGTAAGCTAGCAAGTATTTTCTGAGTGTTGTATGCTCCTCACTAAACTTGTTGTTCTGTGGAAATAGGTAAGACCTATTTATACAAGTCGAAGTGAAATGTACCCTGGTCTCATTAAAGAATGAAAAAATGGGTAAGTAAATGGGAGGAGGCGGTAACCGTATGCATGGAATTGATGTTCCATAAAACTGTTAACGCATGGAATTGATGTTCCAGAGCGTTTCACCATTAACTCCCTGTATTTACTAACCGCCTCACCCTTATGACAGACGTAGTGTACGCCGCACGATGTAAACCGCCAAACCAATACCCAAAGAGAATCCCCTTGTTTGTGATATGTGTTGATGTCTCGAATGTTTTTGTGGAAAACATGTAGCATGTTGTTGTTGCCTAGCAAGTCGAGCTTTGGGAGACATGGTAGCTTGGTGACCTTCGACGGTCGGGATTTTGCATCTTAAGAGGAAAGGTAGCCGTTGATCGTCGTACTCTTTCGTTTTTGGTAGCCGCGTAGGGAAGGCCAACATGGTGGCGCGGCTAGGTTGGTATGGCATGGTTTGGCGTGGCCAAACTTATGTTTTCGGGACAAAGGTTACCATGCGTCGTCTGGTAACCTTGGATGGCTAGGATTTGCTCTTGGGTTTGAAAGAGGACCGTTGATTGTCGCACGCCTTTGTTTTGGTAGCCGCGTAGGGAAGGCCAACATGGTGGCGCGGCTAGGTTGGCATGCCGTTAGCATGGCATGGTTTGGCGCGGCCAAACTTAGGGTTTCGGGCCAAAGGTTACCATGTGTTGTCTGGTAACCTTGGATGGCTAGGATTTGCTCCTGGGATTAAAAGGCAACCATTGATTGTTGCACGCCTTCACTTGGGTAGCCGTATAGGGAAGGCCGGCATGGTGGCGCGGCTAGGTTAGCATGTCGTTGGCGTGGCATAGTGCGGATAGCATGGCTAGGGCCAAGGTGTGGTTGGCATGGTGGGGCCAAGGGTTTGGCATAGACGATTTGGCTTGGCATGGCGCGACTAGCATGGCTGGGCCAAGGGTTAGCCATGGGAGAATGGCGCAACTAGCTTGGCTAGGGCCAAGGTGTGGTTGGCTTGGCATGGCGGGGCCAAGGGTTGGGCGTGACTAAGCTAGGGTTTTGGGTCAAAGGTTATATGTGTCATCTGGTAAACTTGGACGGCTAGGATTTGCTCCCGTGATTGAAGGGCGACCGTTGATCGTCGCACGCCTTCGTTTTGGAAGCCGCGTAAGGAAGGCCAGCATGGTGGCGCGACTAGGTTGGCATGTCATGGTTTGGCTAGCATGGCTAGGGCCAAGGTAGGGTGCGTTTGGCATGGCATGGTGCGGTTTGGCTTGGCATGATGGGGCCAAGGGTATGCCATGGGCGCATGGCGCGGCTGGCTTGGCTAGGTGCGGTTTGGCTTGGCATGATGGGGCCAAGGGTTTGGCGTGACCAAGCTAAGATCGTGACCAATCTAGGGTTTTGGAACAAAGGTTACATGTGTCGTCTGGTAACCTTGGACGACTAGGATTTTCTCTCGTGATTAAAGGGAAACCGTTGATCGTCACACACCTTCGTTTTGGTAACCGCGTAAGAAAGGCCAGCATGGTGGCGCGACTAGGTTGGCATGGGTCCATGGCAAGGTGCGTTTGGCATGGCGTGGTTGGTGTGGCTGGCATGGTTTTCCATTGGCACAGGGGTGCGGCTAGCATGGTTGGCATGCCTTGGCGCGGTAGGTGTGGTTGGCATGGTTTGCCATTGGCACGGGGGTGCGGCTAGCATGGTTGGCATGCCTTGGCGTGGTAGGTGTGGCTGGCATGGTTTGCCATTGGCACAAGGGTGCGGCTAGCAAGGTTGGCATGCCTTGGCGCGGTAGGTTGATGTGATTTTTGATGTTGTTGTAGAAAAGTGGTAGTAAAAGTTCGTTCAAAGACTTGTAGAGATTGATTTTAGACTTAATATATATACAAGATTGTCACGTTAACGAGAGATACTAGGACTTGGGATTCCACCATAAACTCATTCATGCGATTCAAATATTAATTCTTTTAACAATTATAGCTCAATAAAGACATGGACTCTTATTTTTGCCAAGGTTGATTCTCAAAATATTAGTTGTAAGTCCTAAGCATGGGACATCAAAACATCTAATCAAGCATGACCCATCAAACAAGATGACAACTAATTAATCAAAATCCTAATTCAATTTTAATTAGTGCAAAAGTCAAATAAGAATTAAATATAATTACCACACGCATGAAATATGACTTCCTCCATCATCCTACTATTGGGGTTTAGCTCCTCATAGTCAAAACACGCTCAAAATATAGAAACATGGCTCAATAGGTGTTTTTATTGAAGATTTATAATGGAACAAAAATTCGTAACGATGTATTACTGTTACAAACGTCACTGTTATAATTGGGTGGTTGTTACAAAGATAAGATGACTATTTTGTTTAAATTGTGATCTATTCTTCTTCTTCTCTGTTCATGCAGAATCACTCTGCAAATCCTCGTTTCTCTCCTGCAGCTTCAATAACTTCACCCAAACTCTTCTTTCGGTCCCCAAACTCCCGACTACCCTTATGTGACTCAAAACCACCCTTTTTATACGTAACATGGCTATCAAATCTCACGAAATCTCTTTGTTTCTTTTTCTTCCAAGACACGACAATATTTCCTCCTCTTTTCTCGTACGCGTCTAATGTGGTCATCCAAACTCTCTTCAATAAATATAAAGTAATCCCAGCCATTGATGTACTCTCTCAACTCCACGTACTCTCCCAAATGATCCGAGAATATATTCCTTTCTCTGTTTCGTTAAAGGAAAGGAAAACTTCCTTTTTTCAGTCAATCCTAGTCCCGTACGAATGATGTACTACATCAACAGGCCCAAACCAAACAATTTCTATGAAAATCTCTGCCAAAATCTCGTCCATGTTCTTCCAAAAAATCCAAACCAGCTCGAGAATAGTTTATTCCTCTGTTTTGTCGAAAATTGATTATCCGGCCCAAGTTTATGGATTCAAACGCGTATACCACCCCTGTTTATCCTTAACATGCCCAAAGAAATAAAAATCCACGATTAAGTCTCAATAAAACTTGTCTGAATTTGATGAAGCAAGTTCCGCAGGTGACTGAATATTTTTCTCGCCAAAACCACTTTAAAAGGGGAAGAAGATGGTGCCCTTATCCAATCCAGGAGTGCCTTTAGCATTGGGGTGTGAATAGCACTCTGGGTGCCTTTAGAATTTTCTCCCAGGACCACTTTTCGAGCCAATTTCTCCGCAAGAACTTATTTTCCAAAAAACACCTACAAATACATAAAATAGCAAAATAAGCACAAGATCGAGCACTAACAATATACATAATTGAGATTATATTAGACACATAAATCTGTCTATCAAGTACCCCCAAACTTATTATTTGTTAGTCCCGATCAAATCAAATCTACAAATTAAAATCCTAACTCACCGTCGCATGCATCGTCGATTGCATTTAGTGTATGAAATAAGCCTTTAAACCCCTAGGTAGCCCTAGTGGCCGAGTTTTAGTCTCGGGAGGGCTTACCAGAGATATACCCACAAAACCTTTACTCCAGACCCTAGCTATCTACACAGAACCTTGGAAGGCACTAAAGAATCTCCTTGGTTGGCATACTTATTGACTACAAGAGGAAGTACCCTGATGCGAAATTCCAATTGATGTACACGAGTTTGCACTCTAGCATACTAAAATTCATATATAAGTCACAGAGCTCTACTCAGATAGTCACACTATGGACATCAATATCCGGAGTCAACAAATCACATGGAAAGATTAAGAGATGGATATAGAAAAACATAGATGGTTTTGATGTTGACTAAGTGAACGATGTTTCTCATATCTGTCTGAAGGCCACTTTGCCAAAATGAACCTATCCTAATGGACTGAGATACTGGTCTTGACTAATATCAACACAACTGGCATATACAAGGGAACCAGTGGTCGATAATCCTAATTCTAGATCAACTCGTATGGCATATACAAGGGAACCAGCGGTCGATTTTATTGCACAATAATAAACTTTTCATCATTTTTTTTAACAACATGATTAGATTTTGGGGATCCAAGCGCATGCTTCTTGTCATCAGATTACATGATAGTTCCCATGGATCCTGCGTTCCACGCTTGTTTAGGCGACGGAGACAGGGAAAACACACACATATTGCTATTCCCAAGTGTTAATTTTCTTTTTATTCCGTTTGGTCTAATTGGTCTGGTCTTTTTTTTTTTTTTTTTTTAATTTAGTAACCCAATCACTCTATTTCACCCTAACATTGGTAACAACTTGAATCGTGAGGCCCACCTAATCACTTAGAGAAACATAGTTTAAAAACAAAATAAAATAAAAACAGAAGTGAAAAGGACTCAACGAGATATGGTGAAACTATCATGTTATTCCTAACACCTGAGCTCTGTGCTTTTATGAATAGACTCTTTAGATGTTTCCATCTAATCAGATTGGTTCCTCAACTCCTACAACCAAAATGCTTCCATCCACTTGAATTGGTTAGTGCCATCCTTAATAATCATAAATTTCTAGGCTCTGGAGTTTACTAATGCAACTAACAAGTTTCTCCCATACCCCCAAACTTAAATCTAACATTGTCCTCAATGTTCTAAAGATAAAATTAAAAGCATGAACAATGAGAAACTGTTACCATTTGAAGCAAAAGAGATAAGGAAAGATATTATTGTGTCGCATGAATATTGGGTTACCTCCCAAGAAGTGCTAAGTTTAACGTCTTCAGCCAGACTAAAAAAGGATTAGTCACCTCATAGAATCATAGAGTAATAGCCGAAATATATGTGGGTCATCAAAACCAAATAAAGCTATCACAAGTAAAAGGAATCTACAACCTGCCAAGAAAATAAACAAATAAAGCACACCCTTGTCTAGTTTCTTGTTTAAAACAACTATATCTAGTTGTGGTTCAGGTTCAGGCTCTATGAAAGGGTCTAAATAAATTTCTTTGGGCTGCACTTCCTCATAGCTAAGATCCAATTCAGGTATTAAAGTCTGGAAAAACTTAAGTAAAAACTTAGAAGCACATAATAATAACCTAAATAATTGCGGATCCTTAAAGTCAATCAGGTTTGACTCACACAACTGACCACAATGAGAGTGGTGGTCCTCCTTAAAAAAATGTGTCGACCCTAATTTCCTAAAGTACTTAGGCTTAGTCTCAAAACTTAATAACTGACACATTTGAAATTTATACATTCCCACAATTGGTTGAAAAATATTTGGTGGGAAAACAAAATCAATTTGGGTATCATAGCCTGGGCTAACCACATCAACTAGAGGATGGGTTTCTAACAACTGAACTTCCTTATGGACATCACTAGGTTCAGGAAAACGTTTATGAAGATAATCATGTAAAATGGTTGAGGCACATTTGTCAAGTCCCAAGTGAGGGACTTTTCTAAGAGTTAAAGCATATGGAGAATGATAATCACCCCCAAACTTAGAGTTTTCAGTGTCTCTAGAAATACTAGTCACAACTTTCCTAATTTCAAGGTCATCTGAATCCTGAAAATGGTCAATTGATTCTTATAAGTCGGGTACATCCTCACTCATATCTACGAGTTCATTTTCTTTTTCTAAGTCTATTGTTTCTAAATCACTAGACTCAAAATATACTCGTTCCTCTAAACCATCATTGGCTTCGTAATCAAAAGGGAATACTACATCGTCTAAAATGGTGGTATCTCTAGTCAAATCCTCGTCCTTTTGAATAGGTGAATAATTATTAAAATTATTTGGATTTGAACTAGAAACATTATCATTATTAAGATCAATTGGAGTAACAAATTCCTGATCACTATGCCTGCTTATTTCAAATTCTTCATCAACACTATCCTCATCATAATCATCATTATAATAACATGAAAATGGTTGAACCTCATCTAAACAAGTAGTGTTACCAATTTTATCCTCGTTATCTTGATTATGCAAATAACTATCCTCATTTTCAAGGGTATTAGTGGAAACACCATATTGGAAATTAAGATTATTTCGAGCAAGTCTTTCGTTCGTCTCAGCCACCAGCTTGAGGGATTCCTCTATAGAAGGTTTATTCATTGGTGCAGTTTTTTCGTTAATTTCTAACACAAACCTATTTGTCTGTTCAGTTAACTGCTTAAGAGACTCTTCTAGAGAAATGGAGGGATCATAAGTAGCACTAGGGTATAATTGTTTGATTAAATCATTCAACGGGGAACCAGTACTATTATATTCCCTATTTTCTTGCTCGTATTACCGGTGCATGTGTGGATATTAATTAGGATCACCATGGTATGAGCCATAACCTTGAAAAGGCGGATGTTCCCAACCACTATTCACACTATGGTCAAAGTTGTAATGTCCATTTTGAAACTCAGTCGGATATTCGTTGTATTGGCTATTGTAATACCAGTTCGACATTCTATTGCAGGGGTGTAAGTTGTCACACAAAATAAAACCCACTGACATGGGATTCGTGGGTGGATAGAGTCTTACCTCCCGTACCAGACGGGCGATGAACCGTTGAAGTCGACTCAGGCCACCGACTCCTATGTCAGTGTACGAACCCGAGGGGCCGAGACAATATCGTAACTGTCGTCCTTCCCTGCAAACAGTTTATATTTAATCTCAATCCTTCCTTAGGGTTTTAAAAATATTGTCCAATGTCCCAAAAATAAAGTTCAAAAAGTCCAAAAATAAAAAATTACAAACAAAATAAAAATAAAACCTATTTACAAGTTTCTAAAAATAAAATAAATAAAGTCTAAATAAACTAAATATGTACAAAATCTTCTTCACTCCTCGGACTCCTCTTTTCTTTCCTTCTTTGGCGATGCTTTCCTTTTATAGCACTTTTTCTTTCCTTGTAGCTTCGCTCCAAATTTGAAAAGAATAAAAAAAAAATACCAAAGGCGTAAAAGAGAACAAAAATAATAAAAATAAAAATAAAACCTAAAAAAAATAAAAAAAATAAAAAACCTAAAACAAATCTAAATACAAGTCCGCGTCGACGGCGCCAAAAATTGATGTGATTTTTAATGTTGTTGTAGAAAAGTGGTAGTAAAAGTTTGTTCAAAGACTTGTAGAGATTGATTTTAGACTTAATATATATACAAGATTGTCACGATAACAAGAGATACTAGGACTTGGGATTCCACCATAAACTCATTCATGCGATTCAAATATTAATTCTTTTAACAATTATAGCTCAATAAAGACATGGACTCTTATTTTTGCCAAGGTTGATTCTCAAAATATTAGTTGTAAGTCCTAAGCATGGGACATCAAAACATCTAAGCAAGCATGAACCATCAAACAAGATGACAACTAATTAATCAAAATCCTAATTCAATTTTAATTAGTGCAAAAGTCAAATAAGAATTAAATATAATTACCACACGCATGAAATATGGCTTCCTCCATCATCCTACTATTGGGGTTTAGCTCCTCATAGTCAAAACACGCTCAAAATATAGAAACATGGCTCAATAGGTGTTTTTATTGAAGATTTATAATGGAACAGAAATTCGTAACGATGTATTACTGTTACAAACGTCACTGTTATAATTGGGTGGTTGTTACAAAGATAAGATGACTATTTTGTTTAAACTGTGATCTATTCGTCTTCTTCTCTGTTCATGCAGAATCACTCTGCAACTCCTCGTTTCTCTCCTGCAGCTTCAATAACTTCACCCAAACTCTTCTTTCGGTCCCCAAACTCCCGGCTACCCTTTTGTGACTCAAAACCACCCTTTTTATACGTAACAGGGCTATCAAATCTCACGAAATCTCTTTGTTTCCTTTTCTTCCAAGACACGACAATATTTCCTCCTATTTTCTCGTACGCGTCTACTGTGGTCATCCAAACTCTCTTCAATAAATATAAAGTAATCCCAGCCATTGATGTACTCTCTCAACTCCACGTACTCTCCCAAAAGATCCGAGAATATATTCCTTTCTCTGTTTCGTTAAAGGAAAGGAAAACTTCCTTTTTTTCAGTCAATCCTAGTCCCGTACGAATGATGTACTACATCAACAGGCCCAAACCAAACTATTTCTATGAAAATCTCTGCCAAAATCTCGTTCATGTTCTTCCAAAAAATCCAAACCAGCCCGAGAATAGTTTATTCCTCTGTTTTGTCGAAAATTGATTATCCGACCCAAGTTGATGGATTCAAACGCGTATACCACCCCTATTTATCCTTAACATGCCCAAAGAAATAAAAATCCACGATTAAGTCTCAATAAAACTTGTCTGAATTTGATGAAGCAAGTTCTGCAGGTGACTGAATATTTTTCCCGCCAAAACCACTTTAAAAGGGGAAGAAGATGGTGCCCTTATCCAAGCCCGAAGTGCCTTTAGCATTGGGGTGTGAATAGCACTCTGGGTGCCTTTAGAATTTTCTCCCAGGACCACTTTTCGAGCCAATTTCTCTGCAAGAACTTATTTCTCCAAAAAACACCTACAAATACATAAAATAGCAAAATAAGCACAAGATCGAGCACTAACAATATACATAATTAAGATTATATTAGACACATAAATGCGTCTATCATAGGTGTGGCTGGCATGGTTTTCCATTGGCACAAGGGTGCGGCTAGCATGGTTGGCATGCCTTGGTGCGGTAGGTGTAGCTGGCATGGTTTTCCATTGGCACAAGGGTGTGAGAATTAGGGTTTTGGCCAGTCGAAACCCTAATTGGCATTAAAAAAAGGCACCCTGGTAATTTTTTCACGGAAAAATTAAAGGGTTCATTAAATGTGCTTGGTTCGGATATTATTACTCAAGTTCCTGTGACATCACTGTCTGACTAGGGTTTTACGATTTTACCCCTAAGTTAAAAACCACCGTCAACATTAAGTCCCCTGCTTAACTCGGAACAGGTGCCTTGTTGCGAGGTAAGCATATGATGGTGACAGACGAGGACTGAATCGAAACGTAGGACATGCAAGATGGTCAGGAAAATCCGACTAACCTTTTTCGAGGGGTGAGGATAGTTCGTGATCCCACGTTTAGCAGCCTTGCATGGTTTCTATTTGATGTGTAGACCGTGAAGTGGTGAGAAGCGTCGGCTTAGTCTGGCTACTCATCACCTTGGCTGGGTTAGGGAATAGCATGACGTTGGTGTCGGCGTGGCAAGTCATGGTATGGAAGGCTTGGTATGATGGGGTCGCGGCAGTAGAACGGACGGCTTGAAGAGGCAGAGCATGCGCGGTCTTGGAGAGGCAAAACATGGGGGACAGTTCGGAATGATAGGGCCGCGGAAATGGAGCGGACAACTTGGCATGTGGGTCGAAGGCATGGCGCGGACGGTCTTGGAAAGATGAGGCCATGGCAACGAAACACACAACTTGGCGCGGTACGGTCATGGTAAGGTGTAGTTTGGTGAGGCAAGGCATGTACATATGGCTTGGAATGGTGGGGCCAAGGCATGGCGCGGACGACTTGGCGTGGTTGGGCCAAGGCATGGTGCGGACGGCTTGGTGATTTACCTTCACGGGCCCAATTGCCTCTTTTCCTTACTTGACTCAAATAAGAAGTCCTTTCCTTATTCAAACTCCCATGTACCACGCATATAAAAGGAGGGTCGGCTTCTCCTTTTGTTTCACGCCCATTTATTCATCCTAGTCGTGTGGTAGCAGTAAATCAAAGCGGACAAGAAAATCCCAGGTATGCCTTCCAATACTTCTTCTTTAGCTTGCTTTCTCTTTTCTTTTGTGTTGGAGTAAACCCTATCTATAGGCGTACTTTTTCACGGACTTGTAGAAATATTGTTGGCGTGAACACTAGCCGTAGGTATGCTTTGCTTAAACTCGTAACAAAATTTAGGCGTGAATGTTGTAGTGATGTTGGTCGCCTCAGTTATTGTGCGAAGTAGGTGTGCACGAGGATTGTCATTCCATTCCCATGAAAGAACTAGCTTTTAGGGTTTCCCCCTCTTTCTGGTATGGACGTGTGCATAGTTCCCGTGGCGGGGAGCGCCTGCTCGGTTGGGTACGAATTTCCTGCTGCAAGGTACATCCTTAGCGTGAGGTGGTGATGCGGGGCATGTCAGTCCCCAATTATTTTTCTTCCTCGCGTATATATATTATGACCTGGAAATAGAATGGTTTGCGTCTTGGGTGGATCTCTCTTGTATGACGAAAATAATTTTCATGCACCTTCTGTAATAACTTCTCTCCGTATTGCTCCATTGTAGTTGTTTGGAAGGTGGAAGTAACGTGATAGAATCTTCATTATGATGTCACTCGAGAAAATTTCTTCTGTACCGAAAGACGTTGGTAATTCCAATCCAAACGTGGCTGATGAATTCTTCATGATAGTCTCTGCCAGGATAAGTCCTCTTAAGCATGTGCCGCTTCTTCTGACCAGTCCGGAGAGTGAGGGAGGGGATCGGTCGGTTTCTCCCGGAAATGTAATACGGTTTTGTCTTCAGAGGAAAGAGTATCCCGCCTCTCTTATTGATTTCAAAACCACTGTGAGTCCATTGCGTTCCTTTGATAAAAGGGTGTAATTTATGATAAGTCAAGAGTGTGTAAGAGCTAGTTTGACCAAGGCGCAAATCATTGATGCTATCGCGGCTTCTGTATCACTTCAAATTAGGAAAGACATCCCAGGTTTGGTTGCTTTCATCTCCAGGTGGTGTCCAGATACTCACACGGCCATATGCAGGTGGGGAGAGATGACCATATCCTATGAAAGTGTGGCTATCCTGCTGAATCTTCTCATGACATGAAACCTCAACATCAAGCTGTCAGATGATGAAGAAAAGATGCGTACCTCCATGGTTGCGTAGTCGAAAAGGTTCGTCTAAAAAGAGAACCAGACAAAATGTTTCTATATCTGGTGGATGTCTCAATGGTTTCCTGATGAGATGGCACCAGATCAGAAGAATAGTACACTCCACGTCGCGACATTCTTGGCTCTCTAGTTATCCAGGGATATTTTTGATGATGGCTCTGGTAAGAAGGAGATAAGGCTGTAACTCATCAATTTTGCTATAATATTGGCGAAAGGAGTCGTTCTCCCCATTGGCGGCTTGTTTCTCGGTTATCTGTACACACACTTGGATCATTTGGTTGTGGACATGCGCGCTTCAAATGGTTACATGAAAGTGGACTCGTATGCTCATGTCTCTTTTATCCAGGCGTGGCTATGGGAGCATTTTGAAAAATATGCTCCTAAGCCGTTGGTTTCACTTCCCGCATCTTGGGGTGGTTCGAGAATACTTCGCTGGTCGAATAGGCGCCCAAGAGCTGGTTTAAACCTGGATGATTTGCTCGATAATTCACACGCCGCTAATTTTCTTCCATGGGCCCCAGTGTGTACATCCATAGCCTAGGTTAATACTTTTGATTCTGCTCCAAACATGTCTTTGCTTTCTGATGGAGGGAACCTGGGCGTCGGCGAGATTGTATTCATGCAAAGTTGCACGCCTGGTTATATACCATCTTTCTTTCGTGGATCGTGTCAGGCAATCTCTTATAATATTGAACGGGCAGCTCGGCACATGGGTTTCGACCAAGGGGTCCCTCTCGTTCGTCAGCTGGTAGCTACAGAGGACTCATTACCGGTCGTTCTTGATGCTAGTGTTCTTGCACATGGAAAAAGCCTACCTTTCTTGCTTTCGGAACAAAACCCTTCGATTACCTCCAAGTATAACGCATTCTGGCAGAGTGAATTCCTCGTCATCCAGGAATTTGTGAAAGTCGTAGTGGAGAACACTCGTGGTAGGCCTTCTGCCGCGAATTTAGCAAAGCATCCATTGTTGAGGGGTACTTCTTTAACCAAAAGAAAATCCGTCGGTCCGGACGTGGATAGTCCCCAAGCGAAGGAGCGAAGGTCTAAAAATCGTGCAGGCGGTTTCCAGTTAGATTCCACAGTCCTACGGACTTTTAGTTCATCCAACATGCGTGTACTATGATTTTCCTCTTGACTTCAACTAGATCATGTATATCCTTGTTTCTTTCCTAAGAATGAGTCTTTGTATCTTGTCCAGGATTTCAGCAGCGTGAACGCCTTTTCCAAACTTGCAAGCAGTCAGAAAACCTTATTTTTCGAGACGAAGGGTGGCGGTGCTGAGCCTATCCATGGTGATGGGGAATCCGAGAAGGATGAAAGTTCAGAGTCTGGCGATGACGAGAGTAGTTCTTCTGATAATAGTGTTGAATCCTCCTCTAGTCAGTCTGAAAGCGAATCAATGAGTCTTCTCCATGTTCTTCTTCTTTTTCCTTTTTTTTTTTTTTGAAGTAAAACATAAATCTTGATATTCTATGAGGAAACCATTCATGAGGATGGCTTTGAAGTGGAAACCCACCCGAGTGAAGGTGTAGTCATAACTCCAATTGCGGAAACTGTGTCGGTTGGTGACTTGGACATTGAAGTTCATCATCCTGAAGGTATTTCCTCGACTCGGGTGGTGGAGAGTACTCCAAAGACTGCTGGAGAAATCGTAGTTAGGGATCTCTTGCCGGTTGTTGGTTCGGTTGCAGGCGTCACTTTCGACCCTTTGTACCTCGTCCCTCATCCGGGTCATGTGTTGATCGTGGGATTTAGCGTGCTAGCTAAACATGCGGCATTATATACCAAGATATGGGAAAGGGTTTCCGAGGATGTAATTTCGAGCTGGAGGTTCCATCGTGACATGTGCGTGGGCTTCTAATTCCATGTCCCTTGGTTCGTTGAAGGTTTCTCTGATGTTGAAAAGTCGATGGCCGAAGCAGTCGAAGGTCCTTACGCAGACATGGTGAAGAAGCAGGAAGCGGGATTCAAGAAGTTGTGCCGGCAGCTGAAGTTGAAGAGGGCGGCTCTCCAGAGCACAAGGGAGGCCCTTGCTAAGAGGAGCAAGCTGTTGTTGGAGAACTTTCCTTGAATACATTCATGTCTTTTGGATTTCTTGTTTTTAGTTTTTTTTTTTTTGAAAGGCAAATGGAAACGCCTGGTTTATGGTTTTGATTTTCTGGATTTTTGGGGTTGACAGACAAGTATTACCTATGAGGATTTTGGATTATTATTCTGGAAGGAATCGTTTAGGAATGAATTGTTTTGGAATGAATTTTTTTGGAATGAAATGTTTTGGAATGAATTGCAAGTGATGTAAACATTCCAGGAAAGCCTTAGAACCGTGTGTTGGTAGATGACATGGGGTAAAGCGTAACATGGCTATCGATTTTATCATTCCCTTGAAAACTTAAAATAGCAAACCATGTATCTTGTCTAGGTAAGACTTACTCGGGTTTTTAGGTCTCCTGATGAAAAGTGAACCTTCCGAGTGTAAGACCGAGCTTTATGGGAAACACCGTCGTGACTGTGGAAAGTCCCCAGTCGTTACTGAGTTATCTGATAAACGAGTCTTCGGTTCTTGGGCAGATTGTTTGCTTCTAACTTCCGGGAAGTCCCCAGTCATCCCTTGTCGTTTCATGACTGATAATCAGGTCGTCATGTAACTGCGTCGGAGTGGATCGTCTTCTTCTACCATCTTGATGTCTGGGTCGAAGCACGAGATCGACGGTCGAAAATTGACATTGTAACCGAAAGATCAATGTCCCACCGTGATCGTCAATTGTTTGTAGGTGAAAACTGTTTCTGCTGATTTCGGTAATTTCGGGTGTGTGGGTGAGAAACGAGTTTAAACCCTAAACAATGTACTGCAAGGGAGTACTTTATATTCGAGAGATCAATCTGTACAAGTCTGGCCTAAACCAAGAAATGGTCGCTCCAGACTTGCTTCGGTCACAAAGTGGAGGAGAATGGGTTGGTTTTGGGGAGGGAAGCAAGAAAAGTGATGAGACCAGAATAGTTGATTATGAAAGAGTGTTGTGTTACTACGACTTGTATCATAAAAGTGGGAAGGATAACAAATGGTAAGCTAGCAAGTATTTTCTGAGTGTTGTATGCTCCTCACTGAACTTGTTGTTCTGTGGAAATATGTAAGACTTATTTATACAAGTCGAAGTGAAACGTACCATGGTCTAATTAAGGAATGGAAAAATGGGCAAGTAAATGGGAGGAGGCGGTAACCGTATGCATGGAATTGATGTTCCACAAAACTGTTAACGCATGGAATTGATGTTCCAGAGCGTTTCACCATTAACTCCCTGTATTTACTAACCGCCTCACCCTTATGACACTTCCTTATGATGGGTGTAGTGTACGCCGCACGCTGTAAACCGCCAAACCAATACCCAAAGATTAATCACAGCCGCTCTTTATCTTTCCTAACTTGTCACAAATGCAAAATTTAGATTAATACGTTAAAAAATAATTTTATATATTTTTTTTGTATGGTAATTTTTTCAATTATAATGGCTATTCATTTTGGTTTGGTATCTAACTTTAAGAATGAGCTTTGTTACTTTATAGTCCTCAATTGTTCATCTTCTTTCATGTCCCGACCCCACAAAAATTTGGCCTATAATATTTATTATAAATTTTAAAAAATAAAAGAAATAAAAAAAAAACTAATTTAAAAACTAATATCAAATAAAAAAATCAACCAAGGGTAATTATATAATTTATTTACCTTAGGACACCTTTCTCATCCCACTACCACTACTTCTGCCACCACCACCACCATTAACGTCATCACTATACCATTCTCACCAACACCCACCACCATTATCCCCACTGCTAATCCACCACCCCCTCATACCACCACAACCACCATTAATGTCAATTGATTTAATATAAAATAAATTTATTATGTACTGTATTAATGAAATATATTTATTTGATTAGTTAAAAAAATATTATGAAATATCAATAAAATATTTTTTATTGAAAGTTAAGTAAACTAATCATTTTTCGGCTGTAGATTTAGCTTTCCCAAGAATAGATCCAGAGTGTCCTGGTTTTGTATTGACATTCAGAGCTTGGTTTCTTTATAGTCCTCAACCATTCATCGTTTTTCCTGTCCTGACCCGATAAAAATCTGGCCTATAATATTTATTTTGATTTAAAAAAACTAAATAAAAACTAATATTGTTATCAAATAAAAAGAATAAACCAAGGGTAACTAATTAATTTATCTACCTTATGACACCTTTCTCATCCCACTACCACTACTTCTTCCACTACCACCACCATTAACGTCATCACTCCACCATTCTCACCAACACCCACCACTGATCCACCACCCCGCCCACCATCACAACCGCCATTAGTGTCAACTGATTTAGTATAAAATAAATTTATTATGTACTGTATTAATGAAAGTGTATTTACTTGATTAATTAAACAAACATTTATTATGAAATATTAATAGAATATTTATTATTAAAAGTTAATTAAACTGAGCATCTTACAACCGTAGATTTAGCTTTCACAACAATAAATCATGACCGCACTTTAACTTGCCCAAATTGTCCAAACTATGCTTTATAAGGGAGACAACTTTATCCATGTTTTATATTGCGAAACGCAACACAATATCAAACCTTGAGTTTTATCATGGACAGCTGGGTCCAGAAACACAAATTGGATTTGATAATAGGAATCGCAAGCTAATTTGGTTATGGATGAACACACAAACCAATACACTCTCTTCGTTCCTTTTTAATAGGCTGGTTTCTATAAATAAATGTTTCAAAATAATAGGCTGATTTTCTAATTGGGAAAGTCAAATATTACTTTAATTTTCTGGGATCATTTTTCTCTTAACTTCTTTTGCTGACAAGTGTCATGTGAGCCATTTTACTTTACTTCTTTTGTTGACAAGTGTCATGGGGACCATTTCACTTCACTTCTTTTATTGACAAGTGTCATGAGAACCACTTTCAATGATTATTTCTCTTAATTTCCTTAAATTTGTCTAAAAACAAAACCAGCCCATTAAAAAATAACGGAGGGAGTAAGAACTTATTCCAAGTCTTCGAGACTTGTATTTTTGGTTTTCAATGTTGTCGTCCGGTGTTGTTTTGGATGACACTCATAACCGGGAAGTACATGGATGCCTTATGGGGATTACTAGGAAAAACTGTTGATTAAATTTTGTGATCTCTTATAGATAGTGAGTTTAGATTCATCCTGAAAAAAATTATTTTATACCAAGTTTGTTGCACTTAGAGCATCATGTGTTTATATCTTTGTCTTTCCAGTTAATCTTTTATGTTTATAAGAATCTTCCTTTTAGCATACAATATTATTTTAGGCGGAAATGTTCCCAAATGATGTTTTTTTCTAGGAGAAGCTAAAGATTATCTTAACCATTAACCTTCATTTCATATCGCCACAGCAATATGGTTATTGGTATCCATGTTGTTTTTACTTAGTCACACCAAGGTTTTTGTTATCACCACTTGAATAATAATGTTCCTACTCAGACTAAATAGAAAAAACAAAAGTACGGAAAAACAATAGATTTGTTTACACAATGCTTTTATTCATCACCCCAGAAAGGTATCGTGATGATATGTATGGATAAGTTCATGAAAAAGGGTTGTCTTGTTCTCCATCATTACTTGAGTAATCTTCAAGTGGAAACACATCGCAAAGGTTGCCGATATTGAGACACATGCTCTAATATTGCCGAATCATTTAGTTCTTGGACACATGATGCGAAGAGTTTTCCCATTGTATCTTTAGTCAACGATATTCGAGTGAAGATAGTGAATCAGAAAATGAGAGGCAGTTGAGAAGTGGTTGAAGTATCCATAATTTTTGTGTCTAAGCTCAAAGAACAAGTACAAAAGTCAATTCGAACAACATGTGTTCTACATTTTTTTTGGACAAAACCATTTGAATTTATGAATTCGTAAGTATATGCTCTTTGTAAGTGCACCCACTTATCATTAGTATAAAACAGGGTTTGGACAAGTTGGCCTTTGTTAGTGGTGGTCAGGATTTGTCTGGACAAAGATAAATCTACGAATGTAACTCTCTTGACCACGCCCTCATCTCGCACGTGTAAGTGATGGCCAAGATTTTATATCCCAATTGATAAATCTATGGTTGTAATTTGTCCCATAAAACTAACATTTAATAACCCATTAATGGAAATCTAATAATATAATAAATACCTAATTAATTAGTGTTCCACACTAATTGATATTAAATGATTTATTAATTGCTCATAATAATGTTTATTCACTAATTGCTCATAATAAATAATCTATTAATTTCTTCCATTATAAAATTTCTCTTAGTTAAATTAATAAATTTGTATTTCTTCTATTAATAAATAATTTTGATAAAAACAGAAAAAATATCAATAGATATTAGTTGCGATAGTAGGTTGTGGAAGCGTTGGCGAAGGCCGAATGAATCACTAAACTAATAATATCAGTAGATATTAGTTACGGCACGGGTTAAGCCCTATAAACACATAAATAACCACTAATCTAAGGAACAAGTACAAGAGACCTGGATCTTCCGGTAACTCATATAATGGAACACTTTATGTTTTGTTTAAGCAATCCCATTAAGAAAAATCAATACTAATACTTTGTTACTTCACTTTCTTATTATTATCATCAAGAATATAAAACACAGTTTGGATAACTTTGTTTATGTAAGTGGCGGTTCAAATTCTTCCTCACAAGAGATAAATCTAGGGAGGTAATCGTTTGTCATAGGTGATGGTTGTGATTGAGATTAGAAATGCATCTAATGGACAAAAGTTATCATGTCATTAAGGTTCCATAATTCTTCATAATAAATAGTCTATTAATTAAATGTCAAACTAAAAAAGATAATATATAAATTATTCTACTAATGATGATAATAAAAGTATATTTTTATTAGCTAATACTTAGAATTAGTTTGGTATTGTTGTGATCTTTACAAAAGTGCTTTTCCGACGTACGTTATTGTGCGGAGCTATGTAAAAAAAATAATTGGTTGCCGATATAAGTTACTGTACCGAGCTTTGTAAAAAAAAAAAATTGAACGGTTGCAAATTATAAACTAAAGCTAAAACTATTTTAAAAAACAGACATATCTCTGAAAATATCATGTTCAACTATAGTTAGTGAGAAAATGACAAAAGCAAACATATTTCTGAAAATTGTCTATTCTATTTTATAGTGCGTAAAGTAAGTAAACTTTCTACTATTAGAGTACGTACACATGTAATATTAAATTGACTAATTAGTATTATTACTAAAAAGTATTATTTTTCTAAACCACTTTTTAAAAATCCATAATCTCTTAATATTTATCGCTGAAAATAAAAGTATATTTTAGTGATATGATATAACATAAAATGTAGTTTGAAAATAAAAAAAGAATTATCTTTAAATAATATAAAATATAAAAAATAAAAATTGGTGATCATATATAGATTCAAGGATAATTGTTGTCAGTTATAAACAAAATGAGATAGAATTGGAAAATAAAATATGAAGCTAGGGTGAACTATAGCTTTTGCTTTTGAAGATTTTAAAAGCTCCTTCCCCCACTTTACAAATTGATAAATTTTGGAAGTGTACACTTTATGAAATCTTTAATAAACACTAAGATGAAAAAATATTGCTATCAAAATGTTTTTAAAATACTTTTTTTGAATGAAAAAAAGCATCACCAAACTTAGTTAAATTGGCTAACAATTATATAAGTGGACCATAATGACGGTGGCAAGTATTGGTGCCCAGTGAATAATTTCGCATCGCCTCACGTATTTCTTGATAAATGGTTTAACGTTATTTTTATTCAATGATGATGGATAACAGAGTTTATTGTTAGTGGAGCTTATTGTTATTAGGTTAATTACTTAATGATTTGACTTACTAACTAATCATGATTTTATTATTTTTATGCAACAAATAACCTCACATTTGGAGGCATAATGTCGTAGAATGTAATGGCCTTCCATCTACTGATAATGTCCTTACTAAGCCACTGTGTTCATCTGATAGTACTGAGTTTTCAATGGTAACCGTTGCGTTCATTTAACAACAACTTCTTAAGAGGTCACTCATCCCAAGATTACTCAATACCGAGATTGCTTAACTATAAAGATTTTTCGCCAACTACGAAGCCAATTATGCAGAAAAGGTCTCGGTGTTAGCAAATGACAAACCACTACCTCTATTCCAACTTAATTTGGAGTCGTCCTTGGGTACGGAATATGTTCAATCCTAGACTCTGGAATTTTTTCTCACTCATGAGACTCTGGAATATGTTCAATCCGTCAAGCATACTCTTTCGCCCTCGACATGTAACCCGTGGTCGACTCTAATACCATTTTTAAGGACCTGATATTTGCCAATATTTTTCCCACTTAGTCACTGTGGTTATCCGATAGTGTGGGATTTTCAACTAAAACTGATGTGCACATCCATTAGCAGTTTTCTGGGAGGTAGCCCATACCTAGATTACTCTCGCCCGAGAACCCATAAATTCAGTGATTTTTACCAACTCTGGATCCAACTATGTTGAAAAGGCCACAATGTTACGAAAGGAAAAGCCATTACCTATATTCCATTCGGTGAACTCTTCCTGCCAAATTGAATTACGTACATAATATTTATGGGAATTTTGAAAAACTAGAACTACATCGTATGTGGGTAAAATGATTACCATCGGAAATGACTTAACATTTTAAAGTATAATATATTAAGTGAATGAATTAGATTTTAAGTATGTTATCATCATTGAAATAGTAAGAACATATAATAAGCTTGGACTTCTCCATACATAACACCGAGGCTTTTTAGTTAAAAACCCCACACCTCTTATCCCAAGGTGGTCAAGTGGGGTTTCGTGTTATGTGGTTGGGCTCTAAGTAGTGTCTAATGGTCCATGAAGATACTAACAATTAGTATCAGAACTCGTGGTTGGGGCTACTGTTCGAACGTTGAAGTGGTTGTGGATGTCACCCGGTTTAGGGCGCAAGTGAAATAAGTATCAAGGTAAAGAAGGCAAGGCCCAAAGTTGAACTGGCACTCAAGGTGGAGTTATTGTCTCACTCATTAACTTAGGTGGACCAGGGTTCTAGATCGGAAAGGAAATGCTCAAGGATGAACTGACACTCAAGGTGGAGTTAGTGTCTAACACATTAACTCTCAAGTAGTAGTGTTATATGTGGGCAAGGAAATGCTCAAGCTGGAGTTGGTGCTTGCCTTCTCATTAACTCAAGGTGAAGTAGGATTGTAGGGCGCATAGTGACAATAATCCTGATCGATGGGTAGCATATACAAATGGTAATCATATGGTGAAGTCTGATTGGACTGGTGAAGTGGTTTAATATCGTCAAGGTGGAGATTGTTGGAGTATGTGGCACGATAAACCACTTCATTATAGCTAGGGATAGTCCGACATGGAAGAAAGAGGAGTACATGTTAAGCTTAATAAACTTGGGCATCTCCTTACGTAGCGTTGAGGCCTTTTAGATTAAAACCACACACCTCTTATCCCAAGGTGGCCAAGTGGGGACATGATCGGTGCTATGTTGTCGGGCCCATAGTAGGTTCCTATTTTCCATGAACATCCTAACACCATTCACTAAATATAAGAAAGATGCAAAAAGGTAATACCATTTCAAAAGATCGATAAGATATCTTTTTAAACTAAAAAACATATCAAATAATTTTATTTTTTTGGGACAAAATATGTAAAAATTAGTTTCGATATAATTTCATTGTTGGCTTGAGGATACAATTCGAAAAAGGAGAGACATAGTATGGGAGGATGTCAAGGAGGAAAATGCTAGAAAGGATGTGAAGTGAAGAATAAAAATATCTATCGGGTTTCCCTTTACTTTTGCAACGATAAGAAGGGTAAACTTGATATTGATACATATTATATTTGATATTCATATGTCGGAAAATTCATAACTAAATAAATATTATGCCCGTGCTGTTACGGCACGGGTTAAGACCTAGTATATTAACCAAATAAGTGCAAGATCAAAATATATTAATGTTGTTAGGGCAATGTGATAAGTGCATATTTCACATATATTTGGTGTTAATTCCATGCTAGTATTTGATGGTTTTCTTGCATATTATTGTGTGTTACGCGTGTTTTCTCTTATTTGTGTGTTATTAGGTGAATAATCCAAAAAGAAGTGAATTCGAGCATAGTTGTGCAATGAAAGAAGCTAGCTAAGAGTGAGGAAGGACCATAGACCAAATGTAACTCGTTCAAATACAAGATTTCTACTTTTCATACTGTAGATGACGAGAAGGGGAAGCCAACGGCGAAAGAACGGAGTCATTCGGAGTTCGTATGAAGAAGTTATGGGAAAAATAAGAATGAACTTGGAATTAAACTGTCAGTCTTCCAGGACTGACAGTTGAATGTGCATCTCTTGTTAAGGGGCACCCTCACTGTATGTTAAGGGACACCTTCCTGTTAAGGGGTTGTAAACATTCGAATATTGTTAATGGCACCTGCAATACTGATAAGGGGCCTCCATCATCTTCTTCACTTTCACGACCAGTCATGGTTGATACCGTTGACGGAGCTCGATGGAGTTTTCTTTGTAGTAGTGGCTATTGTTGCTTGGCCGAGAAGGGAAATGACGGGATGTTGATGAGATGGTTGCGATCATGCTCGAGATGATGAGAATACAAGCTCATTCTTTGTCATGGCCGTGAGCAATGGAACGATACAAGAGAAGGACGGTCGGAGACAATGGGTTTTTCTTGGATCGGGATAAGCACGAGTTTTCTTTGGTGTTTGTGAGCTCGTGATGGATATGCAACAGTTGTCGATAGGCAATAAGGCAAGTCGCAGATTGATTGAAGCTCGATTCGATGGAGAGCTCGAGTTGCAAGAGGAGATCGAGAATGGAGTTGTTGTAGAGTCGTTGATGCTCGGTGAGGGGGCATCCGCCAATAATGAAGCTTCTAACAATGTTCATGGCGGTTAGGTGATGCTCGGTAAGGGAATGGCATGCATGGCGGAAATAAAGAATGACGGTGAAAGAGAGGCTAATGGAGTCGAGTTTGGTTTGATAATGGTCTTTGATGGAGTTCTTTATGGAAGCGTGAACGATGGCGATCGATAAGGCTATGGTTGAGCTTGGAAAGAAACTATGATGTTCTTGCTCGAAGGAATGTGATAAGGAGCCATCACCGGCGTTGCATGAATGGTGAAGTTCAACTCGAGTTTGGCAAGAGAAGTTGGAAGTGAGAGCGAGTTTCTGACGGTGATAAGTATGATCTTGCTCGGTGTAGGTGTTGCTCAACCAGGAAACGTGAAGGCTTGGGTGGAGACGAAACGGCAAGTTCGATGGCGAGAAATGGAGGAAAGCTCGAGTCTTTGGAATTGTGAGAACAAGTGAGTATAACGTTCGTAGAGGATTGCGCGAGAGAAAAAAACATGGAAGTGTTGCCGGTGTTTGTTGGCGATGGCGGTGACGATGAAGGAGGCGTTAGCTAGCCGGTTCTCGATGGAGTTGCGGCTGGTGATTGTTCGACACTTGGTTCTTTGTGATAAATGATGTTGCTTTGCCATGCATGAAGACGACGAACATAAAACCGAGAGGAATGAAGGATGGTCGATGGTAAGAACATGGAGATGAAAGGACGAGCTGTAGACAATAGCGGAAGGTCTTTGCCATGCACGATAAGAAGAATGGTGGGTTGATGTTGTGGCTTGGTAGGAAAACGAAACCGAGAGGAGCACGATGATTGACAATTGCTGATGTAATTGGTGATCAAAGACACTTGCGCACGGGAAGAAAGGAACATGGGTCAAAAGCAACACCAATTCATGCCGACCACCCATTACTGAGTGCCCAACGCACTGAACAAAAGAAAGAAGTTAAAAGAAAAAGAAGCAACATTAACTCTTGAGTGCCCAATCCACTCTTGAGTGCCCAACCCACAAAGTAAAAAGAAATTGAGAAAATAAAAGAAAGGGTTGGGCATCACCTAGTATAAATAGGGATCATCCCAAACCCCATTGGATACACAGAATCCCATATCTCACACAATCTCTACACACCTCTACATCCTAGACATCCCACACCTCTCCATATCCCACACACCTCTTCTATTCTTCTTTCATTTTTAGTTTTAGTTTTATTTCTTCTTCTTTATTTTTGGTTAGTACTCTAATTATGAGTAGCTAAATTTCTATCTAGGATTAGGGAGGAAATCCTACTATGTGTGCTATAATGTTTTGATTATTTTCTATAATAATTCTCTTGGTCCTTATTCTTGATTCGTAACGGTAATAATTTTCTTCATGTGTCCTATGATGCTTGATAATTGATTTATATATTCTATGTTAGAGAATAGCATTTTATAGTGAAAAAAATTGTTAATTATTTGAGAAAAATAATTGTTTGAAAAAAGATTTATTTTAAAAGAGCGTATTATTTGTCCTAAATCGTCTTGAGTAATTTTGGGGAGAATGTTATAGGGAATAGTTATAATCATTTAGTATGTGTAGTAGTGATGGAATCTTGACATCCTAGACTCTTTTAATTGAACACAAAAATCATTTTTAGCATTTCCATTATTTTATAAGTTTTATAAAAATCACCATCTTTTTGTCTAAAACCAAATCTTTAAAAAAGTCCGAGAATCAAACCCTATACTTACCACTTGTAAAACTGCAACACAATGCTCGGTTGAACCCGAAAGTTTTTCTATTTCAAGCTTGTTGTCAATGTTAGATGTACATAATTATATTTTTATTTCTAGTCTACTAAAGTCAAGTTTCGTACTAGGATTAGAAGTGTGTAGTTGAGTATCAGACATCACTGAATAACCTTCGAAGATTGAAGATCAAACTAAGGCATCAACGAGGACTTCATAAAAAAAGGTATATGGTGACTGATTTCATTTGTAACTCTTGTTCAGTTCTACCTTTCTTATCTATCGAAACAAGTGCTCACTCTATGGAACAATTTCTATGACGGTAAATATACATTTATGTATAACTCAAGGATATTTGAGCCAAGACTTTATTGAGAATGATCTTTATCCCTGGAAAGGTTCTGATGTTGTAGTGAATTGGCATACGAATACAACGATCCAAGAATCACTCAATTACGAGTTGTAACGAAGAAGTTATGCGTGATTTATTAAAGCAACACTGAATAAGTGTTGCAGTTCGTGAATAGGGAACAGTTCACAAACTGTTTGTAACGGTTCACGGACTTGGGCGCAAAAACATGATTAGCTGCCTTTTTCAGTCAAGTTTTTGGCGTTTCCTCATCTAGGCAAGATGGATATTCTTCCACATACAATTGATTGCCATATTATTGTTTTTTTTTTTTTGAATGAAAGATTTCTTTTTGATTCAATAATATAGTAAATATTCATACATCATTGATGAAAAACATGAAAAGATACAAATTTTATGTATCACAATTGCAGAGGAATTTCAAAACATCATAAGTATTGACTACATGTAATTCAAAAAGGAGACTGATGATGAGAGAGGGATGGCTTGAGACTAGAAATCTGCCATTTTAAATTGTTTTCTTCATTAAGATTTAAATATCCCAATAGGGAGTAGTATGCGCAAATCATTGTTACCATAATCGGTTCCGATAGTCTTTGATCTTTATGTAGATGTAGAAGCTAATCTTATTGGAACGGATTTTCCTCGGTGATACTTCTGATACGATTGGTGCAATCGATTGCAACTCCATGAAGGCTATGAGAATCCGCTTTAAAAGCGTATAAGAAGTAACCTAATTGGCATATAAAAACCATTACATAAGAAAATTTGGATTTCCAAATTAAAGTGTGTATAAAGTTTTAAACTCATTCCTAAGTTAAATTGTAATTTATTTTACAAAAAATACAATTTATGCTAAAGTAATTATTTATGCAAGAGATGTATCTTAGGAAAGACTCTCAAATTAAGGAGAGTCTTGAAAAAGGAAAATAGCTCAAGAACTTGCTTAGTATCCAAGCAATCATTTACTATAAATAAAGGGTTTTTGCAAGCTACACAATTCATCCCTTGTAATTGGTGTAAGCTTCATAAGGTTGTTTTCCACTACTTTTGTTCTTCGTGAACAAGAGTGAGGCAAAAAAGTCTCTTCCTTGGGGAACGCAAAGCTGAGTTGGTAATAATCTCTTTGATAGTTACACAAATTGTAATCCAGGTTAATCAATAATTCTTTTATATTTTACGGTCTTTCTCTTCTGTTATAAGGCTATTCAATAAGTATTGATCATAAACCCTAAGTCTGATAGATTTCAATCTACGATCGTACACCGACACTAGTTGGTCGAAATCTGGGTTAGAAAGAAAAATTCAATTAAGGTGTCTCATAAATTCCTTAAGAATTTTTAACAATATATCTATAGATTTATTCAAGTTGTTCATTTTGTAGAATAATTAGGTATCTCTACAATTTTTAAAGAGTATAAACCCTAATTCTATGAGTTTGTTTTGATATCTACTTTTACCTGGTAGTTGTTCGAAACAAATACAAGATTTTCGAAACCTTGGTTCACACCTAAAGGAAAATCAAAATCGGTATTTTGTGGATTCAAAATACCATGAAGTCTTCACCACGACTGAAGCAACTCTTAGGATGTAAAGGACGTCAGCTAATAAAATCAAGTGCGTAGAGTCTTACGAGGTTCAAGAGATATAAGGAGCGCAGCTATAGCTGAATTGCTTGGAGGGTGGATTAAATTTCAACTACATTCTAGTCTGAAGTCTGATAGCAGGTTAGTTTCTGTAGTAGCTTAATACAACTCGGTGTTCAAATTGGATGAGGTCCCGGGTTTTTTTTTTTTTTTTGCACATACAGTTTTCCTTGATAACAAAATTTCTATGTGTCTTTCTTTACTTTTTACTTCCGTATTATATTTGTGCTTGATATAATTAAAGTAAAAGAAAGTGATTCCATAAACAACCTAGACGAACCTACAAGACTTGTTATTGAGAATTCGTATCTTGATATATATATTTACAAGACTTGTTCTTGTTGGAATTCAGTTTGTATACTGTTCCAGTACATACTAGGTCAATCTTTGATATTGATTTTGAGATCGTCCAAGAGTCTTGTATACAATCAGGTTCACATATCTTTGATCTAAAATACTGATTGAACAAGAAGATAAACCATATATACATTATTATAACACTTCTCGGTCGAACTCACAAGCGTTGCTATCTCAAGCTTGTTATCAAGTTTAGTTTCCAAAACTATAAGTCTTGATTTCTAGTCTACTTATAGCTAAGTCTCGGATTAGGATAGAAAGTGTAGTTGAGCATTAGACTTCACGTCATTCATCGATCAAAGACGAAGAACTACTAAGGGGAGCTTATGGAACTTCATCAACAAAAGGTATATGGAGACTTGAACTCATCTATCACTCTAAAGTATATCTATTCAATCTCCTATTTGAGACAAAAGTCGTATACAACTATATAGACTTCAATCATACACATTTGATATTTCGAGACGAGTTTAACTCGCTTACATATTTCTAGAAATATGTGTTGGTAAGCTTTTGCTTTAACCAAGTTCATCTTATATTCTTGACGAAAGTCAAAAGATGATCATGTGAAATCGCCTGATAACATCTTACATGATTTGTGTGAGACAGTCATTTGATGTAGACTCGGAATGTTTCGTATTGATCATTCGATCACTTGAAAATTTCTTTGAAGCTAATAGTTTGTGTGAGACAGCTATTGTTATCTCCCGAGAATGTTGCAATGATTTAAATGGGAGTTTAGAACAATTGGATGTGAGCACAGTATGCGTACTTGCATATGTGTAATCCAAGTATGGGAACTATGGTATGCATACCCGTATGCGTGCTGATTGGTTTAGTCAAGGTCCGGGAACCAAATACGCATACCAGTACGCGTACTGGCGTGAGGTTTAAGTTCAGGGACTTTACTGATTTTGGTGGTATGCTTACCAGTTCGCGTACTGGCGAATCCAAAGTTAGTCCGGCCACTTAGGTATACGTACCCGTTTGCATACTTGAGTGGGTTATGTTCTAAAATCGGATTGTTCATGAACTAATACATTTATATAATAAGGAATGCAATCTTTTGCAAACCGTGGCTATAATATTCATAAATTGATTCGAGCGAATCAAAATCAATTTTGCTTCAATTGTGTCTTGTATACTTCTACGAGAATATAAACAATTGAACAACTATAGAACTAATTTCATTTGAGTCATTTGAACTAGTTATGGTTAAGATGAATATGGTTGATATGAAAGTGTTCATATGGATAACTCCGGTTAACTATTATTGAGCCAACAAAGGTGCACACGTTTAGGTACAGTTAGTCATATCTAAATGAAGTCACTTTTCATTTGTGTGTAACAAGCTAAGTTCGGTCTAACGGTTGAAAGATATTATCTTGAGTCTAATCATGTTTTCATCTAACGATGAATATTAATTAAATGCTTTGTTACCAAGGTAACATTGATTAAAAACCCTGATTTGAAGACTATATAAAGGAGAACTCTAGCAACTGGGAAACCTAATCCCCACACCTCCTGTGTGATACTAGTTGCCACTAGATTTGATTCTCCTTTAATCTTAGGTTTTTCATGAAACCCTATAGGTTAACAACTTGAAGACTTCATTAGGATTGTGAAGTCAGACCCAACTACTTTCTTTGTAGTTGTGTGTTCTGATCTTGTTGTTTTTTTTATATCATATTGAGTACTATCTTCTCTAATATTTGCTCGAGATTTATTCTCTGATAGGCAAGATAAAAAGTAGTCACAAACATCTTCGTCTCATCGTTTGTGATTCCACAATATCTTGTTTCGTTACCATACGATTAAGATTATTGTGAGGTGATTGATATTTCTAGGTTGTTCTTTAGGAATATAAATCTGGTATATCAATTGGTTCATGTTTATCTTGATTTATCAAAAGATGGGAAAAAAACTCATAGGTATTTCTGTGGGAGACAGATTTATCTATTCAATAGACTTTTCTGTGTGAGACAGAGTGGTTTGTCAAGTATTTGACTTTGGGTCGTAGCAACTCTTAGTCGTGGGTGAGATCATCTAAATGAATCAAGTACGTAGAGTCCTGCTGGGATTCAAAGACGTAAGGAACGTGACTGTACCTTGATCAGTATGAGATTGGTTAGGGCTCAACTACATTCCAATCCGAAGTTAACTTGGAGTATGCTAGTGTTTGTAGCTGCTTAATACAGTGTGGTGTTCAAATCTCGACTAGGTCCTGGGGTTTTTCTGCATTTGCGGTTTCCTAGCTCGTTAATAAAATTTCTGGTGTCTGTGTTATTTCTTTTCCGCATAATATTTGTTTATATTATTGAAATATCACAGGTTATGCGTAGTTCAATCAATTAGATAATCCAACCTTTGGTTGTTGATATAAATTGATTGACACTTGAATATTGGTCTTTTGTACCGTTAAAGTTGTTTCACATAATAATCAGGCTCACGGATTTCTATCTGTTTCATTTGCTGATTATATTGTGAAACAGAGATATAACTCTTTGATATACTTTTCTTAAGATTTTGTCTGACTGTCTAGTTGATTCTCTTAAAAGTATATTGGAGTTAGTCCATACAGATTGCTAAGCGAAATATTGGGTGTGGTTGTTAGACCCTTGCTTTTTCAATTGGTATCAGAGCATACAAACACGTTAAAGACCTCACAAGTTTGTGTTTGTAGCCATCTGAATCTATGGGAAATAGTGTTATCTCTGATAAACGTATCACCAGAAATAAAAGTTTTGTTTCTATGAAATCTATTAAAGAGAAAGATTTATCAATCTTAAATATAGATGAGCCTAGTGTTCCAGCGAAACAGTCTTGCATTGACAAGTGTTACCCCGATTACCTTTCAAATGAGTCTGACTTTGTTGAAGATAGTGATGAAGCCGAAGAGATTAAACTGATTCTAAATATTGTTAGAATTCAGGCTAATAGAATCAATTGGTTGAAAAATAATGTCAATGTATTCATAGATATATTAAAAAATCGTGACTCTAAATTAAAGGCTCTTGGCGAGGAAAATAACGATATTTTCTTCTCACTAGAGGAGAATTTGAAAAATGATGCCTCGGAAATTGAACACCTTTTGAGTAAACTCTCTATTTGAGGATATTCTAAAGAGTCCACTATACCAATCGTTTCTGTTCCAATTGTAAATTCAGTTCCATAAGCTAAATCGCAATCCCTTCCGATTAGAAAAGATGTGCTTGTATCTTCCTCTAATCAAGGAAAATTCACATCGCTCAAAAGGAAGAAATCTCCTAACAACGTTGTTAAGTATGTTCACTTTAATCACTCAAGTGATCAGAAAGTGTGTGTCTCTTTTGTGATTCAAAAGGGCACGTTGAACGAAAAAGCAAATTTTGGTTGAATGACAATTTTTATTGTTCGACTTCAACATACCTTAGTTTTAATACTCAAAGGTGTAATTGACATTCGGATGTCTAAACCTATTGGTTTTAGTACTTACCATGTGAATTCTTCGAGGAAGGTCAGTTCAATTTTCTCATCGAATGTCGAACAAATTGTAGCCTTAATATAATTTAGTTAAGGATATTTCAGAAAGGTTTCTCTCAACCTAATAAGAAAAATGATGACCATGATGTGAAAAAGGTTCTTGTATATGGAAGCAACAATGGAGATATGAAGAACCACCTTAATCTAATAATTGAAGGATACAAGGATCTTATCAACAGGCTGTCAAAATCCTCCAAACAAATTTCCTATGGTAAGGACTCGAACTTAGTCCCGTATCTTGACGACAGCAAGTTCTATGATAACTTTTCACATCAAAAAGGATTCTTTCCTAGAATTGGAAGAAAGAAAAGACTCAATCGTAAACACCATTCATTTAATGATCTTAGGGCTCATACTTGTGCTAATTAATCACAAGGGTTGAATGCTTACTCATAAAAATCTTGTTGAGTAAGATTTTCTAAGAATCGGGTATACTATCGGCAAAAATGCTTTCTGATTAGTTGAGTTATTTTCTTATCGTCCATAGCTAAACTATTGTCCACAGACAACTTTTCCTAAGTATTGGTTTTGTCTCAAGAATCTCTTCGATTTTTTTTTTGATTTTTTTTTTGTTGCGACTATGTTGCCTGCTACTCTAGTGCTCTAAATTGTTACTCTATGGAGATATAAAGTTTATTGAGCCAAAAAATTAGTGAAAGAAAATCTTCACGTAGCAAAATTACTTTTGAGTCTTAAGGTCCGTTTTGTTTTTATTGGGTTCAGATTGTGTTCGTACGGGTACCCATGATTTACTTGTCACGAACTGTCTTTAGAAACCCTAAAAGCCACCTTCCCTAAGAAACCATTTAAATACCAAACCTATTGAGTCACATACGCATACTCTAGTTTTTTTTTTGTCGTTTTGTCAATAATGTCTTCATCTTCTAGCACTGGTGTTTTTGCAAGAGGTTTTCTTGATAAAGGTATTGGTTTCGAGTCCAAGGGGAGGAAGAAAAGAACCCTAGTTTGAGATGATCCTAATGCCTCATGCTACTATGCCTACACTCACCAGGATGCTGAGAATGAGGATATGGTTTCTACTGAAGTGATTCATGATTTTCTTAAAATCTTTGAAGAAGCAAAACTGCAACTCGTTGATAATATGAAGGGTCTTGATGTGTTAAGAACTGAGTTGAAAAAGGTTAATTCTGACCTTGTTCTCATGAAGACACAAGTTAAAGAACTTCTCAATGAGGATATCTTCTCTGAAGAAGCAGTGAATGTTGTTGACAACAAGCTCAAAGGTCTCAAGACTCGTGGGGGTTCCGCAAGTGATCCGTGATTTCCGTTCATGATCGGTTTTATTGGTTTAGGAGTCTTTTGATTTTTGCTTGTTGACCTTATTTTTGTCTAGGAAACTTCTTATGAGAATTTATTCTTGTGTTTTAAGAAGGATAACTAGGGTTTGGAATAACCATTATTGTGAGTACACATAGCTATTGCCAATGATTTTCATCTTGCAATGCTTTTAGATTTATTTATTTAAATTCTAAAGTTTATTTGGAAGATGAGTTTACAGTATTAATCTTTATGGTTTCATATATTGCAACTTGTTATGGGATATGTATGTCTGCGTCCGTGAACTATAATTGTCCCATGTATGTCAAAAGTTAAGCCTATTATGTCATTGTGCAAATATTGATGGAAGATGGGATGAACTTCTGATCGCAAAGATTAAGTCTATTATATGTCTTTATGCAAATATTGATGAAAAATAGAATGAATCTTTGATTATTCCGCAGTATTGGTCTTTCCCTAATCCACATCATTGTGTATGTACTGTGCGACTCCGTAAGTTTTCTTATGTCGAGAATTTCCGATTAAATTAATCATGGGTTCTCTTGTGGTTAATTTAATTGAGTATTTTTGATACAAATTGCATGTTTCATGAGATTTGATAATGTACAAAGAAATCCTTCTTTTCTTGTGAAAGTAAGGTCGTTCTTGTTGTTCTTTCGGGAATGACATTTTATGGGGGAGAGTTCTTAATTGAACTTGTGCTCAATTGCCAACTCTTTGTGGGGAGTGCGGCTATGGAATATTATAGGAGTTTTCTTGTATTATTAGATCCTTGATGAATGCATTTATTTTCGGCTATATGATTGCATCTAAACAAAGTTGATATGTTTTCTTTTGGTCACGAAGTATCTCCATGAGAATTTCATTAGGATCCCACTAATTTTCGTACCTTTGCCAATTTATATTGACAAAAAGGGGGAGAATTAATGTGTAGTTCACACTACAAATACATATGGTTTACAGATCATTATGTAAGGGGGAGTGGTTTTCATGTGAGATGAAGTATTAACTAAGGGGGGGGTGATACATATCACCATAGTATTGTTGTCAAAGTTGTGATACAATTGGACTTTAATGTTGTGTAATAATACTATATATGACACTGTATAACAATGATTGAGAGCTACTATTTTCTCATTGTTATAGCTACGGATCTTCAACAACTATGATGCTGAGTTGAACACATTCAGAATCACTGGAGTACTTGGAAGTGACGAAGATTTCAAGTAATACTGAAACCAAGGAGATCAAGCATTTGGATTGAGAGCTACAAATTTTATTTTGTAATCCATATGTATTGATAGTTTTGTCACTAAAATTGACAAAGAGGTAGATTGTTAGAGCACTGCTTGGTCGAACTCGCAAGCGTTGCTATCTCAAGCTTGTTGTCAAGTTTAGTTGCCAAAACTATAAGTCTTGATTTCTAGTCTAATTATAGCTAAGTCTCGGATTAGGATAGAAAGTGTAGTTGAGCATTAGACTTCACGGCATTTATCGATCAAAGACGAAAAACTACTAAGGGGAGCTTGTGGGATTTCATCTACAAAAGGTATGTGGAGACTTGAACTCATCTATCACTCAAAATTTTATCTACTCTATCTCCTATTTGAGACAAAAGTTGTATAGCTATATAGACTTCAATTATACACATTTGATATTTCGAGTTGAGTTTAACTCGCTTACATATTTCTCGAAATATGTGTTGGTAAGCTTTTGCTTTAACCAAATTCATCTTATATTCTTGACGAAAGTCAAAAGATGATCATGTGAAATCGCATGATAACATCTTACATGATTTGTGTGAGACAATCATTTGATGTATACTCAGAATGTTTTGTATTGATCATTCGATCACTTGAAAATTACTTTAAAGCTAATAGTTTGTGTGAGACAGCTATTGTTATCTCCCGAGAATGTTTCAATGTTTTAAATGGGAGTTTAGAACAATTGAATGTGAGCACAGTATGCGTACTTGCATATGTGTAATCCAACTCCGGGAACCATAGTATGCATACCCGTATGCGTGCTGATTGGTTTAGTCAAGGTCCGGGAACCAAGTATGCATACCAGTACGCGCATACTAGCATGAGGTTTAAGTTCCAGGACTTTACTGAGTTTGGTGGTATGCACATACAGTTTCCCGTGATAACAAAATTTCTCTGTATCTTTCTTTACTTTTTACTTCCGTATTATATTTGTGCTTGATATAATTAAAGTAAAAGAAAGTGATTCCATAAACAACCTAGACGAACCTACAAGACTTGTTATTGATAATTCGTATCTTGATATATAGATTTACAAGACTTTTTCTTGTTGGAATTCAGTTTGTATATTGTTCCGGTACATACTAGGTCAATCTTTGATATTGATTTTGAGATTGTCCAATAATTCTTGTATACAATCAGGTTCACAGATCTTTGATCTAAAATACTGATTGAACAAGAAGGTAAACCATATATACATTATTATAGCACTTCTCGGTCGAACTCGCAAGCGTTTCTATCTCAAGCTTGTTGTCAAGTTTAGTTTCCAAAACTATAAGTCTTGATTTCTAGTCTACTCATAGCTAAGTCTCGGATTAGGATTGAAAGTGTAGTTGAGCATTAGACTTCACGACACTCATCGATCAAAGAGGAAGAACAACTGAGGGGAGCTTGTGGAACTTCATCAAAAAAGGTATATGGAGACTTGAACTCATCTATCACTCTAAAGTATATCTATTTTATCTTCTATTTGAGACAAAAGTCGTATATAGCTATATAGACTTCAATCATACACATTTGATATTTCGAGCTGAGTTTAACTCGTTGACATATTTCTCGAAATATGTGTTTGTAAGATTTTGCTTTAACCAAGTTCATCTTATATTCTTGATGAAAGTCAAAAGATGGTCATGTGAAAATCGTCTGGTAACATATTACATGATTTGTGTGAGACAATCATTTGATGTAGACTCGACATATTTCGTATTGATCTTTTGATCACTTGAAAATTGCTTTGAAGCTAATAGTTTGGGTGAGAAATCTATTGTCGTCTCCCGAGAATGTTTCAATAATTGAAATGGGAGTTTAAAACAATTGGATATGAGCACAGTATGCGTACTTGCATATGTGTAATCCGAGTCCGGGAACCATGGTATGCATACCCGTATGAGTAATGATTGGTTTAGTCAAGGTCCGAGAACCAAGTGCGCATACCGGTAAGCGTACTAGCGTGAGGTTCAAGTTTCGGGACTTTACTAAGTTTGGTGGTACGCATACCAGTTCGCGTACCGGCGAATCCAAACTTAGTCCGGCCACTTAGGTATGCGTACTCATTTGCATACTTGAGTGGGTTATGTTCTAAAATCGGCTTGTTCATGAACTAATACATTTATATAATAAGGAATTCAATCTTTTGAAAACCGTGGCTATAATGTTCATGAATTGATTAGAGTGAGTCAAAATCGATTTTGCTTCAATTGTGTCTTGTATACTTCTTCGAGAATATAAACAATTGAACAACTCTAGAACTAGTTTCATTTGAGTCATTTGAACTAGTTATGGTTAAGATGAATATGGTTGATATTAAAGTGTTCATATAGATAACTACGATTAATTATTACTGAACCAACAAAGGTGCACACGTTTAGGTATGGTTACTCATATCTAAATAAAGTCACTTTTCATTTGTGTGTAACAAGCTAAGTTCGATCTAACAGTTGAAAGATATTAGCTTGAGTCTAATCAGGTTTTCATCTAACAGTGAATATTGAATGCTTTATTACCAAGGTAACATTGATTGCAAACCCTGATTTAAAGACTATATAAAGGACAACTCTAGCAACTGGGAAACCCAATCCCCACGCCTCCTATGTGATACTAGTTGCGACTAGAGTCAATTCTCCTTTAACCTTAGGTTTTTCAAGAAACCCTGTAGGTTAATGACTTGAAGACTTCATTGGGATTGTTGCATGTTCTAATCTTGTTATTTTCAATCATATTGAGTAATATCTTCTCTAAGGTTTGCTCGATATTTATTCTCCGATAGGCAAGATCAAAAAAGTAGTCACAAACATCTTCGTCTCATCGTTTGTGATTCCACAATATCTTGTTTCGCTACCATACGATTAATATTATTGTGAGGTGATTGATATTTCTAGGCTGTTCGTCGGGAATATAAGTCCAGTATATCAATTGGTTCCTGTTCACCTTGATTTATCAAAAGATGGAACAAAACTCATAGGTATTTTTATGGGAGACATATTTATCTATTCAATATACTTTTCTGTGTGAGACAGATTGGTTTATCAAGTCTTCGACTTTGTGTCGTAGCAACTCTTAGTTGTGGGTGAGATCAACTAAGGGAATCAAGTGCGTAGAGTCCTACTGTGATTCAGAAACGTAAAGAATGTGACTGTACCTTGATCAGTGTAAGATTGGTTAGGGCTCAACTACATTCCAGTCTGAAGTTAACTTGGAGTAAGCTAGTATCTGTAGAGGCTTAATACAGTATGGTGTTCAAATCTGGACTAGGTCCTAGGGTTTTTCAGCATTTGCGGTTTCCTCGCTAACAATTTTTTTAGTGTCTGTGTTATTTCTTTTCCGCATTATATTTATTTATATAATTGAAATATCATAGGTTGTGCGTAGTTCAATCAATTAGATAATCCAACCTTTGGTTGTTGATATAAATTGATTGACAATTGAACATTGGTCTTTGGTACCGTTTTAGTTGTTTCACATAATAATCAGGCTCACGGAATTTTATCTGTTTGATTTGATGATTACATTATGAAACAGAGATATAACTCTTTGATATACCTTTCTTAAGATTGAGTCTGAATGTCCAGTTGATTCTCTTAAAAGTATAATGGAGTCAGTCTATACAAATTGCTAAGCGAAATATTGGGTGTGGTTGTTAGACCCCCATTTTTTCATACATATTGTCCAAGGATCATTAAGTTGGTCTATTTGCAATTGTATTAGGTTTTGTTTATAGCTCCAAACGAAAAAGTTGATGGTGTACTTGGTACCCTCTCCTTATAAAGATAAACAATATAATGTTGAAAAGAAATAACACAAGACACAAGAAATTTAGTTAACGAGGAAAAATGCAATGTAGATAAACCGCGGACCTAGTCGAGTCTTGAACAATGCACTGTATTAAGTCTCTACAGATACTATTCTACTATCATACTTCTGACGTGATGTAGTTGAGATAGAATCGACCTTACGAGCAATTCAACTTCAATCGTGCTCCTTAAGCCTTTTGGATCCCGCAAGACCCTTCGCACTTGATTCCCCTAGCTGACGTCCTTCACATCCGTAGGAGTTGCTTCAACCTAAGTAGAGATTTCTTTAACTAGTCCGCATTTAACGGATAACATATTGATTTTATTTAGGAAAACATACAATCCATGTAATGGAAATATGTTTACTTATGAGGAATCTTCAAGGTAAAGAAGATATCAACCAAACCTCAACAATTAGGATATCTTACTTTCTTTAAATGGTTATAGAGATGCCTAATCGATTATACCTCACAAGATTAATCTAAAAAAATCAAAGAAGAGTTTAGATATATATCTTGTGGAATCAATAAAGTATGAGACAAAGAGTACATTGTGATTTATATTTATCTTGTTCCTAATTTATAGTTCGAGAACTATAATAATCAATAAGAACAAGATTCAGATATGAAGAACTATTATGTAAAAGTTAGTCTACGGAGCTTTAATTAGTTAAAAGTTTAAAATTCATAACCTAATACAGTTTCATGAAGAAATCTAGGTCTTTATTGAACAACTCTAGTAGTAACTAGGACACAAAAATATGCAAAGAGTCTTGTATTTATAATAATAAAAATGCTAGGTAGATTAAAAACAAAGCTGAGCTTATACACTTGTTTCCTTCTTTACGAATTATGTTGTTATCAAGTAAGCTTAACTTCTACATATAAATAATGTAATCATATAAGAATTTTATGTTGAATTACAAAGAAGAATGTGCAATCGCATATTAGTCGACATAAATGTTGTGCACCAAGTGGTTTGCCCAAGAACAATGGTTTAGTTTTTCATAAAATTCCAAGCATAAGCTAGGAGTATAATAACTCTCAAGACCAAAGGGTTTCATGAACTTTCCAAATTAGTTTGTGAACATTTTATTGTCTGTGAGTTCATGAACCTTTTGCATTGATAAGTTCACTAACTGTCAAAAATATTTTGTGTACTCATTTAGAAAAAGTTTCAAGGAACCTTTTAAAATTAACCAATTCATGAACTGATCAAATCAATTTGTGTTCTTAAGAATTAAAAAGGATCTAGTTGTAGATAGTGGAATTTGGATAAGGGAAAAAAATGTCATTTCAAGACCATAAAAAATATTCAACTCTCACAGGAGAGATTAAGCCTTTGGTCCTCAAGGCACTCATATCCACGATTTCTATACGTCCCCGCGAGACAATGCTAGTCGTGATGTCGTGACTCCTAGTGCACATCCTCGATGAGATACTACTGGTCACGTAGGTTCTATAGAGCGTAAAACGTCCTCAATAGACTTTTGAACCAAAATAGCCACAATTCCAACATGTCTTCGCCAGACGCAACTGATTGTGATGCCATGATTCCTAGTATAAATACTTGAAGAGATGCTACTGGTCATGTAGGCTCTGTACATGCATAAATACGTCCCCGACATACTCATGACCCAGAGCGGAGATATGCATATCTCCTGTAAGCACGACTCACCCTATTTGAGATCGATGACTGATTCCTAGTACATCATCGTGAGATACACTGGTCATGTCTACTTTAGGATCTGACTCGACTTACTGAGGCTTCCGAATAACTCCTAGGACATCCCCGTGAGATACGCTGGTTATTCTGCCTCTGGGCCCTTTTGACAGACTCCTAGAACATCTCTTAGAGATACAATGGTCTTGTTGGCCCATCAAATGGATACACAGTTGATTCCTAGCACATCTCTGTAAGATACGCTGGTAAAATAAAAGTGAGCCAAAGTCTCACAGAGACATTAATCGGTCGTACAAAGCCTCTTCTCTCTCTCTCTTCAAGACGAGTCCCAGCTGACCACAGAGAGATTCTGTCAATAAAATCTCAGAGAGATTCAAATCTCTCTGCAAAATCTCGGAGAGATTCAAATCTCTCAGGAAAATCTCAGATTAGACTGAATATTCCTTATAGTAGGCACAAGCCTCACATAGGAATAAAGTATCTTCTCCACACTAATTATGAGGCATCCCATGCATTTTCACGTGACTCATCCTAATCATTTTTACAACTCGGAGAATATCTCTTTAACTCGGCCAACTCGGCTAAAGAGAATATTTCTCTCTATCAACACGTCATCACAAAGGTTGACTCAGCTTCACACAAATAGGGGATAACAATAACAATTAGGATTTTGGTCTGGCGGTTTACAACATGTGTGAGAAATACCCGGCATATTTCTTACTGCATAAGATAGTAAGGGCGGTGGAATAATGAGGTAAACCCAACCTAGTTTATCTTTATTCCTGAAGAGATGGGGGTATTGCTCCGCACGGCACGGCAAGCAATCCTTATCTTCACCGACCTGATATTAGAGAATTCAGTTACAAATATGTCCTCTGTTTCTCCAAGCTATCAAGAATTTTTCTTATAACTTCTCAGAGCAATTCTTCTTCAAACCCTAGAATTCTCTGATCTCTCTCTTCATTTGCTTCCCTCCCTAGGACCATCCCAAAATCTCTTCCTTGTGACTAAGCATCCTTTGAACGACCACTATGCAAGGTTTAGGCGAAGACTGTTCGTGCTCAACCTCCCGAAACTCACTTTCAGAAACCCTAGAATCCCACTTCTAGCCTCTCTCATATTTTAGGTGACTACATTTTGGCGACCACGGTGGGAGGTTATCCACTCAGTTACATATCTCAATCATGGTCGCTATTAGGAAGGAAGATGATTCCACCCATCTAAACACAAAAACGTTCAATTTATTGGGTTTCTGTAAATCCATTACAGACTTAGTCGAGAGAGTTATCCATACCAGCACTTTCTCTCTCTTTCAATTTTGACCTTAGTGAATAGGTTAGTGCGTCCCAGATCACTTGGATATCTTCCTGCATAATAAAAACATCTCATTAACCTACTTCCATAAAAACCTACTACCAACCTTAAAAACGTTGGCTAAAGACCTGAGAACTCGCGGAGACTGAACAAAATCTTGAAAAAACTCAGGTCGACATACATACTTATCTGAAAACGCCTTTAAAGTTACCAGTTGGAATATATCCAAAAAATCTACATCGAGTACATGTTCCCTAGGTAAGGAATAATAAAACTATTGGGAATAGCATGGACATGATCCAGTCTGTCCGTAATCGGCCTCACCAGAGAAAATGTGACAGAGTAAACGAGCAACCATCCATCTAACCCCATCTCTTTCCGAGACCAGATGATGATCTAAACTTGGAGATCATGATGAATATTTTCTCCAAATTTTGTTTAGGTCAAGGGCCCTCAACCTGATCATACAGGATTCGGGAAGTTTACTTCACTTTACTATTTTACTTATAAATTTTTCCGTCAGATTGACCTAGTTCTTTTTATGTCGGATTTGTCTTTTCGTCGTCTACAAGATGAACTTAGCGAAAACTTGGAAAGGTTCCAAAAAAATCATGACCTACATAAAAGTGTTACAAAACCACATAAGGTCATAAATTGCCAACTGAGATGCATTTTGTCGTTTTCCTGTTTCAGAGGATCATGACCAGGACGCGACAAAGTATAAAATGAGACTGGCTTCCAAGACATTGCTTGGACAAAGCTTATACTTATCCAAAAAATTCAAAGCCATCGGTCGATATGCTATCTCAACAACCATCTAGAACCCATAAAGTACCGCTTGCCCACCTTGAAGACTCAATCTCATATGCTAGAAGGGTCTTATTTCATTTTCCATGCATCCCGAGTCAATGAGAATCCCTAGCCCTATATCAAACTGGGGACTAATGAAGAAACGTGCATCACACACCTACATGACCAACAAGAGGTGACCTATACATCAAGTTTTCAGATAAAGGTTTGGAAACAATCAACACAAAAGTCTCTAAAGATTGGGACACATTAAAACCATTTAATTCCTCAAACCCACACATCACAACATGTTATTACTTGGGGACTATGAGATTAGAGTTCGGCCTTCAAAATCATGAAAGGTAATCATCTGTGACTCAATAAATATCGCATATCTCTTTAGTTTCATCGAATTCTCCTTTGTCATCATCTTCTCTGTATTCAGCAATTACAACTATGTCCCGGATCCTGACTAAGGATGTGATGTTTCAATCTGGATAGTTTCGTCCTTATATGATGTTTTGGGGTTTTATACGCGTGCAACATGACTATATCAAGTAGAAGAAGTATTCAAATTATCTCTCAAGAATAAATGCATGCAGGAGACAAACTAGGGTTCGCAATCGGTTTGAATAGGAGTATATAGTTTCCATTCTACTCGGACACGGCTCATACTTTAGCCACATAACTCGATAAACTGGCACAAATGAGCAGAGTTTTCGACAACATGCCATTGATTAAATTATCTGTCCAGGTCTCTCATACCATGTGTTAAAAGGGAATGATGTTTCGAAATATGGTCCAAGAGATGTCATCAAAACGCTTGAAAGAATTGCTGCTAAATATTTGAATTCCCAGGTTTAACTTCACGTGGATTTATCACCATAAAAACAAGATACAAATCCTAATTTTACTCTAATAAATGAAAGTCAGGTCTTTTATGTTCGATAGTTGGGGTTAATCACTGAAATCGGATGTCAAACGAAGTTTCTACAACTTCTGGAGTGAGGGCCGCGCAAAGGATGAACATCTATTACGAATTTAACTTTGGGTTTTCACCTACTCGCATAACCGATGAAGAAATCTAGGGTTTGCATCAAGTTCGAACTCATGAGGGTCCCCTTTCTTTAACAAATGCCTTCAGGAAAGGTTCAAAGAGAGAAAATATTAACCCTAAAGGAAATCATCCAGCAAAGGCCCTTAGAAAAAATCTCTTGATTCATGTTCAACTGCATCACTTCGGTCTCTGCATCTCGAGCTGTCTGCTTAACATGTTCCATATCTTCATCTACCATACACTCCTCAGATTAAGAACCTCTCTGAACTCAATTCACCCAAACAGACCCAGACAGAATCTAACCACTCTCGCGATTGCCTCACATTGAAACGAAGATTCTCATCACGTGCGGTCTTCAAGATTTCCAGAATCATAAGATCATCAAAAGCAAGACCGTTCAGAGTTATTCTCTTCATGTCACCAAAATCGCCAACAAGTGTCTCATCCGAAGTTAAAGAAGACATGGGTCCCGTGAAATCACCCCATGTCATTATCTTTCTGCACCATGAATCTCTTTCTGAAAGTCCTATGAAATTGTTGAAGCCCGCTCATCCCCACTCTACCAAGGTTGAACTGGTTCTCACTATAAAGAGTACGCTACAAACGAGAGAGAAATTTGAATAAGTAAACTAAGGGAGCAAAAACACACGACTAGGGTTTTCTCTATATAATAACCAGCCTTCCCGCCTAAAGCCTTGTCCTCTCCTAATCCCTTCAAGCCTAATATAATGCATGGATTCCTATCCTTATCAAGGAATCTATCTCACATCTCATGGGATGCTTGCATATTTGTTTGGGTCCACACTTTCCATGAAGAATTAAGAGAATACATGCTTTTTCATAACTAAGGGTAAAAACGTATAAGCACGCCACAGACGCATTTTGGCTCAATGAGATCAAATTCACGACCTACAACAAGCTAAGAAAGGTTAATTAGGTCATAAAACTCCAAGAGGTCGTTTCCTAAGAGTCTCAATACATCAAGAGTTCAAACGCAACAAGGAATCCTTTAGAAAGCAGACATCCGCACATTCCAGCACAAAGATTGAAAACTGATGAAAATTCATAAGGAATTTAGGGTTACTTCTTGAAGCAAATATGTTTTCCTATATCTTCCCAACAACATATCAGAAGGCCGCCTCGAACGGAAAAATGACATAGGAGATTTGATTGTCCAAACAAACTCGGAATCGAGTCATTCTTTTTATGTTAGAAATCCTATCCTATTTTCTTTCAAAGTTGAGGCTGGGGACTCAAATCAGAGTCCGTATAAATATTTTACATCCATTCACCCTAAGTGTCACAAATTTGAAGTTTTATGACGAACATCTAAACGAAGAGAATCCTTGACAGATATGACTACTTTTATTGATTCAATGGTCGAATAAGTATGCATCATAGATGATTGAATAAACCTGATCAAGTTCTTATCCACTCATGTCAGACCCATACACACGGTTTTCCAACTAGAGTTCAAGTCAAGCAAAGAAAGGATTTTCTGGAAAAGACATAAGAGTTCGGCTCAAAAATGGAATCTCAGTACAAATAGGATTTGTCAAATAAGAATGGACCGATCTTCATTACTACTATACACCCAAAAGAAGTGAAAAATAGTTATATTTTCGATCCTAATTCAAAAGGGGACCTCTCAAGCAAAAGGAAAAGGAATTAGAGCAAAAAGAGGAAATTAAGGCAATTTGGCTCAGATAAGGAAACCTAGGCTTTTTCTCCTTCAAAAATTCCTCCAAGACATAGGTAAGACCTTCCCCACTCGTGTAAAAACACTTTCCAAGACCAATGGGACGTCATCCATTCCCTCAGAATTTTTCAGAAGAGAAATTTAAAGAGTTCGACAAAGAAAGGGATTTTTCCAAAAAGGAAAGAGCCAAGCTCCTCGCACGAGCAAGGATGATTCTATAAAGTATTGGGACATCACATATTCTCTCGGATTTTTTTTGGAAGAGAAAAATTAAAAGAGAATTAGGGTTTTGACGAAATAACCCTAATTATGCAAATATGGATGAAAATTGGATTTTTCTTCTTCAAACAGGGAGCCGAGCCTCTCCCCATTTGCTTGGAAGGTCCCTTGCACCTCTATTAACCCAATTTTTATTATCACTTTTCAACCAAAGTAATCTCAAAGGGATTGTCACCTAAATTCCCTTATGGTAGAGTTTTGATTATTTTTTCAAAGAAGGCTGCCGTGAAGTAACCAGCGACTGAAAAAGTGCTCACACACCCATATCAATGGATTTAAGCACATGCATATTAAGTTTTTTAATCGATCAAAGAAGAATGAAATTGAAACAGAAAGCAGAAAGACAAAATTTCAGAGGAAGTTAAATGGAAGTTAGCTTCAATAGGGAAGCTCGAGTTCATAATTTCCAAAAGCAGGACCACATACGTGCCTCTCTATCTCAAGCCATGATCATGCCTAGGGAGTCTCATGGTATCTCTTGTTACAAATAAAATCAAGCTCATAATGGTTTTTGATGAAAATACCCTTAAGTTTCAAAAATGGATACTTTCTCTAAAAAATAGGTGTTTGATTGGTACAAGGAATTAAATATGCTTTATCACAAAGGGTGCCGACTCCATAAAATAAATGCAGACCTTCCAAGTATCGTTAATCCTCTCAAGAGTGTCTGAAGGAATCAGACGCGAATAAAAGAAAAATCAGGGTTTAGGTATAATACAAACCTCAACTCAATATTTACATGGGATAGGGACTCCATAACTTCAAAAGTAAGTGCCTGTATTTTATCACATATCTTCACCAATATCAAGGCCATCCAGGAAGCCATTCATAAACTCTCTCTTCTCCACATACCCTCCTATACAGACTCAGAAGCTTAAGGATGCACAAAGAAGAGAAAATTAGGGTTTTGTCCAAGTAAACCCTAGTTAACAATTCCATTTGATCAAGATGTGAAGTTTGTATCATCAAGACTCCATTATCATGCTATTAACGCCTCACAACATAGAATCCTAGGAGGTTCCCAAGTCCAGGGTCAATTTCATGACCAGAGTCATAACAATAAAAGGATAAATATTGATTCGGGGACTTTGCAAGAGTCATAACAATTTAAGGATAAACATTGATTCGGGGACTCTGCAAGTCTAAAAAAAAAAAGCGGATCATAATTTTGTATAAATGATTTGTTACCATCTATATACTCATCATAGAACAATCAAGGTTCTACTTTGAGTAGGGGACTTAATGTAGATGGTGGAATTTGGATAAGAGGCAAAAGTGTCATTTCAAGACCATAGACAAAATTCATCTCACAGGAGAGATTAATCCCTTGGTCCTCAAGGCACTCATAGCCACGATTTCTAGTATATGTCCTCGCGAGACACTTCTGGTCGTGATTCCGTGACTCCTAGTGAACATCCTCGACGAGATACTGCTGGTCACATAGGTTCTGTAGAGCGTAAAACGTCCTCAATAGACTTATGAACTAGAACAACCACAATTCCAGCATGTCTTCGCGAGACGCAGCTAATTGTGATACCATGATTCCTAGTATACATCCTGAACAAGATGTTGCTGGTCATATAGGCTCTATAGATGCATAAATATGTACTCGACGGACTTATAACCCAGAGCGGTGATATGTATATCTCATGTAAGCACGACTCACCCTATTTGAGATTGAGGACTGATTCCTAGTACATCATCGCGAGATACACTGGTCATGTCTACACTAAGCTCTGACTCGACTTACCAAGGCTTCCGAAGAACTCCTAGGACATACTCGTGAGATACGTTGGATATTTTGCCTCCGAGCCCTTTCAACAGACTCCTAGAACATCCCTTCGAGATACACTGGTCTTGTTGGCCCATCATATGGACACACTGTTGATTCCTAGCATATCTCTGTAAGATACACTGATCAAAGATAAGTGAGCCAAAGCTTCGCAGAGATATTAATCGGGCGTACAAAGCTATTTCTCTCTCTTCAAGAAGAGTCCCATCTAACCACAAAGAGATTCTGTCAATAAAATCTCAAAGAGATTCACATATCTCCGTAAAATCTTGGAGAGGTTCAAATCTCTTTGCAAAATCTCGTATAAGGCTGAATATTCTCCATGGTAGGCACGAGCCTCACATAGGAATAAAGTCTCCCCTCCATACGAATTTTTAGGCATCCCATGCCTTTTCACGTGACTCATTCTATTCATTCTTACAAATCGAAGAATATCTCTCTATCTCGGCCAACTCGGCTAAAGAGAATATTTCTCTCTCTCAACATGTCATCACAAAAGCTGACTCAACTTCACACAAATAGGGGATAACAATTAGGGTTTTGGTCTGGCGGTCTATGGCACATGTGAGAAATACCTGGCCTATTTCTCACCGCGGAAGAGAGTAAAGGCGGTTGAATAATGAGATAAACTCAACCTAGTTTATCTCTATTCCTAAAGAGACTAGAGAATTGCTCCGTACGACATGGCAATCAATACTTATCTTCACCGACCTGAGATTATAGAATTCAACTATAAACATGTCCTCTATTTCTCCAAGCTATCAATTTTTTTCTCATAACCTCTTAGAGCAGTTCTTCTTCAAACCCTAGAATTCTCTGATCTCTCTCTTTATCTGCTTCCCTCCATAAGACCAGACCTAAATCTCTTCCATGTGACTGAAGCAGCCTTTGATTGACCATTGTGCATGGTTTAGGCGAAGAATGTTCATGCTCAACCTCCCAAAACTCACTTTCAGAAACCCTAAAATCCCACTTCTAGCCTCTCTCACATTTTAGGTAACTACACTAGTAACATCTCAAAATCAATCAATTAGTATACTGACCAAATCAGTCCATGTATGCGAGTTAATTAGAGAATAATTCATGAAGTCTAATTATTTATAAGTTTCAAGTTCGCATACTAGTCAGATCAATTCGTGAACATAAGAACTAATTTGATGACTCCTTATAAACTTAATAAGCAATTACGATATGTCGAATAATAAATTGCTCTCAACTTATTATATATGCAATAATTTGTATATAAATCATTTAAATATCAGAAATTTTCTTAAAATTCATCATCTTCAACTACAATAGAGATGTTCAGTAACCTCACAACAAGCTGCCCATTGACCCCTTTTTGAATAACAATACATATCATGTGGAAAACAAAATTCCTAAGTTTGTCATGGAAATCATGACTGGCTATGCAGCATCTCAATCTTTTCAAGAAAACCACCATGACTTCCCCAAGCTCACCAAGAGTGGGGAAAGCTAAGACACAAAGACCGTAACCTTGAGAACTACACTTCTCCAAATATTCCTTGTACTTGTGAGTGACGACATTACAGATATCAAGGCCAGGTACGAAAGCACGAACCCCAATACTAGTGAAAGGAGAAACCCATGTGACATCAAAACACATATACTGACCGTTCTCCCAATTATAAACAAAGATGTCGGCGTGCCTCAAGGAAGAGCCATCATCAGCTAAACGTACCAAGGCAACTTCCTTTCTAGCAGGAACACCAATTCTAAAACAAGCATCATCCAAGGTATCTCAAACAAGGCCATGCAAACCTTAAGGCATACATCACTAGAACAATGTAGGGCATGCCACCTTCTTCAAAAAGTGGGATACCCAAATGATAGCATAGGACTGAGGAAAACTGTCTCGACCCAATATGTTGATTAAGCCCACTAATAGGAATATCCATGAGTTAATCCTGAGCATGGTTTGTCTTATTGTATTGCCATAAAACTAAGTCACGCTCTGGCATAGAATACTTTATAGGCCTTTCCTTCTTCACAGCATCGAAGTACGGAACTACTAGCATTCTCATAAGATGAGGGGAAGTGTCAGCGACGCTAAAAGAAGAAGGAAGAGAGCTACAAAATTGTATATAATTGTCAATAGTGGACTGGAAAGTGGAATTGGTACATGTAACAGAGGCACTGTGTAGAATGTTGTCCTGAAGATTTTTATTTTTAGCCCAAGAAGCAAGGAAATAATAATACACAGTATTATCCATGATATAAATACCCAGTCCACCATATCTGAGAGGGAGTGAAGCAATACAATGTTGCAAAGGGACAAAACCAGGACCATCACCAGTAATCAATTGGCATAAGTGCTTAAAAATATGGTTATCAAACTGGGCTTGAGCTTTCTGCACCGCTGATGGACAAGTTGTACGCATGGCGAAGTATAACCGAGAGGCACCTGAGCAACTACGAAGAAGCATCAACTCGCTTTGAAGGTCCCTCAGCGTATGGATTGAGTCTATCAGTTGTATGGTCTTGTTCACCCTGTCCAACACCATTTGAGCACAAAATTGGATGTCCAAACTAACATGCACACCAAGAAGCTTAACCCCACTAGAAGGCCTGCCGATGTTATCTGGAAAAGCACCTGGTATAACACTACGTTGTATATTGCTTGCATTTAGAATTCGAGTTTTACTAAGTAAGAGCTTGTACTCGATATTTTTTTTCCAAAGTTCATGATAATACTAAAGTCATACGACGTGTCTCAGTAGATAGAATGGTAGATAATTTGAGTAAATAGGATATTCAGTCTTCACATGCCTTTGTTGATGAAGTTTCCGTAGATATGTTTGTTTTTCTTTAAGTCTTCAATATTCAAGGTCGATTGGTGAATTCTGATACTCAACTACCATGCTCTATTCCATATCCGAGATTGACCTCATTAACTATAAATCAAGATGTAGTTTTCAATCAACTAAATTTGATAACAAGTTTGACATACCAAAATTGGTGAGTTTGACCAAGCAACGCTATAATGTTCTCCTTGTTAACAAAACTTTGTGTATCTGTGTGATTTAATTTTCTTTTTGTACTATGATTATTTTTATAGTTATGATAATGTAAAGTCAATCTTACTTTAATCAACTTGGTACGGTCCCATAATTAGTTTGGTCTTGAACTTTAATTATATACCAAGTTACACCTTGTTGAACTAATGTTTTGGCAGTTATCGTTTCTGTAAAATTATACAAGATATGTTTGTATAGGTTGACATTCAATAGATTGTGGTTATACTCTTTACCATCGTTATTATTATTTCAAAAAGGAAAGAGATGTTTACGTAAGCGGAGAGGATCAAAGAGATTAAAATCCTCTCAAAGTACATAGAGAAACCGAGATAAAAAAAGAAAACCATCTTTCTCCTAAAAACAATTAGCGATTAAATCATATAAAACTAAAAAACTCCATATGCCCAGATTTGTTCCAAAGCAGCTCAAATCCATTTTTTTTCTCTTTTTAGACCTATAGTTTTTATTAATCGTAATGCATTTTTTCCTGTTTTCTCTAGGCTACTTTTTTTTTTCCAGTTTGGGTTATTATTCATGGCTCTCATCCTGTTTTTTGGTCTTGTTTAGCTTGTTAGTTGATGGGTTTTAAGAGTTGGGACATAATTTTCTAAAAAAAAACTCATCTTCAACTTCGTATGCAACGACAATTAGTTGTTGCTTTGTTGAATTTGCTTCATTAATAGGCTCGCGCTTCGACTTTGATCGCTACATTTATAAATTTTTAATAGACCAAGATCTCATATCTTCTTGGCAACACATCAACTAAAGAACATCTTCTATTATTACAACCAATTTAAGTAAATTGTTGTCAGACCAAACCTATTCCGCCTCCAATAAAACCACTGCTTCCACAACAATAACAACAAAAGACACTACACGCAACAACAAAAAAACACAAAGATTTCGATTAAGATTCAGACCGATGCAGACTACCTAAGACCGATTCTTATTGATCCAAAAATTAGATATTACATTAGTTTAGATATTTTCTTTCATGTCATTAAAAATCTATGAGAAATGGTTGGATCACTTGATGATCCTAACACATCTACTTTTGTTGAAGTGTTATTACATTTGGTATTGTTCTTAGCAAAACATACATGTAAGTTTAAACATGTTATATTACATTGTTCTTGGTTATTGGAAATCTAGATTTGGAAGAAATGGTTGACTCATTGAAACTTCTGAAAAATTATTGTGTTGATATAATTGCCTTAAACTTTATTGTTATCTGAACCCGTTTGATTAGCAAAACAAATTTATTTCTAAATACTTTTACGGGGCTTAAAACACAAGGTATGATGTCTTTATAAATATGTGGCTGCTCAAATATGAAATTTGAGTGCCTTTAACCGTTGTTGTTGTCTTAGCCTTGGTCTAAGTCAATTGAGGAGCAATTGTTAGCTCATATCCAAGTATCCCAAAAAAATGTAATCCATGAAAGAAAACGCGTGCCATCAGTTCGGGGGAGTATATTTATTTTATTTATGGGTTTGGCAAAAAGGGGAAGGAGAAAAAAAAAATCCTCGTTTTCATCTCGCCATTTTCTTTTGTTGTTTAGCCAAAATTTTAAAGAGAGGGGAATTGTTAATGTAGCTCATTACTCTCCATATTTTAATTTTCCTTCAAACTCTAGCATTTGCTTATAAGAATCAAAGGGTTCAGAATTGGGGAAATCGTGTCTTTGCTTTTACTATTGAGTATTTGATGGATGAAAATGTGATTAAGGTATGGAATTTCGCGATGAAATTAGTAATTTTCCAAACATTTGAAGATTTTGCTTTAGCTCAACTTTCTTTTAGCAAATTGAATAAATGGGTTAATAGAGATAAGGGTGAATTCATTTTGCATTAATTCAATTTGTGAATCTCTCAAAATGCTAGTATGAATATAAGCATAAGGTTAATAAGATATTCTTATGTTGTATTTAAATAATTTTGTTAAAGATGATAAATGAGTTTGTGTGATAGTTCAATGCATGTCTTAATTTCAAGCTCAAATGTACTTGACATGGTGTAATTAAATTAGAGTTCATGACTGGGACCTGGTTGTTTTTTTTTTATCTCAACTCATATTTTGTTAGAATTGATGAAATATGTATTAGCATGCATCATGAATTCAAGTTTCCCTATAATTGATAATTGAAATTGTTGATTGCAATCTTTTCGAGGTAGTCTATATCACTGGTATGATGTAGTTGCAGTATTGGATATTCATATTACTAGTGAAGAGATAATAATTCGTACCATCTGATTATTACCATTCAAGGTAATTCATATCGTATGTCTTGAATTGTGAGTTAAGCAATAGTTAATATCATATGAGGTGAATTATATCATCTGAGAATAAAGGATGGTTGTTGTTTATGATGACAGTTTATACCATTGGTACAGAAATGATTACTAAGTCTTTAAGGCAGTTCATATTCAAAAATATTATGTTGAGGTTGACTAAGTATTGTGAGTTTTCAGGCCCATATAGGGCTACCACCTATGGGTGGATACCAGCAACACCATTGGAACCTGAACGAAGGTGGCTTCTATCCGAAAAATTTGAAAATTTGATTTCTCGAGTGGCGTATCAGAGAGTCGTAAATTTCCATGCAGGTCATAATCCGACCAGTTGGAGCAAATATTTGTTGGCCTGTCACAGTTTACGTTACTGATTTTCCATGTAATGATATCGATACCGGATCTGAACTATCAATATGATGTTTAATTTTCGAAGAAAAAAGTACAAATCAACCACAACTTTATAATGTCTTCTCAGAGTAATCGAATAATACTTAAACAACTCCTTAAAAGGACATCAGAAGATGATGTACTATTTAACCTTCGTAATAACCTCCACCACGGACCCTGCGGGTCCTTTCTTTCCGGACTTCAGGAAAAATAACAACATGAACTAGTTCCAAAATGAACTAATGCCCAAAAGCTTACGGCTCATTTCATTAAGCTACTTAATATACCAAGATGCAATCGAAGATATAAATATATTTAAGAGTAATACAAGGACTATTCAAAGCCTTTAAAAAAAAGCTCAAAACCTTACAAAAAAATGAGCAATGAATAAGTTAGTGCGGCAAACACACCTCTTCATAATTACACATAAGACAAATAATATACAACAAATGGATTCTTATATGCTGAAGCGTAACTCTCATAAGGGATCGAGTCATGCGAGTCTTTTCACAATTACTGAACTTTTGTTATCGTTTTTCATTGAATTTGGCCTTCATAATTATTTTTCCTCAAAACTTTTAATGTTTATAATCTTTTCATAACAATCAGGTTTTCAAATTACTGAGATTTTTGGTATTGTGGTGAGTTCCGACGATGCGTTTGAAGTTTTTCAATTATTTTTGAAAGATCCCACAATCAAATATTTCCAAAAATGTCATAATGTACTGTGCAGAATTTGACCGAATATAATAACCAATATTTGACCCAACTTAATCTACTTAATTAAGAAATAACTTATTTTGCTACTATCCCCCTCCTGGCTCCTGGCCTCTGGCAACAAATGATGTTAATTTGGTCTCTCATTAGCAGAAATCGGTACCTCTTATGTAGAGATAGACGTAAGAGAACTTAAAATAATTATTTTCCTGCACCAAAATCTTAAATCAAACATCTCATTCAAATTTAATTGCATCGAAACCCATTACCATCAACCAAACCTCTCTGAACACTATAAGTGAAAATTCTGTTACGGAAAGCAATCAGTGACCCTCGTCTGACCACCTCACCAATTCGAACATCTGCCACTGATGCGTTTCTGATCCAGAGCATGCTGTTCTCATTCTGCTCCACCGTCAAGTTGGCGTAGATTCATGGCTCCACCGCCAAGTTGCCGTAGATTTATGGCTTATCGATCCATTTAATAAAAAATAATAATAAAAATAATCATTCACATGTCATTAGTATAAAACAAAGCTAGGCTAAGTTTTCCTTTGTTAGTGGTGGTCAGGATTTGTCCAGACAAAGATAAATCAAGGGGGAAATTATTTCTAGCCCATTTTACATTTTTCATATATGAACAACCCACCATTAAGATGGTAGATATATAGAGCCCATAATTAGTTAATAGTATTAGTAGATTACATTTACAACCTTTATCTAAATTAGGTAAATAATATAGATTTAAAAATATTAATAATAAATAACAGCTTTGAAAAGTCAAAGTAAGAAAGAATTAAAAACAATTCCTAAATTAACGTCTTTCGTAGATTAATTAGGAATTAATTCAAAGTATTTTATTTATTTTTGACTTAAAAAACGTTTCTATCTTTTTCAAAAACTGTTATAATTTGTATGATAGGATAATCCCGAAAATAACTCCCCATAAATTCTACTTTCTTATTTTTCAATTTTAGTCAAATTAAAATTTTAAATGTGAAATATAATTTAAAACCGCTTTTAAATTATTGCCTTACAAAAACTCGAATTATCCCGCTAATATCACCTCATAACTCCAATTATTACTCCTAATATAACTCTAATTATCACCTTAAGAAACTGGTGAGAATTACAGTTTTCAAAAATCGGTTAAAAAAAATAACTCCAATTATCACCAAAATTGGTGAAATTGTCGTGATGAAAACTCTAATTTTCACCCTTGAGATTGGTGATGTTCTAATTTTCACAAATTGATAAAAGCTCCAAAGAAAAAACTCCACTTATCACCTTCCATGATTTGTGAAAATCATAATCATCACTGATTTGTAATCAATAACCCTACAAATACTTTAAAAAAAAAATCATGTCAAAAAATGATGTTTTTTCCTTATGTCAAGGCTAAACCGAGTCAAGATACAACTTCTTCTTTGCAAGTTCCAGTGCGTCACGCCTTCTTTGTAAACAAACCCTAATGATATGTACTTTACAAATTAAGCCTTGTTCCTTTAGACACTTAATTAGATTCTCGTTTAAATTTAGTCCTAACTGGAGTAGAAAATTAAAGGCATAATCTTATTGTATATATATATATATATATATGGTATGATAGATTAAAGACCTAATCTTATAGATTTTTGAAGAACAATACAGGTAATAGGTGGAGAGGTTAGTTAGGCTTAGTCATATGGGCTAGATATCTAGCTGCTAGATTGGCCATCCACGTCAGATAGGGCAACCTCCTACCCCTTATGGGATGGCCAATCTAGCAGCGAAACGCCTAACCATTCGGCGTTAAACGTCTAATCGTTCGGCTTTACCAATTCTCTCTCTTTCTTTTCCTCATTTTCTTCTCTCTCTCCTTCTTTTCCTCCCTCTCTACGCTTATCTCTCTCTCTTTTTCTTCTCTCTCTCCTTATTTTACTCTTTCTCTCTCCCTCATTTCCTTCTCTCTCTAGAAAAAATTATATAACGTCGAATAGTTCGGAGTTTGTGTTACTTTTTGAGCGCCGCACTATTCGGCGTTTCAATCTCGCCGATAGTGCGACTTTGAGCAAATTCTATGAGAGAGAAGTAGTCAGATTGAGTGTTAACTTTTTTTCATGATTTGCAACACTTTTTGATCAATCTAGCAATCCAATCTAGCCCATATGACTTAGCCTTAGGAGAGGCTAATTGAGAGAGAAAGGCGGAAAGACTTTGACATAGAGAGAGAGAGTTAAACATGGAAAGGTTTAAAGAGGTTGAGTAAAACGTGGAGTTTTATGTTGTTAATTAACTTTCTCCCACAAAGGATGCCTATGACTAGCATCAAAAAAAAAAGACGCCTATGACTACTTAGTTGACCAACTATAAGTGAAATTACATGTGGCGTTAATTCCAATATTATGAATGAAAAATGAATATTCAAGTCAAGATATGGAATTTCAAAAATGTAAAGATATGGAATTTCAAATGTACTACTTAATTATTTTAGTTAATAAATCATAATTTATAAAGGTTAATTTAGTCCAATGAGTATAGAAGAGGTGGAGGCCGAAAGATTAGTGGTGGTTAAGGGCGGATCCAAGCACAATTATATTTATTTTTGTTCATTTATCGTAAAATTGGATACAAAGTCCATTTTTCACATGTATCCAACTTGCCAAGAAATTTTTTCCCTCCCTCTCCTCAAAATCCTGGCTCTGCTGCCCCTGGTTTCTGGTGGAAGAAGTAGTGACGATGAATGTTGGTGAAAATATGAAAACCTAAATTCAAGAAAAAACTATTGATCTTAACCGTACTTGCTTCTTTTGGACTATTCAAGTCAGAAGAAAAAACTATTGATCTTAAACTATTGATCTTAACCTAATCGGCTTCGATAGGATTTGACTAAAATATGGATTAATAATAATTTTCACGTAAGACAATTGCAAAACATAGTTTGGCTAACTCTGCCTATGTAAAGAGTGTTCAAGATTTGTCCTTCCTCAATTACTATGTTATGTGAGAAGAAGGTGATATCTAAGATTGAGGTATAATTCAAATCTATTAGATTTATACCATTTACAACTGGATGCCTTGAAAAAAATTGACGTGTTGTTATTATTATTACACGAAAGGGATACATTTACATTGACCACACTTGCGCAAATAGCTCACTTCGCAGATGATTGGTGTTGTATGTACTGTCTAGAATGCAACGAGGAATTTGAGGAAACAAGGCACCATAAGCAGTGTCCGGAGTATTTTGGATATAGTAACTTAGACCCGATGCAATACTTATGTTCTTTTTTTTTATAGTTTTTCCAAAATCTATTTATTTAAGAAAAATGAACATTGCAAATACATAACATCAACAAAAATTAGTTAGATTGCGTTTGACAATAATGGCTACTGATGGTTCGGAAACGGCAAAAGAAAGGAATTGTTGTAGAAGAATTGTTGGTATATACAACGGATTACTTGATACGAATGAAAGAGGTATAACTATTTCGATTCTGAAATCACATAAAGTTCACAGTAGAAGATGTCATCAAGTTTAAAGTTAGTAACAAACATAATATGGATAACTAAAATGTTAAAAACAAACAAGATATATAAACTTAGAAAGCCGTGGGACTTGAAGAGGCCAATTTTGAAAACTACAATCTTAGAAAGCAACGATCCACAATACCATAATAATTATTATTTTTATAAATATTCAACGTAGAATATGTCAACTTTTGGTAAAGGATCTATAGACAACCTATTAATTTGAAATAGGATCAGGGAGTACAATATGTGTTCAAGGTTCTTTATGAGGCAACGTGTCGCCAGATTGTATACTAAGTGAAGGTAGGAACATACAAAAGTGACAAAATGTCCAAGACTTTTAAAGTTACCAAAGCCTTCGTTAAGACGAATTGTTGGGCACACAATACTATTCTATGCCTATTTGGAGGATCGACAACATGATCATGATAGATGAGTCAGCTGGAACGAAATAGGAGCATGTGGAGACTTTTATGGACGATATTGATTATTCGATTTCACTGAGATGAGCGCAGCTGACGACATATTCCCAAAAAATATTTAAACTTTCATGTTCATGTAGAGCATTATCTCATTATAAGCAATGAACCTAAATACAAAAGTTTCCGGAAGTTAGCGCGTTTGGATACAGTTTTGCTTCTGACTTCTGCCTCTCCAGAAGTAGAAGTCAGAAGCAGAAGTCAGAAGTCCAGATATTTTGCTTCACAAAAAGTCGACTTTCCTGCTTCTTGAAGTCATTCTGAAATTCTACACCCAAACTGACTTCTTGCTTTTTGACTTCTAGAAGTCAAAAAGTTACTTCTGGATGTGTATCCAAACGCCCTATTAAGATTATATTTCTTTCTTTTGAGCAATCTCCGGCGGTAAAATATTAAAGGAAAAAACAAAGAAAAAAAGAGAGGAAAATCCCAACTATTTTTATGAAAAACACATATGAAATCATAAGGGGTTGATAAGTATTCGGGACACAAATTATACGATATATTAAAAATGAACCAACATCATGGCCCGTGCCGTTATGGCACGGGTTAAGGGCTAGTTACTTACAAACTGTAGTCTAAAACTAATTAGTGGACTTGAGGTCTAACCCGGGCTTGAGCCTGGTTTAACCGGCATAGGTCCGTCAAATTTTCTCACGGCAACCATCTAAACTTTCCCCTTGTCAAATTTAGTCACTACTGCTCCAGTACTTGCTTCTTTTGGACTCTTCGGGTGACTCGCGAGTGCTGAATATTAGTGGATGAGCTAAGCAGAAGATTTTGAGGGTTTTAATAGAAAAACTAGAGACGACGAAGAAGAACAAGAGAAAATGCCGTGCTTAAACCTCTTCACGAATGTTAGTCTCGATGAAATCGACATCTCTTCAATCCTCTCTGAAGCTTCCAAATCCGTTGCTAACATCATTGGCAAACCAGAATCCGTATGCTCTCGTCCCTCTTCCCTTATCTCTCCGTCTGTACTAATCTTGTTTGATTATCCTGAAATTTTGGTTCTGGTTTCATTTTGCAGTATGTAATGATTGTGGTTAAAGGGTCAATTCCAATGTTATTTGGCGGTACTGATGAACCTACGGCTTATGGTGAGCTAGTATCAATTGGGGGTTTGAACCCTGATACAAACAAGAAATTGAGTGCTGCAATTGCTACAATTCTTGAAACTAAATTGTCTGTTCCAAAGTCGCGATTCTATCTCAAATTCCATGACACAAAGGTAAGAAATCTCATTTGGTTGAAGCTGAATTTGATGCATTAAGTTTCAGTGTGTGTGTATCATCTCATTGCATTTTTCTGTTTGTTTAGGCACATCAAAGTCAAGAATTTGCACAGTGTTTACATGCTTTACACCAGCACTAGATACATGTAAATAGCTCTGTACTTGTATATAACCACAGGCAATTTCTCACTAGTTTTCGTTATTTATTTGGATTTCTTTAGATTTTTCTTATGTTTAAAATTGAATTTTACGTCTGAATTAGTTGACATTTGACAAATACTAAATGTTATTAAAGATGGCGCTGATTGCCTGATTCTTCATCTCCTCTTATATCTGCAGCGTTCTGACTTTGGATGGAATGGAACCACATTCTGAATCATTTATCACTTCTGGTGTGTTTTCCACTTGTCTTAATCTTTAACTAAACATTGCTATTTGTAGTAGTAAGCCATTAGGTTTATGCGTAGTTATTGTCCCCGTTACATACTTCTGCATGGATATTTAGGAGCAGCCTTATCTTGTTATTACCAAACAATTTTAATTATATGATATTCTGAACTCTTTTTGTGCTTATACTTGTTAATTCATCCTCTCTTTAGCCTAATAAAAGTGGATAGGACTGCGTTTTCACTGATAATAAAGGAAACTAGTTTATATGCTTGGAAACTATTTGATATTTATGGTCCTGAAAATGGTGTAGAGCCTGTATCATTGCTGAATCTTTTGTTGATTGGTAGAAATAATTAGCTTCCACAACTTCCTTTCTCTTGTGTGAATTGCATTTGTTTTTATGCTTTAGGCTGTTGAGTTTCTTTATGCATTCATATTCCAGTTTCGTCTGTGGGGATTTCTCATCTAGGTAATCCCAGCATTACAGAGATTCATGATTGAAGAATATAAGTGACTATTTTAGGTTACATTTTATACGCTTGTTCTAGTGATAAGCAAGAAATCAGGCCTAGTGAAAGATGGGTTGTTTCTTTGTGCTGGATTCCGTGGGCGTGAACGGTGGCTCGTGGCCTCACATGGGACAATAACTTCAAAGAACATGAATTTGGTATAAATAAGCAAAGTGGCATACATCATTTTATTTTCTGCACACTGAAACATACTATAAAGTCCCAATAACTTCGAGAGGGTAGTTAAATAAGGGAAAGCTGCACAATTTCTCTAAACTCCAATGCTCTAGTCTCAGTGTAGAATGATCTGTGCTTATTTGGCCAGTATGTTAGCCAAATCCTTCCTTTTATCTCCCACTCCATAGTCTTCCCTAGTGCACCTTTATCAATCTTCCACACTACGCTATCTCCATACTCATCTCCTGCAAAAACTACTCCTCCTTGCTTGGTGAATGGCCGGTACGCGCTCGAGTACCTATTTTTAAACCATGCCTTCGGTTTTAATAAAGCAATCTTAGAAGGCTTTGAGGAGAAAACCTCTCGCCCATTTACACTATCGTGAAGATACCAATTCAAGTTTGCGCTGTATCCATAGATAGATTGCTCAAACTTCCATGGCTTTAAGCTCATTGTCATGGTTTCTGACATTGCAGCTCTGAGCCCCAGAATATTGGGTGTTTCAAATGAACCTTCTACTGTCTTTTCTAAGCCAATTTCTAGAGTAGGATTCTCTGAAGATTTGCTCACCGACACGGATAACACATTCGTTTGTAAAGTTGGAGTAAGTTCCAATGATATACGTGAAGGGAAGTGTTTCTCTGCTGATCCAGCTCCTTGCTTTCTCATGAGAGTTTCAGACACTAGCCGGATTACATCACACCTGTTCAAAGTAAACCAGAAAAAGATAAACACACAGTTCACAGTAATAAAAGATATACAGATTAGAGCAGTTTGTTCAAGAATCAAAAATTTTCAGAATCTTTCAGATGAGAGCAAATCATTATGGATTGTTCGGTATCTCCAGAGATGAAATTTCATACCGAGTGAAATTAGGATTTTGGTTACCAACCTTATGTTATCTACATTAGCGATCACGTTAACCCACTTCTCCTGGACCACTACCCTGTAACTGAATTGGATCACGCCCTCCAGTTGCTGGTGTCTTAGTGAGAACTGCAAACGTTCATTTGCAGGCAAATGGCTTGAAGTGTCAAGTTTCATGGCTATTATTGGGCAATATAATTGCACTTTCCACAGTCCAACTGTTGAGATTGCATATGAGAACGGCAGTGGTGTCCTTAGGATGTGGTTCTGTTCATCCATTTCTGCAACAAAATTCGTGATTGCCAGGTTTAATGACCTCATCCACTGTTCTTCAATATTTGATCCTAGTAACCGCATGAGTGTCTTTGTAGTATCTCTGGAATACGAACCAACTAAATGATTCTTAATGGTTTCTAGACATTCCAATCTAAGATCTCTGGGGACTTCGTAGATACAAATGAGAAGAGTAAGAGTGAAGAATGAAAGGTTGAAGATTTCCTTGAAGTTGCTAATTGTGTCCAAGGAAGGGATGTAAAGGAATGAAATATTCTTGGTAGGACCATAGTTAAGTATGTTCTTAACGAGATTACAGAACAAACTGCAACTTGTTCCATTATCTAACAACTTTGAAGCTTGTATACTAGGTTTGAAAGATTTGGAGGTCCAAAGAGGGATGGGGATGTGCAAATCTGCAACAATGGAGAAAGAGATAGACGTGTGGTAGTTTTGATTGGCTTTGCTTACTGTGAGATCTAGTGATGCTTGAGTTAATTTTGAGGAAAAGATACAAATGGACATGGAGTTTGTTTTCCACTGAGTAATTGGTGGAAGGCTTTGGATCCACGCCCATACATCAGGAGAACAATAAGAACCCATGGCTAGCAGAAAAAAGATTATGAATTCTTACTCAATGTGCGTCCTATTTAAAGAAGCGTAAAAAGTTGTTTTCAACGACGAGTAGAAGCTTATAGAGGACATAAATCAAAAGATAAGGCCATCTAATTTGGTTTTCGCCAACAGCAGTTCAAATGTAGAGTGGTTAGATTTGTGATTTGCCGCTCAATTATTTTTCTGCAGCTGTCCCTACTGTAACCAGTAGTAGAGTTTGGCAGATCAGGGCCTCCTCGTTATCCTTCGGTTCTAATTGGTCCCTACAATTTCTAATCTCTGCAAGTAGTATGAATGATTCTAGATTGTATTTTCTTTTGATTGCTTTACGTTCTAATAATCCTTGAAAGTTATCAGTTTTCAGATGACCTCTTAAATTATTGGAACTACTAGTCATGAAAATAACCTCTCTTATTCTACCTTTTCCCGATTAAGAAAGAATGTGAAAATTTTCAAAGAGATTACTTGGTCATTGGTCATCTTGTAACCCACTTGATGTAATGGTTTACTTAGGGATTAAGTACACAATCATGATCGACTTGAATCTAATAATGGATCACTAAGTATAATTTTACATTCATACACAAAGAGAAACTTATAGGAAAGATTTTAAAAGTTGTTATTCGTTGCATTTGGCCTTTGCTTGTAGAAGTGTCATAAAAAGTAGTTGTATGTCTTATAGAGACATTTCAATGAGAAGTCATCAGCAAAATATGAAGAGAAAATTCTCCTCTCGAATTTTGATAGTTTGGTAGCATATATGCTCTGTCTGTACTAACCCTTTGGTCCTATCCTATGAACATATTCCATTTAGACTTGATCTTGTGAACCCTTGTTTAAGAGAATGTGGAATTAGCTGGAACAAACAGTGGAAACCCCTGCTTTCAATCATTTTGATGGAGTAATACATTAAGTTTTAGGATGGATTGGAAATGTTATATGGTGATCTACATTACTGGATAAAAAGTTGTGCAGTAACCGTCAGGTTTATAGTTAAGTTAAAGGGCAGTATTCAGTCTGGTGTTACCCCATTCAGGGTGATGGAAAAATGTTTACCGAATTAAATTCCAAACCCCCCCTTTCCTACAGAGTAAATTGTTTTTCAAGTTCAGTGATGAATTAAGTTGCAGGTGGATATTTTTTCTGTGGTTAAAGGTTTCCTTTTCAGGAAAGCGTTTATGTTTCTCTTACAAACTGAAAATAGCACATTCCGTTAGTAACAGGCACAGGGATACAGATGGTCCCTATTCCCAGCCAGCCTTCAATAATATGTAGTCATGGACATTCCGTGAACAAGTGGGGGAAGATGAAAATGAGAAGAAACTTTTTTACTGGTAACAATGTCAATTAGAATACTAATAAAGATTCGGCTTATCATAAACTCAAAAGGTTTTCTAAAGTTGCAGAGAACCTAACATCTAAAGTGAAAAAAGGAGATTAGTTTCAAAAGAATAAAATATATCCTATATTCCCATCACCATTTCATTTCATTGTTATAACAATTTTAAACTTGAAAGCAAATCCAAGAATCTAATCATCCATCCATCCACAATCCATTAAGCAGTTTCTGGAAACGGTATATCCAAGTGCTCCCGTGGAGATTATCCTGTGAAGTAGAATCCCGTTTTGGCTATTCATCTTTTGATTTATTTAGATCAATTCCTATGAGATGAATAAACTCTAAGTTTGTTCATTTTGATCCCACTATGGGATGAACAAATCAAGAAAATAGATGTTCAAATGAACAGATTTGTCCACTTGAACATTGAGTCACACCAACAAATGCGCGTCTGATGCAAGGACGCGCCACATGGATAATTGCGCTGGCGACAACAAGGATGATGCCCGAGTTGGAGTGGATGTTGCTGGAGATAGAGTGGATGTCACCCCTCACATATTCTCTCTCCAAATCCTGATTATTATAATTATGATTTATTTTTTATTATTTATTTTATTAGTTAAATAACCTGTGAGACCAAACTCTTATTAGTTTATATAAATAAAATGATTAGTGGGACCCAACTCTTATTAGTTTATGTCAACAAAATCAATAATGGGGCCCTAAAATATCAGACTTGTTCATTTTGTCTTGTTTCCCATAGTGGAGAATGCAGTTTGTTCATCCACGTGGATGAACAATTTTTTATTTTTGTTCATTGCCATAGGAACTGCTCTTAATTTTAGGAATTACAAATAGGGGTGAGCATGGGCCGGTATGGACCGGTTTTCACCCCATCCACATCCAATCTAATACATTACGGATTTCAAATTTGGCATCCGCATCCAATCCACATCCAACGGATTTGCATCCAATGGATACACGGATGGACGGATTGGATACAGATAATCCAATGGATTTGTTTTAGTTAAAATTTATAATAAAGAAAATAAAGCCAACACAAATGACTCCTCATGGAACCTACATATCTGTATAGGAAGATAAAAATGCCATGTACAACACTCCAAGCAAACACCTTAAGAATTCCTAAATGATCCATAGTATTTTTTAGAACTACAGTAGAACCCCTATAAATTAATCCGCGATAAATTAATAATCACGATAAATTAATAAATTTTTACGGTCCCGAGTCGGGACCAACGTGCTAAATTTATATATATATATTTTTAATCTTTCTATAGGTCCCTTCGAATATATAAATTAATAACTCTCTGGTTTACATAAATTTAGTTTTACATTTATGCTAATTTGGTAAAAAATGATTCTACCGTGACTAGGTTTTTCTTAAAATTGATGTCACATTGAATTTCATCGTGGATTTTTCTTAACATTAGAAAAGTTTTTGGTGTTGTGGTTTCCTGATGCAATAAAAATCTATTCAACATATTTGCATCTTTGATAGCTTCTTTATGAGAAGGTGGCTCAGTAACCATACTTTGCATATTCGATTTCCACATCATCAAATTCGACATCCATTCCACTGTGATAATTCAATCCATTGATTAAATTTTACAATTCAATACTTCACTTGGATTTTTTGATGCGGTGTCATGCATTGAATGAATCTTACAATAACGAAAATAATTTGCAATGGAATAAGGTATATTGGTTCATTTTGTTCATTTTTTTTTTAGAATTAAACAATATTTTGATAAATTAATAAATTATTAATTAATATTGATAAATTGATAAATTTTGCCGGTCTCGCACTATTATTTTATAGGGGTTATGCTGTATATAAAGAAGGATTAATTGGGGGATAAAAAAACTAATTGGGGGATATGTGCCGGCATGAAAAACCATGCCGCCACATATCCCCCAATTAGTTTTCTTATCCCACAATTATACATTCTATATAAATGCACTTTAATTTAACGAATATGAATGTCCAACGGATTTTCGAAATTGCACCCGAACCCGATCCGTAATCCGTTGGATTTCAAAAATTTCATCCGTATCCAACCCATTAACGAACGGTTCGGGCATCCATCCGCAAATAGATAGTTGGTCCCGAATAAATCCGCGGATTACGGGCCAAATGCCCCTGATTACAAGTGAATGATGAGATTCTTATGGGTGTCTTGTCATATTGTGCAAAATATAGATTTGAAATGTTAAATAACCAGTAAGAGATTGTGCACAAAATAAAGACCCGTAAAAATAAAGACCTGTAAAAATAAACATAACTTGCCACACTATTCAATCTAGAGCATCCTTCATTGTTACATTTTACACACATAAAACCTTTTACTGGTCAGGAATCCAGAAACCCTTTTACCGGACACGAATTTATCTTGGGTTTTGTTATCTTGTGCACCCATGCACAAGATAACGGCTAATCATTGGCATTGGAAATGATAAACACCAATAAAAAAATATGAGAGATGATATGTTTTGCATTAGAGAAGGGAAAGTGTACACTTGTATAGAGAAAATTCAAAAAATCCATGACTATTTCCCTTCTCCAATACACAAGATATTATCTCTCATATTTTTTTATTAGTGTTTATCATTTTCAATGCCAATGATTGACTGTTATCTTGTACATGGGCCTTTAAGTTACCAACGACATTTTCTATTTTGTGCTCAGTCTCTCAATTTTGAGCCCCTTCAATAAAAGTGCTAGGGTAGCTTTTTTTCAAGGAAAAATTGGGGACCCTAAAAAATAATTGGGGGCCTCACCAGTTGGTCTCCTAATAGCATTTTGGGGTTACCCCTTATCCCAATTTTTCGAAATGGCTAAACTACCCCCAAACCATTAGTGTTAATTGAGTTGATTAGTTAAGTTAGATTAGTTGTTAATTAATTAAGTTAGATAAAATCAGTTTTAGGGGAAAAAATTTAGATAATAGAAAAATTGTGTTTTTTGTGTTGGATAGAGAGGAAGAAAGTGAGTTTTGGGGGAAGCTTTGACAATTGTTGCAAATGAAAATCCTTTTGCTCAAAATGAAGGAACCAATACTCAAAATGAAGAACCCAAAGCTCTAAACAATCAGGTAAACTTCATATACTCTTCAAATCGCATGAATGGTGCTCCAAGTTGTCGATTCATGGTCACTATGCATCAGATCAGTGTGAGAGTCGTTAGGTCGAGTGTATAATAATCGAACGAACCTTACGAGTCGTTAGTGACTTAGCACACAAATATACGACTCCAATATGCAGGTTATGAAAAATCATCCATCAAGTTTGAAAACATTGACGACTCCAATCTGCAGTTATAAAAAATCGTTCATCAAATTTGAAAAAGATGACGACTCCATCTTTTAGGTCATACAGAGTCGTTAACTCAATATATTTAGGACCCAACGACTAAAAAAAACTTTTACTCTATGTAGATTTCACTCTAAGGGTCGTTAGTTTAGCATTACTATAATCGGACGACCCTTTCATATTAAACCACTTTAATTATCATTTTACCATTCTGACAAAAGGATCGTTACACAACACAAGGGTCCTTTTCATTTTCATCATTTAGTGCAGTTGTTTAAAATGGTGAAAGTAAGATTAGTATCACGGTGAAACAATCTAATGACTGGAGTAGTGGTAATCTGCTGAAGAAAACGATTGTTATGGACCAACAAAGAGGGAATGTGGAGAGGGTTTTCGTAAACAGTTGATGTCTATGAAAAATAAGGGTCGTCAACCTCTCCAGTCATTAACGATTTTTCATAGACATCAACTGTTAGAGTTGCTGTGTACATAACAATCTTTGAAGAAAAGGTCGAGGAGGACATTGGTAACACAGTCAATTTTCTTGGGATCAAGAGACTATACAACACTGTGGGAAGCTGAACATCCAGTACTTTCAGTTTCATATGGAATTCATTCATATTTGTTCGAGCCGAAACTGTTAATACTAAATGATGGATACAAATGCTAATATCAAATTGTGTTTGAGAACAGACGTGCTGGAAGTCTACAAATTGCCAAGGAATCATGTGAAATCATTATTTCTCATATCTAAAGTTGAAAATCAAGGTGTTCCAAATGTTCTTGAAGAAAGAGTCGTTATTTAGTGGACAAAGTTTGTGAAAGACATATCTGTTTTTATAGAAAGGTAACAACATAAGAACACAAGATGAAGTAACAAACATAGATACAAACAGAGAAGTAGGTGCAAAACATAGATACAAACATAGCAATCTTTTGTTGGATTAGTGGCTGCAAGGAAATTTAGGATGTTGGGAACATTTTCTTGTTTGTAAACACAAGCAAGTATGCAGAACTCTTTTTTAGCAGTAGAGTTTCGTATTGCTCGTCTCCGTTAGTCCGCGTACCTCCTCGAAGGATCCAAAATACATTTAATTACTGGTGTGGATACCATTATTGTTAAAGCTCTCGTAAGGACAATGATGACATAAGATTTTTCATCTAGCGTCATCATCTCAAAGTTCAAGAAAATGGAGTCTCGTTAAAATGTGAGAGGACGTGCGTACTATAAAAACAGCTATGTCTTTCTGTTCTGAGACTTCGAGTATAAACTATCGAAATTACCTTTCTACAAAAATAGATGAACAATTGCTAATGTTCTTGAGAAAGAGTCGTTAACATTTTTGTCATTTAGTGGACAAATACATGAACGACTCCTTATCATTTTGTCATTTAGTGGACAAATAAGAAAGAGTCGTTAACATTTTTCTTTATTTATGAACGACTCAATCAAATAGTCGTTATCATTGGTGATGATTCTATGGAATTAAGATGATGACTCTTCCATTTATTTGGTCAGAGAGGTAGTTTTTAGTCATATAGAGTCGTTAGTGTATAAAAAGGGGTCGTCATAGTATGATCGTCAATTGGTTCTATAATATATTGACGACTCTATTCTAAGAAAAAAAAAATCTTAAACCCAGATAAAGGGTCGTTATCTCTTACACCTTAGACATCAACGATTTTTCATACGAAAATAACATGCATATGAAAAATCGTTAGGGTATATAACTATAGAGGTTGACGACCCTTATTTTTAGGAGATGGGTAAAATGGTACTTTCATCATTATTTTGGAAGCCCCTTAACATTTCTGGTATGGGTATAAATTTGGTAAGGCCCCAAATTATTATTGAGCAATCGTCACCCAAATCCCATCTTTTGCGTCAACCCACCGATCCGGCCAACTCTTCATTTTTCCCTTATAGAAGGACAAGCAATTCTGTCCATATTTGTATCTTAAGTTTTAATTTTCTTTTTAACTATCTTACCCCGCCAGCAGAGGACATCCTGGTTAGTTACTTTTCTTTTCACATTATTCTTTTCTCATTTATTCACGGACATTTTTGATTTCTTAGTGATTAAGTTGGATACTCATGTCGACGTTCTTCTCCTCCAAGTACTTCTCAAATCCAGAGTTGGTCACGTCAACAGTCTCCGACAGTGTTCCCGGTCATGACGACCTAAAACGAAAAACTTTTCTCTGCGGATAAAAAGCGGTCAACTTCTTCTACTTCACTTCATATGTCACTGCATGCACCACCTGTAAAATAAATATGACTCCTCTTTTCTAAACACAACTAGAAGATCACTCATAATGGAACATATGAGAGTAAAGAAATTATCAAGAGAGCATTCAAGGCATTTAGAAATACTCATGGCACACTGTTATCCAATAGTGAGAGAACATCCTCCACCTTTCAACAGTTTCCCGAACGTACTCCTTCCTCAACCATTCCACAGAAGGATAAAAAGGGAACCGGAATGTCAGTGAGGAAAGCTAGTCCTCCTACAAAGCAAGTGGCTGCAAGTCCTACCTCTCTTGGCAGTCCTGTAAGACCGTCTGGAGTGAAACAAACAATCATCAAGGCGTCAACAACTTCTCCTTTCAAATTGAGAAGTGATGTAAAAGCAGAAAAACATAAAGAGGTAATGAAGACGCACGACGGGAAATTAAAGGCTACAGAAGTAGACAAGTCAGGCCGTGATGCAATCAAGAACGTTTGCGGTGGTGTCAAGGGTTACCCAACTAATTTCATACTACACTTCTTAGTTGTGTAAGTTATTTTTAATGGTCTGTTTTGGTAAACTGAAACACTAACTAATTGATTCTCGATTTCAAAAATCTAAGCATTTTTACAACTGGTGAATTCTTGGAGGTGTCTACAATGAATCATATTCTGCTGCAATACATAAGTTATATGGAATACCGTATATCTAGGCATAATAGTCGATCCAAGAGTAGTTGGGATGTTGAAATTTGGGGCATACAACTCTCATTTCCAGATGACGGTGAAGAATATAACATTTCTAATTTACGTGGATGCATGGTGCATTGAAGGATGTTTAAGTGGTCCTTAATATTGGTTTCATTGTAATTTGGTTAAGTTAATAAGAAGTGGATTACACAATCCTTATATACACTCAACAGTTCTAGATGGAAAGAGTGACTAAGATTAAGCTTAGATGCTAAGGCTGCACAACCAACTTTATTAGTTTCATCTGTCATTTTAGCACGGAATAGTAATTCTATAATCACAAACAAAAAAGTGAATTAATAATATCTATCTCTATCACTAATGAAAAACCACCACAATAAATTGGTTAACAATGTTCTACGGCTTAAATTCAGAGAATTTACTTCATTTTTACCCCTATGTTATTAAAAACCAATAAACTGTAAAGCAACACATACTTGATATCATCATAATCAATCACATGATAAAACTATAATATTAAATTTAGCTCACCTAGAATTGAATTCCCATTCGTACTGTTCAAATCTCTGAGCTAATACGTTATGAATCCAAAGGCTGAGAAGAAGAAAATGAGAGGAAGAAAGAAAAAGAAGAAAAGAGAAGAAAAAGTGATTACTTTACCCGAACCACCTTAAAAGACTTTAACGTAATTTCACAACGATTTACTGGCTACCAGGTTTGACCGAATTAACTCTGTCCGTCAAACAGAGATGACTGAAACTTAGCTTGGTTACAGAGAAAAACTCAAATCTTTGGATTTGTGTGAGGATTGCTCATTATTTTTTAGGCACCCAATTAATCCTTGCTTTTTTTCGCTGCAAAACAAAGCAAAATCAGTTGGCTTCATTGATCATCAGCTTTTAGCGTCTGTAGGTAGCCTTCCATCAAGGCATAATCAGCTTTTAGTATCTGTAGGTAGCCCTCTCGGTCACGTGCAGTTTTTCGTTTATCATCTCACCGACACCACCAAAATAAAAATTCACCGAAAACCGCTTTCTTTTTTCCTTCTCCCTTCGGAAAAAGAATTCCAATTCCAAATCTCAAAATCCCTAACCATTCCGCGTCTTCTTCCGCTTTAAATCAGATCAAACCCGAAAAAAAAGAAACTGCAGTATTGAGTTCGGTAATCTCCCATGATGTCGTCCGCTCCTACGCTTCCGATCTCAAACCCTAACAACAACAATTCTCAACCATCACAAATCGCAACACCAGCTTTCCGTGCATTCATATCACGTCTCTCAGATTCAGTCCGTCAAGGTTTCTCTCAACGTCGTCCATGGCTAGAACTTGTTGACAGATCTGCTTTAAACCGTCCTGATTCCGTTTCTGAAGCTGCATCTCGTATTCGCAAAAACTTTTCTTATTTCCGTATAAACTATTTCACTTTACTTGCTTCTGTTCTTGCCTTATCTCTTCTTACCCATCCATTCTCTCTTTTCGTTCTTCTCTGTCTCCTTGGTTCATGGCTGTTTCTTTACATCTTCAAACAATCTGATTCACCACTTGTGATTATGGGCCGTACGTTTAGTGATCGTGAAACATTGGGTGTTTTGATTGTTCTTACGATTGTTGTTGTTTTCTTAACAAGTGTTGGATCTCTACTCATCTCTGCACTTATGGTTGGATTAGCTATTGTTTGTGTTCATGGTGCATTTAGGGTTCCTGAAGATTTGTTTCTTGATGATCAAGAGCCTGCTACTACTGGTTTCCTTTCCTTCCTTGGTGGTGCTGCTTCATCTGCCGCCGCCGCTGCCGCTCCTGTTGTAGCATCAAGGGTGTAATCATATCCAAGTTAATCAGATCTAATTGCCCTGGCTGAGGTTGGTTAAAGGGAAATATTTAAAATTTGGTACCAATTTTTTGGTAGATATAATTCATTAAGTCTGAAATTTATGTAGATTTGGATCTAGACAATGGAAAATTTGTAGATCTGTTTTACTCTTTTGATACAGATAGAAATATTTGTAACATCTAATGCTGAATCTTCGGAGTTGTTTCTGTTTATCACGATTTATTATATACAAATTATTATCTAGCTCTGTTAATCTAATTGTTTCTGTATGTTATCTTGTCCCTTGAATTCAAAAGATATTAGCAATCTTAAAATGTATTTGGAATGCCATTCTGTAGTTTACTTGGCATTCTCAGTGATCTTTTTGTTAGATTTGTTGTGTGGCATGATAGTCAGCAATTCCCTTAGATATGGAATATGTTGTAGCTATGGTGAGTAGATTTAGTAGATGCGACTTGAAATTCAGATTGTGATATAGACTGTGGTTTCTAGGTTTCCTGCTCCAGCTTGTCACAAGTAAAGTAGTTAGATAATGTTTTCATTCTACTTTTGAGGTCTGACCCATTTTTTATGCAAAAAACCGGTAGAAAAAATGTTGTATGTACAAAATAACACAATCGATGTCTAAAATTCAGGTCAACTTTCTGAATAATGTGTAGCAAGCTGCAAGTCAAGCGGTTGAATATACCATAGTGAGAGCCTGATTGTACAACACAATTTATGAGGATCAAATGGTTGCTTCTGTGTTTTGTATTAAGTAATAAATATAGCTGTGATAAACAGTCTAGATAAGTGACTGACCCTTAATATTATACATAAGGAGACGCAGTTATTCATACAGATGTAGTTGTCATATAATGACGCATAATGTCGTGGTGATCAGATTTTGACAGGTTCAATGCGGTTCTTTTTCATGTATGTATTAAGTTTCATGATTTCATGGAACTAGCGATTCACCATTACTTCCCAAATCGGTGCAGTTAACATTGCTGAGCACATCGATGGCAACTTGAACAGTAGCTTTTGAAGGTTGGCACGTTTCAGGTGATAACACCTCTATAACCTCATTTGAAGTAATGCTAGTATAGGTTTTTTGTACACATCCTGTGTTGTGTTTGTTGCAAATGTAGTTGCTGTGGACTGTTCCTTGCTTTATGAACTGTTACACAGGTTCGATCAAACATGGTGTGCTGGTTTGTTTATATTTTGTTATGTTAATGCTGATCTGCAGATTTAAGGGATGTGCATAGGTTGGTGGTATCACTTGTTTGAGTTGGATTAGATTTTTCTGCAGTCTTTGTCAGGTCAATGTGCTTAGTGTTCTATAGTTCCCTTTTCACTGAGATATTGAAGGTCAAGGGTTGACCTGATGTACCTTGCTCTTAGCAGGTTAACAGTTTCATATATAAGCTTATTGCTAGTAGGTTAAACATTTTGGACTAGCATGTTGGAAGAGCCAACCTCTTTAGTATGTTTATTGTGGAATGGTGTCATACTGTAACGGAGCTTCGTGTTGCTTTGCATTGTGCACCGCCCTCTTGGATTTTTTTACTGTTTTCATTTTTTGTTTTGTTTTGTTTTGTTTTGGCAGCAACACAATCAAATTCTTTTTGTGCATTTGGTTCTGGAGTAGGAAATAGGAAGGGTAAAACCGATGCAATTTTCTGCACTTTTGTGGCTTTTGTATGCTCTATGCAGTGATATGTTAAGCAACAACCGAAACCCCCTCCAGCTTTATGCATTAAATCCCATATCATACCAAATGGAGCTGCTTGACATTCTGACAAGTACCAATTACTTCCTCCGTCCATTTTGGATTTTGGGACATTTGTGCAACAGCCAACAGCCTAACTTTCTTCAAATTGTGATGTTATCTTTGATGTGATTCAGCTTTTTCTTCCACATGGTTGTTTCATCTTCTTTATGTCTTTGTTTAGTATTTTTTTTTTTTTGGAATCTGAAAGATGAATTTATTAAGAATGATTGGTTACATAGTTAAACTCCATGATTTATAAGGGTTGATACCAGTATTACTGGGGGCTGATACCATTTAGCCGATCCAACGATCAGGATCGCTTAAGATCTTGAGATGGTATCAACCCTTAGTAATGTAGGTATCAGCTCTTATGAATCGTGTTAAACTCCTCCTGCACTTTGGCAGATATTTCATTAGGCGGATTTAATAACCATTCTACTTAAACGATCTACTCTTGCAAGTTTTGATAAAATATCAGCTACTTTGTTTTTTTTGAAACGAAAAGAAGATTTGATATTGCCACTTCTTAAACTATTACATAAGAGCTGTCTTTAAGTAACTGGGATCTGATTTCTGTAGGAGACGAATCAGTCCATGACATAGTTAACTTATCTATCCTAGCTTTCTTGGATAGGATCAGTCCATGACATAGTTAACTCATCTATCCTAGCTTTCTTGGATAGGATGTCTGCAACTTTATTTTTACCTTTTGGCACATGAATACATTGCCAAGATTTAAACAAACTAAAAAGAACTTTTAATTCTAGAATCAAATTTCGAAGTCTCCAATCAATGTTGAAGTTATTATTATTGACTGCATCCACCACTATCTTTGAGTCCATTTCGAAAACAACTTGATGTAAATTCTTCTCTTTCGCCCAGTTTGTAGCTTCCCATAACGCTCTACTTTTTGCATGTTTTGCACTTGACAGTCGCCTCAAGTAGATGCATTTTGAACCACAGTGTGCACCTGTAAAATTATGAATGATTAGGCTAACTCCGCCAGTGTTATCAGAATGTAAGTAAGAGCCATCAATATTTTTTTAAAGAAATCTCTAATAGGAGGAGTCCAATGCAGAATTTCTTCTGATCGAGCCTGAGCCAATTGGTTTGGCATTGTTGTCATAGTTTCTTGTTCCGGAATCTCTTTTATGCATCTTTGTATGAGTAGCTATGGAGAAATATTAGTATTATTAAAAGTCTTGTCACTCCTAGCATTCCATATGCACCATGCAATAATTGATATCTTGCATATTAACTATTAACTTTTCTTCTGTCTGATGAGAAGTAAGATTGTCGAACCAGCCACAAAACCAGTCTTCTAAGACTGAAACATTTTCCGCGTGAAGACCCAGAATGGCATACCAAATCAGTTTAGAGTAAGAGCAGTTTAGAATACAATGAGCAGGGGTTTCAGTTTCTTGTGCATAGAAAGGGCAAGTAGAAACTCCATCTTGAATAATGTTTAGTAGCTTCTCTCTAGTTGGGAGAATGTTTTTGATACATTTCCACTGTCTTACTCTAGGGAGAACTGGTAGTTTCCATAGTTTCTTGAAGATGCCTTGCATCCTTACCCCAACTGACTCATTTGCAATTTTCTCCTCCATCATCTTCCTGTAAGTTGACTTTACTGAAAAACTACCATTTTTCTCAAGCAACCAGATCAATCGCTTATGTTTTGATGCACTGAAATTTTCAGAATGAGACTGATAGTGGGTGCTTCAAAAAGATGATTGATCGTATTTACATTCCAACTTCCAGTTTCATTATCAAAAAGTTGATGAACAAAAGTGAAATCCTGGTAGTTTATTGCCTCATTTCTTGGTGTGGAGGTGTATCCAGTTCTTCTATCCATTTGTCATACCAGATTCTGATTTTTTTACCATCTCTCACTGACCAACAACTAAATCTTTTGATGAAGTTGAGCTCAGAACTAATGCTTCTCCAGGACCATGTGGAGTTAGAATTATCCTGCAAGTTAAACAGATTACCATCTTGGAAATATTTTGCTTTGAGTGACCTGACACATATAGAAGTATCATCAGCACATAGTTTCCAAGATGATTTAGCTAGAAGAGCTCTATTAAAAACTTCAAGATCTCTAAAACCCAGTCCTTCCTCTTCTTTAGGCTTGTTAACATGTCTAAAAGCTATGTAATGCTTGCCTTTGTTAGTTTTCTTATTTCTCCAGAACATTTGTTGTGTTGAGTTCATTTTCTTGATAATGCTGTCCGGAAGTTTAAGACTTGTCATGTGATGAACATGAATAACATTGGTGACATTCTTTATCATAACTGATCTTCCAGCTTCAGACAGATTAATACCAGCCCATCTTGAGAGTCTTGTTTCCATCTTTTGAATGAGAGTTGAGAATGGTATTTTTTTGTTTCTCCCTATAAAGAATGGAAAACCAAGATACTTTTCATCAAAGATATCCAGTTCCCTGACTTGCAGAATACCACTTATAAGTTGACAGTTTGAAGGATTCATGTTGTTACTGAAGTACACATCTGACTTGTGAAAATTGATAAGTTGGCCAGAACAATCACTGAATTATTTTATGACATGAAGCAAATTATTAGTTTGAACTTGATTTGCCTTACAGAAAAGAAGACAATCATCAGCAAACAACAGATGATTGATTTTTGGAGCTGATCTAGAAATATTCATACCTGTTAACTTGTTCTTTATTTCATGAGCATTAAGTTTCCTAGAGAAAGCTTCCACGACAAGGATGAATAGGTAAGGGGAAAGAGGACCCCCTTGCCTAATGCCTCTTATGGGTTTGAAAACTTCTGAAGGAGAGCCATTTACCATAACTTCAAATTGAGTGGTGCTAATACATTGCATGATGAAATGACAATTTTTTTCATATAAACCAAATTTTCTCAAGACATCCATTTGAAAAGACCATTCTAATCTATCAAAAGCCTTGGACATATCCATCTTTAGAGCTAGATTACATGTTCTTCCTTTTTATTTTTTCATAGCTTTAACTAGTTCTTGAACTAAACAAATGTTCTCTGAGATTAACCTTCATGGATCATATGCAGATTGCATATGGGAAATAATGTTTACCATATGCCTTTTCAGTCTTAGAGCAATTACCTTGGATATTAACTTGTAGATTGTGTTGCACAAAGCTACTGGCCTAAAATCTTCTGGTTTTTGAGCTGAAGAAGTCTTGTGGATTAAAGTTATTCTTGTGTGATTTAACTTCTTAAGGAGAAAACCAGAACTGAAAAATGTTTTCACAGTATTGCAAACATCTTCTTTAAGTAACTGCCATTGAGATTGATAAAAATCTGGTGGAAATCCATCAGGTTCAGGAGAAGTCCAAGGCTCCATTGACATTAAATCTTTATAAATTTCAGCATCAGAGGGTATTGCTATCAAATCTTCATTATCTTGTTCAGAGATATAGAAGGGAATGTACTGAATAAAAGTGATGATGTCAGCTGGATGGGAAGTAGTACTCATTTTTTTGAAATGGGACACCAACATTGATTTAATGGAGCTTCTTTATTGACACCAAGTACCATCTGGTGCTTGTAGAGAATGTATCCTATTTCTGACTCTTCTTGTATTTGCGCTAATATGAAAGAATTTAGAGTTTTTATCCATATCATTGTAGAAGTGATATCTGGATTTTTGTCTGTTAGAGCTTGCTTGAATTTCATTAGTAGAATCAATCTCTTGCTCTAACTTCATAAGTGTTGCTTCCTTGAACTTCAGTTGTTTGTAGATGGGATAGCTCTTGTTGCAAACTGGTGATTTTTGAACTGATTTGACCAAAAGTAGTTTTGCTCCATTGAGATAATATGTATCTAGTATTAGACAACTTATCAGAAAAAATAAAAGCTTCAAAACCTGTTTTGTTAGAATTCCAAGCATTCAAAATGATATCTTTGCAAGTATTATTCTGCAACCAATGTTCAAAAAACTTCCAATTCTTCCCTGAGAAATTATTTATTGTTGTACATGGTAAGAAGAATGGGAAGATGGTCATAACCCTTCTGAGATAGATGTAACAGCTTGGCATCAGGATAGTTCAGTGTCCATTCACTATTGACTAGAGCCCTATCAAGTCTAGATTTAATTCTACCAGTTCCATGGATGTTGCTAGTCCAAGTAAAAGGGTTGCCACTAAAACCTAAATCAAATTTTTCATGTCTTTGTTTAGTTACATTTTGTTTTCTTGTTGTTAATTTGGTGGGATGTCCTATCAAGTCTAGAGTGGATGTTGATGCCACTAAAACCTAAATCAAATTTTTCATGTCTTTGTTTAGTTACATTTTGTTTTCTTGTTGTTAATTTGGTGGGATGTGAAGAGTATGATGTCTGAAATTGAATCCATGGTAGGTCCAGAAACGAGTAGTGTGTGATAGAGTTAGGGGTGTGTATCTTGTATGCATCTTACTTTTGGCGGATCACTTTCATTTCTCATGTGGTGCGACTTGTTTCCCTTTTTGCGTCACACATGAAGGCCCATGCAATGGATGATTAGTTCTGTTAAACCAGCTCATTGAGGAATGCATTTTGGAACCAGCACTATGTTTAATGCATGCTGTTCGTTGTTTGTGGTTGGGTGGACGTAATGCCATCGTCTGAATCAAATTTTCTTCTTCTCGAAATTCTTCAATCTTTATCATTTGTTTTCATTGTTTTTGTTTTTTTAATTTGGAGATAAACAACCTGGCATTTTTAAGGGCGACCCCAAAAGAATTAGGGGCGACCAATAAGAAAAAATAAGTTCACCCAAACGTAAATCTAAGCTACCCCTTATCTTTGATTTTTCGAAATGGCTAATATGCCCTTTTATAATCGGTAGCCAACACGTCAATCGGTAGGTAAAATGAAAATCGGTAGGAAATATAAAATCTATTGTTACCGATTAGTGTGTGGATATTTTGGCTAATATGCCCTTTTATAATCGGTAGCCAAAACAATAATCAGTAGTACAAAGACAACCATAACCATTAGGTTTGTGTTTTGGATGTAGCCATAATCGGAAGATAAATAGGTTACAAAACCTTCCGATTATTAGTTGCCCCAAAACGAGTTTTTTCTAAAATCTTTCATTTAATGAATTTTGAATCTACGATAATCTACCGATTATAAGTATCCCCAGACTCGACCTTCGCCAAATTCTGCAATTGGAGTTTAAACCTATTTTAATGAAATAGCCGTTGGAGTTTTTTGGAAAAAAGAAAAATAGTCGTTGGACCATAAACCTATATAAATAAACTCATATCTATCAACCCATTTGCACCAAACTCTTTCCTCTCTTCAGTTCTTAATTTGAATACAAAAAAATGGATATTCGTTTTGCCGAAGAAGAAGATTATGCTATTTATAGAGCGTACGTTGTGGTAACTACTCATGATCGTAATCACTCGTATTTGAGGTGTTAGATGGTAATCGAATTCGAAGATCATCCAACGACATTAAGAGGAGAATGAAGGCGATTGATAAGGAGATTGGAAAACTTTAAGATGATGAACGATTTGTTAGGAACACTTTTCCTTGGTGGACGTATGAAAAATGAGTAAGTATCTTTGTAACTCCAGCTCACATAAAAATTAGGTAGTACTAACTTGTTACTCATTCGTAATTTCAGAGAAATCTTGATAATCGCCGGTATGTGGACCTCTACGGGAAATGATATGAACATGAAGGATGTTACAAAATCATTAGGGACAATTTCTATGGTCACTGGAAGTTATGATATTTTTTAATACTTTTAAGTGATTGTAAGAGTATGGATTTAGGTGCTTTTAATGTGATTATAACGTTAAGGTCTTTTGAACTTTCTGTAATGGATGTAATCGGAAGCATATTAATATAAACATCATCTCGATTGTCTATAATTGGTAGTTTATTTGGTTAAACAAGCAATTGATTCCCATAATCGGATACTTTATGAGTAAACTTACGTTTCGATTATGGTGTTGTTTGGATACAGAAAACAAAGTTTTCTTCACATAGAATAATCAAAGTAAAAATATAAATTAAACCTATTGATTCCTATAATCGGATATTTTATGAGTAAACTTACTTTCCGATTATGGTGTTGTTTGGTTACAGAAAACAAAGTTTTCTTCACATAGAATAATCGGAGGCACAATATAAACTAAACCTACCGATTCTTATAATCAGATATTTTATGAGTAAACTTACTTTCCGATTATGGTGTTGTTTGGTTACAGAAAACAAAGTTTTCTTCACATAGAATAATCGAAGGAGAAATATAAAGTAAATCTACTAATTCTGAAATTATTTTGCAAAATCTCCAGAATTGGTAGATACATAATATAAATAGATCTCGATTCTGACAAAAAATTGCAAAATCCCCTGAATCGGGAGATACATATATAAAGTTATCTTCCGATTGTGTTACAAAATTCAACAGTTTCATATCTCTGCATGTGATTCGAGTCATCGTTAAATGCATAAAGATAGCAATAAAACCATTCATAATCCATAAAACGAATCATTCACAAACCATAAACATAATGTACTAACTTATAATCCGACACAAACTTTGAAAACGACATAATCCGACATAAAATTTGAAATCCATAAAGTTAACTAAACATCGAGAGTTTAGTTGTTCTTCTTTGCTTTGACTTTGCGACCTCCACGACTTGGACCACCATCATCATTTGAGCCTTCATCTTGAGTGCTCGATGACGCCCAAGATCTTTTGTTCACCTTCTTTATTGGTTTCTTGCCTTTTTCCCCGAACTGAGATGCATACTCTTCATTATCAACATTATCAATTAACTCTTGGTGCTTTTTTTATCTTCTCAATTGGCACATGCTCTTTGGAGTTTAAACTCCTGAACTTGTTCATCTGTTTTAAAACATAGCATACCATCAAACGATTATTATTCATATTTTGACCCATAATATTAAACTAAATTAAGAAAACAATACGTACCAATCTATCAAAACCCGGAGGTTTCTCTTTGAGGATACTCATATACGGGGTTGTGGGCTTTGCTTTAAGATCACAGATTACACGAGGATGAGAAACTTTCCGGTACCAATCCATATAGTTGGGAGAATTTTCAAAACCTTGGTTGTTTGGTATTCCACGGTTGATCAAGTAATGCATCCTTTTATCCCAATGTTTTTTGACGGTTAGTTTTCCCAAGAAAAACACCGTGATAGAATCTTTAGCAGACTCGCAGTGTTCCAGATCCAAAGAGAAATTTCCATTCATTTTCTCCTTTGGTATACCTTGTACAAAACCGTGTTGTCGCATCACCCTTGAGACATTGTACATCACATATCCTGTGGGGTGCCACAATGGTCCAAAATAAAGGGCCAAATCGGACCGACCTGCTATATGTCCACTAGCTCGATCTTCCTTGTACGTATCAAAGCATACGTCCTGGGCTTTCAATGAGTCCAAAACCTCCCTCAAACGAATCAACTGCTGCTCCTTTTTCCTAGAATGGTTTTCATCGAAGACGTACTTTTTTCCTCTAGGGTCACCTTTATCCCACGTCGGGTTTTCAATGGCCAATTGCAAGATAGAGAAGTGGTCATAGATCCTGTATATATTGTCATTTTTGCAAGTATTAGAAAATTGATTCTTCATATGTAGAAAAATAAAAACATAACTAAGTATGTAGAGTTAATAAAAATACCTGTTGTAGACTCACGTTCCTAAAAATTTGGCTAATTCCAAGCCTCGACACCTTTCTCAACTCTTCCATCAACCACGCATGGCATGCCATGCCCCAAAAGTACTCATGCACTTTATTGAGAGGATGAATAAGTTGTAAAAGGTTGGCGTCGACCCGATTTCCACTGGTATTGGGGAAAATGACACATCCCAATACACATAGGAGATATGCGGTAGCCGCGTGGTTCACTTGCTCATCAGTTAAAGTTCTTTCCTCTTCTTTTTTCTTGGTACCCTTGAACATATCTATAAGAGTACTCGCGTTGAACTGTCTAGGTCTATAACTCATGCATTTACTGAAATCAGTTTTTGATGTTTCAACATCCCAACCAAAACACTTATTAGTCATATCATAAAGTTTATCCCATTCCAACTGCTTTGTGTACTCAGCCCTGACACCTTTGCCATGGTCAGCGACTCTAAGAATCTGCACAACATCATCTGGGCTAATCGTCATCTCCCCAAATGGAATATGGAAGGTGTCGGTCTCATGATAAAGTCTCTCCACAAACGCCAATATATCCACCCTATCATGTTCCAACATTGAGTTCTAGGCAGCATTAGACAACCCCGAATTTGCAATAATTCTGTTGAACCTTTCACATTCATCGGAGAAAGGCCAATCTAGCATTTTAGTTGGTGAGGCGGTAGGTTTGAGTAAACGAACCGCATCCGAATGATACTATTAAACACACAAGTTTTTTTTTTTTTTTAGAATAACGTAAACCTATAACCCTTAATACTATTACGAATAAAAAGATAATACGTAAATAAAATGGATACGATTATTACCTCGGTTTTATATATTTCTTTGGCCCAGGAGTCTTTGTATCCAAATAGAAATTGTCCACCATCCTCCAGGAGCCCAAGGATTACACCTTCTGGAATATTATTCACCTTCAATTCTTTTGGGACAAGGTGTTTCGCTTTCTTTTGAGGAGAATTTTTCTTATCAGCTTCTCCTTATTCTTGCGTACCGCTAGGTTGTCCTTCTTATAGTACTCTAGATTCTTGTGCTCCTGGTTGAACACTTGGTTGAATTTCATCTTGTGATTGTGGAGCAGTTGGTGGAACACTTGGTTCTACAGTTTCTTGAACTTGTGGGGCAGTTGGTTGAACACCTTTTTGAACTGCTGGAGCAGTTGTAACTACAGTTACTTGACTGCCTTGTTGAGTTCCATCTTGAGCACTTGAAGTGGCTTTAGCAGTCAAAACCCTAATTTCCAGTCATGGTGCGAATCATGCCACTTCGGGCCCCATAACATGCCACGAACCGTACATGTCCCAGGAAACCCTAATAATGGCGCCATGACATGGCCACCCATGGGAATCTTGCTCATGTGGTCATTTCCACATGATGGCCTGGATATGTTTCCTTTGGCATGGTTATGGCACCATTTGCACGAAACATCAATGTGCAATGGCCACATGCCACATGCCGCACGCCTTTTGCGCTAATTAGGGTTTTGGTGCACCAAACCCTAATTTAGGCAAGGTTGCTACGCCAACCAAGCCAAGTAATGTTTCCCAGAGCATTGGGATTGATGTGGAAACATGGAAAATGTTTCCACGCCAATGTGCCAAAGTCTAGCGGCCATGGATATTCCAGACGCTACTTCGTGCCACTGGCATGTGCTAACTATGCCAGCCATGCCACCATCATGTCGCACGTGCTAAATAGGGTTGCGATATTCCAAACCCTGATTTAGCCAAAAAGTTTCCATGCCAACTGCGTTCAATGACTATCATAAGTCCTTAATATTAACTTAGCAACAGGGCCAATGTTACCGAAGTCATATTTGGGTCTAACACCAATACGCCACAACAGTTTCCACTGACATGACGCTATGCAATGGCTACGCCAGACACCGCTATGCCATGGCGCCACTTTTCTATATAACAAGATATGGCCATAATCAATGGCCATCCTTCCTCATGAGATGCAATCTCAGTCGTCCAAGTTCTCCACCGAACTGACGGACTTATGGAAAGTTTTAGGCGACCAGCCGCTTAAATATCATGGCCATGGCTACACCAGGAGCCACTTATACCACCGTGCCATTGGCATGCACGAGCTATACCAGTCATGCCGTAGTGCCACTAGCATACACCAAAAAACCCATTGTGCCATTACCAGGTGCCAACAGAAGGTAGCCATAATCAAAAACTACCCTTCCACATGAGATGCAATCTCAGCCATCCAAGTTCGTCACCAAACTGACGGACTTGTGGCAAGTTTTAGGCGACCATCCAAGACGTGCCTAATAGCATCATATGCTATTTTCATGCAGCAAGACTCTTGACTTTGACTTGCCACATATAGCAACCTGCTACATGTTTTCCACGAAAACACTCGAGATATCAAATGTCACAAACTGGGTGATATTCATCAGGGTATTGGTCTGGCGGTTTACAGTGTGCGTCGTGCAATACGCCCATTATAAAAAAGTGTCTTGAAGCCGGACAATTAGTGGCGGCAAGAAGTAACGGGTGTAAACGGATCCACTTCCTTCATCATGGAAGCATGGGTTTCTGACGGTTATACATTACTCCTTTTCTTCCACCACTCAATAGTTTTCACTTCATATGAGACCAGGGTACGTTTCAATATGACTTGTATAAATAGGCTTCACCTATTTCCACCAAACAACAAGTTTTGGTCAGAGAACAACATAGTATCCATAAATCACCTGATATATTTCCATTCTGCTAGCCAGTTATACTTTCTGATACAAGTCGTAAACAACCACACCTTCAGAATCAACGATTCTGGTCTCAACACTTTCTTCGCTTCCCTCCCTAAGACCAACCCTTATCCTTCACTTTGTGACCGAAGCAAGCTTGGAATGGCCATTTCTTGGTATACGCCAGGATTATACAAATTGATCTCTCGAATCAAAAGTACTCACGTGCAGTGCATTGTTTAGGGTTTAGACTCGTTTCTCATCCACACAAAATTACCAAAATCGACAGAAGCAGTTTTCACCCACAAACAAATATATACAATCAGAAGTTAATCTAATTTCAAATTTCCCGAATATACATAATTGGTAGATTGAGTTAAACATTAGCCTCCGATTACTCATAATTGAAAGTTTCAGTTCAACATAACCGGCCGAATACAAAAAATCGGAAACAAAAGAAAAGTTTTGTCTACCGAATATGTTTATCCAAAAACAAACAAACAAAACTGTCTATCATAGTTGGAAGACATATTTCAACACAATCTTCCGAATAAACATAATCGAAAGTCAAATGAGAGTCTATCTCACCGAATACACAACAATCAGAAGCCATACAAAACTAATTTCTACCGAATATATATCACTCTGTGTCCATAAAATACTAAAGTTGTTAAGCCTAAACAATCAGAAGAAAATTGCAAAACATATCATCTGATTACTGCGTCTCTGTAACTTGTACTTCCCTAGAATATTCAGAAGGCAGAAATACATTTAACTTCCGATTATGGTGAATTTAGGGCTCAGTAATGAACAATTATCTACAATCGGTAGGAAACTTAATAATTTATCATCTGAATATGACCAAAGTTCTTGTGGAATGAAGAATGCGACCACAATCGGAAGTTAAAACTACCGATTCTGGGTAATAACCGATAACCCTAAATAGAAAAATCATGGATTCGTCGAATTGAGCAATAGAAACCAAAAAAATGGTAGAATCTTACCTAATTGGGGCCATTTGAAGTTGCTTGAGAGTTTTGCTGTCAGAATCATATACATCAGGGACTTCATCTTCTTCACCTTCTTCGCATTCTTCGTGTTCTTCAGTGAGAATCTCTTTATTACGGGCATGCAGTCCAATGTTTGGATCGACACCAAGAACAACGTTTTTGGTTCGAGCTTTCTTGGATTCCTTAATTTTCATCTTTATAGAGAATAATCAACGATGATTCCATTCGACGATTAACGACAATGATGTATTAAAGCGGAGTTGAACGAGGGGAAAAAAATTCCTCTCTGCAATCGGAGGAGAAGAGGAGTTGAAGTTGAAAAGAAAAGAAAAGAAATGGAATTAGGTTTACATTGGTTTTATGGGTCAAACAACATAATCGGTAGCTAATACCATCTCATTAGCTACAGTAGCCCCAATTTTCAATAATGCAAAATTCTTAAAATTTAAAATTTCTCGAATTTCCTAATCGTTAGTTTAGACATTTTCTTTTTCGTCCGTTTTATAGTAGCCCAAAATTTCTATATGACAAAATTATAAAGATTTCGAATTTCTATACTTTAGCCATCGGTAGTCTCGTGAGGTTCATATTTCTACCGATGTGATAGAAGCCAGATACACATTTGGCACAAATTTATATCAATCAATAGTATCTTTGCGTTGTTAAACTCCCGATTTCGTTTTTACAATCAGGCACAAATTAACTTCCGATTATGGAAGTGGAAGGGCATTAACGTATTCTACTGAATTTTAGGACATCCCTTAACATGGGCGGAGCCAAGAAATATTGGTTGGGGGGGACAAATGTATGCGGCCAAAGGCCGCCCGAAATTTTTGGACATTTTTGTTATTAGATTTTCGATATTCATCATATATCATCACTAAATTTGATACCCATAAGCAAATTTTAATATCAATCACTACCTTCTGTGAGACATTTTATAAGACTTGTGTTTGTAAATTTACAATCTTTTTTTTTTATAGGAAAACAGGACTAAAGCCTGAAGTTACATGACAAACGATAACAGAACATACATGACATTACCCAAGGTGATTTCCAAACAGAACCTACATTTCGTAACCGGAATCCCATCGAACAGAGTCTCGTAGCTAGAATCTCATCGAACCAGAATCTTGTAGCCATCCCCGTAACCAGAATCCAATAAAAAGTGATCGGATCGTCAATCAGTAACTGTAGCCGTAACAGTAACACTAACCCTAAAACTATCACTAACATTCCGCATATAAACGGGTGAGTTTGGATCGTTGAAGCATGATCCACAACTCAGTAAAGGTTTTTTTTAACAAATCTGATAATAAGATCCTTCAAGAGGAGATATGCCAAAAGGCAAACAGAGATGCACATTTTCCATAGCTCGTCGGTAAACTCACCAGAAGCTTTCAACTCGCCTGATAAATCTTTATCCAAGTTAGGGTACCAATTCTGTCGAAGTAGATCGTCACCGTTCTTTAGCCATACCATTATCAGATCAGAACCAACAATCCAAAAAATCAAGTTTAATGAAAGGATCACAGGAGACAAAGATTCATTAACCCTAGTTAGTAGACTAAATACTCTTTTCTCAAGAAAATCAGGTACTCGTCGGAGATAACTATCACCGAAAACCACACGACCAATTTCCTTAGTTGAAAAAGCAAGATCTTCAGATTCATCGTATTCTTGCACCTGCCGGAAAAAGTTGCCGTGGGGATACAGGTCGCTGCAAATCACCCTTATTCTAACACCACTAACACACCATACAAACATATAAGAACTGGTGAGATCCCCAAGAGAGTAGCAGGAAAATATAAATCTCACCGGAGAAACTAGATCCAGACTAAAACCAAACGAACAGGAAGCTGAAACTACAAAACTCCTAGAAAAAAATACTACCGAGAAGAAGATACAAGCTACGAAAGCAAAGAAGTATAGAGTCCTACCCAGATTTGCTCCATTTGTAGCCGATCTGGGCAGAATAAAGAGCGCCAGACTGAGTTTTTTCGTTTGAGAGAAAAAAAAAGGAAAGAGAAAATAAAGTCTCACACCCAGGGTATTTTTATTGAGTCTGTAAATTTACAATCTAGGCTTATATATTACTTCATTTTGATTAAACCTAAGGGGGACACATCTTAAAAACACCTAAAAACCAAAGGCTAAGAGCATCTGCAGCGGGCGACTAAGACCAAAAATTTGGTCCGCGAACGAGACATAGTGGGACGTATTATCGACTAAACGAAGACCATCGACTAAATCCCAGACTATATTTGGTCCGCGACCAAGAGTAAACCCAAATATAGTCGGGCGTTGATATAGTTTACGCCCCACCACATGCGTTCGTAAATTTTTCGCCCCACAGCGGGCGCACGTAAAGTTTTCTCCCCACGGCGGGCGTGGTTTATACCTGCCCCCCTTTTTTTTTTTTATTGTGGGGGCGTGGTTTATACCAACGCCCCACTTCAAAATTTGCATGTATATTTTGGGGCATGGATTATACCAACGCCCCATTGTTTTGGTTTTTTTCTTTTTTTCTTTTAAACTTTTCGGCACCAGGCGAACGTATACTCTCCGCTCCACATCAGACGTTGATATACCTCACGCCCCACACCAGGTGTTGATAAAGTTTACGTTTCACTAAAATTTAGTCTTCCTCCCACTGCGTCACTCAACGGACTAAACCCAAATTTAGTCTTTTTTTTTACTCTTTACTCTTAAGTTTTGGTCGCACCGCTGCAGACGCTCTAATTATATGATTTTGGAATTCTAGGGAGGACAACTGTCCTCCCTAGTCCTAAGGTGGCCCCGTCCCTGTCCCTTAACGTTGTATATGTGTTGGAAATAAAAAAATCGCCCTAATTTTTTTTTTTTTTTTTGATACCCCTAAAAATGCCAGGATAAACAACTTCAAACTTCAAATTGCTCAACCTCAAAATTTCAACCAAAAGGGATCGGGAAAAAGAAAGGTTCCTGTAGATTCTGTAAACTTCTTCTGGGATGATTATTTTATTAAATAAAATACTAAGAGTTTGGGAGAGTTGCTGACTTGCTGTCACAGAAGAACAGCTATGATCCCACCTTCCTCGTTTAAAATTGCGTGGGAGGACTAAAATGATTTGGCATATTATTATTAGCTAGCATGTTCGTGAGATTCAGTAGTTATTATACTAAACGAAATATATATACTTCTTTGGGACGTTGTTTTTATACTTGCATTAGCTAAACCGTCTGCGATTAGATCAACTTGGGATTAATCTATTCGTACACTGGAAAAGCCGAAAAGTCTACGTGCGAAAATTTGCAACACTACCTCCTAACGGGACATCCAATTGGTAAATCATGGCTGCTGCCACTGCCTGGTTGTATACATTCTACATGCGGAGAAGGTTGGGTTCTACTTCTACAGCTCTGCTGTTAGGATCTCAGCATTCACAAGGGCCGCGGCTGACCATACAACAAGGGCCGGAAGCTGGTGTGGACCCCACAATTAAGTATGATTTTCCGTTGGATGAAAGAGAAGTAGGTGAAGATAACAATGACTTTCCGTTGTCCATCCCAAAATATCGTGATAAGCACTTCCACTCGCTTCTCTCTCTTGGCTCCTGCACACACACTCTTCAAGTGTCACCCAAACAAGAACCTCCACTTAAAAATCATCGAACCTGAATCAAATCTGCTTAGTAGTAGAAGTATATAAAACCAAGTACAACTGTCTGATATCATATCTCTCCGTCACGTCTCTACTTCTCTGCTCTCTTGTAGACAGACTGAGTGTGTCTTCCATTAATGGCGCCTGCCGATTTTTCTAACTAGAAATCAGGTTCGTCTTTCTTTCACTTCTTTGATTTTTTGATTCTTATTCCTTCAATTCTGTCATCCTGATTTCCAATTCTCACAATTGTTTATGATTTGGTTATTATTAGTATAGATCTGACTCAAAACTTCCACTGACTTTTTTTTTGTTTGAATTAGGTATTTTGTCCGGCCAGAGCTGTGATTTTTCTCGATTCTTCATCGGATTTGTTATTCATAATGGATTTCACCAATTCACCTTTGGATTTGAAAGAGATTAAATTATTCAATGTTGGAATCTTAATTGTGGCGACATTAATCGTTGCTAAGATCCTTTCTAGTCTTTTCATGTCTGGATCTAAGAAAAACTTACCTCCAGTTGTCAAGGCATGGCCATTACTAGGTGGTTTAGCTAGATTTATGAAAGGCCCAATTATAATGCTTAGAGAAGAGTATCCAAAACTAGGTAGTGTTTTCACTGTCAACCTAGTTAATAAGAAGATTACTTTCTTTATTGGACCTGAAGTTTCATCACATTTCTTTAAAGCTCCTGAAACTGATCTTAGTCAACAAGAGGTTTATCAATTTAATGTGCCTACATTTGGTCCTGGTGTTGTTTTCGATGTGGATTATTCTGTTCGTCAAGAACAGTTTCGATTCTTTACTGAGTCGTTGAGGGTGACTAAGTTGAAAGGATATGTGGAGCAGATGGTTTCGGAAGCTGAGGTAATTGTTTGTTTTTATTTACTTTTGTTTGGTTTCTTTGCCTTTTGAGTTTTCTTATGGATCTTGTCAAATATTTAAATCAGCTTTACAGTTTGTTTGTGTTTCCTTTATAATTTTAGTCTACAAACTACTTATTTACTTCCAGTTGCTTGATTTAGAAAGCGTAGGTTAGAGAGAGTTTGGAATGGGGTAAGGTAGTTTGGTGCAGTAGTGTAGATGATTATTTGATGATAATGATGCCAAATGGGGCTTTGAATATTTTAGTTTGATTACTTTCAGACCTTCTAATGAGTTACATATCGAGCTTACAGAGATGTCTCACATACACACCAACTGAAGTCCTTAGCACTTTGATTAGATTTGATATAGTCAGCACTCATATTTATTGTGGTTTGTTTCTGTTTCCTCTTTTTGTTGTCTGGATTGTTGGTTGTTTTGCATTGACACAGTTGATATCTAGGTTTTACTTTTATCATTCAAATACACACCATGAAATGAAAAGTTAAAAGATTAGAAGAAGAGTAAGATGTTTGCGTAGTGTGCTTATTGTTTCACCAATAAATGTAAATCCTTATTTTGTGTAATTGTTGCATACAGTGCAATTGTTGACTTTCTAGTATCTCACAGCTAGACGAGTAATATGTCATGGTCTCAGTTTTCAGATCTGGGTACTTCTGAGTTGAGATCATAGTACAATTCTGGTTCATGGTTGCATGTGTTAAACTCAAGCTTTTCCTATGATTAAAGAAAGTGTATTGAACTGCTTTTGGGTAAGGGTACAAGATACAGAACAAGTTGAAAGCCTAAATGTTGAGGTCTCCTTCTTTAAGTTTTGAAATACTAGTCCCGACTCCAGAGTTTTCCTCTACATTTTTGTCTTAGCTTAAGAGTCTTTCAAAGTTCCTTCTGGAGTTTGTTATCCTTATTCCTGACTACTATTGGTAAACCAGGACTTTTCACAACTGCTTCTTCAATTGCTCGATACATATGTGGTGGAAAAAAGCCATAAGCTGTCTTTTGGTGATAAAATGCATGTCTGTAATGTATATATAGGGAAACTACCTTAGATATAACATAAGTAAGCCTCAGGGTGCTGACTGTTTATCTTTTATTATAAATTTTGCAGGACTATTTCTCAAAGTGGGGTGAGAGTGGTGAAGTGGACCTCAAGTATGAATTAGAACACCTAATTATTTTGACCGCAAGTAGATGCCTCTTGGGTCAAGAAGTCCGAGATCAGCTATTTGATGACGTATCTGCTCTCTTCCACGACCTTGATGCTGGAATGCTCCCAATTAGTGTCATTTTCCCTTACCTTCCCATCCCAGCTCATCGCCGTCGTGACCAAGCCCGCAAGAAACTTGCACAGATCTTCGCAAGAATCATTGCATCACGTAAACAAACAGGAAAATGTGAAAATGACATGCTTCAGTGCTTTATTGACTCAAAATACAAGGATGGTCGACCGACAACTGAACTCGAGGTCACTGGTCTCCTCATTGCTGCTCTGTTTGCTGGTCAGCACACTAGTTCAATTACCTCCGTCTGGACAGGAGCTTACCTTTTCAAGAACAAGCAGTTCTTATCTGGAGTCGTGGATGAACAGAAAAACCTGATGAAAAAGCATGGCGGTAAAATCGACCACGACATTTTGTCAGAGATGGACACTTTACATCGGAGTATCAAAGAAGCTTTGAGGCTTCATCCCCCATTGATTATGTTATTACGTAGCTCACACACCGATTTCGATGTAACGACCAAGGAAGGAAAAGAATACCACATCCCAAAGGGTCACATAGTCGCTACATCCCCCGCATTTGCCAACCGACTCCCACATATCTACAAGAATCCAGATAGTTACGACCCTGATCGCTTTGGACCTGATAGGGAAGAGGACAAGGCAGCAGGAGCGTTTTCCTACATTTCATTTGGAGGTGGAAGACACGGATGTCTTGGTGAACCCTTTGCATATTTACAAATCAAGGCAATATGGAGTCATTTGCTGAGGAATTTTGAATTCGAGCTGGTCTCACCCTTTCCAGAGATTGATTGGAATGCAATGGTTGTTGGTGTGAAAGGCAACGTAATGGTTCGTTACAAGCGACGAAAACTTGTTCCAGGTGACGACCTATAGTCGACTTGTGCTCCAGGGATCTTAAGTAGTTAGCAAGCGCTTGGTTTGTGCAATTTAGCTTTCCTTAAAAACTTTGGCATGCATGCTTCTCTCTTCGTTTAACTTTTGGGTATCTTTCCGTGTCTTGTTAAATATTCTGTTTTCTTTATGAATTTCTAGGTTTCCCTCATTATTGCTGTAGAAGATGTCATCTTCGTTTGAATGACTTTCAGTATGAGTCTTACCTAGAGTAATCTGTTTTGGTCTGGCTCTTAAATATCTGTGTTTTTCGAAATCTATTGATCAACCTGGCAGTAGGTAAAATCAGTATTTGTTTGGCAAGAGTTTTGGTCCAGGGTAAGTATTTTCGGTTTCTTTTTTGCCCAAGCCCAACCGAAGGTTGTCAGTTGCAAGAGTTCAGACCTCAGAGGATTACTTTTCCAAACCCACTAAATCTCGGCCAAGATTAATGCATATCTCGAACCGGCTGTTACAAGAGTGTGAATGAAGTATGCATTACATCATACATGAGCCACTTGGGCAGTTGCAAGTTGCAACCCCCTCCTGGAGAGATGGCCAATTGGTTAGGGGAGGTTTTTGAGACATTTGTCCCATTTAATGATAAAAATCGTACATTTCTCTGTTTCAACATGTTTATTTGTTGTTGGTGTTTTATCCTCGACAATTACTTGAGCTGTGAGTCTGTGACCATAATTATAACAAGAAAACAGTGTCCCCTTAATTGAGATGTGACTACGGTTGTTGAAAACCATCCCTATTCACTACTTATGATTTCACCTCGATTTTACACGAAGAAATTGAGTACCATCATTTATGATTTTCATCGGTATTACACACAAGAGAAAATTTTGAGTTCTAGTAGAATCTAAACCCGTTCAATAACCAACTCCACGCTTTGAATTTCACAAACTTTCTTTTCTCGTTTACTGCACCGTCTTTATCACATCTATGGTACTAGTACTACTAGACGTCACACAATCTATCTCCAAAGAAAAGAAAAAAGACATCCAATTATCCAAAAAAGAAAGAAACAAGTTAATTAAATTGTACTCAAAATAGAAAATGACTTCACACGAATAAGCAATAACCTCGTACAAAAAGCACCTCCTAAAGCTTCAAGAAGCACTTTCATTAGGTCAGCAAATCTATGAAGCGAAGGGTGTTTAAGTCTTTCATCCACCACAAAGTCCAAAGATGTGGGACCCACGAGATATAGCCGTTGGAAGTAGAGGAGCTGATAAAAAAAGAATCAAAGAGAGGACCTAAAAATCGAGGTGTAAATAAATTCCCCAACCAGTTAGAAATGTTTAATACTATTTAAAACTAGCCGTTAGGTTCATTATTTGGAGAGAGCCTCTCTGAGAAAACACTGAACCCCTCTCCAATGCACCTCATTTTCTGTCCACCAAATATATCTCCCCCATAAACAAGAAGATTCCCTTCCCTCACTCACCCTCTCTATCTCTCACTACAAAACCCATTTCTCTTCTTTCCTTTTTCCTGTTTCACTCTATCACTTCTTCTGTAACAGTAGCTCAGTTTAGTTTCACTTCAACGTCTATGGTGAATTTGTGTGGGTTTAACACAGACCCATTTCAATTTCTAATGAAAAGAAGAATTCATCAGTGTAAAAAGAAAGAAAAATGGAAGAGAAATCATCATTCATTGATTTCAAACCATTTATTTTTATTTCTACTATTTTTAGCCATTCAATCTGTTTCAGCAAAATGGGACGGAATTATTGTAACTCAAGGTGATTATCAATCACTACAAGCAGTGAAACACGACTTCATCGATCCAAAAGGTTTTTTACGGAGCTGGAACGACAGTGTTAGTGCTTGTTCAGGTGGATGGGCTGGAATCAAATGTGCACAAGGTCAAGTTATTGTAATTCAACTACCATGGAAAGGGTTTGGTGGTCGGATCTCTGAAAAAATCGGACAGCTTCAAGCACTTCGGAAGCTTAGTCTCCATGATAACTATCTTACTGGTACAATTCCTACATCTCTTGGTTTTTTACCGAATCTTAGAGGTGTTCAGCTCTTTAATAATCGTCTTTCCGGTAATATTCCACCTTCAATTGGTTCTTGTCCATTGCTTCAAACTATTGATTTCAGTAATAATAAACTCAACGGAATAGTCCCTTACACTCTAGCAAACACTACTAAGCTTTATTATGTTAATCTTAGTTTCAATGGTTTATCGGGTCCTGTTCCGGTTAGTTTCACGAAATCACCTGCTCTTACTTTCTTGGCACTTCAGTATAATAATTTTACTGGACCTATTCCTGTTTCATTTTCCAAATTGAGTAATTTGCAAGAGATTTCTTTGGGTCATAATCAGATTAATGGGACTATTCCTACAGAAATTGGCTCATTACAAAAGCTGCAAATACTAGATGTCTCAGATAATGATTTAACTGGCACAATTCCTGCAAGTCTTGGTAACATTTCTAGTCTGACCAAGCTTGACTTATCTGAAAATAGCTTATCTGGAGAAATTCCTAATTCAATTTCTGATTTAGCCAATCTCAAGTTCTTGAATGTTTCTTATAATAATCTATCTGGTGTTGTGCCGATTCTTCTATTGAGAAAATTCAATTCAACTTCTTTTATGGGAAACCTTGAGCTTTGTGGTTATTCAGCTTCAACCCCATGTCCATCTCCTCCACCTAATATCTCACCTACATCACCGGCGGGTTTGGGACACCGTCGTCACCGTAAATTGAGTACTAAAGATATAATTCTCATAGCTGCAGGATCCCTTCTTGCAGTTTTACTTCTTCTTTGTTGTATTTTACTGTGCTGTTTGATAAGAAAAAGATCTGCTTCGAAAACGAAGGGCACTCAGGCTGGTACCGCAAGAGCTGTGACGACAGAAAAGGGTGTAGCTGCAATGGGGCCTGAAGTGGAATCTGGGGGTGAAGCTGGTGGGAAATTAGTTCATTTTGATGGGCCACTGACATTTACGGCCGATGACCTTTTATGTGCAACTGCAGAAATAATGGGGAAAAGTACTTATGGGACAGTTTATAAGGCCACATTGGAAGATGGTAGTGAAGTTGCAGTGAAGAGATTGAGGGAAAAAATTGCTAGAAATCCTAGGGAATTCGAAGTAGAGGTTAATTTGCTTGGGAAGATTCGACATCCGAATCTGTTGGCTCTTAGAGCTTATTATTTAGGCCCCAAAGGAGAAAAGCTTCTCGTGTTTGATTACATGCCTAAAGGGAGTCTTGCAACTTTCCTCCATGGTAAGGAGCTTCAACTTGAATTCATGGGTTCAACTGCTGCTTTTAGAAATAGTTGTACAGCTTCAAATTGTTTTTTTGCAAAAAGTTGATTGCGTTTCTTAACATGAAGTTCTTATGTTGATATATGCAGCTCGAGGTCCTGATATGCCCATTGATTGGCCAACAAGGATGAACATAGCCATCGGTGCAGCTCGTGGTTTATGCTATCTTCACAACAATGAGAGCATGGTTCATGGGAATTTGACGTCTAGCAACATTTTACTTGACGAACAAACAAATTCTAAAATTGCAGATTATGGATTGTCACGACTCATGACCACTGCTGTCAATTCAAATGTAATTGCAACCGCAGCAGCTCTAGGATACCGTGCTCCAGAATTGTCGAAACTTAAGAAGGCAAACGCAAAAACTGATGTCTACAGTTTAGGAGTTATCATATTAGAACTTCTAACTGGGAAATCTCCTGGAGAGGCAATGCATGGAGTTGATTTACCACAATGGGTAGCTTCAATCGTGAAGGAAGAATGGACAAATGAAGTTTTTGATGTCGAGTTAATGAGAGATGCTTCTACAACAGGAGATGAATTGCTTAATACTTTGAAATTAGCTCTACATTGTGTTGATCCATCACCAGCAGCACGGCCAGAAGTTCAACAAGTTCTTCAACAACTGGAAGAAATTAAGCCTGAATTTGCTTCCAGTTCTGGTGATGATAGTGGAGCTGGTGTTAGTGGCTCTGGTGATGGTGCCGCTATCATCCCCCCTACAAATGATTGAGTGAAAGGGTTTCTCTTATCTCACCTTTTAGAAGTTGCTGTTGCTTTTGGTAGAACATAATATAGATAGTATTAGTGGTAGTAGTAAAGTTATGTCTGAGATTAAATTCTTTTATTCTTAAAGTTTTGTCTTATGTTTGAGAATGGGAACTTGTTCTTAATCTCTCAGTATGTAAATATAAGTTTACTACTACTTCAGTCCATTTCACCATAAAATATGTTCTTCCCCGATCAATTTATGTGCCTTACATTATTATTATCCCAGTTCTTAACTACTCCTTTATGTACCCAAAACATACTAACGGTACATTTTTCTCTGCGAACCTTTGGAATTTATCTATCTGCGCCACTCAACTATTTTCTTAATGGCTAATTTACCCTTAATTAATTAGTGTTAATTCGAGTGATTAGTGGTAAAGTATAGTGTTAGATGTGAAATTAACTTGTGTTAATTAATCATCTGAACATGAAAAAATTTGAAAATTTGAAATTTTTGAAGAACACCAACTCAGAATCGGTATATGCTGTCAACAACATATACCAATTGTAACCAAAGTTTTACTTTCATTTAATTTCCAAATTCAGACAAGAAACTAGTCGGAAGCCTAGCAACAAGCTGGGCTCCAACTCCTTTTTGAACTACCACACTTAACCTATGAAAAAGGAAATCACCTACACGCACGTTAGCATCATGACTAGCAATATATTGTAACCTCAAAAACATACATAGATTTTTTGAAACTAGCTTCTACCCGGAATCGGTTTATGTGGACATGAAAATCAACCGATTATCCATAATCGGTTTATATTGGCATGAACATAAACCGATTGTGGGTAAATTTTCTCTTTTTTATCTGTGAATTATGTGTTGTTAAACATCAAATAAAATTGAAATTCATTCTATACCTGAGTTAATGAAATGAAATCGAATATGATTTCATAATCATTTTATGAGCAAGTATTAACTGGAAAAAAATGGGTTAACCAGAATCGGTTTACACGATACATATGTAAAAACCGATTCCTGACATTGCACAACAGGAATCGGTTTATAAGAATGCTCATTAATCCGATTCTAACAAAAAAAAAAGATACAGAAAAATTGAGAACAACAATCGGTTTACTCGACACACATAAAATCTGATTCTAACATTATACATCAACAATCGGTTTTTATAAGTGTTAATGTAATTCGATTCTGGTTCAAATTTCTCGAATCAGAAAACACATTAAGGACAATCGGTTTTTGTGGGCATGAACATAAACCGTTTCTATTTGCAATCAGATCACATATACATTAACATTAACCGATTCTGATAAACCGGGAAAAATTTGATTTCAAAATTTTCAATTTTATGTTACTAAAACCTAGTTTATAGGATTGGGTTGAGAAGAAAAGAAGAAGAATCAGTTGAAGTGGAGATGGAAATGAATTTGATTTTGATTTTAGTTTTTAATTTTATGATTTTAGTTTTATGATTTTGATTTTAGTTTTAGTTTTTAAATTTTATGATTTTAGTTTTATGATTTTGATTTTAGTTTTTAATTTTATGATTAGGATTTGATGGAGACAAATTAATAGTTTTAATATTTGATAGAGGGTAAAATGATAGTTTCATCAAACTTAGACACCCATTTTCATTCTTTATGGGTGGATGAAAAAATTCCTAGAAAAATTATTCTCACAGCCCACAATTTTAAAAATTAGTTTTATGATTTTGATTTTAGTTTTAGTTTTTAAATTTTATGATTTTAGTTTTATGATTTTGATTTTAGTTTTTAATTTTATGATTAGGATTTGATGGAGACAAATTAATAGTTTTAATATTTGATAGAGGGTAAAATGGTAGTTTCATCAAACTTAGACACCCCTTATCATTCTTTATGGGTGGATGAAAAAATCCATAGGCCCAGTTAAGTGGCATAAGCCCCAATTTAGGAAGGAAAAATATGTATACACTCGGTGAAACCAATAATATTCATCCATCTATACCATGAATTCTCTTTTAGGTTTTTGATTTGAGCGATTAATCCATTTTTATATCTCTAAAAACTCTGTGTACCCTTGGAATATTTATCCATCTATATCCGTTTTTAATTTACATTATGGCCTCAATCCATGATGTAAATTCCAAAACTACTAATGGTACCTTTTTTTATACGTACCTTTCGATTTTATCTACCTATCGCACTAAAAATATGTATACCTACTAACGATATATTTTAATATGTGAACCTTTGGAATTTATCTACCTATTGCACTTAAAATATGTATACCCTTGGTGAGAACGATTAATTGAGGGATATGGAAAGTAATTGGGGATATTTTACCGTTCATGCCGACATGGTTTTTCAATGCCTGAAATCAAAAACCGGCATGGTTTTTCCATACCGACATGAACAGTAAAATATCCCCAAATTAATTATTCCTTGGTGAAACCAATAATATATATTCATCTACACCACAAATTCTCTTTTAAATATTTGATTTGAGTGATTAATCCTTTTTTAAAGCTCTGAAAACTCTGTTAGGTTTTTAATTTACATCACAGCTCAATCCATGTTAGATCCCGTAAAATTGAGCAGACAGATCAATTCTTGGCCTTAAAAGTTTTGACCATTAGAGGATTTTATTTCGAGGTTGTTTCAGTTATGTAAAACAATCCCTTCGACAAGAAACCTTGCATTCAAACCACTAAAGTATGTGCTAGTAATTTGATTCCATTAAGCTGTGCAACGTTATTTCAAATCACTATATCAGAGAAAATTGCTCATCCTATGAAGGCATTTGGAATCTGTTAATTTTGTGTACTTTGGAGTTATTTTTGATAGAATTTTAAGTCGTTGTCATTCCAGTTGGGTATATTCTTCTATGTAATTTCAAGGAGAACTTCTCACATGCTTACATAAATTCCTATCATGAATTTCATCTAAACCGAGAAAGTTTTTTCTTGAATCTCAAATTATCTTAGCTAGAGTTCAACGCTACCCAAAGCCTTGAAAATCTACAAATAGAGATGCTCTTGCAACTGGAATTCTCAATCCTTGACATGTCTGTGTCCTAGTTGCTTGCTAGAGTCTTCCTCTATTGACCTAGGTTTTCTATGTGAAACCCAATTAGGTTTACGAATTGAATACTTCACTTAGGGATTCGTGAAGCCATGTCCGACTATCTTTTACATGATAGTTCGTGTATTCCGATCCTAATTGATCGTTGAATTTTTTCGTCAATCTTCGATAAGGAACAAGAAAGATAGAAATCACAAAGTTCTCTTCGTCTCAGATTTTGTGATTCCTCAAGATATACATTTAAAACTATTCGTTATTGATTTTTTTGGATTGGGAGGTGGTTAGTAATCCAGGCTTCTCAGCTAACTGAGTGTAAGTTTTCCAGATTCTTGAGGTTTGCTATCTGTATTTATTGCAAACGAATCTCCAAACCTAGATCGAAAGATCAAAAGGGAAATCAAACATGCTTATCTATTAGAGGCATATTAGTATCTAAAATCTTCACTTGGGATGAAACAACTTTTGGGATGTAAAGGACGTCAGCTAAGGGAATCAATTACCTAGAGCCTTGTGAGGTTCAAAAGACGTATGGAGCACTGCTGCAGCTGAATTGATTAGAGGGTTAATTCAGTCTCAACTACTGTTAGAGCATAGCTCGGTTGAACCCACCAAGCGTTGGTATGTCAAGTTTGGTTGTCATAGTTTAGTATCAAAAATTTAGAGTCACTTGATTAAATACTAGAGTCAACTTCGTTTAGGTTATACTAGAAAGTCTAGGAATGTTGAGACGGGCAAGTATTACTTCGAAGACCTGAAGAATGAGAAGAAGTAACGAAGACATCATCCTTCCACTTGAGTTTAGTAATATTGACTTGATCTTGTTTCCATTCCTAACGTATCTTTCAAGTCATATTATAATGAAAACATAACATGCGAAGCTGTATATATATATATATAATACTCTAGTGGTTAGACTTGGTCATATCATTATGATCAAAATGTCAAGGAATTTATTGAATTACGAAGTATAAACGTTTATCTTTTGGAACTTCAAAAATACAACATCAAAATAATCTTTGTATTTAGTTACTTGATTATGAATAATATATAGGTGTGATTTAATCCTAGAAAACTATGTATTATTACATTGGTTTAAGGAAGTAGATGTATGAACTTATTTCATAATCAAAAGGGAAATCATGATTGGTCCAGTTCTTTATTGAATATCTATTTAATTACCAATGCAAGATGATAAGGTAAAACCCATCTTAACTTATGTTGACAATTAAGGTAAAACCGGTCATAGCCTATAATATGTAGCATGTTGTAATCGTTCACAAGATACTTTGTGAAGCAAACCGATCACAAGCTATATTAGGAAGTTAGTTGTAATCGGTTACAAGCTACTTTTGGAAGCAAGGTGTAACCGATCACAAGCCAATTTGGGAAGTTAGTTATAATCGGTCACACGCTATTTTGGGAACCAATGTATAACCGATCACAAGCTCATTTGGGAAATAAGGTGTAACCGATCATATGCTACCTCTAGGAAGCATGGTGTAATCGGTCACAACCTAGTTTGGGAAGCATGGTATACCAGTCACAACTTACATTGTGAGTCATGGTAGAACCGATCCCAAGGAGCAAAACCGAGTTTTCAATATTCACATATCTCTTCATGTTTTGTGTGAAGCTTAGAATTTGGGTTTGCTGAGAAACTTCTTGATGTCGACATCATTTGAACATGTACATAACTCTTATCATTAGTTGTTCAAAGATATTCCTTGATACTCAAGGTGATCCCGAACCGAAATATTGAAAAATATTTAATTATGATTTTCATAATATATGTTTTAATTACCAGCAATTTAAGCATATCCACTGGAAAATATTACTCCCTCCGTCCAATTTTACTTGCCAAAATTGTGTTTTTTTAAGCAAATTTGTACCAAAAAATTGAAATATTTTCCACTAAAATTTTCTAATTATCAAGACAGAAACAAAAACTAGGATATCAAAATTTGTATATTAAATAAACAATTTGGAAGATCAATGGTGCATGTGGAAGTAATTTGAATTTCTTTCAAGTTTTTGCAAAATCCAATTTTGACAAGTAAAATTGGACGGAGGGAGTATTAGTTAATATGCTACACTAATAATAGAAATTTTGTAAGGGATTTTTCAGAAATATTGGTTAATATTTATTGGAAATGGGAAAACCGAAATTAAGTACTTTAATGAATATCTTGAGAATATTTTCGGTTTTGAAATTTCCTTGTTGTCCAAACAACCTTGGTCTAAATACTTGAGTTTGCATTTCTTGCAAACTATCCTAAGAGCTAGGCAAACTTCATTCGTGTTGTTTCTGGTGGAGCCGTCTATGGAGAGGAAAATACCTTAATTAGGATAAATCTCTTACAACCGCTCGTTTAAAGACTTCTTTGGGATCAAGAAGCTCTACGAGTACCGTTGGTGGGAAAATGGATAATTACATTGTTATTTTAGTTTTTGATTATTGATTTGATTGACTAACGGTTGTTGAAACTTTGATTGCACCTAGTTTGTTTATTCTTGAGAACCTTCTCTTCTGATATAAGGATCACTCAAACTAGATCAAAGTATCGATGAGATCTTTAGAACCAATTTCGGAACTAAAGACATCTTGTGATAATCCATTGTTAACAGACTTCGTTCTGTATGTGATTGATCACAAGAGGATTCAATTTGTGTTTTGCAGGTTATTAAGAAGACAATCAAAAATTTGAAGACGAAGAAGATTTTCTTATTAGTTTTCGTATCTTGTGAATTTAGTGCACAAACTTTTATCGGCTGGGATCCAACTAGAATCATGTTTATCTTTGATAGACTTGATTGTCTAGTTGCATGATATCAACATCACCTTATATTACTCTTTGTGTTATATATTGATTGGTTTCAAATCTAGAAATTGGTTATTTAGGTACGTAATCAAAGTTTAGATTCATCTAACCAGACAAATGAGTTTATTATATTAAATGGAATAGCCTTTGACAATGAATCAATAATATCTTATTACCAAAGATTGAATATAGTAGTTACCAAACAACTTTATCCTTTACTGTTTGGAATACGATCAAAAGGATTGGTGATTCATGTGTGTGACTCTAGAAGTCGAAAATGTAGGGATACTGAGGAAACTAAGTAGCTAGGGGTAGTCTACTTGGTCTCAACTATAAGAAGTTGGTATTAGATTTTGTATAGCATCTTAATTCTGAGAGTATTCAAAACTGGACTAGGCCCCAAGGTTTTTCTGCATTTGTGGTTTTCTTGTTAACAAAATCTTGTTGTGCCAGTTTCTTTATTATTATGCAATTATAATTTGTTTATATTGGTTTATTCCGCAATTATAATTTGTCATTTACTTGCAGTATTTAATCATTATTGGCTTAATTATTGCAAAAGTCTTATGAAATATTTGTGCCTTTACGTTTTCGTGAAACAACTAATATTTGATATATGCTCAGAAGTTAAATCTATTATGTTTATTTATAAATAGGGAATAAAACAAATTCTTTGAGAATTTTTCTCGCAGTATTGATCTACTTGAGATCACACTTTTGTGTTTTGGTGCTTGACATACTCCGTAAGATTCTCTTATGTTGAGTAAAATCGATTAAAATTGTCTCTTTGTTTGTAACTGGCCTTGAAATTATAATTTATGTCGATATTTTGGATACAAATCCTTGTGATTTGTTAATGTCCGCCAAAATCCTTCTTTTTCACAAAAGTAAGGTCACCCATGTTGTTCTCTTGGGAATGACATTTTATGGGGGAGAGTTCTTAAATGAACTTGTGCTTAATTGCCATATCTTTGTGGGGAGTGTGGCTATGGAATTATAAAGGGGATGCTTGTATCTTTTTAATCTCCTAGGATGATCGCTAATTATTTATTACTATGTGATATCATATAAATAAGTTGATATGAGGAGTTACATTTTAACTATGTTATTATTTAGTATCTTCATTTTCCTTAAATCTCGAGATATCTTTTGGTTGTATTCATTATAATTCCGCCATTTTCGTACCTTTGTTAATTTTATTGACAAAAAGGGGGAGAATTATTTAGTACTTTCGTACTACATACATATGGTTTACGGATCATTATGTAAGGGGGAATGAATCATTTAAGCAATAGGTTTACCTATTATACAAAAGATGTAAGTATTGATTAATGGGGAGAAACATATCACCGTAGTATTACTTCAGAGTTGAGATACAATTGAACTTTCGAGAGAAGATAATAATACTATGTTTCCGTATAACAACAATTGAGAATATTATTTTCAAAGTTGTTATCGCTATGGAATCGGTTCTTCAACAATAACGATGCTGAGTTGAACACGTTTAGAATCATTGCAACTTAGAACAACAAAGAGTTCAAGGAGAGTTGAAGAAACCAAGGAAATCAAGGCATGATGGATCGAGGAGTTTTTCAAACTTTATTTTTGTTATCCATATGTATTAAATATTTTTTCACTAAAATTGACAAAGGGGGAGATTCTTATAGCATTGCTCGGTCGAACTCACAAGTGTTGCTATATCAAGCTTGTTGTCAGTTTTAGTTGTCAAAACTATATCTTGATTTCTAGTCTACAATTAGTTAAGTCTCGGTCTAGGATATAGGTAGTTGAGAAACTAACCAATTATCATTTGTGTTCTACCATTTGAAGGATCAACCGAAGATTTTGGAGAACTTCATCAACAAAAGGTAAGTGCAGACTGAACCACCTATATCTTAAGTTATATTCACCTTCCTATCCTTGAGACGATTTTCGCATAACTAATTAGACTAGCTTGCATAGACAAGAATTTCGATTCAAGAACTAATTATTTAGTTTACGAATTTCTCGAAACATAATGACTAAGCTTAATGAACATTTGTTCATACTTGATCAAATTTCGGTGGAGAACAATTTCTTTGTTTTGAACCAAATCATGATTCAAGTTCATCATTCAAAAATAGCCTGGAGAAGTGATATGTGTCATTGATATTATTCATGAATGTTTCGAATTGATTTAGAGAAATATAGAGCTACTATATTGGAAATAAAAGACAGTGTTATCAGTCTTATAAACTGAGAAAACTGTTATATGTCTGAATCCGTATTACATGTACTTGTATACATAGCAGAGTAGCTATATATCAACTTTCAAATTTGTGTGATGTACATATTCGTATGTACATCATGGGAAAATCTGTTTGTTTCGTGATCTAGATAGGTATGCATATTAGTATGCAAACCATTTTGGAATTGTGGTAAGGAAACCAGGTTAAAATAATCAAACCATTATGCGAGCCAAAACAGTTTTATGTTCTAGAACTAGTTTTGTACCAAAACCAGTACGTGAACTCCGGAACCGGTATAAAAGGTCTTAAGTTTGGAAATCGGTACGTGAACTGAAAAAATTATGTCAACTCCGGAACTTTGAGTTGCACCTAAGTTTGGAAACCAGTACCTGAGATGCAAAAGTTCTGTCAACTCCGAAACTCCGTTATTGCATATAAATTTTCAAACCGGTTCATGTATTGTGAATCAACCGATTCACGAACGATTCAAGTAATTGTACGTAGTACATTTACAAACTATGTCGATTATGATTCAAGTGTAATTAAATTATTTCTATGAAGTGATTTCATTTTGATCAATTCTCTAATTAACACTAGACTCATTTGATCATACAAGTGTGACTCAATATTAATGTCTTAGTGAACATGAAAATGAGTGTTAAGCTTTTTAAGTTCAAAACGGTTAGCTTCGCTAACCATGTTGGACATAGTATTTATACATGGTTCGGTTACGGTTTACCTAACCAGAGTGTATATCTTGTATATGTGATTAAGATTCAAATCTTTCATTTAATGGTGAATATTATTTGCTTGGTTCCAAACCTATCTTAGCTTAAACCTAAAACAACCTAGGCTTTGAAGTCTATATAAGGGGAACTCTTAGCAATCGGTATCCTTGAATCTTGACACTACTTTTTGGTGTTCCCTAGTTGTATCTAGAGTCATCCTCTCCAGAAATCCTTTTAGGGTTTAACGACTATAAAGACTTCATTGAGATTCATGAAGCCGGGTCTAGTTATCTTTTATCTTGACAACTCGAGCATCCTGATCTTGATTGTTTGTAGAACCTTGCTCCATCAATCAAGATAGATAGTAATCATCAAAGTTCTCTTCGTCTTAGACTTTGTTGATTCTTCAAGTTTTATACTAATGCGTGTCGTGAGTGTAATCAAATTAATAATCTTATTTCCACACAATTAACTGGTAATATAATGGAAGTAAGGATCGTTCCCACAAAGAGCAGTGAGTTTTAGTTGTCAAAGTGTCACAAAGGGGGGTTTTGTTTCAGATTGTAAACAAAATAAATAATCAAAGCAAATAAAATTATATTATAATCAATAGAGAGAGATATCATCGAGGAATCCTTCTTCATATATAAACCGTCAATGAGTTATTATAATTTCCTACTCGTCGTTAATCATAGATTATAACCAACCGTAGAATAAAAGATAGATCAGTGCTATCCCCTAAATTCCTTATATAACTGGATACAGAAGTTCTCGCCTGCCAGATTCTATTCAACGAACCACCAGGTAGTAGATCACTCAAGGTATAATTCAACCGAATGCTTTATATTTTGTGAATTTATAGGTTAATCCTAATAGTTAGACTCTTAGATCAAGGTCCACTTTTTAGTGTTGTTTATACACACAATCGCTCCACAGAATCCCTCTGCAAGGTTTTGTGTTCTCTACTTGTGTACAAGTTATTCGACGATTACTTATCTCCAAACTTAATACTAGCAATAGATTGAATCAACAAATCAATCCAGTTGGCCACCTAGACAATCTATCAATCAAATATATTCAAATAATATAAAAAAACGATAATCATATGAAGAACTTCAAAGTAGATTAATATAATAACTCAAATCTTGTTTACAACTTAGAATTCATCCTCAATCAATGGGTGTTTAGCTACTCATGGATGTAGAAACATCCATGATATACATATGAGAAAAGTAGAGAGATAACGTTACGATTGATAATCGCTCCGTATGATGTTTCTTCTCTCCAAACCCTAACAATTTTGTAACCTAAGGATGTGTTATGTTTTACATAACCTAATACATTTTTATAGGTTTACATTACTTGGTCTTCATGTATTTAGTTTGGATCAAAAACTCAACCTAAAATAAAGAAATAACGTTCCCAAACGTGCCCTTAAGCCTTCCAAAGAGTTTATACATGTTTCCCATTTACTAAGTTTGTGAACCCAGTCCACAAAATTCAAATTCCAACAGATATTTTCAGAAATACGTCTGCGAACCTCGCGAACTGCACTATCTTCGGTTTTCAATGGAAACTGTTTTGGCCACAACTTCTTCATCCGAACTCGGAATGACCTAATTATTTTTGCATTCTTTTTATATTTCAATTATATTCAAGATAGTGATGATAAATTCTTAATTTGAATGAGTTAAGATTGGTCTTTGTCCCTTCTCTTGATTTTGAGTGTTTTGCTCCTTTTCGTCGCTTTTCTTCCACTTCTCTTGGACTTGGGCACTTGGATACTTGGAATACTTATCTTCACATATATTTTCAGTAATTTGTAGCTCCTTTTTGGATGATTCACCTATTAGAGGCAAATAAGAGAAAACAAGAGTAATAATACCAAAATATGCAAGAATAATAGCTAAAACAAGTATGGAATGGACACTAAAATCATATGAATTATGCACTTATCAAATTCCCCCACAATTAGCTTTTGCTAGTCCTCGAGCAAACTAAAATAAAACTAATCCTAAATACAACAACTCAATCTCGTTGAGAATACGGTTACTCTTAGCATGAATAACATGCCTTTAAACCCCTAGGTGTCCCTAGTAGATGAGTCATAGTCTCTTGAGGGATTATAAGAGGTATACCCACAAAACCTACTCCAATCTCTCTCCTTGGAAGAACCACTAAGGATAGACACAAAATAGTAGCTAAATAATTAGCTTGCATAAGCTTTTTAGCTGCAAACATCCCACATATATTCTAATCCACACACAAAAGCAATTACTTAGTATGACATTCAACATGATTGCAAAACTCTACTAAGATAGTCATCGTACTTGTTGCAACATTTATCACAAACACTCACATACTGAAATCACATGGATAGATAAGAAAAATGGAAATAGAAAAGTGAAGTGAAGTGTGCAAATGTTGACTTAAGTGAAAGATGTTACCCACAATACTTGTGTGAACGTCGTCAAATGATATATATTTACAGCGCACTAATTGAGAGAAGCACCCATTTAACTTGACCACATGATTAGATACTCTAAGCACATGTTTTCTTTTCAGCAAGTACATGATAGTTGCCTTGGATCCTGCATTCCACTCTTGTTTAGGTGACGGAGACAGGGATAACATTTCACACATACTGCTATCCAAGTGTCAAGAACCTCATCAATAGTCTTTTTGACTTGCTATATAATAATGATATGGTTTTTATTTTCATCGACTATGGTTATCCGCGATTCCGGACCTATCATTTATTAATGTCGATAAAAGAAGAGGAGCCTTATATATATGTTTTTTTTTGGCTCACTCTTACTGAGTGTAAGAAAATTGTCTTATGGGGCTTTTATATAACTCAACCAACAATTACCTTGCTACAACATCCACGGCAGTATCAGGATCCCACCAAATCACTTTAGAGAAACATAAAACTGCAAAAATAAAAAGAAAGTGATTCAGTAATGATTAATTGCGAGGATGAATCTTTCAAATGACTACCATAGCATGGTTTCACATTCATTTATGAACGTATAAATTTAAGGATTTTAGAACGACAAAGATGGAACTCAATCTATAGTTGTAAGAACTTGTTTCAACCTGAAAAAGGTTTAGAGTGTCATCCTAAATAGCTCATAAGTAACTCCAAAATATGAAGTCTCAAGAATGCAAGAAATCAAAGAGTAAGATTTTTTTTTTTTATATATATATGCAATCCAAACATGCTTAACTACTCCCCCACACTTAAACTCAACATTGTCCTCAATATTCAAAACCGAAAATTCTGATGTCTGACATAACATCCCTGAAGAACTCAAAAACTGTACCAATGGGTAGGGATATAGGAAAAACATCCTAAACAAAAATTGTTAGCCTACATATCTTATATAACATATCAAAATTTCACAGTGTTTCGATAAATGGTATGACTTTGATGGCCTCCGGACTGACTAACATGCAATCTGAAAAAGTTCTATAAAAATACCGAAACTCAAATGTCCAGGCCTATCTATCTAACTAAACAGACTCTGAATTCAGATTTTATTTTTTAAAAAGAAAGGTATGTCTGTCCTCTTTAAAAGTTGGGGTTAACCACTCAAATCAGACTCCGTATAAAGTCTCAAGAGATATTTTCGTGACAACTGCGCAGTAAGAATTTTTTCACGAGAATTCGTCAAAACTTTCATTATAAATATAGGACTTGTAAAATCTAAGATGGAAATGCAAGATATGATATGCAAAACTAAGAAAATTAAAAACAAAAGGATAGAGATACAAAACCGATGGGTTGCCTCCCATTTAGCGCTTAGTTTAATGTCCTCAGCCCGACTTGGCGTTCCTTCAATTACTCCTCCAGAGGAAGATAATCATGAAATTGTTGCACATCCATATCCACATAAGCAATGCTTTCATAATATGGCCGTTCACCTTCAAATTTGTTACATCCCTAAGGCTAGAAATTTTAACTGCGCCATGAGAATAAACATTAGTAACAACATATGGTCCAATCCATCTGGACCGTAGCTTACCAAGAAATAATTTAAGACGAGAGTAAAATATAAGAACTTTTTGCACCACAACAAAATTCTTTCGAGAAATCATCTTGTCATGGAAAAGTTTAGTCTTTCCTTGTAAATACGAGAACTCTCGTAAGCATCATTATATATCTCCTCTAGCTTATTAAGTTGTAACTTCCTTTATTTCCCCGCATTGTCATAATCCATGTTGCACATCTTTATCGCCCAATATGCTTTGTGTTCAAGTTCAACTGGAAGATGACAAGCTTTTCCATAAACCAACCGATATGGAGACATACCAATCGGTGTTTTGTACGCTGTTCTATATGCCCATAATGCATCATTAAGCCTATAACTCCAATGTTTCCGTGAAGTGTTCATAGTTTTCTCAAGACTGGATTTAATCTCACGATTTGAGATTTCGGCTTGCCCACTAGTTTGTGGGTGATACATCGTACCAACCTTGTGTGTTATGTTGTACTTCTTGAGTACATCATGGAAGGATTTATAAAAATGCGAGCCTCCGTCGCTGATAACCACTCTTGGTGTACCATGTCTATAAAAAATATATTCCTTCACAAACTCATAAATAACTTGAGAATCATTAGTAGGGGTGGCTTTAGCTTCCACCCATTTCGAAACATTATCCACATCAATAAGTATATAAAATCTTCCATAATAATTGACAAAAGGACCCATAAAATCAATTCCCCACATATAAAATACTTCAACAGCAAGAATTGGTGTGAGTGGCATTTGATTTCGAGCACCTAGATTGCCCGTTCTTTGACATCTATCACAAGATTTGCAAAAAATATATGCATCCTCAAATAGGGTAGGCCAATAAAATCCACTTTCAAGTACTTTGAAAGTGGTACGTTTAGAACCAAAGTGACCACCACATACATAAGTATCACAAAAAGTAAGAATATATTGAAATTCAGAATTAGGTACGCACCTGCAGATGATTTGATCAGAACCATATTTCCACAAGTAGGGCTCATCCCACACATACTGCTTGGCTATTTTCTTAAGCTTAAGCTTTTGAAAATTAGACATTATACTAGGTACTTGTCTTGTAACCAAATAGTTCACTATATCCGCGTACCAAGGTGTTGAATCTTCAATTGAGAAAAGTTGTTCGTCTAGAAAACGATCTTGTAAAGGAAGTTCTTCTTCGGAAACAACAAGTCTACTAAGATGATATGCAATAGTATTTTCAACACCTTTTTTATCCTTGATTTCGTAATCAAATTCTTGCAATATTAGAATCCACCGTATAAGTCTTGTCTTAGCTTCTTTCTTCTTTAATAAGTACCTAAGTGATGCGTGATCAGAATACACAACCACTTTTGAACCCACCAAATATGATCTAAATTTTTCTAGTGCAAATACTATAGCCAAAAATTCTTTCTCGGTGGTAGAATAGTTGATTTGAAAATCGTTTAGGGTCCTAGATGCATAGTAAATCACATGAGACAGTTTTTCTACTCTTTGACCCAAAACATCTCCAACTGCATAGTCACTTGCATCACACATTAATTCAAATGGTAAACTCCAATCCGGTGACTTGATAATTGGTGCAGTCGTCAATAACTCTTTTAATCTATCAAAGGCATCTTTGCACTCCTTGTTGAAGTCAAAAATAACCTCTTTTTACAATAATTTGCACATCGGCATTGATATTTTGGAGAAATCCTTGATAAAGCGCCTGTAAAAACCTACATGAACAAGAAACGAGCGAATTTCCCTCACCGAAGTGGGATATTGTAAGTTCCTTATTAAGTCTATATTTGCTTTGTCAACTTCAAGCCCTCGAGAGGACACAATATGACCGAGCACTATGCCATGGTTTACCATAAAGTGACATTTCTCCCAATTAATAACAAGATTAGTGTCTATGCATCTTTTAAGCACAAGTTCAAGATTTTGTAAACGAATATCAAATGAATCACCATAAACACTAAAATCATCCATAAATACCTCAATGATGCATTCCACATAGTCATAAAATATACTAACCATACACCTATGAAAAGTGGCAGGCACATTGCAAAGACCAAACGACATCCGTCTATAGGAAAATGTACCAAAAGGACAAGTAAAAGTAGTCTTATCTTGATCCTCCAGTGCAATAAAAATCTGATTATAGCCTAAATAACCGTCTAAAAAGCAATAATATGAGTGTCTTGCTAACCTCTCTAACATCTGATCAATGAAAGGCAAAGGAAAGTGATCCTTTCGGGTTGCGGCATTAAGCTTTTTGTAGTCTATACACACTCTCCATCCTGTTTGAACTCTTGTAGGAACAAGTTCATCATCTTGATTTCTAACAATAGTGACACCTGCTTTCTTAGGTACCACCTATACTGGGCTAACCCATTTGCTGTCAGGAATTGGGTAAATCACCCCCACACTTAGCAATTTGAGGATCTCTTTCTTCACGACCTCCATCATTGGGGGGTTAAGCCTACGCCGAGCATCACATACTGGCTTAAAATCATATTCCATTAGGATTTTATGCATGCACATGGATGGACTAATTCCTTTGATATCAGCAATTGTCCAACCAATAGCCGTTTTGTGCTCTTTCAGAACCCTAAGAAGACGTTCTTCTTGTATTGGGGGTAAGGTTGTTTTCAATAATCACCGGAAGTTCTTATTTTTCACCTAAGTAAGCGTACTTTAGGTGGTCTGGAAGCGGCTTCAATTCAAGTTTCGGTGCTTGCACAATATAAGGTAATGGAACCTCATTAGTTATGGGTAAAGAAATATAAGAAATATTACCCGGTTTAGCTTCTTGTAGTGATGTTAAGGCACCACACATCTCCACTAGCTCTTTGGATATCTTAACGTCCATGTTCGTATGTCCATGAATGTCCAAGTCAATGCAATTCCGTAGCACAACTCCAAGTTCATCTTCACTTTTCAAATAAAACAATTTTTTGTGCTAACGAATCAATAACATCAATAGAGAAAGCGGAGTTAACATCACTAGGATAACGCATGGTTTCAAAAATATTGAACCGTATGATTTCCTTATCAAATTCCATAGTGAGTGCACCACTATCAACATCAATCTTCGTCTTTGAAGTTTTCATGAACGGTCTCCCAAGAAGTAACGAAGTAGATGAAAAATTATCTCCATTATGCATACCCACAATGTAGAAATCAGCCGGAAAGATTAACTTATTCACTTGAACTAACACGTCCTCCATGACTCCCTTAAGATATATTGGACTTGTTAGCCAATTGAATAGTGATCTTTGCCTCTTTTAAAGGTCCGATATTCAAAGAATCATAAACATCGGCTGCCATAACACTTATGGAAGCTCCCAAATCAAGCAAAGTACGCTCGAATCGTCGGTTACCAGTGGTAATGGGAACTGTGAAGCCACTAGGGTCTTCACACTTTGTAGGAATCTTCTTGAGTAACATAGATATAGCACTTTCGTCCACCTGAGTGATCTCATTAGCAATCAACTTATCATTCCTTGTACACAAATCCTTTAAAACCTTAGCATAACTGGGTACGGTTCTGATGGCCTCAATAAATGGAATGTTGATGTGTATCTTGCTGAAAATATCCATGATCTCCTTATCTTGAGATTGCTTCTTCGACTTGGAAAAATAACTAGGGAAATGAGGTGGTATTGTAAAAGTGGGAACCGTGTCCATAGGTTGTCCGTTTGAGGTTGGCTTTTACTTTGGGAAGGTTTCCTTCTCTACTTCCTTTTCAATGTCATTATTAACCTCTTTTTGTTGATGTGGATCTTCAGTTTGTCTCCCACTCCTTAGAGTTACTACATTAACGTGCTCTCTTGGGTTCACGTAAGGTTGTGATGGAAACTTTGTTGAAGCTTGTGCCTTTAGGAAATTTACATTGGTCGCCATTTGCCCCATTTGTAATTATAGATCCTTGATAGCAGCATCATTTTTTTGTTGATATTGTAGGTTTTGTTGCAACAGTATATCTTGTTTCTGGGAAATACCCTTTGTTTCTTGCATCATAACCTTGATCCTCTCCTCTAAATTAGAGATTTGGTTTTGCTGTTGATGTTGTGGATGAAATTATGATTGTTGAAAACCACCTTGTCGCCCTAAAACTGGGTTGAAAACTGCAGCTTGCTTGTTCGCATAATTGAAATTAGGGTGATCTTTCCAACCAGGATTATAAGTATTTGAGTATGGATCATACCTTGGCCTATGATTTGGAAATACAATGTTCACCTCTTCGGTCTCTTCTTCATGTGAAGGAATGAGCACAACCGCCATTTGTTGCATCATCTTTTCCATATTACCCATTCTTTCCTCTAAATGTGAAGAAGAACTAACTTCGTTGACCCTCCTAGCCATCGATACGCCTCTTGTATTAAATTGTTGCATGTTTGAAGCCATGTTCTCGATCAGTTATGTGGCTTCATCAATGCTTTTGTTGGTTAACGCACCACCACTAGCCGCATCTATGGGATTTCTCTCCGATTGAAGCATCCCATCATAAAAATATTGCACTATGAGTTGCTCACTGATTTGGTGGTGTGGGCAGCTAGACAATAATCTCTTGTACCGTTCCCAGTAATCATAAATAGTTTCACCAATAATTTGTTCAATTCCACTTATTGCTTTATGAATAGTTGCTGCTTTGGAAGCAAGAAAGTACTTTTTTAAGAACACTTTCTGCATGTCATTCCATGTTGTAATGCTTCCTTGTGGAAGGCTGTAAAACCATTCTTCCGCAGAATCTATCAAAGAAAATGGAAAAGTTGTAAGTAAAGATCTGTCTTTGTCAGTCCCATATGGCTTCAAACTTGTCAACCTATGTTGAAATAATAGCAAGTGTTTATTTGGATCATCTCCAGGTAGCCCTTTAAACTTCGGTAACCAATGTATCAACTGAGATTTAAGTTCAATAGAATCATCTAAGTTGATGCAAAGCTTTTGTTGATCAAACGATGGAGATGTTAGATATTTGAGCGTCCTCCTGGGAGGAGGGGGAGGAGGAGGTGGTGGTGGTCCGTCTACTATTTCTTCTAAAGGAGGTTCTTGTTGCAACTGCTGACGTGCTTGAAGTATCGTTCCTTTACGTTTTTGAATTCCGCACCTCAAATAATCCCAATCTTTCGGTGCCAGAGATTAAGCATCTGTAACCAAAAATCTAGAAAATGAAATTAAAAACTAAAAAAAAATTCTAAAAATAATAATAAAACTAAAAGAAATAACAACTAAAGCTACCGACTGCTCCCCGGCAGCGGCACCAAAATTTGATGCGTGTTGTGAGTGCAATCAAATTAATAATCTTATTTCCACATAATTAACTGGTAATATAATGGAAGTAAGGATCGTTCCCACGAAGAGCAGTGAGTTTTAGTTGTCTAAGTGTCACAAAGGGGGGTTTTGTTTCAGATTGTAAACAAAATAAATAATCAAAGCAAATAATCAAAGCAAATAAAATTATATTGTAATCAATAGAGAGAGAGATGATCAAGAAATCCTTCTTCGTATATAAACCGTCAATGAGTTATTATAATTGCCTACTCGTCGTTAATCATAGATTATCACCAACCGTAGAATAACAGCTAGATCAGTGCTATCCCCTAAATTCCTTATATCACTGGATACGAAAGTTCTCGCCTACCAGATTTTATTCAACGAACCACCAAGTAGTAGATCACTCAAGGTGTAATTCAATCGAATGCTTTATCTTTTGTGAATTTATAGGTTTATCCTAATAGTTAGACTCTTAGATCAAGGTCCACTTTTTAGTGTTGTTTATACATGCAATCGCTCCACAAAATCCCTCTGCAAGGTTTTGTGTTCTCTACTTGTGTATAAGTTATTCGACGATTACTTATCTCCTAACTTAATACTAGCAATAGATTGAATCAACAAATCAATCCAGTTGGACACCTAGACAATCTATCAATCAATCATAAATATTCAAATAGTATAAACAAACGATAATCATATGAAGAACTTCAAATTAGATTAATATAATAACTCAAATCTTTTTTACAACTTAGAATTCATCCTCAATCAATAGGTGTTTAGCTACTCATGGATGTAGAAACATCCATGATATAATATGAGAAAAGTAAAGAGATAATGTTACGATTGATAATCGCTCTATATGATGTTTATTCTCTCCAAACCCTAACAATTTCGTACTAAGGATGTTTTATGTTGTGAACGCGTAAATTACGATGGTATCTACGTGTTCACAAACAATGTTCGCACACATTAAAATTCACAGATTAGGTGTAAAATGCGTAAAGTGAAGTGAATATAGCGATTCATCAACTCCGAGTCTTCGGACTCATCCTTATCTACTCGTATATTTATCACTATAATGCTCGTATAGTAAAGTAAATAAAGACCAAAAAGTAATATAAAGCTTATCATACAAAAATGCAGAATATAAAGTGCAGAATGTAAGTGATGAATGTAAATGAGACGAGTATTTACATGGTTCAGCACTAAGGCCTACATCTACTGGGTTAAGGGGTTTTCATTATAAGTAGATTGATTACAAATATAGTCGAATGACTTTGGAGTTTTACTGAGGCTGCGGGATTAGGGAAACTACTTACTCTTCCTAATTCTCCATCTTCCCCTTCTTTTCGAACCGACTTGCCCATCTCTCTTAGTGAGGAGGGGTATTTATAGGGGTTTCGACGTGGGGTCCGCTAATGAAAGCCGTTGCATTCTTATCGTATTGTGCTTTGTGCCAGTACGCGGACCTCTTCGTTTTCCATGATGCCCTCGTCGTTTCTTCCTTATTTCCGAAGAGTTATGGTCGTGTCTCCCTCTGGTTGGCTGACACGTATACTTACCAGGGTGTTTAATGCGGTTGGTTGAGTCGTATACACACGCCAGACCATGGTCTCCTGCCCCTGTCATATCCATGTTAGTTTTCTCGGTCCTGGCCGTCGATCTGGGATCTCTCTCGAGATGGGATAAAGCGAGCCCGAGGGTGCTTTCAGTGCTTCGCAGCAATGCTATGTCTCGGTACTCCTTGACTAGGAGCCATTGGATCTGCTAGATGAGGACCCCCTCCTGATTATACATGTTTCTTGGCTGTATGCACGTGGCATCAATTCTTGATGCTCCGCGTCACATGTCTCCCACGTGTTTATCCGAGGACATGTGGAGAGTGGTGATAATATGTGCATACAATTTGCCCTTTTTCTTATGACTTAAGGCGTTAGTTGAATTTAGAGGAAAACCGTCGCATATTTCCTCCCCACTCCTCCAATAACTTCCCCTAGATTTTAGGGAACGTTTCCCATTATGCAATAACTTCTTGTAATAACTTCTCCTTGGGGTGAAGGGATGGTTTCAATCTTATTTGATGTTTATAAGGGGGAAATAGAATGTAAAATAAATTTCATTCTTTGTCGGTCCTTCATTCTTTCTTTCTGAAGTTTTCATTCTTTATTTTTGTTTGGATACTATTAACTGTTGTTGCTACTGTTACCTGCTGCTGCTTTTGTCTTGAATACAACCCGTCTTTGAATTTCTGGGTTCGTTTGTTGCTGTTGTTCGTTGTTTTCTGGCCACGTCCTCCCGTCGTTTGAAGCTCTTGGCATAGGTAAGAGGTTGATCTTTGGTTTTGGTTCTGATTATTGGTTCCAATTCTACTGCTGTGTTTTCGGCTTTGTGATAAAGAACATAAAAAAGTATATATACTTGCCATTGTTCTTTATCACAAAGGTTATGAATTTATAGTTGAAGAAGCTCTCCCGGCGACGCAAGTCAGCTAGGGTTTTTTTTTTTTACCGGATATCCATGATGAACTATAAAATTTAGCTTTTTGATCTTCATTCGTGATTTTGCGGAACTTAAAACTTGTTTGTGTATCCCGCAGACATGGCTGATCGTCAGCGAGTTCCTTATCAGACCCCACCGTCTAGTCCTCACAGATCTCCTCCGCATAGAGACCCGGATATATCTCCGCTAGGAGGCTCTAGGGCTTCGCAGGCTGATCTTCGTTCTCAAAGGGTCGTCCTCTTCGGGTCAGAGACATTCATCTTCCAAGAAAGGAGATCCCCTGAGGGATCCACCCGTCTCTAGGTATGTTGTTACCCGTGCTTCTTCTCGCTCACATGATGAGTCTAAAAATACGCATGCTATTCCCCGCAACGAAGCTTTGGATGTTCCGCCTCTTAATTCCATGGCTCCTCCGATGCCTCCGGAGAATCCTCTACCTCCTCCTCCAGCAATCCCTTCCAAAGGAAAATCTGTCAAGGGTAATGCCTCAAAGATTGAACCGCCTAAGAACGTTCCTTTAAAAAGGAAGGCTTTGGGTACGAGTCCTTCGAAAGACTCCATGCTAGACCCTTGTGATGAGGAAGATGATGCACCGGTTATACGAATTGTCTCGGTTGGTAAGAAAAATGTCACTTTCAAGCACATTGACCTAGAGATGTTCAAGGAGAAGCATGAACTTCAAGCCATTGAGGTCCGCTTCTATGCCCCCGGTGATGATATTACTTACGATCTTATCTCGAGATATCAATTCGATGAGTTTTATCTGCTGACTACTGTGGGGGCCTTCGAGGCGGGTCTTATGTTGCCTCTGTATAAGTCATGTGATTATTTTTATTATGACGTATTGGCTGGTCATGAGGGTTCTTCTACAAATACCCACAGTCATTTTGTGTCACATTTGACTGGGAATTATCTCCGTACTCTGAAGGAGTGCTACCTTCGGATCAAGGGAGAAACGATGATGACTTGTTATGTCCCCGATCCTGCTGAGAAGGAATGGTATACTCCCCAGAATTTTAATAATTCCTTCTGGGATTATATCAATAGTAGGAACCGTAAGCCGTGGAGTGTGGGTCTTAGTAATATTGTTGTTTCCCGTGGCGAGATTCGTCTTTTAAGTGAGGTGAGCGATTCCAAGTTGAAGTATGTTCCTGGTACTGAAGGTTCTGCTAACAAGAAAATTTTCCCTCCTCGTGAGAGGATTAAGCGTGACCATGAATATGAGTGGCATGCCACCGTTATTGAGATTATTTGTCTGTGGGCTTGGGGTTAGATTCCTGGTCCCCACGGATGGCGTCCTACTGCTGATAGCCTTCCTCGTGAGGTTGCCCATGCTCTTTATGGAAATTTCTGCCCTTGGCGTATGAACTTCGAGGGTATGAATTTCCTTATGCCATTGATGTCGTCGATGGCGATGAAGAAGAAAGTTCAGATGTTATTCTTCCTTCGAAGAGTACTGCTACTGTGAAGGTGCGGATCCTTCCTATATTTGCCCCTTTTTTTCAGTATGTTTCAAAAAAACTTTTGAGCAAAGGAAAAAAAATGTTGATTTGTTTCCCTTATTATTCTGTAGGTGACGAAGAAAAGAAGGATTGGTCCCCAAGCGCTCTTCCACCGTTGTTGAGGATGAGGCAGAGGTCCAAGAGGAGGTTACCAGTCCTACTAACGAAGACTTTGAGAAGGATGATGACATCTCCGATGGAGAGGAATGTACTGACACTTCTCCCCCTACCCACGAAGACGGTGGTGGTGTTGATGGTACAAAGAGTATCCCTGGTGGTAATGATGCTGAAAATATTACCGCTGCTGGTGATGGTGGTGGGGACTAGACTGCCCAAGAATGAATTCTATTTTGGCAGAGTCTGTTCCGCAGGGGAGTCCTTCGATATGAATGCTTCCATGGGTCTTGCTGAGGAGTTTTTTTTGCTTTCCCCAAACGATGATTGGGATGTGCTGGACACCTCTAGCAAGGGGAAAGCTTCAGATCGCACGATTGTGGATGTTGATGACGTTGTAACCTTCGTTAATGAGGGGGAGGGAGCAGTTAAGAAGGCAGCGGATGAAAAGGTTCCTATTTTTGGTGAATCTTCTACCGGGTCCCGTTCGGATGATTTCCCGCAATCCTTAATGCTGGAGGGTGACGACGCTGTTCTTGCTTGGCTGAAGAATAAAAATTTAATATTCGTCCCAAACCCTGCTCCCGTACTTGTTGTGGAGAAGAATTATAATTCCTACACTCGTCGGATGATACAGTTATCCACCACAGATCAGGTTGTGGAGGTGTGGGACAAGGACCTGAGGTCGCCGGAGGCTCCCCTAGTGGTTGATCCTCCATCCACCGTTGTTGATATGATGGCCATAGATGATGTATATCATTATGGTTATCCTCAGCAGAGGATGCTAGAGGTACGTCGTGTTTTTTATGTTTACTTTTCTGTGGGTATCCTACGGTGTTCTGACATGATGCCCTTTCCTGGAACCTAGATAATGAGGAGCGAACACTGCAATCATAACTTGTACCAATTTTTTAAGGCCAAGTCTCTTAAGTTAGAGGGTAAGCTTCGTCACAGAGAAGAGGAGCTAGCTTCGGCTGAGGTGGTTATCTCTGCCAGAGATAAAGATATAAGTGAGCTGAAGAACCATCTTAAAGGGAAGGAATAACTGGGCAACGAAGAAGAGAAGCTCCGTTTGGAGCTTGCTATAGTGCGCAGCGAGTTGGAGGGTGTTAAAAAGAGTTCTTCATCTTTCACAGGTTTGCTTCCTTTATTCTTACTTATCCTTGTTATCTTTTAGAAATTAGCGTTCTGTCTAAGTATCCCCACCCTATCTTCAGTGGGTGGAGTCCCCGATTTGATATGGCTTCGAAGTGAGAGGGAACGGCAGAAGACCCGTATTTCCGAGCTAGTAGAGCAAATTAAGAGTGAGGTCGAAAGATGGGACGCCAAGGACGATATATGGTGTTTGAGGCATACTCAGATAGTTGATATACAAAATAAATATAACGCGGATCATTGTCTCTTTAATGGCACTTTGCTGTGGACGTGTGAAAATCTCTGTGAAGCCCGCAAACTTGCTTCATCTTTAACGGTTATGATGAATCTTCTAGAGGAAAAGTTACGGCAGGCTCTTTCCTCTCATGATTCTGAAGTAAGAGAGTATATACAGCGTCTTTCCAAAGAAAGAGAGGATGCTAGGGCCGAGGCCTGTGCCTTGACAAGTCCTTAGCTGCGTCTCGGGCTGACGTAGCTCGTCAGGCCGAGTCTGAGAGAAATATTGAAGTTAATATGTACAGGCTTAACAAAGGAATGGAGGAGATAAATAATGAAGTCAACCATCTTCGTCATTTGGATTCAATGAAGCAGGTAGAGTTAGACTCTAGTAAATTTGCTCTTTCCACTCTTTGAATGGATTATAAGAAAATTACCGACGAGTATGACTTTCTTGACGAGGCTCGGGATGCGGTTGTTAATGAATATGAAATAGCTTCGGCTAGAGTCGAAGGTATATGTTTTCTTTGCCGAGTGTGATTTTGTTCTTCGTAGTCCTAACTCTTCGTTTTCTTTTTTAGAGCTCCAGGGACAGCTTCTCGTTGCAAATGAAAAACTTGAAAAGCTCAATCCGATCTAGGGAAGGCTCAAACTGCCTTGGTGCACCAGAAGGGTCAGACCTCGTATTTCCAGGGCTTGGCTACGTCTCACGAATATGTATCTCACTTGGACTCAACGTAAGTGAGCCGTCTTTCCACTCTGTTATCTCAGGACGAAATGAGAAACACTGCCATCACATATAAGGCTCGTTGTCAACTAGCCGATGAGACGAACAAGGTTTTGTCCAAGATAGAGAATGACCTCAAGACCGAGCATGGCCTTGTCAAGGAATATCCCCGTCGTCCTAAACCTCCAGCTTTGTCCATCTCCTCGGGGCCTTATTCAGGTGGGAGCGTACCTTTGTTGCAAAGGTAAGACCCCGTTTGTGGAGTTGAGTTATCCAAGTAGATTCTTCTGCTAGTTATAGAAAGTTGATCTTTGTTGATTATAGAGTTTTCGTGGTATCTATTGATTTTCTTTTTATTTTGCTTATTTTGTCGAACTTGTAATCAACTTTCATGGAATGGATCATCGTTTACTGGCTATGCTTGTCGGCGTCCTTATTTTAGCTGTATTATTTAGTCAACCAAATGAGGTAGTAAAAATAAAGAACGAAGTGTTTGAGTGCGATGTCAAAGGTATGTACCTTCTTGATCGTCTTGAGACCTGTCACCCCGCTGGATAATCCTTGGCCAGAGGATTCCCAGACGGTGGGGGTCGATTCAGCGTTCTAGGATATGGGGTGTTATTATTTACATGTCCCCATTCCGTCGACCCGCTGACTTAGAATAGTTGGAGATCTCTTTTTGTTGGATGTCTTCCCCATGGTCTTACACTTATAGACGCTGATAGGGGAGTCCTGAGAGATATTTCCAATATAGGTGTGTTATTCTTGTAACATATTTGTAGGTGTATTTACAAGTATTCATTCTGCTAATCTGTTGCCCCTTGTATTGTCTTAGGCTAATTGCTATTTAGTGATACATGCAAGAAAGCTTGTTTGATTAATTTGTTGAGGTCTGCTATTCCTCGCCCATAGATAGAAACATGTTGATGAGATACATCGTTTTCTTCTTCTGGTACTCTTCACGCAGTTGCAAGATTGCGCTTCTATCTATGGATGGTATGGCTTGAGATATTTAGCTTTCCATGGATGTCGGAGGACTTTCCCTTTTAGGTTGCGCATGTAATATAATCTGTTTCCTGTGATATCTTGTATGACAAAATTTCCTCCCCATGTTGGTGCCAACTTGCCCCACTTCTTTTCTCGTTGGTATTGGGGTATGGTTCTCAGCACATATTGTCCTTCTACGAAATTTCTAAGTTTAACCTTTTTATTATACTGCCTTGCTAATTTCCTTTGATAATTCTCCATTTTTTGTAACGCTACTTCTCTTCTTTCCTCGAGATCATCGAGTCTTTCCAACATCATGTTCGTTGTGAGGTTCTGTTCCCATGCTTCCATCTTTGTGGTTGGCATGATGATCTCCGTGGGGATGACAGCTTCGGCTCCGTAGGTGAGAAGAAAGCGAGATTCCACTATGGCTGACCTTCGGGATGTTCAGTACGTCCATAATATGTTATGTAATTGTTCACACTATCGTCCCTTATGCTCGTCTAATTGTTTTTTTACAATGAGAGCGAGGGTCTTGTTTGTGACCTCCGCTTGGCTATTGCTTTGAGGGTATATTCATGACGATTTATTCTTCCGGATTTTGAAAGTATCGAATAGTATATCGATGTTCTTTCCCTGCAGTTTCTTACCATTGTCAGAGACAATTTCTGCTGGGATTCCGAACCTGCAGATTATGTTCTGAAAAATGAACGTGAACACATCCGAGTCGCGGATTCTATCCAGAGCTTTAGCTTCTACCCATTTACTGAAATAGTCAGTGGCCACTATCAAAAAACTCATTTTCTCTGATCCTTCGATCAGGGGTCCCACAATGTCTATGCCCCATTTTGAGAATGGCCAAGGACTATCTACTGAGTTTAGCATCGTTACTAGTGCGTGGATTCTTCTAGCGAATCGCTGACATTCTTTGCATCTTCTCAACATCCTTGCAGTGTCTCGTATCGTCGTTGGCCTAGTAATACCCTTGGGTCTTTTCCTTGTCGGCAAGAGATCTCATTCCGCTATGATTTCCAGCGTCCCCTCGATGAATATCCTTTATCACCAGGTGACCTTCGGTTCTGGATAGGCAGTGTAGCAAGGGTTCGAGGAAAGATTTTTTGTATAAAATCCCTCCACTTAATTCGTACCTTCCTGCTTTTTATTGTACCTTCCTGGCCTGCTTTAGGTCTGTGGGCAGTGTTCCTTCCTTGAAAAATTGTTGGATATCACACCTCCAATCTTCTTCTTTTCTGAAATCTTCGTCTTCATCAGCTCTTGTCATGATGTCATCCTCTTAAAAGTCATCCGTGATGTATTCTCATATATCATTGTCTACTACGTCCTCTTCTGCACTGTTCTTTTGGCTTGCAGTGCAGAATTCTCGGGAGGAGACTAAGGGTTCGTAAACCCTGGTGATTTTGATTGCTCCAACATCTTCGTTTTTCAACATAGATGAGATATATGCCAAAGCATCTGCATGCCTGAGCTCATTTCTGCTTAAGTGCCGGAATTTAATGTTTGGTATTTGGTGTGCCAGTGTCTGGACTAAAGTCATGTATGATGACAAGGTTTTTTCACACACATTATATTCCAGCTCTATTTGCAGGATGACCAGTTGTGAGTCACTGGTCAATCGTACATTTGTTATACCCAATTCTATTATTAGATGTAGAGCATGTACAACAGCTTTGTATTCGATGATGTTGCTGGTGTGCCCTTTGAACTCTAGTCTGAAGGAATGTATGATTCTGTCCCCCGTGGGAGTAGTAATTACGATGCCAATGCCGGCTCCCTCTTTGTTCTTCGAACCATCAACGAATACTTCCCATTGTATTTGGTTTGCTGGTTCGAGAATATCGATGGGATCTTTGCTTACGTTGCCCTCTGGTACTACTGCTGTGTTAAGTCCATCGATGAAGATTTCTTCATCATTGTCTAGTGGTAGATATGCCAGGAAGTCTGCTAGGACTTGAAACTTCTGGGAATGTTGGAGCTCATATATGATGTTGTATTGTTTGAGATGAGTGTTCCATTTTGCAATTCTCCCTGCCTTTCCTGCGCTTTTAAGGACAGCTTCTAGCGGGGCTTTGCATGGAACGCGGATATAGTGGGTCAGTGATAGGTGTGTAAAAAACACCTTTCTAAGTATCAATTGGTTATGCTTTCTTTGCTAGTTTTTGTGCAAAATTGTATTATTAGTTATCTTTTATATTTTATGGGAATTTTGGAGCTTATTCCCGAAAAGAACAAGAAATCGTCCAATTTACCAAAAGAGATAAACGGGTACAATGTTGAGTTAACGGTTAGTAACTGCTAAGAATTTCTTCAATATCTTTTCCTTATTATCCTTCTTTTATATTTTTGCTGATTTAGATAACATAACAATTGCATTACTCTTTGTGGGAACGATCCTTACTATCGCTATATTATATTTAATTAGTGGGAAATATATTTTTATTTTGTTGAGTAAAAGACGCTCACCAAAATTGGCGCCGTTGCCGGGGAGTAATTGTTAATTGGTATGTTATTCGTTTTGGCGTAAAGGATTTGTGTGTATATCTCTCGTAATCCCTCACGAGACTATAACTCTTCCACTAGGGACACCTAGGGGTTTAAAGGCTTGTTATTCATGCTAAGAGTAATCGTATCCTCACGACATGGAGTTGTATTATATTTTTGTTTCGTTTTGTTTGCTCGAGGACTAGCAAAGTTTAGGTGTGAGGGAATTTGATAGGTGTGTAAAAACACCTTTCTAAGTATCAATTGGTTATGCTTTCTTAGCTAGTTTTCATGCAAAATTGTTTTATTAGTTATCTTTTATATTTTATGGGAATTTTGGAGCTTATTCCCGAAAAGAACAAGAAATCGTCCAATTTACCAAAAGAGATAAACGGGTACAATGTTGAGTTAACGGTTAGTAACTGCAAAGGATTTCTTCAATATCTTTTCCTTATTATCCTTCTTTTATATTTTTGATGATTTAGATAACATAACAATTGCATTACTCTTCGTGGGAACGATCCTTACTACCGCTATATTATATTTAATTAGTGGGAAATATATTTTTATTTTGTTGAGTAAACGACGCTCACCAGTCAGGAAGTAGGTCCTTAGCTTTTGGGTGGCCCATACTAACGCCAAGATGAGTTTTTCGATCTTTGTGTAATTTTTTTCTGCTGTGTTGTGAGTATTGCTGATGTAGTAGATGGGATGTTCAATCTTCGTGTTGGTTTTAACCAACACCGCGCTGACTGCATCCTCCGTTGCTGCTATGTACAGGGCCAAAACCTCGGCGGGATCGGGTTTTTGCAAGATGAGAATTTCAGCAAGGTATTCCTTGATTTCTTTGAAGGCTTCCTCACACTCTGTTGTCTATTCAAACTTGCTCCCTTTTTTAAGGATGTTAAAGAAGGGTTTGCATCTGTCTGAGGATATGGATATAAACCTCCCTAGTGCTGCTAGGGAGCCATTGAGTCTTTGGACTTCTTTCAGGTTCCTTGGAGATGGCATTCCTGCAATGGCCTGAATTTTGGCAGGGTCCACTTCGATGCCCCTCTTTGTTACCAGGTATCCGAGGAATTTTCCTGAAGTGTCGCCGAAAGTGTATTTCTCTGGGTTTACTTTCATGTTATGTTCCCTCATTGCCTGAAAGATATCCTCCAGATCTTGGTGGTGATATTTTCGTAGCTTTCTTTTGACTAGCATATCATCCACATAGACTTACAAAGTATTCCCAATCCATGTCTTAAAGATAGCGTCAACCATCCTTTGGTACGTTGCCCCTGCGTTTCGGATCCCGAAGGGCATCCTCACGTAGCAGTAGAGGTCATGTGGGGTTTATAATGCCGTATGTTGTTGATCTTCTTCTGACAAGAATACTTGGTTGTATCCAGAGTATCCATCCATGAATGACATCTCTTCGTACCCTTCAACTGCTTCTACCAGTTGGTCGATGCTTGGTAAAGGGTAGCTGTCCTTAGGGCACGCTTTATTGAGATTGGTGAAATCGATGCATATTCTTACCCCACCGTTCTTTTTAGGTACAATGACCATGTTTGAAATCCATGTTGGATATTTAACTTCTTTGACGAATCCAGCTTCTAGTAGCTTACGAAGCTCCATTTCGACTGCTTTGTGGTATTCTGGGGCTACTTTTCGCACCTTTTTCCTGAAAGGTGGTGTACCTGGCTTTATGTGAAGCTCATGATGGATTGTCTTAGGGTCGATTCCTGGCATGTCCCCTAGTTTCCATGTGAATACATCTGCGTAATCCGTGAGCAATTTTATTAAGGATGATTCACGCTCCTTATCCATCAGAGTTCCAATCTTGACCATCCTAGGTTCTCTTTCAGTTCCTATATTTACTTCTTTCACCGCTTCTACAGGTGTAAACGTGGGTTTTGATTCCCCTAGGAGAGGAATATTCTTTGATTGTTGTTTGGTAGGATCCTCGCCTTCTTTCGTGGCCGAGGTACTTGCCTCCGTGTTCCCAATCGTATTTCCCTTTGAAAGGATTCTTCTGGAGATTTCTTCTAGGTAAGCGTCGATGGATCTTTCTTTCGCGGCTTCCTTATTTCGGGATCTTCGGTTCTTTCGCTCCTTGTCTTGTTCGTTGTTGAGTTTGTTTTGCAAAGTTTGACACTCTCGTGTTGTGACTTGGTCTCCTTTTATCTCCATCACCCCTTGGGGAGTTGTAAACTAAGGTATTGGCGGTATGTAGCAGCCACTCCCTTGAGTTTATGTACCCATCTTTGGCCGATTATGGCATTGTATGGTGAGGGTGCGTCCACCACGCTGAACCGGGTGTCAACCTTCATTGGCCCTGCGTTTACTTGCAAGAAAATATCCCCTAAGGGCTTCGTGGCTGCTCCGTTGAATCCGTAGATAGTGTAGTATGAAGACAATAGTTTCTCATCGTTGAGTTCCATTCGTTTGAATGTATCGTAGAATAGAACATTAACGGAGCTTCCCCCATCGATGAGGATTTTCTTTATATTGCATCCTGCAATTGGTAGCGTGAGAACCAGGGGATCGTTATGATCCTCCATACCTTCTTCTACATCGTCTGTATCAAAGGTTATGGGTGCATCCATCCATTGTATGTGCTCATCCACTTCTTCCCCATAGATTTTGTATAGCTCACAATAGTCTTCGAACTTTTTTCTCAGTATCTTACCCATATGAGCCGTTAGGGATGGTCCCACGGACTCAGAACATGAGATGGTGTTAAGGGTGAGGTTTCCTTCAGGCAGCTGGACCTGCTTGCTTCGTTTGAAATTATCTTCATCGCTAGTTTTTTGAACATACTGTTTGAGGTCTCCCGCGTCTACTAACTTTTGAATTATCATCTTTAGATTCTTGCATTTCTCTGTTAGGTGACCATTGAAATAATGATATTCACAGTATTCCTTGGATTTTTCTGATCTTGGGGGCTGCTTACCCTTAGACCATGGCCAGTCGAGGTTCTCACGATCCTTGATTTCTCTCAAGATGCGTGAGTAGATGGCATTCATCTTCGTGTAAACTTGGTATTCAAATTTTCGGACATCCCCTCGTCGGTCATCCCTGCGATCCCTTCTATCTTTGTTAGGCCGTTCACATGAGTTTCCCCTTTTTGATCCGCTGGATTGTTCCGCGGAGTTTGTGCGCGGTGGACGCTGGGTCTGAGCTCTGAGATTTTCTCGTTGGATTTCTTCTAGTCTGGCATGCTTTTCTATGATCACTCGAAGGTCTCCTTCAGTAGCAGGGACGGTGCTGTGGATCTCTATGAATAGGGGGGTCATCCTGTCAATCCCCCACTTGTAGCAGTTGACGCTGACCACGGGGTCCATGTTTCCGATGGCTTGACAGATTTTGTGCCACCTATATGTGTATTGTCTGATGGTTTCCTTGTACTTGACTGTTATTGAGAATAGTTTGTTCATTCCGGTGTTTACAACTTTGTTATACATGTAAGTTGTCAAGAACCTCTCAGTAAGTTGGTCGTACAAATTAATGGAATTTGGTGGCAAGTTGTCGAACCAGGAGAGTGCGGATCCCTTCAAACTTGAAGGGAAGTATCTGCATAATATAATATCATCATAATTACATCATGCCATCATTCGATTATAGTAACGAGGATGGGCAGCGGGATCACTAGATCCATCGTAGCATTCATAGGACGGAACTGGGCATTTATGAGGAATGAGAGATTTGGCCAAGTGTTGTGTTATGGGGGTAGTGATCACTTCCTTCATCACTTGATCCAATCTCCCCCCCCCCCTTTCCTAGATTTTAGTTGTTTGATCTCCTCCATCATCTCGGCGCGGAGATCTTCCATTGCGCGTTGATGTTCTTCCTGAGCAGAGGGTCGTTCCAGCCGTGGGGTATCGATGTCGAAGTAGTCCGAGTTATGAGGGTTATAATATAGGTCGGATCTTCGACTTCCTCTCATGTCTCTTTGGTTAAATGGATCTGGGTTGTTGGCCACCACCATCCTTCGATCCTGATTCGGTCTTGGTGCCCTTGAGCTAGCCTTGTCGCGCTAGACTCCCATTTCCATGTTATGGTAGCTCTTTCTCTGAGTTGCTGATTTTATTGAGCCAACAGAGCTACCGCGTCCGCGTATGTCTTTTGACTCCTTCTCAATTCTTCTAGATATGCCCTCATCTGGGCAGAGTGATTTGATTCCTTATTAGGAGTTCCTTACTGCACCTGCCCTCCAGCTGCTATCGTCTGATCTTCGTTGATGATTTGAATCAAGGGTTCAGGTGGATCTGTCTGTGGGTTTAGCTGCTCCGTTGGTTGTTGAACGTGTTGGTTCGTTATTAGGAGAAGTTGATTGACTTGGAGGGGCACGTTCTGTTCATTGGTGAGAGGCATCACGTAGAGAGGTTGGCACATCCCAGGCTCTGCCATCCCTTCACGTTGTTCGTGCGGTCGGGTGGCAGCGGTCACTTTGGAGGCCCCTTCCTTGGATGCCCCGGCTTTTGATGCTAAGGCTTTGGCATCCGCGGCCTTTAGAGCTTTCGCTGCAATAGCGCTGGCATCTAAAGTCCTCGAGCTTTCTGCTCCATTCTGCGTTTTGTCTACGGCTTTGAGATTTTCGCCCTTTTGCTTGCTCCTAGTCATTACTGGTGTCGTCCTTGGTGTTTCTTTTGACGAGGCCTTTGTTTTTCCTGTATCTTTGTTCTTCTCCATTTTTGATATTTTTTGAAAAGGTTATAAAGTACAAAAAAGGGGCGGTTCACAGGGAACCCGTTAGTAGAGTCCTGGAAATCAGATCCCGGAGATGTGAAGAGATTATCCGGCCATTATTCCCCTTTTCAGGGGTATCGGATCTCTTGATTACCCCCGGTTTATTCCATAAGTTTGATTACAAGCATGTGTAGTTTGAAAAAGAAACATAGACATGAAAAAAGGTATGTCGACGAAGATATATTTCAACCAATGTTTTTAGAACCGTTTCCAAGGTGTGGAACCTCTAATAAATGTATGAAATGAACATGGGTCTATCCATGAGTTTGATTTATTAAAAATGCTTTCGAAGATATAGATCTACTAAAATAGACGTGGATCTGTCCATACGTTTTATTTTCCAAAGACAAGGGATTAAAAAACGCTTTCGAAGATGTAGATCTACTAAAATAGGCGTGGATCTATCCACGTTTTATTTTCCAAAGACAAGATCTTGAAAATGCTTTCGAAGATGTAGATATACTAAAATAGGCGTGGATCTATCCATACGTTTTATTTTCCAAAGACAAGAGCTTGAAAATGCTTTCAAAGATGTAGATCTACTAGATAACGCGTGGGGAGACCCATAAGGACGTTATTTTCAGGTGTTTTTTGTGAGTGTTGAAAAAATAGAAACGCTCTAAACACCGTTATTTTCAGAGAGCGATGCTCAGAACGGACGGAGTGTTTAAATCACATGATAAGATAAATATTTTACCGGGACAGCGTCCCTGTTTCTAGCGCCAGATTGTGAACGCGTAAATTACGATGGTATCTACGTGTTCACAAACAATGTTCGCACACATTAAAATTCACAGATTAGGCGTAAAGCGAAGTGAATATAGCGATTCATCGACTCCGAGTCTTCGGAATCGTCCTTGTCTACTCGTATATTTATCACTATAATGCTCGTATAGTAAAGTAAATAAAGACCAAAAAGTAATATAAAGCTTATCATACAAAAATGCAGAATATAGAGTGCGAAATGTAAGTATTGAATGTAAATGATATGAGTATTTACGTGGTTCAGCACTAACGCCTACATCCATGGGGTTAAGGTGTTTTCATTATAAGTAGATTGATTACAAATATAATCGAATGACTTTGGAGTTTTATTGAGGTTGCGGGATTAGGGAAACTACTTACTCTTCCTAATTCTCTCTCCTCTCCTTTATTTTCGAACCGACTTGCCCCCTTCTCTTAGTGAGGAGGGGTATTTATAGGGGTTTCAACATGGGGTCCACTAATTAAAGTCGTTGCATTCTTATCGTCTTGTGCTTTGTGCCGGTATGCGGACATATTCGTCTTCCATGATGCCCTCGTCGTGTCTTCCTTATTGCCGAAGAGTTATGGTCGTGTCTCCCTCTGGTTGGCTGACACGTATACTGCCCAGGGTGTTTAATGCGGGTGGTTGAGTCGTCTGCACACGCCAGACCATGGTCTCCTGCCCTGTCCTATCCATGTCAGTTGGCTCGGTCCTGGCCGTAAATCTGGGATCTCTCTCGAGATGGGATAAAGCGAGCCCGAGAGTGTTTTCAGTTCTTCGCAGTAACGCTATGTCTCGGTACTCCTTGAATCGGATCCATTGGATCTGCTAGATGAGGACCCCCTCCTGATTATACACGTTTATTGGTTGTATGCACGTGGCATCACTTCTTGATGCTCCACGTCACATGTCTCCAACGTGTTTATCCGAGGACACGTGGAGAGTGGTGAGAATATGTGCATACATATGTTTTACATAACCTAATACCTTTTTATAGGTTTACATTACTTGGTCTTCACGACCTAAAATAACGTTCACAAACGTGCCCTTAAGCCTTCCAAAGATTTTATACACGTTTCCAATTTACTAAGTTTGCGAACCCAGTCTGCAAACTTCAAATTCCAGCAGATATTTTCGGAAATACGTCTGCGAACCCCGTCCGCAAACCCAGTTCGCGGACTACACTATCTTCGGTTTTCAATGGAAACTGATTTTTCCACAACTTCTTCATCCGAACTCGGAATGACCTCATTATTTTTCCATTATTTTTATGTTTAAATTATATTCAAGATGGTGATGATAAATCCTTAATTTGAATGAGTTAAGATCGTTCTTTGGCACTTCTCTTGATTTTGAGCGTTTTGCTCCTTTTCGTCACTTTTCTTCCACTTCTCTTGGACTTGGGCACTTGGATACTTAGAATACTTCTCTTCATAGATATTTTCAGAACTTTGTAGCTCCTTTTTGGATGATTTACCTATTAGAGGTAAATAAGAGAAAAAAAGAGTAATAATACCAAAATATGCAAGAATAATAGCTAAAACAATTATGGAATGGACACTAAAATCATATGAATTATGCACTTATCATATACTTGTGAGGTGATCGGTCTTTGCAGTCCACAAACTTCATATTCTAGCAGATATTTTTGGAAATACATCTGCGAACCCCGTCCGCAAACCCAGTTCGCGGACTGCACTATCTTCGGTTTTCAATGGAAACTGTTTTGGCCACAACTTCTTCATTCGAACTCGGAATGACCTCATTATTTTTGAATTCTTTTTATGTTTCAATTATATTCAAGATGGTGATGATAAATTCTTAATTTGAATGATTTAAGATCGGTCTTTGGCCATTCTCTTGATTTTGAGCGTTTTGCTCCTTTTCGTCACTTTTTTTCCACTTCTCTTGGACTTGGGCACTTGGATACTTGGAATACTTCTATTCATATATCATTTAAGCACTTTGTAGCTCCTTTTTGGATGATTCACATATTATAGGCAAATAAGAGAAAACAAGAGTAATAATACCAAAATATGCAAGAATAATAGCTAAAACAAGTATGGAATGGACACTAAAATCATATGAATTATGCACTTATCATATACTTGTGAGGTGATAGGGTTGCATAAGTCCGTATTTTGAGGATAGCCAGACTTTTATCAAGATTCTATTGATTTTCATCACCTGGATCTTTCGTTTGATCTGATCATCTGTTTAGATCATAAATTAGGAAATTAATCATATGCTTAATCTATCGGAGGCAAATTTGGTTAAAGTCTTCAATTGAGTTGAAGCATCTCTTAGTTGGTGTGATACCGTCTAAGGGAATCAATTGCGCAAAGTTCTGCTGGGATTCAAGAGGCGTAAGGAGCGCGATTGTACCTGAATTAGTGGAAGACTGAGTTTTGGCTCAACAACATTTCAGACAGAAGTTAATTGGTAGTAGGTTAGTGTCTGTAGCGGCTTAATATAGTTTGGTGTTCAATCTGGACTAGGTCCCGGAGTTTTCTGCATTTTTTATTCCTCGTTAACAAAATTTATGGTGTCTGTGTTATTTATTTTTCCGCATTATATTGTTTATCTTTATAATTGAAATATCAGCGGTTGTGCATTGATCTATCACAGTAGCTAGGTGAAACCTTGTATGTTGGATAGGACTTGATTGATCCTTGGATATTGGTCTTTGATACTATCCAAGAACTCTCTTTACAGTTAGGTTCACGGATTCAGTTCTGTAAACGTTTAATAACAAAGAGAGAGAGAGAGATAACTCCAGACATTTTCCTTATTTGAGTTTGTACTCTCGGAGTTGTGTTTAGTTTTTCCATACAGATTTCCTACAAAAAAAATTGGTGGTGTATTTTGGTACCCCCAGTGTTTTCAATGTGAATTATTTCGAGTAGCGAAGACATTAAAAGATCTGTATTATGGTGTTGAGCTCTGCTCCTTAAATATGTTACTCCACGACGTAAATACCTATGACTTGAATGTCTTGTTTGTATCCTATGCACATGCATCTATAAAAGAAAGTCAATATAACTTGGGTGCTACCACTTCACTAACGGTTGCTCCAAAATGTAATGACTTGATGTGGGATCAAGAGACGAGAACAAGATCCATGAGTAAATTTTTTTAACTAGCCAAAATTAGATATGCTCTTAGATATTTATCTAATCATCATGTTGATATTTAAACTTAAATTTGTGTTTGAAAAGAAAATCGACCACATTAACGTTATCCATGTTGTTTATAAAAAATATTTGGGTAACGCTCATCCTAGTAAAATACATACTTTCGTCGGATTATGTATCGATTAACCAATCACATATCACAATTTTTATTGAGTTATTACTCAACAATTTATACTTGTTTGTAAGTCTCAGTGATAGCATCTAAATTTTCTTACCGATTTTCGTCGAAAATATGTTTCCCAAAAAAGGTACTTTTTAAAATTTTAGATGATGTAGCTATTTCCCTAAGTAGGTATCTGTTTTATAACTGGTTAAGCCCATTATGGTAAATGTAAGGTTCGTGTGTTCGCAAACAATTTATTCTTCTTCGTCCTCAATAGTTCACGAACGGTGAGGAGAAAAAATAACAAAGGTTTACATAACCGAATACACTTCTCATGATTTTGGAGTTGATTTCTTACAATCTCGATACTATATTGCTATGAATCAAATATATTATTTATGGAGCGTGTCAATTGAAGTGATTGTTCTCAGAAAGGGTCTTTTCCAAGTAAGTTCTTCATTCTTCTCATTCTCATCCTCAAATTATAATTTATAGTGTGCATGGTTGGAATCAAAGGGAATTTTTAGAAACCTAAGAAAATGTCTAAGGTGTCTTCACAAAAGGTATTTACCCTAAAGGATAAAGGAGAATAAAGTATGTAACCATTTTTTAGAATTACTTTTATTGATGAAGAGTGCTCCAAAACCTATGACAAAATTCGTTTTCATAATTACTCAGTAACACCCTGTATTTTTTGTTTTGAATTTCGGGACGAAATTCTTTTTAAGAGGTTAATAGTGTAAAACCATGTAATTTTTTAACATGATTACTCAGTAATTGTCCAGTAACACCCTGTAGTTTTTTTAACAATTACAGAGTTTAATATGATTACTCAGTAACATTTAACATGATTACTCAGTAACACCCTGTAGTTTAATATGGACAATTACAACCATCGATTTCGTCATCCCACGACGCGAATCGATCATTTATATGTTGTATATAAACATCCGTCAGATTGTTGATTTCTTGATCCGGCTAAGCTTCCATAACTTAAAAATTCCAAATGCATTAAAAAAAAAGAGGAAAAACGTCTTGGATTTTCTAAATTTAATTACTAATCGGTTATTGACTAATATTTACTGAACTTAATTACTAGCTGACCTTAGTAAATCGATGAGATTTCCTAATCCCGTTTGCACCCAAACTCTTAACTTATTTTATCTAACCTAACACCCCCAAGCTAAGTTACATAATCTAACACCCCCAGTCTAAAAGAAAGAAGAAATAAGCTAAGGTTGTTGTTGTTGCCTATTCGCAAATAAGCTAGCGACCAATAAATCTTAGGAAAAGTAAAAAATGGCAACAATTATTTCAGCGAACCATATTCATAGTGACTCTCAACACTATATATAGTTTTCATTCTTATATTCTAAATGGTTCAAGGTAAATAATCCACTTAATGTAACAAATTAGAATAGCTGGAAATCCTTATTTAGTTGGGATGCAAATATAGTTTGTCTGATCCTTAATTACTATGGGTTTCCTTATTTCTTCCCCATTGGGGTTTCCATAATCATTCCTAATTGTTGGTATTAATAGAGTGTATATCAAATCTTGTCCCTGTATGTTTTCAAGTTTTGCAAAGTTACAAAAACGACAACATTACCCTTTACTCACCCTGCTCTTTTTGCCGGTGAAAATTATCCTATTCTTCCTTATCTCATTAGAAATTCTAATATTGGAAAACTTGAGGATATCATGGAGGAATCGGTTTCACGTCATTGAAGTTTCTTTTTATATGTTATGCGCACAATTGATTTTTATCTCAAGATTGACATGGTCATGATCCATTATCGGTGAGTAGATCTCAAGTTTATGCATGAGTTGTTGAACAACCCAATGTTTCTCTGTCCAATTTGAGATAGATATAAACTCGACAAAGCACCTTAAATCAATCACAGTCATGATCAATCAAAAATCAACAACTATCGAGCTCAAAATTTATCTCAAGTTTTCTCTGCAACCACCATTGTAAGCTTAAAGTTTATTCTTTGATCCTACTTGAGCTTGAAAACTATTTTGGTCAAAAATTAATCATCATTGTGACCAGCAGTTACAAGGACATATCTTGATATTCACTGAGCGCCATAGTATGAAAGACGATGTTTCCCAAAGATAAAATCCCAGTGCCCTTAGGTTGTGAGACTGTCCCAAGAATGATAATTGGCATGGTTATAAAATGTGGCTTCCCCTAGCACTCACGTGAAGAATAAAAGGGTTTCCCCACTGCACTCCTTATATTTATTTCTAATCTAATTTATTTTCCTATGAGCATCGTTATGGGTTACCGTTAATCATTACTTCAAGAAAGATCAAGGGGCTTTGCTGGGCTGTTGATTCCATCTAATTTGACATACTAGCGAAACAGTGGAGTGATAGACACACAAATTTCCAAAAAATTTAAGGTACAATTCCGACTAATTGGACTTTACCGAATCTCGGATAGCAAGATCGGGATAATCTTAACTTTGTTATGACTGAGTTTTCTGATATATTTAGATTTTTTTATCTGACTTAATTTTCTAAGTAAAATATGACCAAGCTTAAAACTAAATATTAATTTTCAAAAGAACTTTAAGGGAATGGCCAGAGCTGTAGGTCCCGACTAATATGACCCGACCGATAAAATATCGGAATAATAGACCGGAAAATTCCCCTACAAAAAATAAGAAACCACGGCCGGGGCTGTAGGCAATAAAACGAAGTGGTGTTTGTGTATGTTGACAATTACAAGCATCGATTTCGTCATCCCACGGCGCATATCGATCAATTATATGTTGTATATAGACATCCGTCGGATCGTTGATTTCTTGATCTGGCTAAGCTTCCATAACTTAAAAATTCCAAACACATTAAAAAAAAATGTCTTGGATTTTCTAAATTTAATTACTAATCGGTTATTTCCTAATATTTACTAAACTTAATTACCGGCTGACCTTAGTAAATCAATGAGATTTCCTGATCACGTTTGCACCCAAACTCTTAACTTACATTACCTAACCTAACACCCCCAAGCTAAGTTATATAACATAACACCCCTAGTCTAAAAGAAAGAAGAAATAAGCTAAGGTTGTTGTTTCCTATTCGCAAATAAGCTAGCGACCGATAAATCTTGGGAAGAATAAAAAAATGACAACAATTATTTTAGCGAACCATTTTCATAGTGACTCTCATCACTATATATAGTTTTCATTCTTAAATTTTAAACGGTCCAAGGTAAGTAATCCACTTAATGTAACGAATTAGAATAGCTGGAAATCCTTATTTAGTTGGGATGCAAATATAGTTTGTCTGATCCTTAATTACTATGGGTTTCCTTATTTCCTCCCCATTGTGGGTTTCCATAATCCTTCCTAATTGCTGGTATTAATAGAGTTTATATCTACTCTTGTCCCTATACGTTTTCAGGACTGGAAAGTTACAAACACGACAACATTACCCTTTCCTCACCCTTCTCTTTCTGCCGGTGCAAATTATCCTATTCTTCCTTATCTCATACGAAGTTCTGTTACAACATAGCTCGGTTGAACCCACCAAGCATTGGTAAGTCAAGTTTGGTTGTCATATTTTAGTGAGTCAAAACTCATTTAAAAGTCACTTGATTTAAATGCACTAGAGTCAACTTCGTATAGGTTAGCTTGAAAGTATTAGGATGAGACATTACAAGTATTGCGAAGACTTGAAGAAGTGAAGAAGTACGGAGCTACAACCACAAAATCATCCTTCCACTCGAGGTTAGTGATATTTGACTTGAAATGTTTCATTCCTTAACATTTCTTTCAAGTCGTGCATATTGAAAACACAAAACTGCGAAGCATGAACACTCTGCATACACATAGTATTAAGAAATACAATATGAAGTTTCTTGCTTAACCAATAAACTTTGTATATAAGACATAAACATAATCGTATGAATGTTATTGTGATTATGTATGGGTATGAGGTGAGTATTTCATCCTAGGGAACAATGTTTACATGTGTTCTAAGGAAGTAAGTTCATGATATGTGTTGTGAACCGAAAAGGAAATCGGCAGGCGTTATTGGGGATGTTCTTCATTGCATATCTTATAAAAGACCAATATGTGTGATTAGAGTAACCGCTCATCACTTGTTTGTGTTCTTGGTAAAACTATTCACATGAGGCCTGACTTATGTATTGGTATGACTTTTATTAGTGAAATCGATCTTAAGTAATCACCTTGGGTATGATCGGGTTTGTGTGTGTCTGGCCAAATTTGGGAAAGGGGAACCGATCATAGTAAGAGGTGCAGTACATCACAAGGGGGAATCGATCCTTGTATAAGGTGCATCAAGGTTTATGGAAGAAAGGGGAACCGATCCTATGAACATGTGCAACACATTTTTTGGCAAGGGGGAACCGATCCTATGGACATGTGCAACACATACAAGTTAGATACCAAATATATGTGGGGAACCGATCCTAATACCTAGCCAGCCGTATTTTTGGTAAGCTAGTGTGATTATGCACAATACTCACATGGAGGTAGAACCGAAACTTGTTTTGGTAAAACCGTTACACCCATGGTTTGTGAATGAGTGTTACTCGATCAATCACATAGTTCTTGAAAGTCAGATGAACCAATTCTAAACTTGTTTGGAAGTGTGGTAAATCGGTTTCAAGTGAGCAAGTATGAAAAAGGACTTGCAAGAGGAATGATGTCGGCACACTTTGAACACGCGCATTAAAATATATCTTTTATTGTTCAAAGATATTCCTTAACATCTAAGAAGGAAGTAAATCCCAAGATCGAATTTAAATAAGTTAAGAATATTTTAATTAAGGTTTTTAATTATATATGGAAAATAAGAATTAGTAATGTGCATTTGCTAGTTAGAGATTTTCCAAGGAGATTTCGATCATAAATTTGGACAGTGCATTCTCAGGAATTATGAAAACCGAATCTGGGTTAATATGGAAATATCTTGAGAATATTTTCGGTTTTGGAAATTCCTTGGTGTCCAAACTTCCTTGTCTATAGATACTTTGAGTTTGCATTTCTAGCAAACTAATCCTTCATGACCGTAAACTTCATTTGTTGTACTGTTACTGGTGAAGCTGCCTATCGGAGAGGAGAGTAATCTAATTAGGTGAAATATCTTACGGCCGCTCAATTTAAAGTCTTCTTTGGGATTGAGAAGCTCTAGCGCGACCCGTTGGTGGGAAACTAGATATTGTGGTTTATCTTTATTTTTCGTATTGATTTGATTAACTAATGGTGGTTGAACTTTGATTACACCTAGTTTGTTTATGCTTGAGAATCTTCTCTTCTGATATAAGATTCAGTCAAACTAGTTCAAGGTTTCAACAGGGATCTTCAGACTGTTGTTAGATCCAAAGACGATCTTGTGATAATCCATTGTTAACAGACTCCATTTTTTATGTGATTGATCACAAAAGATTCAAGTAGTTGTGTGCAGGTGTTTATTGAAGATCTAAGAAGATTTGAGGACAAAGAAGAGATACAAGATTTCAGACTTGGTTTTATAATCTTTGGTGTGAACAATACTTGTTTCGGTAATATAGGATCCAATCGATTTATCCTTTGGGTATTTTGATAGAATAGTTGAGAAGATCAGCATCAATACATTTCCTTGGGATTAGAGGTATTGATAGCAAAATCTAAACGATTACCTTTTGGCGATTGAACATAAGATAGATCTTGGAACCTGGCAAAGTAGCTTATGATAAGATAAACAGAAGAGCCTTTGCGCAACTCATATCACTTGGTTGAAGAGAGTTGATACCAAACAAATTTGTTGTTCCTTTATTGTTTGGAATACGAACCAAAGGAATTGGTCCAAGTACGTGACTTTTTTTACAGGTTGTAGGCATGGGAATACAGACAAAACTAGGTGAACTATAGGTTTAGTTGCTTGGTCTCAACTATATGAAGTTGGTTTATTTTGTATAGCGGCTTAATCCTGAGAGTATTCAATTATGGACTAGGTCCCGAGTTTTTTTTGCATTTGCGGTTTCCTCGTTAAAAAAATCTTGTTGTGTCATTTACTTTATATTTTCGAATTATAATTGTTTTATTATAATTAAAGTAAATTGCATAAATGCTAATTCCTATTTACTTGATACGTGAATCATATTAAGTTTGGTTAAGTCCGAACTTTGTATCAAGTAAACATACTTCGTTATTGTATTGTCTCGATCTCGTATCCATAGACGATCACACGAGGTGTGAACCGATTATTTGAATTGTCTTGACTCAGTCCGTAGACAATCACTTTCGGAGAAAGGACTTATAGGAAGGAAAAGTTTTAGATTGAGGTATATTTGGGTACCCTCACCTTTTCAAGTTCTAATACCGGAAAACTTGAGGATATCATGGAGGAATCGGTTTCACGTCATTGAAGTTTCTTTTTATATGCCATGCGCACAATTGATTTTTATCTCAAGATTGACATGGTCATGATCCATTGTCAGTGAGTATATTTCAAGTTTATGCATGAGTTGTGGAACAACCCAATGGTTCTATGTCCAATTGGAGATAGATATACACTCGACAAGCACATTAAATCAATCACAGTCGTGATCAATCAAAAATTAACAGCTATCGAGCTCCAAAATTTATCTCAGCCATATCTCAAGTTTTCTCGTAAACCACCATTGTAAGCTTAAAGTTTATTTTCTGATCCTACTTGAGCTTGAAAACTATTTTGGTCAAAAATTAATCGTCATTGTGACCAACATCTACAAGAACAAATCTTGATCTTCAATGAGCGCCATAATAAGAAAGACTATGTTTCCCAAAGATAAAATCCCGGTACCCTTAGGTTGTGAGACTATTCCAAGAATGATAATTGGCATGGTTATAAAATGTGGCTTCCCCTAGCACTCACATGAGTGCACTCCTTATATTGATTTCCAATCTAATTTATTTTTCTATGAGCACCGTTATGGGTTACCGTTAATCGTTACTTCAAGAAAGCTCAAGGGGGTTTGCTGGTATATTGATTCCAGCTAATTTGACGGACCAGCAAAACAATGGAGTGATAAATACGCAAATTTCCAAAAAAATTAAGGTACAATCCCGACTAATTGGACTCGACCAAATCTCAGATAGCAAGATCGGGATAATCTTAACTTTGTTATGACTGAGTTTTCTGATATAGTTAGATTTTTTTATCTGACTTAATTTTCTAAGTAAAATATGACCAAGCTTAAATCAAAATATTAATTTTCAAAAGAATCTTAAGGCACGGCCGGGGATGTAGGCCCCGACCGATAAAATATCGGAACAATAGACCGGCAAATTCCCCCACAAAAAATAAGAAACCACGACCGGAGTTGTAGGCAATAAAAAGAAGTGGTGTTTGTGTATGTGAACAATTACAACCATCGATTTCGTCATCGCACGGCGCGGATCAATCAGTTATATGTTGAATATAGACATCCGTTGGATCGTTGATTTCCTGATCCGACTAAGCTTCCATAACTTAAAAATTCCAAACGCATTAAAAAAAAAAAGGAAAAACATCTTGGATTTTCTAAATTTAATTACTGATCGGTTATTGACTAATATTTACTAAACTTAATTACCATCTGACCTTAGTAAATCGATGAGATTTCCTAATCACGTTTGCACCCAAACTCTTAACTTACGTTACCTAATCTAACACCCCTAAGCTAAGTTACATAACCTAACACCCCCACTCTAAAAGAAAGAAGAAATAAGCTAAGGTTGTTGTTGCCTATTCGCATATAAGCTAGCGACCAATAAATCTTGGGAAAAATAAAAAATGACAACAATTATTTCAGTGAACCATTTTCATAGTGACTCTCATCACTATATATAGTTTTTATTCTTAAATTCTAAACGGTTCAAGGTAAGTAATCCACTTAATGTAACAAATTAGAATAGCTGGAAATCCTTATTTAGTTGGGATGCAAATATAGTTTGTATGATGCTTAATTACTATGGGTTTCCTTATTTCATCCCCATTGCGGGTTTCCATAATCATTCCTAATTGCTGGTATTAATAGAGTTTATATCTACTCTTTTCCATGTACGTTTTCAAGTTTGCAAAGTTACAAACACGACAAGATTACCCTTTCCTCACCCTTCTCTTTCTGCTGGTGCAAATTATCCTATTCTTACTTATCTCATAAGAAGTTCTAATATCGGAAAACTTGAGGATATCATGGAGGAATCAGTTTCACGTTATTGAAGTTTCTTTTTATATGCCATGCACGCAATTGATTTTTATCTCAAGATTGACATGGTCATGATCCATTTTCAGTGAGTAGATTTCAAGTTTATGCATGAGTTGTTGAACAACCCAATGGTTCTCTGTCCAATTTGAGATATATATACACTCGACAAAGCACATTAAATCAATCACTGTCGTGATCAATCAAAAATCAATAGCTATCGAGCTCAAAATTTATCTCAGCCATATCTCAAGTTTTCTCGGCAACTACCATTATAAGCTTAAAGTTTATTTTTTGATCCTACTTGAGCTTGAAAACATAATCGTCATTGTGACCACCAGCTACAAGAACATATGTTTATCTTCACCGAGCGCCATCGTAAGAAAGATGATGTTTCCCAAAGATAAAATCCTGGTGCCCTTAGGTTGTGAGACTGTCCCACGAATGATAATTGGTGTGGTTCTAAAACGTGGATTCCCCTAGCACTCAAGTGAAGAATAAAAGGGTTTCCCCAGTGCACTCTTTATATTGATTTTTAATATAATTTATTTTCTTATGAGCATCGTTATGGGTTACCGTTAATCGTTACTTCAAGAAAGTTCAAGGGGCTTTGCTGGGATGTTGATTCCAACTAATTTGACGGACCAGCGAAACAGCGGAGTGATAGACGCGCAAATTTCTAAAAAATTTAAGGTACAATCCCGACTAATTGGACTCGACCGAATCTCGGATAGCAAGATCGGGATAATATTAACTTTGTTATGACTGAGTTTTCTAATATAGTTAGATTTTTTTATCTGACATAATTTTCTAAGTAAAATACGACCAAGCTTAAAACTAAATATTAATTTTCAAAATAATTTTAAGGGAACGTCCGGGGCTGTAGGCCCCGACTAATATGACCTGACCGATAAAGTACCAGAACAATAGATCGGAAAATTCCCCCACAAAAAATAAGAAACCACGGTCGGGGCTGTAGGCCCCGACTAATTTTACTCGATTAATAAAACAGTCGAATAGCATGGTCGGGATTACCTTAATTTTGTCGTGACTAAGTTTCCTAATATAGTTAGATTTTAAAATAATTCAAAACGACTAACCTTAAGGCTATAAGCCCCGGCTAATTTGACATGACCACCGAGGCACAAATCCCGACAAACTTTATATGCTCAACTCCCCAGATCTCAACCTAATCTTAGATGGCTAATTTTAATTGGAACTAAGTTTGATCTAAGATTTTCTAATCCACGGACGGGGACATAGGTCATGTCTAATTTGACATGACCAACAAAAAACCGGGTCGCATGCCCCCTAAAAACAAAAGCTAAAACCAATAAGATGAACAAATTATAAAATAAACATAAGTGTAAAAGAAACCATACACCACTAGGGAATCCTCCAGGGGACACAACCCCGGCTAATTTGACACTACCAACAAAACCCTAGGAAATCCTCAAGGGTCCACTGACGGGGCTGTAATCCCCGGCTAATTTGACCTGATCAATAAAACACTAGGGCATTCTCAAGGGCCCACCACCGGGGCTATAAGCCTCGGATAATTTGACACGGCCACAAAACACAAAGGTTGTTGATCCAAACTAACTTATAGGCTTGATGTTTGATAGTTATAATCTAATTAGTTTTGTTAATCATTAAAAAAAACGGTCCGAGAGTTATAACCCCAAAGGTGTCACTATCCATCAACAAAAAATCCATCAAAACAAAAGTAACACAAAATCCCCAGAAAAACAAAAGTAACACAAAAACCCAAAGAATTTGATGAAACCAATTTTAGTTTCATCATAAAATTTGATGAAACATCATAGAATTTGATGAAACCAATTTTGAAATTTGGGGTTTTTGTATCAAATTTTAAAATATTGGGATTTTTATATCAATTTTGTTTAAGATGGAGTTTTAATGAATCCCAACATTTGAACGGGGTTTTTGTACCACAGGTTTGGTCACCTTGGGTTTTTATGACTAGTTCTTTAGAAAAAATGGGAGAATACTGACCATCCGACCAAACAGCAACAAAAAAATCGGAAAAAGGTTGAGCCCCGGCTTTAGGCCGGGGTGATACCTAGTATGTATATACATATCATTTGTACTTTTCTTAAAACCCTAAAAGTTAAAAAGAAAAAAAAAATGATCAGTTTTAATTCATTCTTCCTAAAATTCCCTAACTTTTATCCTGATTTTTGTGACAAAAGAAGAAGAAAAAAAATGAATAAAACCTAGTCGTTCTTTTTCTCCTTTTTTTGTTTTTTTGTTTTTTTTGTATTTCTATGATACTTTTTTCCCTTTCATTAAACAACAAAAGAGAAAAGAAAACAAAAGTTATCTATCACTTTCACATTTCTCTCATTCTCATTTTTCTTTTCAAACAACAAAAAGAAAACAAAATCCCATTACCAATCACTTTCAATACCTTCTTCTCATAGTTTTATGTATACAAGTCAGTAACTTCTTCTTATAGTTTTATGTATACAAGGAAACAAAAATAAAAGCATCAGATTTATTATTCTTGGAAAAAGGTGTTTGTTCTTGCAACAAGATTTTTGGATTGTTGTTTGAGGTAGGGGTTTTCTACCTAATATAAAAATTTCATAGGAAGGATATGGAAACAACAACTCATTTCTCTCTTGTTTTCATTGTAGTACTTCTTTCGGTTTTGGTGAATTGTGATGCTGATGGTAATGGTTTTTTGTTAGTGTTCATCTCTCCATCGTGATTTTCACCTCGATCTCCATATTACAACTCACTAGAGACACATCATATTTGCGTTCAAATATCTATTCATCGTTTGATTAGTCGCACTAATGGCTCCTTCAAAAGATCATTATCATCAGTAGTAGCAGCTTTACATACTAATGCTAATTTTAATGGTAATATAACAAATTTGGATGATTAGAGATCATTTTTGCTAAGTTAGATGAGATCAATCAGTATCTTAAATAGTTTATTAGTTTTGAAAAGGTGAGGGTACCCAAATATACCTCAAGCCAAAACTTTTCCTTCCTATAAGTTCTTTCTCCGAAAGTGATTGTTTATGGACCGAGTCGAGACAATACAACTAATCGGTTCACACTTCGTGTGATCGTCTATGGATACGAGATCGAGACAATACAATAACGAAGTATGTTTACTTGATACAAAGGTTCGGACTTAACCAAACACAATAGGATTCATGTATCAAGTAAATAGGAATTAACGTTTGTGTAATTTAATTTAATTATAATAAAACAATTATAATGCGGAAATATAAAGTAAATGACACATCAAGATTTTGTTAACGAGGAAACCGCAAATGCAGAAAAATTACGGGACCTTGTCCAGAATTGAATACTCTTAGGATTAAGATGCTATACAAAATAAACCAACTTCATATAGTTTAGACCAAGCAACTAAACCTATATTTCACCTAGTTCCGTCTGTATTCCCATGCTTCCAACCTGTAAACAAGTCACGTACTTGGACCAATTCCTTTGGTTCGTATTCCAAACAGTAAAGGAACAACAAATTTGTTTGGTATCAACTCCCTTCAACCAAGTGATATGAGTTGCGCAAAGGATATGCTGTTTATCTTAACATAAACTCCTTTTCCAGGTTCCAAGATCTATCTTATGTTCAATCACCAAAAGGAAATAGGTAAGATTTTGCTATCAACACTCTTAATCCAAATAATTGTGTTGATGCCGATCTTCTCAACTATTCTATCAAAATACACAAAGGATAAATCGATTATAGTTGGATCCTCTGTTACCTAAACAAGTATTGTGCACACCAAAGATTATAAAACCAACTCATAAATCTTCTATCTCTTCTTTGTCTTCAAATCTTCTTAGATCTTCAATAAACACCTGCACACAACTACTTGAATCTTTTGTGATCAATCACATAAAAAATGGAGTCTGTTAACAATGGATTATCACAAGATCGTCTTTGGATTTAACAACAGTCTGAAGATCCCTGTTGAAACCTTGAACTAGTTTGACTGAATCTTATATCAGAAGAGAAGATTCTCAAGCATAAACAAACTAGGTGTAATCAAAGTTCAACCACCATTAGTTAATCAAATCAATACGAAAACTAAAGATAAACCACAATATCTAGTTTCCCACCAACGGGTCGCGCTAGAGCTTCTCAATCCCAAAGAAGACTTTAAATTGAGCGGCCGTAAGATATTTCACCTAATTAGATTACTCTCCTCTCCGATAGGCAGCTTCACCAGTAACAGTACAACAAATGAAGTTTACGGTCATGAAGGATTAGTTTGCTAGAAATTCAAACTCAAAGTATTTATAGACAAGGAAGTTTGGACACCAACGAATTTCCAAAACCGAAAATATTCCCAAGATATTTTTTCATATTAACCCAAATTCGGTTTTCATAATTCATGTGAATGCACTGTCCAAAAATAATGATCGAAATCTCCTTGGAAAATATTTAACTAGCAAATGCACATTACTAATTCTTATTTTCCACATATAATTAAAAAACTTAATTAAAAGATTCTTAACTTATTTAAATTCGATCTTGGGATTTACTTCCTTCTTAGCTGTTAAGGAATATATTTGAAAAATAAAAGAATACACATTAATGCGCGTGTTCAAAGTGTGTCGACATTATTCCTCTTGAAAGTCCTTTTTCATACTTGCTCACTTGAAACCGATTTACCATACTTCCAAACAAGTTTAGAATTGGTTCATCTGACTTTCAAGAACTATGTGATTGATCGAGTAACACTCAATCACAAACCATGGGTGTAACGGTTCTACCAAAACAAGTTTCGGTTCTACCTCCATGTGAGTATTGTGCATAGTCACACTAGCTTACCAAAAATACGGCTCACTAGGTACTAGGATCGGTTCCCAACATATATTTGGTATCTAACTTGTATGCACTGCACATGTACATAGGATCGATTCCCCCTTGCCTAAAAACGTGTTGCACATGTTCATAGGATCAGTTCCCCTTTCTTCTATAAACCTTGTTGTACCTCATACAAGGATCGGTTCCCCTTGTGATGTACTGCACCTCTTCATAGGATTGGTTCCCCTTTCCCAAATTTGGTCAAACACTCACAAACCCAATCATACCCCAGGTGATTATTTAAGATCGGTTTCATTAATAAAAGTCATACCAATACATAAGTCAGGCTTCATATGAATAGTTTTACCAAGAACACAAACAAGTCATGAGAGGTTATACTAATCATGCATATTGGTCGTCCATAAGATTTGCAATGAAGAACAGTCCCAATAATGCCTGGCGATTTCCTTTTCGGTTTACAACACATATCATGAACTTACTTCCTTAGAACACATGTAAACATTGTTCCCTAGGATGAAATCCTCACCTCATACTCATACATAATCACAATAGCATTCATACGATTATGTCGATGTCTCATATATAAAGTTTAATGGTTAACCAAGAAACTTCATATTGTATTCCTTAATACTATGTCTATCTAGAGTGTTCATGATTCGCTGTTTTGTGTTTTCAATATGCACGACTTGAAAGATACGTTAGGGAATGAAACAGTTCAAGTCAAATATCACTAACCTTAAGTGGAAGGATGATGTTTTGGTTGTAGATCCGTACTTCTTCTCTTCTTCAAGTATTCGCAATACTTGTAATGTCTCATCCTAATACTTTCAATCTAACCTATACGAAGTTGACTCTAGTACATTTAAATCAAGTGACTCTTAAATGATTTTTGGCTCACTAAAATATGACAACCAAACTTGACATACCAATGCTTGGTGGGTTCAACCGAGTTATGCTGTAACAAGTTTTATATTTGTTGATCTCTCATGGTACTATGCTATCTAAGTACTTGATGTTTTTGTACTCATGTCCTCAAAGATTGTCATGTTAAAACTGCATGTTATGTATTTTGTATACGACTTCTAAGGTAAGAATGAGAAAAACTTGAAAATCATCATTTATCTTTACGAGTACTATAGAGTGCTACCAAATAGTGCCGTCAAATAATATACCAGTTTTGATTGAAAGATTTACTAAAGAGAAAAAAATGTAAAAACATGGTAATTTTTTATCTAAAAATAAAAACATTATATCCATCCATTCATCATAATCGTGAAACATTAAAAGTGGGAAACTTAATACTACTTGAATTAGTTTTTATCCCGACTATTGATCTGATGCAGTTTCCTTCAACGTCTTTCATACTTAGCCTTGAATTACCTTGATATTGCTTACTTCTTTTACTCCTACCACACATGATATAAAATGAAATGAGAAGCACTTATATATTTCTTGGAACGAAAAATCTGGCAATGCATGAGTGGTAGTCTGGATATTTGGACTTGCTAGATGGATCGGAACTGACCCAGAAGGTCGAATCCGTGGCCGCTAGAAGTCCAAAAATCCGGGTCGTTGCAGTTGGTATCATAGCACGGTTCTGATTTACTCGGACTGTGCATATAGACTTACCAGTTTTTGAAAGTTTTTTTTACGAAAAAAAAAGGACAATGATTTTATTATATTTTGCCATAGGATCCGTTGGCATGGTTATAATGACATAATCTCGACATTTTAGCGTTATTTTTCTACCAAACCCAACCGGCAATGAATTTGAAGCTAAGATTTTGGTGGCATGTTCCTCATATAAAACTCTACATTCCCACCAAAAAATGAGAGTATTCCGAAAAACAAAACATCATCATCCACAAATTTTAATTTTAACCATTAATCTTCAACGATTGATATTCAAAATGGTAGGTGGTGGTCTTATACATCTCAGAATGCTCTCATTTTTGGTGGTACTGTAGAGACTCATAAGAAGAACATGTCATCAAAAAAATTATCTTCAAAGTTGGGTTTGGTAAATCAATCGAAAGAGTTGTATTTTCATATAATCTGTTTTATCTTGATTTGACAGAGTTTTGCTTTATTTTACATCCGCTTATTTTGGGATTGGGGTACACAAATAAAATAAACAACAAAATATTAAAATAAAATTTGTTTGCATTGTGGGTTTTTAACTAAAATATTTAACAAGATAATTTTTGAAAGATGAAAAATAATACTTCTTTTTGGTTTTGAGTTTCAGGACGAATCTTTTTAAGGTGTTATTAGAGCTACACCCGGTATTTTTCGTTTTGAATTTCGGGAGTTAATAATGTAACACACTGTATTTTTGGCTTTGAATTTCGGGACAAAATTCTTTTTAAGGGGTTAATAGTGTAAAATCACGTAATTTTCTTAATGTGATTTTCGCGCTTTACGCCCAACTGTATTATTTTCTTTGGATTTTAATCTAAAACCTCATTCTTAAAGAATAAATATTTAGTTTTGAATTTATTTATGATTGCGAATAAAATAAAATAATAATTATGATTTTTAATTGTGTAGGGTGCGCCTAACAATTAAACTAATCTAAATAATAAATAAAAGGGCTGGCATTCATCTCTCTGGTGTAGTTTTAATAATTATTATGTGGGGTGTATATAGCTCAAATTGAGATGTCTTATAAAGTAGTTAGCACATAGATTAATAGGGTTCGTATTTAGTGGTTGCATGCATAATTCTTTTGATTCGCATGTGGGAAAATATCAATTATTTTCTCTCTCTCGTTTAGAGTATTTATATGTGTAATTTTCTTAAATCCCTAAAAGTTAAAAAGAAAATTGTCCCATCAGTTTTAATTCATTCTTCCTAAAATTCCCTAACGTTTTCCTTGATTTGTGTGATACTAGGTCTCAACCCGTGCCATAACGACACAGACAAGGATATGTGTTTCAAATGTAACCATCGATTCATACATGTCGTAATTGTCTGAGAAGAATTGAATCGATCGATCTAGGTCTAAATGTTTTGAGAAGTTGGTTAATAAACATGTCATTATCATCGAATCTTTTAATATTGTGTATGTAAGTCATTCAATCCTTTGGGACAAACATACCTAATCGTTAGAGAAAATCATATGGGTTGTAGAACATTACTTCGTTCACTACTTCAAAAAAATATCATCAAAGGTCATTCATAAAACTTGTAACAAAACTAAAAACACCTAAAATTACTTTAAAATTAATAAGATTAATCTTGCAAAATCAGAATTTAATTTTTTTAATTTTTCTCTTTGTTATGTTGGGTTCCCAATTTACATAGATTTGCGTTTATTCATTTTCCTAAGATGAAGGGGTTATAAGGGGTTTATGTTTGAACATAGCGAAAACGGAGTTGTTTTGGCCCACTCCAGATCCGAGAGCTTCGATTGCAGGTGTTTTCCCTCCTAATATTAGTAGGCCGTCTAAGGGAGTGAAGTTATTGGGTGGCCCGGTCAGTCTTGATGCTCAATTCAATTCATAGCAAACCTATAGCTCTTATTGATGCTTTAGAAAAGCTAAAAGACCCTCAAGGTGAACTGCTGTTGTTCAGAAATTGTGCGGGTGTGTCACGGCTTTACTTTGCTCTGAGAACCACTAAACCTGAATTCGTATATGAAGCTCAAGATTTATTTGACACTCGATTGGTTCAATTTCTTAGACACATTATTACTGGTGATGGCCCTGGTTACGGTCTTCTCCAAAGAAAGGCTTTCTACCTTGCCGTTCAGACTTGGAGGTTTGGGGGTTTATACAATGCAGGACACTAAGCATTATTGTTTCCTTGCCTCTTGTTTGCAGACCCTTGATTTGCAGTCCACAATTCTTAGACGCACCGGTATTGAAGGTAATAGACTTTCCCTTCAGCAAGCATTAGAATCCTTTAATTCATTGTGTGGGATTGTTTCTCCCATTTTCTCAAGTAATGTTGCCACCCATTCTATGAACTCTTTGGCAACTATTTATTTTGATGCTATAAAGGAGAAGTTGCCCACCAACTTTGTTTTGTCTGAACGTGATTCTGTGCTTTGGAAATGCAACCAATCTAAACATGCTTGGGATTTCCTAATGGCGATTCCTATCTTGGGGCTTAATCAAACTATTGGATCAAGGCAGTTTAGTGCAATTCTCCGTTACATACTAGGGATCCCCTTTTTGAAACGGATGGTGTTTGTCCCTTTTGCAAGAGGGAAATGGATATTTTTGGTGATCATGCCTTGCACTGTGCAAATGAAGTTGGGCTTAAATTTCGTCATGATTTGGTGCGTGACATTATTGCAGACATGTGTCGTCGTGCAGGGGTTCCGGCTAGGAAGGAAGTTGATTTGGGGTTGCTTGCGAATAATGGCACGGCCCTGAGACCGGATGATATATTCGTATATAATTGGGACGATGGACGTGACGTGTGTTTCGATGTGACTGGTGTTTCACCTTTCACCGGTGGTGGGGTTCGTTCCTTTGTCTCAGGCTCATCCATTAAGAACGCTGTTACTCGCAAGAATGCTAAATATTTGGAGAAGTGTACATCTCAAGGCTACGGTTTTAGAGCGCTTGCTTTTACCACCTTAGGAGAGTTGGGGGATGATGTTATAGAATTTTTAAAACGTCTACGCAATTATATTGCTAGCCATGATCCTAATGTTCGAGTTGGGGAATTTCTTTTCCATAGGTTGGGTGTAGTTATTCAAAAGGGAGTTGGTGCTCAGCTTGTTGCTAGGCTTCCAACTAGTTTCTTACCGGATGCTAATCCTCAAGATTATTTGTAAACAATTAATGTGGGACTAAAAAGTGAAAAACAAAATATTTTTTCCTAAAATTTATAATAGTATTTATTTCTTGATCCATTTCTTTTCTTGTCTCTTTATCTATTATCATGAATTATTTCTCAAGCATGCATAATTACACGAAGTTGGGGAGAAATGACAAAAACCAGAAATCATGACAAAAAAGGGGAATAAAGAGAGATGTGAGAAACTGATTCGATTACATTTAATTCACGCGTAGCCTTGCATAATCCCATGAAGTAGGGGAGAAATAATGACAGAAACAAAAACCATGACAAAAAAGGGGAATAAAGAGAGATGTGAGAAACTGAACCGATTACAATTAATTCGCATGTAGCCTTGTGCTTGGTCAATTTTTATAGGTTTCATTTTTCTTCCTGCCCCCTACCCGGAAAATCTCAAAATCACAACATCTTCTTTTTTTGGAAATATATGTCCTTTAAAAATTGTTTTAATTTAAAAAAAAAAAGTAATTTGAAAACTAAAATCGAATTAAAACAAAACAAAGAAAAATTAACCAACGGTGACTAAATAATTTACCTATCTTAGGATACCTTTTCTCACCCTACTACCACTACTTCTTACACCACCACAGTATCGTCACCACTCCACCAGTCTCACCAATACCCACCACCATTATCCCCACTTCCGATCCACCACCATCACAACCACCATTAGTGCTTAATTTACCTATCTTAGGACCCCTTTTCTCACCCTACTACCACTACTTCTTCCACCTCCACATTATCGTCACTACTCCACCGGTCTCACCAATACCCACCACCATTATCCCCACCGCTACTCATCAAATATATTCATTTGATTAATTAAAGAAACATTTATTATGAAATATCAATTGAACATTTATTATTAAATTTTAATTAAACGTGATCATTTATAGCGGTAGATTTATGTTCTGAAAGTATAAATTTGATGGCTCTTTATCTAGCCTAAGTTGTCCAAACTTTGTTTTGTATTCTGGAAATGTAATCAATTTTATATTTTATTACTAAAAACCGTGATTTATTCGATCAGGTACTATAAATAGTTGGGATCCCATTTGGGTGATCCAGCGGTCATGATCATATTTTCTTATACAGTATGATTTAGTATCCTCCTCAAAATATTTGCGTTTTGTCCTTACCAGTTATGCTAAAAACATCCAACTACATATATCACAATAAAATGTTGCGCATTTTGTAAAGACACAAAACTATTATTGTCCACTACTACTCCTTAGCATCCACCACCATACGTAAAAACCAGCCACACCCACTATTTTTTCCACCACCAGTAATGTTACCACCTCCACCACTCACTAATACCCGCCACTGTTTCCACCACCCACTGCTTCTTTCACTACCATCATTAAAAATTATTAATATAATTTTTAACCTGGGTCACTGTAGTACAATGGTAAAGTCATTGGGTGATGATACCAGTTACCTGAGTTCGAAACTTGCCAGCACCAAATTCTTTACCAATCAATATATATATATATATATATAGTTTTTAATAAACTTATTTGTTAATAAAAAAAATATGTATTTTTTTTGAAGCATAAATATGTATTTATTAGATTCATTAAATGAAAATTTTTATGAAAAATTAATTAATGACACTAATTAATTAAGTATTTATAATGGTTAGTTGAAAAAACCACGGCCGTAGATTTATCCCCCCTAGACAAATCTCGGCTGCTCTTTATCTAGCCTAACTTATCCAAGCTTTGATTTGTATTCTAGAAAAGAAAAAGAAAAAAATAATAAAACCTAGCTATCGTTTTTCTCCTTCTCTTTTTGTATTTCCCTGATAGTTTTTTCCCTTTCATTAAACAACACAAGTATCACTTCCTTTCTCTCATTCTCTGATTTTTCTTTTCAAACAACAAAAAAAAAAAATCCCATTACCTATTACTTCCAGTACCTTCTTCTCATAGTTTTATGCATACAAGGAAATAAAAATAAAAGCATCAGATTTATTATTCTTGGGAAAAGGTGTTTGTTCTTGCAACAAGATTTGTGGATCGTTATTTGAGGTAGGGGTTTCTACCTAATACAAAAATCCCTAGGAAGGATATGCAAACAACAAATCATTTCTCTCTTGTTTTCATTGTGATACTTCTTTCGGTTTTGGTGCATTGTGATGCTGATTGAAATAACGGGGATCTAACAACCACACCCAATATTTCAATTATCTTTATGGACTAACTCTAATATACTTTTAAGAGAATCAACTAGACAGTGAGACTCAATCTTAATAAAAGTATATCAAAGAGTTATATCTCTCTTTCTCGATTCAATACTTACTCAAGCAAATAGAAATTTGCGAGTCTAATTGAATACAAGAGAAATCACTTGAACGGTACCAAGACCAATGTTCAAGGATCAATCAATTTCAATCAACAACCAAAGGTTGGATTTCCTAATTGATCGATTCAACGCACAACCTGTGATATTTCAATTATATAAAAAAATATAATGCGGAAAAGAAATAACACATACACCAGAAGTTTTGTTAACGAGGAAATCGCGAATACAGAAAAACCTTGGGACCTAGTCCAGATTGAACACACACTGTATTAAGCCGCTACAGATACTAGCCTACTACAAACTAACTTCGGTCTGGACTGTAGTTGAACCCCAATCAATATCACACTAATCCAAGGTACAGTTGCGCTCCTTACATCTCTGATACCAGCAGGATACTACGCACTTGATCCCTTAGGTGATCTCACCCACAACTAAGAGTTGCTACAACCCAAAGTCGAAGACCTAAATAAACAAATCTGTATCACACAAAAAAGTCTACGGTAATAGATAAATCTGTCTCCCACAGAAATCCCTACGAGTTTTTGTTCTGTCTTTTGATAAATCAAGGTGAACAGGAACCAATTGATAACCCAGACTTATATTCCTGAAGAACAACTTAGAATTATCAATCACCTAACAATAATCTTAATCGACTAGCGAAAGAAGATATTGTGGAATCACAAACGATGAGACAAAGGTGTTTGTGATTACTTTTATATCTTGCATATCAGAGAAATTAATCTCAAGCCAATCTTACGATTGTACTTAAATACGGTAGAAACATCAATATCAGATCACACAACTATAAGAAAGTAGTATCAGTCTGGCTTCACAATTCCAATGAAGTCTTCAAGTCGTTAACTTACATGGTCTTGATGGAAACCTATGGTTAAAGGAGAATCGACTCTAGCTAATACAACTAGTATCACACATGAGGTATGGGGATTAGGTTTCAAAGTTGCTAGAGTTCTCCCTTATATAGTCTTTCAAATCAGGGTTTGCAATCAATGTTAGTTTAGTAACAAAGCATTCAATATTCACCGTTATATGAAAACCTGATTAGATTCAAGCTAATATCTTTCAACCGTTAGATCAAAACTTAGCCTATTATACACAAATGAAATGCACGTTTATTTAGGTTTGTGTAACCGTACCCAAACATGTACATCTAGTTGGTTCAACAGTAGTTAACCAAATGGTTATCCATATGAGCACTTTCATATTAACCATATTCTTCTTTGCCATAACTAGTTCAAATAACTCAAATGAACTAGTTAAAGAGTTGTTAAATTGTTTACATCTTATAGAAGTATACAAGACACAATCGAAGAAAAAACGATTTGATTTACTCGAATCAATTCATGAACTTTATAGCCACGGTTTGCAAACATGCATTCCTTAGTTAATATAAGTTTAAGTTCACGAATAATCGTTTTTAGAAAATAACCAACTTAAGTACACGGACTTAAGTACCCGGAATAAATTTGTTTTCAATTCACAAACTCCAGCAGAAATTCTCATGATGAGAACCTCCGACAGTACGCGGACTTGGTACGTGGACTCTAGTTCCGGTTTTCCTGAGCAGCAAGTATGCATACTTTGGTTCAAGGAATAAGGAATTATACATGTATGAGTTACCTCACAATGTTTTTATCCAACCATGGTTATATAATCTAAACTCTCGTTTCAATCATTGAAACATTCTTAGAGGACCTTATATGATTGTTATTCACAAACCATTTTTTGTCAAAGCCATTTTCAAGTAATTGAAACATAACATGACTTTCGTCACTAGTAAAGATGAACTTGGCCAAATCGAAAGCTTACCAACACATATTTCGAGAAATAGGTAGGCGAGATAAACTCGGATCGAAATAGTAAATGTGTATAATCAAAGTCTATATAGCAAAACGACTTTTGTCTCAAGATAAAAGATAGAGTAGATAGAATTTTGAGTGACAGATAAGTTCAAGTCTCCACAAATATTTTAGTCGATGAAGTTCCACCAGTTCCTTGAGTAGTTCTTTGTCTTTGTATGATGATCGCCATGGAGTCTTGATCTCAACTACACTTTCTATCATATTCCGAGACTTAGCTATAAGTAGACTAGAAATCAGGACTTATAGTTTTGATCACTAACATTGACAAACATGCTTGAGATAGCAATGCATGCCAGTTCTACCGAGAAGTGCTCTAACAATCTCCCCCTTTGTCAATTTTAGTGACAAGACTATCAAAACATATGGAATAATAAATAAATAAATAAACTTTGTAGCTTCTCTTCCACATGCCTGATCTTCTTGGTTCTTCAACATTACTCCAAATCTTCGTCACTTCCAAGTACTCCGATGATTCCAAAGGTTGTAAGTTTAGTATTATCTATGTTGAAAATCCGTAGCTATAATAATGAGAAAACAAGAATTCTTGATCATTGTTACCAGTTTCATAGTATTATTACACAACATCAAAGTTCAATTGTATCACAACTTCTACAACAATACTACGGTGATATGTATCACTCCCCCTTAGTCAATACTCCATCTCACGTGGAATCCACTCCCCTTTACATAATGATCTGTAAACCATATGTATTTGTAGTGTGAAATACACATTAATTCTCTCCCCTTTTATCAATAAAATTGGCAAAGGTACGAAAACTAGTGGGATCCTAATGAAATTTCCATAGAGACTTTTCATGACAAAAAGAAAGCACATATCAAATTTTTAGATGCAATCATATAGTCGAAGCTAAATGCTTTCATCAAGGAGTTTATAAAGATACAAGATAACTCCTATAATATTCCACAGCCACACTCCCCACAAAGATTTGGATATTAAGCACAAGTTCAATTAAGAACTTTCCACCATAAAATGTCATTCCCGAAAGAACAACAAGAGCGACCTTACTTTCACAAGAAAAGAAGGATTTCTTTGGACATAACAAATCACATACGAATATGAATTTGAATCCAAAATAATTAAATTAACCACAAGAAAACCTATGATTAATCCAATCAAAATATACAACCAAATTAACCACAAAAAGTGATCAATTTAATTGGTCATGCTCGACATAAGAGAACTTACGGAGCCGCACAATATATACATAAAAATATGGACTAGGGAAGATCAATACTGATGAATAAACAAGGATTCATTCTATTTTCCATCACTATTTGCACAATGACATACGATAGACATAATCCTTGGTCACAAAAGCTTTATCCTTATTTCCATCAAAACAATGACATGAAAGGCTTTAACTTTTGTAATGTCAAAAGTTCATTCATTCTTTTATCAATACTCGCATATCGACATATGAAAGACTTAACTTTTGACAAAGTATGGGACAATCATAGTTCACGGACGCAAACACACATATCCCATAACACATTGCAATATATAAAACCATAAAGATTAATACTTAAAAATCATCTTCCAAACATTTTTTTTTTAGAATTTAATCAAATAAACCTAAAAAATAAAGATGAAAACATTGGTCATAGCTATGTGTAATCACAATAATGGCTATTCCAAAAACTAGTTATTCTTCCTAAAAACACAAGAATAAAATTCTCATAAGAAGATTTACTAGATAAAATAAAAACAAAATTTACTAATCATCTTCATCATCGGAAACACTCCAAGATGCGTGAATCATGTTCAATTCTTCCTTGAGCTCGGGAAGCTTAGTTGTAACCAACAACAATTTTTCTTGTAAGCACTTCACCCTTTTATTGACCTTACACACACCCTTGTGAATTTTTTGAAGAAGACTCAAGGTGGTAGGATCACAAGAATCATCAAGGGAATCATCTATTTTTATTTTTCACACATTCTCCCTAATACGTTTGAAGGTGCAGGGACCAACAGGTTTGGGAACTCCAAGAGAATTGCCAATGGAATAAAATCCATGTTCAAGGAAAATTTGACTAATCAAGCAAGGATAACCTAGATTCTTGTTGGGTGAAGTCATCGATGTCATTTAAAAAATGATGAAGCCACAAATATCGAGACTCGAAACACCCAATTAAAGGAAATTGACCAATTCCGCAAACTCGCGACTCCACCAAGAATTCTCAATTGTGGAGGGACAAAGATTAGAGATACCAAGTTTTTCTAAAGCCATCGAGGCCACACTAATAACACTAGTAGGAAACTTTCCTTGATTCCATGAAACTTTCTTACCACAAAGACCAAAAGAGATGTCTTTATGCGATGGTCGTTCATCACTTGGTCTAGGTAGAAGAACCTTACCCAACGGGATTTTGGTAATCTTTGAAATCAATTCTCTATTAACAAGAAACCTTTCTCTATTTATCATGGTTTTGAATTCCATTTTTCCGAGATCAACATCATGAATGTTGGCATAGAAGATTCTTGTGAGAGTATCAAATCCTTGACCAAGACCATCAAAGATATTTCCAAGATTGAATTTTTCAAAGCAAACTAAATCCTATTTATGTCCACTAGAAGCATCCAATTTATTTTCTAAAATAAAACCCATGGATGAAATCCTTTCAAAAACATTAGCACAAGAATCATTGGCAAACATAATCCTAAGAGAATTTTGGTCCAAGGGAAGATTCATGCTAGAAGAACTCAAGCCTTTTGAAATTACTTACTTGGAATGAACCTTGAACACCCTTCCTTTTAATCTTCATCCAAAGAAGTTTCAATGGTGGAAACACAAGAACCTTAGTGTTCATGTACGCGGACCGATGGGATGAAGAAGAAGGTGCGCGTACTTCCTTTTTATAAGACACTAATGGGATTAGACCCGTTCATGAACCGAGACCCACAAAGGGAATGTTGGATTTTTTTTGAAGCTTGCACATTAAGGTTGTGCATCTAAGATAACACAATTTGTGAGAGGAGACGGATGCAGTAGAAAAGCTCTTATCCGAAATTCCAAAAACGAATAATATTTTTGACCCAACTGTACACAAATCAAACCATTTCTTCCCCCATATCAAGATATATACAAATGGGGTAATGTCGGGCTTGTTACCAAGATGCATGGTGTGCAGAGACATCCTCATGCAATATTTTTGGTTGATATTTGTGAGCTGTCCCAGTGATATAATCAAATTAATGATGATTGTCAGAGATTTCTATCTTCCTTTTTATATGACTAGAAAGAAGATTCTTCATATACCTTGAAACTGTGTCAACAACATGAGAACTCGTTTTATTGAGTTTTCTTGTATTGGCAACAAGTTTAGTTTGTACACCATGATTACATGGTATTATATGCACCGAGCCTTTATCGGAATGATTCTTAGACTTAATGGAGTTAAGTTTATCTAAGAATCTAAAAACGTTTTCAAAAGCTCTAAATAAATCTTTGTCAATTGATCCATCACAATAGTAATCCTCAAAATGATTAAGAGTTAATCTAGTGAGATTCCATATCTTTGAGTGTGAAGAACGTTTTGTCGATCTTCCTTTATGTTAATTTTTTCCTTTAGATTGTTTCTCATCATCTAAGTTTTCCAATGTCTTAGTTGAATAGAAATTATTATGAGACACCAAAGGTTCTGTCCGTAATAATCTTTGAACAATCTTTAAGGAGTTCTGGCGTGCGTTATAGATGCCAAGAGCAAGTTTTCCAAAGAAATTTCCCATGGGGCATATTTTTAGGATCAATCAAACACAAACTTATTAGGTTTATAGTGTTTACCTGCTCTGATACTGATGTGATATCAAAGTTGTTGTAGTAATAAGGTTCTTGAGACTTGTGAAAGCAATAGAATTTAGACTTAATGAGACTTAAAAATAAACAAAACTTAATTTAAAAAGTGATTTCAAGATTTAAAAATAGACTAAGGCTCCGGATTCCACTATTCCTCCTAATTGATTGGATCATAAAGATATTTCAAGAATTATTATTAAGCACTTTTTCTCATTAATTCACTATTAATCTATATGGTGTCCAAACATTAAATTGTAATCCCTAAGCATGAATTATCAAAGAATTGATTCTAAGTATAACACATCAAATTGATTCACAACTAATTAAGAAAACCAATTTTATCTTTATGTTGATCCTAGTGAATTAAATTAAAGAAATAATTAAATAAATAATAAAAGAAATTACCAATCAAGCATGAGTGAATAGTTTCCTCCGTTGCCTCAGTCACTGGGTATTTTAGCCGCTCATCATATTGAAAACCCTCTCAAAGAATTTATTTATACTCAAAAATGGTTTACAAATGATGAATTTGGAGAAAAAAATGATAAAACCGGATTTGTAACAGTTTTATTTGTTACAAACCAAGCCATTACAAAGAACGATAAATGGTATATGTCGCTAACACTATAGCGATGCGACCCTCTTCTAATTGTCGTTGTTTCTGTTGCAAAAATGACTGCCTATGGTGGTCTTTTGTTCTTCGTAGCTTCTTCACCAGCAGAAAAATATTCTTCATGCAACTTGATTTTCTCAATTTTCTGATGCTCTGCAACTCTCCCAATCTCTCCGTCCCCATTCTGCTCGACCCCAACAACCTATTTATACACCTTTGGGCCAAGAATAACCCCTCATTACGCCAAAAAATCTTCCCATTACTCAGCAGTTAATGGGAATATTCTCGAGATATAATCTTTCCATTTTCTTCTCCTGCACACGTTTTCCAGATGAAAACTCTCCTTATTTGTCTCTTACACGCTCCTGGTTGTTGCTCGAGTCAACATACATGCACACAACACGTTCAAATTATCCAAAACTCATGCAAACCCGTGAATGTCTCTTCCGGTGGCCGTGCATCTCTGATTTCTTCTCTCGGATTATCCAGCCAAATTGGATCGAAAATAACACCTATACCATCCCTGTCTGGCCCACAGGAACAAACCCAATCAATCTCAGCTCTTTAGTATCCCTAAAACACGCCCAAATCAGTAACCCTAATTTTGTTCTTTTGCAGCTACCATTTCCCTCCAAAACTCAGAATTTGAAATGGAGAGGATGAAGTGCCCCGATCCAAAACATGTGTGCCTTTATCAGCTGGGGTACCCGGGGGTGCCCTTATCCAAAGTGAGGGTGCATTTATCACTTTTTTTTCTTCCGGGGTTCCAAATAACATTTTTCGAGCAACTTTTTCCGCATAAGTTTAATTCTCCAATAACACCTAAGCAAACATAAAAAACACAAAAATTAGTACAAAAATCGAGACTAACAATAGAGACACTGAGGACAATTAAGATACAAAAATGTTCTATCATATACCAATTGAAAAAGCGGGGATCTAAAAACCACACCCAATATTTCGATTAACAATCTGTATGGGATAACTCCAATATAATTTTAAAAGAATCAACTAGACAGTCAGACTCAATCTTAATAAAAGTATATCAAAGAGTTATATCTCTCTTTCTCGATTCAATACTTACTCAAGCAAATAGAAATCTGTGAGTCTAATTGAATACAAGAGAAATCACTTGAACGGTACCAAAAACCAATGTTCAAGGATCAATCAATTTCAATCAACAACCAAAGGTTGAATTTCCCAATTAATCGATTCAACGCACAACGTGTGATATTTCAATTATATAACAAAATATAATGCGGAAAATAAATAACACAGACACCGGAAGTTTTGTTAACGAGGAAACTGCAAACGCAGAAAAACCCCGGGACCTAGTCCAGATTGAACACACACTATATTAAGCCGCTATAGACACTAGCCTACTACAAACTAACTTCGGTCTGGACTGTAGTTGAACCCCAATCAATATCACACTGATCCAAGGTAAAGTTACGCTTCTTACGTCTCTGATCCCAGCAGGATACTACGTACTTGATTCCCTTAACTAATCTCACCCACAACTAAGAGTTGCTACGACCCAAAGTCGAAGACTTAAATAAACAAATATGTATTACACATAAAAGTATACAGTAATAGATAAATCTGTCTCCCACAGAAATAACTACGAGTTTTTGTTCCGTCTTTTGATAAATCAAGGTGAACAAGAACCAATTGATAACCCAGACTTACATTCCCGAAGAACAACTTAGAATTATCAATCACCTCACAATAATCCAAATCAACTAGCGAAAGAAGATATTATGGAATCACAAACGATGAGACGAAGGTGGTTGTGATTACTTTTATATCTTGCCTATTGGAGAAATTAATCTCCATCCAATCTTACGATGGTATTCAAATACGATAGAAACAACAAGATCAGATCACATAACTACATGAAAGTAGTATCGGTCTGGCTTCACAATCCCAATGAAGTCTCCAAGTCGTTAACCTACAGTGTCTCGATATAAACCTAAGGTTAAAGGAGAATCGACTCTAGCTAATACAACTAGTATCACACAGGAGGTGTGGGGATTAGGTTTCCCAGTTGCTAGAGTTCTCCCTTATATAATCAGAGTTTGCAATCAATGTTAGCTTAGTAACAAAGCATTCAATATTCACCGTTAGCTGAAAACCTGATTAGATTCAAGCTAATATCTTTCAACCGTTAGATAGAAACTTAGCTTGTTACACACAAATGAAATGCACATTTATTTAGGTTGGTGTAACCGTACCCAAACATGTACATCTAGTTGGTTCAACAGTAGTTAACCAAATGGTTATCCATATGAGCACTTTCATATTAACCATATTCTTCTTTACCATATACTATTTCAAATGACTCAAATGAACTAGTTAGAGAGTTTTTCAATTGCTTAGATATTATAAAAGTATACAAGATACAATCGAAGCAAAGAACGATTTGAGTCACCCGAATCAATTCATGAACTTTATAGCCACGGTTTGCAAATATGCATTCCTTAGTTAATATAAGTTTAAGTTCATGAATAATCATCTTTAGAAAATAACCAACTTAAGTATGCAGAATTAAGTACTCGGAATAAGTTTGTTTTCAATTCACAAACTCCAGCAGAAATTCTATGGATGAAAACGTCCGACAGTATGCGGACTCTAGTTCCTGTTTTCCCGAGCAGCAAAGTATGCATACTTTGGTTCAAGGAATAAGGACTTATACATGTATGAGTGGACTTATACATGTATGAGTTAACTCACAATGTTTATATCCAACCATGGTTATATAATATAAACTCTTATTTCAATCATTGAAACATTCTTAGAGGACGTTATATGATTGTTATTCACAAACCATTTTTCGTCAAAGCCATTTTCAAGTAATTAAAACATAACATGACTTTCGTCACTAGTAAAGATGAACTTGGCCAAAGCGAAATCTTACCAACACATATTTCGATAAATAGATAAGCGAGATAAACTCAGCTCGAAATAACAAATGTGTATAATCAAAGTCTATATAGAAAAACGACTTTTGTCTCAAGATATGATATAAAGTAGATATACTTTTGAGTGACAGATAAGTTCAAGTCTCCACATACCTTTTAGTCGATGAAATTCCACCATTTCCTTGAGTAGTTCTTCGTCTTTGTATGATAAGCTCCAAGGAGTCTTGAGCTCAACTACACTTTATATCCTAGTCCGAGACTTAGCTATAAGTAGACTAGAAATCAAGACTTATAGTTTTGATCACTAACCTTGACAAACATGCTTGAGATAGCAACGCATGCGAGTTCGACTGAGTAGTTCTCTAACACTGGTGGTAATGGTTTTTTTAGTGTTCATCTCTCCATCGTGATTTTCACCTCAGGCACCATATTATAACTCACTAGAGACACATCATGATCGCGTTCAAACCGCTATTCGTCGTTCGATTAGTCGCACTAATGGCTCCTTCAAAATATCATCATCATCAGTAGCAACATCTTTACCTACTAATGCTAATTTTAACGGTAATATAACAACAACTCTAAATGTTGTTAATTGTGATTATTTAATGAATATATCTATTGAAAAACCTCCTCGTGAGATACTTGTTTCAACTAATACTGGTAGTAGTATTACATTGGTGCAATGTAAGCCATGTGAAGATTGTTATGAGCAAAGTTAACCACTCTTTGATCCAAAAGAATCTTCATCTTACACTAGTATGTTTCAAACTAAGTGAATCTATGCCATGTGAAAATAAACTATCTTAATATGATATTTGATACGGAGATAAGTCTTCCCCAATAGGTCACCTAACATTCGAAACCCTTAGATTTGATTTAATAAGTGGAAGACCGGTTAAAATTCCACAGTTTGCAATAGGTTGTGATAATATCAGTGAGGGTTTTAAAGACGTATATTCAAATGGTATAGTTGGTCTTGGTACTAATAAACTTTCTTTGACCAGTCAGTTAGGTGCAAAGATTGATTCAAAATTCTCTTATTGTTTGGTATTTGCTGATATTGGTTCAAGTAAGTTCAAATTTAGTAGTCATGCTGAGATTACAGGAACAACCCGTTTGTTTCAAGGAATTGTAATTCTTGGAATCCAATTCCTAAGGAATGCATCCAATTCCTTGAACCGACGGGGCAAATGAACTCTATGTAATTAGGTATTTTAATTCCTAGGAATCCAATTCCCTCTAAAATGATATATTTCCATTGCATTGGTCCAATGATGCAATGGAATTGGATTCTGGGGTAAAAACAAAGGTAACTGAATTATCTCAACCGAACATAATTTTTTTGGGTTGGAATCCAATTCCGAGAATTGGATTACCCCATAATTGAATTCATAGGATTCTAATTCTCCCAACAGAACGAGCTGGAAAGGATATTGTTTTAAATCCATTTATAACAGTAGAGGGAGGTCTATATTATCTAACACTAAAGGTTATTATTGATTTGAAAGGGGCCTTAGACAGGGTGACCCTCTGTCTCACTATCTTTACATCCTTTGTTAAGAAGCTTTGTCTGCTCATATTGATAAATCAGTGGGATTGAATTAGTTCAAGGTATTGAGGTTTTTCATAAATGCTCCTCTCATTACCCATTTGTTGTTTGCTAATGGTTGCTTAGTGTTTTCGAAAGTTACTCTTCAGGATTTTACTACTATTAGATACTATGTTCATAAATGCTGCTCTAACTTCTGGTTAGGAAATTAATTTTGATAAGTCTGAGATTATCTGTAGTAATGATCTTTCTTCTCAGCTAATCCAAAAACTTTTTGTTATCCTTAATATTAGATCCATCGACCTAGGTGAGAAATATTTGGGCACTCCCATTAGTTTTCAAAAGTCTAAAATTCAGACTCACATGAGTATCTTGCAGTTTGTTGATGCTAAAATTATTTCTTGGTTCCATAAGCTTTTGTCTTAGGCTGCCAAAACCTCTCTAGTTAAGCATGCTGGTCAAGCCATTCATATTTATCAAATGGTTGCTTTCTTTATTCCCAAAGCCTTGTGCTGGAAAATAAATTTTCATCTTTGTAAATTTTGGTGGGGGGGAACCCTTAACCCTAAGGATAGAAAACTTCACTTACTTGATTGGGATACACTTTTCTTCCCTAAAAGTGAAGGTGGCTTATGTTTTAGAAAGACTGAATTAAACAATCTTGCCATGTTAGCTAGAAATGATTGGAAACATGTTGAAAGTCTAACTCTCTTCTAGGCACTATTCTTAAAGCCATATACTTCCCAAATACTGATTTTTTGAATGTTAAATGCCCTTTTACTTGCTCCTGGAATTAGAGATGACTCTAAAAAAGCGGGGGTCTAACAACCACACCCAATATTTCAATTAGCAATCTATATGGACAACTCCGAGTTACTTTCTAGAGAATTAACTAGACTCAATCAAATAGAAAATATCTCAAGGAGTTATTATCTTAATCTCTCGATTTGATTTACTCAAGAAAATGCAATCTGCGAGTTTTAATCAAAGAGAGATAACTTGGATGGTACTAAAGACCAATATCCAAGTGTCAATTAATTTAGATCAACAACCAATAAGGTCTGATATTCTAATTGATTAAACAACGCACAACCTGTATTATTTCAATTATATAAAAATATAATGCGGAAAAGAAATAACACAGACACCAGAATTTTGTTAACGAGGAAACCGCAAATGCAGAAAAACCCCGGGACCTAGTCCAGATTAATCATACATTGTATTAAGCCGCTACAGACACTATCCTACTCCAAATTAACTTCGGTCTGGACTGTAGTTGAACCCCAACCAATCTCACACTGATCCAAGGTACAATTATGCCCCTACGCCTCTGATCCCATCAGGATGCTGCGCACTTGATTCCCTTAGTTGATCTCACACACAACCAAGAGTCGCTACTACCCCAAGTCGAAGACTTTAATAAACAAATCTGACTCACACAGAAAAGTCTATAAGATAGATAAATTCGTCTCCCACGAATAAACCTATGAGTTTTTTTCTTCCGTATTTTGATAAATCAAGGTGAACATGAACCAATCAATAAAACCAGACTTATATTCCTGAAGAACATCTCAGTTTTATAAATCACCTCACAATAGTCTTAATCGACGCAGCGAAAAAAGATATTATGAAATCACAAACGATGAGACGAAGATGTTTGTGATTACTTTTATATCTTGCCTATCAGAGATAGAAATCTCAAGCCAATTATTACAATTGTACTCGTACGATAGAAACAGCAAGACCAGATCACACAATTACGATAAAAGTAGTATCGGTCTGGATTCACAATCCCAATGAAGTCTTTAAGTCGTTAACCTGGTTTTAGAAGAAGAAAACCAAAGGTTAAATGAGAATCAACTCTAGCTTAGCAAACTAGTATCACACAGAATGTGTGGGGATTAGGTTTCCCAGTTGCTAGAGTTCTCCCTTATATAGTATTTCAAATCAGGGTTTGCAATCAATGTTATCTTGGTAACAAAGCATTCAATATTCACCGTTAGATGAAAACCTGATTAGATGCAAACTAATATTTATCAACCGTTAGATCGAAAACATAGCTTGTTATATACACATGTACTACATGTTTGTTGGCTTGTGAAAACCGTACCCAAACTTGTACATTAGTTGGTTCAACACTAGTTAACCAAATGGTTATCCAAATGATAACTTTCATATCAACCATATTCTTCTTCACCATAACTAATCCAAATGACTCAAATGAACTATTTAGAGAGTTGTCCAATTGCTATGAGATATCATGTACTACACAAGACACAATTGAAGCAAAAACGATGTGATTCACTCGAATCGATTCATGAACTATAAAGCTACGGTTTGCAATAGCATTCCTTAGTTTATTACGATAAGTTCAAAAACATCGTTTTTAGACATAACCTACTCAAGTTCGCGGAATCAAGTTCACCGGTTGGAGTTTACAAACTCTAGCAGAATTTCTCGGGTCGAGAACTTCCGTCAGTTCGCAGAATGAAACTGAGCTACAACTCCAGCAGAAACTCTCGGGTTCGAGAACTACGCCAGTTCGCGGACTGAGTTGACGGCTCACGTTCCGGTTTCACTTGATCAACAAAGTTCGCAAACTTCGGTTCAAGCAATAAGGACTTATACATATATGTGTTACCACAACAATGTTTATATCCTCCAATGGTTATATTATCTAAACTCTCATTTCAATCATTGAAACATTCTCAGAGGGCGTTATATAGTTGTTATTCACAAACTATTTTTCGTTAGAGCGATTTCCAAAATGATTGAAACATATCATGACTTTTGTCACTAGGTAAAGATGAACTTAGCTAAAGCGAAAGCTTTACCAACATATATTTCGAGAAATAGATAAGCGAGATATACTCAGCTCGAAATGACATATGTGTATAATCTTAGTCTATATAGTAATACGAATTTTGTCTCAAGATAAGAGATAGAGTAGATAGACTTTTGAGTGATAGATAAGTTCAAGTCTCCACATACCTTTTAGTCGATGAAGATCCATTGGTTCCTTGAGTAGTCCTTCGTCTTGTATGATGATCGCCATGGAGTTCTTGAGCTCAACTACACTTTCTATCCTAGTCCGAGACCTTAGCTATAGTAGACTAGAAATCAAGACTTTATAGTTTTGATCACTAACATTGACAAACATGCTTGAGATAGCAATGCATGCGAATTCGACCGAGCAATGCTCTAACAGACTCCATACCATTAAGGAGCTCATCAAACCTTTCATATCTTGGACTGCGGGTTATGGCCAACTTATTGACCCTTCATGTGACAACTGGATTCCTAATTTAGTCTCTGTTAACCCCAATCCCCTTGTTCCTCCCTCCCATGGCTTGAAAGTGTCTTATTTCATTGATCCTGATACTAGATACTGGAATATTTCTAAGTTGAACATCCATTTTGAAGATGCTTATGTATAGAAGGTTATTACTATTCCCTTAAGCCAGCAATGTATTCCTTCCAGTATAGTTGCAGGAATTCCCACACTACACCCTTGTCAAGATTCTATAGAAATTTACTAGAAATCAACTAAAGATTTGAAGATTTAAACGACACTTTATTATCCAATCCTCAGAAATATTTACAGAAGTGAAAGAAATCAAGATCACAACTATTCTCTTGAAGTTTCTCTCTCCTCAAGACTCTTTCAACTCTCAAAAATACATCATCCTTTTCTGGACATATTGGGTCTCTATTTATAGGGAAGCTACCTAATGGATGACAGCTAAGTCTTCCTTTTATCTCGGATTTACACTGCGATCACATCGCGACATTCACATATTTCCTTCTCGCTAAATTCATAACCATCGCAGATCATCATGTATTCTCTACATGTTTCTTCATTATGTCATTTCTTAAGCAATTCTGCGACACTCGTCAAATGTTGTTGAAGTATCCGCGACATCCTCGCAGAAGTGTTGTTAATTATCGCAGAAGTGTTATTAATTATCGCAGAAACATCGTTGTGGCGATATTCTGGTCCTACATCTTGCCTCTTCTCATGTCTTTTCTGCGAAGAAGAGAAAATCGTGAGAATTAAATGCTAAACTGCTGCAACTACTTATATTTTTTGTTCTGACACGTTTCTACATTCTTTGCCAGATGTTTTCATGCATTCTTTCTTCCAGTAAATCTTTGACACATCCTTTCTAACCGCTGCGATCTGACCGTTCATTCCTTTTCTTTGCATTTATTGCGTTTATCTTCTTGAGAAATTCTTTCTTCTATAAATGCTCTTCTCATTCTCTTTTTTTTTTTTAACTTTATTCTTCTTTCTCTACGTAACTTCTCTGCAAGTTTACTGTTCTTCCGCAAATTGCGCGTCTGTCATCGCTGTGATTTCTTCCTTCTTTTCAACCTTTTCTTTCATTCCCATACTTTAAAAATGGTTTCTGCTGGTGCTAAAAACTTGACTGCTCTTAATGAGATGCGAGATAAACTCAAAATTAAAGGTTTTACATTATCCACAATTCCAGATCTAACCCTTAAATCCGAACTTTCTATTAAGCTATTTTCTGATCATCAATGTTTTCGCGAGAAAATTATAGTATCGCTAGGTCAACTTGAAGTTGGTCTTCCCCTTCCTCTCTATGACCCATAACTCCCGTTATTCTATCAAATAATATCTGACGAGAGGTTCTCGCGAGCAATATATCAATTAGGTGGAGATTGTATTAGATTACTACTTGAATATGCTTCTCGCGGTGCTGGTAAAGGATCTCGCTACCCTGAAGATGCTCATAATTCTCCTTACAAACATATTCCAATTAACCCTGCAAATTATAATGTGGATTTTTTTTTCAAAAATTACAAGATAGTCCCTATGAAGAGGGATAGTACTTGCTGGGGTGTTCGCTTGAAGAAACAAAAGATCGTTGTTGATAAAGATCTCATGCTGGACATTGACTTTCATACACCTACTAATCAAGGCCCTCGCCATTCTAGCGATGATAAATGGTTCATTTTTCCATTATGTCTTTAAGGTCCTTATATATCTGGTTCCCTCCCATTACCTGCGAATCTCTCAAAATATAAGCCATGGATCTTCAACTGGCCTGAAAGATCTGGAGAAGTATATTCTCTCAACTTTTTGCATTATTATTATTCACTATCTTCTTCATATTTTTACGTTCTCACTAATTACTTTGATCTTTCTCAGATTGACAGAATGAAGCTCAGCTATCAGAAGTTTAGGAAACCCAACACTCTCTTACCTCTTAAATCCTGCACAGATGAAGTAAGAAATATTCTTTTATTAATTTTAACAATATATTGTTGCCCCTATTTCTTATCTTTATCTGTGTTCACAGGAAATCGGAGAATTAGAACCACTTCCTGCGAATACCAAGGAGAAATCTATATCTGATCGCAAAGGAAAATCTACTGCTCCTATTAAAGGAAAACCTGCCCCTCGCAATGAGGAATCTGGCGATCCTCCTTCGAAGAAAAGGAAAACTCAACATTCTTCTTCTTCATCTCCTCAACCTATCCCAGAAAATTTTAGTGTTGATGTTGAAAAGGATGATGATGATTATTTTAATGATGACAATGGTGTTCCCTCCATAAAGGACTCTTCTTCTTCTGAGTCTTCAATGACTCAATTGTCTAAGATTTTTGTCGATTCTTCTCATGGAATCGCAAATGAGTATGTAGACGAAGCTCTTAATGAGATATCTCAAGCACTTGTTAAAATCTGCGATGCTCTGATTTTAGCTGATAATAACTCTCTTCGCGGAGTCTCAAGATCGCTAACTCCAAGTTTCTTAAACTCACTTGGTATCCTGGTATGTTTTCTCTTATTTATCTCATTTTCGTATTTATTTCTTCGCCAAATCTTTAATTTATATAGTTCTATCGCAGGTTGGAAGAGCTTCTTTTGCTGTCGCTTCCGATTTGGATAATAGACGGGGCTATGTATGAGAAGAAAATTGTTAATCTTCGCCAAGATAAAGAAAAACTGGAGGCTGAAGTTGCTGTGCTTCGTGGGAAAAATAAGCAGTTGGAGACTGAAGCTTCAGTCGATAAGCAAAAAAACCCTGATCTTGATAAAGCTAATCAACAACTCTATGGTATGATTTACTTCATTTCTCTTTCTATTTCTTCTCACCCTCTTGCAGCTTATTCAAGTAACCCCTTTTGCAGATGTTTATGGTCTTACTGATGAGTCACATTCCTCCAATCTTTCCCCGAGCCCATAGATGATAATACCCTTCTTGCTCGCCTTAACAAATCTTTAAGTGACCTCTCAGATGATCAAAGTAAATCTCTTCCTACAAATGAACTTAGATCCAAATTTGACCTCTTAAAGATTGAGCACAGGTTTAATTTAAGTTTGACCAATAAATTTAAGCATATTTATCTTAATTCAAAAGAAGAAGTCAATAGATTAAGAAAAAAGAATAGTGATCTTATTGACGAGAAGGATCGTGCAATTAAAAATGGCACCAAAGCTCTTACAGACTTTCATAAAACTCTTTTTGACACTCAAGTGGAAAGAGATAGACTTATCCGCGAGAATGAAGATCTTCTTGCGAGAGAAACTCAAGTTCGCTCTCGTTTTCTTATTAATAACGATGATGAGTTTGCTTGGGCTGCAAGGGTTCTTGACAATGCCAGAAACAATTTAGGTGTAGATGTTAGTCTTCATACTGAACAAGCAGCTTTAATTAGAGACATGATTTCTGAAAGAGAAGGTTGCTAACTGTTCCACCCTATTAATTTCTTGTTTTTATTATTCCTCCTCGCAAAATTTCTTACTTGTTGTCATATTCTCGCAGGAGCTGAACAGAGATATCTTGAAAGAATATGAGAACTTGAGGAAGATAAGCATCAAATCGCCAACATTCTATCTGCTCGCAATGAAAAATACTCTAGATTGAAAGAAAGATTGAGAGCTACCACTGCGAACTTTAACATTTCTCTTATTGAGGTTCACAATAATTCCATTAGAATGGTTTGCAATGATCATGGCATTTCACATTTTTTGTATTCTAATCTCGCAGAAGAAATTCCAGCAAAAACTCCAATCCCTGTTATCTTTGATAGCGAAGCTGAAGAATCCATTAAAGATGAAGATGATAACAATATTGAAGAGGAAGAAGGAGGATCCGGTGAGGAAGAAGAAAAATCTGGTGAAGAAAAAGAAAAATCTGATGAAGAAGATGATGATGGATCTAATTAGCTCTACTTCTTCTTTTTATCTTCCTTGTAAAATCTGTATACTTTTCTCTTTCTTTTTGAAAAATTTGATGATATTTTTGCGAGTTTCTGTTGCTTCAACTTTAATGTATAAATTTCTTTTGCTTCTAAATTTCTTTTGCTTCTATCTGCATGTGTTAGAAAACTATCCTTTTCTGCAATATAATTAACCAACATAATTATTATTCTTTAATTATCTGTGTTATATGATAACGTCTATGTAATTTTCTCATATGACGATGAATAATAATTTCATCATTCTGTGCATTCCCATACTTGCCTCTGTTATTCATCTGTAATATGAGAAAATTGGTTAGAGTTTAAATATTATTGGTAAATAAAGTGTATTTTGTCTCAATATCTGCGATGACATTGCTGGCAAATATCGTAATTGCTGTATTGCTATCGCAATCATTTAAGCTTGTGGTCTTATTATGCCTTCCTTCTTAAAGGTCTTATTTTGCCACATTTTTCTTTCTGCGACAAAATCGCAGGACGTCTTTACATTTGCATGTATTGACCTACTAATCTTGCATTATCATCTTTCTTAGTATTATAGCCTCTTCAGGATATTTGTCACGCGACAATATGACATGCCTAAATATTCTTACGAACATAAAGTCCCATGACATTGCCGTCTTTGCGATGAAATCTCAGGACGTCCTTACACTTTTGTGTAAAAACCCATTGATTTCATCTTAACTTTTTCTCTTATGGCTTTTTGCCTTTGTATAATTTTTGTCACGCGACAATATGACAGGCCTAAATGTTCTTGCGATCATATAGCCCCATGACATTTCCATCTTAAGACACTTATCAGCTCCCTAACGGAGGGTGCCGCCCTTATCTCCCCCTGGTTGCCCCTTAAGGAGGGCACATCGGCCATACAAGACTAGCTCCTCCCATCCAGATTTACCAACAACCAGTTGTTTTCGCAGTCGCTTGTCCCTTATGACTATATGGCTTATAGTTACAAGACTGCACCCTAAGTGGGGTTTTCTTCAGGCCAAGTGCATCATAGCCAAGACTTACCAAAGATGGCCAGGGTAGGTTCGTCCGTCCCGGGCACCCTTGGCTCAACCATGTACCCCGGTGCCTTGGTCATATTATGCACTTATTAGAAGAGATCCTCGGTCGTCCAACCAGGGTATAACCTTATAAAGCTGGAAATCCAAGATATCTCTCCCGGATAGGTTTTCTTTAACCCCAACATCTGTATGACTCAGGTTCCAGCAGCGGTATAACCTTATCCCTGAATTATGTAAAGAGATACCCCCCTTATAACGTGCTTGCAGGTCTTAAATTTTCCTCTTGCGAAATTATATTCGCGAACTAAGGTTGTTAATGGTGGATTTCTATTTAAAGGCTAAAATTGTAAAAAGCCAATTTTTGTAAGCTGACGTCCTGCAAAGGATAAAGCCTTCAGGTGATGAATATTTCTCGCCATGATAATTCATTGGAGCATGTGCAACCATCCTTGAGAATTAAAACCTACCCAGAGCGGAGCATGTAGCAACCATCCCGATTTTCTATAGGTTTGCAGCATTACAATTAATGCCCTACTCAAAGCCTTGTGTTCGACATGCAAACACCCGTGGGCTACCTGACGGCGGGTTATATTAGCCATGTTGAACGCATGCAATACTACCCATGTTAGTCTCACCTGCTGAAAACAAACTCAAAAATAGATCTCATCCGTCCAACTTCGCAGGCATAGTCGGACGGCCTAGATCGCACGCGGGACCGAGTAGCATGCATGCACATGCTCACCGCCAGCCTACCTTCCTCCTGGATTGATTGGTTTCGCCATGGGATCCGTGGAAGGCACAAAGCCGCCAGGTTGGAAGTTACGCACCAAAACCCTAAATTAGGGTTTACATTAAGTGGTCGCAGGCAACCACTCTGGAGATAACGAACGGGGAGCGTAGAGAGGCGCAAATGCTGGCCGACGGTGCCTACATGTTCACCATGGGCCCGCATCCACAACTCACTAATCGGCTGGTGCAAAGGATATCCATGCGCTTCGAAATCCTTGTCCAAAATAGCATCCACGGTCCCCTTCTAATCTCAGTCATCCGTCATCGCAGGCGTGCTTGGATGGCTTAGATCGTGCCTATGGTCGCAAACCAAGCATGCGCATGCTCGTCACCGACCCACCTCCCTACTGATGCAAACGGCTTCTCTATGGGAGTCACCAACGTTGAGATACGGTGGCACAAAGGAGGCGGACCCGCAAACCCTAAAACTAGGGTTTTCCGACAGTTGCGACCAAGCAAATTAACACCACCGTACATTAACGGTTTTGAGGCGCCATCGCCAACCGATGACACCTACCTGCTCACCGTGGTCCCACCTCCATGGTATTCCAATCGGCCGGTGTTCATAGTTGTTGTGCGTCTCGATTTACGTGCCCAAAGAAGGCATGCGAGGCCACTTCTAATCTCGACCATCCATCTTCGCAGGCTGAAACGAGCGAATTAGATTGCTCTGATGGGCTTCCAGCAAGCATGGACGTATAGAGTGGCATCCCACCTACCTGCTGGACCGATCGGCCACTCCATGCACGGCTCCCAAGGCTGAAAACCGTTAGGGTAAAAAGGGAGGCTTGCAAGCCTTCCAAACCCTAATCCAACGGTTATTCCTCCATCAATCTCATCCGTCCAAGTTCGCATGCTTGGATGAATAGCCTAGGAAGGGAGTTAGGTGGCAAACAAGGTATCACCGTGATCACCATCCTCCACACTTCCCCATGGAATAACCGGCCAAGGTGTGTCCCGCTCATGCGACCTCCAAACAACGCCTGAACATAGCTAGTTGAGTCACTTCAACTTGCAATCCTTTCATCAAGGTTGTGTAGGCTTCAAATATGTTAAGCATATTTAATGCACCGCATGCATACAATATGCGCTTACAAACAACACGATACTTCACAAGTATCAATTTCCTTCTTGGGTTTTGCTTTCGGGTTGTTTTCTCCTCCCGAACGAGCTTAAAACCTAAATATTCCCGCGTTGGGAGATAGGAAATTCTTTTCCGTATGGAATGGATGGCGGACCATCAAAATCCGAGTCTGTACTAGAATTCTACAATGATTCTAGTAAGGGCGCTAATTAGGCTTTCTAGTGCAACGATCAACGGTTTCCCCTCCTCTCAAGATGAAAAATCTCGACCGTCGAAGGTCACCAAGCTAGCAAGCTTCCCGAGCCTTACTTGCCAAGCCACAACAACATGCTACATGTTTTCCAAAACACTCGAGACGTTAATCACGTCACAACTGGGGGATACAAACTGGGGTATTGGTCTGGCGGTTTACAGCGTGCAGCGTGCAACACGTCATCACAAGATCGTGTCAGGGAAACATGGGCGGTTAGCGATGATAGGAGAAGTGGGCAAGCAACCGTGTGACACTAACACACAACTCCACTTCCTCCATCACTCCACTTTCTCCACTTTCCCACGAGATACGTGATGAAGGATTATCGACTTGTATAAATAGGTTCTCCTCCCTATTTCCAACAACACAGAAAAACCAAGTGTTAATACCATCGTATTCAACACCCAGAGCCTGCCTGCAACATTTTCTAGCCTGCTCAACCTTCTGTTAACAAGTCATCAAATAGCCTTCACCTTCATACTCTCAACACCTTCTTCGCTTCCCTCCCTAAGATCAACCTCACATCCTTCACCTGTGACCGAAAAAAAATCTGGAACGGCCGTGTCTTCGGTTTAGGCCAAAATTGTACAGATTATCTCTCGAATCAAAAGTGCTCATCGTGCAGCATATTTGTTGAAGGTTTAAATTCACTTCTCATCCACACACACCCAAAATTACCTAAACCTGCAGAAGTAGTTTTCTCCCACAAACAATTGGCGACCATATTGGGAGGTTAATCTCTCGGTTGTGAAGTCTATTTCTTCGATACCTAACCCTATTTAGTTGATTTCAAGATGGTAGGTCTTAGGAATACCTCGACAGCCTCAGGTCATGATCAAGTTCCCTCCGACGGCACACCTAATGGTCTGGTTGGAAGAATCCCGACGTTGATCGAGTTAGCACGAGTACAGGAGGTTCACGCGAGAAACATGAACCTAATCAAAGAAGCGATCAACAACATACTCGATCTACTCATCAAGATGACGTCAGAGATAGGCAGCCCTGTCATGGAGGTCCCGGCACTGGGGACTGAATGCCCCCAAATCAACAGTTTCACTACAGGCCAAAGACCTGTGGATCAGGAAGCCGCTTCTTTAGTGGAAAGTTTATGTGAACTCCTACACATCTCAAAAGAGCAGCGAACATAGACATTTGCAGCCGTCAACCGGATAGCCTTGGATGTAAAGTTAACTCCCTTGTGCCCAGAAGTTTCAAGCGCGATGGAGGCATCGGTAAACAATGTTACTTTTACAGAGGAAGACATGATGGCAGAAGAGGGCCACAATCGGGCCCTACATGTAACCGCACGCATCAAAGATTCAGAATTCAGACGGACCCTCATCTACACAGGAGCATCCTCAAATGTGATTACCCTCAAGACACTCAAGGAGGCCAAGGTTCACCCAAACAAGATTGTGCGGCGGTCTACCACAATGACGGACTTTGAAGGGAACCAAACCAACACATATGGGTATGTCAATCTGAAATTATCCGTAGGTCATGTTCAATCAAAAGTGAAATTCGAAGTCATAGAGAAGGAACCAGACTACCACATGATACTGGGTAGGCCATGGATCCACGAGAATAGGATTGTTCCTTCAACCTATCACCAGTACCTGAAAACTACGCTAAACAAAGAAGTCATTCGTATACCTGCAGCGTTGTCTCCATACGCACCCATATGCGGAGTAGAATTGTTCAAACCGAAGGAAGCTATGTAGGAAGATCCAGGCGAAGTACATTGTACCCCACTTCCCACGTGGGCGTCAATCCAGGAGGAGGATCGGCTTGCGTTATTAAAACTCAGACATGATGCATCCCAGCTGACGAGGAACTCTCCTTCACCCAGCGGGGCGGGAAACCACGTTACCAAGAGAGGACGAACCTTTGTGGCAACTCAAGATCAGAAAGGAAAGACTGTCTACCGCCGCCGCTGTTAGCAATTAGCTGGACAGACTGATGCTCGGTCTCTCCGCCTAATAGGATGTTTTCAAAACGGAGACCCACAAGAAGAGGTAGCGGACGCCCCCAGACAACTGCAAGACGGTACCACCTCTACAACTGACGAACTTGAAACTATTAACATCGGTAGTGAAGAGTCTCCCAGGCACATTTCCATTAGCTCCACTCTGTCCACGGAGGAGCGGACGAATCTTGTGCAACTCCTCAAAGAATACTAAGATATATTCGCCTGGACATACGATGAAATGTCTGGTCTGGATGAAAAGTTGGTTACTCATCACCTGCACATCAAGCCTGGATCCAAGCCTATCAAACAGTCTCCAAGACAATTCAGACATGAGGTGGAAGATCAGATTAAATCTGAAATCCAGAAATTGCTAATTGCCGGCTTCATCAAGCCCATCCAACATCCAACCTGGCTGGCTAACGTGGTCCCAGTAAAGAAAAAGAATGAGCAGATCCGATGCTGTGTAGATTTCAGAGATTTAAACAAGTGCTGCCCCAAGGACAACTTTCCTATACCTAACATCGACATGTTGGTAGACGCCACGAGCAGGCATGGCATGTTCTCCTTCATGGATGGATATAGCGGATACAACCAGATAAGGATGTACGAGCATGATGCAAGTAAGACTGCTTTTCGAACTCCTCTCGAAAATTTTTACTATACAGTTATGCCTTTCGGTTTGAAGAATGCCAGCGCGACATATCAATGCGCCATGACAGCAATTTTTCACGACATGATGCATAAACAAGTTGAAGATTACGTAGATGACATAGTAGTCAAATCGAAATCCCGGACGGAACACACTGGAGTCTTGCGACAAGTATTCTAGAGGTGCCGTGAGTACAAGTTGAGGATGAATCCTTTGAAATGTGCCTTTGGTGTCTCCTCTGGAAAGTTTCTGGGATTCCAAGTGACTGCTGAGGGAATCAAGGTGGACCCATCTAAGACTCAAGCCATCCTCACTATGCCACCACCTCGAACCGTGAAGGAACTGCAAAGTTTTATGGGAAAGGTGAATTACATTCGACGTTTTATACCTGGTCTGGCTCAACTCGTTGCTTCCTTCACCCCCCTGCTGAAGAAAGGAGCGGATTTTAATTGGACCAGCGTCCAACAAGAAGTGTTTCGGAAAATTCAGCACATACTATCGTCTCCAGCCATCATGAAGTCTCATGTTCAAGGGAGACCGTTATATCTCTACACCGCCTTCAGTGACATTGCCGTTGGAGCCTTGCTGGCTCAAGAGGATGATGAGGGAGTCGAACGTCCTATATAATACTTCAGTCGAATATTGAGGGACGCTAAACTCAGATACCCGAGAGCAGAGAAAGCATGCCTAGCATTAATACATTCCATCCAGAAGTTCAGGCATTACCTACTATCCAACAAGGTAACGCTCATATCCAAATCAGACCCTGCGAAATTCTTACTGTCAAAACCAGTTCTAATTGGAAGGGATGCCAAGTGGCTCCTCCAAATGTCAGAGCTAGACATAACGTGTACTCCGCCCAGAGATGTTAAGGGTCAGGATATCGCGGATTTACTAGAAGCTTTCCCTGGAGAAGGTACCACGGCATTTCATGAAGACCTGCCTGGAGAGTTTCCAGATATCTCTATTGTTGAAGAGGAAGCTTGGATGTTATATTTTGACGGATCCGCTACTCCCAACAACAACACTGGAGGATCAAGCATAGTCCTAGTATCTCCAACTGGCGAAGTCTTTTCACACTCCTTCAAGTTAGATTTTCAATGCACTAACAACTCAGTGGAGTATGAAGCCTTCCTTATAGGGCTGCTATTAGCCAAGCAGGCGGGAGCCACACGTTTGGAAATAAGAGGCGATTCCAAATTATTAGTTAATTAGATGAACGGGGTGTATGCACTAAAATAGATAACTCTAGCTCCGTACCGATCTGAAGCTCAGATACTGCAGAACTACTTCGCTAACGCAACCATAACTCATGTCAGCCGCAACAACAACAGGCATGCTGATTGCCTGGCAACATTAGCTTCTAAATTGCAGTTCGAAGGCATAGAAGAAACCCTGACGGTGAAAAGAAGGACAGTGGAATCAACATGGCTCTCACAATGCAAGGATGCTGAAACCTGTGAATGGAGGACTACGATCATTCAGGAGCTTAGCAGTTCACTTTCTCAAGAAAAGGTCAGCCTTAAAGCCTTACAAAACTTCTTTATGCTCCACGACATGTTATACCACCGAAACCCGGATAGTTCCTTATCAAGATATCTCGGAGAGGAAGAAGCACAGCTGCAACTTGACCGTGTTCACAAAGAGATTTGTGGACAAACATTGGTGGTGACACTCTATCGACGCCTCCAATGTTTAGGCTATTACTATCCAGAAATAGAGACACAGTCTCGAGCGCTCCAACAATCTTGCTCAAACTGCCAGGCACCACCTCATCAACTAGAGGTACTCAACATAAATCACACCGGGGATTGGAGGCATCCATATGTTAACTACCTTCGTGATGGCACAGTTCCTACTAACCCAAAAGAGGAAGTCAGAATGAAACAGAGAGCGAAGCGTTTCGTGTTCCACGAGGGGATTTTGTACCGAAAAAGATTTGGAGGTGATCTGCTAAGGTGCCTGGCTGGAGGAGAAATCTCAACAATATTGAAAGAGATGCATGAAGGAGAACATCAAGGAAAGAAGAAATTGTTTCTCCAGATACACGAGAAATATTACTGGCCGTCCATGGAAGATGATGCAGCTGCCTTCGTTCAAAGCTGCCACAAATGCCAGATTCACAGGAACCTCGTTCATGCACCATCCACTCCCCTACATTCGATAAGTAGCCCGCTTCCATTCTATAGCTGGGGACTTGATATTGTTGGAAAGATCAACCCGCCATCATCAAAGCAGCATGAATATATTATAACTGCAACTGAATACTTCACAAAATGGGTCGAAGATATTCCTCTGCGTGGAAATACAGGAGCAACGATTGCAGCGTTCATTAAAGAGCATATCATCTGCCGCTTTGGAGTACCTAAACATATCATTACCGATAACGGCACTCCCTTCGCCAACAAGCAAGTACGAGAGTTGGTTGAAGGATATGGAATTAAACAAGTCTTCTCCACCATCTACTACCCTCAAGGGAATGGGCAGGCTGAGAGCACCAACAAAACATTAATCTGGATTCTCAGTCGGACAATACATGACAATCCCAGAGAGTGGCATGAAAAAATACCGATGGCACTATGGGCATACCGAATGGCACCTAGGAGCTCCATTGGAGTTTCTACATACTCACTCGTTTACGGGGCTGATGCTGTCCTCCCTGCAGAAATCAAAATCCCATCAGCCAGGATTGCAGCAGCAAGTGGAGTCCACTGGAACGAAACTGAGGCGTCTAACTGCAGGATCTCTGAGCTCGATACTCTAGACTACAGAAGAAGCAAGGCATAGGAACGCGCTCAGGTGTACAGAAACAGAGTCTCCAAGGCGTATGACAAATATGTAAGGCCATGAAGTTTTAAAGTGGGAGACCTAGTTTTGAAGACAACCAAACACATCCAACAAGACATGTCTGCACCAAAGTTCTCTCCAAAATGGGAAGGACCTTACGTGATTACCAAGGATTACAACACTGGATACTACAAAATCATTAAGGTGGATGGAGGCAAGTTGGAAGCAGTCGTCAATGGAAAATGGCTCAAGACATATCACGCCTGATCATTGTCCCGTACTTATCCCATGACATGACAATACAGGCATTCTCGTTTCTAACTTGTTAATTTATTCAGAAAAAATTAATGAATTTTTCTCCATCCATCTACACAAAAAAAAAAATAAATAAATAAATCTTGCATCTCTCAATGGTGTGCAAAAGAAAAAGAGAGGGAAGGAAATCTCTCAACGTAGCTCAGAAGAGGTCGTCCAACAGGTTGTAATCCCTGGAAAGCATTATCTTCAACCTTGCCTGGTACCTCTCTTTTCGGACCTTCAAGCTTTGGATCGCCTGCTCCACCTTCTCTGACTCAGCAGCCAGAGCCTTCTCTTCCTCCAAGATAGCCTTCGCAGCAGGGACTACGTTCACCAGGATACTAGCTCGATCGACCTTGATGATGTCAAGACGCTGTCACAGCCAAATCACGTTGAAATCCATGGACTCGCAGGTAGAGAGCATGTTTTCCCACTTCTCAAGATTTGATTCAGCTACCTTGCGGATAGAGACACCTTCCATATCAGCAATCATGGGAAGCAATCAGTTTACCACAGTAACCAAAGCAAACGAGCAATGCCGAATTACGTTCCTGGTCGTGATATGGCCATACTTTTTCCATATCTTTGTGTACATGGAGACGAACTCCTTTCGTACTAAAAAAACCACCGACAGTCTTGTAGCTAGAAGACAATCATTTCATACCAATATCGAACGAAAGGCCGGTATTGGGGTATTCATAGGATGAAATTCCCAGATCAGCATTCTCGAGGTCGTCCAGTGAAGGTGTAGTTGAATTTGAATTTGAAGAAAGTGGACTATCCAAGTCATCGTCATCAATGACTATTACACATGTTCCAGGTGGACATCTCTGCAAAAGAGAAGATTATTCACCTGATCAGGAAATAAGGGTGACTACTCGTAAAAGAAAAGGGAAAAGAACAAACCGGTATGACCCTATTAACTCTACGCATATGAGCTGGAGGATTGTCACGAGTTTCAGAAGCGTACTGAAATGCAGAGTGGGTACGCTTGACAGACGAACCTGGGTGATATGAAGAAGATGACTTGTTGTTGCCTGACATGATGGAACTCTGCAGAAAAGAAATTCTATCCCAAGATATAGAAGAGGATTCATGTGCATACGTATATATACACGCCAAGGGAAACCCTAGAAGCAGCTATCTCGGAGTACGTCCGGCCGGCAAGGTTCAACACCAACCAAGTCGCGCTAGCTTCAGAAACCTAGATGAAATCGGGAAAAAATTCGTTGAGGGAGAACAACTCCACCAGCGCTACAGGGCATTCGGCACGAGCACCCTCCCCATGTGGTAAAAGTACGTTCACCCTAGCCTTAGTTATTTTTGTGCAAACTGTCACCATCTCATGCCTACCCTACAATAGTGTAACCATTGCATGCTAGGCAGGGGACTTAATGTTGATGGTGGATTTCTATTTAAAGGCTAAAATTGTAAAAAGCCAATTTTTGTAAGCTGACGTCCTGCAAAGGATAAAGCCTTCAGGTGATGAATATTTCTCGCCATGATAATTCATTGGAGCATGTGAAACCATCCCTGAGAATTAAAACCTACCCAGAGTGGAGCATGTAGCAACCATCCCGATTTTCTATAGGTTTGCAGCATTACAATTAATGCCCTACTCAAAGCCTTGTGTTCGACATGCAAACACCCGTGGGCTACCTGAAGGCGGGTTATATTAGCCCCGTTGAACGCATGCAAGACTACCCATGTTAGTCTCACCTGCTGAAAACAAACTCAAAAATAGATCTCATCCGTCCAACTTCGCAGGCATAGTCGGACGGCCTAGATCGCACGCGGGACCGAGTAGCATGCATGCACATGCTCACCGCCAGCCTACCTTCCTTATGGATTGATTGGTTTCCCCATGGGAGCCGTGGAAGGCACAAATCCGCCAGGTTGGAAGTTACGCACCAAAACCCTAAATTAGGGTTTACATTAAGTGGTCGCAGGCAACCACTCTGGAGATAACGAACTGGAAGCGTAGAGAGGCACAACTGCTGGCCGATGGTGCCTACATGTTCACCATGGGCCCGCATCCACAACGCACTAATCGGCTGGTGCAAAGGATATCCATGCGCTTCGAAATCCTTGTCCAAATAGCATCCACGGTCCCCTTCTAATCTCAGTCATCTGTCATCGCGGGCGTGCTTGGATGGCTTAGATCGTGCCTATGGTCACAAACCAAGCATGCGCATTCTCGTCACCGAACCACATCCCTACTGATGAAAACGGCTTCTCTATGGGAGTCACCAACGTTGAGATACGGTGGCACAAAGGAGGCGGACCCGCAAACCCTAAAACCAGGGTTTGCCAACAGTTGAGACCAAGAAAATTAACACCACCGTACATTAACGGTTTTGAGGCGCCGTCGCCAACCGATGACACCTACCTGCTCACCGTGGTCCCACCTCCACGGTATGCCAATCGGCCAATGTTCATAGCTGTTGTGCATCTCGATTTACGTGCCCAAAGAAGGCATGCGAGGCCACTTCTAATCTTGACCATCCATCTTCGCAGGCTGAAACGAGCGAATTAGATTTCTCCGATGGGCTTCCATCAAGCATGGACGTGTAGAGTGGCATCCCACCTACCTGCTGGACCGATCGGCCACTCCATGCACGGATCCCAAGGCTGAAAACCGTTAGGGTGAAAAGGGAGGCTTGCAAGCCTTCCAAACCCTAATCCAACGGTTATTCCTCCATCAATCTCGTCTGTCCAAGTTCACATGCTTGGATGAATATCCTAGGAAGGGAGTTAGGTGGCAAACAAGGTATCACCGTGATCACCATCCTCCACACTTCCCCATGGCATAACCGTCCAAGGTGAGTCCCGCTCATGCGACCTCCGAACAACGCCTGAACATAGCTAGTTGAGTCACTTCAACTTGCAATCCTTTCATCAAGGTTGTGTAGGCTTCAAATATGTTAAGCATATTTAATGCACCACATGCATACAATATGCTCTTACAAACAACATGATACTTCACAAGTATCAATTTCCTTCCTGGGTTTTGCTTTCGAGATGTTTTCTCCTCCCGAACGAGCTTAAAACCTAAATATTCCCGCGTTAGGAGATAGGAAATTATTTTCCGTATGGAATGGAGGGGCGGACCATCAAAATCCGAGTCCGTACTAGAATTCTACAACGATTCTATTAAGGGGCTCTAATTAGGGTTTCTAGTGCAACGATCAACGGTTTCCCCTCCTCTCAGGATGCAAAATCTCGACCGTCGAAGGTCACCAAGCTAGCAAGCTTCCCGAGCCTGACTTGCCAAGCCACAACAACATGCTACATGTTTTCCAAAACACTCGAGACGTTAATCACGTCACAACTGGGGGATACAAACTGGGGTATTGGTCTGGCGGTTTACAGCGTGCAGCGTGCAACACGCCATCACAAGATCGTGTCAGGGAAACATGGGCGGTTAGCGATGATAGGAGAAGTGGGAAAGCAACCGTATGACACTAACACACAACTCCACTTCCTCCATCACTCCACTTCCTCCACTTTCCCACGAGAGACGTGATGAAGGCTTATTGACTTGTATAAATAGGTTCTCCTCCCTATTTCCAACAACACATAAAAACCAAGTGTTAATACCATCGTATTCAACACCCAGAGCCTGCCTGCATTATTTGCTATCCTGCTCAACCTTCTGTTAACAAGTCATCAAATAGCCTTCACCTTCATACTCTCAACACCTTCTTCGCTTCCCTCCCTAAGATCAACCTCACATCCTTCACCTGTGACCGAAACAAACTGAACGGCCATGTCTTCGGTTTAGCCAGAATTGTACAGATTATCTCTCGAATCAAAAGTGCTCATCGTGCAGCACATTTGTTGAAGGTTTAAATTCACTTCTCATCCACACACACCCAAAATTACCTAAACCTGCAGAAGTAGTTTTCTCCCACAAACAAAGGTGCACGCCATAAAGGTTTGTCCCATTCTTTAAATCTCTGCGAAGTTTTATTCGCGTTTCTTAAAATTTCTTGTGAGCATCATAACTCTGTTAAAATTTATTTTCTTTTGATCTTTTCTTCTCTTGTACAATTTTTCAATTTCATCTTTTCCTTTTTTTTTTTTAGTAAATCAAAGATATATTGAGAAAAGAAGAAAAGATTACAAAAGAAAGCGAGTTTAGACAGGGTCACAACAACCCCCTGAACTCATCAGCCAATTTTAAAACGGAAATAAGAAACATCTGGAATTTCTATCAAATGCAAGAAATTTGGGCGACCCTCATAGTGAAAGGCCGAACCTCTAGCTAAATTGCAACCCATTTTAGCCAACTTGTCTGCCGCAAAATTTGCTTCGCAGAAAGTATGCACAAATCTAATCGAGTCGTACTTTGAGCACACTTCACTCCATCTCTGCATAACAAACCAAGGAAGATAAAGAGAATTGATCGTTGTTATAACACTAGCAGAGTCTGTTATAATAATAATTTTCCGATAAGACCATTTTAGAGCCCACTCTAAGCCCACCAGAATTGCATAAAGTTCTGCCAAATTTTTTGAAGTAAAGCCCAGGCCTAACTCCATTGCCCCAATCACCAGGCATGAGGCATCTCTTGCAACAACACCCGCACCTGCCGCACCTGGATTATTCCTCGATGCACCATCACAGCAAAGCTGCAACTCACCAATATCTGGAGGCGACCAAAGACATTCCACCGAGATGCAGTGGTTAACACTTCTGAAGGTTACCCTGAAGTGATCCAAAATCCTCAAGTCATCTGCAGAATTATGCATCTTCCCCCTTAGACGAACTGAATATTCATTTATTAGGTGGAAAACACGTTTTTGGAAGAAAGTCCAGCTCGGCTTCTTCTTTTCATAGACCATTTTATTCCTAGCAAACCACAGTTGAGATCGCAGCACCATATTGGACAGCATCCAAAGGTCCCTTATCATTTTACTTCTTCCCTGAGAGGTTTTATTAGACCGGATAAAATTATAATGAGGCTTGATGTTGAATATACCTGCTATCCAATTCCACGCCTTTTCTGCAAAGCTACAGCTCCAAAGAAGGTGTTCTAGCGACTCCTCCGCAACTTTACATAAGCAGCATTGCGAAGCCAAACTAATTTTGAATCTTCTTCTCACCTTGACCATAGTAGCACAGGCTCCTCTTTCAAATTTCCAAATTTGGGCAGATAAAGAAGGATGAATTTCTTTTCTCCAGAGAAGCTTAGCCACCTCCCAAACAGGGTATCTTTTCCTAATAAACTCCCTGGAAGATCTTACCGAGAAATTCCCTTTTAGGCCCGGCATCCAAATGCGCTTATCAATACCTCCCTGGATTCTGGGAAGTGAAGAAAGCTCCACCCCCGCCTCTCTCAGAACAGACAAAAATCTTCCCTGGATATCCCAAGTGTCAGTATTGATTATATCACTCACTCGGGCCATTCTACAAAGGTCATTGCGACCCAGGACATGAGATAAGGAGACATTGCCATACCAAATATCATAGAAGAGAGACGTAGTTCTGCCATCCCCAATGACACACTTAGTATTTTTTTCGACATCACTAATAACCCAGAGAATACCCGGCAGAATAGAATATTTAATACCTTTCAGCTTCACACGACCATCCCTGCAAGTGAATTTAGACTCCAAAAACCTAGCCCACTTCTTAGAGGAAGTTTTTATACTCCACCACAGCTTCATAAGAATCGCCTTATTCAAAGTTCTTAGATCAGTTAGGCCTAAACCTCCTTCAGTGACCGGACAACATATTTTATCGTATCCCACAACGAAAGAACGAGTGAGATGAGAATCCCCCGACCAAAGAAAGTTTCGAATAGCTATTTCGAATTGCTGAATAAACTTAACCAGCCACTTATAGACAAACATATTATGGATGAAATAGCTGGAGAGGACATTGTTAATAAGAATGACCCTATCTTGAAAAGAAATCATTTTACCTTTGTAAGCCGACAACTGAGCTTTCAGTTTGTCAACCACATTGCTAATATGTTTATATCTGAATGTCCCAGGCATCACATGAACTCCCAGATATTTATCAGGGAAAAAGGTCACACCCATACCTAAGAATGCAGCTATATTCCTTCTTCTACTTAAAGAGCCCCCTCCGAAGAAGATTTTGCTTTTAGCTTTACAGACCGCCTGACCAGCAGCAAGGTGGTAATCTTCTAAGAGCTTCATAAGATTTCTCAAGCTTTCCATATTTCCCTTGCAAAAAACCATGATATCGTCAGCAAAAAATAAGTGAGACGGAGCGATCCCATTTCTCTTAACCATGTATCTCATATTTTTGTTAACAAACAGTTTAGTGATGTTTCTGCTAAGGACATCCTGAATCAACACAAAAATAAGAGGGGAAAGGGGGTCACCCTGCCTCAGCCCTCTATTAATTTTGAAGAACCCTTCTGGGATACCATTGAGCATAATAGAAATGCGCGCCAACTTAAGAATGTTGAGAATCCAAACACACCACTGGTCCGAGAATCCGTATCTTTTAAACACCTCCAGAACAAAAGTTCAGCTAACCGTATCAAAAGCTTGCGAGATATCTAGCTTAATACCCAGGTTACCATCTTTCCTTTTAATGTGCAGTTCATTTACCATCTCAGAAGCCAAAGCAATGTTTTCATGAATATTTCTTCCTTTCAAGAAAGAAACCTGCTCTTCCGAAACCAAATTATCTAAAACCTTTCCCAATATAGAAGCTAGAATTTTAGTAAAGATCTTAAAGAAGAAATTGCTCAGGGCAATTGGCCTAAATTTCCTTAATATGTCCGCCCCTCTGACCTTAGCAATCAAAAGAATGAAACTAGAGTTAGCACCCTTAGGGATTGATTTTTTTTTCCAGTAGAAAATAACAGCCTTAAAAAGATCAAGGTGAATTAAATCCCAGCAATGTCTGTAGAAACAACCCGAGAACCCATTAGGCCCCAGCGCACTATCCGAGCCCAGATCAAAGACAACCTTTTTCAGTTCCTCCATTGTTGGCAGAGCATCCATGCATCCAACATCATGTTGTCTTCCAATGAAATTCTCCCATGATCATAATCAAAGAGATGGTCGATCACTGGCAAAGTTTCCCCATTAAACAAGTTCTCATTGTAAGCCACTACATGATTAGTGAGGTTGTCCGTATTTGAAATAGTGACTCCCTCATCAGAAACCAACTTTGAAATAGTGTTAGAGCTTCTGCGAGTGTTAATAGTTCTATGAAAATAAGCCGTGTTGCTTGAACCTTCCACTAACCACTTGTTTCTTGATTTTTGTTTTAGCATAATACTTTTTTTCATCTGAGCATCTTGAACAGTCACCCATGCATTTTTCATAGCATTCAGTTTAGTAACATCTTGAGGCTCATCATTCGAGATTCTACTAGCCACTTCAAATTTCAATTGATCTTGCTTCAAAGTCACATTTACATTCCCAAAAACCGCAAGGTTCCAAATTTTGATTGCTGCCTTGAGACGTTTAAGTTTGAAAGGAAAAATAAAATCAGCATTACCATAGACTGGAGCACTCCAAGAAGTCTCCACCATACGCAAAAAATCCGGATGCAGAAACCACATCTTTTGAATCCTGAAAGGAGCCCTAGTTGGGCGCTGAGCAAAAAAAGGATAACCAATAAGACAAGAATGGTCAGAAACTTCCCTGGGAAGAGCTTTACACCGCCAATTCGAGAACTTGTTTAACCACTGTGCATTTATAATTGCTCTGTCTAGCTTGCTAATTATTCTTTCCACCCCCGCTTGACCGTTGGTCTAGGTGAATTTTTTACCCAAAGAATCAGCCTCAAACAACTCATTGTTTTCCATCCAATCACTGAACTCATTGATGCAAGAAGTACTTGGTTCCCTACCTCCCTTCTTTTCATCATTCCTAAGCACACAGTTGAAATCTCCAATAGATAACCAAGGAGCTCCATCCTCAACATCAGACATTTGATCCCACAATCTCCTTCTGATAACTTGCAAATAGCTGGCATGAACAAAGGAGATGAAAACCCCCTCCACTTTCACCGTAATAGCTTGTCTAGAGCTATTAAATACATGCGGCTCATCCATATCATCTTTCCAGAGAATCCACAGGTTTCCCACAGAACTTTTCGAAGAATTATGAATAGCCTTATTTTTAAAACCTACCAAATTAAGCCTAGAAATAAAAGCATCCGAATACCGAATTTTAGGTTCCGCAACACAAATAATCTCCGGCTTAAACTCAAAAACCAAATTACGTAACTTTATACCCGCCTCAACCTTAGCCACACCATTAACATTCCAAAAGATCACATGCATACGGAAACTAATTTTTTTTTTTTTTACCTCTTGGAATCGGAGGAACACTTTGCACTCCTCTTCTTTCTAGAATACGAGACTTTCCCTTGATAACTTTTTTACTTTCAGCACCCAGTTGAACCTTCTCGGAACCTTGGATAGTACCCGACACAGGAATGGAGTTCAATTTTTCCTCCCCCTCCATCACTTCACCCCACTTCGAACCTTTTACACCCGCAGCTGCTTTCTCAGGGGTTAACTCATCATAAGAACTTTCCTCCGAATGGGTATCTTCTTGAAGACCCTCACCTAGCTGGCCTAGTTCATTACTTAGGACATTGAATTTATTAGGAGATATAAATACTTATGTTTCAATAATTTCATTGAATTCACTTACCGAAGAAGACATTTTATCATCTTTAGCATCCGAATGATTGGTGTCCTGGTCTACACCTGGATTTGGAGAGGTTATAGCTTCATCTACCACTTGATCCTCATTAACTTCCACTCCTGGTTCTTCCCCCTCAATTTCTTCACCCAAATTGTTATCTTCTCCCACATTATCATCCTCCACCTGATTAATTTCCAACACAATATCAATCACAGATAATTCAACCACATTCTTTTGAGCACCATCTGAGCTCTCAGAATCTTTTTTCCTGTTTTTTCTTGTCTTCGCCGCTTGCCATCCTTTATTTGCACCTTCTCTGGTTAAATTCTCTTTAGCTTGATCATCAGTCTTAGGTTTTCGCCTACATTCCAGGTTGGAGTGACCAATTATGGCACATAGAGAACAAAACTTCGGTTTCCTTGGAATATCAATACTTTGCCAGAAAGTTCTTCCACCTACAGTCAATCTGACCCTTTCCGGAATTGATTTAGCAAAATCAATATCAACCAGAACAGAAGTAAAGTTTCCAAATTCCAGGTTTAGAGTTTTCTGATCAACACAAATTAGACTACCCGTTGATTTCGCAATAGCCAATAAAGATCGTTCATACCATAATTTAGCATGAAGTCCTGGGAAGTGAACTCATACGGCAGAGTGAGAAGTGATTTGGCATTCTATATCAAAACCAGGGTACCAATCCATTAATCTCAACTCATGTTGGTTTACATACCACTTATTACTACGGATTTTATCTTTTGTAATTTGATCTTTTAGCATTATCACGAAAAAAACCCTTACTCGTAGACATGAATCTAACCAAATCACAGTTTAGCTCCCATTGATTAATCAAATTACTCTTAACATTAACAAATTTCATACCTGTATAGTTTAATCGAGCAATGAAACTGCTTTCAAAGGGTTTGCATCCCTCCTGATAGAATTCTATAGGAATTGTTAAACAAGGCTCTCCATCCACTAGATATGGGTTAGGTAGTGAGCTAACATCGACAATTTACGGTTGTAAAGTTTGTCTTGATTTCAAGCTATCAGCGTAAGAACGATCCTTTTGTTTACCTGATTCCGAAATTGAAGGTGTTTCTGGCATGATGATTAGTTCGAATTTTTCGAACAAAATTTTCAGATCCAATCTCTATTGGAATCGCCCGAAAAAGCGCCATACTTTCTCTCTCCTCATTCCTTCTCTCCACGAAAAAGCGCCACACTTTTAGTGTACAACAATTGGAATTTTCCATTCTAACAGAATACTCTTTGAAAACAATTTCTCTAAGCAATTCATCCACAATTTTTCTTAAATTTTATTCTCTTACCTTTCTACTTACTACTTTCTGGTTCTTCTTTTCAATTATGTTTTGCTGTTTGCTTTTCTCCCGCGAAACGCTCGCCATGTTCCTCCTCTTGCTTCTAAATCAAATATTTTTTGAAACATTTTCTTGAAATAGCTCTTCTTATCATTTCATCTTTCTACTTACTGTTCTCTGTATCTGCTCTTTTGTTGCGTTTTGTTATTTGCTTTTTATTTGCGATACGCTCGCCATCTGTTTCTTCTTGCTTCTCTATTGAATCAATCATCAATCTGTTACATCTCTGTCGCTGCTTAATTCTGCACTTCCAATTGCTATTCTTCCCAGCTTTTTCCTCGCAATATTTTATATCAATCTCATAACATTTCTTACTTTCCCCCCAATCTACTTTAATTACTCCAACACCATTAGGGTGAGGAAACTTAATGCACTGGTGGAAGGTGGATGCAACACCTAATATCCCATGTAGCCAAGGCCGTCCAATCAAGGCATTATAAGGTGATTCAATATCAACAACACATAATAAGATCTTGGAAGACATCCCCTTTAATGGAACCCTCATTGTGATCTCCCCTTTGGGTTTGTTGGCAGTACCATTAAAACCATAGATTTTATATGTTGATTAAATCTTCATCTTTTCCACCCATGGTTCTATAGGTATGATAGAATAAGATATCCACATAGCTTCCTGTGTCAATTAGGACTCTATCAATATCCCAAGAATCTGTTACTTCATCATCATATTCTTCATCTTCTTCTTCTGTTTGTCTTGGTTTTATTTCCAACCTTACTACCAATGGATTATCAAGCGACTCGCCAGGTTTTGGTACTTCTTGTGTTGTAAAAGAAAGAGTTTGTTTCCGTCATTATTCTAATGGCAAGACTCTCGCTATGTTCACTATTTCTTTTCCATCCATGTCTCTCGCGAAGACTCTGCTTAGAACATTTTCGTGAAAATATTCGATAGTTCTGAAAGAATGTACAATGGAATTGCAAAACAAATTCTTCGCTTTGGCTCCAACCTCTATGACAAAGGTTTCTACTCCTTTTACAGTATTCACTCTGCGATTATCTAGTGGTGGTGGTAATTGCTGATGCTGATGCCCTCTTAGGAAATGGTTTAATTTTCCTTGATCGATCATTCTTAGAATTATTCTCTTTATATTTCTGCAATCATTTATCGAATGGCCATGGAAATGAGGATAGGGACAGAATCCTTGATTACGATTATTAGGATGTGGTTCCTTCCCCATGTTCCATGGCGATGGTATGTCTTCCATCAAAATGATAGCTTCCCATATTTTTTCTACACTAGCATTCAAAGGTGGCATTTTAATCTCCTCCCATACTGTTTTCTGATTACCCTGACTTCTAAAATTATTTTGTCTCTGTCCACCATAAGTCTCTTGGGGTTGATCAAGTCTTTGGATTTTATTATTTCCTCCGCGATTATAATAATTCTTCTCTCTTTTATACTCTTCTTGATCACGACTTCCCATAGCTACTAATTTTTGCTGGTCATTAATCACCACTTTCTCTGGTTGACTCTGCGAGGTGCTCGCCACGTTATTAATCATTTTAGGAAGTAAACTTCCATTTGCCGCTACTGAGCTGGTGTTTACAACTGGGTATGATTCCATTTCATTTTGTTTTTCTTCTAAGGCAATGTATTCTTCTTGTAGTTCTCTTAGTTCAGTCATTGTGATGGTATTCTTGATTCTGAAAATTTGTATGTAGAGCAGATTGGTCACAAACATTGCATTGATGAAGGATAAAATAAGATATCTCTCATCTATTCTTCCTGCCATCTCGCTGCACATTGTCTTCCATCTTATGGTTATATGTTTTAGACTCTCACCAACCCTCTACTTTAATCCAAACACATCTTCAATACCCGGTAGCGAAGAATTTTTTCTTATGTATGCACCTAGAAATGTAGCTTGTAAGTGATCAAAAGAAGTGATGGTATTTTTTGGCAGCCCCTCAAACCATTTTAGCGCCTCGCCAGTTAAGCTGGACGCAAAATACTTGCATAATACAACATCATGGTTCTCCCATTGTAACATACACCTAACATAAGCCTTGACATGTTGAACAGCATAGGTGGTTCCATCAAAAATGCTATTTAATGCTGGTAAATTGCATTTTGGGGAAATTCCTCTTAGTTGCACTTCTTGTGTGAAGGGAGTTCTCGCTGCTTCCTCAATAGCTTCATCAAGTTGTCTTCTTCCTCCTTCTCTTTTGTTATTTATCATTCCCCGCATTTCTGCTAATTCTCTTAAAATTTGCTCATTCACAGCTGGGTTTTCATCCATTGGCCTTTTTAACGGTCCTTCCCTTCTCCTTCGTTATTGTCTTTCTTGTCTTGCGAGACTTTGTGAATTTCATCTTCATCGTCATTTTGCCTTATTTTGCGATTTTTATCTTCATCTCCTTCTAAAATTCGCGATTGATTATGTCTTCCAAATTCCCCTTCGCGAGTTTCTTCATTTCTCATCATTTCTCTTCGTTGTCTTTCTATTCTTCTTTGTATTCTGTCGTACTCTTCTTGAACATTATCATTATTGCGATTTTGTGTACGTCTTCTTTCTCGATTATCATGGTTATTTTGCCTTATTGCCTCCTGAAACTCCTGTTCTTCCACCTCTGCTCTCAACCTTTCTCTCTCGCAAGCTAGGCGTGCCTGTTCAGCATAATGTCTCTCAATTTCGTTTTCAATGATTCTTTGATTTCTGACATTCTCTCGCCCATGTAATATTCTTCTACATTCTTCTTGATTTTCTTCATCATCTTGATTATTTTCACTTCTTTGATTTCTATTATTTCGTCTTCCATTCAAAGTTTCACCGCGTGGATCATAACGATCATCAATTACCCTCTCTTCTCCTTGACGTTGTTCCCCATTTGGATTTTGCGCTTCTTCTTGTACGTTTTCTATAACATTTCTTATAAGGGAATTTCGCCTTGGTTCTTCTCTGAATAATCTTGAACTTGATCTAGCAGTACTTCTTGATCTCCTACTTTATAACCTCAAATTCTCCATTCTCAACTCGTGATTTTGCCTTGTTAAATTTGCACGTTCTTCCGCCTCTAGTCTTCTTTCTTCTTGTGTTCTTTGTCTTAAATCATCTACTGCTTCATTTTCTCCTTGAAGAATTAATCCTTCAACCACTCCTTGATACCTTCCTTCTCTGCTTTTATCCCTTAATTGTCGATTTTCTTCTTCTTCCATCGAATCTGATCTCCAAGTATGCACACTCACCCTATCATAATCCACATCTCTATTTTGTATTGGTGCTTGTTGATTCGGTTGTTGAGTTTGATTTTCTCCTTCATTCCTTGTTCTATTTCTTCTTGTTCTCATCCTTGAAGATTCTCCTACTTCATTTGTTTCTCCACCTGCAAGTCTTTTACTCCTCCCCATAGTTGTTGGTGGTTCTGATGTATTTCTTCTTCTTCTTCCAGCCATTTCTTCAATTCTTTCAAATCTTCAAGTTGTAATTAGAGATTTTTTAGCTTGATTCTCCCTGTTTCGGGCGCCAAAATGTAGTTGCAGGAATTCCCACACTACACCCTTGTCAAGATTCTATAGAAATTTACTAGAAATCAACTAAAGATTTGAAGATTTAAACGACACTTTATTATCCAATCCTCAGAAATGTTTACAGAAGTGAAAGAAATCAAGATCACAACTATTCTCTTGAAGTTTTTCTCTCCTCAAGACTCTTTCAACTCTCAAAAATACATCATCCTTTTCTGGACATATTGGGTCTCTATTTATAGGGAAGCTACATAATGGATGACAGCTAAGTCTTCCTTTTATCTCGGATTTACACTGCGATCACATCGCGACATTCACATATTTCCTTCTCGCTAAATTCATAACCATCGCAGATCATCATGTATTCTCTACATGTTTCTTCATTATGTCATTTCTTAAGCAATTCTGCGACACTCGTCAAATGTTGTTGAAGTATCCGCGACATCCTCGCATAAGTGTTGTTAATTATCGCAGAAGTGTTATTAATTATCGCAGAAACATCGTTGTGGCGATATTCTGGTCCTACATCCAGGATGGCTTGGGAGATTTCAAAGAATGGTGGATTAGTTCTAAATCTGCCTACTTGGGTTTCAGAGGTATTAAACCTTCCCCAAACAACACTCCTTGGAAGTGCGTTTGGAAACTTAGAATCTCATATCGTATTCAAATCTTCATATGAAAATTTGCAAGGAATGCTTTTCGTACTAGGATTGTTTTGCAGACTAGAATTCCTATTGGTACCATAATCAGCCCCAGATGTCTGTCTTGCAGTTAATTTCCTATGCATGCTTTGGTCTTATGCCCTTTTACTTATTCAGTTTGGATTACTTTCTCTCTCTGCTTGCATGTTCATAATTTCATAATTCTACCTTGCTTGATTTCCTTGATTGTTTGCTTGATTGCCTTGATTGTGCAAGCTACATTATGAGAGATTCTGCTGGAAACCATTTCTTTGTGCTGATGTTGTTTTTGAAGTATTTTCCCCAAGAGAAACAGAAACCAGGGCTATACTGGAAGTTTTGAAGAAAGCTATGGAATTGTAAAGGCTCTAATTGACCAATTCTCCGTGGGATTTTGAATGCAATCAACTAACAAATGCACTTTTTAAAGACATTTCCTTTTTTAATTCTAGTTTAGTCGCTTGTATTTTCTCTTTTCAACCAATACATGTAACAATGCGGCTCACTCTTTGGCTAGATAACTGGGATTCTTGTTTTTGGTCTAGACCTCCAATCTGGCTTATGCCATCTGTTGAGGAAGACCTCTAGCCTGTTTCAGGCCGTTGCTTTAAAAAACAACAAAAAAAAACTCACCTGGAGATGCCTCTTATTCACGCTTTACTATTGCTTTTATCTAGCCACCTAGCCTGCTTGACGGTGCCTTTTCACACAATGTTGTTGCCCTAAGTGGAATTCTTTATAAATTTGGAAACTGAGTGTTCATGCTGATTTCTCGAGTAGTTTAGGCAATCTATCCCTGAAAACCCATTTATATCCGCCTTTTGGTCTATTTGAACATACTTTTCAGGTTTAAGAACATGGAGATTTCTGGCTCTAAAAAACGGAAGCTCTGTTCTTCAGCAAGGAGGAGATACAACGAGGAGAAGAAAGAAGAACCAATGTCAGGCGGAAGGATTCTAGAAGATTGTTACCAAGAAATCCTGATAAGATTACCAGTGAAATGCGTATTGAAATGTAAGTCTGTCTGCAAATCTTGGTATGCCCTAATTTCTAACCCTAGTTTTGCTAAATTTCACTTCCAACAAAACAAAAACAACTCTAGTAGTAGTCTGTTGGTTGGACTTTATGAGGATAAGAACAGTGAATTAATCCACGCTATAGGTTATGATTCAATAGAATATCATGCATCTTTTTTGAAGAAGATAATGCTTTTAAAAGGCGGTGCCCTTTCAGTTTTGATATTGAATCCGTTATATTATTTGGTTCTTCTAATGGCCTGGTTTTTCTCTCGATTTACGGTCGTGGTAAGTACTTGTTATGTGTTTGGAACCCAGCTACTGGGGAATATAAGAAGATACCTCGATCAACAAATACATATTATCACAGGAATGTCTGCATCTATGGTCTTGGATATGATGGTAAGAATGACGATTACAAGTTTGTGATTGGGATATGTTTTGATAAAGACGGATTGAGTACTTTAGTGGAAGTCTTTTCGTTAAGATCAAATTCATGGGAAACTATTCAAACACCTTATAATTTTAATTATGATAAGCGGAAACCTGGGCAATTTGTTCATGGGCATCTACATTGGTTAGCCAAAGGGGTATCTGGCGTTTGCATAGTCTATTTGGATGTAAGCAATGTTCCTCCATCATTCAAGGAAATTCAACTACCAGAAATTCCTACTTTGGACTTTATTACTGTTTCAGCCTCTGAAGAGGGGTGTCTTTGTGTAATTGCTGATAACGGTGATTCGGTTGGTTTTCGTCGTGTTGAAGTATGGGAAATGCAAGTTTATGGGGTTTATGAATCTTGGACTAAACGTTATGTTATCACCGATAACACAATAACTTGGGCAGTTATCTTGAAACAAATTTGTATCGATAATATGTGGTCTTTTAAGAATGGGAAGATTGTATTCATGAGTACTGGTTATGTAGTAGTATATGATCCAAAACATGAAACTGCTACCAAAAGAAAATTGGATAGGTTTGCAAAATTGATATCAGAAGTTAACTACTCAGAAAGCTTAGTTTCAGTCAATTCTGGTACTTACGTGGGGAAAGAACGAATAGCGGAAACAACCGAAGACCACATAAGAATGTTTTATCATTCTCCTTATATGTAAATATGAACATTTCAGGTATTTTGTTTTAGCTTTCGAAATCTATTAATAGCATGTAATTGGGTATGGAATTATGTTCATCCCATTAACTTTTGAGCAATGCACTTTCCTATTTAAAAAAAATCTGGTTAGGTATTCTCATTGATTTTTTGTCTAGATTTTGTGCGCGCAATTCTGAAATATAGATGACATGGTTGAGTGAGTTGATCTGCATTAAGCACCTAATTTAATCAATGAGTAGTTTGCTGTAACTTGTGGTGGATAACAAATACAGGAAAAATGAGATAGCAAGGGAATTGATGTTCCCATTACAGCCTCATATTCTTCACAACTTGACCCACGGTCACCTGTTTCACCGAAAATACAGTTATTAAACTTCAACTGTATTTGAAGTTTAATAACTTGTGGGAGTGGTTGAAGATAGGTTTTACTGTGTAGTTGCGATAATGGTGATCCGGTTAGCAAGTTTATGCAGTTGATGAATTGGTTCTGTTATCATCAACGAGACAATAGCATTAAGTCACGGACAAAGACTGCGGCATGAAGATTATGTGGTATTTTGTTTGCGATTTAAAATATTTCAGGTATTTTGTTTTAGGATTAGAACCTATTATCAGGTATGAAATTTATGTTCATCCCATCTTCCTATTGTTAAAAGATGGGAAGGAAGTATTTGCAATAGTTCTTAAAAAATTTAATTTTAGATATACAAATATCTTTATCTTTTGAAACTCATTTATATAAAAAGCCTGGCCTGAGTTGCATCCTTGTCTGAACGCAGAAAGGTTGATCCTGACACTTTAAGGAAGAAAATTGCTTCAAATAGGATGTCTTCAGTTTAAGCAATTAATGAAATGAAAATGGAGTCTCTTGCCAACATAGAGGCATCACTGAAGACATCCTATTTGAAGCATTTTGACAGTTGGAGTTTGAACTCAACTGTTGTACAACTTCAATTTGTTTCTGCAAAAAATTGATTGCTGGGTTTGAACTCCTCGTAACTGTTGTTATCTTCATATATGCAGGTCGAGGTCCTTATATGCCCAGCTTGTGGTTTATGCTACATTGACGAACAAATGAACTCCAAAATCACTGAGTATTGCCTGTCACGACTCATGACCCTGTCAGTTCAGATATAACTGCAACAACAGCAGCTCTATGATACCGTGCTCCAGGATGTAAGGCAAACGCAAAAACCGAGGTCTACAAGCTATAATTTAGCAGTAATCACATTAGAATTTCTGACTGGGAAATCTCCTGGAGAGGCAATGCATGCTGTTGATTTACCACAATGGTGAACTTCAATTGTGAAGGAAGAATGGACAATTGAAGTTTCTGATGTCGAAATACTTTTATGACATGAGATGAGTTGCTTAATACATTGAAATTAGCTCTACATCATGGTGATCCGTTACCAGCTGCACGACTAGAAGTCCAACTATTGGAAGAAATGAAACCTGAATTTGCTTCCAGTTCTGGTGATGATAGTGGTGCTGGTGTAGTGGCTCTGGTTATGGTGCCGCCATCGCCCCCCTACAAATGACTGGGTAGAAGGATACTCTTTATCTCACCTTTTAGAAGCCTGGCGTTTTTTGGGGCCAGGAAAAAGGATTTAAGGGCCAACAATAAAACAAAAAAGGTCACCCAAACCTAAATTGAGTCACTCCTTATCCTAATTTTTTCGTAATGGCAAAATTGCCCTTCAATAATCGGTAGTTAAACATGAATTCGGTAGTTACTTTACATTTAGTTATTGTTAGCCAAAAAAAAAATTAATTTATTTTTTCTTCGCGAATTTTGGTTCTACCATAATCGGTAGATAAAAATCTATATTATCTACCGATTATGTTTCTGCTAGTGTAAATCCAAGAACATCATCCATAATCGGTAGATAATATAGATTTTTATCTACCGATTATTCTTGATTCAAAAAATTCAATTTTTTTTCACTAAAAATTAAGCACAATCGGTAGATAATGAACACCATTAACAACCGATTGTGAACATAGAAAATTTCGAAATTTTATTAAGTTTTGAAAATTTGAATTTGGGGTCGTGAACAAAATCGGTAGATAATAAGCATCACTTATTAACACAATTTACTACCGATTATGGTAGTACCAAAGTTCGAAAATTTTATGATTTTGGCAAAATCTCATTTTGGGGCCAATAGATATTCGGTAGATAATATATATTTTTATCTACCGATTACGGTAGTGCCAAAATTCGAAAATTGAATACATTCGGAGGTTAAAGTAACACAGTTTACTACCGAATGTATATTGGCCCAAAATGAGATTTGCCAAAATCCTAAAATTTTCGAACTTTGATACTATCATAATCGGTAGATAAAAATATATATTATCTACCGAATGTCTATTGGCCCCAAAATGAGATTTTGCCAAAATCATAAAATTTTCGAACTTTGGTACTATCATAATCGGTAGATAAAAATATATATTATCTACCGAATATCTATTGGCCCCAAAATGAGATTTTTCCAAAATTCTAAAATTTTCGAACTTTGGTACTACCATAATCGGTAGATAAAAATATATATTATCTACCGAATGTCTATTGGCCCCAAAATGAGATTTTGCCAAAATTCTAAAATTTTCGAACTTTGGTAATACCATAATCGGTAGTAAATTGTGTTAATAAGTAATGCTTATTATCTACCGATTGTGTTCATGGACCCAAATTCAAATTTTCAAAACTTAATAAAATTTTGAAATTTTCTACGTTCACAATCGGTTGTTAATGGTGTTCATTATCTACCGATTGTGTTTAATTTTTAGTGCAGAAAAATTGAATTTCTTGAATCAAGAATAATCGGTAGATAAAAATCTATATTATCTACCGATTATGGATAATGTTCTTGGATTTACACTAGTAGAAACATAATCGGTAGATAACTATCTATATTATCTACCGATTATGGTTGATGTTTTTCTTAAGAACATCAACCATAATCGGTAGATAAAGTAGATAGTTATCTACCGATTATGTTTCTGCTAGTGTAAATCCAAGAACATCATCCATAATCGGTAGATAATATAGATTTTTATCTACCGATTATGGTAGAACTAAAATTCGCGAAGAATTTTTTTTTTTTTTTTTGGCTAACAATAACTAAATGTAAAATAACTACCGAATTCATGTTTAACTACCGATTATTGAAGGATAATTTTGCCATTACGAAAAAAATAAGATAAGGGGTGACTCAATTTAGGTTTGGGTGACCCTATTTTGTTTTATTGTTGGCCCCTAAATCTTTTTTCCTGGCCCCTAAAAACGTCAGGTTTAGAAGTTGCTGTTATTTTTCATAGGACATTATAGACATAATATTAGTAGTAGTGAAGCATTTGCTCTTGATTATGGGTTTCAGACTTTACTGTTAACAAATCTCGATGGGTAAGCATTTATTCTGTGCTCTCTACTTTTATACTACTCCCTCAGTCCCACTATTAGATGACCTAGTTCAAGTTTGCACAATTCTTAAGGCAAAGAATGAAAAAGAGTATTTTTTACAATTATACCCTTATGATAGTAATTTGTAAAATTTAGAATTGGTTTATCTATCAAATTATACCATGGATTTTGGTAACTTTATATCATTGAAAAGCATTTTAAAACACCTACGTAACGAATATAAACATAGATATCAAATTATAAATATTTTTTATACTACCGATAATCAATCAAAGGGATAATTTTAAATGTATCCCTTGTTTAATAAAATAGTTCAGCTAATAATGAGACAAAATATTAAACTTAGTGGGACAGAGGGAGGGAGTACTTCTCTGTCAACAAATCAAATCAAGAAAATGTAATGTTTTTGATAGTGCGGCTATCCTGTTAAGGTTTTGATTGGACTGGTTTCATCATTGTTAGTACTGGTGGCTGTTTATATCACTACTGGTGGCTGGTGGTTGGAGACAAATTCACTTGGAGATGCTTCTTATCTGACGATTTCATGACATAATCCACTGGCGAGAGTAATTTGCTATTGCTTTTATCTCACCCACTTTGACAATTCTAGTAGTATATATCACTATTCGGATGTTGCCTTGTCACATAATGTTGTGTACATTTGTGGAAGTCTTCAGATTTTTTCAGAAACGAGGGTATATTTTTTGGGTTGCAAATTGTTCTGCTGTCGTTCCATGATACTTTGCTACAATGATGTAAATCGATATTTGATGTCGTTTCTTTTATCTAAAGATTCAATCCTATATACATATTTTTAGTAATTTTCAAACTGGAAAGAAAATATGAAAATTGAAACCTCGGAGTAAGAATAACTGATTACATTCTCCAAAAACTATAATAACAGGAAGTTACTGAAACCAGCAGTAACCAACATGTTTGATCACATTACAGTATCCCTACTTGACTAGAATGGATCATTGGAGAGGCCACATGAATAAACCTAGTTAGAATTTACACCTGTACAAACTGGTATTTACTCGAAAAAGACACCAATCCATGATTGTTTGTGGTCGCAGAGTAGATGACAGAAGGTTCTGCCAGTGCACTATCTCCGTAATCTCCACAAGCCAATCTCTTTGTGATGGGTTGGACCAAAGTTCACTGGGTGCCTCGAGATGTCATTGCCTAAAAGCAGGGCCGTCTTTGGCATAGGGCCTAATGGTCGACCGCCCTAGGCCCAAAAATTAGAAGGGCCCAAAATAATAATTCAATGCGTATATGTGGCATGTCTATAATGGTGTTTTAAGCTTACCCTAGTAGTAAACCGACTTGAAGTACAAGTGAGCAACTCGTCTGTGCTAGGGAACAATTACAAATCTGTGGTTTGTTTCTTCTTAGGCCTGTCATCATTATTTTCACTTTAGAAATTGGAGTGTCTTCCCATATCCCTTGAATGAATGGAAGAATATTGTAGATAGGCATAAGCACTTGTTGGACAATTTCAAATGGTTCCATAGCAACTCCACCCTTTCCTTGAAATGTTCTCAACCAATCTAACAAGTCTACACATTTGTGCAAATATGAGAATACATCGGATATTTAGAAATCCGATATCAAAATGATTTTCTTCACTTCTAGATGACACACTAGTATAAATTGTTTCTATAGGAACCCTAAAACACATACCATGAATTATCTATTAAAATTAAACTAAATATCATACTTCAATAACATTAAAAAAATGAATTGGGTTCATTGTTCATACCTTCAATTAGACGAATTTGCTCTTAATTTTCTCCAAATGAAGTTTTATCAAAAACTCAATATATATTGAAATTTAAGCACTACCAGGATATTCGATAAAAGGGCCCAAAATAATAATTCAATGCGTATAATATCCTATAGGATATCAAAATCAGATATCGATTCCGATAGGCTAAGCTATCGGATATCCGATAAATATTCGATAATATCCGGTTATACCAAAAAAGCTTAAAAACCCTTGTAAAACATTTTCTTAATTGACACTTATCGGATATTTATCCGATAATATCCGATACTAGACTCGAAATTAGGATAAATTACAAATAAGTTCCTATACTATCAGATATCGGATATTAACATTTCGGATGGGATCTAATCCGTTTCCGATATGTTAAGGAAAAAATATCCGATAAAATATTCGATCCGATATCCGATAAAACGGATAAAATTCTTGTAGGATCAGAATATTGTCACAGCAATATCCCTGCGAAATAAACAACAATGATATTCTGCGATAAATCTCAAAGTGACGTAAGGAATGACATATCGGATGAAAACGACAGAAACATGAGAAAAGCGTGACATTTCTGCGATGAATCAATAAAACCTGCGAAAGGTTAAGGCGGTGCAAACTGCGATGTATCGCAAGAACCCAGATCCAAAACTAAAGGAAATCTTAGCTGTAAATGAGCTGTCATGAGCTTTAATCCACTATGTAAATGCCTATATAAAGGAAATGAATAGTTCCAGAGAGGATGATGAATTTTTGAGTGCTAAGAAAGTTTTTTAAGAGAGAGAAAATCTTATTAAGTGAATTGTATTCTTGATTACTGTAATTCTTTTAAGATCATATTAATAAAAAAGGTCCTTAATCTTCAAATTATGTCATAAATATTGATAAATTCTTGAGTAGGGTGTAGTGTGGGAATTCCTGCAACTACATTTTGGTGCCCAGAAACAGGGATGAATAGTTGAAAATCATAGCAAGAGTTAGGTAAAAGAAAGAAATTATTCAAGAGTTAGAAGAATATCAAGAAAATTGGTGGAAGAAAAGATGGTTGAAGTCAAAGATAATCAAAAGAAATTGGAATGTGATGTAATAACAAAGATGATGATAGATAAGTTCCATGAAGATATTAGAGGAAGGATACACAAGCGAGATTTTGAAGGAAAGAAAATCATGATGGTAGATGAGGCATCACCGCTAAAAGATTGGGAAAAACAGAAGATCACATTCACGGCAGCAGAAATTCTGAAAGAGAATTTAAATCATACATCTCCATTGGTGATCACAGTGTTGGTTGTACCAACAAGAAAAGAGAAATCAGTAAGATCTACAGAAGAGTGGGCTGTGAATAGGACTCTGGTGGACGCAGGAAGTTCTGTGGATATAATGTTTTACCACACATTCAAGAAAATAGGATACAAATATGAAGAAATGCTTAGTTCAACATATCATATCCATGGATTTGGAAAATCTCTACCAAAACCTAAAGGTGAAATTGTAGTGTGAATTCTGCTGGGGGAAATAGAGACGCAGATAACTTTGTGCGTGGTGGATGTGAAATCACCATATAATATGTTGTTGGGAAGACCATGGATATATGCAATCAAGGTTGTATCATCAACTCTACATCAGTGCATAAAATTTCCTATGCCTAGCGGAATTGGCGAGATTAGAGGAGATGCAGATTATGCAGCGTTGTGTTTCCAGAATGAAGTAAGGAATTCTGAAAATCAAATTCAGTTGCGAAAATAGCGCAGAAAAATGAAGAGAGAAGAAAGGAAAGAAGAAGAATTCAAGATTTACATGATAAGATCAGAAGAAGGAAAAGGAATATTTGACGATGTATCGCAAGAAAGTGATGAACCAGCGGAGGTAACAAAAACACCAACACCAATGGGAGAACATGAAGCCAGTTATACTACAGCAGAACCAACATAATAAGTAAATGTTGGAAGTGAAGAAGACCCAAAAATGCTGAAAATTGGAACTAAGATGGGTGTGGAGGAAGAAGAACAAACTGTAAACCTTATGCGAGAATACAGAGATATTTTTTCGTGGAATATGGATGAGATGCCTGGAATAGATCCATCTGTTGCGTGCCATAGATTGGAGATTAACAAAAATGTGAGACCATTCAAACAAAGAATAAGAAAGATTGCGACCATTTATCATGCCAAGATAGAAGAAGAATTGCAGAAGATGCTTGACGCAGGAATTATAAGGCAAGCAAAATATCCAGAATGGATCGCCAATATGGTAGTAGTTCCCAAGAAAAATAAGGGGATAATAATTTGCATCGATTTTACTGATCTAAATAAAGCATGTCCCAAAGATAGTTTTCCCTTGCAGATATCCCGCAGCTGGTGGAATCTGCCGCAGGAAATGATCGAATATCTTCGTTAGATGGATACAAGGGCTATAATCAAATCCCACTTCCGTAAGAAGATCAAGAACATACTGCATTCTTTGCTCCCAGAGGATTATATTGCTACACAAAGATTCCTTTTGGGTTACGAAATGCAGGATCAACTTACCAACGAATGGTGGAAAAGGTGTTCGCAAAATGGATACATAAAACTTTAGAGGTATATGTGGATGATATGTTGGTAAAAAGCAAAGAAGCTAAAAATCATGTGTAGGACTTAAGGGAAATTTTTGATCAGATGCGGATTTTTAATATCAAAGTAAATCCTAAGAAATGTACTTTCGGAGTATCATCTGGGAAATTCTTGGGATATATTGTATCAAAAGAAGGAATACAAGTTGATCCTGAAAAGGTGCAAGTAGTTCGAGATATGCCAACTCTAGCAATAGTAAAAGATGTACAAAAATTGAATGGACTTTTAGCCTCACTAGGAAGATTTATTTCGCGATCATCAGATAAATGCAAACATTTCTTCAACATACTAAAGAAGGGAACAAAATTTAAATGGACAGATGAATGTGAGAAAGCTTTTCAAGGAATTAAGGAATATTTGATGAACATATCCATTTTACGGAAGGCTGAACCAGGAGAATAATTGCTGATGTACCTTGCGACAACTCAACACGCTTTAAGCGCAATACTTTTGCGAAATGACGCAGGAGTTGAAAAACCAATTTACTACATCAGCAAAACATTCAATGCTGCGGATAAAAACTATTCAAAGATTGAAAAGCTAATTCTGGCGTTAGTTTATGCGGCATCTAAACTTCGCATATATTTCCAAGTGCATAAAATGAAAGTACTAACAAATGTACCAATTGAATCAGTAATGAAAAATTCAAAAAGATCAGGCAGAGTTGAAAGATGGAACACACAAGTGGGGCATTTTGAGATCCAATATGCAATTTTATCCTCGGCAAAATCTCAAATTGTCGCAGATTTTCTCGCAGAATTTACTTTGGAGGATGATGAAGCTGTAGAAGACATGATGGATATAGAAGAAGAATATGGGGATCCTAGAGATCTTTTAACAGAACCAAATAGGTGGGAGATATCGGTAGATGGGTCATCCAACGGAGAAGGAAATGGAGTGAGAGTCGTTTTTATTTCTCCAGAAGGTGCAAAAATGGCATTTGCATTTCGACTAGAATTTGAATCTACTAATAATGAGATAGAATATGAGGCTGTAGTACATGCTCTAAGATTTGCGATAGAGATGAAGGTGGAGAATGCAAGAATTACCAGTGATTCGCAATTGATTATTCGCCAAATTGAAGGGGAATATGCAACTAATGATATATCTTTGAAAAAATATAAGAAACTTGTAGAAGAATTATTTGCGAAAATTCCAAAACTCAAATGGAGGCATATTTCAAGAAGAGATAATAGGCGCGCAGATGCTTTTGCGTTTATATCAAGTATGATGGTAGACCCGACTGCGAGAAATATAAAAATACAAACACTCATAGCACCTTCAATTAATAAAGAAGAGGAAGAGGAGGGCGAGGCAATGATAATAGAAAATAATGGCGAAGAATCAAGTAGAATTATCGCAGATTTGCGTGCGGAAATTCACGCATATCTAGCAAGGGGAGAGGTACCAAGAAACAGATTGGAAGCACATAAATTAAAAAAGTAGAGCAACAAATTATGAGTTAAGAGATGGGATATTGTATCGAAAATCTTTAAATGGGCCTTCCCTCAGATGTTTGACACAAGAAGAAGGAAAACAAATATTAAAAATGTTACATAGTGGGGATGTTGGTAATCACAGAACTAAAATGCAAGGTTATTATTGGCCATATATGCATGAAGATGCAAAGAATTTATCAAGAAGTTGCGAGGAATGTTAGCGATTTTCAAAAAGAATACATGCACCCAGTGAAACATTAACATCCTCAAAAATGTTTGGCCATTTGGAAAGTGGGGTTTAGATATTGTGGGACCATTTGTACCAGGAACAGGGCAAAAGAGATATTTAATTGTCGCAACAGATTACTTCACAAAATGGGCAGAAGTTAAATCAGTACATCATATTCTTGATAAGGACATTTTTACATTTATATTTGAAAACATCATTTGCAGATTCGGAATTCCTGCGCAGTTGGTGTCAGATAATGGAAAACAATTTGAAGGACAAAATATAGAGATGTTACTTAATGCATTCAAGATAAAGTGCGGAAAATCGACTCCTTTATACCCACAAGCTAATGGTCAAGCTGAGGAAACTAACAAAACAATCGCAGATATCCTCAAGAAGAAGTTAGAAGGGCATCATAGAACATGGTGTCAACAAGTCCATAATGCAGTTTGGGCTTATAATACAACACGAAGAGAAGCAACTGGGGTATCACCTTTTTGTTTAACATATGGAGTTGAGGCAGTATTACCAACATAAGTTGCTATTCCTACGACAAAAAGAGAAGCTTGGGAAAAGAATCTTAGTGCTGGTATGATTCTAGACAAACTTGATGAAGTAGAAGAGAAGAGAGAAAAAGCATTACAACATATGGAGAACTACCATCGTAGATTAGCTCGTGAATATAATAAGCGAGTAAAGAAACGTGAGTTCCAAGTTGGAGATCTAGTTTTGCGAGAAACACCAGAATATTAGCGAGAAAATGGAGGAAAATTAGCGAAAAAATGGGACGGGCCATATATCATCAAAGAAATAATTAGAACTGGAGCATATAAGTTAATGGATCCAGAAGGAAGAGACATGGGTCAAAGACTTGGCAGACCATGGAATAGACAATATCTAAGAAAATATTATCAATAAAGGTTTGAAAGACTGGGATGATTGGATTATACGCAAGCAATTGCGAGAGAATAAAATAGATGTTTCACAAGAATAAAGTTGGCTAAATACAAAGCAATTTTTCGCAATAATTTGCGAGATAATTAAGAATTTTAATGCACATGCATAAGACGGGCGCAAATCGCCTAAAAACATATAAGAATGGGACGAACCTTTGTGGCGTACACCCTAGTTCGCGGATTCTATTCCGTAAGAGGCAATGTCCTTAAAGTACGTCATAAGGGGGTATCTCTTTGCATGGCTATGGGAAAGGCTATACTGCTGCTGGAACCTAGTCATGGAGATTTGGGATTATAGAAAATCCATCCGGGAGAGATAACTTGGATTCCCAACTATATAAGGTTATACCCTGGTTGGGCGCCCGAGAGTTTCTCCTAAGGAATGCAAAGTATAATCAAGGCGCCGAGGTACACGGTTGAGCTGTGGGTGCCCGGGACGGATGAACCTACCCTGGCCATCCATGGCAAGTCTTGGCTTACGATGTGTTCGGCCCGAAGAAAACCCCACTAGGGTGTAGTCTCGTAACTATAAGCCATATAGGCATAAAGGATAAGAGACTACGAAAACAACTGGTTGTTTCTAGAACCGGATGGGAGGAGCTAGTCTTGTATGGCAGAAGTACGTCTCCTTGAAGGGGCAACCAGGGGGAGAGATAAGGGCGATACCCTCCATTAGGGAGTTGTGTATCAAAAAAGACGGCAATTTCATGGGACTTTATATTCGCAAGAATATTTAGGCCCGTCATATTGCCGCATGACAGGCCAAAAAGCCTAAAAAGAAATGATAAGATGAGATCAATGGGTTTTTGCGATAAGATCAAAAGATGATATAAATGAAATCAATGATAAGAGGATATAAATCGCAAAGACGTCCTGCGATTTCATCGCAAATACGGCAATGTCATAAGTCTTAAAAAGCAAAAAGAGATTAATCTCACAAGATGGCTTAGACTTATCATATTGTCGCAGAGATCAAAATAAATGATAAGGCAAGATCAATGGATTATTACATGTGAAAGTAAGAATGTCCTGCGATCTTGTCGCATAAAAGTGGCATAATAAGACCTTTAACTAGGAAGGCGAAATAAGGCCACAAGAGAGGTTATATCTGCGAAGTTATTTGCGATACTTCATTTATCATATTGCAGATTGACAACAAGAGGCAAGTTTAGGATTTCTTACAATGGTAATATATTAGTACTTCACAAGGAAGATTATGAGGGGCAAATATGGGGATTATAAAACAATATTTCATTATCTTCCTTAAGAAGAATCAAGATAATAAAAAGAAGATAATCAAGTTACAAGAATTTTCGATAGGAGATTCAGGTTAATAAAAATATATAATCAGAAGAAGATGATTGAGTTACAAAAATTGCAATATTTCGCAAAAGAAGCAGGAAGAAGAAAGATTCAGAAATTACAATCATTCGCAGGACAGGGAAAAGAACAAGATATTTCGCAGGAAGACATGATAAAACAAGATTTAAAACTTTAAAAGAGTATTCTTCTTTAATTTCATTATTCTTGTTTGCTACTATTATCTTCACCAGCAATATCTTTTTCAGTTTTAGTTTCTCCATCATCAGCGATTGATTTTTGAGGAGGATTTTGTTCTTCTGCTTCATTATGAGGGTTTTCTTCTTCTTCTATTTATCCATCACTAGCGATTACCCTTTGAGGAGGATTTTGTTCTTCTGCTTCATTGGGAAGGTTTTCTTCTTCTTCTATTTCTTTAGTTGGGTTTTGTTCATCTTCGGAAAAATCTTCTTCATCACTTGAATAATTTAGATCTTCATCAATGAGACGAGGAACTTCATTATTATTTATCTCCAAGGGTTTGATCTTTATAGGAGGTAAAGAATGAGAGAATAGAACATTGTTTACGAGAACCTCAGCGCCTAAATGAGCCTTGCGGAGGCAATTCTTTTCCCGATTTCTGATCTCTATATGCTTGAAGTATTCAAGGTAGTCAAATCTTCTCAATGCTATGTTGCGAGAGTTAGAAAGCGCGGTATTATTTTTGCGAAGTTTGGCCAACTTTGTAGACAAATCAGAGATAGAAGCTTGAAGATGCTTCTCAGATTCTGCGGAAGAAAAGTTGCATATTAGATAGAATTCTCGCAAGAAATAAGATGGGAAAATACAATGAAATAATTAATAGATGAGGCAGTCAAAATGACTACCTCCTTTTGCGAGGATAAAGTTTGAATTATGTTAAGGAAGCAACTCTTACATTGATTCATGGTATCAAGTATCACCAACTTTACCTTTCAAACGAGATTTTATACTTTTCTCTTTAGAAAGAAGATAAGCATTTTCTTCTTTTAAGGAGGAATGGGATTTCTTCAGTTGAGCATAGTCATCTTTGAGATTGTTGACTTTTACGCTTAGAGCTAATCTACCTTTTATAAGTTTCTCTTGTTCAGCGGCAGATGATTCGGTTATCTTTTTAATGTCATCTTTGAATACACGAAGAGATTTCTCTTGGCTGTCACACAATTTTTGAAGATTGCCTAATTGCTGCGAATAAACCATTGTTTTATTCACAAAGCTACGTTTCTCTTGAGACAAAGTTTTGTTTTCATCTGATAAAGATTCCACCTTCAATTTAGTCTGATTTAGCGAATATAAAAGTTGAGTGGCTTCATTACTGAGGCAATATCGTTCGCAAATTAGTTGGTTATTCTCATTCTTAAGATTATTTATCTCGTCAATTGAATATGTGTGAAGAATATTCAATCTATCAAATTGATTTTTCCAAGACTCTTTCCCAATGCGGGCTTCATCGGCGATGGTTTCCCATTCAAGTATCTTCATTAATTGGTTATGTTTTGAAGCTAAATATGCGTCAACAAATAAATAAAGAAAAATTGAGTACATAGAAAACAAAGATTTACTGAGGCAAAAGTAGAGGCAAGAAAGTTATACCTTTCAGATCATTATTTCTGCTGCGAAGATTTTCGCAAATCAATCCAATTAATGCGAAGCTTATGATCGAGAAGTTAACATTCTAAAGTTTTTGCTTGAAGATTCTTCTTCAAGGTTTCAACCTCACTTTCTAAAGAAGTTAGCGAAGATGAAGAACCTCAAGATCCGAGATGCTTGCTTAGAATCATATAAACATCCTGTCTCGTAGGATCTGTAGAAGATTTCATATCATCGTTCAAAAATTCAGATAATATTTGAAAAGCAGCTTCAACCCCTATTGCTATTTCTTGGGAAGAAGGAAGAGAAATAGAGGAAGAGGTTTTGGCAACATCATTCATCGCAGGAACTTGGTTAGAATCATTCGTGGTAGTAGGAGTGGAAAAAGGAACTTGATTAGTCGCAGTTACAGTCTCATTTACCCAACATCATTCACCGCAGCTTCACTTACCGTAGTCTCATTTACCGCAACATCATTCACCGCAGCTTTACTTACCGTAGATTCATTCACCACGGCATCATTCATCGCAGGTTTATTTGCTGCTGATTCATCCATCATAGATTCATCTATCGTAACTTTTAAAATATTGGGATTATTAGAGAAGGAATTATTAACATCAATAATTTCACTTGGAATTGATGAAGAAGTAGTATGGGTGTTAATATTGGAATTCACGCAAGGATAAGGAGAAGATTTATCTTGCGGCGGAACAGGGTTTGCAGGCAAAAAATCAAGAATATCCACTTCATCTGAAAGAACTTTAACTTGATGAGAACGCTTAAGAGGTCTAGAAATATTCTCTTCACTCTGCGAATAATAACGTAGATAAGAAACAGAGGCAAAAATATTGTTATTTTAAAGAAATAGATGTTTCTTACTACCTTATCATTCTCAGATCTCTTCGCCTTCCCAACACGCTTTTTCTGAGGACCCTTAGGGTTAAGGTTTTTGATAGTAATCTTAGTCTGAGAAGTAGTGTTACTGAAAAAGATAATAAAATATGGGGATTATAAAGAAAATCGGGCGATAGAAATGATGTAACATGAACAAAATAAGATTCAAGATAAGAACCTACCTTTGAGTTTCCATTAGAGCAGCAGCAGGAAGGATAACAGGAAAGAAAAAGTTGCAGACAAAAAAAGAAGAAGGTGAAGAAAAGAGAGAAGGTGAAAGAAGACATATCCTCGAGTGGGACATCTATTTATAGATGAAGAATGGGTAACCGGGCTAATCGGTAAAGAAGTAAGGAATGACACGTGTCAACGGTAAAAACGTAAAATAGGGAATTTTGTCGGGTAAAAGACAAGGAGTTGCGGCAAATCAAGAAACTTAAATTCTCATGATCTTTATCTTCTTCGCAGAAAAGATATGAGAAGAGGCAAGATGTAGGATCAGAATATTGTCATAGCAATATCCCTGCGAAATAAACAACAATGATATTATGCGATAAATCTCAAAGTGACGTAAGGAATGACATATCGGATGAAAACGACATAAACATGAGAAAAGCATGACATTTCTGCGATGAATCAATAAAACCTGCGGTGCAAACTGCGATGTATCGCAAGAACCCAGATCCGAAACTAAAGGAAATCTTAGCTGTAAATGAGCTGTCATGAGCTGTAATCCACTATGCAAATGCCTATATAAAGGAAATGAATAGTTCCAGAGAGGATGATGAATTTTTGAGTGCTAAGAAAGTTTTTTAGGAGAGATAAAATCTTATTAAGTGAATTGTATTCTTGATTACTGTAATTCTTTTAAGATCATATTAATAAAAAAGGTCCTTAATCTTCAAATTATGTCATAAATATTGATAAATTCTTGAGTAGGGTGTAGTGTGGGAATTCCTGCAACTACAATTCTATAGGATCTCGAATATTCGGAAACGGATTCCGGATATCGGACAAACATTAACATGCCTACTTTTTCTAACTCAAGATGATTGTTCTCAATTTGTTAACAATAAATTCGAAATCGATAAGAAAACTAACGCAAGAGAAAATATCATATGATTTGTTTATAATTTTCTTAAATTGTGAACTGTTTTATTAATTTTGTCTTCATATTAATTGGAGTTCTGAGTCATCACTTTGATTGAATTCATTTGTGTTGATCAATTTTTTCGGTTTTCATGTTTTTATTGTTAAGAATTGTGATCATTTTATTTTATTTTTGTGAGATTTTAGTTTTTATTATTAATTTCAATAACTTGGCTTGTAGTCTTCACTGTGGATTAATGACTACATTATTTCCGTAGAAGTAGGCAATTTTGTAGACTTCAATGCGTAGTTTACCCTCAATTGTTTGCTAGATCGGGTGATAGTTAAATTACATAGACTCATGACTATAATCAAAATTGGGCATATAGCTCTGATATTGTATGTTATGTATTTATGTGTTCCACTTCTCACAAGATAAAAATTATAGCTCTATTTTATGTTTATTTTGCAACCATTTGTTTTTTTTTTATTATTAAGTTTGTTCATAGGGTATTTTAATCTTTTCCCTAACGTCCGGGACATTTTCACAATCTTGAGGTCTATTTTGGGGAATTTTGCCACTTAACTCTATATTCCAGAATTTGTTTGTGCAACAACTCCTCATTTCCCTATTATATGAAAGAAGGCCCTTTCCTAGAGGTTCGCCCCAAGCCTCGAAAATGCCAGAGACGGCACTGCCTAAAAGGGTTGTTCCACATGTAGGTATTCACTGCAGGTTCGATAAACAATGGCTTACTAAATTTTGCTAAGTTTTCTTCTTAGCATTGTTATCAGTTGTGGTTCTGTTTTTGAGGGGGGGGATTATAGTGGAAATCCGAAAATGACCCTAGATTTTGATTGTATAGGCAGGATAGTATGCTAAAATATCTATAGGCAGTTTTTTTGTTAATGTGAATAGTTGAAACAAAATATATCATTGTAAAAAAGAGAAAAATCTAGAATCAAAACAAATTTACACGCTGGATCATATTTACAGGTTGCAACTGTAACGTCAGAGTTATTATTAGGGTGTTTTATAAAATGGTCACATTATCCCTAATTGATTTACAAAATGATCACAAACTAGTATTTTTTCATCCGACACACAGAAATTAAAAAAAACGGTAAACTATCTAACTAATCTACTCCTTGGTCTCTTCTAACTGTGTCAGTTGAACCATGGTTAACATACGTCTATGTGGCAGATCTATGCATCCGTGGCACTGACACGCCACCTGAAAGCTTATAGACATGGAAATCCACCTGGCAGCCAGAAATGTGATCGTTCCCAACGGCTTTATCTGCCTTTCCCTTCACTATAAAACCACACACCTGCAGACACAGCTAACACTCATTCTCACAATCCTCATATACTAATATGTTTAGAATGGGTGGTGGAAAGATGAAAGAATATTGCAGCAACAGTTCAGGGGAGACATCAAGTAGCAATAACAAGATCAGCAACATCAACAACTACTATTTAATGTGTGACAAAGGTATGCATGAGGCAATAGACTGTCCATGGATCTATTCTAGATGCAAAATGGTTCCTTGCAATGGTTTGAGGAAGTTGTTGAAAGCCCAAACAGATGATCATCCAGGTGAGAAGCTCTTCAGCTGCTCCATATGCCCATACTTTTAGTGGTTTGCAGATGCTACAACACCTGGAAAAGCAATGCAAATTCAGCTTCCATCTCCACTTTCCTTCTTTGCTTGTGGTGACAAAAGTCATACAAAAATCAACTGTCCATGGGCTAATCAACCCTGAAAGAAGAAGAAATGTAAGGGCACAGTAACATTAAATATATGTAAAAATGAACATAACTATGGAATAGCTTACCTCAAATGTACCAACTGTCTGTAGTTTCAATGGCTTTCTGATGTTCTTTTCCATGAAACCAAAGCTGCGACCCTGAAAATGGCAGAACTATGCAATCTAAATATGTAAAATATAATCAGTGACAATCAATAAAGACATGAAATTAAGTTAATTACATATATTACCCATTAATAATTACTTAATATAAGTCTTCTTAAGTTAAGTTAACTGCAAACAGATGCAGTGAAATCCATTGTAACAAGCACCATAAACATCCATTCAAACAAGAAAAAAAAGCCCAAAACAACAAGGGACTTAAACTGAACTAAACCCAACACAACATCCATTCTAACTACCAACAACTAGTCTTCATTGAGTAGCAGAGAAGGTCACCTTCTTTGGTTTAGGGATTATGAATGTCTGAGAGAGAGTTTGAGACAACCCAACAGCACCACTGATGGTTTGGCTCAATGTATGTTGCACAAATATACCACCAGACCTACCTCCCCTAGAACCACTCCCACCTCTTGAACCCCTGCCACCTCTAGATCCATATGATACAGATGTATGCTGAGTAGATGAAGCAGATGTAGGCTGAGAAGATGATCCAGTGCAAGGATGAGAAGAAGATGCAGTGGTAGGATGAGAAGATGATGCACCAGAATCTCTACCACCTCTTCCCCTCTTACTTTCCCTTCTACTGGTACTAAGCTCTGCAGGATCTGGGTAAGTAGTCTTGTGAGTTCCTCCTTCCACCATAGTTCTCTGTCTTTTTATTTTTGGATTGGATCCAACTGGTGCACCAACACATGTCCTCCTGTTGTGACCAGGCATCTTGCATCTCTTACAAGTTCTGACCACCTTTTGACTGTGAGTTTCATCATGTGCTCTCTTCCTTTTCTTACAAGGCCTCACTGGTTTCCTCATATCTATGGGTGGGTTAATTTCTACCAATGGCTGCAAAATGAAATGAGAAGGAAGATAAAGATAAGCATCTATAAAGTATATATAAACAAAATGAAAACCCTAATCTTAAACTATTGTTTTCCCAAAAAGCAGAAGATTCCCTACAATAATATTGTTAAATGACATCAAAAGACATTAAAGGACAAAGGGAAAAAGGACAAAATATGAAAAGTTAAAAAAGAAACACATCATACCTCAGGCCACTCTTCTCTTCCAATCAGTAACCTCATCCCAGGTGCATAAATTGCCTTGTAAGATTCCACATGATAGTACTTACTGCAATAACTGCATAAATAACCACAGCAATAATAAGTGATAAATAGTTAACCATTACAACTAACAACCCAAAAATAAATGCACAACAACTAAAATAGATGCATTAAACCAGTGCAATAATAAGTGTAGTAGGTTATAAATATCACTCTCCCAATTGATTCTCATGTCCATGAGAACACACACTGCATGTTGACATACAAAGCCTTTAAGTTGCCATTGAAGACATGAACAAGTTTTCTCAACCACATCAACATGAAATACATCATTGGTATTTGAAGTCACTTCATATAACTTATCAATAATAGCTCCATTAACCCTAAATGCTCCACAACATTTCTGCATCTCATCAATTAAGTCTTGAGCAGTTGGCACCAACTTACCAATTTGCACTAAATAGTACCCATAACTAGCTGGCCATACATCATTCCAAGGGTACAAATAAGCTTGTCTCTCATAGGTTTAACCAAGTTGTTAAAGGAATCTGAGAAATTGTTGTTTAGATTCTCATAATATGCAGATGGGTCAAAGAAATCCCTAGACCATTGTTCTGGTTTTTCCTTCATCATGTAAGATGCAACAGCTGGTGACAACTTGATCAGATCATCCATATTGGCATACACATACCATAAACAAGATTAATTAAATGAAAATCCATAATTAACATGACTCCAAAAAGATGACAACTGCGAATTAGGAAGAGAGATTACCTTCTAGTGTCTCTCCTTGTAGCATTTTGCAGCATTGTATACAAGGTAGTGCAGCTTTGATCCTTTGAAGTGAGTCTTAAAGTTCTTGAACATATGACTGGTTGAAAACATATCACAATAGTTAGAGTTCTTAAATAGTAAATGTTTAAAGAATAACAAGGTTTCCTTTAATAATGTAAGACTCACCGAAGGCAGTATATTTTGAAATGTTCTTTGAAAACCTCATCCAATGACTCTTGAAGACCTTTTTTTTTTGTCTGAGATAAAGGTTATCTTCCCATCCGGATGGTCTTCAATAAGTGGTAGCAGCTCTTTCATAAATAAGTGCCAGTTTTCACCACATTCATTCCTTACCACCTTTATGGCTAGAGTAACAATCCCATTATGTCCATCTAAACCTGTAGATATCATTAGACATCCACCATGTTTTACAGTCAAGTGGCGGGCATCAAAACCAATGAATAGTCTACCACCATCCTTCCATCCTTGAATTGGTGATGCAAATGCAATCATCATGGACTCAAAATATTTGTCCTCACTGAAACAAACATAATGATAAGACATAAGTTAGCATAGTATTTTATGTGGTTATACATAATACATAAGCAGTACATAGTACCGTTACTATAACAAATGAACTCTTATTAAAGTTAGCTTGAAACTCACCTTCCAAAAGAGTAATTTGCAACAGATCCAGGATTAGTTGCTTTTACCATGTCACAAAAGGCTGGAATTAGCTTATAAGATTCATCATAGCTCCTATTGAGTCTTTCTAAAGTTATAGTTCTTGCTCTCCAAGAAACATGATATGGAACATTGGTGTTGTGAGTTGTAAAAAATTGATCTTTCAGTGCATATGGAAGTGGCATTGCATCTCCTCTCTTTATCCTGTCATACAAATACTCAACAACAAATTCTGCATTAGCTGCTCTATTCCTGGTCTTCAGTTGAGTGCTACATGTATGCTTTAAGTTAAACCTCCTCACAGTAAAAGTTGGTTCACCCCTGGTAACACTTTCCCAGATAAAGAACTCAGTGTTGAGATTTGTTGAACCTGCATATTACTTTAATCCTATCATTGTCATTGGGCTTCAGCTTGTACTGGAATATCTTCTTAATGTCATAACCCCTTAGGTGCTTCTTGAAGTCATCTTTGTCCATAAACTCCATTCCCATAAATATTGTGTCAACATCAACCATGATTAATGTATTCCCATCAGCATCAGGAAACAAATCTCCATTGTCATCTGCATCAATATCTGGACCATATATTTGCTCAAACTGGTTATACCAGGGATGAGGTTTCTGATGAGTTGGATCATTACCACAGTCATTGGGTCCTTGTACTTATATTACACCTACATACGCATAAGGACTTGGTTTGTCAGTTCTTTTATATGGAAGCAAAACAGACTAATGCCATGATTAAAACTAAAAATACCAAAATAAAACCAAATAAGCTACACAATTACCTTCAGAGCTTGAACTATCATCACCACTATTGTACTCCTCATTACCATCAACATCATAAGGAACAATTGCTTTTCCTTTAGGATCCTCCTGCCCACCTTCCTGCTCCACATCACTTGCTTGTTCTTTATTGACTTCTTCCATATACTGCTTTGGATGTACATAGTCAACCCAGTTGTGGTCCTTAGAGTAATTGTTGACAAAGTCAGAGTATACACCAAGGCCCATTTCATCAGTATAAGAAACTGGACTACTAGGATCATCATTGGGATGACAAAAATATTCAGCATCATTAGGTAGTTGAATGTTCTCATACTCCCTTTCATCTTGGAGTGTCTCAGCACTTAAGACAAAATTCTCATAATCATCATCATCAACATTCACATACTCATCCACATCCTCAAATAACCTCTTGCTACTGCTAGAACCTCCAGTAACTTCATCAACAGATCTCTTAATTATCCTTGGACTCCTTCTGACCTGATGTGGTGATGTAATGCATGTTAACTTCTTCTTAGGTGTGGCAAACATCTCTGGATCAAGTATGACTGGTGAAGAAGCATAGTTAATGCATGTTCTTGAACTGCTTATAACCTTAGATGGTGTTGAGTCTCTATTGTTTGATATACCAGAAGTTTCAGCACAATAATTACCAAGGGGCACAATCCTATCACTAACATTGCACCATAAATTTACATACCCTTCCTCATCAACAACCTTATCCCACATCTCATACCAATGTAAATCATTAACCATATATTCTGGTTTATCATTACCAATCCAAATCACCTCAACCTTCTTAATTGGTGCTAACTTAAAAGAAGCATGAACTTTATCACAAAATGCTTTCAACCCACCATAATTAACATCCACATTATCAAAATACTGAACCTTATTTGTCCAAAACCATTCTACCCTAAAATTCCTAGTTGGGTACTTCACATACTTCCTACACAAAATTGAACTGACAATGATTACCATTTACTAACATATTAATCAAACCCTAACATATTTTTTTTAAGAAAATCCCCAATTTCAGAAATTTAGGGTTTATCAGTTGTAAATTAAAATTGATTCAGAAAATTAGTGTTTCTGAATCGAGTTGATAATCTACAAAAGCATTATAAGGTGGATTTCTATTTACCTGGTGATGTTTGTAAACATCTTAATGTCGAGCTTTAACATTGATTATCTTCACAGTTCGATAACTGGTTCACAAATCTCTAAACTCATATTTCGCTTCACAACTAGTAGATCGAGATGAAGAGTAAAAGATATTGAAGAAATATGTGAAGAAACAATATGATCTTTAATTGCTTCATGGAATCGCCATCTTCTTCTCCATTTCTTCAGAGAAGAAGCGAGGGAACAGAGGCGACAAAGTTATGAGGTGGGAAATGGTCACAATCGTATTTATTATTCCGGTTTTGATTTGTTTTGATCTAACGCTCCAGATTATTTAGAGATTTGTTAATCAACCCTACTCGATCCCACACGTGCAAATGACACTATTTTGGGGCATTTAGGTAAGTTAACATCCAGAAAAATGCCTGACACGTGACATAACTTTGCAGTAAATGGCTGAGTGACCACTTTGCTAATACTTTGTAACAGTGGGATCATTTTGTGAACTGGAATAACAAAGTGTGACTATTCTTGTAAATACCCTTATTATTTTTAGACTCCCGATCCATTAATCATTATATGGAAAGTATTGTTGGATATTCTCCAAATCAAAGTCAAATGGCTCTTATGAGCGGGTTACAAATCGGTGTTTTAGGACATGGATAAACTTTGGGCCACGGTGGAGGCAAGAATTGGGTTTTAATGAAAATGTTGGGCTGCAAACTAAATTTCAAGCGGACATGACAGATTTTGGAACACATGCAATCACAATTTTTTGGTCTTGCGACGTATACTAATTGATTTAGGCCACAATGTATGATTAAAAGTTTAGTTGTTAGTGACAATGGTAAAAAAAATCGGCCGATGTGCATATTTGAATATTAATTTTATTTATGTCGAACCACATTTCAGAAAAATTGTTATATGTTTTGAGTATAAATTTTTTTGTTGTGAGTCTCATAAAAATTATAGGTGAATTTGGAAAAGAAGAGTAGGAACCTCATCAGTGACATATCTGGAAAAACATAAGTTTTTTGACTTTTTCGAGCAGCACAATGGACCAACGAAATGAACTTCAGAAATTTTATTATAGAAGGAGGGTGTAAAAGTTTGATTGATAATCTAAATGGAACTTCCTCGTCTATTTCATGGAAAAAAATAAAAAGAACAAAGACCGAACCGTAGTTGGATTAATAGACTAGGAATAGAATAGAGGTTATTCACGGACTGGACGAGGGAATAATTCGTGAACTTGTAAAGATTGTAAATTATATGTGAAACCAACAAAAGTCGCTCAAATGATACGGGAGTACATTAGTACATGGATATAATTCTTGAAATATAATTCAACGTCCTCAAAAAAAAAAGGGACTAACTTTCAATCCATGGTATAAACTAAAACTTATTTTTGAACCTTAGTTATAGTTATACACACATAATTGGTTCAATTTAAACCTATATACATATCTTTCTAAAATTTTCCGAGGCTTTAGCATTGCCTGACCAACACGTTTAACTTGCCGTCATTCATAATTTTTCATTTCGAGTACAAATTGCACAAGATTTCCGCCAATTTTCTTCTTGATTTCTTTCTAAAACTCAAGAACATTTATATCACAACAAAGATATTCTTCATTTCTTTTTGATTTCTTATTTGATTGATTCTTACAGTTATGGGTTCACTTCCTTCTACTTCTTCCCAATCGATCAACAACTTAGCAGACGATTTCTGTTAGAGAACTTCTCGGTCGAACTTGCAAGCGTTTCTCGGTCGAATTTGTTGATAAGTGCATAATTCACATGTTTTGAGTGTCAATTCCATACTTGTTTTAGTTGGATTTCTTGCATACTATCCTCGTATTTGTAAGGACCCTCAAGCTCGTGAACTCTATTAGACCAGTCAAGAGATGAACTAAGCCGTTAATGATCCGATTAATTAGAGAGGAACGTTAATTAATAGAAGTTAATCTAACAACGATTTAGATTCGAAACTAGTACTGCTGGATAGATCTCGAAAGGTTACGCGGAATGGACTACTCAAACGTGTCATTCAGATACTGGACGAATAAGATAACATCAGAATTGTACGTGGGGCGAAAATAACAATTTTACATCTAAAACCGCCTTGGCTTCCCCTTAACCATTTCGAGGGCCCCGTAGTAAAACCATTTGGTTTTATCACGCTTTACGTGTCGAAGAGAACCATTTCTCTTATCTTCTTTCTCTTTCTTCTTATCTTTCCTTCACAATTCTCTCTTTTTCTCTATGAATCTCAATTCCGAAGAATTGAGTTTAATTTCTTGAGTATTTCTTATCAAGTCTGTTAAGATGATGAATCAAATAAGAAGGTGATGATTCAGGAAGTTGATTTATCCATAGAAGAAGAAGAGTAATGTTTTGAATTAAGGATTTATGGAGAGGATTGAATTTATGATGATTTGGTGAGGAGGCCGGGCATTAGATGATGGGTTTCGTGTATTGAGAATGAAGGAGAAGATTTGATATTCAACTTATGATTCTCAGTTATGAAAAGGTAAATTAGGGTTCTTTTGATTTGAAGTTTATTCTGTTTGAATTTGATAGTTTAGATGATTATTTTGAGATGGGTTTGATGTTAATTAGTGTAGGAATGGTTGTGTGAAGTTTAATATGATTTTAAAGTAAATTAGGGTTTTCCCCTGTTCTTCCCCAAATTAGTTGATTAGGGTGTCATGGAATTGGAGATGAAGATTAGGGTTCATACCAATTAGGGTTTGAGTTTATAATTGGGATCAATTGAATGATACTGGAAAGAAGAAGAATTGGCGTTTTGGGTATGATTAGCTGTAAAGCTTAATTACAGAGTTTAAGGAATTATAATTTTATAATAGAGAGGATGTGAAGTTGAACTGCTAATGATGATGTTGGTTGTGTTGAGGTTACATGGAGTTTGTGAATTATGAGTTGTATCTCAGGTGGATGAAGTAATTACCAGTGAAGTTGCAGTTTGTTATGGTAATGTTTGTGGTGTTATTGAACAGGATTGGTGGTGAACTGTGATAGTTGCAGATGAAGTCTAGTGGTGTTGTGTTGAATTACTGGGAATGTAGATAAGTTAGATACTGGAATTGCAAGTGATGTGGGTGGTCTGCTATTGAACCGATGATGCTTATGAAGTTTAGAGTTTAGTCATTTTGGTACTAGATGTATGTTAGACATGGAAGAATACTTGGAGAGGTATCTGGTAGTGTTAGTTAAGGTGCAACTGCATAATGGAAATGAAAGTGATAATGACGTGGAACTGGTACATCTCAGAGATTGAAGTGTTGCAGCTGGAATCCGAGATACAAGTAGTGGTGCATGTCCTGTTAGATGATTGAATTGAGTTGAATTGGTGGTGAAGATGAAATTTCCATGGAACTGATTTGGATGCGAATGCAAAATACGGTATATAAGTGGATCTAGTGTTGGAATTGTAGGTTGAGAAGCAATATAGGTTTAGATATTGTTGTTGTTAATGCTGAAATGGAGAACTGTGATGCAATGAAGAACTGAATTGATGGTGTTGTTTGTGTTGATTGACAGGGAACCGATAATGAAGTTGTGGATCTGATATAAAACAAAATTAACTGAAAGATGGTGAAGTTATCGTGATGAATGTTGTTGAGCTACAGATGAAAGATTTGGAGACATGAAGATTGTTTGATGTTGGGGTTATACTTAGAGCAGAGTGTATTGATAGATGAAAACAAGACTTTGGGGATGGAAGTTAGTTTGTAACTTAGAGAACTGTGTATAGTTAGAATGTTGTAGAAATTGTGTTTGTATTTGTGTATGTGCTTTAGTTTGTGGCATGAGCTAATGGCTCAGGCCTTGTGTTTTAGCATGGCTAGTTGGTAGTCTAGTCTGACTCGCCTGAGTCAGTTTATTTGTCTGAATCAGTCTTCTGACTGAGTTGACCCTTTGACCAGACCTGACTCAGTGAGTCTTGACTGAGTTGAATCTGTTGACTAAGTTGACCAGTTGACTATGGACTTGACCGGACTTGGACTTATACGTTGACTATTAGTTGACTCCATTGACCGTTAGTGACCGTCTGTTGACCCAGATTGACCAGGCCTTAGATTAAGGGGTTAGTTTGTTGGGCTTGGGCTTAGAGCCATGTTTTCTTAGTTTGATGTTTTGGACCCTTTATGGTCTGAATTAACCTTTGGTTCATTCTACAAAGTTGTAGATATTCATAAGACTTATCTAATGGATTATAGAACCAACCTAATTGAAATAGTAAACCTTAGATGTGCTAAAGATAGATAATGAAAGGTATAGAAACCATAAATGGGCTTAGAACAATTAGATAGTTCTCTTAATCTTTAACTAGAGATTATGTTATGAGCCTTGTATGAGCCTTTTGGATAATCTTTAGAGTGCTTGTGTGATTAACAGTTAGTCTTTATTAACAATGATCGATATAAATAATGAACCAGTGAATCATGGATCTCAAGGTATGCGAGGCTTGTCATCAAAAGAGGTGGGAATCGATAACGAACTCTCTTGTATTCATTATTGTTTTACAAATCAATCTTTGTGTTGTGAAATTCATGCATATCTTTGTGTGCTTGGTGTGGTGTGAGATGTGTGCCGACACAATATCAGTATTCTATGGCTAGGGCGATACACCGCAATATTATTATAGCTAGGGCGATACACCGCAATATTATTCTTCCTTTATATATATTCAATATTCTATGTCTAGGGTGATACACCGCAATATTATTATGGCTAGGGCGATGCACCACAATATTATTCTTCCCTTATGTGCGGCAACACACATATCATACATGGATGTTTATTGTTATTTATGAATGTCTATGAAGAAGTTTCTACTTTATGTTTCATTGTCTTTCCTTGTACTACCGACTTTCGATTAAACCTGCATTGTCTTCGAATCATATTAATGTGTACTTGAAAGCTACTTGTTATTCCTACTGGGCACCCCTTTTAGGGATGATGTGCTCACCCATTCCCACTTTCAGTTTCAGAGACAGATCAAGATGTGCAGGTGACGATGAAAGCTTCGAAGAATTATTTACGTTAGTTAGTTATCTTCCTCTATATTTATTATGTGGTTGTATTCCATTTGTAAATCAACTCACTATTGAATATGTATCATTTGAGAGGAGTTCTTGTATATGTATTTCAGAGTGGGGCTAGTTTTTGGATTAAGTTTTGTCGCAAATTTCTTAATGGAATGCTTAAGTGAATGATTCAGATTCTTAGTGCCTCTTTACTTAGTTAATTTCTTGGATTAGTCAGCACCTAGCTTAGGGGGGCGCTACAAAGTTGGTATCAGAGCTCACTATTATATATTATATGGGAATCAATAGGAATAGCCAGTGACAGATAGTGAACTAGATTAGTTTAGTACTGGGTTGGGTTTGTGAGATAAATCTTAACCACTAAAAGCAATCAAAAACTAAATAATTTTTGAATTGATTGATTAATTTGTTCAATATGTTGATTGTTTGCTTCTTGTTTTGCGTGTATGTATCGATGAAGTAAAAATTGTAGGATGAAACCAATTGTGGTATAAGTTAGTAATTTCAATAGATAACTAGAAATTAGTTAGTCTCAATTGAATGATACTTAAATAATCTAGCACTGGAGAATAGTGAGGTTTGAAATTCTGGTGTGTTTGTGTTGTCTTTGTTCGTGGGAAACCATCGTCGGGTCTTGCTAACCTGGACAGGCCAACTACAAGATTGGATTACCATTCATATTAGGAAGACTTGCTTCTATTAGTGAAATGTTAGATCCCAAATTTTGTTTAGAAACTAATAGAGAGTATCTTTTCCCATAATTAGAACCATTGATCTATTAAATTAGAAATGAATTTATATTGTAAAAGTAAATAAGATAATAGTTCGACCATTAGTGTTATAACAATAAATGATAAAATGATCACTAATCTATAATACAAAACAGCATAGGTTTTTGAGCATTGGACGGTCGGATAACATTTGGAGAGACAAACGTTACATCCGACCACCCAAATCTCATCCTAGCGAAAGACATCTAGCGACTGTGGTGTTTGTAACTCCCATCTAGCCCTCTTAATTACTTCCTCTTCAATTAAAATGTTACAACAATTAAATTCTATCCTTACAACAAAAAAATGAAAATATAAATGTTACAATATCTCTTAAAAAAATTAAAAACCTACAAAAAAAAAACAAACAAAAAAATGCTACAATAACTTTCAACCATGTCTTCAGAAAAAAAGAATGTTGCCAATCTTCAGCAATCTGCAAAACACAAACAATGTATTCTTTTTTAAGATAATAGAAATAATTTTCATTCTATTAGAGAAATATTGAAGAAAAAAAATGTTGTCAATCTGCAAAACACAAACAATGTATTATTTTTTAAGATAATAGAAATAATTTTCATTATACTAGAGAAAAATTAAAAAATACAATGCATAAATTCCATTGTACTCATTGAACAAATAGAACAGTCTACGGTGAGGAAACTTACGTGGAGTGCAACACCTGGGGGGTTGCAGTATGTAAAACCCAAAAAAATGGCAATCGAATAAGCCAACCTTATTCAATATGCAGAACACATATAATATTAGCTGAAGAATGGGATAAAAAAGAGGAAAATAATATTCACATATGTAAAGAGTAAGAATGGATGATCTTCATTTTTGATCATCATGTAAAGAAGAAGATTGTTTTGGTTTCTCACCTGATGGATGAATATTGTTTTGTTAGAATAATGATATCGTTAGAATAATGAGAATAGGAGAGGAAGAGAATTCATCTTTTAGTAACGTTACATATTCACCTTGCCATCACATACTGATGGGTATGTTTAGTAATGGGTTAACATTAAGGAATGAACATTCCATGAATTATTCTGTAACATTCCATAATTACATTCCATAATTCCATTCCATTATGTAACATTCCATAATTAAGGAATGAACATGCCATCACCTTGCCATCACCTTTTAGCTTTGTTTTGTTAAATATATTTATAATTATTCTGTAACATTTCATGAATGGGTTAACATTAAGGAATGAACGTTACATGCAGGGAAAGTTAAGGAATGTTTAGGAATGGTTACCAAAAATCTCCTGTCACATTCCATGAATGTGTTAATATTAATGAATGAACGTTACATGCAGGGCAAGTTAAGGAATAAAACCTAAGGAATATTTAGGAATAGTTACCAAAAATTTCCGCATGTAATTCTTTTCATTTCCGCATGTAATTAATAGTGTAGGAAGTCTAAACCATGCAACAAACGGCTACTCCTATATTTTCTCATAATGGGCAGAAAAAAAAAAACATACAAACAATTAAAAGCTACAATTATTTCCACGGTACAATTAAAAGCGTGTATAAATACATGAATGTATTTAATCAAAAAATATCATTTAATCCTTTTTTTTTAAGAACTATAAATTAATTTTTTTTTTATCATTTCTTAATTATTCTGATAATAAATATTTAAAGTTTTAGTAGCAATGAGTTCTTATGAGTCGACTTAAGTCTTATGATGATATGTGGTAATAATTAAAATTATGGGGATTTTAATAAAGTGCCACACTTCCAATTAGGTGTTCAAGAAAATGCCACCGTTTTTTCCAGAGTTTATAAAATGCCACACTGTTGACCTTTTCCATCCCGTTTTTTTTAGAAAACCGTTAGCTTCCGTTAGTGCCTACGTGGCAGTAAATCAGCCATAATAAAAGACATTTAAGCCCCCAAATCATCTAACCAGGACCGATTCAAATCGACTTACTAATCTAAGTCACCGAGTTTGGTCGCCAGCATATGGGACTTCTATCAAACAAAAGATGTGCATGCTGGTGCGAAGGAAGAGATTGAATTTTGTCCATTTTTAAGACTCCTTTTTAGCAAATCTTCCCTGAAAAATCGAATTGGATAGAGACCCAACAATCTAAATGATTGATTGAAATTCAAACAAACATCAAAATGATTTACTTCCGATGATTATTCTTGCTCATCTACTTCTCTTCTCTTCAATCAATTTTTTAACTAAATCATCTACCAGGATTAAGGTGATTTCAACAACAGGGGATAAGAAAATCATGAAGCAGGGGGTAATGATTACTGCATCTGTTCAAGGATTCATCGAAGCTAAAATTGAGTGGTTATAAAGCAAGATGGATTGAAGCAGCATCATCGTAATTGATAAAAGCAGATGTTGATTAAGATCTGAAATCATCAGATGTATCAAATGAAAACTATCGACAATGGCAGCATAGAACTAAGAGAATCGACATTTCTTTGTGTGGAACAAAGAAACCATCTGATGATTGTCGAAATTAAAATCACCTTTTGATCATAGATAATGGCAGCATAGAACTAAGAGAATCGAAATTGAGCAAAGCAGATCTTCGTTTGGATGATATAGATAATCAGCATCCATATTCGTTAATTAAAGACTCCCAAAACCAATAGTATCACATATATCTGAAAAACGAACACCACTAATAGGTTCATATTTACTATTTTAATCTGAATGTGAATTTCGTTGAAAATGGGAAAGGCAAGAAATGGGTAATGGAGTCGATCAGCTATAACTTGTAAGTCCTTGAAAATTGAGAAGGGTAATTAGGTAATGACACCACATGTTTTGGAATTTTTGGAATTTTTCAATGACAGTTGACTAATAAAGTGGGCTTTAACAGAAAACTTAACGTGTGTGGCATTTTATAAACTCTGAAAAAAACGGTGGCATTTTTTTGAACACCTAATTGGAAGTGTGGCATTTTATTAAAATATCATAATAAAAATTATTATGTCACGTGTCGTGCGATTATGGCATGGGTTATTTGTAAGAATTTAATAATTATTTGGATCAAGATTTAATATCTATAAGTTCTCATGGGTCGAATTAAGGCTCATAGTGTGTGATAATTATTAAAATCCTTCTAAAGAAAAATTATTATGATAATAATGCCGTGCCGTTACGGCACGGGTTATTTCTAGTAATCATAATAAAAATAATACTAACACTTATCAAAAATTATTGTAATGAACTTTATCTAATTAAAATCTCATTAGCAAATATTTAATGATTAAAATAATAATTAGGATCAAGTAGCTACGCAAAATTATTAATAATTATCTATGGCCAGATTTGTAAATTAAATAAAATTAGAAATACATTCTTTTGCATTGAAATTAGATAGATAATATAAGATTTATTAAATTAAGCCTAAGAATGTACAGATATATTGTGTAAAATAAAAAGACTAAATTTCGTAGTAATTTTATACCCAAATTATTTTTAGTTCAATAACTGATTTAGTAAATCATTAGAAATTAAACAAATATACGTGAAGAAACAATAATAGTATTTGAATACTTAGCGCACAAATAGACTTGAAAGGAAATAAATAAAAATTCATATATTAATAAGATACTTTAGACTAAAGATTATTAGAATATATTATAATTTTATACAGACTCGATATGATTAGGTAAAAATAAATTATAGCCATACTTAGAAAATTAAGACTTAGTGTACCAGCGGGACTATGAATAAATGTTTAACAAATATAAAACTACATCAAATTAATAAATTATTGAATATTAAATTATAAATTTTAGCGCGAAGAGCTTAGACATACCTATTTGTTAGATATTAATTCAACATAGTGAGCTTAGAGATAATCATACTATGATATAGAAATCATTGCAGTTGAACCTAAAGCTACAAATTATAGATCTTAATTGTAGAAAATCATATAGATTTGTGTTTTATTTCTTTGCTGCTATGAACTCATTCAAAATGAGTTGAGTTATCACGCATTTGTAAGTATGAGCACTACTTGCATTTAGTTGAGAGATAGTAATTCTCTATAAGGTGGAGAGTTTTTTTTTTTGGAGACTAGAAGGACGGTTCGATTTTCGAGGACGAAAATGTAATAAGGTGGGGAGAATGTAAGGACCCTCAAGCTCGTCAACTCTATTAGACCAGTCAAGAGACGAACTAAGTCGTTATTGACCCGATTAATTAGAGAGGAATGTTAATTAATATAAATTAATCTAACAACGATTTAGATTCGAAACTAGTACTGATGGATAGATCTCGAAAGGTTACGCGGAATGAACTACTCAAACGTGTCATTCAGATACTGGACGAAGAAGATAACATCATAATTGTACGTGGGGCGAAAATAACCATTTTACATCTAAAACCTCCTTGGCTTCCCCTTAACCATTTCGAGGGCCCCGTAGTAAAACCATTTGGTTTTATCACGCTTTACATGTCGAAGAGAACCATTTCTCTTATCTTCTTTCTCTTTCTTCTTATCTTTCCTTCACAGTTCTCTCTTTTTCTCTGTGAATCTCAATTCCGAAGAATTGAGTTTAATTTCTTGAGTATTTCTTATCAAGTCTGATAAGATGATGAATCAAATAAGAAGGTGATGATTCAGGAAGTTGATTTATCCCTAGAAGAAGAAGAGTAATGTTTTGAATTAAGGATTTATGGAGAGGATTGAATTTATGATGATTTGGTGAGGAGGCCGGGCATTAGATGATGGGTTTCGTGTATTGAGAATGAAGGAGAAGATTTGATATTCAACTTATGATTCTCAGTGATGAAAAGGTAAATTAGGGTTCTTTTGATTTGAAGTTTATTCTGTTTGAATTTGATTGTTTAGATGATTATTTTGAGATGTGTTTGATGTTAATTAGTGTAGGAATGGTTGTGTGAAGTTTAATCTGATTTTAAAGTAAATTAGGGTTTTCCCCTGTTCTTCCCAAAATTAGTTGATTAGGGTGTCATGGAATTGGAGATAAAGATTAGGGTTCATACCAATTAGGGTTTGAGTTTATAATTGGGATCAATTGAATGATACTGGAAAGAATAAGAATTGGTGTTTTGGGTATGATTAGCTGTAAAGCTTAATTACAGAGTTTAAGGAATTATAATTTTGTAATAGAGAGGATGTGAAGTTGAACTGCTAATGATGATGTTGGTTGTGTTGAGGTTACATGGAGTTTGTGAATTATGAGTTGTATCTCAGGTGGATGAAGTAATTACCAGTGAAGTTGCAGTTTGTTATGGTAATGGTTGTGGTGCTATTGAACAGGATTGGTGGTGAACTGTGATAGTTGCAGATGAAGTCTAGTGGTGTTGTGTTGAATTACTGGGAATGTAAATAAGTTAGATACTGGAATTGCAAGTGATGTGGGTGGTCTGCTATTGAACCGATGATGCTTATGAAGTTTAGAGTTTAGTCGTTTTGGGACTAGATGTATGTTAGACAGGGAAAAATCCTTGGAGAGGTATCTGGTAGTGTTAGTTAAGGTGCAACTGCATAATGGAAATGAAAGTGATAATGACGTGGAACTGGTACATCTCAGAGAATAAAGTGTTGCAGTTGGAATCCGAGATACAAGTGGTGGTGCATGTCATGTTAGATGATTGAATTGAGTTGAATTGGTGGTGAAGATGAAATGTCCATGGAACTGATTTGGATGCGAATGCAAAATACGGTATATAAGTGGAGCTAGTGTTGGAATTGTAGGTTGAGAAGCAATTTAGGTTTTGTTGTTGTTGTTGTTAATGCTGAAATGGAGAACTGTGATGCAATGAAAAACTGAATTTATGGTGTTGTTTGTGTTGATTGAAAGGGAACCGATAATGAAGTTATGGATCTGATATAAAACGAAATTAACTGAAAGATGGTGAAGTTATCGTGATGAATGTTGTTGAGCTACATATGACAGATTTGGAGACATGAAGATTGTTTGATGTTGGGGTTATACTTAGAGCAGAGTGTATTGATAGATGAAAACAAGACTTTGGGGATGGAAGTTAGTTTGTAACTTAGAGAACTGTGTATAGTTAGAATGTTGTAGAAATTGTGTTTGTATTTGTGTATGTGCTTTAGTTTGTGGCATGAGCTAATGGCTCAGGCCTTGTGTTTTAGCATGGCTAGTTGGTAGTCTAGTCTGACTCGCCTGAGTCAGTTTATTTGTCTGAATCAGTCTTCTGACTGAGTTGACCCTTTGACCAGACCTGACTCAGTGAGTCTTGACTGAGTTGAATCTGTTGACTAAGTTGACCAATTGACCATGGACTTGACCGGACTTGGACTTAGACGTTGACTATTAGTTGACTACATTGACCGTTAGTGACCGTCAGTTGACCCAGATTGACTAGGCCTTAGATTAAGGGGTTAGTTTGTTGGGCTTGGGCTTAGAGCCATGTTTTCTTACACTACACCAAATTTAACGTTTAGCAACAGCTAAAATTGTTGATGCCCGGGCTTGCAACAGATTTTTGCCGTTGCTAAACACCCTGTCGCAGTTTTTCGCAACAGCTCTAGCTCTGTTGCTAATTTTGGTCAGCAACGGCAGTAGCAACAGAACTAAGCTGTTGTGAAATTAAAATATAGAAACAGAAACCAGTTGTTGCTACTCTGTTGCTAATATTAGAGCTATTCCGGGATATATTTAGTAGAACAGGATATAGTTGTTCTGGTTCAGATTTAGAAACACATTTTAGCCGTTGCTAAATTTTTGCAACAACATAAAAAAAAGTCAAAACCGATTCCCCCAGTTCCCTACAATTTCCCTGATACTTCCTGTTCTGATAATTCAATCAAATAACCCTGACATTCAACATAAAATGATAATTGAACTATGAAACGTAACACATAAGCCATGACACTACAAGTACTGCCATCTGGATATATATTAACTCTACATTACATCAAGGAATCTTACAAAATGTTTTGAATGGAAAATGAACTATACTTTGTTGGATGTCTGTAAGGAAAAATAAAATAACTGAATACAAATACACGAAGTACCTGCCCATACTGTTTAATTAAGATGAAATGCATAATCTCTTTCATTGCACACATGAAAAGAGGCAAGTATGAATACCTCTGCTCCGTGGACGATCAAGTCAATAACACGGGAACTGTAACCCCATTCGTCATCATACCATGACACAAGCTTGACGAAGTTGTCATTAAGAGCAATTCAGGCCTTGGCCCCGAAGATGCTTGACCTGAGTTAGTACACACAAGTCAGAAATAATACATAAAGCACACAACTGCATGCAGATAAAAAAAAACATTGTGTCCCAGAAATCTAAGAACAAGCTGATGCCACTTGTTATAACTTAACAAGATGTCCCTTTAAGAGGATGATACTGCACGAAATAACAAAAATATAATGATCCACTAAAAGTATCAGCAAGCAATTCATACATGTTGTCGCCCAAAAAGTCAGTAGAGACCAAATCTTTATCAACGTATCCCAAGATTCCCTTCATGTTACCCTCAGACTCCTCCCTGAGCAGAAACAAATCCATAAAATTAGATAAAGCTCATGTCCCATAGTAACAAATTGGAAAACTGCAATAGGTAAGTAATTAAACTTAATTCTTACTTGATGTCAGCTTTAATACCTTCATAAGTTGCATTCTTCTCAAGTCCCATAGTAAGATCAACCAATGAAATATCGACGGTGGAAACACGAAAAACCACACCAGTCAATTTTCCATTAAGTGCTGGGAGATTTTACCAACAACCTACACAATTTCGACAAGAAAAAAAAATCAGGATTCTTGCAGTCAACATAGCTCAGGACTGGATTTGCAAAATCAGGACATCAGCCGATACTTTATGTGTCAAGAAACTATCATGTTAAAAGAATGAAGTACCGTAGATGTATTAGTGCTGCTAGGAATGATGTTGAATGAAGCAGCCCTTCCACCTCTCCAGTCCTTGCTGGATGGACCATCAACAGTCTTTTATATAACTGAAACACACGAGTGAGTGAACATAAGATACATATCCATAACTCCTGAAATTTATTCAACAAAACACATGACAGAGACAATACTAACCAGTCATTGCGTGGACATTGGTCATGAGACCCTCAATAATGCCAAATCTGTCATTGATGACCTGAAGATTTGAAGAAGAAAAAAACAGAACATTATGAAAAACATAAGAAACACTTGACCGATAATAAAATAAAGATGGCATTGCAACTTGATATAATAATTAATCAAGCAAGCAAACAAACCTTGGCAAGGAGAGAAAGACAGTTGGTGGTGCAACTAGCGTTTGAAAGAATGTTGATTTATGAGGTGTATTCCTTTTCATTGACACCAACAAAAAACATGGGTGCGTCCTTGCTGGGAGAAGAAATGATAACCTTCTTGGCTCCACCCTGGATCATCAAGCAACCAAAAAATGTTAAATCAGAGCAGGCCAGAGCAAGGTATATCAATAACCAATAAATGAAAAGATTAAACTACTGTATGGCCATGAACCCTCACATAAATATAAAACACAATAGATATGTTTAATAATAGATAAGAAACTATCATCTTGTATTCTTTAGTAGTAATTTTTTGTTCAATATATGAATCACAACAAACTTACTCTCCAAAAGCACAAGAAAGTAAGGTGATTGAATCTCTGATAACCAAGATGACAAATTATCGTACGTAAAGCCTATGCATTATAAAGACAAGCAAAAACCATTACAGATTGACACCTAAAACTGGGCAGTAGAATGACTTATCATTTATATTTATTAGACGAACAAATATGCTCATTATGTACAAAGAATCCAGATTCCAATATCTAATTTATGCCAATAGCAATATCATATATTATATTTCTGAAGTATAAAATAAAAAGCATGGGATAATATCGAACCTTCAAATGAGAAGCAACTTTGTCCTTGTCATTGAACACTCCAGTTAACTCAACAATGTATTCAGCTCCAGTCTCAGCCCATGGGATCTCCTTGGGTTTCTGCAACCAAAGACTGCAACTTCCTTCTCACCAAAGAAGAGGGTCTTGGTGTCCTTAACCTTGAGTTCATGGGGCTTCCATTGACCGTGAACACTGTCATACTTGAACATGTAGACGTATGCCCATATTTTTCAGGAAATAAAAAAAAAAACTAGACATAACAGAAGCTGGGCTCAATTATATAACATAACTCCACCAAAATTCACCATATCTCTGCATCATCGAAATTTCAGAAAATTAGAACACAATAGAAAACATTCAACAAACGTAACAATCTAATATAGTAAGAAAATGGTAAAAGATTTTTACCTGACTTTTGAGGTCACCAGGGGGAGCCTTCTCGTTAGCAACTTCATCATGTCTCTTCATCAGACCTTCTTGTTACCATCATCACTATCACTCAGACCCATTTCATACACATCATGCAAGGAACAATTGCTCCGTGAAAATGGAAAATGCTTGGAAAAAAATAATAGAACTAGTAATTGGATCGAACCTGTTCATTTTTCTCCTGAGCTAGTGTCTCATCCTCATTTGCTAGTCAGTTGACCCTGCAATAAGCAAACGTAACAATCTAATATAGTAAGCAAAATGGTAAAAGATTTTTACCTGACTTTTGAGGTCACCAGGGGGAGCCTTCTCGCTAGCAACTTCATCATGTCTCTTCAGCAGACCTTCTTGTTACCATCATCACTATCACTCAGACCCATTTCCTACACATCATGCAAGGAACAATTGCTCCGTGAAAATGGAAAATGCTTGGAAAAAAATAATAGAACTAGTAATTGGATCGAACCTGTTCATTTTGCTCCTGAGCTAGTGTCTCATCCTCATTTTTCTAGTCAGCTGAACCTGCAATAAGCAAATGTCCTTAGAAGATAAATGGCAAGTTTCATACTAATTCAATCAGATATGATAGTAACTTGGACATCACATCATTTTCATCAACTTATAAAACATATTCATTCATGAACCACAACCGCCGCACTTATACAAAATCCCATGTACATTTCACTTTCCAGCAGTACAATCAATGAAAAAGAACATCAGTAGCTTAACGCTTCTAATAGAGAAGGGATCAAAACATAAGCAATTATCTATATTAAACATATGAGAGAAAAGAAAAATTAGTTACAAGGAAAAGAAGGGAAAAAAAATAGTAAACTCCCTAACACATGTCCTTAAAGATGTTTATGCTGTCTTTATACTTTGTGAGATGGTTCCACACAGAAACATCAAGGAACTAAATCACGCATTATTTTCAATGTGACTGCAACAAGCATAAAAGCGCGGTAATGAACAAATGAAAGCTCCTATTTGGATATTGTTAACACAGCATCAAATACTTAACTGTACAAACTGAAATTAAAATGAAACTGACATGAGGTTATCAAGAATTCTCATTGGTTAGTTTTAAAATGAAAGACAAACCGAAAGTAAATGTTAGTTAAATACTGAAGGAGGATGAAGCTTAAAATTCTAAAACAAAAATTAGAGGATGTAAGAGTGGTACTCATTCAACCAACCACAAATAGTTTGGACAAGTAGAAAAGAAAGTCATCTAATTAAGAATTTAGAGACAACAATGTAGAGGTGAGAAGAAGTAGGAGTGGTACTCTTTCAGACCGCAAATAGGAAGGACAACAAGAAAAAGCAAGTCCCCTAATGAAGCATCAATCCTAGTTTTGAAATAATGGAAGTACAAATTCAAAGGATTATCCCTGCTAAAAAAAATAAGTGCTGACCTAACCGAAGTACAAACTCAAATAAACAGACAAGATTCCAAATCCAACCATGTACAAAATTGTTAACTGAAACGTTAGTAGTGTTCTACATTCATAGCCCAAGATAAGATATGGGTACTTGAAAAGGAAGGCATACTAAGCAGGTACTTTCTTGCTCTACATGATACCACCAACATACATTAAATATAGCAAGTAGTTAGTGATATTACCTGCAATCCTCCCATATCTAAGTAGTTAGTGATATGACGCCTAACCTACCTCCATCTTCATTTACAACCTGCAGATTTAAGCACCAAAACAACATGAGAATGGGCCCCTAGACATGATCACATAAAACAATTAAATGAATCTAACCACTTACAAGCTTCGAATACTTCGCCAAATATGCATCACTGAAATAATACTCAACCTACAAAATCTGCAGAAAGAATTAAGTAAGAAGACATCATTTTTTCACCCATTAGGCCATAAATAATCCAAACCCACTACTACTTCATCCATCCAAACTAAATACCCATCAGATTCAAAGGGTATTGAAAGATGAAACTAACTCAGAACATGAAATTTCAATTTAAAAGATAAAGTGTCATAAGATTTTCAATACTAATACATTATGATTTTGCAATTATTATTGTATTTTTTCGTTTTCAGAGACTAAATCATAAGAAAATTCTGCGGAAAACACTCAAATCAACTTAAAAACCCTTAAGCTAGAATTAGACACAAAACCCTAAATTCAAAAAATAAAGAAAGAAGAACTGAACCTTACCTTACAGAGAATTTTTAGAAAGAAAAAAAAAACTAAATCGAATCTCACAGATCAAATCAACACATCAAATAAAACCAAAATCTATTCAGAAACAAAAATCAACAAACCAAGATGATTAACACATATCTTGAATGGCTTAATTGTCTCATAACCAAACAACCAATTTCTCAGTCTGTTTATCAAATCGGTATTGATTTTCATCTCCTCTTTAAATTGATTTTCATCTTTATCAAACCAGTATAGTTTCTATGCAACAAAATCGAATCAAATTCGAATTAGAAAAATAAATCACTGAGATTTAGACAAGAGCTTCATCTTTATCAAATCGGTACAATTTCTAAGCAACAAAATCGAATCAAATTCGAAATAGAAAAATAAATCACTGAGATTCATACAAGAGCTTCTTTACTGCTCATACCTCTTCTTCTTACGGCTAGATAGAGAGAAGGAATGAACGATCGAATATAGAAAATAAAGGAGGGAGTGGATAAGTTTTCATAAGCCTAGGGTTATAGAGAAATATATGTTAGGGTGGAATTATCTATCTGATTTAAAATAGCTTAAGTTAACTGGGTAGAAAAATAACAATAAGTGTTACCTGGCACGCAGACGAGTGGCATGCACGAATTTGCCGCAGTTGCGAGTTTCGCAACATAAAAAAGTTGTTATTAAAATTTAGCAACTGCGTTTTTTAGTTGCGAGTTAGCAACAACTCTAGCTCTGTTGCTAATCTAGGTTGCCAAATCCAGAATTTGGTGTAGTGTTAGTTTGATGTTTTGGACCCTTTATGGTCTGAATTAACCTTTGGTTCATTCTACAAAGTTGTAGATATTCATAAGACTTATCTAATGGATTATAGAACCAACCTAATTGAAATAGTAAACCTTAGATGTGCTAAAGATAGATAATGAAAGGTATAGAAACCATAAATGGGCTTAGAACAATTAAATAGTTCTCTTAATCTTTAACTAGAGATTTGTATGAGATTATGTTATGAGCCTTTTGGCTAATATTTAGAGTGCTTGTGTGATTAACAGTTAGTATTTATTAACAACGATCGATATAAAGAATGAACCAGTAGATCATGGATCTCAAGGTATGCGAGGCTTGTCATCAAAAGAGGTGGGAATCGATAACGAACTCTCTTGTATTCATTATTGTTTTACAAATCAATCTTTGTGTTGTGAAATTCATGCATATCTTTGTGTGCTTGGTGTGGTGTGAGATGTGTGCCGACACAATATCAGTATTCTATGGCTAGGGCGATACACCACAATATTATTATGGCTAGGGAGATACACCGCAATATTATTCTTCATTTATATATATTCAGTATTCAATGGCTAGGGCGATACACCGCAATATTATTATGGCTAGGGAGATGCACCACAATATTATTCTTCCATTATGTGCGGCAACACACATCTCATACATGGATGTTTACTGTTATTTATGAATGTCTATGAAGAAGTTTCTACTTTATGTTTCATTGTCTTTCCTTGTACTACCGACTTTCGATTAAACCTGCATTGTCTTCGAATCATATTAATGTGTACTTGAAAGCTAGTTGTTATTCCTACTGGGCACCCCTTTTAGGGATGATGTGCTCACCCATTCCCACTTTCAGTTTCAGAGACAGTTCAAGATGTGCAGGTGACGACGAAAGCTTCGAAGAATTATTTACATTAGTTAGTTATCTTCCTCTATATTTATTATGTGGTTGTATTCCATTTGTAAATCAACTTACTATTGAATATGTATCATTTGAGAGGAGTTCTTGTATATGTATTTCAGAGTGGGGCTAGTTTTTGGATTAAGTTTTGTCGCATATTTCTTAATGGAATGCTTAAGTGAATGATTCATATTCTTAGTGCCTCTTTACTTAGTTAATTTCTTGGATTAGTCAGCAGCTAGCTTGGGGGGGGGCCACAGTATTACTCTTGTTTTCTATTTTATTTGTTTATTCAGGTGAATCATCCAAAGTCAATGGAATCGGGGTTGAAAGAGATAATAATAGAAAATAATTCATTTCAGCACGAGAGAGAAGTCTCAAAGTCAGAGTTACGGCGAGGAAAGCAAGTCGTATGCAGATCTAGGGAAGATTACGGGTTGGAAAGCATTCTCAACCAAATTATAGGTACAAATTATAAGATATGAAGGATTTGACGACACCATCTTGTAGAGGATGACGATATAAAAGAACGCAAAAAGAATGAGATTAATCGGACGTCGGATGAAGAAGTTATAGCCAAAATGGTGAAGGAAGAAAAAAGAGGAAATTCAGAAGTACTAACCGTTCGCAAACTCAGGGGAACCTATGGTTGGGTAAGTCAGGGGAATTATTTGGCATACAGTTGGAAACTCAGGAGAAACCCAACCATAGACAGACATAAAAAGTGTGAATATGGTCTTCTAAATCAAGGAAAACGCGGTCCCGGAAGGATTTTAAACCCTATATTTCGTGGGTGATATATAAGGAGAGCCTCGAGACATTAAGAAGACATCTCTACGTTTCATATTATACTTTCGTTCTTTATTAAAAACCTAAGGTTTACCCCTTTAGGGGGAAACCGGGTAATTGTGTAATCATGAGAAGCTAAACCTTTGTTGATTAAGGATGAATTCAATGTTCTAGCGTGAAGCTTTATTAGTTATATAAATCTATTTAAAGTTTTAATCATCATCGATTGTCTTTTCTATATTCAGGGTTTATGAATGATTCTTAGATTGATTTGGGATGCATACTAGATTAGTCTATTGATTGTTCTATTGATATTTGTAGGATCAGAATATCGCGAGAAGGACGTATTTGTGAAGTATGGTTAACAACACATGGCGAGCGTCGCAGAATTATTTGAAGAATGACGTAACAGATGACGATGGCAAAAACATGAGAAATGTGTGATGATTCTGCGATAATTAGCGTGTTTGCGAATGTTGGCAATATAACTCTTGTGAGAATATCGCAAGTTAGATCCTAAAATAAAGGACAGATTAGTTGTCATCCACTATGTAATTTCCTATATAAAGAGTTGAACAAACATAAGGGAGGAGAGATCTTTTTCGAGGATTGAGCAAGTCATTTAGGAGAGAGAAAGTCCAAAGCAGTTGTTAATTTCTTAGTTTCATTCCTTTCCATTATTGTAAAATTGTGAGATTCATTAATAAAGTTTGTGATGGATTATATGAAAAATGACTTGATTGTGATTCATTTCTTAATTTCTTAGTAGCAGGAAACCCTACACTACACCCCTCACAAAAATGCATACAATCAAGTCATTTTTCATAAAAATCAATAAACAAGAAGTAATCGGTGAAGCAACAACTTATTTTGCAATCAATCAATAAAAAATTATTCAAGAATTAATCTAATCAAATCATAATGGTCTATTGCTAGATAAACAATTCAATATAGCCTAATACCCCAAATGGTTTCAACCATAAACCCTAGTTACAAAAATATCTAGCCAAACATAGTTATGGGTTTCTTAAAACCCATCAAAAACAATAACAAGAGAAAAGAAAGATTAAACCGTCGCCTTCTCTTGTTTTCGATTCCAAAATGATTTCTATGGCCAACACAGCTTCCTCGCCTCCTTCTCTTCTCAAAGTTCCTCACCAGCGGCGCAAAGAAACTACAAGCCGACCTGCTCCTTTCTTTTCGACTCTGTTGATATATACTGTGCTGCTCATATCAATAGGTCCAAGTCGAGTGCCCAAAGCCCAAGTCAGGACGGTCCATTACCAACTCCAGCTACCAAATCCGGACGCATAACTAACTCCTTGAACTTATAAAACTTGTCACCTCTGTCCCCATCTAAGCACCTTCGTTGCTCCATGGACCACTAATCCATCCAACATCCCTCTTCATTCCATTGTTACAATTGTTGAGTAAATAACATGCAACATACCATGACTACGGATTCAAAATAGAACCCACCAACTTCGCCATTAGACTCCATTTCGATCCACGTACAAGCCTTGACTCCATCTCAATTACGATCAACAGCCCCATAGAAAGCCAATTCATCCAACCATTTCATGCACTCCACTTCTTAAAGACAGCTGCCATTAAATCCATGCGATTCGTACCCCCAAGCTCAATCGAACCTATTGATGTTGCCGTACCAATCCATTGAATCTCCATGGCTGCAGTAGAAACTATCCAACTGGTTTTCTCGTGTAAACCATCTTCTCCTCGTTGCTATTGGCAGAGTACTATGAGTCAACGGCAACAACACCATGTAACACCACCACTGCCTTCATTTATCACGTGTCCACTGAACTTTAAGAGCATCTTATTTTCGAATTCTCAGCTTAAACTTTTCGTACACAGTCCAAGACCATACAGTCGATCACCAGCACCCTCATTTCATCACCAAAGTCCAACTACTGCCTTCTTATTGATAACCATGAATTAGGTTAACAAGATTCTTGATTAATCATCAGAAAAAAATAAAATCACACATTACATTAAGAAGAAACTGTTTTTGTGTTTATAGATAAAACACTAATGACAGAAGTGTACAGGCTGTCACTAAACTAGTGGTCTGAAAAAGAAGAGAACTAGTGGACATGAATGAATGTGAAACACACGTATGAAAAACAACTTATCATACACCACTATACAAGGTTAACCTGCACTGCACTTCATAACCTGCCCTGCACTTCATAACTCCGTGTCATTATCCCCCTCAAGCACTAGGTAGGAGAGACTACTTTGAGCTTGGATCTGAGGTGAGAAAACCTTGGACCATGTAACCCTTTAGTAAAAATATCTGCAAGTTGCTCCAAAGATGAAACATAAAATACATCAAGAACTTTGTTCTGTACAAGCTCCCTAATAAAATAATAATCAAGGTGAACATGTTTCATCTTATAATGAAGAACAGGGTTGGAAGCCAAGGATATAGAACTGATATTGTCACACCCAAGTCTTGGAATAACAGGCAGAGAAAGATGTAAATCATTAAGGAGATAGCATATCCAAACAACCTCAGAAGCACTATGATCTAGTGTCCTATATTCTGCTTCTGTTGAACTTCTGGCAACTGTAGATTATTTCTTGGATGACCATGAAATAGTATTAGACCCCAAAAAGATACAATAACCTCCAGTAGATCGTCTATCATCAATATTACCAGCCCAATCTGCATCTGAGAAACCAAGAAGAAAAGAAGAGCCTTTATTGAATTCAATCCCATAACTAATAGTACCCTTAATGTACCTCAGTATTCGCTTTGCTGCTGCTAAATGAGTAGTGGTAGGATGCTTCATATACTGACAGACCAAATTAACAGCATAAGATATCTCAGGCCTGGTCCAAGTGAGATAGTGTAGTGCACCAACAATAGACCTATATTCAGTAGGATTTGCAAGTAAAGTGCCATCTGACTTTGAGAGTTTCACATTTGCTGCAATAGGTGTACTACAAGGCTTAGCACCTTCCATATGAGTTCTCTTAAGAAGATCAATAGCATATTTAGTATGACTGAGAAATAAGGCTGAGTCTGTTCTTTTTACTTCAAGTCCCAAGAAGTAATGTACATCTCCTAAATCTTTGACTGAAAATTTCTTTTGTAGAGCAGAAATAACTGAAGTAATAAAGTCAGAATTGGAACCTGTAAGAAGAATATCATCCACATAGACAAGAGCAACTGAAATTTGATCACCCTACTTGTGCACAAATAGAGAAGAATCTGCTACAGAAGACACAGACTGCAAAGCAGTGAGAGCAGATTTAAGTGCTTCATACCAAGCTTTGGGTGCCTGCTTTAACCCATAGATAGATTTATGAAGTAAGCACACATGATATGGCTCGTCAGGATCCACAAATCTAGGTGGCTAAGTCATGAACACTTGATCCTTGAGATCTCCATGAAGAAAGGCATTACTTACATCTAATTGATGTATCTTCCAATTATATTGTACATCCATTGAAAGAACAATTCTAATAGTGGTTGGCTTGGATACAGGACTAAAAGTATCTGCAAAATCTATTCCTTCTTGCTGATGAAAACCTTTAGCAACCAGTCCTGCTTTATGCTTATCCAAAGTACCATCAGAGTTTTGTTTCACTTTAAAAACCCACTTGCACCCAACTACATTCTGATATGGAGATGGATCAACAAGTGTCCAAGTACCAGAATCTTGTAAAGATTTGTATTCATTGTGTAAAGCTGGTAGCCAGACTAAACTCTGCTTGGCTTGCCTAATATTAGTTGGGACAGTAGTATCACATAATAATGCAGCAAATAGTTGATGCTTAGTTGCAAAATAAGATTTGGGTTTCACAATACCATTTTTGGCTCTAGTAATCATGTTGTGATCATTATGATAAACTAAATGAGAAGTAGAAGATGGTGTAGTTGGTGACTGTGGAATTGTAGGAGGAATAGAGGAAGGAGAAGCAGACATAAAGTTCAATGGCTCAACAGAATTATTTGAAGATAAAGCATGATAAGGAAAAGCAGATTCATTAAATTTCACATGTCTAGAGATGTATACTTTTCCAGTTATTGGATCAAGACACATATATCCCTTATGAGAGTGACTATAACCAAGAAAGACACATTGTTTACTTCTTGGTTCTAGTTTAGTTTTAGTATAAGGTTTGAGCCATGGGAAGCAAACACAACCAAAAACTCTAAGAAGAGAGTAATCTGGTCTTTTGTGAAATAAAACTTCAAAAGGAGAGATAAAACCAATGGATTTTGCTGGTAGTCTATTGATAAGGAAGTTAGCTGTGTGAAAAACATCAACCCAATAATTGAGTGGTAAACCATATTGTTGAAGAAGAGTCCTAGATACTCCTAGAATGTGCTTATGTTTTACTTCAGCAACTCCATTTTGTTCTGGAGTATTGGGACAAGACATTTGATGAATTATGCCTTTAGACTGGAAAAAAGCAGCTAATAATGTGTTTACAAACTCTCCACCTCTATCAGATCTTATGCATTTAACAGATAAAGAGAAGAAGTTTTAAATGTAAGCAACAAATGAAATGAAGACACTTTTGAAGTCAGATTTATTAATCAATGGGAAAATCCAACAGAATTTAGAATAATCATCTACAATATTAGCATAGTAGTATGATCCAGAAACAGAACCAACTGAACATGGACCCCAAAGATCCATGTGTAACAATTCTAAAGGTGTAGATGTAGAATTGGTAGATAATTGAAAAGGTAATTTCTGATTTCTACAAGTTTTACATTCATTACAAAAGAAAGGCTGACTAGACAAATTGGTAATGTTGAGCTGATGTTTGAGTTTCTGAATGGTTTGAAAGGATGGATGGCCAAGACTTCTGTGAAGAGTGGTAATGTCTAGAGTGTGGGCTCAGAGAGCTTTAGTAGATGAAGTAAATTTGATAGGATAAAGACCATTTTTATGTGGTCCTTGCAAAAGAATCCTCCCAGAGATCAAGTCCTTCTCAGTGAAACCAGTAGAAGAAAAAGTTATCTCACAGTTATTATCAGATGTGAATTTGTGCACAGAAAGGAGATTATGGGAAGCATTTGGAACTAGTAAAATATTGTTTAGGCAGAAGGACTGATCATTAGCATGTTTACTATAACTACCAAAATGAGTAATGTGCATACCTTGGCCATTGGCTGTAGTGATCTCCTCAGGGCCCTCAAAAGGAGTAGAAGCAGTTAGAGAAGATGAATCAGAAGTAATGTGTTGATTAGCACCACTATCAGCATACCATTCATCATAAAAAATGTCAGCTGCAGCAAGCATAGCACTGAGTTTTTCTGGTGGTTATCTTCCTTGATAATAGAAATTCAACCTTTGAGTACAAGTTGGAGCCAAGTGACCTTTAGTGTTGCAGAGTTGACATGGTTGCTCATCATTAGGTCCAAAACTTCTACCTGAGTTATTATTTGAAAATATAGATGGATTTGGAAATCTTCCACTTGTAAAACCTCCTCTATGGCCTCTTGAAGAATTCCCTTTGCTGAAATGACCACCTCTAAAACCTCCTCTAGTATAGTAATTGGAGTTAGCAGCAAAAGCTTTAGCTTCAAAAGAAGTTCTTGTAGTAGAAATAACTATCTCTTCAGTAAGTAACAAATTGTGTAATTCTTGAGCTGTAACAGGAGGAGTTCTGATTCGTATAGAAGTATAAAAAGAAGCATTATCAGTGGATAATCCAGAAAGAATACTCACAACTAACTCATTGTCAGAAACAGGACAGCCAACAGAAGCAAGTTGATCTTGCAATTTCTTGACTTCAGCAAGAAAAGTAGAAACAGAACCTGTCATATTCAAGGTTTGAAGCTTAGTTCTTAATTGAATAGCATGTGTTGCTTAAGTTTGAGCAAATCTTACATTAATTGATCTCCATAAACCTGCTGAAGTTTCAGCACCAGCAACATAGCAGATCATGGAATCAGAAATAGTTGACTGAATCCAAAGAATGAGTGTGGAATCCTCAGCTTTCCAAAGAGTGTATTGAGGATTAATAACATCATATGTAGCTCTAGTGCGATTGATATACATTGGAGGACATTGAAATGAGCCATCTACATACTTCATAACTTGAAATTTTCGAAATAACGGTAGCATCAAAGATTTCCAGGTGAGGAAATTATCATCTTTGAGTTTAAGAGGTATGATGTTGGCAATGGTGTTGAGTGGAAGAGTTGAAATTCGAATTGGATCCATTTCTCAACACAAAATCGAGACAATTAAAAGAAACAATATGTGATTTGAAGTAAATCAGAAGATCTAATGGAAAGTATCAAGAACCTGTATGAATAGAGTGAATCGAATCTGTAAGAAGGAGTAGGATTCTGAGTCTGATACCATGATAACCTTGAATTAGGTTAACAAGATTCTTGATTAATCATTATAAAAAATAAAATCACACATTACATTGAGAAGAAACTATTTTAGTGTTTATAGATAAAACACTAATGACAGAAGTGTACAGGCTGTCACTAAACTAGTGGTCTGAAAAAGAAGAGAACTAGTGGACAGGAATGAGTGTGAAACACACGTATGAAAAACAACTTATCCTACACCACTATACAAGTTTAACCTGCCCTGTACTTCATAACCTTCCCTGCACTTAATAACTCTGTGTCATTACTTGTCCCTCCAACTTCAGCTCCTTCTCAGACTCCGCACCGGTTCAGCCATCGTCAACGTCTTAGCTCTCTATGCACCCACCATCAGCCATCGATTGCAGTAGCTAGGCACATCAATATTCCCTGGCTGGACAATCACCAGCTACAAAGTTCAGTCGTCTGCAATTCCCGAACCGCCTGGATTCCATTCCTTGAGGCTTCTAAATCTCTTCGTCATAGGTCTGCAAAACTACTCCCATTTCAGCATAATATGTTTCCTGATTTCATCTTCTCAATCTTGGACTCTTCACTGTCTCCCTAATATGATTGCTGCAATTCATTCCTTCCCCTTCCGGCCACAATTCCAGCATCCATCCTCCATCCATTGCACAGATCAACCACTAACCCTTGGAGACGAAACAACCAACCCATTCAAATCAATCACACAGAACCATCTCCCGGCTCTATTGTTGTCGTGGTACTCAACATTTCCATTCAGTTGTTTCCAGCGATGTGACAGAGAGTTAAAAGAACATGAGCAACAACTACTTGCTTGGGAAAAGACGAAAAATGCACGACCTCTTTCACATTTGCACATCATAGAAAACTTAATTATTTTAATACCACCAGCAAGAAGTGATGGAGTATTAGTCACGGCTCCCTTTTACCTTAAGCCTATAGTGGATTTGACGTGGCTGCTTGTGAAAGACAATTGCAAATTGGTTTGTTTCATGAAATTATATATTCAGGCCTATAAATGAAGTAACCAAGCTAATGGCCGTGACAACACAAACAGTCGCAAATGCCATTTGGCTCCCATATAGCCATTTATCCTCCGGTTCATTGAAATTACTCGTACTTTCTACAAAAGCACTAAAATAATATTATTAGTCAAAATATTGAGTCCTAGCTAATATAAATATGGGTATAAAATATCGCACTTTCATGCTTATCACATTTAGCGTATGCAATAAGCCTTTAAACCCCTAGGTGGCCCTAGTGGCCGAATTATAGTCTCGGGAGGGCTTATCAGAGATATACCCACAAAACCTTTACACTCCAGACCCAAGCTATCTACACAGAACCTTGGAAGGCACTAAAGAATCTCATTGGTTGGCATACTTATTGACTACAATAGGAAGTACCCTGATGCGAAATTTCAATTATTGTACACGAGTTTGCACTCAAGCATACTAAAATTCATATAAAGTGACAGAGCTCTAATCAGATAGTTTCTGGACATCATAAACCAGAGTCAACCAATCACATGGATAGAAGATGGATGTAGAGAAAAACGTGGATGATGTTGACTAAGGTGAACCTATCCTAATGGAATGAGATACTGGTCTGGACTAATATTAACACACTGGAATATACAAGGGAACCAGTGGTCGATAATCCTAACTCTAGGTCAACCCAGCTGGCATATACAAGGGTACCAGTGGTCGACTTTATTGCATTTATTCCGGTTGGTCTAGTGGTCTGGTCTTTTTTATTATTATTATTATTTTATTTTATTTTGCTTTTCAGTCACTCTATTTCACCCTAGCAATGGTAAAAAGAAAAATAAAAGAAGTGATCAGGATTCTGATGTTTCCATCAAGAGGATATGGCGAAACTACCATGTTTTATTTTTTAACACCTGAGCTCTGTGCTTTTATGAATAGAATCTTCTAGATGTTTCCATCTAATCAGATTGGTTCCTCAACTCCTACAACCAAAATGCTTCCATCCTCTTAGATTGGTTAGTGCCATCCTAAATAAACATAAATTTCTAGGCTCTGGAGTTTAATAATGCAACTAACAAGTTTCTCCCATACCCCCAAACTTAAATCTAACATTGTCCGCAATGTTCTAAAGATAAAATTAAATGCATGAACAAGGACAAATTGTTACCAATCGAAGCAAAAGAGTTAAGGAAAGATATATAACTGTGTTGCATGAGTATTGGGTTACCTCCCAAGAAGTGCTAAGTTTAAAGTCTTCGGCCAGACTAAGAAAGGATTAGTCACCTCATAAAATCATAGATTAATAGCCGAAATTTCTATGGGTCATCAAAACCAAATAAAGCTACCACAAGTAAAAGGAATTTGCAACCTGCCAAGAAAATGAACAAATAAAGCATACCCTTGTCTAGTTTCTTGTTTAAGACTACTATATCTAGCTGTGGTTCAAGTTCAGGTTCTATAACTGGGTCTAGATAAAATATTTTCATGGGTTGCATTTCCTCATAAGTTAGATCCGAATGTTTAGGTTCTAGAGTCTGGAAAAACTCAAGTAAAAAATTTAGAAGCACATAATAATAACCTAAATAATTGCGGATCCTATAAGTCAATCAAATTTGACTTACACAACTGACCACAATGAGAGTGGTGGTCTTCCTTAAACAAATGTGTCGACCCTAATCTCCTAAAGTAATTAGGTTTAGTCTCAAAACTTAATAATTGACACATTTCAAATTCAAACGTTCCCACATTTGGAAGAAAAATATTTGGTGGGAAAACAAAGTCAATCTGGATATCATAGCCTTGGTAAACCACATCAACCAGAGGATGGGTTTCTAACAACTGAACTTCCTTACGGACATCACTAGGTTCAGGAAAATGTGTATGAAGGTAATATGACACAATAGTTGAGGCACAAATATCGAGTCCCAAGTGAGGGATCTCTATAAGATCTAAAGGTAAGGCACATGGAGAATGATAATCACCCCCAAACTTAGAATTTTGGGTGTCTCTAGATAGACTAGCTACAATTTCCCTAATTCATAGATCATCAGAATCCTGAAAATGGTCAATTGCTTCGTGTAAATTATACTCAGGTGATGCATCCTCACTCATATTTAAAAGCTATACGCGTTCATATTCTTCATCTAAGACTAATGTTTCTAAATCGCTAGACTCTAAACAATATTCTCAGAATAAACTCGTTCCTCAAAACCATCATTGGCTTCGTAATAAGGAAATTCTACATCGTCTAAAATGGTGGTGTCTCTAGTCAAATCCTCGTTCTTTTGAATAGGTGAATAATTATTAAAATTATTGGGATATGAACCAGAAACAATATTTTCTTGAAGGTCAATATTTGAAGTAACAAATTCATGATTACTATGCCTACATATTTCAGATTCCTCATTGACACTATCCTCATCATAATCATCGTAATAACATGAAAATGGTTGAACCTCATCTAAATAAGTAGTGTTACCAATTCTAACCTCGTCATCTTGATTATGCAAATAAATATCTTCATTTTCAAAGGTACTATTGAAAATATTGGAAATTAAGAATATTTTGAGCAGTTCTGTTCTGGGCCTCAAACAAAAAATTATGAGTTGACTCACATGACTTCCTGATTGAATCTAGGAAAGAAATTTCACTCGATGCATTGCTTTCGTCCATAACTAAGTTATTCATCTCAGCTGAACTACGTGTCGTCTCAAGTAACTTTTGTGTTAACTCAGCTAACTTACGTGCAGAATCTAGTAGAGAGGAATTTTGCTCGTACGACCGGTGGGTGTATGGATATCATCATGGTATGAGCCATAATCTTCAAAAGGCTGATGTTCCCAACCACTATTCAAACTATGGTCAAAGTAGTAATGTCCATTTTGAAACACAGTCGGATATTCGTTGTATTGGCTATTGTAATACCAGTTCGACATTCTATTGCAGGGGTGTGAGTTGTCACACAAAATAAAACTCACTGACAGGGAATTCGTGGGTGGATAGAGTCTTACCTCCCATACCAGACGGGCGATGAACCGTTGAAGTCGAACCAGGCCACCAACTCCTATGTCAGTGTATGAACCCGAGGGGCCGAGACAGTATCGTAACTGTCGTCCTTCCCTGCAAATGGTTTATATTTAATTTTTTAACCCTTTCTTAGGGTTTTAAAAATAATGTCCAAGTCCAAAATAAAGTTCAAAAATTCCAAAAATAGAAGATTACAAAAAATAAAACCCTATTTACAGTTTCTAAAAATAAAATAAAATAACTATTTACAAAATCTTCTTCTTCACTCCTTTTGGATTCCTCTTTTCTTTTCTTTTTGGGATTCGCTTTTCTTTTCAACACTTTCTCTTTTTCTTTAGCTCAGCTCCAAATCTGAAAGCAAACAAGAAATACCAAAACGCGTAAAAAATAAAAAAAAATGAAAAATGAACTAAAAAATAAATATAAACCTAAAATAAATATAAATACAAGTCCGCGTCGATGGTGCCAAAAATTAATGTAGTTTTAATTGTTGTAGAAAAAGTGGTAGTAAAAGTTCGTTCAAAGACTTGTAGAGATTTGACTTAAGGCTTAAAAGTAAAATATATTTACAAGTTGTCACAGTATCGAGAGGTACTGAGACTCAGGATTCCACCAATTCTCATATTCATGTGGTTCAACTATCAATTCCAGACAATTATAGCTCATAACATAATAAATATTGACTCTTTATTCTTTGCCAAGGTAGATTTTATAAAATATTAGCATGATGCATAAAAAATACTAAGACCAAGCATACGTCATCAAACAAAATCACAATCAATTAAGAAAAATCATAATACGTTTTAAAATAGTGTAAAAGTCATATAAGAATTAAATAGAATTACCATATCCGTAAAGAATGGCTTCCTCCGTCGCCTCAGTATTGGGGTTTATCTCTTCATGGCGAAAACACGCTGATGGTAGAGAAGTACAAAAATGATCGTAATAACATGAAAATGGTATTGAACCTAGCTATCTACGCAGAACCTTAGAAGGCACTAAAGAATCTCCTTGGTTGGCATACTTATTAACTTCAAGAGGAAGTACCTTGATGCGAAATTCCAATTGATGTACACGAGTTTGCACTCAAGCATACTAAAATTCATATAAAGTGACAGAGCTCTACTCAGATAGTTTCTGGACATCATAAACCGGAGTCAACCAATCACATGGATAGATTAAGAAGATGGATGTAGAGAGAAACATGGATGATGTTGAATAAGGTGAACCTATCCTAATGGACTGAGATACTAGTCTGGACTTTTCTACCACCCCTAAGTATAAAAATGGGTATTTTCGCTAATACTATGCAAACCATTGGTGATACCCCCCTGACTAATTCTTTCAAGTCCATAGCTGTTATCTGTGATTCCCCCATCCTAGAAAACAATGAATCTCTTTTGTCTCAAGATCTGTATCTCCAACTTTCGTGCATTCACTTAATAGCCTGGTAAACTTTCATACCTATACTTTTATTCTCTTTATCTTTATCTTGAGTTCATAATTAATTCCTAAAGTTCGCTGTATTATTTTGCAGGCTAGGAAAGATTCCTTTGCTGTTATTTCAGACTTGGAGAAAAGGCACGTGTCTTTCGCAAAGAAGAATCTTAAACTTCTCAACAAAAACTAAGAATTGGAGGCTGAGATTGTTGGTTTTCGCGAGAAGGATAAGCAAAATGAATTATTAGAGACTGAAGTCACCCATCTTCGTAAATAATGAAGAACTTGAAATTGAGGTTGTTACTCTTCGCGAGAAGAATAAGCGGTTGGAATCAGACATTTCTCTTCAGAAGGGAAAAGTATCTAGTCTCCAAGATGCCAATAAGCAACTCTATGGTATGGGATTCTTTTTCTTTCCCCTATTATTTTATTTTTTCAAAAAAATTCTTCTTATAGAGTTTACCATTTCGCAGACGTCTATCGTCTTACAGATGAAGCTATTCTTCTTCATTCATTTCCCAATCACATGGATGATAATACCCTTCCTGAACATATAAACATTTCTCTAAATAGTTTTTCAAACAATAAGATTGAGTCCCTTCCCATAAATGAGCTTAGATCCAAGCTCTGTCTTTTAGAAATTGAGCATAGATCTGTCTTGGATTTGGCTAACAAATTTAGACAATTTTTTCACAACTCAAAGGAAGAAATTCGTAAATTAAATACCAAATATAGTGATCTGATAGATGAAAAAGACCGTATTTCCCTCCAAGGTGCTAAGACATTAGCGAAATTTCAAGAAACCATTCTTGAAATTCAAATTGAAAGAGATGATCTCAAACATAAAAATGATGTGCTATGCGAAAGAGAAAATCAAACTCGCTCATGTCTTCTCATAAATTACGATGATGAATTTGCTTGGGCTGCGAAAGTTCTAGATAATGCCAGGAACAATTTAGGTGTAGATGTTAGTCTTCAAACTGAGCACAAAAACCCCACTTAGGGTGAATGATCCGTAATTGTCGTGCATCTCCTACACAAGTAGATAACGTGAGACCTTACAGAGGGATTTTGTGAAGCAATTGTGTGTGAAGACAACACCAGTAAGTGAACCGAGCATACTGAGTTTAACTGCTAGGATCAAACCTAAATTCACAAAGCCTAAAGCGTTCGGTTGAGTTACACCTTGTAAGCGTACCTCAAGGCGTATCAGTTGGATAGAATCCGGTGGCTAAGCATACCTATTATCCGGTGATACGAGGAGTTTTGGGGATAGCTAAGCGTACCTGCAATCCTACGGTTGGTGATGACTGGTTCTGACGAAGATAAATAAGTATACTATTGAGTCAACGTTTGGTAACGGCGAAAGACTCCTTGATCATCCCTTTCATCTTATTCTCTTTTTATTATTCTTTTCATTTTACTTTAAACCAACCCCCCTTTCACTTTGTTTTGCTATCTAAATAACATATCAATTACACAGCTCTCTGTGGGAACGATCTTTTACTACCGCTATATTACCAGTTAATTAGTGGGAAATATCTTAATTAATTTGTTGTGGTTACGACACGCAACAAATTTTGGTGTCGTTGCCGGGGAGCAGTTGCTAATTGATTTGTTATTTGTTTTAGCTTGTTTTTATTTATATATTTTTTTTGTTTTGATTTTCTATTTCTTGTGAGTCGTCATGTTTCCTTACGGAAATAACATGTATGGAGCACAAGATCAGACATATAATTGTGGTAATCAATATAGTTTTCAATATAACTATCAACTATCCTATGGGTATAATCAAAACCAATATTTTGGCTATGATCAATATCCCACGGATCCTTGTGGATATTCTCATACATATCAACAACATTATAACGGGTATATAAGTGAGCAAACACAAGGATGAGAGGATAGTTATGCTTCTAATGATAATTCTTCTAGTTTTGGAGATCTAATGCACCAATTTATGGATAATTTGGATCGAGATAACCAAACAATGAAAGAGTACCGCCAAACTATAGATGAGTACAACAAAAAGACTAAAGATACACTTCAAGAAATTCAAGAGGTTATTGACAACCTAAGAAGAGAGATGGATTAAATGAAGAAGGAAATAGCAGAGGAAGAAGTTTGGCCTCAAAACCAATTCAATTCCGACGTTCCCATGATCAATAATGGATATACGATTCATGAGTATCTTGAAGATGAGAAACCTTTGGAAAGTTCTTGCAATAATGGTAAAGTTATCCCATCTCCGGATCATAATAATGATCATTCACCTATTCAAAAGGAGGAGCCTGGGTATGACCGAACCATTGTTATGAACGGTGTAGCATAATCGAATGCATATCAACATTACAATGAATATCTGGATTACAATGTGTTTAGGCCGGTTGATTTACAAGAAGTAAAACAAATTATTCCTTCTTAAGAGACTCATACGGAAGACCCTAGGATTTGCACCAATAAACTAGACTTCTTGGGGGGGGATTCCGATTCTGATGATGAGATTGTTGACAAGAATATGATTGATAATGAAACCAAATTGATTGAAGTTATGGAAAACACAATTGAGCTTGTGGATGAGGCTGAGATTTCGGTTGAAGCATAAATTAATAGTTCGATAGAGGACCATAATATACTTGAGGTAAATAATTCACTAGAAATAAATAATGAGGATCTCGAACAAGGTTTGTCTAATCCTTTGCATAATTCTATATCTATTGATCCTTTCCATCCAATTTTTTTTGGAAAATACCTCACTTAGGATTGGCGTTGTGTGCTTCCAAAGTTTTAACGGATTATTTTTCTTCTAAGTATCCACCACTTGATATGTTTGATTCTAGCATTGTGCAGGTTCACCAAGCTGTGGAACCTTTTGAAGTCCCTGAATTATATGTTCTCTATCCACTTTCGAGTGTAGAAATGACTAAGTGTAGGGGAAACTTCAATAAAGTGATAGCTTTAATATTTATATCTTTTGCTAATGTTTTCATGAAGTTGTTATTAGAATTTCAGATTATTTTCTGGGAAGACTACCAGATTTTCATATTATTGGTGTATGGCCGATAACAAGAATGTCAGGCTGAGGACGTTAAACTAAGCGCTGCATGGGAGGCAACCCATAGGTTTTGTATTTTATATCCTTTTATTTTTAGTTTTCTTATTTTTCATATCATATTAGGATTTCCCACCTTGATTTTACTTAGGATGAGTCAATCACATTGAGGACAATGTAAAGTTTAAGTGTGGGGGAGTGTTTGGATATTTTGCATATAGAGTTTTCAAAAATATTTGCATAAAAACCTCCAACTTTTAGAGATTTTAGAGTCACTAGCATACTTTTAGGTATGTTTACATAGAGATTTTGACCGACATAACTGAACTTGAAAGTGTTAGGGAACTACGTTCGGATTTCTTGTTTGTTAGAGTGTTAGATAATGGATTTAATCATGTCGGTGATGCAAATGAGGAGCAGGGGGAAATGAATTATTAGAGTTGTTGATCAATCATTAGTGGAGACTACCTATTTTCAAATCAACAGAGGCACCAGACCAAATTTTCTTTGTAGCTGGATAAAGAGCTTTCCTTTGAGTGTGTGTCACCGTACGTTAATTCCGGGTAGAATGGTGAGTTACCCAACTTCACACCAATTTTCAGCACTATTTTTGATCTCTTGAGTGCTAATTTTGTCAATCATGAGGGTGACGTCTATAGATAAAAACCACCTTCTTGTAGTTTGATTTGCAGTTAGCACCATTCTCTCTCTCTCTCTCGCCAAAAACAGGTCCATAGAAACACCATCATCATCAACAAGTGGAGCAACATCAAAATCTACAAGGAAAGTTGAAGACCTTTGAGGTTTACAAGCAACAATACAAGGAAGAGCAAATTTCATATCCCAGTAAAGCAACATACAATGAGTAAATTTTTATATACATGTTGAAGACTTACAAATAAGGAGCGGAATTCAATATCAAAGTGGAAGACTAAGTACAAGAGAGAAAATAATCAAAATATGAGAGTTATTGAAGTTTATGATACTAGACAATACAAGTTGTGAAGAATCAAGCGGTAAAGTACTTAACCATGGCCATTTTCATTGTTATTTTTGTAATATTTTTCTTATCTTATCAAAGAAAAAAAAATCGAAATAAATAAATAAATTGTTATTTTGTTTTTATTTATTTAATAAGGCCGTGGGGAGGGAAGAAAAATATAAAAAAGTTTCAAGCAACAAGGAAATTGAGGAAAATAGTTATAAATTGTCAAAGTTTTATGAAGTTCAAGAGTTTATCATCAACAGTTGAAGACCGAAGACCAAGAAGATGAAGAAGACGAGTTGAAGACTACGTTTCTATTGGATGCTATGAGAGTGGTGTTATCATCATTGCAATCGGATGTGGAGGTGGTAAGTACTCCCATATTTGCTATAGTGGTTGATTTCCTTTCTTACAGATCATCTAAAAATATCTTTATTTCCCACTATCTTGTGGGGTCTCCAGAAATAATTCGGAAGGTTTCCTTCCCAACATCAACATGTCTAGGAATTCTTCTCATTCCTACCTGCACACATGTGAGATCCATAAAAAAGACGTCTTATTGAGTGCAATTATCATAAAATCCTTTTAAGTGTGGCAGAAGTCGAGGTGAAATGCTTATTAGTCGCTCTCAAACACGCGTTTTCTCATTATGGTGTGGTTATTTCTCACTCAACATTTGAGTATGAGAATATGTTCTTTGGTATTTCTAACTTCTTATTACTAGCATGCAGAAACTCTATGTCCTCATAGCTCTTTGGATGCTTGGGACTCTGGAACGCTTTGAAGTTGGAGCAGGTTTTGTGGTTATAGCTCTCGTAATCCCTCACGAGACTATAAATCGTCCACTAGGGACACCTAGGGGTTTAAAGGCATGTTGTATTAGCTAAGTGCATATGTATCCTCGACGACATGGAGTTGTTTTATTTTAGGTAGTTCTCTTGAGGAGTAGCAAAAGCTAAGTGTGGGGGATTTTTATAAGTGCATAATTCACATGTTTTGAGTTTCAATTCCATACTTGTTTTAGTTGGATTTGTAGCATATTATCCTTGTATTACTCTTGTTTTCTATTTTATTTGTTTATTCAGGTGAATCATCTTAAGTCAATGGAATCGGGGTTGAAAGATCTAAAAAGAGAAAAGAATTCATTTCAGCACGATAGAGAAGTCTCAAAGTCATAGTTACGGCGAGGAAAGCAAGCTGTATGCATATACAGGGAAGCTTACGGGTTGGAAAGCATTCTCAACCAAACCGTAGGTACAAATGAGAATATATGAAGGATTTGATGACACCATCTTGTATAGGACAACGATATAAAAAGAATGCAAAAAGAATGAGATTAATCGGACGTCGGATGAAGAAGTTATAGCCAAAATGGTGAAGGAAGACAAAGGAGGAAATTCTGAAGCATCTAGGGTTGGGTTTCCCAACCGTACGCAAACTCAAGGGAACCTATGGTTGGAAAAACCAATCGTATAGAAATTCAGGGGGATTATTTTGCATACGTTTGGAAACTTAAGAGAAACCCAACCGTAGACAGACATAAAAGGTGCGAATTTGGGCTTCTAAATCAAGGAAAACGCGGTCCCAGAAGGATTCTAAACCCTATATTTCGTGGGTATTATATAAGGAGAGCCTCAAGACATTAAGAAGACATCTCTACGCCTCATATTATACTTTCTTTTTTCATTAAAAACCTCGGGTTTACCCCTTTTAGGGGGAAACCGGGTTATTGTGTAATCATGAGAAGCTAAAACTTTGTTGATTAAGGATGAATTCAATGTTCTAGCGTGAAACTTTATTAGTTATATAAATATATTTGAAGTTTTAATCATCATCGATTGTCTTTTCTATATGCAGGGTTTATGAATGATTCTTAGATTGATTTGGGATGCATACTAGATTAGTCTATTGATTATTCTATTGCTAGTAGAGACTTGGAGCGATCTGTAATTGTCGTGCATCTCCTACACAAGTAGAGAACGTGAGACCTTGCAGAGGGATTCTGTGAAGCAATCGTGTGTGAAGACAACACCAGTAAGTGAACCGAGCGTACTGAGTTTAACTGTTGGGATCAAACCTAAATTCACAAAGCCTAAAGCGTTCGGTTGAGTTACACCTTGTAAGCGTACCTTAAGGCGGCTCAGTTGGATAGAATCCGGCGGCTGAGCGTACCTGTTATCCGATGATACAAGAAGTTTTGGGGATAGCCAAGCGTACCTGCAATCCTACGGTTGGTGATGACTGGTTCTAACGAAGATAGATAAAAATACTATTGAGTCAACGTTTGGTAACGGCGAAGGACTCCTTGATCATCCCTTTCATATTATTCTCTTTTTATTTTTCTTTAAACCAACCCCCCTTTCACTTTGTTCTACTATCTAAATAACATATCAATTACACAGCTCTCTGTAGGAACGATCTCTTACTACCGCTATATTACCAGTTAATTAGTGGGAAATATCTTAATTAATTTGTTGTGGTTACGACACGCACCACTTATTTGTCAAGTTTAGTTGATCAAAACTATATACTTGATTTTCTATTCTACTTATAGCTATGTCTTAGACTAGGATAAAAGTGTGTAGTTGATCTTTAGACTTCACGATGATCACCAATTGAAGAACAATATCTACTGAAGAGCTTCGAGGAACTTCATCAACAAAAGGTATGTGGAGACTAAAACTTATCTATCACTTAGAAGTCTATTATTTTATATCTTCTAAAGAGACTAAGTCGTACAACTATATAGATTTTTATATTATACACATTTTAAATTTAGAGCCGAGTTTATCTAGTTTATATATTTCTAGAAATATGTGTTGGAAGCTTTTATCTTTAGCTAAATTTCATCATCTACTTGACGTGTTTAGTTGTGGACAATTTATTTGTTGGAAAATAAATATTAAGTCAAGATGATCATGTGAAATTTACCTTGAACATCTTACATGATTTATGTGAGACAATCATTTGATGTTAACTTGGGAAGTTTCGTATTGATCGATTAATCACTTGAAAATTACTTGAAGCTAGTGGTATGTGTAAGATTACCATTGTCGTCTTCTAAGGATGTTTCAATGATTAAATGAGAGTATAAAAAGACTACCAATGCCTGGATATAACACAGTATGTATACTTTGTATGTGCACTGTGAAGCTCTAGTTCAGGTCCAAAACTCTTGTTTGCGAACTATGTTTGCGAACGGGTTTACATGTGAAAAGGTATGGAGATGTAGTTTGCATACTCTGGTTGCAAACAGCTAGACAAGGCTAAGTCTGAAATTGTTGTTCGCGTACTCTATTTGCGAACGAAATGACTATGCCAAAGTCTGGAACTATGGTTCCCATACTCTGTTTGCGAACACAATGGTAAGGTTGTAAAATCAGTAATTATGAAATACATACTCATGAACTTAGGTTCGTTTGCGAACTAAAGTCCATGGAACTTTAATGAAATAAGGCATGTGAACTTGTTTTACAAACTATGCCATTATGTTCATGAATTGGTTCTTGTATAATACTTTGTACAACTACAAACCAAACCGAATATGTTTCAAATTGTTTATGTATATTTCTATGAGATAGTGAACAATTGAACTACTCTCTTGAAACACAATTAGATTCATTTGATTATCTATCATGATTGATTGATCATCATATTTGATCTAGAAGTGTCAGATGAATGTGGCTAAACTATAAGTGTTCATGTGGATATCTTCGGTTAACTATTATTGAGACAACAAGGTATACACGTTAGGGTACGGTTCATCCATATCTAAATATCGGTATATTTCATTTGTGTGTATCAAGTTAATACCATCTAACGGTGGAGATTGGTTGCTTAGTTTCTAAGCATACTTAGCTTGAATCTTAAATCAGGAGCTCATCTAACGGTGAATATCAATTGCTTTGTTACTAAGCTATCTTATCTTTAATTGTAAGCAACCCTGATTTGAAAGACTATATAAGGGAGAACTCTAGTATCTAGGAAACCTAATCTCGACACTCTCGTGTGTCCTAATTGCAAACTAGAGTCGATTCTCCTTTAACCTAGGTTTTCCAAAACCATTATTAGGTTAACGACTTGAAGACTTCATTTGGGATTCGTGAAGCCAGATCCAACTATTTTCTCTATAATTGCATATTCTGATCTTACTTTTTCTATCGTATTGAGTTTTATCTTCTCTAAGATTTACTCGAGATTTATCACCGATAAGTAAGATACAAAAATTAATCACAACATTTTTTCGTCTCAAACTCTTGTGATTCCGCAATAACTTCTTCTGTCAATCAGTTAGGTTATTGTGAGGTGACTAATATTTCTAGGCTGCTCTTCGGGAGTATAAGACCGGATTATTAGTTGAGTTTCCTGTTCACCTTGATTTATCTAAAGATGGAAACAAAACCAAAATATAGACATATATGTGGGAGACAATTTTTTTTATAAGTCTTCCACTTTGGGTCGTAACAACTCTTAGTTATGGGTGAGATCATCTAAGGGAATCAAGTGCGTAGAGTCCTGCTAGGATTCAAGAGGCGTAAGGAATGTGACTGTACCTTAATCGGTGTGATACTTGGTTAGGGATCAACTACATTCCAATCCAAAGTTAACTTGTAGTAGGCTAGAGTCTGTAGCGGCTTAATACATTGTGGTGTTCAAAATTGGACTAGGTCCCGAGGTTTTTCTGCATTTGGGGTTTCCTTGTTAACAAAATTTATGGTGTTTGTGTTATTTCTTTTCCGCATTATATTTGTTTATATAATTGAAATATCACAGGTTGTGCGTAGTTCAATCACAGTTGATAAATCCGACCTTGTTTGTTGGATAGAACTTGATTGATACTCGGACATTGGTCTTTGGTACCATTCGAGTTATTCTCATATCAGTCAGTCTCACGAATTTCTATCTAGTTAATTTACTGATTGTATTGAGAAAGAGATAAAGCTCTTTGATATCTTTCTTGATTGAGTCTCACTTTTAAGTTGGTGATCTTGGAATTATATTGGAGTTTAGTCCATATAGATTTCCGTACAAAATATTGGGTGTGGTTGTTATACCCCCGCGTTTTCAATTTCAATCAACAACAGAGTAAATGCTTGATGAAAACAAAAATACAGATATTCTAAAAGCTAGAGAAAATTTGTAATATAATAGAACATGTATTGAAATTTCAAAATATCTATCTTTTATGGAAGTATCAGTTTGAATCGATTATGTTCAGTACAAGTCTGTTTAGGTTTGTTGATGGATCTTATATTGAACTACCTACTCAGATTTTTTGAGAATGGTGTCTTGGTCACTAATCACAGTATTGTTTTGGAAACAAATTGATAGATTCGTAATATCGTGTGTCAATTATACTTTCACGAAGTCAATTTATTTAGGAGCCATTGGATTATCTTCTTCGAAGAAGTATTTCTATTATCTGAGATTTAAGTTTATGAAGGTAAGCTTCCAAGTTTTGGATTCTTGAGTAATAATAATGTGACGTCCTACAATCCAACTACTTACATTATAAGAGAATAGTCTATAATTTGAAATATTTAAGGATCTAAGTTATCAATCTGGACAACAAATAACCCAAATAAACCAACCCATGAACACTAATTTTTTTTCCTGGTGAACATGTATACTAATATTTTATATATAAAATCCTCTAATGTGATACATATACATTTGTGTAATGGTTATAAAAATATGTACATATAACAATCAAATGTATACTGACTTATTAAATAAACATTGACTCATTAAGGCTTCATGCTTTGAAAACGAATATTTTCAGTGCATCATCTCATCTAATATGTGAAATTGATATGTTAACTAGTGATCACATCACCCCAAAGGGGTGCTCAATGTAAATATGTAACTCTCGAGTAATCATTAACATACACATAGTTCTAAAAAAATAATAACTCAAAAAAATAAAATATGAAAGCACTCTCAAGTATCAACAAAACATCGTAAATATAACATTCAAGAAAAAAATATTATTCTAAGCTCATCCTATAAACTTAGAAGGCGACATTGATATAATATCAATTATATTAGTAACATCATCATGGTGAAGTGCTAGTACAAACCATGATTCATGATACTAATATCAATATTAGATATTTGAACATCCGAACATAATATTCCTTATGCATATGAGTGATTTCCGAAATAAAATTATATACATATCGAGACTAAGAGCACCCTCTCTACCATATTATATCAAAACATAAGTTAATCTAGCCTTCCACTAAATAGTAATTATAATATCGATATGGAAGAGCATCCTCCATACTAACTATTATCTAAACGAAAGTACATCCTCCCTAATCAACTTAGCAAGGAGATGTAGGGTGAAACAGAGACCCCTGAAAGGAGACCCCTGAAAGGAGAACCACGCAACACATGTTACATGATATACTCATTCATAGCATACACATCATGTTCAAAAATTCAAAAATAGTATAATATTTAATGATTATAAAAAATTATATGAGTTCTCACCTCAAATAATGCCAACCCACGCATAACCTTTATTTTTTGATCTCTTTCATATCAACTGTAGATGCATTTTACTACAAACTACATCCAAAGGATAGAAATCTTCTACTCATGCAAGTGAAAGTAAGAACTTAACAATAGACAGAAGGATGTATGTGGTTCGGTATGATTACCTACGTCCACGGGGGTGAAAGGATGAATCTTATTACTTCTAGGTGTTACAATGGTGTCACTCTCCAAGTTGAACTCACTTACAAGATGAACTAGTTTTTTACTCTCCTTCTATTTGATGCGATTTCAAGTTTCTCTCCAAAATTACAACCTACCTCTCTTGGATACAAGTTCTTCTATTTATAGGGGAGGCTACATACAACCAAACTATGGTGTTGGTCACAATATATCTATCTTGATGTCATGTTGCCGGGCCTGCTCACATCGTCTCTTCTTCTGTGAATATGGCCGATGTAGTTTGGTTCCTTAGTAGTATCTCGTCCGAGCCGATCTTTTTAGGTGTTCTTTTGGTGCAATGTCATCCCTCCAACCCTGTCGCCCTTGCAGTTGGCCGATATGGCATGTATCTTCTTATCCCTTTGACCAACGCTCCTTGTTTGACCCAATACGTCTCGTCTGTCAGCTTTGTCAAAGGCCTGGAGTCGAGTCTTGTCCGACAGCTGTAGAGTGATCATGTCCGATCTATGTGGCTCCTTAACCCTCGCGCCTTCCATCCTTTATACTATGCTTCTCGCTTCTTCATCCTAGGGTACATCACAGCTTAAGATGTTGCCACCTAGCCATGTGGATATTCTACACCTACATTTATGCCCCTTCTTTCGCTCGTGTGGTAGACACGAGTGGAAGAAAGTCGTCCCATCTTCCCACATCCTCGTTCATACCGCGATTTCCTCCATGCAGTCTCCCACTAACTCCACTTTATGACTTGTAACCGTCGGCGTCGGTTACACTTTTTCTTCCTTTACATACTCAATTTTCCTATTCTCTTTCTTCTACTTCACCATTTTTTTTTAGTTTCCAGCCGCTGCAACTATTTTATTCGAGATTCTTCATCACTTTCTACCTCTGTGAGCCCTTGTATTCTTGACTTTCTTCCTTCACCTCTTCATCACTAAGTGCTACAGTAGCTTCAGTTACGTTTCCGTCGCCCCAACCTTCTTCACTGATTTCTGAGCTCTGCACTACTTACGTACATGACTTCTTCTCCCTCAATGACTGAGAAAAGGTGTGTTGATGATGTTTTTTCCGAGATTGATGCATTTCCCCTTTATTCCCTATTTTCGTTTGATAGTCCCTCCAAGTACGATGATCGCGCCATGAAATCTATCTTTCCTGACGATTCTCCTTCTATTTCATGCAGGTCTGAGAAAAGGGGGAAAGATCTCTATGACGAAGAATTCATTGAGCAGTTGAAAGAGAAGTATGATCTTCAAGACTATGAAGTTACCCCGATCTCGGGCCAAAACATCACCTTGAGGAAGTCCGACATGGAGAAGTACAAGCAGTCGGCTGAATGCGTGGTTATCACTCATGGACAGCTTGAGCTAGGTCTCCGTCTCCCTTTGTACAATCCTGATATCCCTTTCTACTATGAGGTTCTATCCCAGCTCAAGCCTTATCGTGCTCTGGCTCAATGGATTGGAAATACTTTTCAAATTATGAATGAATGGAGAGATCGCCGAGATGGTCATGGCTCCATTGCCTAATGGTCGACCTACAAGCCCGAGGACGCTCCAAAATATACCGTTACCAATTTCCTTGCCAACTATCGAGATGGTACTTCAACCAATGGTGAGCTTGCCGGTTTTGCTGCTAGTCCTCATCGTCACAGAACTATGCCCAAGAATGTTGAAAGGATGATGCTAGATGCCGATCCCCTCGGCCAAGGTTCTAACAGGTGACCCCGTCATACCAATGACCCAATTTATCACCGAGTTCCACTTCTTGTCCGAGGTCCCATTTTACATGGTAGCTTCCCGTCGCCTCCATTTCCTGTCGAGCCCTATCCTTTTTGGGTAGTTAATGACGATAAGGCTGATAAGGTATGTGTATCCTTCTGCTTTCCTCAATTTCTATTTTGTTAGTTTTGACGCAAATTGGCTATTTGTTGTCATCAAATCCTCAGGGAGACTCTACCAATGTCGCCGCATCGTCGAGGAAAAGGGGGACTGGCACAAGGGTTGAGGAAGACCAGGGGAAGGTAAAAAACACAGTGATTTTATTATAAGTACATGTACTTGCCCCTGTTTTTTGCCTTCACATGTTCTGACGAGAAGCCTTGTGCAGAAATTTCCTAGGCACGATGATGATAAAACCGGTGGGTCCGAGGCGCATGATGTTGATCCTCAACCTATTAGGCGTAATCCTCTTAGGGGCAAGAACATTGCTACCAATCCATAGTCGAGAAGGAAGCCAATCATCGATATTTCTGAAGAAGAGGACATATTCGGCGAAGATTTCTCGGATGACAAGGGCGATGGAAAGGAGATGGGCGAGAAGAGTGGTCCCGGGGTGGTCGTGCCAGCTGATTTTTTGGGCGACAAAAAAATAACCCATGAAGACGCCCGAGTTGGAAAAGGCTGCTAATGCTGAATCGGAAGTACTTCATCGTCTTCCCTAGATCACTGGTGGGTCTTCGTCTAGTGTTGAAACCTCCTTTAATGTCTCTGGACCTATCCTGAACTCCCTCAGAGCACTTACTTCCCCCGACTTTGGAGCGTATACTGATGAACAAATGCTTGGTGCGGTGCCCCTCTATGGCGATATAGCTCAGACTCTCGATACGGTGGTGAGTGATTCTGCATATTTGGGGTGATGCCCCATTCCTTAATTTCTTCCTAATTGTCGCCTATCATTCTAACTTGCTTACTTGTATCATATCCTTAATCGGGTACGGTTGGATGCCTCCAATCGTCGTAGGGAAAGGCAATTGGTGGAATCTCTCCAACTTCAATTGCAGAACGAGAAGGGTCGCGCGCTCGAGCTAGAAATTAAACTCGCCGATGCTCAAGGTATGTTATAATGCTATAAATCTTAACTTATGTTGATTGAGTTTATCGTGCTAGTATCCTGAGTCGGGTGTCCTTCTGCTAGACAAGATAGCTAGTATAGGTTTAGATGCTTCTTCGGAGTTTAGGATCATGAAGAGGAAGTGGGATATCGAAAAGGATTTAGTAGAGAATCTTTATCAGCGAATTGCAAACAAGGATGGGAAAATAGATCGCCAAGCCGAGGAGATCGAAGAACTTGAAGGTAAATTAGAACGATATCATCAGTTTGAGTATGCCCCTGAAGAAATAGACAATTTACGGGCTCATTTGGGCTCTTCTCAACGCCTTGCCGCTGAAAAAACTGCTTTGGCCATGGGCCTCAAACAATGGGTAGACGCTTTACAATTGCAGAACCGAGACCTTCCCGAGGATCGCCGACGAATATTGAGGGATAAAGATGTAGTGGATCGAGCTAATAGGGATCTGCTGGGCAAAGTGGGTGAATTCGACAAAATGGTGGGTGAACTAGAATAGAGTAGGTCGCAACTTTCAGTGCTCCAAGTATCGCGCAATCGGTTAATGGACGAGTGGAGTGAACATAAGAAGTATTGCCCCAGCAATGAATTCAATGAGAAATGATATAATGAGCTAACCCTGAAATTGTCCAAGGCCGAGGATGAGTTGTCCAAGTCTGTAGAGTCGATCCATTCATTGTTACCAGCCCTTTCAGGTCTCGTAGGCGATGTGTTGAGGTAGTTCCTTAGGCTTAGATTATTTTTTTGTACTTGTGAAGTTGTTAAACCATATTCAATGAATAATCCCATGTTGTTATGATCTTGTAGGCGAGCAAAAGAGTTCTCATGAATTGGATCTGGAGGTCCGACGGTTGAAGCAGGTTGAGGCCGATTTGGGTTGCAGGCTGGCCGATGCCGAGGCAGCCACTTAGCAGCTTTCCCAGCAGATTGAGGATGAACGCATCGCCTATGAAGAGGAGGTGGACGAGAAGGTTCAGGCGGGTATTGCTGAGTATGTGGAGAATAAGCGGCGCGAGATCGCGCAAAGGAGGGCCGGCGTTGTTCCCTCTAAGTCTTGAATTATCTTTTTGTAGTGCTGCGTCACTAAGTTGCCCTTTGTCCCGGGTTGTAAATTTCTTTGAACACATCTTCCCCTTTTTACTTCTGATACATTGCTTGTTTGTTTAAATGGTGGTGCAGCATCGCCGATGCTGTTCTTTTTATTTCTGTTATACTTTGCGTTTCGTGTGGTTCCATGACACTTTCCGTACTTCCTTAATTGGCATATGACGCTGTTGTTTTAGCTCTTGTTTCTTATGTCATTCCTGCAATTGTTGATTATGTATGTTAGTATTTTAACCTTTTCTGTCGAACACACCCAACAAGGAGGGTCATCGGGCCCAATGCCATGTCCTTATTGGGGTATCTCATCACTATCTCTTTGATTTAGTGGAAGGGTATTAGTCAACCTAAGTTTAGGCTCGATTTCCCCGAGCGGTTATCGATCAACCAATCTCGGGAAAGTGGTCACAGTCACTTGCGATGGGGATGACCTTTCAAATGTAAGTAGGCCACCTAGCTGATAAGACCTCGCGTCTTAACAACCTGTGGGAATGGTTTCCAACCACCAGAACCCTTAGGCTACCTCGGCACTTGCACACTGCCACTTCCCCAAGTACGAATAGCCAGGCGACTGTAAGGCACATCGGCACTTCCACACTGGCTTTTCCCCGAGTACGAAAGTGTTGCCCCGAGTACGAATGACCATTAGTCGCTCATGCCTTACCTCATACCCCTCACGGTTTTAAAGAGATAGAAGACAAGTATGCTCACCTTTTCTCCGCATCTCCCTTCAGGGGTGGTAAAGTTTCATATACTTAACGTTCCAGGGTTTGGGCTCTTTTGTTCCATCGAGTCTCAATAGTCGATATGATCCCTCGCCTGCCTTAGATGCAATTATATACGGCCCACCCCACTTTGGTGCTAGTTTACCGCCCTTTTTGTCGCGCTCCCATTCGGCCAGAAAATTCAACACTTGCTGCCCTGGTTGAAATTCTCTTAGACGAACACGCTTGTTGTACTCTCGTTGTAACCTCCTTTGATAGTTTTCCATTTTTTGTAGCGCCATCTCTCTTTTTTCTTCCAAATCGTCGAGTTTTGACAAAATTAGATCGTACGAGACGTTTCGCCTCCAAGCTTTTTTCCTAGTAGTAGGGATCATTCCTTCTGTTGGTAAAATCGCCTCGGTTCCGTAAGTAAGCATGAACGGCGAGAACCCGGTTGCTTCCCTCCGTGTGGTCATGTATGCCCATAAAACGTTGTATAGCTCCTCGCACCAGTTACCATATTCCCCATCTAATTTCTTCTTCATGTTATCGGCAATTGTTTTGTTAGTGATCTCGGCCTGCCCATTACTCTGGGGATAAATGGGAGTATCTTTACTCTTTCTGATGTTGTACGTATTGAACAAAAGATCAATATTTTCCCCTTGGAGTTGTTTTCCATTATTGGAGACGATAGCTGCTGGAACCCCAAAGTGGCAAATGATATGCTCCCAGATAAAATTAAAGACATCTTTGTCTCGGATGTGCCTTAGTGGAGCTGCCTCTACCCATTTGGTAAAGTAATCCGTAGCCACGATCAAGTACTTCCTCTGCCCTGTTCCTACATGTAATGGTCCGACAATGTCTACCCCCCATTTGGAAAAGGGCCATGGGCTTATAACAGAGTTTAAAGGTACTCCTGGCGCCTGTATTTTCTTGCCAAACTGTTGACATTCTTCACAAGCTTTCACCATTTCCTTTGCATCTTCATTCATGTACATCCAAAAATAGCCCATTGTTTTTGCCTTAGCCGATAAGCTTATCCCCGAGATGTGGTTTCCGGCGGCTCCGTAGTGTAATTCATGCAGGATTATGTGGCCTTCTTATTTACTTAGGCACCGTAAAAGTGGCCCCAAGTAGGATTTCCTATATAAGATCCCTTCCCTTAGCTCGTAGGCGCCCGACTTACTTTTGATTTTATTTATCGCGGGCCGACCTTGGGGTAGCTCGCCTATTTCCAGATATTGGTGTATCGGCTTTCTCAAATCGCCCTCTTTATATCGATTGGCTGTGTTAACAGCCACATCGATCCGTACGTCCGGTATTTCTGGGATGGAGGGAGTAAGGAGCCTCACAACACAAATGCCTTCTATGCTCGGGTCTACCAACTGTGAGGCGATGTAGGATAGAGCGTCCGAGTGCCTGTTATCTTTTCTACAAATGTGGAGGAACTTAATGCTTGGTATTTGGTTGATGTAAAATTGGGCGAGTTCCCAATACTTTTGCAACACTGGGTCGTGTGTCACGTATTTGCCCGTAATCTTTTGAATCACCAACTGTGAATCACTAGTTAAGCGAACCTCCTGCAGTCCCATTTATATAATTATTCGCTTCGTAATCGGTAACATTGTTTGTCGCTTTGAATTCCAGCCTGAATGAGTGCACTATCTTTCTTCCTTTCGGCGTGGTGAAGACTAACCCAAGGCCTGACCCCTATTTGTTTGATGCCCCATCAACAAAAACTTCCCACCGTGTAGGACTACTGGCTGCTAATAGGTCAGCAGGCTCTTCTCACTCTTCCATCATCCCCGGTATATCTTCCACCTTGTCTTCATCACTAAGTGGGAAATCTGCTAGGAAGTCGGTCACTACCTGTCCTTTGATCGTCGTCCTTGTATCGTACACAACATTATACTGTTTGATTAAGGCTCCTCATTTAGAGATTCTCCCTGATCGCCCTGCATTATCCAAAACTGCTTCGATAGGCAATTTGGTGAGCACCCGTATGCGATGATCTTGAAAATAGGTTCGGATTTTAGAAGCGGCAAAAGCTAGTGCCAATACCATCTGCTCCATTCTGTTATAGTTTTTCTCAGCCGGACTTAGTGTTTTACTAGTGAAATACACCGTCTTCTCCGTGTTCCCCTCTGTCCTAACCAATATTGCACTAATGGCATATGGTGTCGCCCCTAAGTATAGGGTGAGGATTTCTGTCGGCTCGGGACTCTGCAGAACTGGGAGGCTGGCTAGGTGTAAATTGATATTTTGAAAGGCCACTTCACTAGCATCCGTCCATTGAAACTTCTCTCCTTTCTTCAGAATGTCATAAAAGGTTTTACATTTGTCCGATGACCGTGACACGAATCGTCCCAATGCTTCTATACAACCGTTTAGCTTCTGCACATCCTTTACTTTCGCGGGAGATGGAATTTCTAGGACAAACCCTAACCTTCTCGGGATTAGATTCTATTCCCCTTGGGGTGATGATATATCCTAGGAATTTTCCCAATGTAACCCAAAAGTCGCACTTGGCGGATTAATCTTCATCTTATGCTTCCTCATCGTCTGAAAGATCTCACGAAGGTCTCTGACGTGATCCTTAGCTCGGCGACTCTTGACTAACATGTCATCCACGTACACTTCTATGGTATCGTGGATCTTATCTTCGAACATATCTCCTACCAATCTTTTATATGTAGCACCGGCGTTCTTAAGTCCAAATGGCATTTTGGTATAACAATAAATCCCCCTCGGTGTGAAGAAGGAAGTATGTTCCTGATCCTCGCGTGCCAACGGTATTTGGTTGTAGCCCATGTATTCATCCATCAATGTCATCGCCTCATACCCAACTATTGATTCTACTAGTTGATCTATGCTTGGGAGAGGAAAGCTGTCCTTCGGGCAGGCCTTGTTCAAGTCACTAAAATCAATACATATTATGACTCCTCCTTTTTTCTTCGGTACCACGACCATATTAGATATCCACTGTGGGTAATGAGATTTCCTGATTATTCCGGAATCTTGTAGCTTTTTTAGCTCGGCCTCGACCGCTGCCTTTAACTCTGGTGCGATACGCCTCATCTTTTGTCTAACTGGTTTAAACCTTGGATCAATCTTCAAGTGGTGGCAGCAGACCCCTGGATCAATGCCCTCTAAATCGTGTACTTCCCAAGCGAATGCGTCTAAGTTTTCCTTCAACACTGTCATGAGATGACTTGCTTGTTCATCCGAGAGCAGTGTCTGATCCTTACTATCTTTGGCTCCTCAACTGTCCCAAAATTCACTTCCCGAGTCGGCTCAACTGTCAAGAAATTAGATTTAGGTTCCCCGAATGGAGCCTGTTTCTTTAATTGCTACAAAGGATCTTGCTCTCGGGTCTCGTATGCCATGACCTCTTGTGAAATATCCTCCTCTAACTCTTCTGCAGCCTTGACTTCTTTGGCTTTATTCTTCTCTCTTCTTTGTCGGGCTCGCCGATCTTCAATAATTTCAGCCTCAACCTGCATGCATTGTCGTGCTGCTTGGGGGTCACCTACAACTTCATCTATTCCCTTGTAGGTCGGGAACCTTAATCTATGATGATATGTCGATGCCACTCCTTTAATCCCAGCGATCCATGGACGTCCGATAATTACTTCATAAGGCGAGGCGACGTTGACCACACAAAAGGTGGTTAGTGTGTCAAGGTATCCCCCACCGTCTGAAACCCTCAAGGTTACCTCGCCTTTAGAGATGGTTACTGTGCCATTAAATCCGTAGATGCGGTATGTTGATGGGAAAAGGACGTCGTATGACATCTTCATTCTCTTGAACGTGTCGTAGAATAACACCTCGACTGAACTTCCGTTATCCACGAGAATCCTTCTTACTCCCCATTCCTCGATTAATAACGTGATGACCATGGGATCACTGTGTGCTTGACCATTTGCTGGGACTTCCTTGGCCGAAAACGAAATAGGTTGCATCATCCAAGGTTCCATCGGTAAGGTCTTGGATATGCTAAATATTTCTTTACCATCGCGATCCCTCTTGTGGATTCTTAAAGTGATTACCGGGCTGAGAGTATAGTCTCGAATAGCTGAGTGTGAAATGGTATTCACAAATTGAGTTGACCTATCAATCCGAACTTGATGAACCGGCACATCGGGTGTTGCTGTTGTCTGAGCTGGATGTCGGACGAACTGTCTCAGGTACCCATCTCGGATGAGGTGTTGAACAATATCCTTCACTTCTCGACAATTATTAGTGGAGTGGCCCCTATACTGATGGTAGTGATAGTACTCGGGGTGGTCCTTGGTTTCTTGGAACTAGACTCCCCTTGATTCTGGGTAATTGATATCGTTCCTCTTCTCGACTTCCTTGAATACTTCCTCCAAAGGAGCGTTTAGAGGGGTATATGATCGGACTTCATGCCTCGGCCTCTTCCCTTTGGACACCCATTCTTTCTTCTCACTGCTTCTTGGTGGGGGATCTGATCTCTTCTCGGGACGCCTAACAAGATCGTCCGTAACTGATTTAGACTCAGCACCAGCTTCAGCTCTAGCTTCTTGTACTTCTCTATCTCTTGATCCGGCTTGAATTTCTTCTAGGGCGATAAAATGTTCTTTCATTCGTCGCATTTCCTTTAAGGTTTTCGGCTTTTCAGATAACATAGATATCCATATGGGGTCCGATCTTCCCAATGAATTTTCGAATCCAAAGATGGCTTGATGTACTGGTACTTTTCCAATTTTAGTACATAGTTTCCTCCACCTATCGGTCAAGGTTCTCAAGGGCTCCCTGAACCTCCGGGCGAGGGTAAATAGTTTGTTCATTCTTGGCCGAGGTCGGATGTTATGCATATAGGTTTTAAAAAAGGCCTCGATTAGTGCATCATAACCGTTGATCGATCTAGGTGTAAGTGAATAAAACCAATCTCTCGCCTCGCCCTCCAAGCTGGCCGGAAAGAATTTACACATGACTACCGAGTTGTCCTTCCATTGGATTAATGACATGGTATATATTTTTAGATGCTCGACCCCATCTCATGTTCCGTCGAATCTAGAAGGAAACGTAGGTAAGGTACACTTTGGTGGGAATGACATTTGTTCAAGTTCTTGGGAGAAAGGTGTCTTCTCGGCCTCGCTCATAATATCTGCCAGTTTGTTCTCTTCGCTACTCCCCGATAGCTCCTTAATCTTTGCTTCTAACTCTTTAAGTTTAACTTCTGTCGCCCCGTCCTATCGTCCGCCCCTTCCTCGCCTTTCTTCATCAGTAGACGAGTCCTCGGGTGGTATGTATCCTCGTGGGGAGGGAATGGGAGATCGCTTGGACTGACTTGAGTTGGTCGGCCCCAGGATAGGTGGTGGCTGACCTGATCGTACATGATTACTCGACTTTCCTCGGCTGGACGATCCTCTTGATCTGATCCGTTGATTCCTAAATTGATAATTCTCAAACTCCAAGCCGAGATTTCATTGCTGGAGTTATCTTAATGCCGCTTCTTGTCTTCTTTGACTTTCTAAGATGGCCAATAACGTCGGGTCTGTGCTTTCATGACTAGAATGTCCATTAGGATGGTGTGGCCGAGACTGTAATGGTATCGATGTTGGTAGTGGGGGTAGTATTAGACCATTTACATAACCGTTCAAGTAGACAGGCGCAGGGCCGATGTTGCTAGCTTCTCCTCGCCCCAGCTGAATCTGCCTGAGACGTTCTTGCTCTCTTCCTAAGGCTTCCTGGTACTCGGCTTGTTGCCTTGCTCTTTGTCCCTGGCCTTGTGTTGCAAGCACTTCCTCATCGTCATATGTATATGAAGCTGTAAGTCCATCGACTCGGTCAACTCTCCTCTGGGTCAAGATAACCTGGTATAAGGGTAGGATGTTATCATCTCGCCCAAGATCCACTCCTTCATCAACATTTGGCATGCCTCGTGCAGATGCATGAGATTCCTCGGGCGGTGGTTGTCAATTGTCTTCTTGCCTCGACCCAGTTACCCCTGCCTGCATGCTGCTGTTAGTAACTGTTCGATTCCTTAACATCCTTCAGGTCCTTGAAGTGCTATCCATCGGGCGCGATGCGTGCTGAGCCGAGTATCGTCCCTACCTACGTCAGCAAATACAAAGAACACCTTACTTTGACCTGATATTGTAAATAAACATTCAACAAGGTGATAAATATTCGACTGACACAAAGGTTGTCTCTACGTCAGAGCTTGCAGATACAAAGCCTACTCCGGTCATCAAATGGGTTTTTCCTATCTACCCTATTTTGACTTTGTGCTGACTTTATGGCAGATTCTATATTACGTCTCTATCATTCCGTACGACGTCGCCTTCAGTACTTGACCTCCGCATTTAAGCTAGTTTGTCCTTCATTCTATATGCTCCAAATCATTAAACCCATGCACGTGATGATTGAATGGTACGGTGCGTAAGTCCAAAAGTCAAATTAATTTTCTATTTTTGTTGTTTTCTCAAGATCTTATCATGGCCGTCTTCCCTGGATCTTCTCCAAGAACTTTTCGATGACTAGTTAACATCGCCGGGAAAGAAACCTTAAGATCGGCAGCTTATCACACAAAAAGACACCTTAAACTTAACCTTTAGTAATTCTAAGCACACAAACTTCACGCCGTAACAAGAAAACAACTTATTTACCGCTAAAACTCACTCAAACACCGAAAACAAACGGTCATCCTATCAGCAGATCTTCAACCTAGCTCCTAACCTATGTTGTTGATTGTCGGTGAGCTTATGGAGATTTTATGCTGATCAGACCGCCTATGGGCGAAGAAACAAAAATTCTACTACACCTTGTAAAGACGCTGCTACTGCTTTAACTTTGCATGCACACTAAATGACTCAAAACAACAATGATTTCGGCCAACATAGTTCATCCTAGCTTCAACTACAACACTTGAACGTGTATTCAGGAGCTTTTGATCGTCTCTGAAGGCCTTCCAAGCAAGGTATCCGGAGATCTTAGTCGGGTCCCCTTAGTCGGCGCCAGAATGTAGATGCATTTTACTACAAACTATATCCAAAGGATAGAAATCTTATACTCATGCAAGTGAAAGTAAGAACTTAACAATAGACACAAGGATATATGTGGTTCAGTATGATTACCTACGTCCACCGGGGTGAAAGGATGAATCTTATTACTTCAAGGTGTTACAATGGTGTCACTATCCAAGTTGAACTCACTTACAAGATGAACTAGTTTTTCACTCTCCTTCTATTTGGTGCGATTTGAAGTCTCTCTCCAAAATTACAACCTACCTCTCTTGGATACAAGTTCTTCTATTTATAGGGGAGGCTGCATACAACCAAACTATGGTGTTAGTCACAATATATATATCTTGATGTCCAGTTGTCGGGCCTGCTCACATCGTCTCTTCTTCTGTGAATATGGCCGATGTAGTTTGGTTCCTTAGTAGTCTCTCGTCCGAGCCGATCTTTTTAGGTGTTCTTTTGGTGCGATGTCGTCCCTCCAACCCTGTCACCCTTGCAGTTGGCCGATATGGCATGTATCTTCTTATCCCTTTGACCACCGCTCCTTGTTTGACCCAATATGTCTCGTCTGTCAGCTTTGTCATAGGCCTGGAGTCGAGTCTTGTCCGACAGCTGTAGAGTGATCATGTCCGATCCATGTGGCTCCTTAATCCTCGCGCCAGCCAGCCTTTATCTTATGCTTCTCGCCTCTTCATCCTAGGGTACATCACAGCTTAAGATGTTGCCACCTAGCCCTGTGGATGTTCTACACCTACATCAACCATATCATAATTAACTTAAAATTCAGAGTATTGGTCCATTTCCAATGACCCAGAAAAATAACTAGCTAGTTTCATCCGTTCCTTCGTATGACTGAATTCATATGTTTTTAAGAATCATCTCATCTTGATATTTTTAGTCATCATTCCTATCCTTTCTATCAACTTTTTTAATATCCATGTTCTATGTTCTTCTTTTAGACCCACTCTATGTATTTTCTAAATATCTTTACTCATAATCGAAACTTATTAACAAAATTTATATCAATTAACTCGGTATATTCCAATCACTTTCCCTTCCTAACCAACTAATTGTTTTCTCTAATTAATAAGCAAAGAAAAAAAATTAAAACTATGTTTATAAACAAGTATATGACACCTTATTTTTTTCTGAAAAATAAAAATAAAATAAAATTTGTATTTTACTGAAGCATATTATCAACACCTTGCTACATTCAAATTAAACTTAAAAGTGTAACAAAAACTAAAAATCCTCATAATATCTATTACTAATTTTGCTTTCCCATAATCACGAGTTAGTCGTATTCATATTACATTATACTCTTCAATTTCTACACCATCATCATTATCTTGCATCTTCTACACCATATCATCCTCTTGAATCATGTGAACCATATCATCCTCTTGCATTCCTTCGTCCAAGCTACTATCACCATCACCATTATCAACAATACTCCACGAAATTTCAACTACAATTACAACTGTGTCATCCTCCATGAATCCATTGTTATCATCATCTAGATCATCCAACTTCATAAACTTCTACCAGCCCTTCTTTTCAGTTGTATATGCTTCAAAAACATGCTCCATTTCTTTTTTTCACTATTATACGTTGATCCTTTTGATCTGTAATTGACACTGATATTTCAGCTTTCACTGGTTCAATTAACTCGGTAGGAAGTACATACAATGATAAGTCCCAAAAAACCATTCCTTCATCCCACTTTGGATGTATCTCTAATTGCCATCTAATATAACCAACATGAACGATGAAAGAAATTTTCTCAGGTTCAAAATTATCGAACTCATCAACTTTTCAGATAAACCTAAAATATGATTCGAAAACATGTAATGTTTGTAGAATATTTAGGAACAACACGAATCCTTGAAGGAGATTTTGAATCCACCTCCGGGTCATCCTTCTGAAAAGTTTGCCTTATTTTTTATTTAAATTGTATCAGATCCAGATGTTACTCTATCTTTTCACGAAAAAACAGATCCATAGCTATCTCTATCTCCGATTTCATATAAATCCCTACTAACACATTTAAACATTCACATGTCAAGTCACGTGGAAGCATATAACTTTCCACCATTACTAGATTTTTCATCGAAAACTAAATTTTCCATTTCTTCTATGGATGCGTATATCTTTGCTTGTACGAAACCTTAATCATCTGAACCATCATTCTCAATACCCCCAGAACCAAAAATCAAAACCCCAAATCGAAAAAATAGACTCACTTCTTGTTAGAGATCAAGAAGTGATGAAAGAATGAGGGTCTGGAATTCTGAGAGAAGTATCGAAAGATGGGGAGAAACATCTAATTTCTCAACTAACCAGCTTGAGGTGTCCCATAATAATTAAATTAATTTAGTTTATCATAATTAGTCAATTAATTTATCTTTTTATTTAGTACTATTTATAACCATTATTGAAATTACTATCAAAAGTGAGATAATATCCATTGGTATGGTATTTGACTTGTCTAATAATATCATTCCACATGATAACGTCACTTGATTGGCTTAATGTTGGACAAAAATTTCAAGATCATTACAGTTAAACAAATTGTTCATTATCTTTCTGCAATTAATAAATAATCGTGTTTCTGAGAGTGTAACTAGAGCGTAAGCTTTTATAATGTTTTTTTTTTCTTACCCGTTTAGTAAGATCTCCATGTTAATTAGCTTTTGACATTCTTCAATTTTATTAATGGTATGTTTAGATTTAGTTTGTCCGCAGCTGTTGTGACTTAAGTAATCAATTTCTTTTATGCAAAATATGACTTACTTTATTCATAGATGCGATTCATTTTCTAAATATGTTTAAAGAGTATAAGAAATTGGAAATAAAGAAATCATAAATAGTAACTCGATAAAAGTAGTCCATGGTTGTTTTAGTACCATCAGCAACAAAATTTATATGGTTATCAATGGTTGTTTATGGGATGATGAAGATAGATCATTTTGCAGAAAAAGGCTCAAAAGATATATAATAAAATATTGGCTGGCTACAACATCCAAAGATATGCACAATCTATACATCATATACTTAGATGGGTTATAAACCATAAGATTCAATCCTTGAACCAGGTGAGATAGCATACAAGGATTTGAAATATATGGGCCCTGGTAGTATCTTGTTTTCCAGAGAAGCCTTGGTCATAACACTATAAATAGTGGAGTCTTGTATTCTTACAAACTCATCCTTTTGACATGCATCTTGATTATTCGCGTGGGAAGCCAACTTGTTGAGAGATATGAGTAATATTTTTAAATGAACATCATGTGCTTTCTTTGTTTAAAGTCTTTTAGGATAAAGAAAACTTTAGTAGTGTCGTTGGTGGGAAACTATATCGTATTATTTTAGTTTTTCGATTGATTATTTATTTGATTAAAAACTAACGACATAATTATCCTTATATATCAAACTTGTTTATTTTATGGTCCTTCTCTTATGATATATAAGACCACTCAAATATGTTTGTGGATTTGACTATTATGGATCTAGTGATTCAAGATTATATATAGCATTGTTGATCAATCAACGTCAATAGGCTATGTTCAGTGTGTGTTGATCAATAGTGCAATCAATTTCTTTGCAGTGGTTACTTTGAAGTTTGAAGATTGGAGACTTGAAGACTTTTATTTTTGGTTTCTGATCTTTGTGAACAACAAGTTTTTTATCTTGATAAACATAAGACTTGTAGAAATGTCGCACAAATTGTCTAGTTTCATTAAGTTGCTTGGATAGAGATTGTTCACTAAGATTGATTATTTCGATAATCATTGTCTTATTTTGATCTTTGACCAAAGGTGTTTATTTTTAATAAATGAAAGATCATTTATTCTGCTTTATTTGTGATCTAAAGATCCTTTGATATCTTGGGTTATGATGCAAAGGAGTTGTGAGTGAAAGTCTTCACAGTGATGCAGTAACTCGGGATAGTGGACTCTGTCTTGGTACTCATGTGTGTATACAAGATTGGTTGTAGGCGCAGAGATACCGAGGGAACTAAGTAATGAATGAGTGTTTACTTGGTATTTACTAAACGAAGTTGCCGTAGTCAATTTGTATAGCGGCTTAATTCTGCGAGTATTCAAAACTGAACTAGGTCTTGGGTTTTTTTAGGTATGAAGTATTTCTCGTTAAAAAAAAATTGTGTGTTGTGCCATTACGTTACTTGCTGCAATATAATTATTATTGTCATAGTTAAAATAAAGTAATTTCATTTGTACGTTAATCAACTAGGTAACAGTCCCATATTTAAACCATTTCAAACTATGATTATTTACCAAGTATACCGTGTTGAAATAATCTTTTGACCGTTAGGTAAGGTTATACAAGGTACGTTTGTATAGGTTGATATCGAAAAGATTGTGGTGTAATCAACACCCTTATTATTTCATAACATGTTACGTAATATAATTTGACTCCGAAACCAAAGTGCTATTGGTTCCGAAATTAAGCAAATCAGTAGATATGCTTGCTCCACTCGACTCTCCCTAATTTCCAATTTTATTATGGTTAGGGAATTGGAAACTCATGGGTGGGCCTCAAAATAAGTTCTCGTTTAATATTAAGCTATGTAAAGAGTTTTTTTTCGATGGGTTATGTAGATAGTTGAACTCTTTCGGAAAAAAAATTCTTCCATTTTTTTCCTTTTTCTCAAACAAACCCTAGCATTACATTCTAATAAAACCACCACTACTATTGCTTATTATCACTAACGCTTTTACAAACTCTAGAAGATATTTCATCACATAGAGATTTATAAAATATAACTTTTATTATACTCTCTGCGAGTTATTTACTTCTTTTGTAAAAAAAAATTGTTTAAAATTCGACGATGGACACGAATGCCCCGTTTCACCATATTCTTTAGCAAAGCAGTTGAACCAATCATATTCATAACAATGACAATGAACATTCCTTCAATTGCTCTAAGGAATTACAGAATGTCATATCTCTTGGATGACAATTAATATTCATAACAATAATGTATCAATTCATCATATCTAGAATATGATATGAGTTTGAGGGATAAAATAGATGGAACAAGCTTTGGGATGGAGTCTATCGTCCCATGTCATATGTTGTAACGTATAAATAGAGCACAAAAGGCCTTTTTTTTTATAAGGAAAAAGGAGGAGTGTAAACGAACAGGTTTTGGGATGAAACCTTTTTAGTCCAAAAACGATATTTTAGTAAATATGAGTGATATTAAAGCCTAATTTGGGCAGGATTGAGCATTTGTGACTCAGTTCGTGGATCCGGCTCGGCACATCCAACTTTTTATAAGTGGGTACTTGACTTGTGCACTGCTCAACTGGATGCAAGTGAATTTTTCGGAATCCAATAGATTTTGGATTTGGTGCGAATGATGTCTTCAAAATCCGTTAGACGCCTCACCCGTCGTATTAATAATATTTAAGGGAGTTTCACAAAATATGAGGTTATTCATCTTACGATCCTACCTAAAGTTACCTCCATTGAGTTTTTACGGCTAGAACTAATGAAACTACAAGTACAACTTCAATTCCGCTATGTATTCGGTTGGATGCCGATGAGGGTAAAACCGAACCAACTCGGACCATGCTCATACCTACGTTTGGGTACCTTTACCAAACTTCAACAATTAGACAAGGGTTGTCTATAAGAAACCTGAAAAAACCCAAGGAGGTATTTTAGAAAGTAAAAATTGATATACTATCTGTTTAATATTAGGCCCACGTTTGATATGAAGAGTTGAACCCTCTGATCTATTTCTCTCTTTTTTTTTCTTCGCTCCGAATCTCTCAAACAAACCCTAGCATTACTGGATCAATTCCGATAAAATCATCATCATCACCATCATCTGGATCTGATTAGTAATAATGTCTGGTTCAGTAATGGTTGGGGCATCAAGTTCATGGTCTCACGCTTTAGTACAGATCTCACCTTATACTTTCGCAGCACTAGGAATCGCAATCTCAATTGGTGTTTCTGTGTTGGGCGCTGCTTGGTAATTAGATCAAATTCTTTCTTACTTTAGAATATCATCTGTACTTTCTTAGGGGTCGTCTTTTTTTTTTTTTTGCTGAGATGTTTTTTTTTTTTTTTGAAGGGGAATTTATATTACTGGAAGTAGTTTGATTGGTGCTGCAATTAAAGCTCCTCGTATTACATCTAAGAATCTCATCAGGTAAGCGCAAGAATTTTGATTTTTACGTGTTTCGATTCTGAAATTGAGTCGTTGATTATTGTGTGTTTTAGTTAATTTATGGAAGTATTGGAATTTGATGTTAGGTTTTACAGGAGTGAGTTATTTTATCACTGTTTTATTATTCTCTACAACGATTCAAGGAATTTTTAGGACAAATACATGTATATATGGATCTGGGATTGAGAGTAAGATTGTTGTTCTAGTAAGCTTTGTTTTTCTTGGTGGGAGGTTGAATTGTGTTTTCCAGTCTTATATTCAATTTCTAGAGTTGTTGGAGTATAATTGCTGACAACTTCCTTTCTTGATTTCGGTAAACAAAATGGAACTAATCAATAGTTTAGTTGAGAATGAGGTCCACAACACACAATTTTAGATAGGAATGAGTGTTCCTCGAGTAGATAGTGTTCATGTCATGTTCCAAATGCAATGAGTTCTGACGAGATTTCAACTCTACTGGTATAATTTGGGGAGAAGTTGTTCTAGAGAGTGACCATTCCCATGTTTAATTAAGCACAATTGTTATGGATACGCTAGGAGAAATTTATGCTTATTCACCTTTTTAGGAGGAATTTGATAGACGGTCTGAGTGCTAATAGGAAGACGAACATGTGTAGTCATTTTTTTGTGAATAAGGTAGCAGACTAGCAGCATTCAAGTTGAGAACTGAAGACTGGGCAAAAAAAAAAAAGTGGAGAACTGAAGTTTTGGAATACTGAATTTAGGATGCCGTATGCGTTTTCTGATTGTCACTTCAGTTGACCTTCTAAAAAAGTTACTAGGAAGCAAAATGCTTGAGCTAAATTTAGGTATACATTCCTGATACCAGCATTGGGTTTGAGCAGTCAACCTGAACTATCTCTCCTATTCGACTCCAGCTTATCAGCATTCTGCTTTTTGTTCAGACTTCAGAACTCACAAAGTCTGTGTAAACTTTTTCTCTAATTGTGTTTGTATGCTACTTATTCTAGAATCTCATTAGGTGAGCGCAAGAATTTTTATTTTTCAGGTGTTTTGATTTTGGAATTGGGAATTTATGAAAGCATCGGAATTTCATGTTAGGTTTTACAGGATTGATATATTGTGTCACTGTTTTATTGTTCTCTACAACAAATCAAGGAACTTTTAGGGCAAAAGCATGTATATATGGATCTAGGATTGAGAGTAGGATTTTTGTTGTTCCAATAAGCTTTGTTTTTCTTGGTGAGCGGTTGAATACTTGAATCATGTTTTACGAGTTTTGGTGGGCGTCAAAATTGCTGACAATTGGCTTTTTTCACTTTATTTTACTAGTCTTTTGAGTTGATAAAATGGAATGAGTTATTACAGTGAAGTGGAGATCTGAGAATGAGGTCCTCAACATACAATTCTGGATAGGAATGGGTGTTCCTTGAGTAGGCAGTGTTCCTCTCTTGTTCCAAATGCGAGGAGTTCTAGCTAGATTTAAACTCTACTGTGGTATAATTTGAAACTCTTATGTATAGGCGAAGAGCAGTTCATACTTATTTACCTTTAAAGGAAGAATTTGATAGACGATCCGAGTGCTGATAGGAAGACGAAAGTGTGTAGTCATTTTTGTGAATAAGGTGGCAAACTAGCAGCATTCAAGTTGGGAATTGAAGTTTTAGAATACTCAATTTAGGATGCCATATGCCTTTCTGATTGTCACTTCAGTTGACCTTCTAAAAAAGTTACTAGGAAGAAAATGCTTGAGCTAAATTAAGGTATGCATTCCTGACACCATCATCGGGTTTGAGCGGTCAACAAATCTCAATAGCTAACTTGAACTATCTCTCCTGTTCGACTCCAGCTTTATTTTGACCTCTCTGCCTTTGAATCAAATTTTATGCGTTTGAATAGGAAATTCGTGTATTTTTTTTTCTAATATTTTCTTGCACAATAATTATATCTTTTTGCTCAAGGAGTAAAGTCTGTGTAAATTGTTTCTCGAAATGTGTTCATATGGAGATTATCCACGGTTTTGGTGTGGTTGCTCTGCTAAAGTTGTGAAAACATCATCCAGTATCTTGGAAATTTCTTCTTTCCCATGTGACGCTTGTAGTATTGTACACATAAATTTAAAGCCACCGTGTATTTCAAATTGTTGGAACAAAATCGACAACCATGGCAGTGAATCAGTTATCATGCTTGACAAAGTCAATGGCCATAGGTTCTAGACGTTCATGAAACCTGATAAGTTTGATGAGCAGATCTAACAGATTTACATACCTCAAGGAAAACACAAGACTTTACTTCGCCATGTTTGTCTCTCTTTTGCACCTGTGTTTATATAGAAAGTAAACCAATAAAGCGTACGACTTTCTTCTGTTTACATGGTCTTGGCTCTTCGTTGAGTACTAATTTGTTTTTCGCTTCAGTGTTATTTTTTGTGAAGCTGTTGCTATATATGGGGTCATTGTGGCTATCATCCTTCAGACGAAGCTTGAAAGCGTACCAAATTCCCAGATACATGCACCCGAATCTCTAAGGGCTGGATATGCAATCTTCGCTTCGGGCATCATTGTGGGATTTGCAAACCTTGTGTGCGGGTATGTACTACTCATAATTCACATGAACTAGACACCCTAACTTACAGTGCGTTAATATATAGTTTTTTTTTCGTTCTTTTTGAAACAGCCTTTGTGTGGGAGTAATTGGAAGCAGCTGTGCATTGTCTGATGCTCAAAACTCAAATCTTTTCGTGAAGATTCTAGTGATTGAGATTTTTGGTAGTGCGCTTGGGTTGTTTGGAGTAATTGTGGGTATTATCATGTCAGCTCAAGCAACATGGCCTTCAAAAGTCTGATGAATGAAGGGGTCAGTAGTACCAAGACAGTACCTGTTTATCCAACTTATTTATTAAGAACGAGATGCTATATTTTGTCTCTCTTGAGTTCTTGATGCATGCTATTCTTCTTTGAAAGTGCAGTAATAAGCTTATGTAATATCTGTTGTACCATCCTGTTCTCTGACTTCAGATTTACCCTTTCTTGTATTTGAAATTACAATTGGTATATTTATTTTAGCTTCTCATTTTTATGGAGTGTGCAGATCCAGGAGTCATTACTCTATTTTATTTTCTTGCCAAGTATAATCTTGACAGGACGAAATTAAATTTCCTCCAGTTCAAGGGATTTTGTTGGCTTAAAAACCATCCGGTAGTAGGTACTCCTTTCAAAGATATGAGATTTTCATGGAAGTAGATGAGAAGGGGAGAGCTTTATGGACGGAATTGGCGGATTAATTTTATCACCGGAAGCTGTGGGTCGAAAGACATGCACTCGGACCTTATTCTAGGATATCGTATTGGTTTTTCTAGTTATCAGTTATCACCCTCGCTATCTCCACTATGAACATTCCCAATTTTCTGAAGTTTCCGTAATCAAATTATTTTAGGAAGTTCACAAACTGGCAAGGTCCCTATCCCAGTTCCGTACAATACAGGATCTTGTTTATGCCATTTCTTAACAAACGGGTTGTTACAAGAAAACCACCAAGAGACCAGTATATGTCAACGAGTACTAAAATAGTGTATTTACAGTGAGGACAAAGCTGACCAGAATTGAGATACAGACCCTTGTTTCATTGCCTTGCATACTGAAATACAGAAAATTTCACTACTCAGGAAGCAATTCTGCTTCTAAAGTTTAGACAAAAGAAGAATCCTATTATTGGGCTGTAAAACGGCTTCGATTTTGGGGCTTATGAGGTCATGAAATAACAATGCATAGAGTCCCTTATCCTGGTATTTTATGTAATACCTAATCTACCCTTAATATGATTAGTACTAATTAAATTGATTAAGCTAACTAATCAGTATTAGTGAATGGATTAGACAAATCAAATGATTAAATATTTGGAAATCAAGACTTGATTTTCCTTGATTTTGAAGAAGGAAAAATGGTAGTTTTGGTGAACGTTTTTTGAAAAAATTTGAAGAAAAATGATGAAACCCTTAATCACAAAATTCGGGATAACCTTATAATCAACTCCCAACATCAATTTTATCGATTCAAATCCGTTAAAAACCAGAGAAAAATCTGAAAATTTTACATGTTACGGCTCGGATATTGTGTCGAACCAGACGTAAATAAGCTACTACGGTTCGGATATGAGGAATTCCCATCCGTGAACAAGAAAAACGGATGGGAAGTGAAGAACTTCTAGCCGTTATTCTTCCCAGAATCTCCTGAGTTTGTATTATGGATGGGATAACATATATTTCCCGTCCGTAAATGAATACGTAAGTTGAGAAATTTTGATTTTCAACATGAATACATACTACGGTTGAAAATTAGTAATACTTACATTAATTAGACCACAATAAAACCCATTACATACTTAATAGATCCCCATTACAAAGTTGGTTTTAATAACATCCCTTTCGATGTATCAAGAAGTCTTTGATGATTGCGAATTGAGCTTCGATGTTGAAATTATAACCTTTCCATTTTCTCCATTCCTTTTTAGCTTGAGCTACGACTTCTCCATTAGTCTCACCTCTAAGTCGAAGTTGCTTGCACATACGAAGTAAAGCCATATATTCTTCCACCTTTTTGCGTATGTCTGAAAATCGAAGATACAATTCAACCCATCGCGGTTGTTAGTGTTACCTGTTTCACCACCAAAAAAAATCAAAATTTTTACTCAAATACGATTGACTTGGTAAACCATGTTTCCTTCGTTCTTCTCCCCTCTTTGGATAGCATAGTACCAAATTTTTGCAAAGAGATAAGTCTTCTTCCAAAGTAAAGTTGGGTTTATCCTTTAAGTACATTGCATTAAGTTTGTAGGAGTTTTGGTGGAGATTATTGATGTAGAAGGTGTGATTTTGATTTGGAATGGGTGGTTATATGGAGGTGGAGTTATTTCAAGTTTAAATAAGTGGTTGAACAACTAGAACCTTTTATAGATCAGTCTTCAAACAGATCTATTTTTTAAAATTAAAAAAACTAGCCGATATGATGTGGTACATGTAGATGCATTTTACTACAAACTACATCCAAAGGATAGAAACCTTCTACTCATGCAAATGAAAGTAAAGACTCAACAATGGACACAAGATATACGTGGTTCGGTATGATTACCTACGTCCACGGGGGTGAAAGGGTGAATCTTATTACTTCAAAGTGTTACAAAGGTGTTGCTCTTAACCCAAACTCCCTTACACGATCAACTCACTTCTCACTTTCTTCCTACTTGGTGTGATATCAAGTCTCTCCCTCCCAAAATTACAACCTACCTCTCTTGGATGTAAGTTCCTCTATTTATAGTAAGGGTTACATACAACCATACTAGGGTGTTGGTCACACTACATCTAATCTGAAGTTCTGTGGTCGGGTCAGCTTATGTCGTCCCTTCTTATGTGCATGTGGCCGATGTATTTTGATTCATTCGCCTGTCTCTCGTCCGAGCCGATCCCTTCGGGTGTTCTCATGGCACGATGTCGCCCTTCTCGTATGTCGCCATTGCAGTTGGCCGATGTGACACGTATCTTCTTATCCATTTGACTATTGCTCCTCGTTTGACCCACCGTGTCTTGTCTTATCAGCTTTGTTAGAGGCCTGGAGTCGAGTCTTGTCCGACATCTGCAGAGCAATCATGCCCGATCCACGTGGCTTCTTAAAGCTCGCGCCTGGCAGTCTTTATTTTATGCTTCTCGTCTCTTCATTCTTGGGTGCATCATAGCTTAAGATGTTGCCACCTAGCCCTGTGGATAATTTACACCTACATTTATGCCCCTTCTTTCGCTCGTGTGGAAGATACGAGTGGAAGAAAGTCGTCCCAGCTGCCCACGTCCTCGTCCATGCCGCAAATTCCGTCATGCAGTACCCCATTAACTCCACTTTATTACCTGTAACTGTCGGCGTCGGTTACAACTTCTCCACTTTAAATAGCCCGCTTCCTTTTCTCTTTCTTCTTATTTACCATTTCTTTTCCAGTTCCACGCCGCTGCAACCTTCTCTTCGAGATTTCTTCACCACTTTCTTCTTCTAAAATTCCTCGTTTTCTTGATTTTATTCTTTCATCTCCTCCTCATCGATTGTTACAGTAGCTGTGGTTACATTCTCGTCGTCCCAGCCTTCTTCAACGATTTCTAAGTTCTGCATTGTTCGCGTACATGGCTTCTTCTCCCTCCATGACTGAAAAAAGGTCTGTCGATGATGTTTTTTCCAAGTTTGATGCTTTTTCCCTTGCTTCTTTGTTTTCGTTTGATAGTCCTTCTAAGTACGATGATCGCGCCATGATATCTATATTTCCTGATAGCTCTCCTTCTATTTCGTGCAGGTACGAGAAAAGGGTGAAAGACCTCTCTGATGAAGAGTTCATTGAGAAGTTAAAGGAGAAGTACGATCTTTAAAATTACGAAGTTACCCTTATCTCGGGCCAAAACAGCCTCTTGAAGAAGTCCGATATGGAGAAGCACGAGCAATCAGCTAACTGCGTGGTTATCACTCAGGGCCAACTGGAGCTAGGACTTTGTCTTCCCTTGTACAACCCTGATAGCCCTTTCTACTATGAGGTCCTCTCCCAGATCAAGCCTTATCGTGCTTTGGCTCAATGGACTGGCAACACTTTCCGAATTATGGAAGAGTGGAGAGATCGCCGAGATGGTTGCGGTTCTACCGCTGAATGGTCGACCTACAAGCCCGAGGACGCTCCAGAATATACCGTTGCCAACTTCCTTGCTAACTATCGAGCTGGTACTTCAACCTTAGGAGACCTTGCCGGTTTTGCTGCTAGTCCTCACCGTCACAGAACTATGCCCAAGAATGTTGAAAGAATGATGTTGGATGTTGATCCCCTCGTCCAGGGTTCTAACAGGCGACCCCGCCATTCTAATGACCCGATTTATCCCCGAGTTCCGCTTCTCGTCCGAGGTCCCATTCTGCATGGTAGTTTCCCGTCGCCTCATTTTCCCGCCGAGCCCTATCCTTTCTGGGTGGTTAATGATGACAAGGCTGATAAGGTATGTGTATCCTTCTGCTTTCCTCGATTTCTATCTTGTTAGCTTCGATGCCAATTGGTTGTTTATTGTTATTAAAAACCTCATGGAGATTCTACCAAGGCTACCGGATTGTCTAGGAAAAGAGGTGCTGGCACAAGGGTTGAGGAAGACCAGGGGAAGGTAACAAACACAGTGGTTTTATTATAAGTACATGTACTTGCCCCTGTTTTTTGCCTTCACATGTTCTGACGAGAAGCCTTATGCAGAAATTCCCTAGGCGCAATGATGATGAAGCCGATGTGGAGGAGATTGACCCTCAACCTTATAGACGTAATCCTCCTAGGGGAAAGTATGTTGCGAAGCCGCATCCGAGGCAGAAACCAGTCTTTGACATCCCCGATGAAGATGATATATTCGGCGAGGACATCTCGGATGACAAGGGCGATGAAACGGTGGTGGGCGAGAAAGGTGATCCCAAGGTTGTCGTGTCAGCTGATTTGGGGGGCGATAAGAAGGTGCCCCAGAAATTGCCCGAGCTGGAAAGGGTTGTGAATGTCGATCCAGTGGTATTTCCTCATGTTCCCCGACTCACTGATGGGTCGTCGTCTAGTGTTGAAACTTCCTTTACCGTCTCCGGCCCTATGATGAACTCTCTAGGAGCGCTTACTTCCCCCAACTTTGGAGCATACACTGATGAAGAAATGCTTAATGCGGTGCCCCTCTATGGCGATATCGCCCATACTTTTGACACGGTGGTGTGTAACTCGTCTTAGCTCGGTGATGCCCCCCTTTTTACTTCCGTCCTTTTTGTCGCCTACAGCCTAATCATGTTTACTTGTGTCAGATACTGAACCGGGTATGCTTGGATGCTACCAATCGCCGAAGAGAAAGGATGCTGCTAGAGTCTCTCCAACTTCAATTGCAGAATGAGAGGAGTCATGCGCGCGAGCTAGAAATTAAACTCGCTGATGCCCAAGGTATGTCATAATTATTTAACTCTTAACTTATGTTGATTGAGTTTATCATGCCAGTATCCTGAGTCGGGTATCCTTCTTCTAGCCGAGGTAGCTAGTATAGGTTTAGACGCTTCTTCGGAGTTTAGGATCATGAAGAGGAAATGGGATATTGAAAAGGATTTAGTGTAGAATCTCCGTCGGCGAATGGAAAACAAAGATGACAAAATAGATCTCCAAACTATGGAGATCGAAAATCTTGAGGGCGAGCTAGAACGATATCGTCAGTTTGAGTATGAACCTGCAGAGATAGACAATTTGCGGGCTCATTTGTGCTCTTCTCAACGTCTTGCTGCTGAGAGAGCTGCTCTAGCCACAAATTTAGAGCAACGGGTAGACGCTCTACAATTTCAGAATCGAGACCTTCGTGAGTATCGCCGACGAATATTGAGGGATAAAGATGTGGTGGAGCGAGCTAATAGGGATCTGCTGGGCCAAGTGAGTGATCTTTAGAAAGTTACGTGCGAGCTAGCATGGAGTAGATCGCAGCTTTCAGTGCTCCAGGTGTCGTGCAACCGTTTAATGGACGATTGGAGTGAGAATAAGAAGTACTGCCCTAGTAACGAGTTCAATGAGCAATGTTACAATGAGCTAACCATGAAATTGTCTAAGGCCAAGGATGAGTTTTCCAAGTCTGTAGAGTCGCTTCAGTCAGTGTTACCAGCTCTTTCAGGTCTTGTGAGCACGTGTTGAGGCAGTACCTTAGGCTTAGATTATTTTTTGTGAAACTACTAAACATACTCAATGAATAACCCGTGTTTGTTGTGATCTTGTAGGCGGGCAACAATGTTCTCGTGAATTGGATCTAGAGGTCCGACGGTTGAAGCAGGTCGAGGCCGATTTGGGTTCCAAGCTAGCCGACGCCTAGGGAACTGCTTCTCAGCTTACCCAACAACTTGAGGATGAACGCGTCGCCCATGCAGATGAGATATATGGGAAGGTTCAGTCGGGTATTGAGGAGTGGGTGGAGAATAAGCGGCGTGAGGTCGCGCAGAAGAGGGCCGACACTGCTCCCCCCAAGGCTTAAACTCCCCTTTTGTAGTGATGCGTCACTAAATCGCCCTTTTCCATGGGTTTTAAATCGCTTTGAACACTTTCCCTTTTTACTTCTGAAACATTGCTTGTTTGTTTAAATGGGGGTTCTGCGTCGCCGATGCTTTCTGTTTCGTTTCTGTTATACTTTCCCTCTCGTGTGGTTGCTTGACACTTTCCGCGCTTTCTTAATGGATGCATGACGCTATCGATTTAACTCTTGTTTCGTATGTCGTTCTTGCAATTGTTAATTTGTGTATGTTAGGATTTTAACCTTTTCTGTCGAACACACCTAACAAGGAGGGTCATCGGGCCCAATGCCATGTCCTGATTGGGGTATCTCATCACTATCTCTTTGATTCAGTGTAAGGGTACCAGTCAACCTAGTTCTAGGCCCGATATCCCTGAGCGGTTATCGACCAACCAATCTCGGGCAAGTGGACATAGCCACCTTCGATGGGGGATACCTTTCAAATATAAGTAGGCCACCTAGATGAGAAGACCTCGCGTCTTAACAACCTTTGGAACTGGTTTCCAACCACCAGAACCCTTAGGATACCTCGGCACTTGCACACTACCACTGCCCCGAGTACGAATAGCCAGGCGACTATAAGGCACCTCGGCACTTCCACATTGGCTTTGTCCCGAGTACGAATGACCATTAGTCGCCCATGCCCTATCTCATACCCCTCACGGTTTCAAAGATATATAAGACAAGTATGCTTACCTTTTCTCCGTATCGCCCTTCAGGGGTAGTAGAGTTTCAAATACTTTATGTTCCATGGTTTGGGCTCTTTCATTCCGTCGAGTCGCAATAGCCGATACGATCCCTTTCATGCCTTAGACGCAATTATATATGGCCCGCCCCACTTTAGTGCTAGTTTTCCGCCCTTTTTGTCTCGCTCCCATTCATCCAAAAACTTCAACACTTGTTGCCCTGGGTGAAATTATCTCGGTCGAACGCTCTTGTTATATTCTCGCTGTAATCTTCTTTGATATTTCTCCATTTTTTGTAGTGCCATATCTCTTGTTTCTTCCAAATCGTCGAGTTTTGCCAGAATTAGATCGGACGAGACGTTCCGCCTCCAAGATTTTGTCCTTATGGTAGGGATCATTCCCTCCGTAGGTAGAATCGCCTCGATTCCGTAAGTAAGCATGAACGGAGAGAATCCCGTAGCTTCCCTTCGTGTAGTTCTGTACGCCCATAGGACATTATATAACTCCTCACACCAATTACCGTATTCCCCATCCAATTTCTTCTTCATATTATCAGCGATGGTTTTGTTAGTGATCTCGTCTTGCCCATTACTCTGGGGGTAAATCGGGGTAGCTTTACTCTTCCTGATGTTGTAAGTGTTGAACAAAAGATCAATGGTCTCGCCTTGTAGTTGTTTTCCATTATCGGAGACGATAGATGCGGGGACCCCAAAGCGGCAAATGATATATTCCCAGATAAACTTGAAGACATCTTTGTCTCGGATGTGTCTTAGTGGTACAGCTTCTACCCATTTGGTGAAGTAATCCGTGGCCACGATCAAATACTTCCTTTGCCCTGTTCCTACATGCTATGGTCCGACAATATCTATTCCCTACTTACCAAAGGGCCACGGGCTTATAATTGAGTTTAAAGGTACTCCTGGAGCATGGATTTTCTTCCCGAAACGCTGACATTCTTCACAAGCTTTCACCATTTGCTTTGCATCTTCGTTCATGTACATCCAAAAGTATCCCATTGTCTTTGCCTTGGCCGATAAGCTTCTCCCCGAGATGTGATTTCCGGCGGCTCCATAGTGTAATTCATGCAGGATTATGTGGCCCTCTTTTTTACTCAAACATCGTAGGAGTGGTCCTAAGTAAGATTTCCTATATAAAATCCCTTCCCTTAAATCGTATGCGCCCGATTTACTTTTGATTTTATTTATCTCCGGCCGACCCTTGGGTAGCTCGCCCGTCTCCAGGTATTGATGTATCGGATTTCTCCAATCTCCTTCTTTGTATCGCTCGGCTGTGTTAATAGCAACATCGATCTGTACTTCGGGTGTTTCTGGGATAGAAGGGGTAAGGAGCCTCATAACACGAATGCCTTTGATGCTGGGGTCTACTAGCTGTGAGGCGATGTACGATAGAGCGTCCGAGTGCCTGTTATCTTTTCGACAAATGTGGCGGAATTTAATGTTCGGTATTTGGTTAATGTAAAATTGGGCGAGCTCCCAACACTTTTGCAGCACAGGATCGTGTGTAGCATATTGGCCCGTAATTTTCCGGATCACCAATTGTGAGTCACTAGTCAAGCGGACCTCTTGCAGCCCCATTTCCACAATTATTCGTAAAGCATGGATTACCGCTTCATACTCGGTGACGTTGTTTGTTGCCTTGAATTCTAGTCTGAATGAATGTACCATCTTCCTCCCCTTTGGCGTGGTGAATACTAACCCGAGGCCCGATCCCTCCTTGTTCGATGCCCCATCGACGAAAACCTCCCACCGTGTAGAACTATTGGCGGCTAGCAGGTCAGCAGGTTCTTCTTGTTCTTCCATCATACCCGGTATATCTTCCACCTCGTGTTCATCACTAAGAGGGAAATCCGCCAAGAAGTCGGCCACTACCTGCACTTTGATCGTCGTTCTTGTCTCGTACATGACATCATACTGTTTGATTAAGGCTCCCCATTTAGAGATTCTCCCTGATCGCCCTGCACTGTCCAAAACTGCTTCGATAGGAGATTTAGTGAGAACCCGTATACGATGAGCTTGAAAATATGTTCGGAGTTTAGAAGCGGCAAAGGCTAGCCCAAGTACCATCTGCTCCATTCTAGTATAGTTTTTCTCGGCCAGACTTAGTGTTTTGCTGGTGAAATATACGGGCTTTTATACATTCCCCTCCGTCCTTACTAATACATCACTAATGGCATATGGCGTCGCCCCTAAGTATAGGGTAAGAACTTCTGTTGGCTCGGGCCTCTGCAGAACAGGGAGGCTAGCTAGGTGTAACTTGATATTTTGAAAGGCCTCTTCGCTGGCATCCATCCATTGAAATTTTTATCCTTTCTTCAAAATGTCATAAAAGGCCATACATTTGTCCGATGACCGTGATACAAATCGCCACAATGCTGATATACAACCATTTAGCTTCTGCACATCTTTTAGTATCGCGGGAGATGGCATTTATAGGAAGGCCCTAACCTTCTCGGGATCTGCTTCTATTCCTCTGGGGGTGATGATATACCCTAGGAATTTCCCTGATATAACCAAAAAGTCGCACTTGGCGGGGTTAATTTTCATCTTGTGTTTCCTCATCGTCTGAAAAATCTCACGAAGGTCTCGGATGTGATCCTTAGATCGGAGACTCTTGACTAACATGTCGTCTACGTAAACTTCTATGGTGTCATGGATCTTGTCTTCGAACATGTCACCTACCAATCTCTGATATGTCTCTCCAGCATTTCTAAGTCTGAATGGCATCTTGGTATAACAATACAGTCTTCTTGGTGTGAAGAAGAAAGTATGATGCTGGTCCTTAGACTCCAACGGTATTTGGTTATAACCCATGTATCCATCCATTAAGGTCATCGCCTCATATCCGACTATCGATTCTACTAGTTGATCTATTCCGGGGAGGGGGAAGCTGTCCTTCAGGCAGGCTTTGTTCAAGTCACTAAAATCAATACATATTCTGACTCCTCATTTCTTTTTTGGTACCACGACCATGTTAGATATCCACTGTGGGTAATGGAATTTCCTGATTATTCCGGACTCTTGTAGCTTCTTCAGCACGGCCTCGACTGCTGCCTGTAATTCTGGTGCGATGCGCCTCATTTTTTCCCTAACTGGTTTGAACTTTGGATCAATTTTTAAGTGGTGGCAGCAGACCTTTGGGTCAATGCCCTCTAAATCGCGTACTTCCCGGGTAAACGCGTCTAAATTTCCCCTTAGTACCGTCGTGAGTTGACTTGATTGCTCATACGATAGCAATGCCCCGATCCTTACTACCTTCGGCTCCTCTACCGTCCCCAGGTTTACTTCCCGAGTTGGCTCAACTGTTGAGAAATTTGATTTGGCTCCCCGAAATAGAGACGCTTCCTTTGATTTCTATAAAGGATTTTGCTCTTGGGTCTCATATGCCATGACCACTTGTGAAATCACCTCTTCCAATTCTTTTGCAGTCTTAACTTCTTTGGCTTTATTCTTATCCCGCCTCTGCTGATCTCGCCGATCTTCATTAATTTCTGCATCAACTTGCATGCATTGCCGTGCTGCATGGGATTCACCCATAACTTCATCTATTCCCTTCCAAGTCGGGAACCTTAACCTTTGGTGATATGCCGATGCTACCCCCTTAATCCCAGCGATCCATGGACGCCCGATAATTGCTTCATAAGGTGAGGCGATGTCGACCACACAAAAGGTGGTTAGTGTGTCAAGGTAGCCACCACCATCCGAAACTCTCAAAGTTACTTCGCCCTTAGGGATGGTTATTGTGCCATTAAAGTCGTAGATGTGATACGTTGAGGGGACGAGTACGTCGTCTGATAGTTTCATTCTTCTGAACGTATCGTAAAATAACACCTCGACTAAACTCCTGCTATCCACCAGAATCCTCCTTACTCCCCAATCCTCGATAAATAAGGTGATGACCAAGGGATCACTATGTGCTTGTCCATTTGCTGGGACATCCTTGGCCGAGAACGAAATGGGTTGCACCATCCAAGGTTCCATAGGTAATTCCTTGGCTACGCTAAATACTTCTTTACCATCGCGGTCCCTTTTGTGGATCCTAGAGGTGATTACCGGGCCGAGAGTATAGCCTTGAATAGCTGAGTGTGAAATGGTACTCACGAACTGAGTCGTCCTATCGATACGAACTTGATGAAACGGCACATCGGGTGTTTCCGTCGGCCTAGGTGGTTGTTGGACGAACTTCCTCAAATACCCATCTCGGATGAGATGTTGTACAATATCTTTTACTTCTCGGCAGTTGTTAGTGGAATGGCCCTTATACTGATGGTAGTGACAGTATTCGTGGTGATCCCTGGTCTATTGGAACTGGACTCCCCTTGATGCTGGGTAGTTGATATCATTCCTCTTCTCGACTTCCTTGGATACCTCCTCCAAGGAAGAATTCAGGGGGGTGTATGATTGGGCTTCCTGTCTCGGCTTCTTCCCTTTGGACATCCATTCTCTCTTCTCACCGCTCCTCGTGGGAGGATCCGATCTCTTTTCTGGACGCCTAATAGGATCGTCCGTGACCGTTTTAGCTTCAATACCAGCTTCAACACTAGCTTCTTGTACTCCTCTATCTCTTGACTCGGCCTGGATTTCTTCTAGGGCGATGTAATGCTCTTGCATTCTTCTCATCTCCTTTAAGGTTTTCGGTTTTTCAGAGAACATGGCTATCCAGATGGGGTCCGATCTCCCCAATGCGTTTTCAAACCCAAAGATGGATTGATCCACCGGTACTTTTCCGATTTCAGTACATAGTTTACTCCATCTATCGGCCAGGGTTCTTAAGGGCTCTCTGAACCTTCAGGCGAGGGTAAACAGCTTGTTCATTCTTGGCCGAGGTCGGCTGTTGTGCATGTAGGTCTCAAGGAAGGCCTCGACTAGCATATCATACCCATTAATCGACCCAGGTGGGACCGAATAAAACTAATCTCGTTCCTCGCCCTCCATGCTAGATGGAAAGAATTTACACATGACTATCGGGTTGTTAATCCACTGGATCAATGACATGGTGTACATCTTTAGATGCTCGATCGCATCTCCTGTTCCGTCGAATCTAGAAGGAAATGTAGGTAAAGTACACTTTGGTGGGAACGGCATTTGCTCGAGTTCTTGAGAGAAAGGTGTCTTCTCGGCTTCGCTCATAATCTCTGCCAATTTGTTCTCTTCGCTTCCACCCGAGAGCACCTTGATTTTTGCCTCCAATTCCTTAAGCTTAGCTTTTGTTGCTCGATCCTGTCGTCCGTCCCTTCCTCGCCTTTCCTCGTCAGTGGACGAGTCCTCGAGTGGCCCATATCTTTGCGGGGGGGGGGGTACGGGAGGTGGTGGTGGTTGACCTAATCGCCCGAACTGATTAGGGTTGCTTGGCCCCATCATAGGTGGTGAGTGACCTGATCGGCCATGATAAATCGACGTTCCTCGGCTGGACGTACCTGTTGATCTGGTTCGCTAATTCCTCAACTGATAATTTTCAAACTCTAGGCGAGATTCCGTTGCTGGAGCTCCCTTAATGCCGCTTCTTGCCTTCTTTGATTTTCCAAAATGGCCAGTAATGTTGGGTCTGTGCTTTCATGGCTAGAATGTCCATTAGGGTGGTGTGGCCGAGGCTGTAGTGGTATCTATGTTGGTGGTGGGAGTAGTATCGGACCGGTTGCGTGGGTAGGTGCAGGGCCGACGTTTCTAGCTGCTCATCGCCCCAATTGAATCTGCCTGAGACGTTCTTGTTCCCTTCCTAAGGATTCCTGGTACTCGGCTTGTTGCCTTGCTCGTTGTCGCTGGGCTTGTGCTGCAAGCGCTTCCTCATCGTCATCGGTATCTGAGGCTGTGAGTCCGTAAACTTGATCAACTCTTTTCTAGGTCAAGATGACCTGGTCCAATGGTAGGGTGTTATCATCTCGCCCAAGATCCAATTCCTCATCAATAATTGGCCTGCCTCGTGCAGCTGCATGAGATTCCTCGGGCGGTGGTTGTCGACTGTCTTCTTGCCTCGGCCTAGTTACCCCTACCTGCATGATGCTGCTAGTTATCGTGCGATTCCTCAACATCCTTCCCATCCCTGAAGTGCTAGCCATCGGGCACAACGTGTGATGAGCCGAGTATCGTCCCTACCTACGTCAGAAAATACAAAGAACACCTTACTTTGACCTGTTTTTACAAAAGAAAAGTTCAAACAAAAGAGGAAAAAGTTCGACTGACACCACAATTACTACTACTCGAGTTATCAGGTGGGTTCCGCCTATCTACCCTATTTTGACCCTATGCTGAATATGTGGCAGACTTTACTTCTTCGTCGCTATTACTCCGTACGACGTCGCTTTCAATACCCGACCTATGCATTTAAGTTAGCTTGTCCTTTATTCTATATGCTCCAAATCATTAAACTTATGCACATTATTCTTAAAAGGTACGGCACACAACCCCAAGGATCGAATCAAGTTTGTACAGACTCCATTTTCTCAAGATCTAATCATGACCATCCTTCCTGGGTTCACTTCGTGACTTTTCCGATGACTCATGCTACATCGCCGGGCAAAACTCCATAAGGTTGACAGCATATCACTCGAGGAGACGTCTAAAACGCAAACTTTTTGTAATTCCGAGCACTCAACTTTATACCGTAGCTGGAAAACAACTCACTTAACGCTAAAATTCACTCAACCATCGAAAACAAGCAGTCGTCCCTTTAGCAGATTCTCCACCTAGCTTCTAACCCGAAATGTTAGTCGCCGGTGAGCTTATGAAGATTCTCTGCTGATCAAACTGTTGGTGGGCGAAAAAAAACAAGTGTTCTACTACACTTTGTGAAGACGTTGCTACTGCCGTAACTTTACACGTATAGTAAATGACTCAAAACAACAATCATTTCGGCCAACAGAGTTCATCCTAGCTTCAACTACAACACATTAACATGTATTTAGGAGCTTTTGATCCTAGCTTCTTCGTCGCTATTACTCCGTACGACGTCGCTTTCAATACCCGACCTATGCATTTAAGTTAGCTTGTCCTTTATTCTATATGCTCCAAATCATTAAACTTATGCACATTATTCTTAAAAGGTACGGCACACAACCCCAAGGATCGAATCAAGTTTGTACAGACTCCATTTTCTCAAGATCTAATCATGACCATCCTTCCTGGGTTCACTTCGTGACTTTTCCGATGACTCATGCTATATCGCCGGGCAAAACTCCATAAGGTTGACAGCTTATCACTCGAGGAGACGTCTAAAACGCAAACTTTTTGTAATTCCGAGCACTCAACTTTATACCGTAGTTGGAAAACAACTCACTTAACGCTAAAATTCACTCAACCATCGAAAACAAGCAGTCGTCCCTTTAGCAGATTCTCCACCTAGCTTCTAACCCGAACTGTTAGTCGCCGGTGATCTTATGAAGATTCTCTGCTGATCAAACTGTTGGCGGGTGAAAAAAAAATGAGTGTTCTACTACACTTTGTGAATACGTTGCTACTGCCGTAACTTTACACGTATAGTAAATGACTCAAAACAACAATCATTTCGGCCAACAGAGTTCATCCTAGCTTCAACTACAACACATTAACGTGTATTTAGGAGCTTTTGATCGTCTCTGTAGGCCTTTTAGGCAAGGTATCCGGAGATCTTAGTCGGATCCCCTTAGTCGGCGCTAGAATGTAGATGCATTTTACTACAAACTACATCCAAAGGATAGAAACCTTCTACTCATGCAAATGAAAGTAAAGACTCAACAATGGACACAAGATATACGTGGTTCGGTATGATTACCTACGTCCACGGGGGTGAAAGGGTGAATCTTATTACTTCAAAGTGTTACAAAGGTGTTGCTCTTAACCCAAACTCCCTTACACGATCAACTCACTTCTCACTTTCTTCCTACTTGGTGTGATATCAAGTCTCTCCCTCCCAAAATTACAACCTACCTCTCTTGGATATAAGTTCCTCTATTTATAGGAAGGGTTACATACAACCATACTAGGGTGTTGGTCACACTACATCTAATCTGAAGTTCTGTGGTTGGGCCAGCTTATTTCGTCCCTTCTTCTGTGCATGTGGCCGATGTATTTTGATTCCTTCGCCTGTCTCTCGTCCGAGCCGATCCCTTCGGGTGTTCTCATGGCACGATGTCGCCCTTCTCGTATGTCGCCCTTGCAGTTGTCCGATGTGACACGTATCTTCTTATCCATTTGACTATCGCTCCTCGTTTGACCCACCGTGTCTTGTCTTATCAGCTTTGTTAGAGGCCTGGAGTCGAGTCTTGTCCGACATCTGCAGAGCAATCATTCCCGATCCACGTGGCTTCTTAAATCTCGCGCCTGGCAGTCTTTATTCTATGTTTCTCGTCTCTTCATTCTTGGGTGCATCATAGCTTAAGATGTTGCCACCTAGCCCTGTGGATAATTTACACCTACAATACAAAAGGAAATTATAGGTGTTTACGGCTAGGAAATTGAAAGGAAGACCTAGCCGTAATTTTTTATAAACCTGTAGGGTTTGTGGTGTGTCAAATTTACGGATAGGTATTTCTGGCCATAAATAAGAGTTGTTAATTTATGTCAGACTTACGGCCTGGATATGTAGCCGCAACAAGGAACCATTTTCTTTTTGGGTTATCAGAGTGATATACGACTAGGTAGTTCCCAACCGTAAAGAAGATTACAGATGTTTTTCCCAACCGTTGTTTTGTTACGGTCAGGAACTTGAAATGTCGACCTAGCCTTAAACTAGAGTTGCAAATTTATGTCAAAATTACAGTTTGGAGTCCTAACCGTAAAGTCATACACGGCCTGGATATGTATCCGTAACAAGGAGCCATTTTATTTTGGGGTTATCAGAGTAATATACGGCTAGGTACTTCCTAACCGTAAACTATTTGTGAATGCTTTTCCTAAGTGTTTTCCATTTTACGGCGGGGAAATTATAACCGGAAAACTGTGCAAGTTTATTTGACAAGAATTATATGTATTTTCGGCTAGGTTATGTGAAGCATCGACCTAGCCGAAAGTGCACAAAAAAATTCAATAATGTTGATTTTCTTAGATTAGACAAATGGAAAGACTAACATTCATTCATACATGCAAAGGTATAAATATTCATCCATCCAAATCCATAACCAAACAACGAAAACTGTAAATAGACAAAGTCTCAGATAATAAAAAAATCCATGAAGTAAAATCCTTAAAGGCGAGTAAATAGTCGTTCACTTGATTCCTCCTCCGAAGACGAGCGCATAAACAAGTCCAAATCGTCCTCTTTATCCTGTTCTACAACTCTAGATTTTTTACCTCTTCCACTGCCACCTTTAATTGGAGTCTTTTTACCTCTGCCTCGAGCACTTGTTCCGGCACCTCCACCACGAGCAATTGTTACATCCCGTAATTTGTGTTTCGTTCCGCCTAGAAGCTTTTCAAAGACTTTCCATCACACTAGCAAGGAGAGCGGTGCCCCACGAGTACCTGGGTACCTCGTTTGTTTCCGGATCGAGACTGAGAGTCTTCAACCATTGCAAATAACAAGCATTTACCTTATTTCCTGAGAAATCGGGGAAAAAGACAGTCCCAAGAGCGTGCAACAAGTAAGCTATAGACGTATGTCTAGCTCTTTCTGCGTCCATCACCACCTCTCCACTAGCAGTCTTGTCAGAATTCCCAAACTTATCCTTCAGACGAACCAAATTAATCTTCATTGCCATATTAACTGTTTCACTAAGTTCACATGGTTGACTAAATTTCCTTTTAGCTCTAGGTTGGGCTCCATACCCTATCTCAAACTCTTCTTCTGCTTCATCTTTTCCCGACCCAAGACAGTTTTTCGCCATTACACAAAGCTGATCAAAAGGCATAGAATTTTTGAAACCATCAAACCCAGTCTTTCCTTCCAAAGCAAGACCAGTGATTTGCTTTGCATCATCCGGAGTGATAGTCATCTCGTCGAACGGGAGATGAAAAGTCATGGTTTCGGGCCAGAATCTTTCTCTTAAACCACAAACTGTTGCAACATCATATGTCTTCTGCAAAGCCTCGATTCCAGACCATAACCCCGAAGATTTTACCAAAGCTACCACATCTGGATGCTCATTGTCCAATGGCCAAAACTTTCCTTGTTGGTGCTTTAGTTAAGGGGCCGCTTTATCCGGGAACTAAAAAAAAAATTGGTTGTTATAATTAATAATCCATAATAAAATGAAAATAACATATATGTAATTTGATTTGTTACCTTTGTGCCACAAACCCTAGCATCCCATGAAGACGGGTAACCAATCAATACGGAATGATCTCTTGGTGCACCCAAGGTCTCCCGTTACTCTTGGGAGGTAAAGGCACCATAACATTAGTTATTTGTCTTGCCGTTTTTTTTTGCGTGGATACTTCTTCTTTCCCTCCTTCTTGTCCTCTTCAACTACGGATTTACTTTTATCAATAGCAGCACCACAAGAAGTGCCAACTTAAGTTCCTCCAGTAACAACAAGTACACCCTCATTTCCACCAGCAACTCCAACTTCACTTTCTCCGCCAACTCCAACTTCAGTTCCTCTAGTAACAACAACTCCAACCTCACTTCCTCCACCAACTCCAACTTCACTTCCTCCATCTGTGAGAACTACAACTTGACTACCTAAAGCAGTTCTAGCTCCAACTCCAACTTCATATCCTCCACCTTCACTTTCTCCACCAGTCACAACTTCACTTGCATTCCTTGCGTTTGCACCCAACGATTTTGTGTGACGAGGTTGTGGAGTCGGGTCACTACGAGGTGTTACTTCTTGTGATCTTTTCTTCTTCTTTTCTTTTGCTTTGTTCAAAGACAAACAAGGCCAAAAACCAAAAGTAGATAAGTAAAAACGGCTGGGAAATTTTGACACAACCAAGCCGTGACACTGAAAACGGCTAGGAACAATAGATAGTCCTAGACGCAAACACAATTACGCATAGGAAATTTAGTAATCGACCTAGACGTAAAACAAATAACGTCTAGGAAACATAATTTGCGGCTTGGGTACTCCTATTACGGATAGGAAAACCTATACCTGAAAATACAGCTGGTTTCATATTCAGCAAAGTAACACATACGGCTAGGAAAATCCAATCCGTAATATAAAAGCGGCTGGGAAACTAAATATCACCATCAGGAAACAAAATTATGGACAGAAAGACCAAGACGTAAACACTACCGCTGAAAAAAAATCGAACACATGAGAATATATGCTAGGAATAACCTAGCCGTATACAACTTGTTGCGGATAGGATTTTTCCATCTCGTACGCATCGACTATCTTACGGCTAGGAGTTCTTAGATATCCCAACCGTAAAGCTTACAAACGGTCGGGAGTTCTTAGAAATCCCAACCGTAAAACATATATACGGCTGGGAAAACAATAGATCCCAACCGTGAGGCCTATTTACGGCTGGGGGCTGGGAATACAAGAACCCCCAGCCGTAAGCATTTTCAGAAACTGTTTTTTTAGACCTAAAATTTTCGAAACCAACTGAATAATAAAACGCTTAAATAAAGAATGGGTTTTTCAATTCATACCTTATTGTTGTCATATCAGGAGTCTCGGCGGCTGGTACATCTCCTTCATTCACTTCTTCTTGATATTCAGTATCATCTTCAGTTGGTTTCTCTACTTCAGGAGGAGGTGGATTCGACGAAAATTGACCTAGCTTTTCCTTAGGTTTCATGATTTTATACAATGAATTTAATCGATGACGAATTTTTTTTGATCGACGATTAATCATTTCAAACGAAGAATGGAAGAAGGAGGAGGAAAACAGGAAGAAGGAGAATATGAGAAGAAGAAGAAAGGGAAGAAATATGAAGAAGGGGCGACGATTTATTTTCTTTTAATGTTTTTTTTTTCCGTTTTTTCCTTAGCTCAGCTGGTCATTCTCGTTCCCCGAAGTTTCATGCGTTCCAAGGGGTCCCAGGTTCAAGTCTCCAATGGCGTAATATTGCAGGAATTAACATGGAAGGTAGTGTTAGTTTGCCCCCCTTGTGACACAATCTCGCCCCCCCCTCCCGCTTCGGCTCCCCTTGGCAAGGTTACCCATGAGGCTCGCTGGTAGGCTAGCACAGCAACCTGTTCAATTAATGTAGTAATATGTCGTTGGAGCCTAGCTTGTTAGGCTTCCATCTAGTTTCATGTAATAATATTAAATAATTCGTAATTAATTAAGGATATAATAATAATGATTTTTTATGTTTTTTTTATTAGATTAATTAGTTAATGAAAAGGTGATAAATAAATAAAAATGATTGAGGGTATTTTTGAACTTTTACATAAATTTGGTCTTCCCTATAAAGTTTTTTGAAATTAGTCTTTGATACAAAAAATTATGTATAGATTAGCATTTAATTTAAGATCCCCAAATTCCTGAATGAAATTAAAAACCCAATGCAATCTAAAAGAAACAGAGAAAGCTGGAAAATAAATTTACAGTTTGGCGGCTAACTATTGTTCTCCTTTCTGTATCCACTAGTCTCATCTGCAACATTCTCCCATACTTTTGCTATTTTTTCTGCGTATCCCACCTGAAAAAAAAAATGCCATGTATATACATCATATACACTGAGAAAGGACCAGAATCTCTTTTCTATTTCCACGGCGACTTCTTAGCTCATGGACTAATTAGGATGACCATAGGCAAAGTAAGCCACAACATGCAAGCTCAACCAAGATAGTCATTACATCCCTACAAAAGTTCGGGCTACTATTGACTAAACAAGGCAACCCATTATCCATTTACCATTGATTCATGAGTTTTTCCAAATAAATCCATCCTTGCTAATCAGAAAAACTCTCTATGGTGACTAAATTGAATTCATATATATATATATATATATATTACATTCAATTCAGATTACCTAGAGTGAAGTGCTCATGTTTCTATCTTATTGAGATAAGGAAAAAACAGTTAATACCTGATTCATTACAAATCCTTTCAGCATGTTCAAAAAATCATCTTGCCTTTCCCTCTCTAGCCTTTCAAGCTCACTCCGGTTGTTTTCCTGCAATTGATGATCATTAGTTTATATTCCAAAAGACCCTACATAACACTTACATACAGATTTCCCCGATAAAATTATGAGATGACTATATGTACTTTTTGAATTTTCCATTATCATTTAGGGAGGATATAAAACATGGGCTTGCTAGATCAATAATGGTCTTACTTTATCATTGTTTTGAGCAGAAAAGGAGAAACAACAGCCTTACCTTGATACGTTCATATTCTTTAACAGCGCAAAGTTTTGCATCTTCTGTAACTTTTATGGTTTCATTAAGCTCCTCCAATTTACGGATTCTAGACTTGTCACCCCCAAATATTTTGGAAGCTGCAACTTGAAGTTTTTCAGCTCTTGACTCCATGGCTGACAGTTCTGATAGAAGGGTCTGTACTGTCAATAGCGCACTTGAGCGATCCGAGAATGCACCACGAACCGCTAACATCAAACCCAGATATTCATGAAGTGGATCCTACAACACATTGAACAAAGTACTCAAATTAAATTGTAAAAATCAACTCCTTCAAAACTGAGTTCCATGCAAAGACAGAAGCTTCTTATATCTCTGTTGACTACTACATAAGTATACTTGAAAATACAGCTAGCCGAAGCATATATATACATATATAACTAGTCTAGGTAGACCTTGATAGTCTAGGTAGACCAGAATCAATCAAACACAAGGCAATAGTAGTGATGCAAATTTACCAGATTCTTGACCGTTTTCGCATTTAATTCTCGATAATATCTGCTAGCTTGGACAGCAGCAGTAGCCAAACGTTTGATATCAGCAGCTCGTATTCTCTGGGAATTATGCATGGCCTCTTCGGATTCGAACTTGGTCAATTTGATAAATGCTAAACCTAATTCCCCCAGTGTCTCTCCAATGTCATGTTGAGCTTTAACAAGTAATTCAGCCTAAGCAATTTAAGAAATGGAACAAAAATGATATTAAATGCAATGCACTCACCCCACTCTAACAAGTCAACCTTCTTAACTAATATCAGTTATAACTACTAGTGTTCACAAACACGAAGACACATAAATGAAGTTACCTGTTGAGATGCACTAGTGAGTTGGGTTTCGAGATCCTGCAACTTCTCTTTCTTCTCTATGAACTCTTTATCTTCTTCTGCAACTAAAGGTTTGAATCCACCCCAGTCACTAGACACTGATTGTTTAAATTCCTTGAAAATCCTCAATAAATCTCTCCCTCCTTTCGCCGGTTGCACAACTTCATGCGGAGCAACAACACTATTCGATTCACCAAACAGCTGTTTCGGAAGATTCACAGCTCCATCAAGCATCCTAGAAGCCACATCAGTAGTAGTTGGCAATGGAAGCTTCCCTTGACACTGCAAGAAAACCCTTAATTCTTCACTCTTCTTAATCACAGGATGTGACGCCAATCTACACAAGTATTTCTCCAATGCCAATCTTCTCTGCTCAACGAATTCTTGTTTCTGCATGACTTGACTCTCAACTACATTCTTATCAGGTCTGGGAGGGATAAAAAACCCTCGATAAGACTCCGATAATCGATCCGATAACGTCACGATATCTTTAAACCGTCTCCTTACACTGACTTCAGGTACACCAAATTCAACCAAATTCGTCCTAGTAGTAATCAAATACGTCACATAAGTGTTTCCACCTGGAATCAAATTCGTATTACTCAATTCTTGTTCTTTCTGTGGATTCGAAACTGAAATCTTTAAGTAGTCACCAGAAGAACTTGATGATCTAGATAGCACCCCAGTAGGTGAATCAAAATTAGGGCTTTCAATGCCCCCGCCATTGAATGATTCTATGACTCCAAATCCTCCATTTTCACAACTTCCTCCGAATGGACTGAAGATTACATCCGCATATGATGGTGGTTCTAGGTAATGATTATCAGAGAAGTTAGGGCTTTTATTAGATGAATAAGAAGAAGGTGAGTTTAAAGGATCTTCTTTTGTTGTGGGTAGTGATAAAGGATGAAACTTTCCACCATTACTAGGTTTTTTTTCATCAAGAACTAAATTATCCATTTCTTCTCTAGATGCGTATAACTTAGCTTCTACAAAACCTTGATCCTCCGAACCCATCATTCTCAATATCCCCAGAATCAAAAATCAAAACCCCAAATCAAAAATTAATGAAGACTCCCTTCTTGTTAGAGATCAAGAAGGGATGAAGGGAGGAGGGATCTGGAATTCGGCGAGAAAGAGCTAAGAAAGACGAGCACTGCCCATAGTAAAAGACTAATATGGTTGGTGAGAAAAATGGGATTTTTTTAATAAAGGGGGTAACTTGGAGATTAATGTAACTATTTAGATTTTTTAATGTTATCTATTTTTGGATTTTGGATCACTGTGTAGAAATAAAACAGAGTCCTCAGTCGGTCAGTCCCTGGGTGGTGGTGATTAGTAGTATATTTGAATTGTAAATCTCTAGAGAACCGATGGGATCCGGATCTCTCTGGGCAACTGAGATATGGATAGACGTGTGTATGACTATGACTTCATGATGTTGTGACGTCTGTGAAGGTCTATAACCATAAGAGGTCGCACGACTACAGGAGCACGAGAATCACGAGACCTCGGTTTGGTGAAGGGTTTATCCGGTGAGGAAGTTACCTGAGCTTTGGACAAGGATTTTTTTTTTTTTTTTTTTTTTTTTGTAAGCAAATTGAGAAGAATCATTTTTTTGGGACGATAGTTTTTTTTAGGGGACCATGGATTTTTAGACATAAGTTCGGTTAGTTGCAAAAACAATTTTTCTCAACCAAACATAAGTTCGGTTAGTCGCAAAAAAATATTTTCCAACCGAACTTATGTTCGGTTAGTTGCAAAAACATTTCCCAATCTAACCTTAGTTCGGTTACGTCGCAAAATATTTCCCAACCGAACCTTAGTTCGGTTACTCGCAAAAAATATTTCCCAACCGAACACGTCGCTAGGAAAAAAAAACCATGGTCCCTAAAAAACGATTCATTGAGAAAACAGACGATTACCGTACTGGGGGAATAGCCCAAGCCATGCTAGTTTGGTTTGTTTTTTCCCATTGGGATACATCATGTGCTACCCTATTTACAGTGCCCTTAACATAGACAAACACTACTTTCCCAAACTTTGAGATTAGGGTTTTAATGTCGACAAGTAAAGGGCGAGTTCTCTGGTTTTCCAAAAATACCTTCTGGTTTATCTTTTTGATTATGGCTTCTGCATCACTTTTAATCACGATCCGATGTTCCTTTTTTTCCGACGCCGTCCGCAAAGTTTCTCATATAGCTCGAGTTTTTTGCCTTTTCTACAAGAAAATAAGGAATGTAAATTGCTTTTGCTAACAAGAACGGATGCCCAAAATTTCTGAAAATAAATCCAATCCCCCTTTTTACTGAAGATGTATTCCTAGCCCCATCACAATTTATCTTTATCCAATCACTAGGAGGAGGATTCCAAGTAGAAAGATTGGGTGTAACAGTTATAGCAGCGATTCTTAAGAGACATTTGGTTTATCCGCTCCAGCAGCATTGATTTCTCTCTAGCCAAAATTGAATTAGGTAATTCAATTTTCCCATGATGAACAATTGCATCCTTATAGGGATTCAATTGCAGCCAATATCTCACTCATTCATCAAAGGTAAGATCCTGGAATTGATGGTTTGATATATTAATCTGAGACCATATAGTATTTAGTTATGAACATAAAACAAGTGCATGCATGATAGTTTTTGTTTTCAATTTGCATCTAGGACAAATGAATTCTGGTATATGTATTCTTTGGTGAGCTCCTTTCAAAACCTTCCACACAAAGAGCTTAATCCGTGCAGGTAACTTTTGTGCCCATAATTTAGTCCATAGATCAGAATTGGTAGTGTCTCCCCTTGTGGAGAGACAATGATAAGCAATTTTAGTAGAAAATCTACCATCTTTAGCATTCTCCCGTATCCTTATATCCCTAGTAGAAAGGAGAGTCAATGGGATATCTTTAATCTTCTCAACAGAAGATTGGTCAAACACAGAGTTTAACTTGGTTGAGTCCCAAGTTCTAGTCTGGTGGTTAATTAGGTCGGCCACTTTAAGGTTTTGATCAGGAACTGTATTAGCCTTTGGTGTGGCAACTCTGTTGTTTAGAATCCAGTTGTCACACCAAGGATCAATGAAATTTCCTTCTCCCACCACCCATAAAATAAATGGCTTTATCTTCTCCATGGTTTTGTAAATGCATTTCCATGCCGAATAGGTCGTATTTGGACAGTTAGCATGCAAAACATCATTATTAGGAAAGTACTTTGCTTTCAGAGCAGATGCCCATAGAGAGCTAGGGTTCTCCACAAGCCTTCAAACACTTTTTGCCATTACTGCTAAATTATTTAATTCACTGTTTCGGAAACCTAACCCCCCCCCCCCCCTTCTTTTTTTGTTTTGCAGATACTCTTCAGAGCAATAAGATATAGTTTCCTCTTATGACTTTGGATCCTCTCCCCACCAATATTTATTGAGGTGAGAGTCAGTTTTTGACAAAGATTCTTAGAAATTAAGAAATTAGCCATCTGATAAACTAGCATAGCTTGTCCCACATGTTCAGGGTTCACGAAACATTTTTGGTGAATGTTTAACAAATCAAGTTATTGGTTCACGAAACGTTTCACCAATAGTTCCAATGAATGTTTAACAAATACTCAAAGACTTATATTTATGTTTAGCATTGTTACGACTCTCATAGACACCTCTAAGACATCATTGATTACTAAAACACCTTGTGTATGTGAATCATGATTATTTTCTTAAGCGTTTGAATAAACATCATATTGTTTTAGTTCATAAGGTATATTTTCCAAAGAACGGTCATTATACACGGTTCCGTAACTGGACCACTGTGTATGTTCTTCTATCTAATTTCAATAATAAATTCTCACATGCTTATTTGAAAATCTAATTAGAGTTTCATCTAAACATAGAAAGTTTTTGCTTGAATCTCAAGTTATCTTAGCTTGAATCTCAAGTTATCTTAGCTTGAATCTCAGTCTTGAGCATGTATAAATAGAGATGCTATTTCAACTGAGAAATTTAATCCCTAATATTTTTTTTGTCCTAATTGATTGCTAGAGTCGTCCTCTATTGACCTAGGTTTCCTCTGAGAAACATAATTAGGTTTACGACTTAAAAACTTCACTTGGGGATTCATGAAGCCAGGTCCGACTATATTTACCTTGATAATTTGTGTATCTTGATTTTGCTTTTCTGTTATCGAGGTTCTCGTAATCTCTTTCAGGCAAGATAGATAAAAATCACAAAATTCTCTTTGTCTCAAACTCTTAGGCTGTAAAGGACGTCAACTAAGGAAATCAATTGCGTAGAGACTTACGAGGTTCAAGAGACGTAGGAAGCATGACTGTAACTGATTCGCTTGGAGGGTGGATTAGGTCTCAACTATGTTACAGTATGAAGTCTGATACTATGATATTGTATGTACCGGCTTAATACAGTTTAATGTTCAAATCTGTACGAGGTCCCAGGGGTTTTCTGCTATTGTGGTTTCCTCATTAACAAAAATTCTGGTAACTTGTGTTTATCGCATTATATCGTTATAATATGATGTAGACAAGTATTACGTATTCAATTCTATTAGATGTGTTTATATAATTAAGATCAATTACGAGACTTGTTTCTTGTAGAATTCGTATCTTAAAAGATAGATAACAAGTTTCATATTTGGAAAAATTCATATCTGAATAATTGGATATGACTGGATTGATCATGGATATTGATTTTTAGGATCGTCCAAGTACGCTTCTTAAAAAATCAGGTTCACAGAATCCATTGTCAAGACTTTCTGACTGAGAAGAGATAGAGATATAAGCTCTGTATACAGGTTGTCGCACGAAAAAGTTAGTAGTGTACTTGGTATCCTCTCATTTTCAAGATCATACGTGGTTTATCTATTCCAAATATTGTTGTATATGAAATGGTGTGAAGATAAAGAGAAAGTAAATAACAATAACGACAGAGCAGCAACAAGATCTATCATAATTGATCACAATGTACATCTGCCCATATTTAATACAACGTAGTTTTTGCTTGGTTTTAAATTGAACCTTGCACATTTTGGTTTGATTATTATTTTATGTGATTTCTATGATAAATCTCGAAAACCTAATAATGAAACATCAAAAAGCAACTGAACTGCCTGACCAAATGATAACGGGTATTGTCAGCATCGAAAATTAAAATAACTAATATAATCGGTTTTTAAAAAATTGTCCAGATATAATGAAAGAAATAATAAAAATTGGAACCACAGAGTTTCTAAAGGGGTATTTAGAAAAGTTGGAATTTTTGTTAGATTATAAGCTTCCCGATCAAAATGGAAATTTCTATTGCAGATAGAAGGGAACAACAGTAAATTTTACATTCAAACAAGTTAAAAAGAAGACCAACCTGGTTTCAAGAATAAATAAAGACGATAATACGATACCCTTGCTCAAGGCAATTCGTTCTCAAGATCAGTTATTGAGATCCGAAAAACCCTTAGACGGTTCAAGGTAAATGGTTCCTTTTTATTTTTTGTCCTCAAACAAACCCAACTTTTCTAATCCAATGTGTTAAAGACCAAAAACCTAACTCATGCAACAGTTTTTATGGCATCACATGGGTAGAAACTATAATGCCTAAAGATGATATGCATGAAAGAAACAGACAAGGAGAAACAAAGTGTTCATTAAAGAACATAAAATTTTGGTCAACTAAGGATCAAATTGATTGCAGAGTATAGTAGTTTCTTTCCTCATGTGGGCTATATCATGTCAAGCTATTATAACTATTCCGAAAGGGTATATTAGTGATATTAAAAGCTCAATAAATGGTGACCCAGTTTTATTGAGAAATGGTTCATTTACAATGTATCGAGTAACATCCCACATAGCGGAAGGCTCTTCAATGACATTGACAATTGTTTTCTTTATTACATATATATATCCTATTTTGAGTGCATTATGAACTACTATAGAAAAAATATGTTTTGATTTGATATTCAAAGAAACATAAACCAATATTGAATTATATTTTGAGAAAATCAGATAATTGTGGCAAATTTTTTTCTTCTAATATTTGGGACATATCAGTGCTTAAAGGGAACTTTTTAAATGTATTACATTATGATATTATTGAATTATTATTTTAGCACTAAGGGCATATATCGGGACTTGAAAATTTTATTATTTCAGCGAGAATATTATATTAAAGAAGTTGTACTGTATTTATTTTAAGGAAATTGATCCTAAATATTTTTCTTCCAAGTTTATTCTTCTCATTTTGAGTCTTCTTGTCAGCATTTTGTAAGGTCGTGATAGGCTCATTGCCACTTCCACGTCATTTATCCATGCACTGAGATACCTGGGTGAAGTGGTCAAGTGATTTAGTTTTTCTTATTCGACGTCTCCGAAGAGAGAGAGAGATATCAAAATAGAAGTTCTTTGTTCACTTACCTTAACATATGCGACTCATTTCTCATCTACCACTACCACATCCTTTCGGTCAGTTTCATATATCAAATCGATTGATTCTCAAACCAATTTTATGATTTATATTCTTTGTGCATTTGATTTTTGAAGATCGAATGATTTTTCTTAGTTAATTGAAATGGTAAAATAATAGATTTTTAATCTAAAATTTTGAATTTTTGGGTGATTTTATCACTTTTTAAGTGTAGTTTTTTTTTTGTTTTTTTTTTTGTTGTTGTTCTTGTCGGTGGTGATAATCTATGTTAAATATGTTGGCGCGTGACTTGAGGATACCATGAATCTATCTGAAGAATATGACGACTTAATATAATTAATATTTAGGGCGTTTACATTATCCCTAGATACATTTGCGAAAGAAGTTCCGGAACATAGATGCAAGAGAAAGATCAAACATTCCTGGTTTAGCTGTCAAAGTTGATTTGTAAAAAGCTTTTGACAATATAAATTGGAGTTGCTTAGATTATACAATGTCTAGATTTGGTTTTGGGAATTTTTGGATAAGGTGGATTCAATGGTATATCTCAAATGTCAGATTTTCTATTGCTTTGAATGGTTCTTGCTATGAGCTTTATAGAAGTAGTAAAGGGATAAGACAAGGTGACCCTTTGTCACCTTTCGTATTTATCTTAGTGGTTGAAGTTCTCTCACTGATGATTCAAAGAGATGTTGAGTTACATCTTATTCAAGGTTCAATCCATCTGCAAATGGAGACATTATAAACTACCTACAATTTGCTGATGATATTATTATGTTTATGGATGATAATGAAGATCAAATTACCAATCTCAAGAATCTTTTAATTGCGTTTGAACTAATCTCAGGCTTGAAAGTAAATTTCAAGAAAAGTGCTCTGGTGGCTATAGGTGATGCTCAATTTGCTAATTCTTGTGCTTTAATTTTTGGATGTTCAAAGGTACAATTTCCTCTAAACTACTTAGGAATCCTTTTAGGCAGCAAATCAAAGACACTTGTAGTGTGGGAGGTGATTTTACAAAGATTTCAGCAAATACTAAGCATTTGGCAAAGAAGATATATCTCAAAAGGAGGTAGATTAATGCTTATTAAACATATCTTATGTAGCTTATGAATTTATTATCTCTATCTATTTCAAATTCCTTCTTCTGTTGAGAAGCAAATGGACAGCATTATGAGGAAGTTCTTTTTGGGAAAAAGGAAAGGTTAGGCGGGCTAGAAAAATATCTCTTTATCCAAACAAATAGGTGGTGTTGGTGTAAAAAAATTTGAGACTCATCAATAAAGCTTTACATGCTAAATGGATTTGGAGATATAAAACAGAGAGAAGAGATTTTTGGAGGTCAATAATTCACCAAAAATTTGGTGGATATTTTAATGCTTTAATGATTAAAAATGTTATGTGGGCAAGAGTTTGTGGGCTGGCATACTAAATTCTAAAAGTATCATTCAACAAAACTCTATAGTTCATATTCAAAGTGGAAACGGGTGCTCATTCCGGAATGATGTGTGGATAGGAGTGCAGTCCTTAAAAAGTTTATATCCTTCTCTTTACAGATATCCAGGAATAAAAATTCTTTTATAAGAGATATGGTTAAGTTCATTGATAAGAGTAATGCATGGGATTTAACTTTTCCAGAACGGGTCGTGAATTATAACCCCAAAGGTGTCACTACCCATCCACAAAAAGCCCATCAAAACAATAGTAACACAAAAACCCCAAATAATATGAATATTTGGGGTTTTTGTATCAATATCCACCACTACCATCACCAACCACCACCACTACCATCACCAACCACCACCACCACCACCATATCCATCATCAATATATACCAGCACTACCATTACCAACCACTACGATCACTAACCACCACCACCATATCCACCATCAACTACTGTTGGAATTTTTGAATAGAAATATGAATAGGTGTGTCAACTCACTTGAGTCTTTTCAACATTAGTGTCTTATCCCAAGGGATGTGACTCTCCATTAAGGGTTGTGACTCTTCATGAAAGTACTTCTCCAAGAGTCACCTCTAGCCTATATAAACCCCACTCATTCTCCATTGAAAGTGTATTTTTTTAGAGTCATAAAACTAGTACTAGAAATTTAAGAGTTTGCATGTGTCTTCAAGAGTTAAAGAAGAGTTTGTGCTACATCCATTCGCGTTCGATGTTATCGAAGTGCTGCGAAAAATATCGAGGTATTGTTGAATGTTGGAGACATGTGTCGCTAAATCTATAACAACATTATATACATGGCATCAAATGTCTTAAGAAAAGAGATTACTCGCCTCAATACACCCAAATAAGTCCGTTTAAGTTTTATGATTGATCATCTCTTTTCTATCATTCTTTTCTTGTTTTATTGTTGGTATTACGAGATGTAATACATGAGTGAAACCCGTGTTACAAAGAGTTGTAACGGATCGGTGGATAATACACGAGTTGTATTATTGGAGAATCGGTAACGAAAATATTTACCCAACAACTACCACTACTAGCAACCAACACCATATCTACCAACAAATACTAGCACTACCATCACCATAAAAAGCACCACCACCAACCAACACCACCACTAACCAGAAACAGTACCACCAAAATTTGGTTTCATCATAAACTTACTATTTCATCATTAAAATCTTTGGTTTCGTGATAAAAAAAAATTGGCAAAAATAAGGTGAAACCAAAATTGGTTTCATCATAGAATTGGATGAAACCAATTTTGTTTGGGGTTTTTGTATCAAATTTTTAAAATTTGGGGTTTTTGTATCAATTTTGTTTAATTTGGAGTTTTAATGAATCCCAACATTTGAATGGATTTTTGTACTCCAAATTTGGTCACCTTGGTGTTTTACTACTAGTTTTGTTTCCAGAAACCTTAAAGATGATGAAGTGGAAATGGTAGATGCATTGTTGGGTCAAATTAATGCACCAATTCTTGCAAAATCTGGTGATGATTACTTATCTTGGAATTCTGGCAACAATTTTTCTGTGTAATCTTGCTATGAGGCTATTAAGTTTGCAGGTTTCATCAGATTTCCTCATAAAAGCTTATGGAATCCAAGGGTACCTCAAAAAGTAGTCTTTTTCACTTGGAATTAATGTTACAATGCTGCCCCTACTCTGGATTCTCTTCATAATTCTATTGTTATAAATGCGTGCATCATGTGTAAGAAGGTTGTTGAATCCAATTCTCACTTGTTCCTGTATTGCGATGAAACAAGAAAGCTCTGGAATTTCTTCTTCAATAGCTTCAGGCTTGTTTGGGTTTTTAGGGAAGATGTAAAGGCAACAATTTGGGAGTGGAACAAGAAAAATGGTAAATCAATGAAGAACAAATTATGGAGTATGATTCCATTTGCAATTTGGTGGGTGGTTTGGAATGAGAGAAATGCTAGAATTTTTCAAGGAAGATATAATCATTCAAATCATCTCTTGATGGATTTAAAAACATTGATTTTCAACTGGTCATTAGGCACTATGATTTTTGAGATCATTTCTCTTTGCAGTGTGCTTTATAACTGGGAAGGTGTAATGGGTTTGTCGTCATTAGTTTTTGACGGTATATTTTTATTTTCAAGTTCTGTTTAGGCTTCTTTGAAGCTCTACCTGTAACTCTTTTACAGGGTGCCACTTATTTGTGGTAACATTGTTTTCTTTTTTTAATATATTTAGACCTTTCGGAGTTTAAAAAAAAAAATCGGAACTCCAAGTTGTAATTGAGTTCGCAAACCAAATTTGTAAATTTGCGAATTAAGTAAAATTTGGACATTTTTTCCCTAGATTGTAGTTGAGTTTGCAACTTGTGTAATTTTTGGGGATTTCTTAAATTCCATATTATATTGAGTTCGCGAACCATGTGATTTTGGATGTTTCTTTAAACACCAAAAGATATTAAGTTCGCGATCCATAATTATCATTTTGTGAGCCACCTCAAAATTGGAGATTTCTGAACGACTAAACTTACTTGATGTTTGCGAACCACTTTGGTTAGCTCGTGAGTTGCGGTGTATGGTCCCTATTGACAAGGTCTTGTGCACTTTCTTATATTGTCTCCCTTATAAAGCACAGTTTGGCTAACTTAGTCTATCTGAGTGGTGGCCAGGATTTGTCATTGGAAAAGATAAATCTATGGTCGTGGTTGTACAGACCACACCTTACTACTCGCACGTGTGGCGTAATTCTAGATAAGGTCATGATTTAGTCTCCTAGTAGATAAATCGACGGCTCTGGTTGATCCCATTAAGTGGTGGTCCAGATTTGATTAGAGAGAAGATAAATCTATGGTTATGGTTTGTTCAACTTAAATATTAATTAGTATAAGTGTTTTATTAATTGGTGTCTCATTAATTTCTCATGATAAATGATTTATTAGTTTTACATCATAAATGTCTCTTAATTAATATTAATACATATTTCCATCAATAAATAATTTTGACAAAAATTATTTCAATAGATATTAGTGGTGGCGGTGATAGTAAAAGAAGAATTAGGTGGTGGAAGCGGTGGCAGGTGTTACTAAGTGTCGGGGGCGGTAACATTAGTTTTGGTGGAAGAAATAGTGGCGCTGGATGGTTTTAATGGTGGTGGTATTGTTTTTTTCATTTTCTATAGATTAGGTGTTGTTATTCAAAAAGGAGTTGGAGCCCAGCTTGTCGCTAGGTTGCCAACCAAAAGCTTTGTGTGGTTTTAATTAAACAATTAGATAATATTAAGAAATTATAAAAAAATTAGTTTTAGTATCAAAAATAATAATAAAAAAAAAAATTACATGACGGGTAACATTGTATTGTGAAAAATACAGTTGGTTGTTTTTGACACGATCAATAAAGGCGAGTAAAAAAGAAATCGGGATGATACAAAATCATATAAGAAAAAATAGTTGTTTATGGTACCACTGCTATCTTTGGTAACCGTTCGTACGCATGATTTTCAGTATTAACAAAAAATGTATAGTTGAATAAATTAATTGATGACCTAAGTTTGTTAAACCTAAACTTTATATGTGACGTATGGTATTGAAAGTTATGAGTGTGCCCAGTATTCTACGAGGGATGGGAAGTGGTGGTGGTGGAGAAATAAGTGATATCTGGTGGTTTTGTGGTGTTGGCTAGTATTGATGAGTAGTAATTGACTATATTAATTATGTGCCGCTACAAAAGGGTAACACTATAAAGTAGAAATGTAGTTGATCGTCTTAACGCTAATATAAACTCGGTTAAAATACATGAAAATTAAGATGAAAAAATATCATTTGGATGTCACGTTATATAATAAATACTAAAAATTACATATTTAGTATCAAGATTTCTCCCTCCAATAAATAAATCTACGGTTATATTGAGATCCCGTAAGAAGAGTGCGAGTTGGTCTTGAATTTATGAATGATAATGAATATGATGAAACGCTCCCTCTCGGTTTCTCCAATGAATACCGAAACCTTCTAAAAAAATAATCAATCAAACAACATCTAGATGGAGCGCATCATCACCACTGTAAACTTCTCTAAACTGCTACATATCCAGTGAAATTTCTACAGATTAATTTGGTGATTTCGTCCTACCATAATTTTTAACGAGGCATGCAATTAAATCTCTAATAGTGATTTTAAGGGTATTTAATAATTATGAAATTCTCTTATAAGTTTTGTTTACGCAAGTATTGATTTAACATGGGTTATTTTATATTTTTGTTTTAAGTTGATGACTTTTTAATTTGAATACATGTTTGGTTAAATTTTTTTGATACATATAGGGTACTTTATTTTAACACTGATGTTAGTCTTTCATTTTTCCCGTTAGCACTCTGTTTCGATCCCGTATTTTTAGACATTATTTGACTAATGTTGGGGTATTTGTTTATGGTGAGTTTGTTTGTAGAATTCATGATTTCTAGGATTTATAATTCCATGGGATTACAAATTCTGGGATTCATCTAAATCCCTTGTGTGTTTGGTTACCCATTTAAAATTCCTAGGATTCATAGAAATATATTGTTTTAAAGAACATAAACAGTTTGGTATTACTCTCGTAATCTTAAAATTGTATATATATATATATATATATATAAGATTTAGAGTTAAAAAAATATGAGTCCATAAATCCCTTGACAAGTTTCCCAGCAAATCTTAGGGGGGAGGGGTCGGACTCCATATGGAGGATTTGCTGGAAAACGGATTCCCGTGGAAAACGTTATTTCAGGGATTCTGTTAACCAAACATATCGAAGGAAACATAATTCCACCAAATCCCCTGGACCCATAAATCCCACCTTTAAAATACTACATCCAAACCCACCATTAATCTCAAGGACGATTAAACCCAGTGTGTGTTTCTACACATTTTTGAAACTAATAATTTTTCTTCAGAAGGCTAGTTGAATTTATGTAGATACAAATATCAATATGACTATGCTCTTTATTGCTCCAAATTACTTGAGTAACAATAGATGTAAGAAACGCCATTCATGCACTCCTTAGCATAGTTGGTGTGAAATCTTTTTATCCACGAGTTTCTTCAATTTTATGTTATCAATATGATTGAGAAAGAATCTTACACATGTTTTGATTTACTTTTATAAGTTTACTTTTTCACCTCACATGTGTATATCTCAGCCTTCCAATAGCCAAGGGTTCTTCATTTTTATAACTCTCACATTTGCAAAAAATAAATAAATAGTTTATATCTATAGTAGGGAAAATGGTTTATGTTTCACTCCTCAGAGCCTTAGTTATCAATAATTTCGAAACCAATGTAGTCATAAACATCATGGAGTTGGATTGCCAGTTTTCGTATATGTACTGTTAGATGAAATTTAAAATTATGGTGTGATGGAACAATAAATGGGGAAAATATCTTTTTATCTTTTTATTTTTTTCATGTTGGCACAAAATTATTACTCCCGTCCATATAATAAACTGAAATAACATTCTTAAGTAAAATAAAAAGATCAGGTAACCCATTATTTTTCTGCCCAAAACCTATTTGGATATCAAAATAATTACCCACGAAAAAAAAATGAAGTAAGAGGAATGTGAACAATATCGTATTAGTGACAAAACATACCGTGCCGTTACGGATTGAGAAAGAATCCGTTGTCTGGTAGTGGTTATATGATAGTGTTGTCTTTTGAGAGAGCTTGCAAAGTGGTTATATGATAGTGTTGTCTTTTTCCTGACCAAAACTTTGTTGTATGGTAAAAATAGGTGATACCTATTTATACAAGTGAGATCGAACGTACCCTGGCCTCATTAAGGAATAGAGTAAAGTCGCGGATTAAATAGAGGAGGTGGTAACCGTAGGTGTTTATGGTGAAAACGTTTTTCACCATTACTGCATTATTTAATTGACCGCTTTTATTCTTTTTCACGCCGTTCTTATTGCGAGCATAGTGTACGTTGCACGCTGTGACCGCCAAACCAAAACCCCAAGAAAGCATCCCCAATTTGTGTTGACGTCTCAAGTGTTGGTCGCACCTTGAGTGCAAGTGGCGCTGCTAGGGGCGCGTGTGGCATGTGCCAATGGAATGTGCGGAATGCCTTTGTTGCGGGTTGCACCTCGAGCACAAGTGGAAGTGCCAGAGCTGCTAGTGGCGTGTGTGTCATGTGCCAATGGCATGTGTGGAATGCCTTGGTGGTAGGTTGTACGTTGAGTGTAAGTGGCAGTGCCAGAGCTGCTAGTGGCGTGTGTGGCATGTGCCAATGGCATGTGTGGAATGCCTTGGTGGTAGGTTGTACAGTTTGCAAGTTAGGCTACCAGCGTGGGTTTTGGCATGTGCCAATGGAATGCGTGGCCAACTTGGATCATGGCCTGGTATGAAAAGATACCATCGAGCGTGTTGGCATGTGCCAATGGCATGCTCGGCCATTAGGGCCACGGTTTGGCAAGAAAATCTACCAGCGAGCATGTTGGCATGTGCCAATGACATGCTCGGACATTAGGTCCACGGTTTGGTAAGGAAAGCTACCAGCGAGTATGTTGGCATGTGCCAATGGCATGCTCGGCCATTAGGGCCACGGTTTGGTAAGGAAAGCTACCAACGAGCATGTTGGCATGTGCCAATGGCTCGGCCATTAGGGCCACAGTTTGGTAAGGAAAGCTACCAGCGAGTATGTTGGCATGTGCCAATGGCATGCTCGGCCATTAGGGCCACGGTTTGGTAAGGAAAGCTACCAGCGAGCATGTTGGCATGTGCCAATGGCATGCATGACCAATTTGGCCTAGGTTGCATGGTTTGCAAGCCTAGGTGCGGGTGCTATTTTGGCATGGCGTGGCTAGGAAAGTGGCTAGTGGTGCGTGTTGGCATGTGCCAAGGGCACGCACGGCCATATTGGCCTAGGTTACACGGTTTGCAAGCCTAGGGCGCGGGCGCTACTTTAGCGTAGCGGCTTGGTAAGGAAAGTGGATATCATAGCTATGGCCAAGGCAGAGTGCGTTTGGCATGGAGCGGATAGCTTGGGCTAGATGTGGCTGACATGATTTGCCGTTGGCACATGGATGCGGCTAGCATGGTTGGCATGCTTTGGTGCGGTTGGTGTGACTAGCATATATAGGACCAAGGCAGAGTGCATTTGTCATGGCGTGGCTAGCTTGGGTTAGGTGTGGCTGGCATGATTTTCCATTGGCACAGAGGTGCGACTAGCATGGTTGGAATGATTTGGAGCGTTTGGTGTGACTAGCATAGCCAGGGCCAAGGCAGAGTGCGTTTGGCATGGCGCGGCTAGCTTGGGCTAGGTGTGGCTGGCATTATTTGTCATTGGCACGGAGGGGAATTAGGGTTTCGCTCGTTGTAACCCTAATTTGAAAAAATACCCCAATTAATTACTGACTATATGCATTAAGTGTTCTAATAAATGTATCACCGGTGACATTAGGTTATTTGGGGGTTTTACAATTTTACCCTTTATCTAAAAACCACCATCAACAAGTACGTGTAATTTCTTCAATTGATTCAAGTGCAGAAGGACCGTTAATTGGTTATGGAAACCTATAACACAAAAAAGAAGTCACTAAGCATATTAATTCGTTCATTTTGGATAGATCAAAAATTATTGTAGTCGTCCAGAAAGGACCTTTTGTGAAAGCATGTTTTCGTTCAGACACAACGCACTATTGCTTTGCATAATAGTTCGTATCTAAAATACTATAGCACCTTCCAGTCATCCAGAAACTAGTGACTAGTCCAATGAAATTTTAAAAGGAAAAAAAAAAACGTCCAATGTTAATCACTTATTTACCTCCAAATCTTGTCCACTCAATGTGTTATCAGAAGAATTGATATAACCTTGTTGGATATTGAATTCATCTAAGATTTGGATATTTTCCCCAAGATTTTTAGTAATGGAATCCTCCATCCTAATGGCTTATGGATTAATCACCGATTAATTCATCTATTTATCGATGAACTAAATGATAAAACATAAAAAAGTAATAAGTTTTCGATGTACTGTAATTAAATAGACTCCTAACATACGGTTAGTAATGTTTTTTTTAACAAAAAGAGAGATTAACGAAGAAGACAAAATAAATATTGGAATAATAATAATTTGATTTGATTTGATTTTTTTAGGTGGTAAATATGAAAAAATAGAATTAAAAATTAAAATTACTTAAAAAACTGTGAGATAGGTGGTAAATAGACCAAAGCTTTATCGATGAGAATCTAGAAAATGGACAGCAGTGAAAAGAAATTTAAATTCCTCTCAACTTTCCGGCTCAAGACTCACAAAAAAAATAATTATGGATCAAAATTAAAGGCCTAGTCCACGTGGTTACACACCAGATAAAAACGAAATTTTTGGTAGGAAAGAAACGAGATAAGAAAAGAGTGAGGTACCATTTTCAGGAGTTTCATTATTTGTGCTTGTAGTTTCTCATATCAACTTGTTAACACACAACACTATGGATTGAGAGATGGCTTTGTTCCAGTAGAGGGTTCGAAAGGACCTGCAAAGTTTCGTTCACCTCCTGATCCATCAAAATTAATTATTGGTGTTCAATCGTCTTTCAAGTTCAGATAGAAGATAGAGGAGTTCTCTAAGTCGTTGGGATCTGAAATTATTTCATCTCCAGTTCACGTTGGTGACAAAAATTGGTAATTTATTTATTTTAAATTTCAATTTTGATTTTGATTTTGATTTAGAAATTACTTTTGTTAATTGTTGATTTGTGTTTTTAGGATTTTAGAGTTACATGCTACAAGAGATGAAGATGGGGTTTTTGAGGATCTATCTGTATATGCACTTCCTCTTGATCTGATTGAAGATGTGAAGTCTGAAATATCATTTTCAATTATAGATCAAAAGGAATTAAAAAGATCAATGCAAAAAGGTATAATTAGTTTTTTTGTTATTAGTGATTCAATTCGAATTTGATTTTTATTAATTTTTGTGGCTTTCTTGTTTTTATTTATAGGAATAGAGCATGTGTTTGAAGCACATACATCTGAGAAGAAGGGCATTAAAAGATTTATGAAACTGAGTGATGTTTATGATCCTAACAAGGGGTTTGTGGAGGGTGATGTTCTCTTGATTGAAATTAAAATTAAATTGAGCTTTATTGATGATGATGATGATGATGATGATGGTGATATGCAAGAGGATGACCCTAAGGAGAAATCAAAAGGTTCTTTATGGAGTTGTTTTGTTTCTGATCCATTTAAAGAAGAACGCGTAATTGGGGGATATAAATTACTTCCCCCAACCCATGGCTTCTGCTAAGGGGTGACCATTTGGTGTGAAAGTACTAAAATACCCTTTGGTTAATTTAAAATCTTTATGAAAAGACTCTTATACCCTTTATCCTAAAACATTAAAATCAAAAACCAAATTCATATATCCCCCATTTCAAAACATCAGTACCGGCATTCATTTAGGTTTAGGTTTTTGGAAAAAAAAATCTTCATCGTTATTCATCTGTTCTTCGTCGATTCAAAAATTTCTTCGTCGATTAACCTCCTCGAATCATAACAATGCCTCCACGAAAGAAACCAAAAGCCCAATCGAACTCTAAATCGATTGGTTAAGAGAAATTAAAACAAAGACTTGCTAAGATTTCTCAAGATCAAGAAGAAGAAGAAGCAGCGAACTCGGACGATCAACCTCTCGCAAATATGGCTTATGTGAGAAGGTAAGTGCTTTTAAACTCCTATGTGAGTGTTTAAATCTATTTATAGCAATGGGTTTATGTTACAATCGCGAAACCTAACCCAAACAATGAAGTTTCAGTGAGTTCCGGCATTGAATTGTGTATTAATACAATGCTGGTTATAAGTTACGGCATTCAATCTAGGATGAATACAGTTCCGGTATAAATTTACGGCTTAGATGTTAGCTTGAATGCAATGCCGGTTTCAAACCCTGAAACTGAATCTTATGTACCGGCATAGAAATTGGGTTGAATACTACGCCGGTTTTCAGTTACGGCATTCATTAATAATAATTCGTGTATGCCGGTAGTAGACTTAAAACTTACAGGAACTTATAAGAATTTGTCTTCAATGCCGACATATATGGTCGGTTGCATTATATGCCGGTACATAGTTACGGCATGGAATCAATTTATTTCGAGAGTGCCGGTAGTAATCTTTTGGTATCCAGGAGAATTTCATATGACTACCGGCATTGTCGATAGTTAATATTCACTGCCGGAATAATGTACCGGCAGAAAATATGTATTTCTTTTCGAGAAATAGATAAGCGAGATAAACTCGCCTCGAAATATCAAATGTGTATAACCATAGTCTATATAGAAATACGACTTTTGTCTCAAGATAGGAGATAAAGTAGATAGACTTTTGAGTGATAGATAAGTTCAAGTCTCCACATACCTTTTAGTCGATGAAGTTCCACCAGTTCCTTGAGTAGTTCTTCGTCTTTGTATGATGATCTCCATGGAGTCTAGAGCTCAACTACACTTTCTATTCTAGTTCGAGACTTAGCTATGAGTAGACTAGAAATCAAGACTTATAGTTTTGGCAACTAAACTTGACAACAAGCTTGAGATAGCAACGCTTGCGAGTTCACCCGAGCAGTGCTCTAATAATCTCCCCCTTTGTCAATTTTAGTGACAAAACTATCAATACATGTGGAATACAAAAAAGATAAATAAACTTTTGTAGATTCTCTTCCACATGCATGATCTCCTTGGTTCTTCAACATTACTCGAAATCTTTGTCACTTCCAAGTACTCCAATGATTCCAAAGGTTGTAAGTTTAGCAACATCGTTGTTGGAAATTTGTAGTTATAACAATGAGAAAACAAGAGTTCTCAATCATTGTTACACAGTGTCATAGTATTATTACACATCATCAAAGTTCAATTGTATCACAACTTCGACAACAATACTATGGTGATATGTATCACTCCCCCTTAGTCAATACTCCATCTCACATGGAAACCACTCCCCCTTACATAATGATCCTAAAACCATATGTATTTGTAGTGTGAACTACATATTAATTCTCCCTATTTTTGTCAATAAAATTGACAAAGGTACAAAAACTAGTGGGATCAATGAAATTTCCATAGTGACATTTCATGACCAAAAGAAAGCACATATCAACTTTTTAGATGACATCATATAGCCGAAGATAAATGCATTCATCAAGGAGTTTATAAAGATACAAGATAACCCCTATAATATTCCACAGCTACACTCCCCACAAAGATTTAACAATTAATTAAGCACAAGTTCAATGAAGAACTCTCCCCCATAAAATGTCATTCCCGAAAGAACAACAAGAGCGACCTTACTTTTACAAGAAAAGATGGATTTTTTTGGACACAACAAATCACATACAAATATGAATTTGTATCCAAAATAATTAAATTAACCACAAGAAAACCTATGATTAATTTAATCAAAATATACAACCAAATTAACCACAAAAAGTGATCAATTTAACTGGTCATGCTCGACATAAGATAACTTACGGAGCCGCACAATATATACATAAAAATATGGATCATGGAAGATCAATACTGCAGAATAGACAAGGATTCATTCTATTTTCCATCACTATTTGCGCAATGACATACAATAGACATAATCCTCGTAAACAAAAGTTCATTCTATCTTCCATCAATATTTGCATAATGACATATAATAGGCTTAAAAACTTTTGTAATGTCAAAAGTTCATTCATTCTTTTATCAACACTCGCATATCGACATATGAAAGACTTAACTTTTGACAAAGTATGGGACAATCATAGTTCACGAATGCAAACACATATATCCTATAACACATTCCAATATATAAAACCATAAAGATTACACTACACCAAATTCTGGATTTAGCAACCTAGATTAGCAACAAAGCTAAAGTTGTTGTTAAATCGCAACTAAAAAAAGCAATTGCCAAATATTTGCAACAATGTATTTTTGTTGCGAAACTCGCAATTTCTCATGTTCTGTTGCTACTAGCAACTGCAGAAAATTCATGCATGCCACTCATTTGCGTGCCAAGTAACATTTATTGTTATTTTTCTACCCAGTCAACTTAAACCATTTTGAATCAGATAAATGATTCCACCCTAACACCCATACTTCTCTAACCCTAGACTTCGGAAAACTTATCCATTCCCTTTTCTATTTTCTATTTCCGATCTTTTCATTTCTTCTCTTTATCTCTATCCGGCCGTAAGAAGAAGAAGAAGATAGGAGCAGTAGCTGGTGGTGAAGAAAAATATATTGGTGCACAGATCGCTTATTGAAGATGTTTATGACTGGTAAAGAATTTCTTATCTAAATCTCAATGATTTAGTTTTCTATTTCGAATTTGATTCGATTTTGTTGGTTATTAGTTTGATTTTTTTGTCATCGATTGTGTGTAGAAAAGAGAAACTGTACCGATACAGAGAAAGAAAAGTTGGAACTTTGAATCTTTTTAAACATAAACAGACTGAGAAAGGTTGTTTGGTTATGAGACAATCTAAGCCATTCAACACCTGTGCTAATCATCTAGGTTTGTTGTTTTTTGTTTGTGAATTTATTTTTGGTTTTATTTAATTTGTTGATTTGATCGGTGAGATTCGATTCAGTTTTTTTTTCTTAATGAAAATTCCCTGTAAGGTAAAGTTCAGATCTTCTTTCTTTCTTTACTTTTTGAATTTAGGGCTTTGTGTGTGATTCTAGCTTAAGGGTTTTGAGTTGATTTACGTGTTTTCTTTAGAATTTTCTTATGCATCATTCTCTGGAAAAACAATACAATAATAATTGCAAATTGCAAATTTATAAACTTTTAGTAATGAAAAGTCTTAATGACTCTTTATCTTTTAAATTGCAAATTTCATGTTCTGAGTTAGTTTCATCTTCAATACCCCTTGATTCTGATGGGTATTTTGTTTGAACTAGCCACTACAGAGAATAATTTTGACTGTAAGTACAGAGAACAATTTTGACTACAAGTCCAATAGGTGGGTTTCCATAGGTTAGTAGCTGACAGCATTAGCATCTTCTATCTGTTTAACTAGTATCCGATCAGTTAAGTGGATCTATAGTAAGCTATTGCAAGTTTTGAATCCATTATAGATATAATGGCGTGCACTTGATGAGATTAATACTAGAGTTTGTGATGGAATTACATACGAAGAGATAAAGAAAAACATGCCCGAAGAATATGAGTATGTTGCTGACTTAACACCACTATGTACACTTACTTTATTATCCATTTGTTTTCTTTCTACTCATAAGGGTGTTTGGTGTAAGAAGATTGTCTGCTGAACCTCTAAATTTTGTCTTCATGTTATATGCCAATTGCAGGTCCCGTAAGAAGGAAAAGCTGAGGTACCGCTACCCTCGGCGGAGTCTTATCTTGACGTTATCGAAAGGTTTGTGCAAACTTTGTCTTTGATAATTATGTGACAAGCAACTTTTTTCCACCCAGCTTGTTCCTTATACACTATTGTTGCATGTTCAAGCTTATGATTACTGAGCTTGAACGACAGCGCTCACCTGTTGTTGTGATTCCGCACCAGGTTTTTGTTTGGGGTTTTCCCTTCACAGTATACAATGTTACGCTCTCTTCAACGCTAACTCTAACTGCTAAATATGAACTTCTGCAGGCAGTATTGAGAGTGTTATATGTATATTCTGTTGACATGCCTTTGATAGAAATTCCACATATTGAGGTAATCCATGAATTGCTTAATATTTCTTACACGGTTCATTTTTTGTATGGAGCCACGTTATAGACTTGATATTCTGCATTTCTCAGATGCCATTGCATACGATAATCGAGATATAAATGGGGGTCACTGGGGTTCAATAGAAATGATACAAACTCATGGATTGAACTTGTTGTCATATATCTTTAAATATGTAACATATGATGACAATAATGATAATGATAACATGACAGGGAGGTACGAAATAACATTGTGATTCTCAATTATGGTTGAAGTTAGTAGTGGGTTCGGATTATTTATGGCCTTATGGGTGAAAAAATGATTGAGTGATGTCTTCTTACTTGTTTCTTTTTGTGGATTTTGTAGGTTGAGTATCATTTCAGTGATGCAAATTTGGCGAAGTCTTCGAAGATTGTAAGTGGTTAGATTGATTTAACTGTTATGTGATCATGTCCTGCACATTAAAATCATACATGTGTGCATTTTTCCCATACGCTTTTCACCCTTGAAGATTTCTGTTCAGCATTTTGGTCTCTAATACATCTCTGGTGGCAGGTATATAGATATGATTCTTCAGTTGATCGACAAAGCAGAAGATCAACAAAGATCTGCTGGTGTTCTATCAGATACTGAATTGTGATGTTCACATGTTGTGCAACAGTAAAATCTAGAGAGTTTCTCGACAAGCCCGCCATACATGAGACAATGGTCATCTAATAAATCATGTTACCGGAGGTGAATAAATCATCTGCGCCCAGTCTAGAGTATTGGTAATATTTTTATCCCTTTTTATGGATGTAGGAATATGACTTACGACCAATTTTATGGGTTTTGAAACACGTGACCCATTTTTGATTCGTCATGTATTTGCTTTTATAACATTGGTCACTGTCAGATCATACTCCCTTAATTGGGGTATGAGTTACTTTCATGATAGTGTTAAGAGTTCTATTATTCTTATTGTAGTGTGATCAGGTACGTGAAGAACCAACTTTGACAGAGTGGGTTCAATTTGCACATAGAGAATATATATATTAGGCTTTCAATGGAAGAAGATGGTGAAGGTGCCTCTAACGGAAGCGCAGAAGTTTGGGACGAATCACTTGAGGCTCTATTTTGAGCTCAAGCAGGTCTGTTATTTTCTCCTGCTCTGTCTTAATGAATATCATTTCTCTTTCGAAAATGTCTTGTTATTTATCTGTTTCTTTTCTGCTTGTGATATATGCTGAGGCAGAATAAGATGTATATTTTTAAGATCATTTTCCGATAACTATCATCTCACATCATCTTTTACAGATGGGTTGACTAGAAACATTGTTGGACACTTGCTTGCATGAACACAGTTTGTACCAAAATTGAGATTATCTTCAAACATGGAATACTCCTACAATATTAGAAGAAGCAACCTTCAACAACCATTATCGTTATTGTCAGGGAGAAGTCTGGGCATGGTCATGTGAAGTTTAAGTAGTCTTTCTCCTGATGTTTGAATAGATGACCAGGTTTGTATCTTGCCCAACTGTTTACCATGGTAGTTACGAACTTCGAGTTTCTGACCCAAGTTTCATTTATCTATTGGCAAGATGTTCAATGAACATCATCCTCTAGTTGTTGTTGACCATATAATTTAGACTTAACATTTACTGGTTTAAACATCATTGCCATGATAGATGTGTTGAGTGGATGTCTAAAGGAAAGCAACTGGCATGTTAGTTTAGGTTATTAGATTTGTGGACCGCCTTTTAATTACACGTATAAAGGAAATAGCTGATCAGGGTTTCTGTTGCTATAACAATGTAATAAAAGACCTTCAAGATTAACTCTTTATCACGGTCTCTTATTTGTTGTTTTCATTTATGTTCATCCTCCTTTGCACTTACATCTACCTTGTTACATTGTAATTCTCAGCTAGGCTCATCAGCTTATGTAAGGAATCAAGTAACATGTTTCCGGATAAATGCCTACTAATTGTGAGTGATAAATCTTATCTACGCAGTACCTTTTAAATTGGTAATAGGCATATTGTGGCCCTCGATCACAATATGATTGGTGTTTCTTTTTTCGACGGTGTAGGTGTGATATGCACCGAATTATTGTTATATGTGTGGAAACATAGCTCCGAGACTGAGCTTCAGTGAGAATATGATATAACTTGGGTCAGGTTCGGGTGCCTTTGTGTTGGATTGTACTTGAAGTTAAACTTTATGTCAACATTGAACATTGTATGATATCTTAACATAAATATTGTATGTCAATTATGAATATGAGGGTTCTTAAATTGAATTATCAGAATTGGATCAATTAGGATAATTGCGGCAACTGGGGTATTGCAGGATAAATGGCGGGGATATCGATTTTGATTAGGTCAACAAAGACATGACCCTTCTCTTTTTTTTGTTGCAAAAATTTAGCAACGTCTAAAATGTGTTGCTAAACCTGAACCAGCACAACTATATCCTGTTCTACAAAAAAATATCCTGGAATAACTCTAAAATTAGCAACAGAGTAGCAACATTTATTTTTGTTTCTATATTTTAATTTCGCAACAGCTCGTTTCTGTTGCTACTGCCAGTGCTGACCGAAATTAGCAACAGATCTAAGCTGTTGCTAAACGTTAAATTTGGTGAAGTGTTAATACTGCAAAAATCATCTTCCAAACAACTTTAGAATTTAAAAAAATAAACCTAAAAAACAAAGAAGATGAAAACGTCGGACATACCTATGTGTAATCACAATAACGGCTATTCAAAACTCTAGTTATTCTTCTTTAAAAATACAAGAAATAAAATTCTTATCAGAAGATTTACTAGACAAATAAAAATCAAACTTCGTTGAGAACCTCATACCTTTCAATGAATCCATCAAAGAAGGTATCACTAATTTCCTTCACTCTCTTAACTGTAGACACTCCATGTTCGTGAGTAAGAACACTAACCTTACGGTCAACAACCTGAGCAAGATGTCTTTTCTTGACACAGTCCATGATGAGCTTCTTTTGATTCCGTATCAGAATATTTTGTTTAGCAAGGATGTTGGCCTGACCATCTAAGAGTTGGTTTATTTGCAGTTGAAGATTTGCAAACTCGACCTTTGAATCGTTTTGAAAACGAGTTAAATTCTTGATATAATCATCAATCCAGGAGTTGTGATCCTTTCTTGTAAGCATCTTCTTTAGAACCAGCTCTTGAATCGACTCACGTCCTTGAATATCTTCCTCCATATCAACATGCACAATCTCTTGAGATTTTGTAGAGTTATCCATATAATTTAAGGTTAGGGATGGAATAACACAATATGGAGAATATATATATGTGTTCGTAAATAGGAGAAAGAACCTCTTGTTACGGAAACCCTATGAACTCACAAGAGGAGGACACGGCGTCTGTGGACCTGCTATAATAAAAACACAAACATCAAAAATATTAGACAACACACTTGAGCATTTCTCAATCATCATCCTTGCGCCTCTCAAACTAGAAACAAGGATACGGATACCTGGAATCAGGTGATAAAGTGAGAAGTAATCTCACTATGATTATTGAGAAAGGAGTTGTATACATCATCTGAACGTTTGACATTTGTGTTTTTTGCATTTCATCGGTTGACTTTTATCCCAGATGAGTAGGAACCAACTTGTTTAAGATCTCCGTCAGAAGGATTTATCTGAGGACAAAATCTAGGACCTCTTGAGATTGGTTCAAGAGGATCATGATACAAAGAGATCCATTTCTTAGACTTACCAGACTCATTCTTATAAACACGGGGAAGGTGTTCATTAGTGGTGTAGGACCAAAATATCACTACAACTATATTCACGCGGGATTAACAACACTTCTGTGAGCATCATCGCAAGCTCTTCAACAACACTTTGAGAGAGTCAGAGAATAATACAAAGAATGACGTAATAGACAACGAAAACATAAAACATGAGAAAGATGTGAAGATTTTGTAGTTAGATAGAATGCTCGCGAGCACAAGGCGGGAGCTCGCGAGAGCAAGGAAGGAAATGAAGATTTTGTGGTTATAAAAGAGTCTCTTGCGAGCATGACAAAATAGTCTCGCGAGCATGATAAAAGAGTCTCGCGTGCACGACAAAAGAGTCTCGCGAGCACGATAGAAGATCTCGCGAGCACGATAGAGGAGTCTGCAAGGAGCATAGCAGAGCCTGCAAGGAGCATAGCAGAAATCCTAAAAAATGTAAAAGATGAGTTGAATGTGAGCTATCACCCACTATGAAGATACCTATATAAAGAAAAGAGCAGGAGAGAGAAAAGGAGAGAGACAATTTTAGAAGAGAGAGATATTTTGCAGAAAAATATTAGGAGAGAGAATGTATTTTTCTTTATCATCTTCTTCCCCAAAACTAGATTTAGAACTCCATTAATGGAGATTATCAATGTAAATCAAATGTAAACTTAAACGATTATAGTGAAGAATCATGGATGTAGATCATATTGATCGAACCATGTAAAAAAATCTTGGTGTCCGTTTATAATTTTAGCAATTTTACTACCATTTTTATATGTAGATCTAGAAATTAATATCAAGATATGATAAGGGGTGTGTTGTAGGATTTACAGGGGTGTGTTGTAAATTAATGAAAGAAGAAATGACAGAAATGAAAGAAGAAATGACAGAAATGAAAGAATGAAGAAACGCGAGAATATCGCGAGAAACACGAATACAATTTTGCAGAGATTAATAGAATGGGACGAACCTTTATGGCGTGCACCCTAGTTCGCGAATAAAATTTCGCAAGAGGCAAATGTAAGACCTAATAGTGCGTCATATAAAGTGGTATCTCCTTACATGACTCAGGGATAAGGTTATTCCGCTGATGGAACCTAAGTCATGAAGATGTTGGGGTTAAAGAAAACCTATCCAAGAGAGAGATCTTGGATTTCCAACTATATAAGGTTATACCCTGGTTGGACGACTGCGAATATCTTCTAAGGAGTGCAGAGTATGACCAAGGCGCCGAGGTACACGGTTGAGTCAAGGGTGCCCGGGGCGTACGAAACTACCCTGGCCATCCTTGGCAAGTCTTGGCTATGATGCACTCGGCCCGAAGAAAACCCCACTTAGGGTGCAGTCTTGTAACTATAAGCCATATAGGCATAAATGGCAAGAGGCTGCGAAAACAACTGGTTGTTGGTAAATCCGGATGGGAGGAGCTAGTCTTGTATGGCCGATGTGCCCTCCTTGAAGGGGCAATCAGGGGGAAGATAAGGGCGGCACCCTTCATTAGGAAGCTGATAAGTGTCTAAAGACGGCAATATCATGGGGCTTTATGATCGCAAGAACATTTAGGCATGTCATATTGTCGCGTAACAAAAATTATACAGAGGCAACAAGCCATAAGAGAAAAAGTTAAGATGAGATCAATGGGTTTTTACATGAAAATGTAAAGACGTCCTGCGATTTCATCGCAAGACGGCAATGTCATGAGGCTTTGATCTCGCGAGGGAACTTAGAATTGTCATATTGTCACAATACAATCAAAGAATAAAGATAAGGCAAGATCAATGGGTCAATACATGCAAATGTAAAGACGTCTTGCGATTTTGTTGCAAAAAGAAAAATTGGAAAAATAAGACCTTTAACTAGGAAGGCAAATAAGACCAATAGAATAATCTCAAACATTAATTATTTTCTTTTAAGAATGCAGGACAAATTTGTTCATCGCAAGAGAGAAAGAAAGTACTATTCAGAATCTTTCAGAAATACTATTCAGAATTTCTCAGAAGTGTTATTCAGAGTTTCTCAAGCGGATTAGCTACAATCTCGCAGCACTATTCATAATCTCGCAACACTATTCACAGCGATATTTCAGGAACACTATTCATAATTTCGCAGGGTTATTCATAAAATTGCAAACTCATCCAGCACCTCGCAAATTATTCCGGAATTTCGTTCATTTAACATTTTCTCAAAGATTCTACCTCCATAGATAAAGAACAGAGGCAACTATGGATTACCAAGGAAACATTTTATGTTCTTTATCTTCTCGGCAAGAATCATTTCCAAAATGGACAGGGATTTTCACCAAAAATGAAGTAATAATTTCGCATGAACAGAGGCAATACTTATGATTTTCATTCAAGGACGGATACTTCTTATATTCTAAGGATTGAGTACTTCTTATATTTCTTCAAGGATACTTCATACTTCGAATACTTCAAGAGTTAATACTTCTTATTTACTTAGCAAAGATATGGAACTTCACAAAAGAATAGAGGCAAGTACGTACTTTTTGAGTCTAGTATTCTTTCTCTTGTTCCTTCATCAACAAAGATCAAAGACTACTACAACAACAGATTTTTTCTTAAAGATTACTTTTCAAGCAATATTCAAGAAAAAAGAGGCAAGATGTAGGACCAGAATATCGCTACAACTATGTTCACGCGGGATTAACAACACTTCTACGAGCATCATCGCAAGCTCTTCAACAACACTTTGCGAGAGTCAGAGAATAATACAAAGAATAACGTAATAGACAACGACAACATAAAACATGAGAAAGATGTGAAGATTTTGTAGTTAGAGAGAATGCTCGCGAGCACAAGGCGGGAGCTCGAGAGAGCAAGGAAGGAAATTAAGATTTTGTGGTTATAAAAGAGTCTCACGAGCATGATAAAAGAGTCTCGTGAGCATGATAAAAGTGTCTCGTGAGCACGACAAAAGAGTCTCGCGATCACGATAGCAGATCTCGCGAGCACGACAAAAGAGTCTCGCGATCACGATAGCAGATCTCGCGAGCACGATAGCAGATCTCGCGAGCATGATAGCGGAGTCTGCAAGGAGCATAGCAGAAATCCTAAGAAATGGGAAAGATGAGTTGAATGTGAGCTGTCACCCACTATGAAGATACCTATATAAAGAAAAGAGCAGGAGAGGGAAAAGGAGAGAGACAATTTTAGAAGAGAGAGATATTTTGCAGAAAAATATTAGGAGAGAGAATGTATTTTTTCTTTATCATCTTCTTTCCCAAAACTAGATTTAGAACTCCATTAATATAGATTATCAATGTAAATCAAATGTAAACTTAAACGATTATAGTGAAGAATCATGGATGTAGATCATATTGATCGAACCATGTAAAAAAATCTTGGTGTCCGTTTATAATTTTAGCAATTTTACTACCATTTTTATATGTAGATATAGAAATTAATATCAAGAGATGATAAGGGGTGTGTTGTAGGATTTACAGGGGTGTGTTGTAAATTAATAAAAGAAGAAATGACAGAAATGAAAGAAGAAATGACAGAAATGAAAGAATTGATAGAAATGAAAGAATGAAGAAATGCGAGAATATCGCGAGAAACGCGAATACAATTTCGCAGAGATTAATAGAATGGGACGAACCTTTATGGCGTGCACCCTAGTTCGCGAATAAAATTTCGCAAGAGGCAAATGTAAGACCTAATAGTGCGTCATATAAGGGGGTATCTCCTTACATGACTCGGGGATAAGGTTATACCGCTCTTTGGAACCTGAGTCATGCGGATGTTGGGGTTAAAGAAAACCTATCCCGGGAGAGAGATCTTGGATTTCCAACTATATAAGGTTATATCCTGGTTGGACGACCGAGAATCTCTTCTAAGGAGTGCGAGTATGACCAAAGGCTCAGGAGTGCAGGGTTGAGTCAAGGGTGCCCGGGGCATACGAAACTACCTTGGCCATCCTTGGAAAGTCTTGGCTATGATGCACTCGGCCCGAAGAAAACCCCACTTAGGGTGCATTCTTGTAACTATAAGCCATATAGGCATAAAGGGCAAGAGGCTACGAAAACAACTGGTTGTTGGTAAATACGGATGGGAGGAGCTAGTCTTGTATGGCCGATGTTCCCTCCTTGAAGGGGCAATCAGGGGGAAGATAAGGGCGGCACCCTCCATTAGGGAGCTGATAAGTGTCTAAAGACGGCAATGTCATGGGGCTTTATGATCGCAAGAACATTTAGGCATGTCATATTGTCGCGTAACAAAAATTATACAGAGGCAACAAGCCATAAGAGAAAAAGTTAAGATGAGATCAATGGGGTTTTACATGAAAATGTAAAGACGTCCTGCGATTTCATCGCAAGACGGCAATGTCATGAGGCTTTGATCTCGCGAGGGAACTTAGAATTGTCATATTGTCACAATACAATCAAAGAATAAAGATAAGGCAAGATCAATGGGTCAATACATGCAAATTTAAAGACGTCCTGCGATTTTGTCGCAAAAATAAAAATTGGCAAAATAAGACCTTTAACTAGGAAGGCAAAATAAGACCAATAGAATAATCTCAAACATTAATTATTTTCTTTTAAGAATGCAGGACAGATTTGTTCATCGCAAGAGAGAAAGAAAGTACTATTCAGAATCTTTCAGAAATACTATTTAGAATATTTCAGAATTTCTCAGAAGTATTATTCAGAGTTTCTCAAGCGGATTATATACAATCTCGCAGCACTATTCACGACACTATTTGCTGCACTATTCACATCGATATTTAGGAACACTATTCATAATTTCGCATGGTTATTCATAAACTTGCAAACTCATTCAGCACCTCGCAAATTATTCCAGAATTTCGTTCATTTAACATTTTCTCAAGGATTCTACCTCCATAGATAAAGAACAGAGGCAACTATGGATTACCAAGAAAACATTTTATGTTCTTTATCTTCTAGGCAAGAATCATTTCCAAAATGGACAGGGATTTTCACCAAAAATGAAGTAATAATTTCGCATGAATAGAGGCAATACTTATGATTTTCATTCAAGGACGGATACTTCTTATATTCTAAGGATTGAGTACTTCTTATATTTCTTCAAGGATACTTCATACTTCGAATACTTCAAGAGTTAATACTTCTTATTTACTTAGAAAAGATATGGAACTTCACAAAAGAATAGAGGCAAGTACGTACTTTTCGAGTCTAGTATTCTTTCTCTTGTTCCTTCATCAACAAAGATCAAAGACTACTACAACAACAGATTTTTTCTTAAAGATTACTTTTCAAGCAATATTCAAGAAAAAAGAGGCAAGATGTAGGACCAGAATATCGCTACAACTATGTTCACGCGGGATTAACAACACTTCTACGAGCATCATCGCAATCTCTTCAACAACACTTTACGAGAGTCAGAGAATAATACAAAGAATGACGTAATAGACAACGACAGCATAAAACATAAGAAAGATGTGAAGATTTTGTAGTTAGAGAGAATGCTCGCGAGCACAAGGCGGGAGCTCGCGAGAGGAAGGCAGGAAATTAAGATTTTGTGGTTATAAAAGAGTCTCGCGAGCATGATAAAAGTGTCTCGCGAGCACGACAAAAGAGTCTCGCGAGCACGACAAAAGAGTCTCGCGAGCACGATAGCAGATCTAGCGAGCACGATAACAGATCTCGCGAGCATGATAGCGGAGTCTGCAAGGAGCATAACAGAGCCTGCAAGGAGCATAACAGAAATCCTAAAAAATGGGAAAGATGAGTTGAATGTGAGCTGTCACCCACTATGAAGATACCTATATAAAGAAAAGAGAGAAAAGGAGAGAGACAATTTTAGAAGAGAGAGATATTTTGCAGAGAAATATTAGGAGAGATAATGTATTTTTCTTTATCATCTTCCTCCCCAAAACTAGATTTAGAACTCCATTAATGGAGATTATCAATGTAAATCAAATGTAAACTTAAACGATTACAGTGAAGAATCATGGATGTAGATCATATTGATCGAACCATGTAAAAAAATCTTGGTGTCCGTTTATAATTTTAGCAATTTTACTACCATTTTCTTATGTAGATATAGAAATTAATATCAAGATATGATAAGGGGTGTGTTGTATGATTTCTTGCAACTACAAGTGGCACAAGAATTTATACCATTGAGATGAACTTGTAACCTGTGGCGATTTTTAGAAGAGGGATCATCTTTATAAGATTTCTGGTCTTCAGTGGGCACGAGATTCACTGTAGATGTCGTCATACGATTTACTCCATTGATAGTAGAAAGAAGCAACCTATGAAGATTAGAGATTTGTTTCCTCCTAGCAAAACAATGAATAACATAGTGATTCTTTTTCCCACAGAATGAACAGGTTCGTGGTGGAGAGCCATGTTTTAAATTCATAGCCATATTAGAAGTTTGCAAGTTATGTGAACTTTTCTTGACAAAAACTTCTTTTGGAAAACATTTCTTCATGTGATGTAATTCCGACTGGAAACTAGTCGGTACAGAAGAATTTCTCCTTAAAACAGAGTTTTCCTTTTCTAAGTATTTGCATTGTTCATGGGCTAGAGTAAGGGATGCACTTAGTTTTTCTTTTTCCACACGAAGTCTGTTTAGATCTGATGAATGTGCCTCAATCAAACATTTTTCTCTAATTGAATCTTCCTTGACAATATCCTCAAGAACACTAATCTTTTCACGTTGTAGAGTAGTTTCTTGAATCAGTTTTTCGACATTGTTAGAGAAAGACTGAATAATATTATAGAGTTCTCATTCTCGACCTAAAGACTTTTCAAATTCATCAATGAGCTAATCATGATTTTGAAAATCAATCAGTACGATTTTTTGAGATTCTGGTGAGTTCCATTTCAGATTTTGTGATGATGTCAAACATCATATTGGAGGGACAGATATAAACATTTGATAGAGCTACCTTTCTACCTCGGGATTCGGAAGAACCAGCTAAGGAATAATCCTTTGAGGTGATACCCGGGAATTTGTCATAATTAAGAGCTTTGGAAGACATCTTGGTATACGTTTATGCTAGATATGAGATTTTGTCCACAGACTCAGATTGCTACAAATATAGACTTGTAAGGTCTTAAAACGTGTTTGCCTGCTCTGATACCAAATGAAAAAGCGGGGGTCTAACAACCACACCCAATATTTCGATTATCAATATGTATGGACTAACTCCAATATATTTTCAAGAGAATCAACTAGAAAGTTAGACTCAATCTTAAGAAAGATATATCAAGGAGTTAAATATCTCAATCTCTAATTCAATCTACAATCGGCAAATAGAAATCTGCGAGCCCGATTGAATATAAGACATATAAAATTTTATGGTACCAAAGACCAATATCCAAGGATCAATCAATTTCCAATCAACAACCAAAGGTTGGCTTTCACAATTGATTTATGCAACGCACAACCTGTGATATTTCAATTATATAACAAAATATAATGCGGAAAAGAAATAACACAGACACCAGAAGTTTTGTTAACGAGGAAATCGCAAATACAGAAAAACCCCGAGACCTAGTCCAGATTGAACACACACGGTATTAAGCCGCTACAGACACTAGCCTACTACAAACTAACTTCGGTTTGGACTGTAGTTGAACCGAAATCAATCTCACACTGATCCAAGGTACAATTGCGCTCCTTACGTCTCTGATCCCAGTATGATACTACGCGCTTGATTCCCTTAGATGATCTCGCCCACAACTAAGAGTTGCTACAACCCAAAGTCGAAGACTTTAATAAACAAACCTGTTTCATACAGAAAAGTCTACGGTAATAGATAAATCTGTCTCCCACAGAAATACCTACGAGTTTTGTTTCGTCTTTTGATAAATCAAGGTGAACAGGAACCAATTGATAACCCAGACTTATATTCCCGAAGAACAGCCTAGAATTATCAATCACCTCACAATAATCTTAATCGAATAGCAAAAGAAGATATTGTGGAATCACAAACGATGAGATGAAGATGTTTGTGACTATTTTTATATCTTGCCTATCAGAAAAATTAATCTCGAGCCAATCTTACGATTGTACTCAAATACGATAAAAATAACAAGATCAGATCACACAACTACAAAGAAAATAGTTGGGTCTGGCTTCATAATCCCAATGTAGTCTTCAAGTCGTTAACCTATAGGGTCTCGTTAGAAACCTAAGGTTAAAGGAGAATCGATTCTAGAAAATACAACTAGTATCACACATGAGGTGTGGGGATTAGGTTTCCGAGTTGCTAGAGTTCTCCTGTATATAGTCTCTCAAACCAGGGTTTGAAATCTAAGATACCTTAGTAACGAAGCATCCAATATTCACCGTTAGGTGAAAACCTGATTAGATTCAAGCTAATATCTTTCAACCGTTAGATCGAACTTAGCTTGTTATACACAAATAAAATGCACATTTATTTAGGTTTGTGTAACCATACCCAAACATGTACACTTAGTTGGTTCAACAGTAGTTAACCAAATGGTTATCCATATGAGCACTTTCATATTAACCTTATTCATCTTAACCATAACTAGTTCAAATGACTCAAGAGAACTAGTTAGAGAGTTGTTCAATTGCTTAGATCTCATTGAAGTATACAAGACATAGTTGAAGCAAAAACGATTTGATTCATGAAATTTATATCCACGGTTTGCAAGTATGCATTCCTTAGTTTATATAAGTTTAAGTTCACGAATAACCGTTTTTAGAAACTAACCCACTTAAGTACGCATACTGGTATGTGGACTTAAGTACCAGGAATAAGTTTGTTTTTAGTTCACAAACTCCAGAAGAAATTCACGGGATATGAACCTCCGACAGTGTGCGTACTGGTACGCGGACTTTAGTTCCGGTTTTCCAGAGCAGCAAAGTACGCATACTTTGGTTCAAGGAATAAGGACTTACATGTGTATGAGTTATCATACAATGTTTATATCCTTTTAAGGTTATATTCTAAACTCTCATTTCAATCATTGAAACATTCTTAGAGGACATTATATAGTTGTTATTCACAAGCTATTTTTCGTCAAAGCGATTTTCAAGTAATTGAAACTAATATGACTTTTGTCACTAGTAAAGATGAATTTGGCTAAAGCGAAAGCTTACCAGCACATATTTCGAGAAAAAGATAAGCGAGATAAACTCGTCTCGAAATAGCAAATGTATATAATCATAGTCTATATAGCAATACGACTTTTATCTCAAGATAGGAAATAGAGTAGATAGACTTTTGAGTGATAGATAAGTTCAAGTCTCCACATACCTTTTAGTAGATGAAGTTCCACCAGTTCCTTGAGTAGTTCTTCGTCTTTGTATAATAATCGCCATGGAGTCTAGAGCTCAACTACACTTTATATCCTAGTCCGATACTTAGCTATGAGTAAACTATAAATTAAGACTTATAGTTTTGGCAACTAAACTTGAGATAGCAACGCTTGCGAGTTTGACCGAGCAGTTCTCTAACAATTCCTATCTCATGCAACTAATCAATCGAATAAATCTAATTCTAGTTGGATCCTAGACGATCAAGGTTTGTGCACACAATTCACGAGATACGAAAACTAATAAGAAATTTTATATGTCTCCGAATCTTCTTTTATCTTCAATAACCTGCACAACACCACTTGAATCTCTTGTGATCAATCATGCACAAAAAGGAGTCTATTAACAATAGATTATCACAAGATGTCTTTAGATCTAACAACATTTCTAAAGATCCCTTCGATACTCTGAACTAGTTTGAGTGAATCTTATATCATAGGAGAATATTCTCAAGCATAAACAAACTAGGTGGAATCAATGTTTCAACAGCCGTTAGTCAATCAAATCAATCGAAAACTAATAACACTGAAATTATCTAGTTTCCCACCAACGGTACTCGTAGAGCTTTTTGATCCCACGGAAGTCTTTAAATGAGCGGGTGTAAGATATTTCACCTAATTATGATACTTTCCTCTTCGAATATACGACTTCATCGAAAACAACAAGAAATGAAGTTTGCCTGGCTCTTAGGATAGTTTGCTAGAAATGCAAACTTAAGTATTTATAGACCACGTATGTTTGGACACCAAGGAATTTTCAAAACCGAAAATATTCTCAAGATATGCAATGAATGCCAAAATTCGGTTTTTCTAATTCTAATAAATGCTTGTCCAATATTTCCCAAAATCTCTCAATAGAAAATCTCCAATTAGTAAATGCACATTACTAATGAGCTATGCATTAATTGCTGGAAATTAAAGCATATAAAACCAAAAACCTTAAATAAAAGATTCTTAATTTATTTCGGCACAGGATCACCTTGAGTACCAAGGAATATCTTTGAAGAATAAATTATAAGAGTTACTTCTCGTGCTCAAAGTATGTTAACATATTTTTACTACAAATCCTTATTTCATATTTACATGGATTTGCATTTTTGGAATCGGTTATTCCATACTTCCAAACAAGTTTAGAATTGGTTTGCCTGTATTCCAAGATTACTATGTGATTGATCATATCAAATCACATTCATGGGTTCAATCGGTTCTACCAATCACAAGGATTAATTATACCTAAATATGGAATTACTTGTGATTGGTCACACCAGTCACTAGGATCGGTTACACCAGTTATAAGAATCGGTTCCATCTACACATGATATTACTTGTGATCGGTCACACCAGTTACCAGGACTGGTTACACCAATTACAAGGATCAGTCACACAACACTTATGATCGGTCAAACCAATTACAAGGATAGATCATACCATCACATGGTGATTACTTAGGATCGGTTACACCAATTATAAAAACCGGTCATACCAAATTGTAAGTCAGGAATTGTGATTAGTTATACCAAGATACATAACCTAAGTTAAGATCGGTTCTACCATCTCACACATATTGGTCATCCAAAAATTTCCAATGAATAGCCGGACTAATAGGCCTAATGATTTCCCTTTCGATTCATGAAACAAGTTCATGAACATACTTCCTTTAAACAAATGTAAAATATTATTTCCTATGATGAAATCTTTACCATAACCCATACACATAATCATAACACTATATACAATATTATGTCGATGTCATATCTACGAAGTTCAAAAGATAAGTGTTATACTTTGTAGTCTAATTTATTAATACTATGATCATACTATTATGATCATGTCACATCACTAGAGAATTTTATAATATATACAGCTTCGTATTTATGTTTTCAATATAGCACGACTTGAAAGATATGTTAGGAATGAAACAGTTCAAGGAAATATTACTAACCTTAAGTGGAATGATGATATCGTCGTTGTAGTTCGTTACTTCTTCACATTCTTCAGGTCTTCGGATTAATACTTGTATGTAACAACATTCCTAGACTTTCTAGTCTAACCTAAACGAAGTTGACTCTAGTATTTAATCAAGTGACTCTAGATGAGTTTTGATACTAAAATATGACAACCAAACTTGACATACCAACACTTTGTGAGTTTGACCGAGCTATGCTCTAACATCAACACTTGTGAGTTCGACTGAGCAATGCTCTAACACATGGAAATTATCTCATGGACTTACTTAGAGATGGAAGTACTTTTGTTTGAACTTTAAGCAACCTAGCCTTAATTATCACTATGAATAGAAGACTCTCTGTCATAAATATCTTCAATCTCGACAAGATGTACATCTTTGTAGATGCAAAGAGTCATCCTCAATGAGCTTAGTTTTCTTCGGGAAACATAATTAGGTTACGACTTAAATACTTCACCTAGGATTCTTGAAGCACCGGTCTAATTATCTTTTACTTGATAAATCCGGTATTTTATCTTGGTCATCATAGTTTTTGTTTATTCTAAGGTCATTCTCTTATGATATATAAGATCATTCGAGAACTATAATTCGAGGAATAACATTAAATAAGTTATACGAATTTTTTTCATTTCAAATCTTGTAAATTCAACAACATTACGATCTAAGCAGGTAGAATCAATTAGGTATCTCTATTAGTTTTGAAGAGTATAAATTCTAATTGTTGGGAATTGATTGATTGTCTCTTTATTACTAGAGTTCCCTCAAATAAAAAATTCCACTACCTTGATTAAAATCTGAAGAAAAACAAATAGGTCTCATATCGGAGAAGGGATAACAGTAGTCTTCATGAAAGACTGTGGAACAACTCCTACGCCTATATAGGACGTCAACTAGTGGAATTAAGTTCGTAGGTTCTTGCGAGATACAAGAGATGTGTGGGCACAACTGCAACTGAATATCTTAAGGGCATATTTGGTCTCAACTACATTCCAGTCAGAAGTTTGATAGTAGGTTGGTGTCTACATCGGCTTAATATAGGATGTGTTCGAAAACGAGGTTTTTTTTTTTTTTGCAATATCCCTCGTTAACAAATTTTATGATGTCTTGTTTTTTCCTCTCCACATTATATCGTTTATCATGTAATTGAAATATCACAAGAAGTATGTTATTCAACCTAGACAAATTTTTTACAAGACTTGTTCTTGTTAAATTCATATCTTGAAATAAAGATCAAACAACATTTTATCTTGCTGAACTTGGATCTTGAAGTTTGATGAGATCATTTTTAATTGACCTTGTGGATTTGTATCTTGATCAGTTAGATAATCCAAAGGATTCTTATATTCACAATTATGAATACACATCTTTTCACGAGTAGTTTCTTGCATAATTAAGATATGAACGTATTGATTATGTAAGACTTGTCAATACAGGTTCACGAACGAAAAAGTTGGTGGTATTCTTAGTATGGTTTTTAATTTACCAATAAAGAACTCTATTAATGTACTTAGTATGGTTTTTTATTCAAGAACACTTTGAGACAAAAACAACCCTTGTGGTAAGCTCTTCGCTCTCCTCAAGGCATTTTATCTTGTATATAACTTGAGTAGATTTACTAGACAATTGCATAATAAGTTTATCAACTCTCATGATACATTATGTACAATCAATGATTTTGATATTGGAAAGGAATCCCTAATTAACTTTGTACTCTTGAAAAGAATTTGTCTTCTTGATAAATTACTTCAATTGAAAGAACGAGGTAATGGCATTCTTAAGAGAATACTAGAGTAAAGTCATTCACAAGAAAACCAATTGAGAATTCAAATTGAACATTCAATAGATGATTTTATCAATGCTCTCAATAAGATTGAAGAGATAAAAGAAATGATATGAAATCTAAAACCATTATGTGACTGGACGAATATCCTTACATTTTGCCCATCAATAATTCTAAAAAACAAGATTATCTCTCAACAATTGAAATGCAATGAAATAATTCCTCTAGTTACGAGGAAAAGAATATAATATTGTGCCCCTCTCTAAAGCAAGTTACCTGTCATTTAATTAATAAAATCTGATCTTTTTAGAAGTCAGAAACACTGTTATACAACTATGGAAAAAAGGGTCACATCCAGAAATGGTGCAACAAATTATATAAAGAAGATTGTCTAAGCATGAAAACTTCTCCCCATGTTTCCATAACTAAATCTTATTATTGGAAAATGAAAAGGCATCTTAATAAAGATTGCACATTCCAATTAGAGGACAAAAGAATCATCAATTCACGAAACTCTTTGGATTGTATTCTTAAAAGTATAACAGACATTAAATCTAGATTTGTGTAGTTCACATAAAAAAGATGTCTAGACCTTGCACTTTTGGACATGTTGTTCTCAATCAAGAAAATGTTGTTCCTCACAACAATAAATATTTTTTTTTCTATTATTAAGGAAAAAACATAAAGCTTGATCCATATGTTATTAAATCATCTTAGACGTTGTTTCCAGGATTGTCTAAACTTACTTCAAGGGAAACAATTGAAGACGTGCACAATGTAATTTTTGGGGTACAAGGTCCTCGTCAAGAAGTTCAGACAAGATATCAAACATGTTTAAAGGCAGGTAAACTCGAGTAAGTCTTCTAAAATCATTTCTTTTTTATGACAATTAATTACATGACAGTCTCTGTAGATCTGTTAAACGTAAGAATAACAAAGGGAAAAACAAGCAAAAAATCTAAGGTTAGTGATTTCACAACCTATATATAGTAAGCAGAAAAAGTTCCCACCTAACACAATTTGATTGCGTTGGAATCAACATACTCGTTCTTAAGATTGAAAAAATGAGGAATGGATAATGGATAAAGATGTTATCTTATTAAAATAATCTTTACATATCCTTGTATTCTCACTCGTTATATTAAGAGATCTCTTGGTTTCTCACTTTTACTGTTATTATATAACATTAAGTGATTTGATGGGATACTAGTATTAGATCGATGTCTCTTTGAAAATTTTGTGTATATTGTATAATTCATTCCACTACTTCTTATGAAGGAAATAATTTTTATTTCTAATTGTTGATCCAAAATTGCTCCAAATAGATTTATCCGTATCCATGAGATTACGTGATCTCGTTTTAATGGTCTTAAAATCCCAAAGTGGTTATCATTGTCGTCTTCAATGCACCTATACAAGTATAAGAGACGAAATATAAGAAAATCCGACTCAAGGTGTTACCACAATATCGCTAACGGTGAGCCAAAATGTAATGAATTGATATGGGTGCCAACACTTCTTATGCTCTTTTTTATGATTCTCCCCACATTTGGCTACTAAGGTAAGAGTCGAGAACAAGATCCATGAAGATGACTACGCTGTAACATAAAGAAACATATGCGCTTAGATAAGTCAATCTAATCATAAAATTTATATACAAACGAGGTTTTCCTAATGCCAAAAAAAATATTTCAAATAATTATGAATAAATACTCCCTGAAATTATCATATGGATATTTTGGGTATACGTCGTTCACCTTAGTGAAACATGCACATTCCTCTGCGAAAGGTTTTTGTGACAGATAAGATCTTTTGATTATGTTTTTGAAAATTCATTATTGGGTTTGATACCTCTTTTTTATTGAATTTCCTTAGAATTTATTGAGATCTTTGCAAGTCTTGTGTCCCCGCTTTGTAGACGGATCCGTAAAATAATGACTAAAAAGAAGTTGTGACCATCTCAAAATCACGAAACAATTTTTTTTAGAAATAGACTTGTCTTTCCTAATTAACAAAGTTTGAAAACAGGGAGAGGTTCTCACTTTAGAAAATCTTTTATTGACGGGTTACTTATTATTGTTAGAATATATTAGTTTTCTTCCTTTATTGACCGGTTGCTTATTATTGTTAGAATATGTTAGTTTTCTTCTTTGTTTCTAAAATAATTCCCACCAACAATTAGCAAAGAACTGTAATTATAATAATATTGTGAGAAACGTGCTTCTTCCATTTCTGGAAAAATGTTGTTTTTACTTATTTATCTTTTGCTTGATTTTCTTTGTTTAGGCTCAAAATATCCTCCCACATTTAGGGGCGACCAAAACCGAATTAGGGGCGACACAAAACGACAAAATAGAAAATAATCGGTAGGTTATTTCACAATCGGAAGGTTATTTCCGGGGCATTTTTTTTTAATGTCCAAACTACCCTTTACAATCGGTAGATAACTATACAATCGGTAGGTAATAAATAATCGGGAGTAAATTTAGTTTGTATGACTTCCGATTATACAGTATCCCCAAAATAAAATCCTAAATCTTTTGAATTTTGATTATCTTATAATCGGTAGTAAATAAAGTTATATTGACTCCCGATTATACAGTAAACCTTTAGCAAAAATCCTACCATAATCGGTAGGGAATTTAGGTTATTTAACTTCCGAATATAGAGTAGCCCCAAAATCAGATTTTGCAAAAATCCTCTTTTTTTTGGAATTTGGGTTGAGCTTATAATCGGTAAGAAAGGAAGAGTTATCATGACTTCCGATTATAAAGTGGATCTCTTTGCAAATATCCTACCATAATCGGTAGTCAATATACTTCGTATAACTACCGAATATAGAGTAGCCCCAAAATCAGATTTTGCAAAAATCCTCTTTTTTTTGGAATTTTGGTTGAGCCTATAATCGGTAAGAAAGGAAGAGTTATCATGACTTCCGATTATACAATGGCTCTCTTTGAAAATATCCTACCATAATCGGTAGTCAATATACTTCGTATAACTACCGAATATAGAGTAGCCCCAAAATCAAAGTTATCATGACTTCCGATAATGAAGAAACCCTATGGGAACAGACACGTTTTGTGAAAATTTCTGGAAAATCGAATAGGTTTTCAAATTCATTAACCAAAACGTACAACCAAACAGCCGGGAGGGGCTACGCCCCCCTGACCCCCCCGGACAGCGACAAACAATCTTGAAAATATCCAACACATATAGCTACCGAATATAGAGTAGTCCCAAAATCAGATTTTGCAAAATTTCTCTTTTTTCTGAATTTTGGTTGAGCCTATAATCGGTAGTAAATGAAGTTATCATGACTTCCGATTATACATTATAATCTTTGTCGAAATCTTACCATAATCGGTAGTCAAAATAGTTAATATGACTACCGAATATAGAGTTGCCCCAAAATCAGATTATGCCAAAATCCTCTATTTTTCGAATTTGGTTGAGCCTATAATCGGTAGTAAATGAAGTTACCATGACTTCCGATTATACAGTATAATCTTTGGCGAAATCTTACCATAATCGGTAGTCAAAATAGTTAATATGACTACCGAATATAGAGTTGCCCCAAAATCAGATTATGCCAAAATCCTCTATTTTTCGAATTTGGTTGAGCCTATAATCTGTAGTAAATGAAGTTACCATGACTTCCGATTATACAGTATAATCTTTGGCGAAATCTACCATAATCGGTAGTCAAAATAGTTCATATAACTACCGAATATAGAGTTGCCCCAAACTACCGATTATGGATTAGCCTCCCGATTATAAAGGGGCATATAAGTATTTTTAACCTATTTTGTCTTTTATGTCGCCCCTAATTGCGTCGGGGTCGCCCCTAAATGTGCCAGGCAAAATATGTCAAATCGAAAAAAGTAAAAAATATCAGAGCCCGTTTAGAAAACAGGAGAAAACATTTTCAGAATGTTTTATGTTTTTGAAAACAAAAAAATGAAAAAAACAAATTATTTTTTTCCGTGTTTTCTTTTTTGTTCATTCTTCTTCTTTTTAGAACAAGGTAAGAGATGGGTTAAATGACCATAAGTGAGTCATGACCAATATCACTATCTCTTACACGAGTCTTTACATTTGATCTGATTTAGTTCATTTTTCTTGGTTTCCAAAAACAGTTTTTTATCCTACCAAATAAATTTTAGAAAATGAAAACAACAAAAAAAATGGTATGTTTTTTCACATTATTAAAACAAAACTATTTTTGAAAACTGTACCAAACATGCTTTCACTTTTCTTAAATTGGATATATAGTATAACATTATTTTCACATTACCTCAGCATAAATATCATCCAATTTGCTTCAAAAATAAAATAAAATCATCCGATTAAAATGGGAGATTGGCCCCCAAAACGTTGGACTCCAGCTAATTGAAAAAGAGAGCAAAACTTCTAGAAGCCCATTACTGTATACTTCGTCCCGAAGAAATCCACGCGTGTGGATTAACTCAAACAACTAAACATTTTTTATTCGTGGAACCCCGTAACGGACTGCGTGAAAATGACATACGCAATGACAAACCAACCACTAGTCAAACCCAGTCAACCTTCCAAAAAAACTCAAAACAGCAGTTACACAGCACACTTAATTTCCCTTTTTATTGAAGTCTTCGCGACCAAGAAATCCCAAACGACATTTAATAATTACCATTTTTATCTAATCCCCCGTGTAAAAATACTCGGCTAATATTAAGCCACGTATTAGATATTTTACTTGGGGCGTAAATATCTAGCACACAATTAAAACTCTATAAATACAGGTCACAGGACACTGCTTTCTGGTTCCAACTTCTTCTTCTTGATTTCTTCTTCTCTGTTGTATAAACCCTTCACCTCTAAGTTTTCCCAAAAATCTCTTTTTGAGGAACTTTTGTATTATAGAACCCTAGAAATTATATATCAGATTTTAGAAACTGATAGTGATATAGTGAATTAAGAAACTCAAATTCACAGAAGAAAAAAAAAAGGAAATCAATTAAGAAAATCAGTACTTGGATTGAAGAACAAATTCCGTGAATGAATCAAGGTGGTGACAGGTATGTTCTTTGAAATTTCTCTTCTTTTTGTCCTTTTTATGGTTTTAGTGTTGTTAATTAGCTTTTTGTTGGATGGTTTTGAGTTTGTTGATTTGGGGGTTCTAGGGATTTTGGGGTTTATCGTTGTTTTTGATGATGAAATTGTGTTTGTGATCAAAATTTTGACTTAATTTGTTGTTGTTTTTGTGACGATTCAGGATTAATATAAAGCGTAGACGCAATGGATCAGAACCTGTTGCAGAAACTATAGCGAAGTATGAACATGAACTTAAAGAAGCGTACAGGAAACCAGCTAAAGGATCGAAGAAAGGATGTATGAAAGGTAAAGGAGGACCTGAGAATTCCAATTGCAAGTATAGAGGTGTTAGACAGAGGACCTGGGGAAAGTGGGTTACTGAAATTAGGCAACCTAATAGAGGAAAAAGACTTTGGTTAGGTACCTTTGAAACTGCAATTGAAGCTGCCCTAGCTTACGATGATGCTTCTAGACGAATGTATGGGAAATATGCTACTCTTAACTTCCCTGATGGATTACCGTTTACGAATTCAATTTCCTATTCTAGTGGTTCTAGTGGTTCTTCTGACGTATCTGAAGTATGTGTTGAGGAATCCAAAATTGAGGTGCCTAAGAGAGAACCAGTTGAATGCGATGGTGAATCGGAGTATAAGAGGCCTCGAAATTTGAAAGTTAAACTTGAAGAGCCAACAATTGACTCTTGTATCAGTACTCTGCCTTCTACTATTGTTAAAGCAGAATTACCATTACCTACAATTGTTGAGTCTGGAGTCAGGGATTGGAATCCTTCTAACAACGTAGCGGAAATGCCCATCGATTGCAAGCCTGGTATCTGGAGTTATCCCACAGCAGTTGTTGGGAACGAAGCACCCGTGTTTCCTGAGGTTGGATTCGGTAGTTGTCCTTCTTCAGGCATCACAATGGAAAGGTCGATGGCAAGTAATGATGCTGTAATGGATAGTCATTGTTCTTATGCAAGTGAAATAGGTATCCCACCTGCCTCAGAGGCCAATGACGCTTTAAATACAATAGCTGGATATTGTACTTATCCTCCTGCAGTCGAAGTGGGGAATCAGACAAATGGTGGTGTCGGAGCAAATAATCGTTTTTCATCTGCCAATGTTGAGGTCATGCCACCTTTCTCAGTGCCCAAGGAGGAAGATGAGCTGGATGGATTTTATATGAATACAGATGAATTCGGTTGGCTGGGGCTCTTTGCAGATGATGTACAGAATTACCCCAATGATGAATATTTCAATGTGGACGATCTTCTGTCGGAAATCAGTCCTGATACGTCAGCACCTACAGAAGTTGAGAAAATGCAGGAACCAAACAAAAACAATCAAGGTGGAGAACGGTTGCAAGAGATGCAATGTGGAATACGACCAGCAGATGTGTCATACCAAATGCAAGATTCAAAACCACAAGTAAATATGAGCATGAACCAGGAGCCATTTGCAACTGATTTCGGATTCAATTTTTCGTCAATAATTAATGAAGACGAAGCTTCAAAGTACACTTCAGACTATGGAGGAGGATTTCCTGATTTGTTTTGATAGAGGATATTAAGGTGATGACGTTTTTTTAGATAGCATCATTATACATTTTAGACTAGTGTTAATTTTGACATAGGGATGAATTTAATTATCTAATTAGATTCTTTTTCATCTGAGCTGAATCTTTCTATAGGATTTTTAGTTTTTGTTAGAAGGGTTTGGCTCAGGTTGGTACTGGTTCTGAATTTTGATTGTAGAAGCCACTTTTCAGTTGCTCAATAAAAAAGAAACTGTGAAAAATATACTTCAATCCTTTTAATAGGTCAACTTAATGGTTGAATTGTATATAAATATGAATGTATGTTTGTTTGACTCTTTCATGTTAATTTTTTTTGAAATGTGATGTTACTGCCATTAGTTTTGCTGCTTTTGCCCACTGTCACTTTTAGGGTCCTTTCTCAAGTTGTTCTTGTTATTGGCCTTTGACTTTGTTGTCCGCCGAGGGTTGTTGGCCTTTGTCAATTTGAATTCACTTTCACAGATTTCTCTGTTTGCTGAGCTGAGAAACCAGCCTAGGATACAACTGAATTATGTCTTTGTTGGCAGTCAAGGGCTGTTGTCTTTTTGTTGATTCGAACGGGCACCATTGTTGCCCTGTCTGTCTTTGCCCTACATAGTCTGGAGCAACGAGTCTCATGGAGGAGAAAGTTGAGGATTTGTTCTTTTCCTAGAAAATGATCCACATGAAGAATTTGAACAGTCTGGCCTTCTGTTTTGAGACAGCTGTTTACCTTCTGCCTCTTAAGCTAGTACATGCTACATTTTGACGCTATAAGCAAACAGACAACAATACACAAAGGAAATGATGAAATTATCAAACGGACAGTCCGAGAGAAGGTTAAAGTTCTCTAGGAAAAGAGCTGCAGTTTGAGTTGTAGTAGCCACAATCTTGCAATCTCCTTTCTATGACATCTGATCCTTCAGCTGGTGAAGCCAAGTGACTGTTTCCAGAAGGGCCAAACTTTCAGCTTATTCGCCACTTGTTGCCATCATAGGAGGAGACCAATGCAAAGTATTATTGAACCTAGATGTGGTGTGTGATGTCATTGTAGACGAGATGCAGATGCTAAACTTCGTATAAGGCCTATTCCTATGCACATGCCAAAAACATGGTATTTGGCATATATGCACCCAGTATGGGTATGCCAAACTCATATGCCAATATGTTTTTTCTGGCATATTGGCATACACGACAGAGTTTCCAGCGAGCGATAGTGTTCATCGCTCGATGGTTATTCACTCGATAACGACAGTCAAGCTATCGCTCGGTACTATGATAATCGCTCAACATATCTTCATCCAACGGCTAATATTTCCCCCCTCTATAAATACCTAATTTTAATCTCATTTCAACTCACACCAGAATTTCTTAATCTCTTAAGAATTTCTCAATCTCTCTAGAATTTCTTAATCTCCAATTCTTTTCATCACTCTTCCAATTCCTTAGAGAGCATGGCTGATAATATGAATCTGGCTGAGTGCATGGCAAACCAATGTATTATCCAAAATCGAAGAGCCGCTTGTCGTGCAATTGTAGACAGTGAAACTAGGAGAAGTCAAATTAGGAGATGTCAAGTGAGGCGAAACCTAAAATTCAAAACTGCAAAAGATGAATGTATTTGCAGGAATTATATTGATTTGACAATGGAGCCAGTATTTGATCACCAACTATTGTGGGAAAGGATTTTTTTTTAAATTTCAAGAACAAACAATGAACCTACGCGGTCGTAGTGTTTCAGATTTGGTTCGGTGCTTCGGTATAATTAAGCAGGAAGTTACTAGGTATTTTTCTTTACTTCAGCGAGAAGGTCCAACCTTGAGAAGCGGTGAAACCACGATGGAATTTCAGGAAAGGTGTCGTGTGGAATATCGTCGCATCTACGGGCAAAAATTCCATTTTGAAAGTTGTTTCGAGATTTTAAGATATTTGCCCCAATATTGTCCAACATTTGTGTTGTAATTTCTCAATTGTCTACTTTTAAAGTTTTAATATTTGTTTAAAATTTTTAAAGTATTAATATTTTTAATATTTGTTTAAGTTTAAATATTTGTAATACTTTTAATGTTTAAGAATATAATTAATATTAATTTTGAACAATATTCGTAAAATTTTCAAATTCATTAAACTTCACAAAATTAAAAACTTAAATATAATTAAAATAGTCATTTTACAAGATATAAAACTAGACAATAATTGGAAAGACTCTAAAAAAACAATTTGGGACAATGTTCTTCATCTTCTTCATTTCACTAAACTTCCAATCAATGCGCTCATGAACGGAGTCTCCTTTGTTTATCTTCTTCTTTGGCTTCAAATTTGTTTTGCCTTGATTTTCCTTGCCTTGAATTTTCCTTTGCCTTTTCTTAGTTGCGGTTTTGACTTGGTTAATATCCAAAACTTGAAGACTTCTTTGCTTTTTACCAATTTCTTTATAATTATCACATATCTTCTTAATGGCACCTTCAAGCACTACTCCAAAAAAATCAAGCTGTGTTGCCGAATCAAGTTGGGTTAATTGTGCCATTTGGAGAAAATAGAAGAAATAAATTAGATTGAGAAATAGAGAATAGATTGAGAAGAAAAGAAAAAATTTGTGTAAAAAATTTGGGGTAAAATTTGAGTTTGAAAGTTACATTTTTATAACGATGAAGTAGCCGTTGGCGCTAGAAATTATATCGTCGGCGATAAAGATATAATCAATATCACTCGTTAGAATGTCTATCGCTTATTGGTTCTCCCATAGTGACGCAAATGGTTTGCCATGCCACCTAGCATGCCAAACACCATTTTATTGGCATGTGCATAGGAATAGGCCTAAACATAATGAATAAAATGCACTATGGACTAGCTTAAGAGATGCTGGTTCTGGAAAACAAGAAGACATTTAAAATACCACAAAGAACTGCAGCAAGCTTAACTGAGTGAGATTGCGTTGAAGAAATCTCTGATTTGTAGGCTGCTGCCAAGAAGAATTCCAACTCTATAAAGCTAAAGCATTTGTATATCGACATAAAATAAGCATGACGAATAGAAGTTTCATTAACTTGCTAATCCCTCCCTCTCTCTGGCTAGAGGTTCAGGACCGAAACTCTGCAGCCTTGTGATTTTATAAAGAAACTACATCCCTGTTTTACATTGGGGTATATATTTATGGCTTAGGAACCAAAACATGCAGGGTAAGGAAAATGTGGACTGGGAAGAAAAAAAACATAATTCAGCAAACAGGGAAGGATGAAATAGCAAAGAGAATTAAACAGATATCATATTTCAAAACTATATCCAAGAAAGTTCTCAAGTTTAAATGGCTTTAGTCTCCTTTATGTCCAGCAACACCATTTAAGGACGTAAAACAAAACCAGATGACATGTAATCCAAAAATATAAGCTAAAGACTGACAATCCTTGATTCTCTCATGTTTGGAACCATTTAAGCGAACTTATTCAAAAGTGATAGCTTTTGTGGGCTTTGCCAACAGGTCAGTGTACTCTTGGAAAGGGGATCTGGTAAAGCTGAGTTTCCTTCCAGAAATCTGGAGTCAAGAACCCGTATGTCTTTTGGAGACAATCAAGCGTAGCCTGCAGACACAAAACATAAGCGCATTAGGAGTCTGTTACCATCATAAATCTCAAACTCCACAAACATATCCAGATAACAGATGAATCAAGAACTCAACCACATCAGGATGATTTTTGAAGATCAACACTTTCAATATAGGATAGAACAAACATTTAATGACAAAAGAATTATACAATGGAACAACAGGTAATAAAATTTCAATAGAGAAAGTAATGCAAAGGATACAATTTCAAAATCAGCAGGTCTACACGGACAGTGAACAAAATACCACAAAAACCGATTCCCCTATTAGGAAAATGGCGAACCCTTTTTGGGACCCACCATCCCATTCCCATGTGAGAGTTTGTTTATTTCATTGGCCGTGAAGAAATATTAAGATCAAAGCATGATAACAATAAAAATGCTACTATCGTGTACAGGGTCTTAATTTCCACACAGCTAAACACATAATAGATTATGCACATTACTGATCAAAATGGAGGGCATAGAAGTGACTGGATGCTGAGATGCTAATTATTGTTGTCAAATAAATGATTAATATGTTTCACTGTTCAAAAGATCTAAGAGATCGCCCATCTAAGAACCATCAGATCAGAACAATAAATTCAATTAGCTACAAAGAGTTCCAATGAAAGAGACATTTCTATAGCATCTCCTGTACATTTAGAAAATTGAGCCCGTGACTTATAGTTGCTAGTGTGGCCTGCCTTCTCAATTGAACAAGTCAGCAACCAAACTAGTTACATGATTAAATTGACAATAATTTAACCGAGGAAAAATTAATTGGTGAAATTCTTTGAAGCTTGGCATCTGAGGCTTCGCCAACAGAAAAACAGTCAAATCAAATGTAGTTAACAATTCTACATGCTATAGTGGCAAAGCTCTCATATATATTTTATGTTATCATCCCGTTGGTAATATACCAATGAGAATAGTGTATATTGCCTGTTAAAGGCACATAATCATTGAGCTTATACCACCAAAAAGAGCAAATTAATGCAATTCTTTCTACTTACTACAAACTCGACACATAATACTAAGCAATGTCACAAAAAAATCCTAATAGTCTTTACTAGTATACCATTTGATCTAATGTAGCTAACAATACTACACATTATAGTGGAAAAACTCTCATATACATTTTATGTTGTCAACCTGTTGGAAATATACCTACGAGAATAGCGTATATTGCCTGTAAAAGGCATGTAATCACTGAGCTAATACCACCAAAAGAACCTCAAAAGGCACATTAATGCCATTGTTTCTACTTACTACATACTCAACACACATAATACTAAGCAAGGTCAGAAACAAATCTAATAGTATCACTACGATACCAAAATAAAGATCATTGATGAAAAGGTGGAGGAACCGGAAGTTTCATTGTCTGCAACAGCTAAAAGGCCAAAAAGAAAAATCCTTAGATGTTTAGAGACATTGGATTAACAATGAATACTCTCTCTTATTACAACGAAAAATTTCAGTATCAGGATAAAGAAATGGACAACTAAAATCGCAATATACCCAACTTCTCAAAGCTAAACACTGCTCTAACCCTCCATGTTATTTCTATCTTCCACATACCCTACAGCCATTCTATTATCCAATTCTACATACATGTCTTCCTGAACATGGTAAATTTCATCAAGATCCGCTAAGAAACTATTTGTTAAATTAAATATGTGTTGGGAAGAAGAAAGAACTCTACCAAGTGGATTCACTTCCTGCAATTTTTCTCATTGTACCTCACAGATACTGTTGTTTTCTCTTTCTTTGCCTCTCTAAAACTCTCTGACCCTTCAAACGTACATTGGCATCGTTTTCTCCATAAAAAAGATGAAAGCCAGAATCCAATGTTTATACTTTATGTATATATTGCTTCATATTCTAAGGGATCACACAACTAAGGGCAAATTGTTTGCTGTCAAACTCCAAAACATAGCTTACAAATATGGTCACAACATCATTAAACATAATTTTTTCTATACCTTTTTCGTTTTCTATAATTCAAAATAAGAATAGATGGTTTGGAAGAACATAAGTATTTTAATAAAAATATATATATTCGCGTGGCCAATTTTTTCTATAACTTCTAAATGCAGATGATTTCCCACAAAATTTGTGCGCCAATTACTTGTTCTGATTCTACATATTGATCGCTTTGAACTAAAAGATTTTTTTTAAAAAGGTACAACCATCAACTACTGCAGATAATACTCGTGAGGAAGCATCCCTACCTATATACTTTTACTACATGGACACAACTGTCTCATAAATACAGGGTCTACATAGAAATAACACCAACACAAAAGCATACTGTTTGAATATCAAGATAAATCAAAGGGACTGATATAATGTTACTATTCCCTTGCAACCTAACATCCTAAAAGGAACACTACTAGGCCAAACATAAGTCTGGGTGAGTATTACAACCAGACTGAACCAGTGCAGAAAGCAAGGGACAATGTAATTAGTTGAGTTTTACCAGTGTGCTCGAAGAGTGGGATGACCGTCGACCGACTATTTTATCCATAAATGGAAAGCTTATGAGATTTATAAACATAATTGCACTGCAATAGGGTTTTTTAGCTAGACAACTATGAATGGTAATTGAATAAGTAGGCTATTACATCATGGAATATTAATCATCAAGCCGTCATGGAATCGCAAGAATACAGAAACTAAAAGCAAAATTTCTTCCGATATTCTACTTCTAGTCTTTGCAATGTTCATATTGGATGTAAACTAGAGCATGGTGTTTTTGTTTCAAACTTAAGTGACCTAACTAGGCTTACTATTCTCTAACATACAGATTAAAAGCACTTGAATGATCAACCAAATTTGTTCCTCACACAATAATTCAAATATCAATTTCTTACTAACAAAATCATAGAATAGAGATAAAATTCTAACCTCAATCATCTAAGCTTCTTGACTCCCATATTCCTTTTAGCCGCCTCATTAACATTTTCAATGTAACCTTCAATTGGTGGTGTCAAAGTAGCCATAAACCGATTCGCAGGAAACGGAGTTAGATCAGGAATCAATGCAGCTTCCTTCAAATGATCCGGCAATGCTTCAATGGCTGCCTTCTTCAATTTCAAAATCGTAGATTCCGCTGCTTGTCTTGCACGATGCTTTCTCATTAACACTCTACTATACTCTTTAGCCAATCTCCTACCATCTTCAACAGTCAATTCATATTTTGGTATTTTCTCAGCATCAACTAAACCTAATGAAATAAGATCCAACCCAGGTGTACCCATAATTTCTCTCATTTGTTCTTTATTATCCTTCTTGGCTCTTGCTTTGATTTCCTCGAGTTCACGTTGTCGATCTTTACTCATTAACCCTAATTTCTCTCTTTCAGCTTCTCTTTCTCTTTCTTTTGCCGATAATTTACGAATCGGAGTTGGCGCATTTAAACATCTATCAACCATATCGTTAAGACGTTTAGATGCTTCACCCCTTGAACCTCCACTACCAGGTCCAGCTTTTTCTGTTCCTGCACCTTTTTTCTTAGGGATTGTTGATCTCTTCAATGGTGCTGCTGTTTTGAGTTTTGCTTTTCCTTTTGCTGTTCCACTTACTGAACATCGTTGTAGGAATTGATGGTTTAGGGTTTTTAGTGATGAGGATGATGATGATGAAAATAGTGGTTTTAATCTTGACAGAGGATTCATTGGAATTGAGTAGAGAAAATGAAATGGAGGAGTGGAAACTAGGGTTTTAGACTTTTAAACTTGGGCTGTGGTTCGAGTGGTGGTGGTGGAACTGCGGGCACGCGCAATGCGGCCTAGTTACTTTTTTTTTTTAATATAATGCATTAGTAATAAGATTAGCTAAAGAGGACGGTAGGCCTTATCTTCTGTTTATATGGGCAGTTAAGTTCAAAATCTCTAGTTATTTTTCCGAGGTCCCGTAAAACCTTCTTCGATCTCAATAATGCTGAGAAGAAAACCTAGCAAAATACAAGTCCAGATCGAAGACAAAGAAGAACTCGTAGAAGCTCGTAAACATTCACTCGCCGTTGCTGCCGCCGCCGCCGCTGCTGCAACAGCAACCACTAGTACAGGAGCTGCATATCTTAACAATCAATTAGATCGTAACAAAGATCCTTCCAGCAAACATCAACGAATTGGTCTTTCTTCTTAACCCTCCAAAACCCTGAAAAAATATCTTAATTCTAGGGTTTGAAAAGACTTAAGAATTTTCTGATCATCATTTTCTAGTAAATTTGGGGTTTATCAGTCCAAATAGAAAACCCTATAAATCAACTTTTCTTCTGTGATTCTGGTATTTCTTAGTTCTAAGTTCTCAAATTTGTACAAGTAGGTTTCTTGTGGTGATTGGTAAGTAATGGATTTTGCTGAGCCTATGGTTTCAGAACAGGAAGTGGTAAATGAAAATTTAGGGCCAAGGAAACCTCGAGTTCTCATTGCTGCTAGTGGGAGTGTAGCTGCTATAAAATTTGGTCATCTCTTGCATAGCTTCTCAGACTGGGCTGAAATCAAAGCAGTTGTTACCAAATCATCATTGCATTTCATTGACAAGGCATCAATTCCAAAGGGTGTTGTTATCTATACTGATGAGGAAGAATGGTCAAGTTGGAAGAAAATTGGAGACAACGTACTTCACATTGAGCTTCGTAAATGGGCAGATGTAATGGTTATTGCTCCCTTGTCAGCAAATACACTTGGAAAGATTGCTGGGGGATTATGTGATAACCTGCTTACTTGTATTGTGCGAGCTTGGGATTTTAGTAAACCATTGTTTGTTGCACCTGCAATGAATACTTACATGTGGAACAACCCTTTTACGCAACGACATCTTGATGCAATCAGTGAATTGGGTATATCTTTGGTTCATCCCATCACAAAGAGATTGGCTTGTGGAGACTATGGAAACGGTGCAATGGCAGAACCTTCTGTCATCTACTCTACGGTGATGCTCGCTGTTGGTTCCCAAGCACAAACAAGTGATAACGTTGTTTCACAATAGAGTCATGAATTGGTGTCTTTTCAGAGTAAAGAACAGTTGTAACATGGTTTGTTCATGACCGATCAAAAAAAAACATGGTTTGTTCATGTGGCCTCTCCAATCTAGTTTAGTAGGGATACTGCAGTGTGATCAAACATGTCAGTTTTTGGTTTCAGTAACTTGTTATTCCTACTCTGAGGTTTCCATGTTGTATTTTCATTTTCTATGTTCTAGTTTACCAAAGAATCTACTTGTGTGGGGTTTTGGAAATTTCTGAACTTTTTTTTTTTTTTTTTGATGCAAAGAAATTTCTGAACTTGATAGTACAAAAATGTACAGTACAATTAAGATTGAATTTTAGATAAAAGATAAGACATCAAAATCCAACTTCCACTGTTGAGCTAAAATAAAAAATAAACCAAATATCTGTTTACATTACAGGAAAGTATCACGGATCGAAAATAGAACAATTTTCAACCCACTGAATACACTCAGTTTCCAGAAATCGGATGAATTCCACATATGTACACTAGGCAGGTCAAGCAATGACATATACTGGAATTGGCAAAGGTGCCGTCTCCAGAGGATTTCTAGTTAAGTTGCACCTGTATCTCTTATAACTAGTAGTATCAAGCTGGTATGCAGTAGCTATTCGTCTTGATTGCAACAGAATGTTAGGTGTTGAACTTGTTGTCAGTATCGTTATACTTGAAGCTTCCCTACCCAAGATGGGAGCTATGTCTTTACTGTACACTGGACCTTAAGACTTAACTGCACTAATTATAACCAAGTGACCTGCATGAATTTTCCATTGCGAAGAGGGTGTTCTTTTCTTATTTTAACCCTTTTTTGACGCCATTTCTTGAAATACTAAGCTTGAAATCACCGACTTCTTTGGAACATCCTAACAAAAGGGGTCTTAGTTTCTTGTACATTTTCCCTCGAACCTAGTTGGGCCGTTTGCTTCTACTGAGACCGATGAGCAGTAAAACAAGTTACACATATTCACAAATTTGAGCAGAACTACTTTCTGGTATACTGAATGTTCAAAAGTACCTCAGTTACTTTTCTGCTCTATCTGGGACCAAACAGTTTTCCATGGTCCACCCTTGCTCCCCAATCTGAAAACACAAATTATGAGATGGGTCAATTACCATTCTGTGCTAGTACATTTTATTGATTCCCTGCGCCACATTTTCTTAATTCCTTCGCTGTCCAGTTGAAGAATCACAGCTTGGATAGACCACTGCAAAATATATAATGTGCAAATGACTATCTAGAGTTTGAGCGTCGAGATAAAGCATACCTCCAAATCCCAGCAAATACTCGTAAGATCATGAAAAGAAACAAGCCCATCCAAACTCCAGCTAAACCATACACCGGAACAGACACCAGTATGAACAATGATGAAACCAGTCCAATCAAAGCCTGGACAGGATCATGACCTTATCAAACATTACATTTTCTTGATCTGTAAATAGAGAGGTGGAAAGTAGAGAACACACAAAAAAAAAGGCATACCATGGAGTATGCTGCATATGCGAAGTCTGAAACCCCATAATAGAGCCCATCAAGAACAAATGCAACAGCATTCAGTGGCTGAGTTCCAGCAACGAACTACACAAATTTTTTTATCATCAGTTGACTTTTCAAAAATTCCGAGATCATAAGAAAGTTACTTTGCTTAATCAGATTTTCGTAAGGATTTTCTCATTTAACAACAAAATAAGAAATAGGTTTTCAAGCTTCCATATATTTGCTTATGGTGTTCCAATCCAAAGTCTTTCATGAAAGCAGGTAGTCACTTTCCGCTGCATCATACAATGGCAGAGTGGGAAGTCCCTGCCATGAACACATACAGTTAAGTACTGTACACTGAACGCGTTTTGGTATCCAAACGAAAGCAGGTAGTCACTTTCCGCTGCATCATACAATGGCAGAGTGGGAAGTCACTGCCATCGTTAAACTTTAGAATTCTTTATTAAGTACTAATTTTAAATATGTGTATTGTATAACTCTATCCTGTGTTACATGTCCGCCATGCCTCTTGCTAATCTGTCGAAATGGATGCAGTTACTTACCCAGAGACTTGATGAGGCAATCTCCAAGACAGCAGGATCCGTACTAAATAAGCTAGAAAATGAGTCAAAGCCAGCGAACAAGATAATAGCCAAAACAACTCCAGTTCCTAAGCCAATCTGATTATAACAATGACTGTCTCAGCAAAAACGTACTTCTTTCGAGCAAAAGAAACAGATAACAACAAGCACCAAAAATGATGGTTTTATTTGTTTCAGAAAGAATGCTACTGGCCTGTAAGCTTCGATAAATTACATCACGTGCCCGTTTGTAATTCCCTTGTGAATAAGAACTAGCGAGAAGAGCCTGCAGAAGAAACAGAGATTTAAATGGTACCCAAAAAGAATATTTTAGTTTCCAAGGACGGTTCTTGGTAAACTGTGCATTATAAAATGTTAGAAACACAATTGATTTACCTGACCAGCTAGTGCCAAAGCATCATTAAGCAGAGAGAGTGCCATCCAAACTTCCAAAGAAATTTGATAACCAGCCATAATTATAGGACCCTCACGTGCAGCAGCTGATGTTGCTAGAGTCAAAGTAACAAGTACTGCTATGGTTCTGCCAATTAAAAGACCGCCTGTAAGAAATGGATAGTTACACTTACTGGTTAAGAAAGCAAATGAATATCGGAAATTTCTCAATAAAAGTTAGACAAAAGAAGAAAGATATTGGAGCCCTACTTAAGAACTTTTGAGTTACCAAAAGCCTACCAGATTTAAGATATCGAGTAACTCCCACCACAACAATATTTGGAGGGACAAGTACTACTCTTGAATTCAAATTCCAGAGAAGAATAAATGCAATCAAATATCTGAAACAAAATGAACAGGAGAAATGTAAAGCTAAGCAACTAATTTACAAGAAAAACAAAGATCCAGTACAAATATTATGCTAAACACTGTATTGTCACGTACTCAGAGACCACCGTAGAAATGGCAGCTCCACTGATGCCCAGTCCACACAAGAATATCAAAATCGGGTCCAGTACTGCATTCAGTAAGTTCCCAGCACCTGCTTTTCTAACTAGGCGATTTAGTACATGAAACTCACAACTATTTAAAGGAAAACAGAAGAAACCGGATGCATTACCATGGTCAAATAAATCAGATCAATCCAAAGGATTTACCAAATCACAAAAGGAGAATGTTAGTTTTCGTTCAATGCCACACTTTCTCATTGGATACTTTTCAGGAAAACAGCAGGTCCCGTAGTTTTTATTACATAACAAAAACTTCACTTGTTTGAGAACTTATTGAACATTAAGTTTCATCAATATATTTAGTGCATGCGAGTGAATGTAATTATAAACAATATGTTTACAGAAAGGCAATAAATTAACTGGACTTAACAAGAGTGTATGGGTGATGAAATTATTCTTGCAGATCATACCAGAGTTGGAAAAGAGAATACTTACTTACGGCATAGAGAGGTGTCTTTGTATCTATAAGTCCACGAAAAGCTCCCTGCGCAGCAAGAGCAATTACTATCGGTGGAGCACCAATAGCCCTCAGAGTAAGGAATTGCTCAGCTGGTGCATGCATTGGTGAATCCTGTAAGGCAATACATATGTGTGAATGTTTAATCTAATTAAAGTCGACATTACATATACAACCAAAGAAAATCGACACTACTTACAAAGTGGAGAAAATGTGGAAATAAAACATCATAAAGAAACAAAATTAATACTATAATTATGTGATTGCAAAGATGACTCATCTGCTAGGTCCTACTTACCGCTGGAGGACTTCAAAACCTATCAAATTTATTGTAGGCATGTGGAGCAATTAAGAAGTTATTTTATAAACTCTATGACCACTAGTACAAATAAAGGATCCATCTCTTTCATAATATTTCCACAGGCTTGCCATCTCTCCTGCCAGTATCATGACTGTCAAATTGAAGGTTTTAACTCAAAGGAGAAATCATCAAAATTCAGGTGCTAAATTGCCGAACAACAGTTTCTGATAAATCTTGCATCTAAAACCCAGACTACACTAAAAGGCCTGTCTCTACATCATGGAAGGACTATTTCAAAAAGGACCTAGTTTTGTTCTGAAAATTGAAGTTAATCATTGTATTACGTACAACAGGTATACCCATGATATTCATAAGGAATTCGGAACCGAAGGATAAAGCAATAGCTTCTGCAATGCCAATGCCAGCCGCCAAAGCCAGAGAGGTTGAAACTGCAGGAAGGAGTTTCTTGTTTTGCTTCTCGCCAATAGACTCTTGAAGCACAGATGCAGAATTGGTACCTTTATCACCAAAACAAGACTGATAAATAAAATTCTAGTTACTAATTCCATAAAAACTTTGATAAAGGAGCTCAAAGGTGCAATTATCATGCACTACAGTTCCAATTCGAACGGCAAAATTTGAGAAGAAATCATACCTGTACCATTTTTTAAGCTGTTAATATTGCTTTCAGAAGCGAGTGCTTGTTCTTCAGCAACGAAAGATGTTGTAATGTTAAGAAGTGGAACATTCAGCAATTTTGACACCAAATTGAATACTGAAATCGACACCCCAACAGCAGCCAATTCAACTGAGCCTAAATAATATAGAAGTGTAGGATGTAATTCACATTTATCAAGAGAAATCAAAACAGAAACAACAAAAACTAGAGGGTGGGCTATCAACGCATAACTTGTTTCATGTCACATGTTATTGTTTGATTATATATTTACTTGACTGCTACATGTTGCCGGAGCATGTCAGATACCAGTACTACGGTTCGTTATTACACCACAGCTGCCACTTCAAGTGATATGCTAATGAGGTCCAACAATATGATCCCTCCAAACATTTAACCACATCATATCTCCAATTTTTCATCTCTAAACTTGCAATTAAGATAATCTACCTCTATAGCCCAACTGAACTAAGGCATTAAATCATATTTTCTATAGATTAACGATCCCAAACATCATAGAACTCAACATTCACAAACCTAGACGACCGACGAATGCAGTATCCACGAGTGAAGTAATTGGGTCAGCAGCTAGAGCCAATGCAGCAGGAAGGGCGATAGACAACACCTCCCATCCAAGTCCACCGCTGCTGAATTCATTCCTGATGTAATCGAACAATAATCAAAATCTCATAGCTCATGAAAATTAAATAACACAGACAAGAAGGATACAAGCACATTCACCGAGAACGAATACCTCAATCGATGAATAAGACTACGAACTGAACTGCCGGGATTTGAATATTTCACTTGTTCCCGTAGATTCTGAGGTTTTGTTTCTTCAGTTGGAGTTTCTAATGAACTATTAGAGTTCTTTGGAGGTAAACATCTGGAGACAGATTGAGTACAAATGGACGAATCCAAGTTTCTTCTGGGGGTTAGTTTTTTAACGGTTGGAGCCGTAAAGTTGCATAAGTAACATCGATTTTGATGTTGATGCAGGATTGAAGAACTAAAAAATGGTTGTGAAAGAGCAGTCACCATTTCTGTACCTTTCAGTCTCTAGATTCTAGAGCTGGGAGACATGAAAGTTTCAGATTCAGAGAATCTTCAGTGTACTCTTTCTGTGAGTAGCCAGAAACCATACAATTTGTTTAACGGATATGACTGATAGATGACAAGAACAAGAACCAACAATATCTACGAATTTCATTGGGCTTTAGAAAGCCCAGCATATAGACCTAGAGTCAACTTTTATTAGGGGTGAGCAAAAAGTCCGGAACCGCGGATATTACCCGTATCCGTCCGCGAAATTGCGGGTGAAACCCAATCCGCAAGATCTATGGACCGGACACGGGTGGAATTCTCAAATCCGCACTTTTAGCGGTTTGGTTGCGGTTGGACTTTGAAATCCGCGGATTCATCCGCACCGTAAGGTTGTAAGGGAAATTAATCATTGGGCTTCCTTGCTTAATGAAGAAGGTCAAGAGTTGAGCACTCACGACTGACATCAATACCGTAATCCATATTGAGCACTCTGTTTGGGTAGACTAGTCTCGGTGGATGGGATGCCTCTCAAATTTCTGGTCATGAGAAGTTTCTGAAGATAGAATTTCGCATGGCCCCAAGTGCCATCAAGTATAAATAGCAAATCCCACAAAGTAAGTACCCATAAATATCTAAATGGATAGAGTAAAGAAAAATCGAGGAAGGTCTTGTCTACCTGAATATAATTCTCATAGCACCACTGAGTTGAAAAGTTCGTCTCCTTCCACGAACTGTAAACCTAAGTAACATAGAATACCATGTTAAAAATATACTATTTTCTTTAGGAAATGAAGAAAATGACATCTCCAGATATGTGATGAGAAACACAGATGAAACTTCATGAAAGTGCAGATAACTAATGCTAAAGATAGGTTCCCCGCTTAAAAAATAACCAATGATACTACCATTGAAGCCAATGAAAGACCAAATCCAAGATCCAAACTCCAATTATCTTGAATGCAGATAAATATCAAGCAACAACTCCAATGATGAAAACCGCGGTTAATCCGCATCCGGTCCGTATCACCCGCTGATCCGCGGATGTCAAATCCGCGGGTGATTGGGCCGGACACGGTTTGATTTTCCAAATCCGCAACTTTGACGGATTGGACGCGGGTGACCCCTAATCCGCAACCGTTCGTCTGTTGCTCACCCCTAACTTTTATAACACTCGCGTCGCGTTGATGATCATTATATCTCAAGGTCACAATAATATGCCGGGAAAGCTCAAAAGAGTTTATAGCCTATTTGGATACCAGAAGCAGAAGTCAGAAGCATAATCTTTTGCTTCACAAAAACTTAAAGTCACTTGAAAATTGGATACCCAAATTAATTTCTGACTTTTCTACTTTCAAAAGTCAAAAAATAACTTCTGTAGTGACATCCAAACATGCTATTAAAACTCTGAGATATGTAAAACTCATAAAAGCGTTGGACACGTATATGCTTCCTCGTTAAAACCTTGACAAGAAAATTTAATGGGAAAAAATCTTGACGAAGGAAAAAAAGAGTACAACGCGATATGTCCAGTCAAATGCAACTTGTATGATGGTGCTTCCCATGATGAGTATATTCATTAAAAGCTTGACTTATAAATCATTGAATCGGTGCATTCAAATTTGAGTAATTAATTTCTTTAGTACAAAAGATTGTAATACTTTCTTGAAGATATTTGCTAGTTGATAAAGTCTTCTATATGTCACACAAGTGGCGTTGTCTTTGAATAATACTCTTGCTGAGTGCAAAGTATGGGTTAAAAAGAAGGGCCTACCAATATTTATGCAGTATAATACAGCGCTATAGCTTCTATTTAGAGAAAGGTTTCTTACTACCCATCCATAAAACAAAATCTCTTCTTCAGCACTTTGTGGACTTGTGTCATGGGCTGCTAGCTTCTCGAAATGATTTGCAGAAGTAATTGATGTAATTTCTCAACAAATGACCAATACATTGTTAAGTTACGATAAGCGAATACAATATGTATTTGTGTTAATATCTTATATGGATCGAAATGGAATCTAAATTACTGGGAGATGTTTATGTTGATTTGGTCTAACAAAATGACCCAGTTGATGGTGCACATCCACCAAACAACCGCAATAATACAACTCCCCTTTGGATGATCACCATGTGGAATATTTCCCGCTAAATCCTTGCCACTAAAACCATATCGGGAAAAAATCTGTACGAAGGAAAAGAGAAAACATCAACACTTTAAATGAAAATTCAATATTAGCGAGATGTTGCTTCGTTAAAAATTTGTCATAAAAACCATATAGGAAAAAAAAAACCTTAAACGAAAAGAATAAAATACAACTTTTGATATATTGATACCGCTAGCTACATGCCTAGGAGTTGCTTCACAGTCCTTCGTGAAGACGAATGCTTCCCCTGCCTCCAACATGTTTCCTGTTTATTTCTTTTTATAGGTTAAATCAAGGTGGAAGAAAAACTTTCCTTACGAATCGAAACCAAAAGATAAGTTTATTTACTCTATAAATCTTGTAGAGAAACCTAATCAATCTACCTCACAATAATATCGATCTTAAAACTAGTTTTAGATGGATTTTATGGTATCTTCAAATTTGGATTTCAATAGATTAATGTTATATGAAATCGAGATTGAAGTTAAATCAAATCTTGTATTGAATCATAATTCTTAAATGACCTTACCTCAAAAGAGAAGAACCAAGGATTATACAACATATTTTTTAAATCAAGATACAAGCTCTAAAACTATGAAAAAAATAGTATTCCACGTGCTTCATGAATCCCCAAGTGAAGTCTTTCGAAGTCTCACCTTAAATCTTGAAGAACCTTCGGTGTTGGAGGACAACCTTTGAAACAAGATACACAACATATATGGGTTTGATATTCCGTATTTCATGTTGTCTCCAATATACAATCAAAGCTATATATAAGCAATGATTTCTTATTGCTTAAGTAATTCTCAATGATGCTAAGTTTAAGTTCTTTCCATGGTACAAGAGATATGTTTCTTTAGTTAAAACTTAACTTTCATCGAGGCTTTTTACATAATTTGAAGTATTGAAACAAAAGCATCAAGTAATTATGCCATAAGTAAATTATTTCCAAAGATAACTTCAAACTTCTAAAGTTAGGCGTGTGCATTCGAAGGTGCAACTTTCTAAACTGGATTCAAAACTTGGTTCATAAGTTAGATCAATTCTTTAAAATAACTAATAATATTTATTATACGAGAAAAATACTAAACTTAATAATCATAAGCATGCGAAGCGTTTTCCTTGAAAATAAAGAAGAAAGGTTTAATAATTCATAAAATAAAAATAATTATTTTTGAAGTTTTGCACTTTAGGTTTGCGAACTCATCACCTTGGGTCAGGGAACTCAAGTGAGTTTGGAGTTCAAGAACTTCAAACTTTAGCTATAGGTTTGCAAACTCAAATATTGTATTTACGAACTCAAGTGATTTTGGATTTTAAGAACTTCATACCACTTTTAGGTTCTCAAACTCAATTCTTTGGGTTCGAAAACTCAAGTATTCTGAAGTTCGGGAACTTCATGTCCCTTGCAGGTTTTTCAAACTCAAGTTTTGTGTCCACAAATTCAAGTGACTTATGGAGTTCACAAACTTCCTACGTTGTGTGGGTTCGCGAACTCACCATTTAGGTTCATAAAAAAAATCACTTGGTCCATCCTTCTTTGCAATTAAAAGATAAATAAATAGATAGAAGGGAAAAGAGTATGAAAGGAGAATCAGTGTTACTAATTAACCTTTGATGAAGTCCTTAAAATGATGTCTTCATGTGATCTTTAATCTTCAGGAGAGACTTGGGTGATCCTAAGTACTACCTTAGCTAATTTAGTCTGATGATGACTTTAATAAATGAATAGTTTTAATAACTAAAATATGACAACATACTTGACATACGAATGGCTATGAATTCAGTTTGAAGTCTTATAGTAGGCTAGTGTTAGTAGTGACTTAATACAGCGTGGTGCTCAAAATGGAAGAGGTTGCTGGATTTTTCTACTAAATTGTAATTCTCCCTCTCTTTTTTTGTGCCTTGTGTTATTCCTTATTGCATTATATTATTTTTTTCTATAATTTAAATATCACAAATAATACGTTAAACAACCTAGATAGTTGAACTCGTGAGTAAATATCCTACAATCTTGATCATGTTGAATTCTATCTTGTGACATAGATCGTGCAACACTTTTTGTTGTTTATTTCGAATCTGGAAGTTCGATACACACTAGGTTGACCTTGTACTTACAATATTGAAAATGTATTTTTCCAAGATTTGTTCTTGCGGTATTAAGATCTTGACGTATTGATTGTATAGGGAATGTCCATACAGTTCGCGAATGAAAAAAATTGGTACCCTCTCCTTTTCAATTAGTATCATAGCAGGCATACACCATTAAGACCTAACGGTATGTGTTTGTAGTGATCCTAAAATTATATTTTGAATGACTACTTATTTTGGAAAGATCGTTTTTTTAATCTTTAACGTACTCTAGAATTCATTACGAAGATTCCATGGTCTTTCTTATAAATGAACAACATAAGATATTATTCTCTTAGATATTTCAGAATCAGCTATCAAAAATATAATGATGGTACTAGTTTACCAGTTGATATAAAATCCAAATGAAAAAGAAAACACATTAAAAAGAGCGGAAACAAGAATAATCCTATCGAAAGTGTCAGCCTTTGCCATCTTAATTTTTTTATAAAATATTTTTAGGGAGTGCTATAAGAGAGGATTAGCAGATGTTGATCTTATTTGTGTCATCAATATCACTACTACTTTAAGTCGCGGAACTCAAAGGGAAGATTCTTCTCTTCACACAGCTGACTTCTAAGTTTGCAACAGTTTTCACAATGTCATCCCCTACAATCATAATCAAAAAAAAAAATTGCACTGATAATTACTTTAATGTGCTCCAAATTTACCAGAATTTCTCTTTCTTTCCCTGTAATCATAGAAGGATAAGTTAATGAAGGATTGAGTTTCCGCAAATCCCTTGCAGAAATGTGGAATTGATACACAATATCGTTTTTTTTTATCTCCAAAAGACTAGCTTCCTCATTACTTTCTAATGACATGCAACTTCTAGTTCTTAATTATATAATGAATAAATTCATTTGAACTGCAACAAACCCTTCTCGACCCATTGGCAAACAACTTTCAATGCTAAAAAATAAGTAAAAGTTCTTTGAATTATGCTGATATTAAGTTCTTTGTGTTATGCTGGTTTTTTATGTAGTGTGAAAGTAGTCCTTGGGAGATGATAGACTTCCACTTAAAGATTGTGAGGTATGTATCAAAAAGAAAAAGAATATGTTATCATTCGACAAAAAAGGTCGGACCCCAGAAAAGAAGTGACTAACGTGCAATTTATATGCATCAAAAAGAAAAAGAATGTGTTATCTTCGAGAAATAAGGTCGGATCCTATGAGTAAACCATATTTATTTATGGAATAATCTTAACATACCTAAATCATTTATTGTCATTAGGAATATTCTTAGGATATTGTTGCAAACTTATCGTAATACTTACCCTAGCAGAAAGAAAGGAAGATCACGGAAGCATGGCGTGTAAGATGCCATGACTGACGCGTCATCCAAAATGCTGGGCTAGGATCAATTGATACCAATTTCTACATGACAACAAATGCATGAAAACAAAAACAAAAACAAAAACAAATGCTCCTAAAACTGCATCTCAGTTATAATTAACAACATAATTTCAACTAAATCTGTTACTTGACATTAATTCTTTCTCTTCATGTTCTTTTTGTAGGAAATAAAATGGTACATGTAATCCCACATGTCAAATAATAATATAAGATTTTGCCATTGTCGAGGCTTACTTAAAAAAACAAAAAAACAACACTTTCATATTTCAATGTAAACATTAGTGTCATACATTTCTGTTTATCTAATATTTAATTTTTAGTGTTAAAAGTAAATGATGATTTGGTAACCTCTTTGTTCTCCCTTATGTTCCATTTTTGGTGGAGATGCTATCAACCAATTAAGCCTTTTTTTTAGTGGTAATAGGCTTTAACTTCTCTGTTTAAGGAGATTACAAAACTTCTTTATATGAACAATTTCTCCACAATAATAATTTATCAGTGCTAGAGCTTTGCGAAGAGTTTATCTTATTTTTGAATCGAACATTTTTCTGGATGGCGCACAATAGAATTAGAAAATGTTGCACATTTGAAATTAGAGAAGCTGGGATCTAAGATTGGAATTCACAACTTGGATTATGTGCACGAACTGAAGACTGGAATTATAAGTATGAGCAAACGCGTTCAAGAAGTCCGAGATGATATGGAAATACTTTTGGACGATGATAAAGAAATGATTTATTATTGCGTAAGTAATTTTCAATGTTGCTAAGTTTAATTTCTTTCCTCGGATACAAAAGGTATGTTGCTTTAGTTAAAACTTAACTTTCATTGAGGCTTTTTCCATAGTTTGAAGTATTGAAGCAAATGCATCAGGTTATTACGCCATAAGTAAATTATTGCTGAAGATAACTTCAAACTACTAAATTTATTTAGGGGCGTGCACTCGAAGGTGCAACTTTCTAAACCAAGATTCAAAACTTGGTTCATAAGTTAAATTAATTCTTTGAAATAACTAATAACATTTATTGCACGATAAAAATAGTAAACTTAATAAACCATAAGTGTGTGAAACCTTTTCCTTGAAAACAAATAAGGAAAGTTCATTTATCTCTAGAAAAATATTTGGGCGTTTTGCACTATAGGTTCGCGAACTCCACTTTGGGTTCGAGAACTCAAGTGAGCTCTGAGTTTAGGAACTCCAAACCTTAGCTCTATGTTCGAAAACTCAAATACTTTATTTACGAACTTAAGTGATTTTGGAGTGCAAGAACTTTATATAACTTTTAGGTTCGCGAACCGAACTTCATATAAGTTTTAGGTTCGCTAACTCGGGTTTGCAAGCTCAAGTAAAATGAAGTTCAGGAACTTCATGTCCATTGTAGGTTTTTGCAAGCTCAAGTTTTGGGTCCCTAAATTCTAGTGGCTTATGGAGCTCACGAACTTCCTACGTTGTGTGGGTTTATGAATTCGCCATTTAGGTTCATTTTTTTTTTTCACTTAGTTCATCTTATTTGCAATGAAAATAAATAGATATAAGGGAAAAAAAGCCTGAAAAGAGAACCAGTCTTACTAATTAACTTTTGATGAAGTCTTAAAATGATATCTTCATGTGATCTTCAATCTTCATGAGAAACTTGGATGATCCTAAGATAATCTAGTCCAGAGATGACTTTCTACAAATTAATAAATAATTTTGACAAATAAAATATGACAATATACTTGACATATGAATGCCTATGGGTTCAGTTTGAAGTTTTATAGTATGCTAGTGCTTGTAGAGGATTAATACATTGTAGTGTTCAAACTGGACAAAGTCCGATGCTTTTATTACTAAATTATAATTATGCTCATTTAAAAAAAATCTTGTGCCTTGTGTTATTCCTTTTTGTGTTATATTGTTTATCTCTATAATTAAAATATCACAAGTAGTACGTTAAACAACCTAGATAGTGGAACTCATGAGTAAATATCCTACATGCTTAATCTCGTTGAATTCTATCCTATATGACATAGATCATACAACACTTTTTCTTGTTGAATGTGAATCTTGAAGTTCGATACACTTTTTTTTAGAGCGAAAGTGATTCATCCTCTGGATCACTTTCATCTTTAAACTCATCATCAACCATGCCAATATGTGAAGGTTGGTTTTCAATAGTACATCTAAAATAAGGATAACGTTTGGACCACAAATGGAAACCTCATTTCACTTCTTCAATATTTTTATAACAGTTATTTAACAAGACTTGTTGTCGGTAAAATAATTCTCATTTTTCAGTATTCGGGCATTAAAATTTGGAACTAATGGATTTTTAAGATTCTCAATACTCGTGTTTCCTGAATAGACACTTCGTTCCACTCCTTTCTTTAATATTACCATCTAATTCAGGTAAAATCCTGCTTACAACCTCAACTTTGAATGTGTACTATCTATTACAACCACAATAATATTTCTTTGTCATTTCAATTATAGATGTGTTCTCAAATGTTCCTGGTATTTTCAAATATATAAACAATCCATGGTATGTTCCTTGTTAATCTTAGTCATCATCATTTCGTCTCTGACGTAACTACGAGATGAATAATCTAATTTCATTCAAGTTCAGAACCAAAACTCTCCTTGATGCATCATCCAAGTGATAAATCATCAACAAGTGACACACCTCTTGTGCCTATATGTCTCTCTCTAACGCATTTTGATAAACAATCGCTTATAAAGGTTGCACAACGACATGATCGTCGTTGATCATTTACGATTCCACGTAGAATCTCGGTGCAATCTTTGTATATCAGTTCAAACTTTGTTTCATATTTACCAATACACTGAGTAATGGATTCAATAGTTGCCATACCTGGCCAATCTATGTTTACCCGCCATGTTTGCAAAACTAATCGATTGTAAAAATTCACCAATGAATCATTTTGTATCCCCAAGAACCGATACATATTGTTGTTGGGTAACTCCTCGACAAGTTTAGATTCTAATAGAATATCTATAAAAAAATTGAACTGACACACTTGTCGCCCAGTTTCCTTGCTTTTCTACAAACAATATTTTCCACGTCTAAAGTGTTGCATAAAAAAATTAACAAAAGATGCATAATCACCCTCATCGTTTCCTAAACTGCATTCCAAATAAATCTCCTTCCATATGGATGGTTTTGTTTATCGATAGAGAATGCAGATCTGGTTTCATTGTGCTAATCATGTTGTTAAAATATTCGCATATCAAACGACATACTTCATCATCCATTAAAATGCGAGAAACAACGGGTTTATCCTTAAGCCACAATAACCAGTGAACTTGTCTACTTCCTCGATTTTTCCACTCAAACCTATACCAATAATCGACCATAATTATTTTTTTCTTCAAACATTCCTTTGAAAATACTTGTACCCTTTTCTTACAAAACCAGGAAGCAACCAATGGATTCTCATTCGCAGCCTTGCCTTTTCTTGCCTCCTTTCCGTTGGATCTAAAGTTTCATGTTAGATCATATCTCGGTTGAACCCACCAAGCGTTAGTATGTCAAGTTTGTTTGTCATATTTTAGTATCAAAACTTATATAGAGTTGCTTGATTAAATACTAGAGTCAACTTCGTTTAGGTTAGACTAGAAAGTCTAGGAATATTGAGACGTACTAAAAAAGCTGGGGTCTAACAACGACACCCAATATTTTTCCTAGCAAACTGTATGGACAAACTCCAATATAATTCCAAGAGAATCAACTAGATAGTCAGACTCAATCAATGGAAATATATCCAAGAGTTGTATCTCTGTTTCACAATGTAATCAGCAAATCAAAGAGATAGAATCCGTGAGCCTGATTATTATGTGAAACAACTTGAATGGTACCAAAGACCAATGTTCAAGTGTCAATCAATATAATCAACGGCCAAAGGTTGGATTCACTAATTGATTGAACTACACACAACCTATGGTATTTTTATTATATAACAAAATATAATGCGGAAAAGAAATAATATAGATACCAGAAATTCTGTTAATGAGGAAACCGCAAATGCAGAAAAACCCTGGGACCTAGTCCAGATTTGAACACCACAATATATTAAGCCGCTACAGACACTAGCCTACTACAAGTTAACTTCGGGCTGGAATGTAGTTGAGCCCTAATCAATCTCACACTGATCAAGGTACAGTTGTTCTCCTTACGTCTCTGAATCCCAGCAGGATTCTTCGCACTTGATTCCCTTAGCTGATCTCACCCACAACTAAGAATTGCTACTACCCAAAGTCAAAGACTTGATAAAAAAAATTGTCTCACACAGAATAGTCTATTGTATAGATAAATATGTCTCCCATAGATAAACCTATGAGTTTTGTTCCGTCTTTTGATAAATCAAGGTGAACATGAACTAATTGATATACCAGACTTATATTCCCGAAGAACAACCTAGAAATATCAATCACCTCACAATAATCTTAATCGTATGGTAGCGAAACAAGATATTGTGAAATTACAACGATGAGACGAAGATGTTTGTGATTACTTTTTATCTTGCCTATCGGAGAATAAATCTCGAGCCAATCTTAGATAAGATAGTAATCAATATGATAAAGCATGCAAGATCAAATCATGCAACTATAGAGAAAATAGTTGGGTCTGGCTTCACAATCCCAATGACGTCGTTAACCTACAGCGTTTCATGAAAAACCTAAGGTTAAAGGAGAATCGACTCCAGTCGTAACTAGAATCACACAGAAGGTGTGGGGATTAGGTTTCCCAGTTGCTAGAGTTCTCCTTTATATAGTCTTCAAATCAGGGTTTGCAATCAATGTTACCTTGGTAACAAAGCATTCAATATTCACCGTTAGATGAAAACCTGATTAGACTCAAGCTAATATATTTCAACCGTTAGATCGAACTTATCTTGTTACAAACAAATGAAATGTACCTTCATTTAGATATGAGTAACCATACCTAAACGTGTACACCTTGTTGGCTCAACAATAGTTAACCGAGGTTATCCATATGAACACTTTCATATCAACCTTATTCATCTTAACCATAACTAGTTCAAATGACTCAAATGAAACTAGTTCTAAAGTTGTTCAATTGTTTATATTCTCATAGAAGTATACAAGACACAATTGAAGCAAAATTGATTTTGATTCACTCGAATCAAGTCATGAACATTATATCCACGGTTTGCAAAAGATTGAAATCCTTATTATATAAATGTATTAGTTCATGAACAAAACGATTTTAGAACATGATCTACTTAGGTATGCGTACGGGTATGCGTACCTAAGTAGCCGAACCAAGTTTGGGTTTCTCCAGTACGTGAACTGGTACGCATTTCAAATCAATATCCACACTCAGCAGAAATTCCTGAACCTGAACCTTATGCAAGTACGCATACCGGTTTGCATAACAGATTCCCTGACTTTCTCAAACCACCAAGTACGCATACGGGTATGCATACCATGGTTCCCGGACATGGATTACATATATGAAAGTACACATAGTATGCTTAAATCCATTTGTTCTAAACTCTATTTCAATCATTGGAACATTCTTAGAGGATGACAATAGTTTTTTTCACTAACTATTAGCATCAAATCCATTTTCAAGTGATTGACATAATCAATATAAAACATTCCGAGTCTACATCAAATAAGATGTTACAAGGCAATTTTCATATGATCATCTTTTGGCTTTCGTCAAGAGTATAAGATGAACTTGGTTGAAGAGAAAGCTTACCAACACATATTTTGAGAAATATGTAAGCGAGTAAAACTCATCTCGAAATATCAAATGTGCATAATAGAATTCTATATAGTTATACGACTTTTGTCTCAAAATATGAGATAAAGTAGATAGACTTTTAAGTGATAAATGAGTTCAAGTCTGCATATACCTTTTGTTTATGAAGTTCCATAAGCTCCCCTTAGTAGTTCTTCATCTTCAATCGATGAACGTCTTGAAGTCTAAAGCTCAACTACACTTTCTATCCAAATCTGAGACTTAGCTATAAGTAGACTAGAAATCAAGACTTATAGTTTTGGAAACTAAACTTGACAACAAGCTTGAGATAGCAACACTTGCGAGTTCGACCAATCAGTACTCTAACAATCTCCCCCTTTGTCATTTTTAATGAGAAAACTATCAATACATATGGATTACAAAATAAATAAACTGTGTAGCTTCTCAACCAAATGCTTGATCTCCTTGGTTCTTCAACATTACTCAAAATCTTCGTCACTTCCAAGTACTCCAATGATTCTAAACATGTTCAACTCAACATCATAGTTGTTGAAGATCCGTAGCTATAACAATGAGAAAAAAGTTTCTCTCAATCATTGTAATATAGTGTAATGGTAATGTTACACAACATCAAAGTTCAATTGTATCACAACTTTGACAACAATACTATGATAATATGTATCACTCCCCCTTAGTCAATGTTAGAGCACTACTCGGTCGACTTGCAAATGTTGTTATCTCAAGCTTGTTTGTCAGTGTTAGTGATCAAAACTATAAGTCTTGATTTCTAGTCTACTTATAGTGATGTCTCAGACTAGGATAGATTGTGTAGTTGAGCATTACACTTCACGACGTTCATCAATTGAAGATGATGAACTACTAAAGAGAGTTTGTGGAACTTCATCAACAAAAGGTATGTGGATACTAAAACTCATCTATCAATTGGAAAGTCTATTTCTACTCTATCTCCTATATTGAGACAAAATTCGTATTACTATATAGTTATCGAGGAATATGTGTTGGTAAGCTTTTGCTTTAACCAAGTTTATCTTATATTCTTGACGAAAGTCAAAATATGATCATGTGAAAATCGCCGAGTAGCATCTTACATGGTTTGTGTGATAAAATCACTTGATGTAGACTTGGAATGTTTCGTTATGATTATTTCAATAACTTGAAAATTGCTTTGATGTTAATAGTGTGTGAAAACGGCTATTGTCATCCTCTAAGAAAGTTTCAATGATTGAAATAATAATTTAGAATACTTAACCATCATTGGATTATAAATACAGTGTGAATTCTTTCATGTATGTGATCGATGACCGGAACTAAAGTATGCAACCCGTATGCATACTTGTACTTGTGAAATTTTGTGTACCAAGTACACATACCGATACGCATACTTGCGTAAGGTATAGGTCCAGGAATTTCTGCTAGGATTTGGAAGTGAACTAAGTATGCGTACCCGTTTTAATACTGACGAACCCAAACTCAGACCGGCTACTTAAGAATGCGTGCCCGTTTGCAAACTTGAGTGGTTAAAGTTCTAAAATAGGTTGGCTCATGGACTAATACATTTATATATTAAGGAATGCATTCTTTGCAAACCGTGGCTATAATGTTCATGAATTGATTCGAGTGAATGTCACAAGTGTTGGTGGTAATATGAATTGATTTCTATTTCAAAAATTCATATGTTTAGGCTTTATTTTTTTGCATATCCAGTAACACCTGATTGTGATTCTAATAGTTTTTGTTTGTATTTTAGGTTTGGTTCCTTATGATGTTCCCGGGTGTGCTTGGCGATATGGGAAAAAAGATTAGTATTGAAGGGTGGCGCCCTCATATTCTAGACGTGTTGTGCACGAAAAAGGTTAAGCATCGTCAGCTATGTTGTTCGGTGATTCGTTCGGACGTGAGTGAATCAATGATGCAGTATAGCAATGATCCAGAACTGTTAGTAATTCTGGGGGTAGCCAAGGGACCCCTCAGTTATCAACAGCTGGAGGATCTCGAGACTGAAATTAAGTTAGGAAAGCAATGGCCGACTGAAGATGAGGTTGTTGAGGGAGATTTGGAGGCGAAGAGCGAGGAAAAAGGAGGACATGTTGAGAATCCTGTAGTAGCTAAATTACTTGATGTGGTGGATGACTTAAAGCGTCGGGAGAACCCCTAACCGCTTTAGTTCCCCTCTTACAACCAGCGTATGCCTGCATGTAAGTGATGGTGATACCATGATCTCTCCACATGTCTTGCATCAGTTGTCTGGGTGTATACACACAGTCACACTTGGAAAATTCCTTTTTGAAGAGTTTGGCCATTGCACGAGCCTTTGCTTTTTTACCGAGTGCGGGGTCCAAGTTGTCCTCTCTACAACAAGTGTGTGGAGCTGCGACTTTAGTGATTTCCCACCAGGTAAGCTCTGGAAGCTGTTTTTCCCACACAGCCCACCTGCACTGCTTAGTGGGATCCTTACATACGAAGCGCATAGAATGTAGCCTACTAAATGAAACATTGGCCTAAAAAAAGTCCAGTATTTGGACCATCCCAACAGCCAGTTTCAGCTGATCCTTGGTTTTGAATCTTTGTTTCTCACACAGCTCATACCACTGCAGTTTCCTGTAGGTTTTGGGAGGTGGAGAACTCCGCACAGGTTTTGGATTAGACGGAGCATCATGTAGGCGGGGTGAATCGATGGCAAATGGTGTATCCCAAGTTGATTCAAGGCTTCTCCTAGCTTTGGAAACATATTCAGTCTCTAAAATAGATAAACTCATAAACACAATAGAGATTAGTGAGACTAGATAATGTAGGAATACATACCTATTTTAGTGTCATGTGTAAAAATATATACACAGATTGCTAGCTATTACCAAGTTGCGTAAGCAACATAACAAAGTTACGAGTGTTCTTTACAACGAAAATACAGTAAGATCCACAGGCTGGGATACAGAGATTTGGAAATGATAACAGTATAACAATTAGATGGAGAAGCAGATAAAATTATTACCACTGCTAGTATGACTTGGGCGGTGCCGCCGTACAATGTTGGAGTTATCATTGACGGAGGAATTCACTCTGCTACCACTGGCAGGAGCTAATGGGGTTGAAGGTGTATTCTCAGTTGAACACACTTGAGTAACATTACTGGTAAAGGGAGTTGTGGGATTACGATCTACTGTTACTTGATGAGATGCCTCTTTCCGAGTGGGTATTATGAAAAAAGATGGAACTCCTGGCGCTTCCTCCACATAAGAGTTCAAGGTTTCTTGTCCGGTAATCAATAACCATTGTCTACACCCTGTAATTTGAACCAGTACCAGACCATAGACTTCAAAATCAGATCCCTGCTCAAAACCAAGTAGACCCGCTGCTTGATTCTTTATAGCCTCTAGAGTAAACATTTCATGGAAAACCAGATATTGTAAATGAACCCTGGTATACGAATTATTACCGCTTTTCCGTACCCAATATCCATTGTATTGCACATGTACTTTCATATCAGGCATCAAACAAAAAAACCTGCAACTGAAACATATTCATTACAACCCTTACAATATCGGAATATACAGTAGAAAAGTGAAAATTGCACCGAAGGAACGCAAATTCAATGAATTGGTCTTGCTAATGGCACTAAAGACACAAGTTTGCGCACTGTTCTTTTTGCCATGTGCCACTCCAAATTATGAGACGACTAGTACCCCAATAAGGGCATCAACTGAATAAGTAGACATGGCTTCAATAACAGAAAAGGGTGCAACAAAAAGGGTGTTGTATAACTACTTCAACAAAATTTCATTGTGAACTGAAGATAACCCAAATTCATTTTCTCACAACTGCAGAATTGTGCTTACACATTGAGACTGGCATTTCAGGAGACAGACTAACACGCTGATCCACAATGATATTAATGTATGTGTTCTACTTAAATCATCTTTAAAAACCGCACTACCAAAATCAAACAGTAGCATTCACAAAATCAGAATCCGAATCCAACCCACTAAGAAACTTCCTATTAACCCCTGTTTGAAACCTATTTCATGAAATCAAAATGAAATTTTTTATCCAATTTTACATTATCATCATTTGTTAAAGCAAAATCAATATCGACAAAATACCACAATCAACTATATCATAACCTAACATGACTTATTTTCGATCTATATGGAGAACCCTAATTTCCAATCAGAACATATTTTCGATCTACATGGAGTTCAAAATCTAAAAAAAATAGAAATCAAATTTCCAGGGTTTACAAAATCAAACATTATTTTGATTTCTGAAAAACGGGATTTCCCATACCTGATAAGTAGATCTTATATATGAGCTTCACTTTAGGAAAAATGGAAGAGGAATAATAAGAAAGATAGAAGTCCTGCGAAGGTGTTCTGTGGAAGAAAAAGAAAGAGTTAGCTCTTTGGGAAAGCTGAAGTCGAAGATATAGAAGTGAAACCCAGATTAAATTAATGTTACTATTAGCCTAATAATTCTTCTTAAATCACGTATAAAAAATGTATAATCATGTATTCTTGTACAATTATAATCTTTTTGTTATTATGATTAATCTTTTTTGTTAATCATGATTAATCTTTTTGTTAATCATGAATAATGTTCGATGTGTAGAAGAAAGAAACATGATGTCTACACAAATCAGAATCATATTATGCTTAGTTAATGGATGTCCACATATCCTTACTACACATCCACGTGGTGTAGGTAAAAAAATGGTGGGGTCCTAGTAAAAAATAAACTTACTTTGACAATTTAAAAAAAAATAAAAAAATCAGATGTGCACATATAAAGCGTACGGACATGACAAAATCTGGTATTTACAGAAAAGACCGGGGCATACTTGTCCGTTGAACGGTCATGGTCACACTTTTGGAAGGTTTTCAAATTTGGTCACACATTTTGAATTTCTTGAATTTTCGGTCATACTTTTAGGTAAAGCCCCAAACAAGGCACGACACCAACAACACACTTTTTCATGGATAAACTCAAGCACCAAACTGCTCTGCGTTCCTCTCCATTTCCTCCCGCGATTTGTGTACACTCACCACTGACTGCACTCTATTTTCATTCAATCTTTCCTCTCCTACACAACAAACCAGCAGCGATTCAGTGGAGCATCTCAGTCTCGACAATGTCTTGGGTTATCGACATAATCTCCCCAAATCATAACCACTCGAGACAAAACCCCACACAAGAAGTCAGTCTCAACAACAACATCAGACTCATTTCATTCAAACAAAACCCCATAGATTCATCGTTGTTGTTGTCGAAGGATCCTTGAACGACCACCACCACTTCCATATGAGAACCCTGCAACTTCTATGGCCGAGAGTCAAAAGAAACTCAACTGTTATTGCATCAAACTGTTGCGCTGCAGATGGACCATCGAGACATCTGCACCACCACTAAAATTTGTCTTGTGAACCATTCTCAGTCACATTTATGTGTTTACTCTCTCGACTCATGTCACGCCAGCACTTTTCTTCGCCACCGGAGAATACCCATCGAACTCATGGCTGCAAGCATCACCAGTTTCCATTCTTTCCATTCTATCCGGTTAAGTCTCAGCTTCACTTCGCGTCTTTTTAATACATCTAAGTTCACCACCAACCCTGAACTCAAACAATATCTTCAATAAGAGATGAACACCACATATTGTGGTTGTAGAAATGGACACGTTGTCCACTATATGTTTAAGCTCTAATGGGCTTCTCATGATTCTTTGTACCACCAACTATATTGGTCTCCGGTCGTAAAATGATCCGATGCTGCTGATATATGGAGATACCAGGCCAGCTATTTGTTATTTTCGTCGCAAACGCCAGAATAACCTTATTTATCCATTTATTCCTCCGGTGATTGAATTCGCTTGTACTTTCTAAAAAAGCAATAAAATAGTGGTATGAGCCAAAATATCCAAGCCTAGATAATATAAATATGGGTATAAAATGTAGCACTAACGTGCTTATCAATTGATATTTCTAGGCTATTCTTCGGGAATATAAGTCCGGTATATTAATTGGTTCATGTTCACCTTGATTTATCAAAATACAGAACAAAACTCGTAGGTATTTCTGTGGGAGACATATTTATCTATTCATATAGACTTTTCTGTGTGAGACAAGTTTGTTTATCAAGTCTTCGACTTTGGGTCGTAGCAACTCTTGGTTGTTAGTGAGATCAGCTAAGGGAATCAAGTGCGTAGTATCCTGCTAGGATCAGAGACGTAAGGAGCGCAATTGTACCTTGAATCAGTGTGAGATTGATTAGGGTTAAACTACATTCCAGTCCGAAGTTCATTGGTAGTAGGCTAGTGTCTATAACGGCTTAATAAAGTGTGGTGTTCAAATCTGGACTAGGTCCCAGGGTTTTTCTGCATTTGCGGTTTCCTCGTTAACAAAATTTCTGGTGTCTGTGTTATTTCTTTTTCATATTACATTTTGTTATATAATTGAAATATCACAGGTTGTGCGTTAAGATTGATCAATTAGATAATCCAACCTTTGGTTGTTAATTTAAATTGATTGACACTTGAACATTGGTCTTTGGTACCGTTCAAGTTATTTCTCTTATATTCAATCGCGCTTGCAAATTCCTATTTGCTGATTGTAGATTGAATTGAGAAATAGAGATATAAACTCTTTGATATATTGTTCTCTAAATAGGATCTAACTATCTAGTTGATTCTCTTGAAAGTATATTGGAGTTTGTCTATTCAGATTGCCAAACTAAATATTGGGTGCGGTTGTTAGACCTTGCTTTTTCAATTGGTATCAGAGCAGGCAAACATAATAAGACCTCATAAGTCTGTGTTTGTGATACATGTGTATCTTTCTCTCTCCGGGAACTAGTGATCCTCAAGATGGATTAAGGATATAATTGTAATTTAGGAGGGATTACTGATTAAAGGCAGTATTCCTATAAAAGGAAAATAAATTTCTAAGAGGTTTGGGAAACCAAACCAAAGTAAGGAAGTATGCCAAGATAAGGAAATACTTCCTAGACAAGGTAATATTCCTAAAAGGGAAATATACCTAGAAAGGGAATTCCTAGATAAGGAAATAGATTCCTATAAGTTTTGGGAAACCGTTAAAGCTATAAATAGAGATGTTTAGCTCATAGCTAAGACAATATAGAGAGTGTGGTTTGACACCTAGAAAAGGAGGTTTAACACACATACCTAGAGATAAGTTTGTGAGGCAATTAATTATTGTAAAAGCAAGCTTAGAAAATATTTTAAGGTTATTTACCCAGAGAGATTGTGAGCGTAACATAGAGAGAATTATAATAGTTTTCTTGTTCATAATCTAGAGAAGATATTTTCTTCGAATCTAGTTTCTTGTGTGTTCTGTTTTCTAGTTTTCATCTATTATTATTCTGAATTTCTCCTCTATAATAATAGTCACCAAGGTATAGAGATCAAAACGTACCAAGTTGGTATCAGAGCAAGGTTCGTTTCTTTTATAGAAGATTCATGTGGTTTATGGTCTTCACTAGATATGTCTACAAACAACTTGGTGAGTTACCCGAAAAGAAAAAATATGTTAAAAGAACAAGAAAACCAAGGATGACAAAATCAGACGATGAGTCTAAGACTAATGAACCAAAAACTACCGACGAGAAGGTGGTTATGTTAGAAAAAGAGATGAAAATGATTCAAACTACCCAGGACGAGTTGGTTTCTTGTATTCGTTCCAATATACCAAATCTGAAACTTACGAAAAAGAAATCTCCATCTCGGTGTTCGGAAAAAGAGGATGAGGAGGAAGAAGAAGAAAGTGAAGAGGAAGAAGAAAAAGAGATTCATAAAGGCACAAAAGCATCAAAACCTCGTGGTAAGTTTATGAATCATGGTAAGAATCTAAAAATTAATTTTCATGTTGATATTCCACTTTATGATGTAAATGGTGATGTAAAGAAATTGGATGATTGGATAGAGCATCTAGAGACGTACTTTTCTTTCTTTGAATATGGTTCGAAGGAGAAGATAGCTTTTGCGGTATTGAAGCTTTCAAAGCATGCTCTAATATGGTGGAAATCTTATCAAAGACAATACCTAAGTAAGGGAGCATTGTTGTGGAAGGGATTCAAGGAAGTTGTGAGTAAGCAATTTTATCTGGTTGACTACCTTGAAGATAGATGGTTCAAGTGGTACGACTTGAAGCAGTCCTACAACCAAACCGTGCAAGAATATACTTCAGAATTTCAGAATCAAGCTATGGTTTTGGATTTGGACTTGGAAGATTATGCTATCTATATGAAGTATATCTCCGGGTTCCATGAGTATATACGGAAGGAGTTGAAGATGTTTTTGGTGGATACTATCTATGAAGCAAGAATAAAAGCTAATGCTATCGAAGGAAGGCTTCAGAAATATGATATTGAGGGAAACACCAAGGGGAAGTCTAAAGGTTTCGTCATTAAATGAGATGAAAGGAGCAAAGAGGATAGGAAGTCTAAAGACAAAGAAGGTTTGACTTGCACTCATTGCAAGCAAATGGGACATGTTGTCGACAAGTGTTGGATGAAGTATCCTAATCTAAAACCAAAAGGGTTGCAGAATAAAGAAGCCAAGAAGGCAACACTAGTCACACAAGCTCCAATATAAGTCCAAGGACTAACGGAACCCAACTCAAAGCTCTCTCTTATGGCAGGAGCAAAATAAGGACCTTTAAAATATGACCATAGGGAACGACTCTTCACAGTTAAGATGCAGGTTAAGACAACACTTATAGATGTTGTTATTGACCGGGGAAGTCAGAAGAATTTACTTTCACATTCTTTGGTACAAAAGTTAGGTTTGAAGACTTTCAAACATCCGAAACTCTATCCTTTAGGGTGGCTTCAAAAGGAAGGTGGGCTACAGGTTTTAGAATAGTGTACATTCAAGTTTGATATTGATGAGGTTACACGCGATGTGGTTCCATTATATGTTTGTCAGGTTGTACTTGATAGTCCTTCCTTATGGGATCGAGATGCGATTTTACATAGGAGGAACCATAAGTATACCGTTACGAAAGATGGGAAAGCTTTTGTAATACAAGATATAGACTCTCCTCTTGATGGAGCGAGCTTGATTACATCCACTCATGATAAACGGTTGGTGAATGCTATTATGAAGTTCATTCTCCTTGTGACCCGTTCACTTGAGGAGAAGCCGAGTATAGTTTGTTTGGAAACCATAACCAAACAACAAGAAGACAACCTAGAATGGTTGAAGGTATTTGAACCACCATTACTATATAATGATGGAGATGACAAGATGATCTCGCCACATGTGGAAGACTTATGGTTTGATAGAGAAGAACCACTCGAAGAGAATTGAATTACGGAGCGAAGAGTGACTAAGATAAGATAAGAAGATAAGGACGCTTTTCTAATCGGAAGTCAAAGTCAAGTTCCTAGCAAGGAAAGATGGTTCAGCAGGGTGAAAGGAACTCTTGAGTTCCCTAACATCCAAATATAACTTTCACAGGAGTTCAAGTTCTTGAGTGGGGGCGCATGATATATGTGTATCTTTCTCTCTCCGGGAACTAGTGATCCTCAAGATGGATTGAGGATATAATTGTAGTTTAGGAGGGATTACTGATTTGAGGCAGTATTCCTATAAAAGGAAAATAAATTTCTAAGAGGTTTGGGAAACCAAACCAAAGTAAGGAAGTATGCCAAGATAAGGAAATACTTCCTAGACAAGGTAATATTCCTATAAGGGGAAATATACCTAGAAAGGGAATTCCTAGATAAGAAAATAGATTCCTATAAGTTTTGGGAAACCGTTAAAGTTAAAAATAGAGATGTTTAGCTCATAGCTAAGACAATCTAGAGAGTGTGGTTTGACACCTAGAAAAGGAGGTTTAACACACATACCTAGAGAGAAGTTTGTGAGGCAATTAATTATTATAAAAGCAAGCTTAGAAAATATTTTAAGGTTATTTACCTAGAGAGATTGTGAACGTAACAAAGAGAGAATTGTAATAGTATTCTTGTTCATAATCTAGAGAAGATATTTTCTTCGAATCTAGTTTCTTGTGTGTTCTGTTTTCTAGTTTTTGTCTATTATTATTCTGGATTTCGCCTCTATAATAATAATCACCAAGGTACAGAGATCAAAACGTATCATTTTGTAGCGATCTGAGTATGAACGATTTTGTCTCTAAAAATGCTTCACCAGAAATGGGTAAACTCAACTTCGAGCGTGTTCCAGAAACCATCGATATGTTTGAGAATCCTAATTTAAAAAAATTCATCAATAATCTTTGTCTAGAAAAACATCATTTGATATGGAAAATCGATGGACTTCATTGCGAGATTTATGTAAAAAATTCTGAGCTTCGAGGACGTTCTGAAGAGGTTGTTGATCTCTAAAAGAAGTTGGATGAACAAATCCGGATCAACTCTGATATTGTTGCAGAAATTGCAAAACTTAAGGATTTGAAACCTGTAAAATCATCTTCTATGGATTTAAGTAACTCCTCTAATTCTTCACTGAGGAATTTCCGTATGTTAGGTGATAAACAAGGTTTAGGCTTTGTGAAAACTGAAAGTGCTCAGAATTCTTCGAACAAGAATAAAGATGTTGGTTCATGTGTGTTTTGTAGTTCTCGTGATCACTATCATCATGTATGTTTGTCTTTTAGAATAAGAGTAAATGTTGCATGAAATCTTCACAAGAATGATGTACAACTTTTGTCTGCTCTTAAAAGACAATCAATACTAACAAGAAAGCCTAATTGGGTTAGTAGTGCTAGTATGGGAGATTTTTCTCTGAAATCAACATCACTCTTGCAATGGTTTCTTGATAGTGGATGTAGCAGGCATATGACTGGAGATCTCACGTGGTTTGTTAACACAAGCGATTTTGATGGTAGTTCAGTAACATTCGGTGATGGGAATTGCTGCTACACAAGCAAGAAGGGGACGATCAAATTACCTGGTGTTCCTGAAATTCATGATGTAGTATATGTTAAAGTTATGACTGCTAATCTTCTTTTTGTTAGTCAAATATGTGACAAAGACCATAAGGTTGTCTTCCATGCTAATGGATGTAGCATTGTAGACAAATCTGGAAAAGTGATTCTTCAAGGATCACGTGGCAAAAACAACTGTTATCTGTTAGATACTCAGTTTAGTAATTATTAGAATTTGACTAAGGTGGAATCTGCACATCTTTGGCATGAGCGTTTTGGTCACATCAATTATCGTCTTCTAACTAAGATCATTAACCAAGAACTTGTTAGATGTGTTCCTAAAATCAATGCTAAGATTGAAGGTGTATGTGGTGCCTGTCAAAAGGGTAAACAAATGAAAGTTCCACATAAATCATCTCGAGATATTATCACTAAAGCCCCACTTGATTTAATTCATATGGATCTCTTCGGCCCAATTCAACAAACTACTGTGGCTGGAAAAAAGTATGCTTTGGTTATGGTAGATGATTACACCAGATTCACTTGGGTAGCCTTTTTGGCTCACAAGAATGAAACCCTCAGTGGATTTAAGATTATTGTTAATAGAATCCAGAATGAATAGGGTCACAAACTAAATAAAATTAGAAGCGATCGTGGCACGGAATTCAAGGACACCAAAGTGTTTGAATACTATGACTCTCTGGGGATTATTCAACAATACTCTCCACCCATTACTCCACAAGCTAATGGAGTTGCAGAAAGAAAAAATAGGAATACTCAGGAAATGGCAAGAGTAATGCTCCATAACAAAAACTTACCATTTAATTTTTGGGGAGAGGCAGTTTTTACAGCTTGCTACTTGATCAATCGTGTTTATTTACGATCAAAAACCTTAAACACTCCCTATGAGTTGTGGTACGGTAAGAAACCCAACTTACACTATCTCAGAGTGTTCGGAAGTAAGTGTTATATTCTAAAGGACCGTGAACAGAAAGGGAAATTCGACTCGAAAAGAGATGAAGGTATTTTTCTTGGCTATGTATCTGATAGTCGTGGTTTCCGAGTCTTTAATCTTGATGTGTTCTCAAAGTTGTTGTAGTAATAAGTTCGATGAGACTTGTGAAAGCAATATATTTTAGACTTAATGAAACTTAAAAATATAGCAAACTTAAAATAAAAAGTGATTTCAAGATTTAAAAATAAACCAAGGCTCTGGATTCCACTATTCATCCTAATTGATTGGTTTATAATGATACTTCAAGAATTATTATTAAGCTCATTTTCTCATTAATGCACTAATAATTTGTAAGGTTCCCAAACATTAAATTGTAATCCCTAAGCATAAATTATCAAAGAAATATTTCTGAGCATAAGACATCAAATTGATTCACAACTAATTAAGAAAACCATTTTCATCTCATAAAACACACAATTATAATGATCTTAGTGGATTAAATTAAAATAATAATAAATAAAATTATAAAAAGAAATAACCAATCCAGCATAAGTGAATAGTTTTTTCTGTCGCCTTGGTCACTGTGTATTTTAGCCGCTCATCATGTTGAAAACCCCCTCAAAGAATTTATTTATGCTCAAAAATGGTTTACAAATGATGAAAAACCTGGTTTGTAACAGTTATATTTGTTACAAACCGAGCTGTTACAGGAACGATAAAACTAGAGTGTCGTTGTCAATGTAGAGAAACGACTGTCTTATATAGTCTAATGTTCTTCGTGTTCTCTTCAATGGCAACAACATCAGATCTCTCCAACTTACGTTTCTTTGCTCTGTTGTCTCTCCAATCACTTCGTAACCCTTTTATAACACCCAAACACCCATTATACACTCGGCAGGACCAAAAATATCCCCTCATTACTCCGAAAAATCTTTCCATAGCTCGGCAGTAAATAAAATTATCTCCGGATACTTCCTTTCCTTTCTTGCTCCATCCATGCATCTGCATCTGTCCAACCTTCCTTACTTATCTCTTTCACACTCCTTCATGCTTCTAGAATCATCAAATATGTGTAGAACACGCTCTAGTTCATGCGATCCCGTGAATATCTACCCCGATCACGTACTCGCCTGTTCTCTTCCCAATGATTATACAACCCAACTAAACTCAAACGAACACCCATACCAGCATTGTTTGGACATATCCCGTTCATCCGATCGAAACCAATAGTTGAGTCTCACTGAAACTCCTCCAAAAATCCAACAGAAAATTACGCAGTGAACTGCATTATTTTCCCGCCATTTTCAAAGTTTAAACGATGAAAAAGAGTCCCCCCCCCTAACCAAACCAGGGGTGCGAATAGCAGGTGCCCAACTGAGGTGCCCCTTATCCAAAGTGAGGGTGCCTTTAGTACTTTTCTTTGGAGGTCCGAATAGCACTTTTCGATCAACTTTTTCTACACAAGTGTAATTCTCCAATAACACCTACAAACACACAAAACACCATAATAAATACAAAATCAAGTACCAACAAAGAGAAAATTGAGGACAACTTAGACACAAAAATGTGTCTATCAAATACCCCCAAACTTATTATTTGCTAGTCCTCGAGCAAATCTAATCTAGAAAATAAAATCCTAACTCACTATCGCAGGCATCGCGATTGCACTTAGCGTTTGCAACAAGCCTTTGAACCCCTAGGTGGCCCTAGTGGCCGAGTGTTGTCTCGGGAGGGTTTACCAGAGGTGTACCCACAAAACATTGACTTCTAATTGGTTTGTAACAGCTCGGTTTGTAACAAATATGTCCTCATACCTTTAATTTCGATAACTGCTTGCACTTAGCGTATGAGGACATATATATTCTCAACATATCGTCAAGTAACTAGAATGCCAGAGAAATTAAAGGTATCAGCTCTAAAGCTGAATAATGAATAGGGGAGACACATCCGCAATACTGCTAGATAAAGAGATATTCGCTACATGGCTAGATAAACATTGTAAGATGCATCTGCTTTATAGCTGGATAAGATTAGGAGAGAGATAAATATGAGAGGCACATCTGCTACACATCTGGACTAATTACGTGTGATGAGTTGAACCAGTGCTAGAAAGATCTTATGCTAGATGGAAAGCGGACTAACAAAGCAACCAATATGCATCTCTCTTCGACTCTGTCATAGTGCTCGGAAGAAACAACGTCTTCTTTGGCTTCAACTGTTGACGATAAACTCCTGAACCTCGTTGAACCTTGACAATTAACTCATCTCTTCGATTTCTTGCTTAGATTTCTACTTCCCTATGGCCTTATTGAACAAAAAATGTAACTACAAAATTTAATTTAAATTTTTTTTTTGGTGAAACAGAATAATAACAAGACAAAAAATTACATGGCCATCACAGAAGGACTTTAGCACTTGGATCTTCGCAACTTGTAATGTCTTAGTATCATGAACTTGAACAACTTATATCGTTTGATTTTATTGCTCTTATAACTTCTCAAATTTTGATTTTTTATTGTTGCTTCTAAACCTTAAATGTCTTAACTTTCTTCATAGATTTTGATGTCGCTCCGCTTGTTGATGATGATAAGTTTCTACTGAGAAGGTCGTAATCCAGTAACTAAGACTGCATTGTGAGGTTGCTTTGTCTTTCTGGCATTTCCTTCTGACCTAATTGCCTCTCTATCATGGATGGTTAGGTCCATTATGATTACCCTCTAAAAGGTACATGTTTTCTCCTGAATGTCAAAGATCTCAATGTCTTTTTCTCTAATGTCTCAGTAGAATGTTATCCCTAGCAATTCCAGTTTCCATATTTTTGGTGATAAACAATGTGTAAACTTAGCTAACCGGATACTATGTGACGCTAGAAGTTTCAAAAATGTAACTAACTAAAAGTCTTCAATCTAACATTGTCCTCAATGTTTCTAATGAAATAGCAATACCAAAAAGCAAAGTAACACGAGGAATCAGTAAAGAGAAAAATCATAAAGATAGTACCTGGGTGAAGAGACAAATCAAAAACTAATATACAATATACAAACCGCCTTGATGGTCAATCAAGGGTAAACAGGGTCCTCCAGAGGGACCTCCTCAACATTACATGTAGGAAAGGGCTCTAAAAAGGGTTTCAATCTCTGACCGTTAACCTTCAAATAACTACTACCATTTGGTGTCTCGATCTCAACAGCTCCACGAGGAAAAATAGTACGGACCACAAAAGGACCAGTCCACCGAGAGCGTAACTTCCCGGGGAATAGATGCAAACGAGTATCATACAAAAGAACTTTTTGACCTGGAGAAAATGACTTTCTTAAAATATTTCTATCATGCACAAGATTCATTTTGTTCTTATACTCCTTAGCACAATCGTAAGCATCTCTACGAATCTCTTCCAACTCATTGAGTTGGAGTTTTCTATGGGATCCTGCCTTGTCAAGTGAAAAATTTAGCTGCTTAACAGCCCAATATGCTCTATGTTCTAACTCAACAGGTAAGTGACATGCCTTTCCATACACAAGTCGATAAGGTGACATTCCAATGGGGGTCTTAAACGCAGTACGGTAAGCCCATAAGGCACCAGTAAGCCTAGACGACCAGTCTTTCCGATTAAGATTAACTATTTTCTCTAATATACGTTTTGTCTCCCTATTGGAAACCTCTACCTGACCACTAGTCTGTGGATGATACGGGGTAGCTACCTTATGTTCAATACCACATTTCTTCATCAAAAGCCTAAAAGGTCCATTACAAAAGTGCGACCCTTCATCACTAATTATAGCTCGCGGTGTACCAAAACGTGTAAGTATATTATCTTTCAAAAACTCAATCACAACCCTATGGTCATTGGTTTTACACGCAACCGCCTCAATCCACTTAGATAAATAATCTACAGCGATAAGGATGTATAGGTTACCAAAATAAGTAGGAAACAGACCCATAAAGTCAATACCCCACACATCAAAGACCTCAACAACTAAAATAGGGTTCAAGGGCATCATGTTCCTACGGGAAATGGTTCCTAATTTCTAGCAACATTCACAAGTAACACAATAACTGTGGGAGTCTTTAAAGAACGAAGGCCAATAGAATCCACATTGTAATATCTTAGCAGCGGTCTTCTTAGCACTGAAGTGACCTCCACAATCATGATCATAACAAAAGGAAATAATACTGGACTGGTCACTCTCAGGTATACATCTCCTAATGATCTGTTCTGGACAATACTTAAATAAATAAGGATCATCCCAAAAGAAGTGCTTAACCTCGGCTAAAAACCTATAACGATCTTTTTTACCCCAATGTTGGGGCATTCGACCAGTAACAAGATAGTTCACTATATTCGCATACCAAGGTAATTGGGTAACAAAGAATAGTTGTTCGTCAGGAAAACTATCCCTAACAGGAGGAGAATCATCAGGGGTATCCACAACAAGCCTAGATAAGTGGTCTGCTACTACATTATATGCACCTTTTTTGTCTCTAATGTCTAAGGAAAATTCTTGTAACAAGAGAATCCATCTAATCAATATAGGTTTAATATCCTTCTTGGAAAGAAGATACTTCAAAGCAGCATGATCAGTAAAGATTATGACCTTAGAACCTAAGAGATAGGGTCTAAACTTGTCTAAGGCAAACACAATGGCTAAAAGTTCCTTCTATGTAGTGGTATAGTTCAACTGGGCATCATTCAGGGTTTTGAAAGCATATTAAATCACATGAAGCAATTTGTTTTCTCGCTGACCTAGCACAACACCAATAGCATAATCTGAAGCATCACACATGATCTCAAAGGGTAAGTTTCAGTTGGGTGCCTGGACTATGGTGGCGGTAGTGAGTAAAGTCTTAAGCTTCTCAAAAGCCTCTAAACAAGCATCATCAAAGAAAAACTTAACGTCTTTTGCAAGCAAATTGCAAAGAGGTCTAGAAATCAAGCTAAAATCCTTAATGAATCGAAGATAAAAACCTGCATGCCCTAAGAATGACCTAATATCTCTTACGGTTTTGGGACCTGTAAAGTCTTAATAAGGTCAACTTTGGCTTTATCTATCTCTATACCCTTAGAATATACGATATGCCCTAAAACAAATCCTGAACGAACCATGAAATGACATTTCTCCAAATTAAGCACTAGATTATTTTCCTTACACCTAGTCAACACTAATTACAAATGGTGCAAGCAGTCATCGAAAGACGAACCAAACACTGAAAAATCATCCATAAATACCTCTAAGAACCATTCCACCATGTCAGAAAATATATTCATCATACAACGCTAAAAAGTCGCAGGGAAATTGCATATCCCGAAAGGCATGCATCTATACACAAAGGTTCCAAAGGGACAGGTAAAAGTGGTTTTCTCCTGGTCTTCTAGGGCAATAATAATCTGATTATAACCATAGTAGCCATCTAAAAAGCAATAGTGACTATGACCTGATAATCGCTCTAGCATTTGGTCGATGAAGGGAAGGGGAAAGTGATCCTTCCTAGTGACCTTGTTCAATTTCCTATAGTCAATACAAACACGCCAACCCGTGGTCACTCGGATTAATTCATTGTTATCATTCTAGACTACCGTAATACCGGATTTCTTAGGAACAACCTGAACGGGGCTGACCCACTTACTGTCTGAAATGGGGTAGATAATGCCTGTGTCTAACAACTTAAGAACCTCAGTTCGAACTACTTCTTTCATATTAGGTTTGAGTCTACGTTACATCTCCTTAGAAGTTTTGGTGTCACTCTCTAAATAGATCTGATGCATACAAACAGTGGGACTTATACCCTTAATTTCTGCTATGGTCCACCCTAAAGCTTTCTTGTTGTTTTGAAGGACGGTTACTAGCCTACTTTCCTGATCACTATCCAAGTCGGATGCTACAATTACAAGTAAAGTTTCAGATGGGCCTAAAAACACATACTTCAAGGTATCTGGTAGTTGTTTAAGGTCCAACTTAGGAGGCTCTTCTAACGAAGGAACTAGGGTAGACTTAGAAACTGGTGGTGGTTCGAACTTAGGCTTCCATCCATTATTAGTGTCTAACAAAGGGTTTGAATCTAATAAAGCATTCACTCATTAATCACATTATCATCATCAAAATCAATCCCAAAGTGAGCTAGGAATTTCTCTAATGCATCTTCTAACAAATTGTTTGGTAATGACTCCTCGACTAATGTTCTTATCATGTTCACCTCTTCTATGTTCAAGCCATCTAGTTCAGAGGGTAGCTTACTAATATTAAAAATGTTCAGCTCAATAGTCATATTACCAAAAGACAAATTCATAATACCATTTCGACAGTTAATGATCGAATTGGATGTTGCTAAAAACGGGCGACCTAAAATCGCTAGTATTTGGTTCTCTAGGTCAGGGACAGGTTGGATATCTAGGATAACAAAATCCACCGGATATATAAACTTGTTGACCTCAATAAGTATATCCTTAATCACACCACGAGGAATTTAAATAGACCTATCAGCGAACTGGAGTGTTATCTGGGTAGGTTTCATCTCACCAAGTCCTAGATTAAGGTACACATGGTATGAGAGAAAGTTTACACTAGATCCTAAGTCAAGCAATGATTTCTCAACACAATATTTACCTATTGTGCAAGAAATAGTAGGGGACCCTGGGTCTTTATACTTAGGAGTAGTGGTATTCTGAATAATAGAACTCACATGACTAGCTAGGAAGGATTTCTTCTGGACACTAAGCTTACGCTTTCGCGTACACATATCCTTAATAAACTTGGCATAAGTGGGAATATGATTAATTGCATCTAATAGTGTAAGGTTGATAGTTACCTGCTTAAAAACTTCCAATATATCATTAAAGGTGGACTCCCTCTTAGTTGGAACTAGCAGCTGTGGGAATGGGGCTCTAGGAACAAAGCCGGGCTTATCAGGAACCTCATCGGTCTTTTTAGAGACTCTATCAGTCTCTTCGGTTTCTGGTTCATAAGAGTGAACTACAACATGTTCACTATCAAGAATGGCAACCTTGTTGTCTATGATTCTACCACTCCTAAGGGTTTTAATAGCATTCATATGATCAGATGGTCTTTCACCTACTTCATGAACTCCTCTAGTGTTGGGTTGAGTTTGACTAGGAAACTTACCTTTTTCTCTCAAAGACTCATTTATCTGACTAACCTGGGTTTTCAACTCGGAAATAGCCTAAGAGTTATCCTAACATATTCTATTATTTTCTTCAAAACCTTGAGCAACAGATTGCTGATACTGCACAGTGTTACGAGTTAAAAAAGCAAGAGACTCTTCTAAACTCATAATCTTTTTATCTGAAGGGTTCTGAAATTGTGCCTGAGCTGAAGGATTCTTAGTATAGCCAAAACCTGGGGGGACCTGAGAGTTACTAAACTAACCTTGATTTTGACCCTTGGACCAAGAAAGTTTTGGATGGTTTCTCCAGCCAGGGTTATAAGTTTCTGAATATGGGTCAAACTTCTGACAGTTATCAAATCTAGTGTTGTTATAAAGAGCATTGGCTTGCTCTTCAGCGGTATGGCCTTCCCAAAAAAGGCTCTATTATACCACTACCACAACTAGAATGACTTAATTCTAAGGCTTCTAACCTTTTGGCTATGGCTGTTATTTTAGCATCAAACTCATAAGATCCTTCTACCCTATTGACATTTCCTCTACTTAGAAGAAATATTTTCTGGGGTTCCTTACTATTTTCCCATTGTTGGGTCTTATCGGCTATTTCATTCAAAAATGTCATCGCCTCATCAACTGTTTTATTCTCAAACCCACCTGTGCATAAGGACTCAACCATGGTTGTTGTCGAATAATCTAAACCATCGTAGAGGATCTAAACTAGCCTAACCTTTTCTAAACCATGGTGAGGACATTGAGTTATTAAGTCATTGAACCTTTCCAAATACCTATATAAAGATTCTCCCTCTTGTTGAGAAAAAGTACAGATTTGTGTCCTAATAGACGATGTTTTGTGCCTAGGGAAAAACTTCTGTAAAAAGGCAGATGTAAGTTGATCATAGGTTTCAATTGAATCATAAGGCAAAATATATAGCCAAGATTTGGATTTATCTCTCAGGGAAAAATGGAATAACCTATGTTTCAAAGCATCATCATTTAGGTTTTTAATTTTCAGAGTACTACAAACTTCCTCGAATTCCCTAATATGAAAATAGGGGTTTTCACTTTCTTTCTCTAAAAAGATTGGGAGCATCTGTAGAGTCCTAGGTTTAAGTTCATAATTTGCCTCAGTTTCAGCTAACTTGATACATGACGGACGAGAGATCCTAGTTGGGTTTGACAAAGATTTCAAAGTTGCCGTTTCTGGCACTACCAAAGGACTAGGGGTACTTTCTTCACTAAGTGTCAAGTTTTCAAAGCTGAAATTTCCGAAAACAGGGCTCTCAAAAGAAGAGTCTTCGAGCTCCCCGTCTTCATAAGAAGAACCACTAGGTTTGTCGCTAATCAAACGACCTAGAGTGTTTCTTTTCCAAGCCCGCTCTCTAATAACCTCATGCATACACTAGAAAAAACAAAAGGAAGAAAAAACCTAAAAGGAAGGGAAGTTCTCTGCAAACACAAACAAGGCTGACTCCACCACAACAAACCTACTGATTTCTAGCAAACAAAAAGCATAATGGCTCCACTTAGATTGTTTCTGGACCAGCTTCTACTCCTTTGAAAGGGAATTCGTTACAATTCAAGCAAACCCCTTTGGAATCAATCTGAGTTAAAGTAAGTTAGATAGAGACAAGGGAAGCTCAATGGAGCTTTGACACCCAGGCCTCATTGGAAAAACATTCACTTGGGTTACAAGGCGGCACGCTCAACTTACATTAACCATCATGAACATCAAAGTATGCTTAAAAGAGCAACCAATATTTCTCGAACGACTTTCCTATTAAGCTTTTTACCCTATCGGTCTCATTCTAGTCAGTATTTTAAGCTTAGATTCGCGTAGGTTGTGTGTTCCTAAGGCAGGCAAGAAGAGAACGGTGATAAAATCTGAACCCTTATCTTGATTTGGCCAGTCCTTTCCCTTTACTAGAAAATAAATCCGTGTTCAGTTCCTCAACATATATGCATACGAAAGAAGACAGTAGACCCGTTTACATGGGATTCGCGGGTATTTCGATAAACTTACCTCCCGTACCAGACGGGCGAAGAACCGTTGTAGTCGACTCGGGCCACAACTCCTATGTCATGTACGAACCCGAGGGGCCGAGGCAATATCGTAATTGTCGTCCTTCTCTGCAAACAGTTTATATTTAATTTTACCATTCCTAAGGGTTTAAAAATAAAAGAATAATGTCCCAAAGTCCAAAAATAAAGTGCAAAAGGAAAAGAAAATTACAAAAATAAAGGATATCCTAATACAAATCTAAAGAAAATCTAAAAAAATAAAAAAAAAATAATCTAAAATCTAAAAATCTAAAAAAAGAAAAAAATTCTTTATCTTTTTTCCTTTTCTTTTAGTTTTTAGCTTTGACTCCAAGTCTTTTAGTCACCAAAGTCTTTGGCTCAATTTCTTTTCAGTCCAAATTCCAAACTTGTAGCACAAAGATAAATACCAAAGAAACGTAAAATAGAACAAAGTAAATAATAAAAATAAAAACCTAAAAATAAATCTAAAAACTCTAACATAAAAACAAGTCCGCGTCGGCGACGCCAAAATCTTGATGTGTTCTCAAAGTTGTTGTAGTAATAAGTTCGTTGAGTCTTGTGCAAGCAATAGATTTTAGACTTAATGAAACTTAAAAATATAGCAAACTTAAAATAAAAAGTGATTTCAAGATTTAAAAACAAACCAAGGCTCCAGATTCCACTATTAATTCCTCCTAATTGATTGGTTTATAATGATATTTCAAGAATTATTATTAAGCTTTTATTCTCATTAATGCACTAATAATCTTTAAGGTTCCCAAACATTAAATTTGTAATCCCTAAGCATGAATTATCAAAGAAATATTTCTGAGCATAAGACATCAAATTGATTCACAATTAATTAAGAAAATCATTTTCATCTCATAAAACACACAATTATAATGATCTTAGTGGATTAAATGAAATTATAAAAGAAATTACCAATCAAGCATAAGTGAATAGTTTCCTCCGTCACTTTGGTCACCGGGTATTTTAGCCGCTCATCATGTTGAAAACCCTCTCAAAGAATTTATTTATGCTTAAAAATGGTTTACAAATGATGAAAAACCTGGTTTGTAACAGTTATATTTGTTACAACCCGAGCTTTTACAGGAATGATAAAACTAGAGTGTCGTTGTCACTGTAGCGAAACGACTGTCTTCTATAGTCTAATGTTCTTCGTGTTCTCTTCAATGGCAATAACAGCAGATCTTTCCAACTTACGTTTCTCTACTTTGTTGTCTCTCCAATCACTTTGTAACCCTTCTATAACACCCAAACACCCTTTATATACTCGACATGACCAAGAATATCCCCTCATTACTCCGAAAAATCTTTCCATAGCTCGGCATTAAATAAAATTATCTCCGGATATTTCCTTTCCTTTTTTGCTTCATCCATGAATCTGCAGTTGTCCAACGTTCCTTACTTATCTCTTTCACACTCCTTCCTGCGTCTCGAGTCATCAAACATGTGTAGAACACACTCTAGTTCATGCGATCCCGTGAATATCTACTCCGATCACGTACTCGCCCGATCTCTTCCCAATGATTATACATCCCAACTAAACTCAAACGAACACCCATACCAGTATTTTTTAGACATATCACGTTCATCCCGATCGAAACCAGTGGTTGAGTCTCACTGAAACTCCTCCAAAAATCCAACAGAAAATTACGCACTGAACTGCATTATTTTCCCACCATTTTCAAAGTTTAAATGATGAAGAAGAGTTGGCCCCCTAACCAAATCAGGGTGTGAATAGCAGGTGCCCAACTGAGGTGCCCCTTATCCAAAGTGAGGGTGCCTTTAGTACTTTTATCTGGAGGTCCGAATAGCACTTTTCGATCAACTTTTTCTACACAAGTGTAATTCTCCAATAACACCTACAAACACACAAAACACCATAATAAATACAAAATCAAGTACCAACAAAGAGAAAATTGAGGACAACTTAGACACAAAAATGTGTCTATCAAATCTCATAACCCAAGTCATGATGGAATCTGCAAATGTTATCATTGATGATGTAAGAAACTTTCGTCATGATGACTCTCCTGCTGAATTTCCTCCAACAGAGACAATTGAGAAAATCAAATAAATTCCAGAATTAGTAGAAGTTATTCTAACAGTTACTGATCCTGAAGGTTCTAGTGATGAGGATAAAAGCTATAGCCAGGATGTTATTGTTGAACAAGAACGTGACCCTCCACGGCATCTATGGGTTCAAAGAAATCATGATACTAACAATATTATTGGTGGGAGGGATTGTACAACTAAGACTAGAGGACAACTTCAAAATATTTGTAATTTTGGTTGTTATCTATTGCAAGTAGGACCTAGAAATATTGATGAAGCTCTTTGCGATCCCTTTTGGGTGAATGCAATGCATGAAGACAAGACAAGATGTATGGAAGCTCGTACCTTGTTCCCCCAATATCAATATTGTTGGTACTAAATGGATATTCAAGAACAAGTCTGATGAATTTGGCACCATTATCAGAAATAAAGCTAGACTCGTCGCTCAGGGATATTCACAGATTTAAGGAATCGACTTTGACAAAACCTTTGCTCATGTAGCACGCCTTGAGTCTATTCGGTTAGTATTAGCTCATGCTTGTTTTATAAAGGTTAAGATGTTTCAAATGGACATTAAATCCGCTTTCCTAAATGAAAATTTAAAATAAGAGGTTTATGTCTCTCAACCTAAGGGATTCGAAATACCTGACTTCCCAGATCATGTCCTTAAGTTTAATAAGGAATTATATGGGTTAAAACAAGCACCTCGTGCCTGGTTTGAAAATATGACTACTTCCTTTTTTAGGAAAGGTTTTTCGAGAGGTGGAGCTGATAAAACGTTGTTTACCAAATGGAGTGGGAAAGATGTTGTTATCGCTCAAGTATATGTAGATGATATCATCTATGGATCAACATCTAAGAAACTTGCAAAAGATTTTCAAGTCTTTCTTGGAAAGGAGTTTGAAATGAGCAATGTTGGTGAATTAAAATTATTTTTGGGACTACAAATTCAACAACACAAGGATGGAATTTACTTATCTCAAGATAAATATGCTAGGTCAACAGATTAGGTCTTGATAAGTCAACTCCAAAACTGACTCTCATGCCCACCACATTTAAACTACATCGAGATGAGAAAGGTGTAAATGTGTTTCAAAAACTATATCGATCTATCATTGGAAGCATTTTATATCTTATAACCACTAGACCTGATATTTCTTTTAGTGTTGGTTGTTATGCTAGGTTTCAGGCAAATCCAAAGGAATCTCATCTTGCAGCTGCGAAAAGGATCATACAATATGTCAATCACATGGTCGGGTATGGTCTATCTTATACTTTTGATACTAACACTGATCTTTCTGCCTATTCAGATGCTGATTAGGCAGGATGTGTTGAAGACATAAAAAGTATATCAGGGGGTTTCTACTATGTAGGTTTGAATCTTGTGGCTTGGCATAGGAAGAAACAAAATTCACAATCCATGTCTACATGTGAGGCAAAATATATTGTTGCAGTCTCATGTTGTACTAAACTTCTCTGGATGAAACAAATGCTTGTTGATTATGGAATTGATAGTGGAATAATGAAGATCTTTTGTGACAACTCTAGCGCGATTCGAATCACTGAGAATCCCGTTGATCACTCAAGAAATAAGCACATTGATGTAAGGTATCTTTTTATTCGAGATCCATATGAAAATGGTATCATGAATATGGAATTTTTGCCTTCCGAACAATAATTGGCCGATATTCTTACCAAACCATTAGATAATGCTATATTTCAACACTTACGGCACTCTATCGGTATTGTTTTGGTTCATTAGTCTTTCCTAAACTCTTTCCCCCTGAACGTATCTCAATATGTTGGGCAATTGAGTTTGGAATTCCAGTCTAAGTGTTGCTTCAATTCTGTATTTGTTTCGGTAGTTGAATTTCTCTTGAGTATCTTAGTATTTTTCCAAAGAAATCCTTCTTTTTAGGTAAAAGTAAGGTCGCTCTTGTTGTTCTTTTGGGAATGACATTTTGTGGGGGAGAGTTCTTTATTGAACTTGTACTTAATTGCCAAATCTTTGTGGGGAGTGCGGTTGTGGAATATTGTGGGGTTTATCTTGTATATTTATAAACTCCTTGATGAATGCATTTAGTTTCGGCTATTTGATGGCATCTAAACAAGTTGGTATGTTATTCTCTTTTGGTCATGAATTATCTCTATGAAAATTTCATGAGGATCCCACTAGTTTTTATACCTTTGCCAATTTATATTGACAAAAATGGGGAGAATTAATGTGTAGTTCACACTACAAATACATACGGTTTACAGATAATTATGTAAGGGGGTGGTTTTCTGTTGAGATAAAGTATTGACTACTGGGGAGTGATATATATCACCATAGTATTGTTATCAAAGTTGTGATATAATTGGACTTTGATATTGTATAATGATACTATGACACTCTATAATAATGATTGAGAGCAACTGTTTTCTCATTGTTACAGCTATGGATCTTCAACAACAATGATGCGGAATTGAACACATTTGGAATCATTGGAGTACTAGGAAGTGACGAAGATTTCGAGTAATGATGAAAAACCAAGGAGATCAAGCATTTGGATGAGAAGCTACAAAGTTTATTTATTTTATAATCCATATGTATTGATAGTTTTGTCACTAAAATTGACAAAGGAGGAGATTGTTAGAGCACTGCTCGGTCGAACTCGTAAGCGTTGCTATCTCAAGCTTGTTTATCAATGTTAGTGATCAAAACTATAAGTCTTGATTTCTAGTCTACTTATAGTGATATCTCGTACTAAGATAGATTGTGTAGTTGAGCATTAGACTTCACGACGTTCATCAATTGAAGACGAATAACTACTAAGGCGAGCTTGTGGAACTTCATCAACAAAAGGTATGTGGAGACTAAAACTCATCTATCACTTGGAAAGTCTATTTCTACTCTATCTCTTATATTGAGACAAAATTCGTATTACTATATAGTTGTCGATTATACACATTTGAGATTTCGAGATGAGTTTAACTCGCTTACATATTTCTCGGAATATGTGTTGGTAAGCTTTCGCTTCAACCAAGTTAATATTATATTCTTGACGAAATTCAAAAGATGATCATGTGAGAATTGCCGAGTAACATCTTACATGGTTTGTGTGATACAATCATTTGATATATACTTGGAATGTTTCGTTATGATTATTTCAATAACTTGAAAATTGCTTTGATGCTAATAGTGTGTGAAAACGGCTATTGTCATCCTCTAAGAAAGTTTCAATGATTGAAATAAGAGTTTAGAATACTTAACCATCATTGGATTATAAACATAGTGTGCATTCTTGCATGTATGTGATCCATGACCGGAAATAAAGTATGCATACATGTATGTGTACTTGTAGTTGTGAAATTCCGTGTACCAAGTACACATGATGGTATGCATACTTGCGTAAGGTATAGGTCCGAGAATTTCTGCTGGGATTTGGAAGTGAACTAAGTATGTGTACCTATTTGCATACTCGCGAACCCAAACTCAGACCGACTAATTAAGTATGCGTACCCGTTTGCATACTTGAGTGGTTAAAGTCATAAAATCGGTTGGCTCATGAACTAATACATTTATATATTAAGGAATGCATATTATGCAAACCGTGGCTATAATGTTCATGAATTGATTCGAGTGAATCAAACCGATTTTGCTTCAATTATGTTCTTGTATACTTCTATGAGAATATATCAATTGAACAACTCTTTAACTAGTTTCATCTGAGTCATTTGAACTAGTTATGGTTAAGATAAATAAGGTTGATATGAGAGTGTTCATATAGCTAACCTCGGTTAACTACGGTTGATCCAACATAGTGTACACGTTTAGGTATAGTTACTAAACCTAAATGAGGGTACATTTCATTTATGTGTAACAAACTAAGTTCGATCTAACGGTTGAAAGATATTAGCTTGAATCTAATAAGGTTTTCATCTAACGGTGAATATTGAATGCTTTATTACCAAGGTAACTTAGATTGCAAACCCCGATTTAAAAGCTATATAAAGGAGAACTCTAGCTACAGGGAAACTTAATCCCCACACCTCCTGTGTGATACTAGTTGTATAAGATAGAGTCGATTCTCCTTTAACCTTAGGTTTTTTACGAAACCCTGTAGGTTAACGACTTAAAGACTTCATTGGGATTGTGAAGCCAGACCCAACTATTTTCTCTGTAGTTGTGTGATCTGATTTTGCTGTTTCTACCATATTTGAGTACTATCTTCTTTAAGATTGGCCCGAGATTTATTTTCTGATAGGCAAGATAAAAAGTAGTCACAAACATCTTCATCTCATCGTTTGTGATTCCACAATATCTTGTTTCACTACCATACAATTAAGATTATTATGAAGTGATTGATATTTTAGGCTGTTTTTCGGGAATACAAGTCCGGTATATCAATTGGTTCCTGTTCACCTTGATTTATCAATATACATAACAAAACTCGTAGGTATTTCTGTGGGAGACAGATTTATCTATTCTTATATACTTTTTTATGTGAGACAGATTTGTTTATCAAGTCTTCAACTTTGGGTCGTAGCAACTTTTGGTTGTGGTTGAGATCAGCTAAGGGAATCAAGTGCATAGTATCCTGATGGGATCAGAGACGTAAGGAGCGCAACTGTACCTTGAATCAGTATGATATTGATTAGGGTTCAACTGCAGTCCAGTCTGAAGTTCATTGGTAGTAGGCTAGTGTCTGTAATGGCTTAATACAGTGTGGTGTTCAAAGATCTGGACTAGGCCCCAAGTTTTTTATGCATTTGCGGTTTCCTCGTTAACAAATCTGGACTAGGCCCCTCAAATTACTCTTTATGTATTCCACACATCCTGCCCAATCTGCATCAAAATAGGCAGTAAGATCAGTGTTAGTATTAAAAGTATAAGACAGACTATACCCGATAGTGTGTTGAATATATCGCATGATCCTCTTTGCAGCTGCAAGATGAGATTCCTTTGGATTCGCCTGAAATCTAGCACAACAACCAACACTAAACGCAATATCAGGTCTTGTAGTTATAAGATATAAGAGGTTTCCAATGATAGATCGATAAAGCTTTTGATCCACATTTACTCATTTCTCATCTCGATGTAGTTTACCAGTATTGGGCATAGGTTTCAGTTTTGGAGTTGACTTATCAAGACCGAACCTTGATATAAGATCCTTAGCATATTTTTCTTGAGATAAGTAAATTCCATCCTTGTGTTGTTGAATTTGTAATCCTAAATTTTTTTTTAATTCACCAACATTGCTCATTTCAAATTCTTTGCCAAGAGAGACTTGAAAATATTTTGCAAGTTTCTTAGAGGTTGAACCATAGATGATATCATCTACATAGACTTGAGCAATGACAAAATCTTTCCCACTCCATATGGTAAACAAAGTTTTATCAGCTCCACCTCTCGAAACACCTTTTCTAAGAAGAAAAGTAGCAAGTTTTTCGAACCAGGCACGAGGTGCTTGTTTTAACCCATATAATGCCTTTTTGAGCTTAAGGACATAATCTGGGAAATCAAGATTTTCAAAATCCTTAGGTTGAGCGACATAGACCTCTTCCTTTAAAGTTTCGTTAAAGAACGCAGATTTTATGTCCATTTGAAACAGCTGTTTATGGGTGAAAACTATCTCTGCCGGTTTTGTTAATTTTGGGGTGTGTGGATGATACATGTGTATCTTCCTCTCTCCTGGAACTAGTGATCCTCAAAATGGATTGAGGATAGAATTGTAATTTTTGGAAGGAGCACTGATTTTTAGGCAGTATTCTTAGATAAGGAAATATTCCAAGACAAGGTAATATTCCCAGATAAGGAAATATACCTTGAAAAAGAATGTTTCCTAGATAAGGAAATACACCTAGAAAAGGAATTCTTTCTGGAAAAGGAATTATTCCTAGATAAAGAAAAATTCCTAGAAAAGGTATTATTCTTAGATAAGGAAATAAATTCCTAGAAGGTTTTGGGAAACTGTTAAAGTTATAAATAGAGATGTTTATCTCATAGTTAAGACAATCTGGGGAGTGTGGTTGGACACTTAGAAAATGTGGTTTAACACACATACCTAGAGAAAATTTTGTGAGGCAATTAATTATTGCAAAAGCAAGCTTAGAAAATACTTTAAGGTTATTTTACCTAGAGAGATTGTGAGCGTAACAAAGAGAGAATTGTAATAGTTTTCTTGTTCATAATCTAGAGAAGATATATTTCTTCGAATATGGTTTCTAGTGTGTTCTATTTTCTAGTTTTCGTCTATTATTATTCTGAATTCCGCCTCTATAATAATAGTCACCAAGGTACAGAGATCAAAAAGTATCAGTGGATGAGAAATGAGTTTAAACATTAAACAAATACACTGCACGGGAGTGCTTTTGATTTGAGAGATCAATCTATACAATTCTAGCCTAAACCAAGAAATGGACGTTCCAGACTTGTTTTGGTCGCAAAGTGAAGGAGATGTGGTTGATCTTAGGGAGGGGAAGGAAGAAGGTGTTGAAAGGCTGTTTTATGACTTGTAACAGAAACTTGAGCAGGCTTAGGAATAACGCAAGCAGTCTCTGGGTGTTTTGAATATAATTGTATTAACACTTGATTTCCGCGTTGTCCGTCTTGGAAATAGGGAGGAGAACCTATTTATACAAGTCATTTGAGCCTTATTCACGTCTCTCGTGGGAAGTGGAGGAAGTGTAGTGATGGGGTAGTGGAGTTGTGTATTAGTGTCACACGATCAGTCTTGCCCACTTATCCCATTATCACTAATCGTCCATGTCTTCCTGACACGTTCTTGTGATGGGGCATTGTGCGCTGCACACTGTAAACTGTCAGACCAATACCCTAGTATGTATCACCCAGTTTGTGACACGATTGATGTCTCGAGTGTGTGGATTGTGGGACCCACATAAGGTAGCATGTGTATTCTATGCAGGTAATGCATCGAATATATTTAGCATGTGTGAAGCATTGTTGTTTTAAGACTTTAACGGAGTAAGTCGATGTTTAAGAGTCTTAAAATAGATGCATGTCTAGCCATCTTCATGTGATGGTTTGGAGGCTACGCAAGCAATTCCTCCCTTGGCCGACCACATGGTGTGGTAGAGTGGTGGATGGTAATCATCACAACGCCTCATTAACTAATTAACTCCTGACTAGGGCTATATAATCAAGCAGGTGAAGTTGAACGAATGAGATGATCTTGAGACACTCATCTGCGAACGTTAGTGGAATTAGGTTTTTTTTTTGAAGAGGTATGCAAGCATCACTCTTCATCTTGGTTGAATCCAAGCATGGGATATGGTTTTGGCAAGGTCGATTGGGCATGCTTGTAGATGGCATGCTGGTACAGGCGCCTGCACCTCACTGTCTCATGAAGGTGCAATCTAGACCACTCAATTTGTCAGGCAAAGAGGAGTGATTGTGATGGATTTGCGACGGAAATCTCATGCCGCAAAGGCCGCGCGTCATGTATATTTTGGGCACGCATTTCGAGATGCCCAAGCCTGGTCGGTCTTGGCCGATCATTCAGGCATGCAGATGTCGGGTTGGTGCACATGCATGTACCTCATTGTCCCATAGAAACGTGATCTACGCCACTCAATTTGTCCGGCGAAGTTTAGTGGTCGAGATTAGTTTACAATTGGAAGGTGCGACCATGCCTAGTTTGGGTGCACGAACCGAGGTGAACAACCAAGTTTGGTCTTGGACTATTGGGTGTGGAGATAGGTGTGCCCGCAGTGATCGTGTTAATAATCACCGAACCTTCTTAGTCTATTCATGGACCCTTCATTTGAGCATGAGAAAATGGACGCTCGTGATCGCGACACAAACCCTAATTAGGTTTTTGTTGTCCATGTGTCATACCTAGTTTGGGGCGCACGAATTAAGACGACCAACCATAGTTGGTCCTGATCTATCAGTCAGGTATGTAGGTGGGCCCATAATGTTTGTGTTTATATGCTCTGGCCCTTTGAATCTACATCTACACCCTCTATCTATGCCTGCGAAGATGGATGGTTGAGACTGATTTGCGACACATGTAATGTGCCGCAAACCCTAATTTAGGGATTCATGTCCGCGCTGCTTTGGTTGGACGAATTGACAAACCATTGCTTCTATTTTGGGGAGGCCGACCATGTGGGGTCCGTATTGGGCCGGTGGTGAATACTTTAATACCTGCCTGAGGGTTATGGATCTGATCTAAGCCATTCAATCATGCTGGTGAAGTTGGATGGTCGTGATCGTTTTTGAGACTGATGTGGACAGTCCAGATTTAAATATGCTCGATTGGGTTAGTATAACACACCGAGAGATGATTCTCTTTGTTAGAAAAAAAAAAGAAAAAAAATATCATTGCATCATATTTTGGTTTGTTTAGTTCATTTTTGGTTTTGTATTCATTCAATAAAGCCAATGGAAGAAGAAATATCTATAATGAAGTTTCAAGCAACAAGAATTAGAGGAAAGAGTTATATTGTCAAGATTCTATGAAGTTCAAGAGTTATCATCAAGAGTTGAAGACCTAAGACAAAGATTGAATAACGAAGACGTTTCTATGGATGTTGTGAGAGTGGTGCTAACTGCACGTCGAACAGATAACAAGGTAAGTAAGCATATTCCCACCTTCATTAAGTGGTTGTTTTCCTTTCGTAAAGATCGTCAGAAAAAAAGGGTTTTCAAAATGAATAAAAGATGTGGGTTTTCAAAATATTTCGGAGGGTTTTTACCTTCCTACCATTCAACGTGTCGCAGGATTTCTCTCTTCATTCCTACCTCGACACATGTGTGACCCATAAAAAGTTGTTTATTATTGAGTGCAATTTCATAAAACCCTTTCTAGTGAGGCAGAGTCGAGACTTTTGATCACTTCGAACCCGAATTTCTTTCGATAGGGGATGGTTATTTCTCTCTCAACTTTTAAGAATGAGATTGTGTTCATATTTGTGTCTAACTTATTATGACTAGTGTGCAAAATTTATATATCTTCTTAGCGCATTAGATGCTATAATTTCGGAGAACTAGTAAGTTGGAAAAGTAGGTTTTATGGGTACATCTCTAGTAAACCCTCACGAGAGTTGTTTGTATATTTTAGAATAATTTTTGTTTGATTTGCTCGAGGACTAGCAAAGTCTAAGTGTGGGGGAATCTGATAGGTGTCTAAAACACCTTATTTTATATATAGTATTTATGTTTTCTTTGCTATTACTGTTGTGATTTGCATCTCTTATGTTTAGTTTTGAGTTATTAGGTGCAATAGAGTCCTTATGAGCAAAACAAGGAGAAAACGTCTATTTGGAGCAAAAAGGAAACAAGGTAAATTCACGGGCGATATTTGGAGCATGCTAGGTTGCGCAAAAGGAGTTATGCATGAAATTAAGCTGTCAGTCTCCTAGAGATGACAGAACTGAGAAGCTGGTTAACCCTTAACCACGACAACGGGGTGCCAATATAAACTTCACTCATTACCTAACCCTATCTTTCAGGGAAAACGTTTCTCTCAATCATTATTTGCACCTGAACCAGAAATTGAGAAGAAAAAAAGAATAGTTGCGCAGCAGCCATGAAAATCGAGAGATTAGGGAAAAATTTGTAGGTAAAGAAGGAATTACAGATGGGGATCTGTTAGATTGAGGTTTCAGTCGAGAATTGAAGTGCTTTTGCTTTGAATTTAAGAACCAGGAGATGGGTTTTGACAGAAATTGAGGAAATGAAATATGAGATTGAAACAGATCTGATTATCGTTGTTGAAGAATTAATGGGAAGAATAGAGTTGGGTTTGATGAAGAATTTTGGGTTTCACTCGAAAATGAACCACAGCAAGACAAAGTTGGAGATTTACCAGGGTTTATGATTTCTGAACGCAATTGAAGTTTATGGGGTTTGAGATGCAGAGATTGAATCCGATATAAACCAGTGGAAGAAGGCAAAGAAGTGGCTACTGTGTAAACATGAGATGCAGCTGGTTATCATGATTTTGAACTTGAGGTGGTTCAGATGTTTTCAGAGCAAATGGGTTTCTGAATCTGTTTGAGTGATGAAGATACAAAGTTGGTAGAATGGTGGAATGAATTGCAGGTGGCCTTGTAAATGTTGCAGGGGAGATTGAATGAAGAAATTGAGATGGGTCGTGATTATTGGCCAGCCGGCCATGCCTTGATCCCAGACGGGCCCACACCTCATGGTTCCTCATTATTTTATTATTATTTCCCTAATTTCATGAAAACTCCTTAATCTCATGATATTTCCTTGATCCCATGAAAAATAATATAAAATTAGGGAAACCCGTTTGACCGGGCCCTAGCCAGCCGGTCAAGCCCTAGCTGGCCCCACACATCCCATATTATTATTATTATTATATTTTTCATGTTTCCATAATCCCATGAAATTCCTTGATTTCATGATATTTCCTTCAAATTATGAAAATTCATTTAAATCATGAAATAATACATAAAATTAGGGAAAACTCACGGGACCGGGCCCTAGCCGGCCAACCATGCTCAATCCGGTCCCACACGTCCCTTATTTTATTATTATTATTTTTTATGTTTTCCTCATCTCATGGAAACTCCTTGATTTCAACAAAACTCTTTGATTTCAACAAAAACTCCTTGGTTTTAACAAATTCCTTGGTTTTATCATATTTCCCTAAAATCATGAAAATATTATAAAAAAATTGGGGAAAACGTGTGGGATTGGGCCCTTTGGCCGGAAGGCCATGCCTTGGTCATGGACGGTCCCACACTTTATGATTCCTTCACTTTTATTATTATTTTCCTTCATATCATGAAGTTTTGAAGGTTTCATCAAAAACCCCTGATTTCTTCATATTTTCTCAAATGATTGCTCAAATGCACATCTGAAAATATCAAAATTCTCAGAACTGAGATACAAACACTTTGGTGACATGATCATGTTACCTTGATCGACCAAGGTTGGTTATTTGGCTCGCAAGGAGCCGGTCCCTCGTATTTACATAATTTGACCTAATTTGCGCAATTGCACGTATTAGGTCCAAAACTCTTCCAAATAATTTTGGGATTTTCATGGAATGATCGTCATTCGATCCCGTGACCACCCAGGGATGGTTTCATGACCTCTTGGTCGGTCTCTCATCTCTTCACAATTAATTAGGTTTTATCACCTAAGGCTGAGACGAGCATTTTTGAATAAATGATTAAACAACATTTGATCATTGTTTCATCAATGAATCACCAACTCTTTGAGAGGCCTTGGTATTTTCTCACACGAGCATATGGGAGCTGCATGGTCGACCCACGGTCCCATGAAGTCGGTTCTCCTTCATTCCATGGTTAAGTTTCAAATAAACCATCAATTGGTCATCAATTGATCAAATTAGGGTTTCTGAGTCCAAGGATTATAATTACAGATTCAAACACTAATAATTTTATGACGATCTCATGATCAATATTCTTATTAATTATGCTCGGTTCAACTACCTATATTTTAATTAATATTTTATTTTGGTCACGCTACCAATAATTCATCAGACGAGCAACACTTGCTCAGACGAGCAATATTTGCTCAAACCAAGGAATATTGGTTCAACTATCAATATTCAATAATTCATTTAATGAGCAACACTTGCTCACTTCAACGTCAGAATTTTATCTTTGTCTCAGCAGACACGTTCAATTCATGAGTTTCTGAACATTTTTGCAAATCATGTTCAACTCAGAAAATACATGGACTCGTTGTCCCTTTAAATCATGAAGTCATCAACTAACTAATTAAAAGTTAACAAAATGGACAAGACACGAGATTTAGATTTTTTATTTTAATCTTTTCCTTTTTCATACTAACCAGATGAGCCAACTCATTAGGGAATCACAACCATAAAAGGGACACTTGTCAAAATCAAAGGGATAGCTCAACAGACAACTATGTTTCATTAGAAGAAGGTTAAACGATGGGTATTGGATTAGAAAATGTCCGATTGTGGGTAGGAAAAAAAAAACTTCACGTATTAAAAGGGAATTTGATGGACAATGAAATCAGATGTAAAACTATGCCCGCTAACGACACTAAACCAAGTTTCTTTCATATTTTTTTTTCTTTTAAAATCAGAGGACACATGTTTATATATTTGACACGACACTAAATCCGAGACAATGAATAGGAGCCAAACAGGTTATCCTTCAAGTATTATTTCTTTTACCAATGGAAATAGTTTATACTGTATATTGAAAATCCCTAACTTAGATTAGATGGAAATATATATGGCAACGGTGAAACACAATGTAACATCAAAACCGAGGATGCAGTTATAGAAAGGGAAATAAACGGATTAGCATGATATACTGTACAAATCGTCCCATAAGAACAGCGCTAAAAGGATCGAATCAGAGATTAATTTTTTTTTTAAAGTAATCAAGTCCAACGTATAAAGAACAAATGATTAGTTTTACAATAACAACCAAATAGATGATAATGCTAAAATAGATTTTATTTGATATTATGTAGAAACCCCTACCTCAAAATAGCAATCCATAAATTTGATACACCACCACGTTTTCCAAGAGATTAATGGAGTAGTATTCCTTTTTGTTTTGTAAAAGAATGGAGATGGAGTAGAGGAATGAGAGAGAGAAACTTTTTCTTTTAGGGTTTTGGAAGATGACAAAATATATATTTTAATAACACTAACTATAAATGCAAAAAGAGAGGAAGACTTATTCTTCTTCTCACACGTGACTAAGAAGAAGTAAATTATGCATTGCAACTAGTAAACGACATCCTATATATTTATAAGGGATAAATCAAAATGAGAATCCTTAATCCCAACCATTGCAGAGATAAGGGATAGCCTTTTTTTTTACCCATTACTTAAATTTAGTTATGAACACCCAAATTCAGAAATACGCACCCAACACTACACGGGTTGGATTTTTACCGGTTTTAGGTTCGAAAACTATTATCCGAAAACACGGGTCTCACACTATTAACCCGTTAAAAAGGAATTTGTCCCAAATTCTAAAAATTAATAAAGTTAGAACAGTTCAAAATCGAATCCGAAAACCGAGGCCTCACACTCTTAACCCCTTAAAATAAATTTGTCCCAAATTCCCAAAACCAATAAAGTTAGAACAGTTCAAAATCGAAATTTCCTTAGCACAAAATTTTATGTTTAAATATTTTATTTATTTACCCAATTCCCAAAATAAATTAAAATCGAAATCAATTTAAAAATGACTCTAGATAAAGACAAAATCGATGAGAAAGCACGCCGACCAAAACTCTAAAAATTATTTCAACAAAAGAAAAAAAATGAATCATTGTAAAAAAAAAATTTTGTTGTAAATAAGACTTTCAAAAACTGGTAAGTCCATACGCACAGTCCAAGTAAATCAGAACCATGCTCTGATACCAAACTGTCACAGCCCGGTTTTTCGGACCTCTAGCGGACATGGATTCGACCTTGTGGGTTGGGTCCGGTCCAGCTAGCAAGCCCAAATCTCCGGACTGCAACTCGGGAAGGACTAGATTTTTCGTTTTAACAGATTTCAACAAATAAAAAAAAATCAAAATCCAAGCTCAAACAAATTTTGCTAAATGAAATTTAATATTACTTTCAAAATTACAAAAATGTAAAATACAAATTACAAAATTAAGACAAACCAACACCTCGATGAAAATAAAAAAATGCGATACCCAAATCCCCGTGATACATAATAATTTCTTTCACGACTAGTCTTTCTTCATTCTCTGTGGAAAGGGAGGAAAAATGGGTGAGCAAACCACATCCCAGAAGGAAGTTTTAAAAAATAATAGAGTGCATTGAAAAAAAATAAACAAATGCAACAGATACGATAATTAAAATCATGCATAAAAATTCAAAATAATACCTACGCTATTCTCAGCCACAAATAATCAACATTTTATTACTCGCAAAAATACTTACGCTATTCTCAGCCACAAATAATAAACATTTTCTTACTCAAAATCTTCAATCTAAAATTCTAGATTCTTAATCTAATTGTTAGAGTTATTCTGGTAAACAGACCATAATGTTCCCCGAACATTCTTCCCAGGGTAGCCACGAGTGGTGGGATGCCATAAAGGCCTAACTTATTTTCTTACTCAAAATCTTCAATCTAAAATTCTAGATTCTTAATCTAATTGTCAGAGTTATTCCGGTAAACAAACCATACTGTTCCCCGAACAATCTTCCCAGGGTAGCCACCAGTGGTGGGATGCCAAAAAGGCCTGACATTTCAGCAACAGCAGAGAGATACGTGTAACCGTAATTCATTTCTAACTAGTACACTCAATCACGTATAAAAACCGAACCTCGACCATAATCCTAGAGAACTTGAACAATGTATTGATACATAATATTTACAGGAACAGAAAAAATGCATTTATACTCCATAGTATAGCAGATCTCAAAATGGCTTATTGGGTGTACTATGTAGCAAATTCAAAACACAAGATGGCGGTCGATAGTTGTCACCATGAGAAAACAAGTAGGAAAAAAAAACAATTAAATAGTATGACCTTTGAACTTCCTTCTTTTCGTATTATTATAAATTAAATAAAATGTGGTCAGAACATGAGCACAATAGATAAGAGGTGCTGAAAAACTAAATGGTAATTTTCTACTGATTAAATGCTGAGGAAGTGGGATAGCTAGGTAGTAAGGCAGGTGTACATAGTGATTATAAGAGAAAGATGTGAAAAACAAAGGTCAAACGATGATAAAATACCAGGTGCTATTTTCTGTTTCTTATCAAATAAAAGTTAACAAAATGGACAAGACACGAGAGTTAGAATTTTTTTTTTAATCTTTTCCTTTTTCATACTAACCAGATGATCCAACTCATTAGGGAATCACAACCATAAAAGGGACACTTATCAAAATCAAAGGGCTAGAAATATCAATTACCTCACAATAATCTTAATCGTATGGTAGCGAAACAAGATATTGTGAATCACAAACGATGAGACGAAAATGTTTGCGATTATTTTTTATCTTGCCTATCGGAAAATAAATCTCGAGACAATATTAGAGAAGATAATACTCAATACGATAGAATATGCAAGATCATATCACGCAACTACAGAGAAAATAGTTGGGTCTGGCTTCATAAACCCAATGAGGTCTTTAAGTCGTTAACCTACATGGTTTCATGAAAAACCTAAAGTTAAAGGAGAATCGACTCTAGTCGCAACTAGTATCACATAGAAGGTGTGGGGATTAGGTTTCCCAGTTGATAGAGTTCTCATATATACAGTGTTCAAATCAAGGTTTGTAATCAATGTTACCTTGGTAACAAAGCATTCAATATTCACTGTTAGATGAAAATCTGATTAGACTCAAGATAATATCTTTCAACCGTTAGATCGAATTTAGCTTGTTACACACAAATGAAATGTACCTTCATTTAGATATGAGTAACGTTACCTAAACGTGTACACCTTGTTGGCTCAGAAATAGTTAATCGAGGTTAGCCATATGAAAACTTTCATATCAACCTTATTCATCTTATCCATAACTAGTTCAAATGACTCAAATGAAACTAGTTCTAGAGTTGTTCAATTGTTTATATTCTCATAGAAGTATACAAGACATAATTGAAGTAAAATCGATTCTGATTCACTCGAATCAAGTCATGAATATTATAGCCACGGTTTGCAAAAGATTGCATTCCTTATTATATAAATGTATTAGTTCATGAACAAACCGATTTTGGAACATCATCTACTTAGGTATGAATATCTGAGTAGCCGGACCAAGTTTGGGTTTCTCCAGTATACGAGAACTGGTACGCATACCAAATCAATATCCAAACTTAGCAGAAATTAACGTAACTAAACCTTACGCCAGTATGCGTACCTGTTTGCATACCAGGTTCCCGGACTTTCTCAAACCACCAAGTACCATACGGGTATGCATACGATGGTTCCAGGACATGGATTACATATATGCAAGTACATATAGTATGCTTAAATTCATTTGTTCTAAACTTTATTTCAATCATTAAAACATTCTAAGAGGATGACAATAGTTGTTTTCACTAACTATTAACATCAAATCCATTTTCATGTGATTGACATAATCAATGCAAAAAATTTTGAGTCTACATCAAACAAGATGTTACAAGGCAGTTTTCATATGATAATCTTTTGACTTTCGTCAAGAGTATAAGATGAACTTGGTTGAAGCAAAAGCTTACCAACACATATTTCTTGAAATATGTAAGCGAGTTAAACTCAGCTCGAAATACTAAATGTGCATAATAGAAGTCTATATAGTTATACGACTTTTGTCTCAAAATAGAAGATAAAATAGATAGACTTTTAAGTGATAGATGAGTTCAAGCCTCCATATACCTTTTGTTGATGAAGTTCCACAATCTCCCCTTAGTAGTTTTTCATCTGCAATCGATGAATGCCATGAAGTCTAAAGCTCAACTACACTTTATATCCTAATCCGAGACTTAGCTATAAGTAGACTAGAAATCAAGACTAATAGTTTTGGCAACTAAACTTGACAACAAGATTGAGATAGAAATGCTTGCAAGTTCGACTGAGTAGTGCTCTAACACGTACAAGTATTACTCCGAAGACCTGGAGAATGTGAAGAAGTAACGACTACACGAAGACATCATCCTTCCATTTGAGGTTAGTAATATTTAGTTGATCTTGTTTCCATTCCTAACGTAGCTTTCAAGTCGGATTATATTGAAACATAGCATGCGAAACTGTACATATATAATACTCTAGTGGTTAAACTTGGTCATATCATTATGATCAAAATATCAAAAAATTTATTGAATTACGAAGTATAAACACTTATCTTTTGGAACTTCGTAAATACGATATCAACATAATCTTTGTATTTAGTTACTTGATTATGTGTGATTTCATTCTAGAAAACTATGTAATATTACATTATTTTAAGGAATTATGTATATGAACTTGTTTCATAATCGAAAGGGAGATCATGATTGGTCATGTTCTTATTGAATATATTTTGGATGACCAATGCAAGATGAAAAGGTAGAACCTATCGTAACTTATGTTGAGATTTGAGGTATTACTGTCATAACCTATACTATGTAGCATGTTGTAATCAGTCACAAGCTACTTTGTGAAGCGTGGTGTAACCGGTCACAAGATACATTGGGAAGTTAGTTGTAATTGGTCACAAGGTACCTTTTGGAAGAAATGTGTCACCGATCACAAGATAATTTGGGAAGTTAGTTATAATCGGTCATAAGGTACTTTGGTAACCAAGGTGTAACCGATCACAAGCTACCCCTGGGAAGAATGGTGTAACTGATCACAACCTAGTTTGGGAAGCACGGTATAACCGATTACAACTTACATTGTGAGTCATGGTAGAACTGATCCCAAGGAGCAAAACCGAGTTTCCAATATTCACATATCTCTTTATCTTTTGTGTGAAGCTTGGAATTAGGGTTTGCTGAGAAACTTCTATATGTCGATATTATTTGAACATGTACATAACTCTTATCATTATTTTTTCAAAGATATTCCTTGATACTCAAGGTGATCCCAAACCGAAATATTGAAAAGCATTTAATTATGATTTTCATAGTATATGTTTTAAATACCAGCAACTAAAGCATATCCTCTAGAAAATTTTATTAGTTAATGTGCTAAACTAATAATAAAAGTTTTCTAAGGGAGATTTTATAAATATGGTTTGGTAATTAATTGGAAATAGGAAAACTAAAATTTGGTACTTTAATGAATATCGTGAGAATATTTTCGGTTTTGGAATTTCCTTGTTGTCCAAACAACCTTGGTCTATAAATACTTGAGGTTGTATTAATTGCAAACTATTTTAGATCCAGGCAAACTTCATTCGTGTTGCTTCTGGTGGAGCAGTCTATCTGGATAGGAAAGTACCCTAATTAGGTGAAATCTCTTATGACCGATCGTTTAAATACTTCTGTGGGATCAAGAAGCTCTACGAGTACCGTTGGTAGGAAACTAGATAATTGCATTGTTATTTTAGTTTTCGATTATTGATTTGATTGACTAACAAATGTTGAAACTTTGATTGCATCTAGTTTGTTTATTCTTGAGAATATTTTCTTCAGATATAAGGCTCACTCAAACTAAATCAAAGTATCGATGGGATCTTTAGAACCATTTTCGGATCTAAAGACATCTTGTGATAATCCATTGTTAACAGACTCTGTTCTGTGTGTGATTGAACACAAGATGATTCAAGTTGTACTGTGCAGGTTATTAAAAAGACAATCGAAGAAGATTTTCTTATTAGTTTTCGTATCTTGTGAATCTAGTGCACAAACCTTGATCGGTTGGGATCCAACTAGAATCATATTTATCTTTGATAGACTTGATTGTCTAGTTGAGTGAGATCGGCATCACTTTATAGTTTCTCCTTGAGTTTTATATTGATTGACTGCAAATCTAGAAATTGGTTATTTCAGTAATCAAAGTTTAGATTGATCTAACTAGACAATATGAAGTTTATTAGATTAAACGGAAGAGCATTTGTCAACGACTCATAATATCTTATTACCAAATATTGAATAGAGTGGTTACCAAACAATTTTATCCTTTACTATTTGGAATACAATCAAAATGATTGGTGATTCATGTGCGTGATTCTAGAAGTCGAAGGCGCAGGGATAATGAGGAAACTAAGTATCTAGGGGTAGTCTACTTGGTATCAACTGTACGAAATTGTTATTAGATTTTGTATATCGTCTTAATTATGAGAGTATTCAAAAGTGGACTAGGTCCCGGGGTTTTTCTTCATTTGCGGTTTCCTCTTTAACAAAATCTTGTTGTGTCATTTACTTTATTTTCGCATTATAATTGTTATTATAATTAATTAAATTACACACGTATGTTAATCCAAGTTACTTGATATTAAACTTATAGTGCTTCGGTTTTATACCATACCTATTATCAAGTGAACACTTTGTTGTCGTATTGTCTCGATCTCGTATCCATAGACGATCACACAAAGTGTATACCATAGTTTTTGTATTATCTCGACTTTGTCCATAGACGATCACACTTGGTATCATACTTATAGGTTGATATTTAAAAGATTGTGGTGTATTTGGGTACCCTCGTCTTTTCATTTCCAATTTGTTTTTATGGGTCTATAAGTGTATACAATTCATGCCACTACAAGTCAGCATCACTGAGTGTGAAGCATATAGTAGGTGGACCCAACTGTATCACCATCGTGATGATGTACCAATAATCTCTAGTTCATCGAATTTGTTTTCAACAGTAAAAAAACACGAGAAGCTAACCAGATGTCACCTAATAAGAAAATTTCTCGGTTTTTTACGATCGAAAGTTCATCATCTTGTGGTTGTTTATGACATAATTTTTTTTAAAGACAATGTATGCCCCCTCGTCAATGATGCAAAATATTTAAAATCTTAAGTCCCGAGTGAAACGCCCGTCATGGTATTTCATTAGGTATTGAAAATACTGACATTCAAGAACTTTTATAAGACTTGATTTCGCAAATCTGATATAACATAAGGAAACAGATCCAGGAACTCCATGGTGATCCTTTGTAAACTCATTGATTACTACACCTACAAACAACATGCATAACATATCAGAAGACTTGATGATAAGGTTACGAGGTAAACAAATAAGCTAAGGAATGTTGATAAAACACTACAACAAACAAACAAATTAGTGACATTTTGTTTACAACATTACAAAATCGTTAATAATATATTCATTTGTGACGTTTTTTTACATTGCACACATTTATGCTAGCCAAATACCAATTAGTATAGACGTATTCATTTGCAACTGTGTCGATGTGGTAAATAAAATTTAGATAGAAAAAGATTAAAATAAATAATCTTTTCAACGTTCTTAAATGGGTAAACAAAATATTCAAAATAATATTAACTTAAAACTAACTTTTATATCTTATAGGTAGCTTCTTGAATATGTAACAACAAGTTGAACATTACATGTCAACTTTCATTTTCTTATAATTCTGCTTTTGATTTTGGTCAACAATAACGGACCACCCAACTTATCTTGCAAACAAACAAAAAAAAAAACCTCCTCAAACTCTAAAAATAACCTCCCATAAGAGTTTGAGGAACGGATCCCAGTATACAAAAAAAAAAACACAAGTTTTCTTTTATACCTATAAAATCTTACATCATGTGATGTATATCACGAGGAAATGGTGATGTGAGCTTAAGGAAAAGAGATTTGTAACAAGTTACACTCATAAATTAACTGAGGAGTGGATTGACATGTTACTTGTTGTTGGACATAGTTTGGCTTGTAAATCCATTGGGGATCGTCTAAAAAATGTTGTCTGGTTCAGGACTCATAGATTTATTGATACACAATAGTTGTTGGTTGAGGCAATGGCCCTCATATACGGTGTTTGGACAACCGTCGGAGGCCTATTGACATATTATTGGTACGCCCAATTTTAGATTTTATGAAGAAAAGATTATTACTCAAAGACATGATCTCATTTTTCTGGAACTTTATTTCCCCGAAAACGAAATTTTATTTGAAAGAGATAGTGATATGGAAGTGTCCGAACAATGGTGTAACACGAGAAAGTGATGGAAGACAGATATTTAAGCTTCTCAATACAATCATCCTGTGGGGAAGCTACTAAATTATCGGGGTTCATGAATACAATGGCTTGGGGAAAAAAAACTCTAGAAGAGTACAACATCATGGTGATATACCCTTCCCTTGTAAACTCATCGATAACTTCATCCGTAAAAAACAGGCATAACATATCAAAAGACTTGATGATAGGGTTACGAGGTAAATAAAAAATCTAAGAAATGTTGATAAAACACTACAATAAGTAGGCACATTTCTGACATTATGTTTACAACATTACAAAAATCGTTACAAAATATATTCACTTGTGACGTTTTTTACGTCGTGTTAGCTAAGTACCAAATAGTGTGGACATATGCATTTGCAACATTTGTGTCGGCATGGTAAATAGAATTTAGATTAAAAAAAATTAAAAAAATAAATATCTTTTTCAACACTTTTAAATGGGTAAAATATAAAAAAATAAACAAACTTAAAACTAACATTTATGTCTTATAGATAGTGTCTTGAATGTGCCACAACAGGTTGAATGTTACACGTCAACTTTCATTTTATTCTAATCCCCTTTTGATTTTGGTCAACAAATAACGGACTAACCAAGTTATCTTGCAAACCAAATATAAAAATAATTAACCTCCCATAAGAGTTTTAGGAATGAATCCAATATACAGAAAAGAAAAAAAAAGAGAGCAAGTTCTCCTTTATACCTGTAAACTCTTACATCATAGGTTGTACAGCTGCACGAGGAAATGGCGACGAAAATGAGTTTAAAATAAAGAGATTTGTAACAAGTTACACCCGTAGCAATGCCGATTATTGTGTTGTAGATCGTCGTTATTTTCCTCGACTGTTTTACCCTTAACTTCTTCGTCCGAAATCAGAATGATCTCATTATTTTTGCGTTCACTTCATATTATTGTTTTCTTAAAAATGATGATAAGAACTCCTTGATTTGAATGAGTTGAATTTGTAATTTTGTCTCCTCCATTAGTAGACTTCACTTCCTTGCTCTTTCAGAGCCATTTCCATTTTTTTTGGGTTGATTCTCCTAACAAAGAATGCAAAATAAAAATTCAAACGTAACAACACGAAATATGCAAGAATAATAACTAAAAAAAGCATGAAATTGCACTCTAGACATGTAGATTATGCACCTATCATGGGTAAAATTAGAGTCTCTTATGTTCTCGTTCCATTATTATTGTTGAGCGTTTATATACGGACATGCACTTGTCCGCTGGACAACTTTCATGCAGTCGAACCTATATGTCGGTCAGTAGGGAATGACCGACCTTATATCTACATGACATTTGTAATACAATCAAATCATTTTTGCATGTTTCGATACTTCATGTAGGATTTGATGCCTCATCCCCCCCCTATATGGTCAATTTAGAGGTAATCTGCTAAGCATCAACCACAAGCTTCCGTCATCGCTTTGCTCTCCTGCTCCGAAAGCTTACTGTTCATCGGAAGTTAAGCTAAAATATTTGCTACGATAAGCGTGAATATTAATATATGCTAGATAAATAATTATACTTGAGATACACATACGCGGAGTAAGAGGTTAACTATTGTTTAGTATATAACGATGAAGCTAGTTGTGCTAATGGGCTCCTAATCGTGACCAATCTGCTACCAGTCATTTTTTTTTCCGGGTCGCTCTTTATGGTAATGCTAATAAAATAAATATTTGGTTGTTATTTCAGAATGTTTAACCGTTCTTCTGTTTTTTTGGTTTGATTTCGTGATCTTTTGGTGGATCCTTGCTTGTCGTTTGTGTGATTTTGTTATCTTTAGTCCATAGATTGGTTTTGCTGCTAGTTTTGCGGGTTTCTTTCTTCTTATTGTAGGTCTATCTGCCATTGAGTTTGTCAAAGTTTTGGTGCATATCGTTTGTTCTTTTTATAATATGGCTATTTCATCCAACTTGTTAAATATCACATCTTTTTAGATTTTTGCAACTTGTTTTTTAGTCTCATGTGTCTTGAACGAAAAAAACTCAGAGATAAGATGGTGATATTTCCATCTTCATTAATGGAAACTATTGGAACAATACCTAATATCCGATCACCTTAACGTAACAGAATCATACTTGATTTTTAAATTTTATGATAACCTTAAGCTAGTTTTCATTTCGATAACTTTCGTTGACAGCCCTACTTGTCGCAACCTTATTTATACCTAAAAAGTAAAAACGAAAAAAACTTGAGTTACGTAAAACAACTTGATGAAATGAAAGTAAATGCATTAAAGTAACGAGAAAGAACTTGCACTTCATTGATTAAATCTTTCAAGTTGGGACCTTGATGAGATAAAAGTGGGATCGTTAACTTTGAGGCTAAAGTTACATATTTATAGGATTGATTGATCACCTCCTCAACAATCCAGTGCTTCTCAAGAGAGTACATTAGCTAAATTACACACATTCCAGAGTACTCCTAGACTTGGACTTGGGCTTAAGCATATTATCTAATACTAGACTTTTGGTCTTAAAAATATATATGGAATATGGTATCCAAAAAACGTGTTTTTTTATATCTTTGGAAAGAACCTAGACTCAACACTCAACAATTTGAGCATTTACCTGGATTTCAGTAATTCATTACATCTTAACCAATCTAGCCTTGATCGATTACTATATATATTTGAGACATATCAAAAACACAAATAAACTCAATCCATAAATAAAGTGTATCTTGTTGTAGATTTGTTCTCAAATAACTAAGGTTCCTAGAAAACTAAGGTAAGACTTTGAAAGATTTCATTTGATATTAATAAAGCACGGGTTCACCTATATTTTCAAAGATAGTATTTTAACTTGTGTCTAAATTTGGTATGTTTACAATTCTTGTCCGTTCCAAGGTCCTTCTGCTATAAGGCCATTTAAGAATTATTGATGATCATGTCCAGATTCAATAAAAACCTTCAAACACGATTAACTATAATACTTATCTATCGGAATCTAGTATCGAAGTTTTCCACAAAAATTTATCTTGGATAAATATATAATTTCATATACTTGTGATAGATTGATTAGGGCTCTCTACTCAACAAAATAAGTAGACAACTTAGACTTGAGATTTAGTTTTCTTCCAAATCATAGGAAAACATTTATGTCACATTAATTAATTCATAATAAAAAAAGAAAATCACCTGGCGTCATGTTTGAGATATGATAGCGTCAGTCTTCATGAAGGACTATAGAACAACTCCTAGGCATGTAAAGACACCAGCCAGAGAAATAAAGTGTGCAAGCTTCTGTGGGAACCAAGAAATGTAGAGGCACAACTACAACATAGTAGCTTAGAGGGTTTATTATGTATCTAAAATGAGGAGGGTACCAAGTAGATCACAATCTTTTCGATATCCACCTATTCAAGACACACCTAGTGTGATCTAATATATACATGAACTGTAAAAAAGATGATAACCACAAGATGTACACTGGGTTTATATCGTAAGTTTGAAAACGAACCAAACTATGGAATTAAACCAAGTGTTTGATTAACATACTAGTGCATTTACTTTATTATAACTAAAACAATAAATATAATGCAAAAAGTAAAGTAAAAGCACGCACAAGATTTTGTTAACGAGGAAACCACAAATGCAGAAAATCCCTGTGACCTAATCTAGTTTTGAATACTTTCTGATTAAGCCGTTATACGAAGACTACAATCAACTTCATATAGTTGAGACCAATTAAATTAACTTCAAGTTCCTTTGTTCCTTCAGTATCTCTGCGCCTAATGCCAATTCGGTCTATGTACGTGAATTTTAAGATAAAGTCAACTATCTGAAGTCGCTGCACTTATTATGAATACTTCTATCACTCAACACATTTGGAGCGTCTTCCGAAACATTAAAGGACTAATCTGTTTCAATAACCGCTCTATCAATCTCAGGAAACAAATTGGGGATATTTTGTTGAGTTACAAAGGATCTTTCGTTTAAATAATGTAAACTCCTTTGTATCAGTTAGATCAACTAATATCAAGATTACTGAAATATTGAACCTTAGTTCGTAATATATCACAGTAGATATCAAAGACAAACCCTAAAAGATAAACCCCTTATCTATACAACAAGCTATAAAAGGTCTGTCAAGATAAATGAGCTTGTCGGATCTCAATCAATCAAGAGTGCACGAAGTATCACAAAGATTAGAATACCAATAAGAAATTCTTCAAATCTTCAATCTTCAAAGTACATGCACAAACAACTTGATTCCACTTATGATAGATCACGCACAGAACAAAGTCTGTTAATAATGGATGAACACAAGTCCTATCTTTAGTTCTTTAAAGATAATATTTGAAATTGTTGATCCTTAAACTAATTTGAGTGACTTTATATTAGAAGAAAAAGATCAAAGAATAAACAAACTAGACCTGTTAAGGTTTAACACACTGTTTGGGATGCAGATCCGAAACGTTTGAAGATAAAATTGTCACAGCGAAATGAAAATATTGACAATAACTGATAGATCGTTCATACCTCAAATTATTCTTGAGACTAACGACTTTGAGTGAATAATCCAAACCTCGCAACTCCAAAATCATGGATAAGATGATTATTTAAACCTCACAATGAATCCAACTATAAATAAAAATTACAACACAGTTAAACAAAGTTTACCAATAACAAAATATTTTAATTAATAAAAGAAAACTGACCCTTAAACTACAATACCCTACTAGATCCTTTAAGACCATCTTCGACGAGGGAAGAGGGAATTCCTTTAAAATCCGAGGTGGCAGCGAGTCTTTTCGACGTGTAAAGCAATAGGGGAAGACCATGTCTTATGGATTGTCAAATGATAGGTTTCACGACCGGTAAACTATATACTGATCACAAAGAAATTTCACGACCACTAGAAAATATCCATATCGGTAGACAATTTACAGAGAACCACTAACCAATTATTTAAAACCTAACTTAATTGACGTTTTAAATAAGTTTATATCGTTTTTTGTTTGTTTGTTTGTATGTTTTTTTATTTATTTTGTTTGTAGAGTTTAAAGGTAATTGTACTCTTCTGCTATGGAATTCGAAACTTCTGAAATGAAACTTATACTTTTTTTTTGTTTCACATATTTTTCTTCATATTCAAAGTTTTGTCTTCTTTTGTTAAGTTGAAACTTTATCTTTGTTTCCTTTAATTTTTTGGAGATAGATTTGTGCGGATATACATGGTCATCCTAACCACTTTTAATTCAAACTTCAAATTCGGAAATAAACAAACCGAAATAAAGCGAAAGAAAAAACTGGAAAGCCCAATAAAAGCCGAAAAGATGCGAAATATTGATTTCATATGAAATGAATACAACCAGTTAAATGAATATCGATCAGTTAAATCAATATCGATCGTGAAATTAGTATTCTTTCCCGACTGGCGTATTGAATACAGATCATTCTTTGGTCAAATGATGCAAAACGAAATCGGTGAAATGTTCACCAAACAATGTTATTTCCCCTATCGTGTGGTAGTGTATAGTTTACCTACCAGCAAAAGGTTTATCTTACTTCCCTTATTCTCCTAAACCCTAATCAAATTCCTGATATACGGGGTAAGGAATAAGGGTCCAGGGGAATTCCCAACCCCATAGGAGATGGCATTTCCCCTAACTAAGGGTGCAAATCCCTCGTTATAGATGGTCTAAGAGCAACCACAGTCGACTACCAAAACCAAATATTTGGTCCAAATGACAGACTCTATCGAACGTAGTAAAGAGCAAACACCATACTAAAACCAAATACCAAACCATATTTGGTCTTTGGTTTAGTTTTAGTCGGGCATAAGGTTTTGATTGCGCCTGATTTGGGCATAAGTATAAGTTGCGTTTGATTAAGGGTGCACAAGAACCGAGCCGGACCGACGGACCGTCCCGGAACCGGTGGAACCGTACCTATCTTTGTACCGAACCGAGGAAGGGGGTACAGGTACCGGTCCAAAAAATAGGAACCGAGGCTAAGCAGGTACAGGTACACGATCCTGCCCTAGTCTCGTACCGTCCCGGACCGAATGTACCGAAGAATTATAACCATTGGATTTAGTGATAGTAGACTAATGATAGCCATTAGATTTATGGGTGGTATATATAGAAAAACTTGGCTAGGGTTTCTCTTTTTTTTTTTTAAATTTTTTTTGTCCGTTTTCTCTCTTCCTGTGTTACTACTAACGAAAGTACAGAGAACTGAAATTGTGATCGAAACAACCGGGTTAGCGTTGCAAGAAGCTTGCACTCTCTTGTTCCGACGTCTATAAGCAAGTTGCCTCGAATGCACATTGTCAACCATTAGTTGACTACTAATTAAGTGTAGTGTTTTCTTACCAAATGTGTAGTTAATCAAACCAATATGAGCCAGATGTGAAGCTCGATTCTCATGCTTAAATCTTTTCTCAAGTTTAATCATACAGACATACACCAACTACTAATGTAATGGAGATTAGTTTATGGCGTACGCATAAAGCTAGCTATTTTTTGCTTGCAGGTAGAAGCTTCAATCGTGCTGGGATAAATTTACGCTTTCGGAAGTATAATCGTTATCTCTACTCTAACGTACCTAAACTCGTTTTCACTTCTTAATCATGTACTACTCGTTTTCTCCCGTTTGTGTTTCTTAGCATTATTGATATTGTGATACTTTAAAGGATTTTTTTTTGGTCTGGAACCGAGACTAGTACCATAACCGTACCTGGTACCTCACGTGTACTAAATGGTAATGGAACCGAGGTACAGGGTACATGTACCGGTCCAAAATTTTGGAACCGAGGTCAGGGAGGTACATGTACTCAGCCTCGGTAAGAACCGAGCCGAACCGTACCGTGTGCACCCTTACGTCTGTTGGTGGGGCACAAGCTTTTGAGTCCGCGTGATGGTGGGCGCAAGGTTTTGAGTCCGCCCGATGACAGGCGGAACTCATAAGTTACGCCTGGAAAAAAAAAATGGGTGTAAGGACCCTCAAGCTCATCAACGCTATTAGACCGGTCAAGTGTCGATTTAGCCGATAATAACTCGATTAGTTTAACACGAACGTTAATTAATAGAAATTAACTAACAACGATTTAGATACGAAACTAGTATCGATAGATAAATCTCGAAAATTTAGGCGAAATGGATTAGTCGAACGTGTCATTCGGATATCAAGCAGAGAAGATATATGTTATATTAGGTGAAGGGTAAAATAGTCTTTCTGCATTAAAGTGTTATCAAGGCAACCGACTTTTCTTCTCAGGGCACCCTATTTGGATAACTCAAAAGCAATTGATAAATCCGGTTATTTCTATTTCTCCTTAATTTTATTTTCCTTCTTCTTCTTCTTCTTTCCTCGTTCTTCTTCTGCTTCTTCCCTGTTCTTCGTCTGCTGACGTTGTGAGAATTAAACGAGGATTTTGAGTTTGAATCAAGAGTAGAAAGATCATGGAAGGGTTGCTGGTGGTGGTATTTACTTGAGTAGTTAAAATAAACTCAGAGAAAAGTGAATCAAAAGTTAGGGTTTGAGAAGTGAATGAGTTAGGGTTTCATTTGAGGTTCAAAGAACAATTAGAAGACGAAGATGATGGTTTAGGAGATTGAATTAAATTGAGTTCATCACGAATTAGAATATAAGTGGTTTGAATTTGATATTAGGGTTTCTGAGTTTGATTCGAAGATGATTTCGAAGGAGCATGACATGGAGAGGATATTTTAGTAGCTGGTGGGGATGGTGATGATGTTGTTGTTGATTCAAATTCGAAATATGTGATGAACTGAATTAGGGTTTCTCTGAGAGTTGTGTAGAAGTTCGATTGATGATGAATAAGGAAGAATTAGAAGATGAGTTTGTTCTAAATTGATGTTTGATGGAAGCTATGGGTTGTTTGAGGACTGAATCAGTAAGCTAGGGTTTTTCAGAGAATTTAATTGGTGTTCACTTTGGTGACGAGTATGAGGAATTGAAGGATGGGTGTTGAAGAACATGATGTAAATAAGGAGGTGATGGTTTTAATTTGATGATTTCATGTTCAGAATATCAATAATTGGGATTCTTGACAAAACCAAGACTTAGGGTTTGTGGGTTTGAATATTGGTTGAGAAAAATGGAAGTAGCGGTGAATCAAATCAAAGTGAGAAGCCGAACCCGATTCAGTTGCTTGAGGAATGTATCATAAGGTATTTGTCTTTCTTAGTTAATTTGGAAAAGTAGTTCATTTTTATTGATTGAGTTTATATGATTGCTTGAGAATCTTGTTGTTGAGAAGGATATGAATTGCAACTGTGAATTGTAGTGAATTACAGGGAGAAGGAGAAAAATGGTGTTGGAGATGGTGGTGTGGCCTGTGTAGTTGAATGGCAGGACTGGACTTAGAGGTAGTTATGAAACTGTGGTTGAATCAATTGGGTGTGTATGATGTCAAGTGATTTTTGCTGGTGGAGTTACTAGTGGATACTGTAAGTGTTTGTAATTTGCTGCTGAGATAGTTATGATGGTTAGGTGATAGTGAAGATGTGTTGAATGACAGAGAAATAAGATTGCAGGTGGAATGAAGTGGTGATGTTGTGAGTGTAGTTGGATTTGAAGGTGGAGGCGCATTATGGCTCGTTGTGAGTGTAATTATGATCTCCAGATAGTTTGTGGGTAGCAGCTGCAGTTCAAATTGCAAGTGCTGGTACAGGTTGGGCTGAGATGGAGTTGCAGGTGTTTTTGGTTTGATAAGTACAGGGTCATGGAGTGGCTGGGAGTTGAATTGCAAAGTTTATGGGGTAAATGTGATGTTGCAGAGAGTGTGTGTGTTATCTGTGTTGAGAATTAGCTGAGTTATTGTGGTTGAGTGATGGGAATCACAGGGCTGAGTATGAAATGGATAAGTGTAGGCGAGTTGTAGTTAATGAGTTTAGTAATGATATTGTTTAACTAATAATAATCTTGTTGAAGTGTAGATAAGAAGAGGAATCTAAATTAGTTTATGTTGAATTGAATCTCCTCAGAGGAAACTTGCAACTACATTTGCAGGTAAAACTAAGATTGTAATTGAAGTTTGAAGTTCATTTAAAAATAATTGTATTGTACTTGGCTTGTGAAGTTCTGTTAATTTAGAGTGTTGAGTCTTGTGATGCATCATTATGGTGCAGTTCAGTTTTTGGCCTTTGCACATGCTTTGGCCTTGAGTTTTCTCCCTGATCAGATGTCGACTAGTTCTTAGTCGACCTGATTAATCTGATCGAGTCTCTGAACCTGACTCACCTGAATCAGTCTTTGTAGTTAACTCATTGAGTTTTCCCTTATCTTGACCCGAGTTGAATCGTTGACCATTGACCCTGGACCCTGACTTGACCTGGACGTTGACTGTTAGTTGACCATTGACAGTTAGTTTGATAGTTTAGTGACTGTTAGTTGACTTTAATGGACTTAGGCTTATGGTAGTTTTCTTAATTAGATGTTTTGGACCTCTTGTGGTCCGAATTAGACTTTATTTCTTCTACACTGTTATAGATATTCATAAGACTTAGCTATTGGACTATAAGAATCAATATAATTTAATTTAGTAAACCTTAGTTATGCTAAAGATGTAAAATGATAAATAAATGGACTTAGAACCATTAAATAGATTTGTATGATTCTTGTTTGAGCCACTTTGGCTAGACTCTTAGACTGCTTGTATGATTAACAGTTAGACTATTAACAACGATCGATTCAAAGGATGAACCAGTGGATCGTGGATCTCGAGGTAGGCGTGGCCTGTCATCAAAAGAGGTGTGGGAATGCATTTGACCCTTTGTATTCATTATTGTTGCTTTTATAAAAGTTTATGCTTAACAAACTCATGCATTGTCTGTTTCTGCATTCCATGTTTTGTTTAAAATGCATTATGATAATCCTATTATTTCTGTGAATCTTTCCACGATGTGGAAAGGACTTGTATTGTTTTGTTATCAATATGAATTGTTATGGGAAATGCGAATTTCCACTTGTGGTATATAGGATACGCTCCTTCACATTTATACCTACTTTAATTCAACTTTTATTGTTTAGAGTATTGGTCACCATGGTCTTGGTGGCATCCATAGCTATTAGGTGTGAATTGACGGGTAGGGATTTACAACCATATTATACATTGTTTGAATAAGGAGTTTGTCCATATACATGTATGATTATTTGGTGACTTAGTCATTGTTTAAGGTTTCGGAAAAACATGTACTGTTTTCCAACTCTTGCTTATGATTACTTAGAAGTTAAATGTTAATTATTCCCACTTCAGTTTCTGTGACAGATCAGGGTTGCGCGGTGAAAGCTTCAAGGGTTGACTTCGCTAGTTGATTAACTTCTGTTATATTTATTATGTTGTATATTTTATTTTAAAAACCAAATGACTATTATATATGTATCTTTTGAGAGAAGATCTTGTATATATATTTAAGTTGGGGTTAGCTTTGGGTTAGCTTTTGGGTTAAATGTTTAGTGCCTCTTTATTAGTTGATTTATTGGAATCGCATTTCTTAATTGAATGCTTAAGTGCATGTTTCAGATTTTAGTGCCTCTTTATTAGTTGATTTATTGGATTAGTCAGCTGCTAGCTTAGGGGGCGCTAGTATTAGTTGAGCCCCACCAAATTTGGTTTTCCCACCGTAGCGTCTGTGCACGGAGTAAACCCATTTTTTTCAATTTTTTTCAATTTTTAGCTTTTGGTTTTAGTCTCCCCACCGCGGTTGCTCTAAGGGTGTAATCTCGTAAAATGGGCTACTAATAGGAAGCCCCCCCTTCCCCGACACACTTCCAATCCCGTCTTCATTATCTTCATTGTATCCGATCGAATCCATCCAAAAGCCGCGAACAAACGATAAGAAAACGAGTCAAATTCAGTGAAAATCTAAACGAATTTCAAAATTTTCCCGCCTTCTCATTTTACCCCAATAAAAAGCTACGCAGGTAGCTTGTATCTGTCAAGTAAAAAATGAAGACGACGCAGAGATTACCAACATGGCAAATATTCTCCGATGACGGTAATAGTTACCGATGGGTTGCTCACGGTCATGATAATAATACTAGATCTGAAGAAAAACCTAGGTTTGTGACTCAACATGAAGAAAACCCTAATTCTCGTCTTCCTTCGATGCAAGATCTCTTGTTTCAAGGTTAACAACATTTTCCTTCAATTTCTCTTTCTCTTTCTCTTTTCTCACATTTAACTAATTAATTAATTACATAGACGAGATTTGATTTTGTTTGCAGGGTCTTCAAAGCTGTTACAAAGTAATGAATTGAACAATGAGAGTCCACCTATGTTTAGAACTGGATTAGGGAAATCTGTTGCGGTTAAGAAATCTTCAATTCTAAAAGCTTTGTCTGTTCTTGGCGAGGATACTGTTCAATATGGAGGAGGTAATTTTGTTTTTCTTTTGGATTTTGTATGATTGGTCTTAATTGTGTCTCTTATTCAACTAATGTTGACATTCAAGTATTAGAAGCACACTTAATCTTAGAAAAATCAACAAATAGTAGCTTGAATAGAGTTTAATTTAGGTCGTTTTCTATCCTTGACATATTGTGCAGGTCAAATGCAAGGTGGAGACGATGGACATACTTTCTCGAATACAGTTTTCCAAACTGGGACTGGGAAAACAGTAAATGTTTCTGTTCTTGGTGAGGATACTGTTCTTAATGGAAGAGGAGGTAATTTTGTATGATTGTTCTGAATTATGTCTTGTATTCAACTAATTTTGACATTTAAGTATTAGAAGCATACTTAATCTTCGACAAATCAACAACTAGTGGACTTGACATCTTGTGCAGGTCAAATGCAAGGTGGAGGTAATGGACATAGTTTCTCGAATCCAGTTTTCCAAACCGGGTCTGGGAAAACAGTAAATGTTTCTTCTGCAGGGCTTATGAGAGCTAAGACACTTTTGGGTTTGGATGGAGACTCTAGTCAGTTGTCAAATAGTGATTCAGAAGCTTGGGGAAAGTCATTTCAGTTGGAAGAGAAAGTTGATGGGCGTACTAATGCGTTTGTAACTTCTAAGTCAATTTATACGTGTGCTACCGATTATCCAACTGATACATATACAACAGAAGATAATCCGGAGAAAGAGGTACTGCCAAGTATCTTGGCATCTGAAATGCACAATTCCTCTTCTAAACCATCAGCAATAAAATTCCAAACTGCAGGAGGAAGGTCTATATCAATTTCCGATGATGCATTGCGACGTGCCAGAAGTCTTCTTGGTGACTCAGAATTTGATTTGTTAGCGTATGAAGGAAGTCTAAACAGTCCAGGGTTCACATCATTTGGTAAAGACAACCCATTTGACAAGATTCCGCTAAATAAAGAAAGTGATCCTTATGCACCTTGTTTGAGCCAAGCTCATACAGTTAACGGCCACAGTTCTAAAGGGATTCCTCCCACCAAAGGGACCTATTCGAAGCATAAGCAGCTGCCTGCTAGTTTAGAAGCTCGGAATCCGGGGGATAACTTGGTTAAGCAAATTAATGGAAATGGGTTGCCATACAGAGGAAATTGTGCTAAAGATAGTAATATTAAGCCTTCAAGGAGTGAATTCAGTTCACCCTATATGGTTGCTGGAAATTCTAGGGCGAAAGATATTGGTTCAAGAGGGAAAATAGTGGGAAGACCACTAAGTAAACCATTGGTTGACATATCAAACATCGTCGACATTGCTCCCAGGAGTGGACCCTCTGAATCTCATGTTGCAGTCAGAAACTCTTTGACAAAGGATATTGGTTCAACAGTAAACACAGTGGGAGCACCGCCCAGTGGGCCATTTATTGATACTCCAAACAACATCGGTGCTGCTTGTGGGAATAAAAAACAAGTAACTTCTGATAAGAGGAAAATTGGAAGTAGAAGTTCCCCCTCTCCATTCAAAAGGCCTCGCTGTTCTCGGTCTGTTTCTATCTTATCTTTTCATTTATAGTGGTTTTTGTGTAGCATATTCTTATCGTGGGCGTTTTTCAGGTTTTCAGCTCCTCTGGACAGGAATATTTCTTTTGTAGTACCCAATGGTAAATTGGTAATTGATTTGAATAACGTTGGTTTATTACTTAATATTTATGCTCTCTTATTGAGTTCCTTATTCTACCTTTATCAGCAACATGTGAAGATTCACCTTGCAAACCAAAGGTCTCCAGTAAATATCCATTCCAATTTGCAAGGAGGACAATTAAAGAATACTTTGGAGGGCCTCCTCGAACCAGCAACCTGGTACATACTCTCTCAATGAACTGCATCTCATCCTTAAGAATATACTATCTTAAAGGTACTAATATATGCACTTTCTTAGTTGGAAAAAATAGAACACAGCGTGAAATGCATGAGTGCTGACCGTGCAGAGGCGTACATGTTCCTTGATGCTTCTAGCTTGGATGTAATAGGAGCAGAAGGTTTTCATCAGATGTTGGTTCGTTCTGGAGCTTCCATGCTCAATAGAGAGTAATTCTTACTGCCCTTTTGCTCTTAGTCTGCAACATTTCTTCAAAAACATTGATATTAATTTACAACCTTGGAAAGGAAGGAAGGTCTATATTTTAATTTTGGCCTCAGGGTTTAACATGTTAAAACTAGTAGTCTAGTGACAAAGGGTTTTTGCATGTTCTAATAGCTCTAATGCTGATGCACTTGGATGCTTGATTTATGCACAGTAGTATTCACTCCTTTACTTTGTCAAAGCTGTAAAAAGAATCAAGAGCACTATGTAAGGATTGTTGGGCGAACGGACTAGGCAGGAATGAGTGCGTTCAGGCATCATCCTGCCAGTTGGAGATGGTGGGGACCGTCTCTCATACGAAATTGTTCCACAATATGTGTATGCCACACTGTTTGATATTGGAGCAGATGTGTCAATTTGATATGATGCATTATCAATAATTCACATTCATCTTCTTCTGACCCCTCTCTGTTTTATTTGTTTAGCTGGGTTGTAAATCACTACAAGTGGATAATTTGGAAATTAGCTTGTTATGGAAGAGGCTATCCAGAAAAAGGTGCCATGGAATATTTGACAGTGCCGAATGTGCTTGAAGAGTTAAAGTACAGGTAATTAAGTCGTCTAATGTGCAAGGTCTTTTTTTTGTTAAATGAGGTTCTATACATCCACCCACCAGGTTTTGATTATTTCAAATAACAATTTATAGGTATGAGAGGGAAGTAAATCATGCTCATAGATCTGCAATAAAAAGAATTCTTGAAGGGGATGCTTCAGCTGCTTCAATGGTGGTGTTATGCATTTCTGCTGTTCGTTTTAACCCAAACCGAGAACTTGAGGCAGGACATGGTATGGCTCCAGGTGAAGAAGCCAAGAAGCCAAGTAGTGTTGCAAAGATAGAGTTAACCGATGGATGGTAAATATGCATCACTCTTTTCCTTCCATGCATTAAACTACTACCTGAGTTGTTAACTTCTTTGCCACCCAGGTATTCAGTAAATGCCTCTTTGGATGTAGCTCTGACAAATCTGCTCATTGCTGGAAAACTGTTCGTGGGCCAAAAACTTCGGGTAATCTACTTATTGTTGTGTTGATGAATAACTGTTGTTTAAAAGTTTTTTTTTTTTTCTCTGCTACTGAAAATTAATGCATTGTGGTTTGAAGATCTGGAGAGCATCGTTATGTGGATGGGTTGCACCCACTTCACCTCTTGAGGTTTGTGGTGGCTTTTAGTTGTTCAAGTTGCAATGTAACTTTTCTCTTGTGGTTCCATATTTTTCTCATTTGCTATTGCTTTCACTTTTCAGGCATCTAAAACAGTTAGTTTACTCTTACACATAAACGGGACATACAGAGCACACTGGGCTGCTCGGTTGGGGTTCTGTAAGCACTGATCACATTCCTGCTAGTATTGTTGTTCCCATGTATTTCCCGTATGGTTGTCTTATATTTGCATTTTACTTTTGTGTAATTTTGTTGCTCCTTCATCTATTTTCCAGGTAAGGAACTTGGACCTCCCTTGGCTTTCAGGTGTATCAAGGGTGATGGTGGTCTGGTGCCCAGGACACTCGTCGGAGTAACACGAGTTTATCCTGTTCTCTATAAGGAGAGGTTAATTATAATTTATCCTTCTACACTGTTAAATTGATTAGTTCGACAGCTTTTTTTTTTAAATCACTGCTGTACGCTTGACATTCAGGTTAACTGATGTAGACTCTGTTGTGAGATCAGAAAGGTTGGAGAACAAAGCACGTCAACTGTACAATGAAAGGTTTGTATCCTATACTTTAACTCATGATAGTTTTCTATGTATTATATAACTGTCAGGTTTATAATTCCCTTATTTTTTATGTCAATTCAAGACTGAGAATAGGGTATCTCTCTTATCTCACTATATCCTTTTCTAATTGTAGTACCTAAAACTTGTTGATTCATAATCGCAGGCGTTCCACAATTGCAGAAGGTATTGCATCGGAGTTGCAAAGGGAGGTCTCTAATTCACATGGCAAGAATGACAGTGACAGTGAAGAAGGGGCGCAAATCTTTAAGATCCTTGAGGGAGCTGCTGAGCCGGATGTATTAATGGCAGACATGAGTGCTGAGCAATTAAATTCTTTTGCTACTTATAAAACAAAACAAGAGGTATGTGTTTAAAGCTTTAGTAGTTGGATTTTACTTTTACAAAATTGTTTGACTATATGCAATGTTAACCTCAGGCAATCAGGCAGTCAAATATGCAGAAGGTTGTTGAGAAAGCATTAGAAGATGCTGGACTGAATGAGAGACTAGTCACCCCATTTATGAGAGTAAGGGTGGTTGGTTTAACTAGTAAAGATTCCAAGGGGCAAAGCTTTCCTAGAGAAGGCTTGATAACAATCTGGAGCCCAACAGAGAAGCAGGTCCTGTTAATTCCTTGCACATCTACCAATCATAAAAATTGAATAGTTTCATCCTTTTTTGTCAAATTGTGTTTTTGGATTAACTATTAATCTTTCGTAGATTTATTGAAGAGCATTTGCTAATGTTTTCGCTGTTGCTTCTGCAGCAACTTGAGCTCGTGGAAGGACAAGCATATATTGTTTCAGGGATTAAACCCCTGAAATTAGATTCAAATACCCTGTACATTCAAGCAAATGGTTCTACCATTAAATGGCAGCCATTAGCTCCCTTAGCAGCTGCAAGTTTTGAGTAAGTGTTGTTTGTCATAGAGTTAACAAGAAAACTCGGGTTCAAATAAAATCTGGGAGTCTGTTGTTTCAATGTAAGCGACAAAACTGAGTCCAATTAACACTTCCACTCTCTGTAGATCGTTTTTCTCCCCTCGCAAATCAATCTTCTTGTCAAATATGGGCGAAGTTTCTCTAGCCAGGTCTCTCTCTCTCTCTCTCTCTCTCTCTCTCTCTCTCTCTCTCTCTCTCTCTCTCTCTCTCAGTGATTGGTAAGGATTATGCTTATTTGTGTTTTGTGGCCTCAATCAGTGAATTTGATATTGCTGCCGTAGTTGTGTATGTTGGAGAGTCTTACACATCTGGCCATCAAAAGAAGCAGTGGGTGTTTGTAACAGATGATTCCATGTCAGGATCGAAATCGCTTGCAGAAGGTTCTTCCAACTGTTTACTTGCTATCAGTTTCTGCTCACCCAGTATGGGTAAAGATTCATTTGCGGCGATCAGTTACACCCTTGAAGGATCAACTGTGAGTACAACATGTTTGCTAGATAAAGCTCACTTTGATCTATTGTGTCTTAAGTTTGCTCGGTATACTACTGCTATTTCTGCTTGTGCCTCCCAAGCCATTTTCCATGTGGCATCCGATTTTGTGTGAATCTCTGTAGGTTGGCTTTTGTAATCTGGTGAAGCGAGCAAAGGACCAAATGAACAATCTATGGGTGGCAGAGGCAACAGATAATTCAGCATATTCCCTTTTTAATGACCTCCCTGCTTCTTCTCACCTCAAAATAGCTGCCACTTCTGCTCACAGATGGGCAAATATCTCTTCTTCGGTATGCATTTCAGTATCCAATTCCACTATGATGGTGAACTGTTTTTGAGAAAACCTTATCTTTGCTTTTGTTGCATGCAGACTATTCAAAAGCTCAGGGAGAGGGTTCTATTTATTCTTGGAGATTCTAATCCTCCTAATAGCTAGGATTTGTCACAACTTATTTGCACAAAGTGGTGAGCCTCTTGCAATACATCATTTTAATTATATTGCGGTTAGAAACTGTAAGTAGATTGTTACAGTCAGTTGTTTCGTATTCTGGTCTTGTGATTCTTTTTTCTGTGTATAAATTATCTAGTTTCGTTGATCAAAATGAATAAAACTTACATTGCGCTCTAATGAAAGGGCAATTGATTAACTTAAAAACACCAGTATGCTGAGTCTAATTACTTCCTTTTTTTTTTTTTTTTTTTAGAATCAATTTTTGAACTGGAAGTGTAAATATAGATGGCTGTCTTGATTCTGGGCCGAGAACCATTTCAAGGACATGAGCACCGCTGTACAGGGTAAGACAGTGTGGCAGGTTGTTCAAGCAGCAGTCACTTGTGGTTTATGTAAAGAACAAACACGCAACCCTCTACAGAGAAGCATTCTTTCAAGACATACATGCATTTGGTTAGCTCGTTCACTACTCTTGGCATGGGCAGCTGCTTCAGGGTTAGGCTCACATAGTTTACTAGCACGATGATGTTTGATCGGAAGTCTGGTCTTTTTATAACAGTTTTCTGCTAGCTGCATAATCTACTTCTGGTAGATGTTGTACATTCTCATTCTTCAAAATACTAGAAAAAAAATGTGCACGGCTATATTGTCCTCCGATTAATAAGGATCTCGCAAGAGTTTTTTTTCTTCACGAAAGAGTTTACTTTTAAAATCACTTTTTGTGTAGAGTTTTATCAGGATCAAATTTCGCCTGAATCTCTATATAAGTAGATCCGGCCAACCAAATATTTAGCTTCTTCTAGGTGATATCTCCGGTTTACTTCTTTTGATTTCAGGTATTACTATCTACACTTGCTCTTCTTTTACATTATAATAATGGCTTTTGAAATTCCTCCAGTAGCGATTTCAAAAGAAGATAGTTTGGAGTTAAAAAATATTCCTTTACTGCAAGATTTTGTTTTTCCTCCTTTTGATGTTATTGAACCCAAACATGTCCGGCCTGGAATTAAAGCTTTATTGAAACAACTTGAGAATGATTTTGTTGTATTAGAGAAATCAGTAGAACCAACATGGTCTAAGTTGGTTGATCCACTGGAGAAGATTTTGGATCGACTGCAACTAGTTTGGGGGATTATTCACCATCTTAAAAATGTTAAAGATTCTGCTGATCTACGTTCCGCTGTTGAAGAAGTGCAGCCAGAGAAAGTTAAGTTTCTGCTTAGACTGGGACAAAGCAAACCCATTTATAATGCATTCAAGGCCATTCAGGAGTCATCTGAATGGCAGAATTTGAGCGATTCTCGTAAACGTATCGTCCAGTGGAAAATAAAAGAGGCTGTTCTTAATGGCGTGTCACTTGAAGATGATAAAAGAGAACAGTTCAATGAAGTGCAACTGGAGTTGGAGAAGTTCGGCAAGAAGTTTGGGGAGAACGTTATGGATGCCACTAAAAAATTTGAAAAGTTAATCACGGATAGAAAAGATATGGATGGGTTGCCTGCTTCAGCACTTGCTCTAGCTGCACAAATTGCAATCTCCAAGGGGCATGAGAAAGCTACTGCTGAAGATGGTCCATGGATGATAACATTAGATCCATCATGCATTAAATCTGTTGTGACCTACTCGCTGAATCGTTCTTTGCGTGAGGAAGTCCATCGAGCTCGTGTAACCCGAGCCTCTGATGGAGAGAATGATAACTCCCCGATTATTGACCAAATTCTGAAGCTTAGGTTGGAGAAGGCTAAGCTGCTTGGTTACAACAACTATGCGGAGGTTAGCATGGCAATGAAAATGGCTACTGTTGACAAAGCAAAGCAACTCCTAGAAAAGGTCAGGACTGCTTCATGGAATGCTGCACTAAAAGATATGGAAGATCTTAAAAAATTCTCACTAGAGCAGGGTGCTGTGGAAGCCAATGATTTGAGTGAATGGGATATTAGCTTCTGGAGTGAGAGACTACGCGAGTCGAAGTATGACATAAACGAGGAGGAGTTGCGTCCGTACTTTTCATTGCCAAAGGTTATGGATGGCCTCTTTGGTCTTGCGAAGAGGCTGTTTGATATTGATATTGAGGCAGCGGATGGTCTAGCTCCAGTCTGGAACGATGATGTTAGATTTTATCGGATCAAAGACTCCTCAGGTAATCCTGTTGCGTATTTTTATTTTGATCCGTATTTTCGTCCATCTGAAAAAAGGGGAGGTGCCTGGATGGGTGATGCTGTTGCACGAAGTCGTGCTTTTGCACGTGATGGTGCCTCCGCCAGACTGCCAGTTGCTTATGTGGTTTGCAACCAATCACCACCAGTAGGAGATAAGCCAAGCCTCATGACATTCCGTGAGGTTGAAACAGTTTTTCATGAGTTTGGCCATGCATTCCAACATATGCTCACTAAGGAAGACGAGAGCCTGGTTTCTGGTATGCGGGGTATAGAATGGGATGCAGTGGAATTGCCTTCTCAGTTCATGGAGAATTGGTGTTACCAGAGGGATACTTTGTTCAGCCTTGCGAAACACTATGAGACTGGAGAGACGCTCCCAGAAGAAATTTATCTGAAACTCCTTGCAGCAAGGACATTCCGTGCAGGCTCACTAGACCTCCGCCAGATACTATATGCAAGTACTGATTTGGAGCTGCACGCGAACTACATTCCTGGTGGTTCAGAATCCATCTTTGATGTATGGCGAAGAGTGAGCGAAAAAACTCAAGTTATTGCACCATTGCCAGAGGACAGGTTCCTATGTGCAGGATACTACAGTTACATGTGGGCGGAGGTGTTATCAGCTGATGCTTTCTCAGCATTTGAGGATGTTGGGCTGGACAATGAAATGGCTGTCAAAGAGATTGGTCACAAGTTCCGTGACACAGTTCTTGCTCTAGGAGGTGGAAAACCGCCACTTGAAGTTTTTGTTCAGTTCCGAGGGCGTGAACCATCTCCCGAGGCACTTCTTAGGCGCCATGGCCTTTTAGCAGCTGCAGCAGTGTCTGTTTAGTTTCAGCAACAAGATCTAGTCTCCTGACAATTTTAGGTTTTTTATCCGCTTTTGCACTATGTGCAACTTTTTCTAGATTTATATTCGTATTTTTTCTTCTAAAAGTTCACTGCATATATGGATATCGGCTGGACGCATGACCTTACCAAATTTGCACATTTGCTTTAGCTGGCTAGCTAGAATGTGCAAATAGTTGCAAAACTTGATTTACATTTTTTTCATCTCTAGAAAAAGTTACACTTGTAGTGAACCTCCTGGATTACTCTTCTTAGTAAACACAGAAGTAAAAACAAATGTGAAGTGAATTTTTTCTAGCTTCTTCAGAGTTCATCAGACTCATGAGTTTCATACATTATTCTGATTCTTTGAGATAAAAATTACCCATCAAGTGTGTGAAGAGCTTCACACATGTAAGAGTGAAAGCTTTTGATTCTTTTACTGCAATATTCCTTGGTAAATTGACATCATTACCCTTTCTCAAAAAGCATAACAAAAAGGGTTCAAGGATTTTCATTCCCTAGTTGTGAAGTTTATAAATTGCAGCAAAGCTCAAACTTAGAGAGGAGGTAATAATCATGGTAATGAAAGAAGATTTGAAGAGTGGTGTAAGAGGTTGTATCAAGACAACAAAGGGACCATGGTTAGTGATGAGAAAGAAAAAAGATGGTTCATTAGTTACTAGTTATCGTGATCCTACTCGCATTGAGCGTGAGAGAAATAAACAGCGAGAGCGAAACCGAAGGCTGGTGGCTAAAAAGATATTTGCAGGTCTTCGAAGTAATGGCAACTATGAACTGCCAAAGCATGCGGATAACAATGATGTGCTCAAAGCACTTTGTCGAGAAGCAGGATGGGATGTTGAAGATGATGGAACTATTCGTAAAAAGGTATCATCAATGGATATGGGAAATTCTTCAAACAGTAACAATGTAGAGATCGAAGCAAGTACTCATTGTGAAAACGCTTCAGTTCCAGTTGAAAACTTGAACACGGCGATGAACACTGCAATCATGGGTTTGGAAAGCGAAAATCTTGATGGCGGAAACACTACTAGTCAAGTGAATGATGCAGCGAGAAGTTTTCCTTTCAATTGTGGAAGTAGTCCTACTCGTGTCAACCGTGGTAATTACCATGAGATGTCAAGCTCATCAAAATTAAACTCGGCAACCGAGTCTCTGAATCAGGAAAATGCTTGTACACGAGTTGAAGGAATCAACTTGGATGGAATTCAGTCGTTCTTACGGGCACAATCTTACCTCAATTTTACTTCTGCTTCCAATCATTCGAGTTGTCTAAACCTCACTTTATCTCTATGAAGCTGCCTATTGCCTAATTCATATCAGATATTATAAAGACATCCTCCTGTATCAACTGAGTATGAAATGGAGGAGCCAAATATTTAGTTTTAGCCGGCTTTTTGTTACGTGTTTAAAATAAAGTATTTGCAAAAAGAAATAAATCATGGTAACGTCCACACAAAATTTTGCGACCTGACTTAAAAGTAGGCAGTGAAATTAAGCAACTCTAATTCCTTTGTTGAGACAAGCATACTTTAGTTAGGACTTCGTATGAGCTTTGCTAGGGTTTGCATTGAGATTGAGGCGATTTCACTATCCCTGCTTCTATCCTTTGTCTTTTGGTGGAAAGGAATTTGAAGTGCAAGTGGAATACTCATGGAAACCGCCTAGATGTCTGGCTTGTGCGTCTTTTGGTCACTCAAGTGGAAAATGCAGCAAGGATTTCACACACAAAGTTGTGAAGAAGAAATGGGTCCCTAAAAAGGCTAACAAAGACAAAGAAAAGGAGAAATCTGCGAATTTGGGCAAAGGGGATTCAAATAACGGTGAAGCGACTGAAGATATGATTGTAGCTCCAGAATCTACTCCAAAGATAACTCCAGAGGTTGCTGTTATCTCAAATGAAAAGAATATGAATGAGATTGATTCCGGAAATGAAGGGGTGCTGGAAATGGTATCTTCGCCATCATCAAAGTGGTATACCAGAAGGCCTAAGTCTGCTAGTAAGAAAGGAATTTGAATTTGGTTCAAGACACGGGTTTGAAGTTGGACCCACCTTTTCAATCCCATGCGGGTTTTCTTCCAAAAGGTTCCATCACGATGCTCAAGAGATCGTCGTCCATTTCATCTCCTTACTTCTTTTTAATAAGAATTTTAACCTTTTAAGTCAAAAAAAAAATTTGAATTTGGATGCACGGGTTTAATCTAAATCGTGACTCAACCAGCCATGTCACTCAGCAATGGGAAAGGGGTGTTTTGGATCAAACTGACTCAGAAGCTGGTACTTCAGACTCGTGTGGAAGGGATGTAAACCAAAACTCAATTTTTTCTACTTCTGTTTCCTTGGACATCGAGGAAGGAGAAATTACCAGTATTTCGAATGAAGTCTTATCTCAGGATTTTGAGCCTCCAATTACCAACGAAGATGAATATCTTCATCCTTTGGTGGGTATCGAAAGTAACATGGATTCTCCTATTATCCCCTCAACCAACGGAGATCAATTGCATGATGGAGTATCTAATTCTACTCATAATAATTCGTCCATAATTGAGCAACAATCAGATTCTAGAGAACAGTACATGGGTATGGCTTCAAAGGGAATTGGGTCTCACATAGAAGCTCTTAAAGACCATATTGTTGTTGTTGCTCCTCCAATGGCTGACTGCGGAACAGAAAATGAATTCCCAAATTCAACATGTAAGGAGATCGAGCAAACAATGGAAGCAAATCAAAATCTCGCATCGTCATTGGGGTCCCAAGGTTTAAATCAATTGGTGGAAAGAAACCAAACAACCGGCCAGGTTAGCGGTATCGAAACCCCTTCTGATTCTTGCTTTTTGGGCAGACAATGTGATCCCGTAAAATTAAACAAAGCTCAAAGATACTTAGAACACAAGTTTGGTACTCTTTTTGATATGACAAAGGGGGTTTTAAGCCCTAATAAGACGACTATTCCAGATTCAAAGGAAGAATTTATGGAGTTGATTATACATGGAATTCAATTACATGTTGATGCTTTCAAAGATGGGGTAAAGGCAGATTCTAATGGCATTCCATCAAGAGTTTATCCTAGTCTCGGGGATAAGTCACAGGACTTGGATGTAATGGAACAAGGGGAAAATTTTTCTGATTCGGATCCTTCAATTCCCCGGGGATTCGAAACATATAATCGGCTTAAAGGGATTGAAGAAGATCAAGAGGTTTCTTCGAAAATTTACGATATCAAGACTACCAAACCTATTTGACCGAGCCAACTCAAGCGGCAAACACCAAGGTGCGTAGAAAGTCAAAATCGACAGCTCCCAATGAGATGTTAAACAACAAAAAGAAATGCAGTTCCAAATCTCTTACTAGTCCAAGTAAGATTTCTGCAGGTAATCTTATGGAATTTGGTTCTATAATGGGGTTAAGCTTTCCCTCTTCGAAGACAAGTCGTAAGGAAATGTTTAGTGGTGTGGCAAAAGACCACAAGGGTTTAACCGTGGAAGAGTTTGATGAAAATCCTACTTAAATGTTGCTTGCGATCTTGTTTTAACTCGTAAGCACTTTGGTGGGTTTTTTTCGGGGTTGCTTAGTTCCTAAGGTCTGTCAAGAAGCCTTTGTTGGTGGTTGTTTGTTCCTAGAACTTTTGTCTTGGGTTGGGGTTGTTTCCCCTTTTTTGGTGTATTCGCTTGCGCACGGCTTGTGTGTTTTTTAATACAATTTCTTTTGATCGATCAAAAAAAAAAGTAGGCAGTGAAATTCTCGTAATTGACCCAAGTTTTACAGCAAATGAAATGACCAGATTTATGATTTATTTACCAAATTATAACTTATTCCAATTTCCAACTGCCAATTCCGTCAAATTTCATGATGCATCATCCTCCCTAACAAACATTCACAATAAAAGGAAAAACTCAATTATGCTGACAAAACATTTGATGTGCTTACATTTATTTATTTATATTGGCCAATGAATTCTGAATCTTGACACATGGTGGATTGAATTGATCAACAAAATTGTAGATTTGTTTAATGGGACGATAACATGTAACATCATTTATGACAAAGTCAGTTGTTGAATAAATAATAATAAATCAACAACACAACAACGTATCACTCAGATTTTGCTAAAGGAAGGCCGGCTCTATGTAGCACTGCTTACCCTGGACCTGGAATATAGTAGCTTTTTTAACCAATCCATTACCATCAAACTAAATTAGTTCTTTAATTAAGAAAGGGAATTTCACTTCAAATTCCATTCAACATCACTGTCTCAAACCCAAATCCGTGACTAACCCAACTTCTTGTTTTCTCCATTCTCTCTTTATGATGCAGAGATGGAAGAGAAAACCCACGAAATTTCCTCTAATTGCGTTAATCTTCTCTGTTTGCATAGTAGTTTCAATCCTTTACAATGAACGAAAAATTCACACTGTTTATGAAACTAAACTACAAAAAACAGCTGAACAAGTAGAAGAAGAAGTAGCAGTAGAAGACGAAGTTCCCATTACTCAAACTGACCAAGCTGACCAAGAATCAGTACAATCTGACCAAGAATCATCAAACCCTCCTAATATCTCAATCCACAGTAACCCAAAGCCAGTTCCTGGTTAGTTAATCTCTAAATTTAGTAAATTTCATCAAGAATTACTTGGTTTTTTATCTAATAATTAGTTTTTTTTCTTTCTGATTTCAGCTGATTTAGATAGATTCACAACATGTACATCTACTAGAAGTTATAATGGGGGCAGAAAAACAAGGAAAGTTATTGGTTTAGCAAACCCCTTTGCTAAAATTGGAGGAGGGAGTAGTTCAGATAGCTGTGATTTGTTTTCTGGGAAATGGGTTTTTGATAATACTTCATACCCACTCTACAAGGAATCAAAGTGCCCTTATATGTCTGATCAGTTGGCTTGTAATAGACATGGTAGATCAGATTTGATGTACCAGAATTGGAGATGGCAACCTCATAACTGCAACTTAAAGAGGTAAGCAAGACCAGTCCTGTTACATTCAGTAGTAAATAGTAGAATTTGGGGTTCTTAGACCAAGTCATGAAATTGCCATAATTCTCAAAGTTGCCTAGTTTGATTGTTTTCGGGTGGTTTCTTTGAATTTAGATGAGTGAAAGTTGACGTCCGGGCTATGTCTAAATTTTATGTCTGTTCGATTTTGTGTCTTGAAGGTTGAATGCAACTGAGATATGGGAGAAGTTGAGAAATAAGAGGTTGATGTTTGTTGGGGACTCACTGAATAGAGGACAATGGATATCAATGCTGTGCTTGTTAGAATCAGTGATTCCCAAGGATAAGAGAACTATAACACCTCAAGCCCCACTCACCGTGTTCAGGGCAGTGGTAAGTGAAATCCTACTTTCTAAATTTTGAGGTTTCAAGCTTCTCTGAACCTTCATTATATAATGTGGAACATCTTAAGGTCTTAAGTTGCCTGGTGTTGATCCGTTAAATGTGACTGGTGTTTTTATGTGGTGTAAGATATTGGCTAACAACTTAAAAATATGCATCTGTGTTGTAACGTAGGAATATAATGCAACGGTCGAGTTCCACTGGGCACCGCTCCTTGTTGAATCCAATGCGGGTGATCCTGTGAACCACAAAGCAGATAATAGGATAATTCGTCTGGATACTATTCTCAAACATGCAGCTGAATGGGATAAGGCTGATATACTGATCTTTAATACATACTTGTGGTGGAGACAAGGTCCCGTTAAAATGTTGTAAGTATAATCTCTAGCCTAACTTGGTTTTGACAAGTTGTCAATTTTTGTGAAAATTCCTGATCACTCTTTGTCATAGATGGAGTACTGAAGAGAATGGCGTGTGTGAGGAATTTGATGGAATGGGAGCAATGCAACTGGCAATGGAGGCATGGGCAGAATGGGTGGCTACGAAGGTGGATCCCATCATGAAGCGGGTCTTCTTCGTCACTATGTCCCCTACCCATATGTGGTAAGTTCATTATGCTTACGAAGAAAATTAAATCTACTGTTGGTAGCATAAAGAGTTGAATGTTAGCATGAGGTAGTGTTCTGACATTGAAAAAAAGCTTCCTCATATACCCTGCAACAAGGAAATGCCTATTGATTCTTATATTTCGTTCCACACCTAACATTAGCAGTATACCAGATTCTTATTTACAGTTAAACAGCCAAAACTAAGGTGTTACTATGGATCTACATTAAAACAAGGTTAGGTGTAACTATGGAAGTAATTCTAATTAGTAAGTCGAATCATTGGCCCCTCTTTTCCGATCTGTCTATATATGCTGGCAGAAAAATGGTGTATTAATTGGATGATAAAGAGCATGTCTGGTGGACAGGAATAGTTACTGATAGCATTGCTCAAGTAAATCATCTGATTTACAGTTAAGAAAACTCGCGGGCTTTAATACTACATTTTAAAATACAGTGAAAATTTGTGTTATCCGTTTTGCCTTGTCCACATGTAGGTTAGTCTACTCTCACCCTTTTACATGGCCTAACTTGCACCAGATATATTTGTATAATTTTTGAAACAGTAATTTCTCTTCCTATTGTAATTCATGTTTGTATATTCTCATCTTCTAGTTTTCCATGTATGCATATACAAGTTGTTAATGGCTAATAGATGTGCGCAGATTAGCATATTTGCATTTTACTTTTGAGAATTTCAATAAAGAAAAGATGGAAATTATTCTTGATTTTCTAAATGCAGGAGCCGAGAGTGGGAACCAGGGACAGAAGGCAACTGTTACCAGCAGAAGACACCCATAAAGACGGAAGCTTACTGGGGAAGTGGTTCAGATTTACCCACGATGCGGATGGTGGACACAATTCTATCCAGGTTGGGCTCAAAAGTTTCTGTTCTCAACATCACTCAGCTCTCTGATTATCGCAAAGATGGACACCCTTCAGTCTTCCGTAAGTTCTGGGAAGCTCTGAGCCCCGAGCAGTTATCGAACCCTCCTTCCTACTCTGATTGTATTCACTGGTGCTTGCCCGGTGTTCCCGATGTATGGAATGAACTTCTTCTTCAATCTTTGTAGACATTGCATATATCTCTCAGACCCACTAGGGGTCCTGGAAACGAAAAACATAGTTGACGTCAAAATTTTCTCAGGTATAGATTTCACAACTTCTCATTGTGTTCTTTGCTTCTTATTAGATAAAAGTATCTCAAATTTACAATGTATCTTCTAGATTTTTTCATTAGGGCAGTAAGTAAGCATAAAGCAGCTCATTCCAAGTATCAGGGACTCCAGGGAGGCACCAATGCATACAATCAGAATAACTAGCAGGGTTTGATATTTGTTCTGGAGTTAAAGTATCCCATATTCTTTTATACATGGAAGGATGGGCTTCTTTTCTGTATTCTGATAGTTGTGTAATATTCATTATTTTCACATCAACACCTTTAACTTTCAATTTATTGACTGTTCTCTCCACGGCCTTCATAATGTCTGGATTTGTTCCTTGACCCCAGTAATGTTCTTGTAATATTGGTTCTGTTTCGCTATAACAATTTCCTACTTTTCTCATTCCCCATTCAGCTGCCCTGCAACATTTTGATGATTGGGAGATTGTAAAATGTGTTTACAGTTAAAGAGTTAAATGGAGGACATTGTAGATAGAGATGATACCTATCATGTGTTGGTGACATGCTGTTGAAAAACAATCGTGTCCTGGTACGGTTGATGCGATTTTCAAGCCAGTCGGACCACGCTTTTAGAGCCACTTCTAAATTGCCCACCATTCCTAAATCTTTGTAGATTCCTTCAGTAGGTTTTTCAAAGGATCCCCATCTGTTTCACAAACATGATTTTCATTAGCTCAAGTGAAGGATCATGGCAAACAATCATTTATAATTCATCTCCAACTCCTAATAGTTGCAAATTGCTCAAGAAATCCAATGCTTTCAGTATGGTCCATTTAGCTGATAATTGGTTTGTGAAACTTACAAGACTTCCAGTTTTGGTACTTTCCACCATAGGTAGGAATCAAAGACGAGTATATCAGCATCAGTCCAGTGAATTGCGTGTTTTTCAATAGCTCCAGCTCTGACTATTCGATGTGGCACTCGGTGGTACACCGGATTATCCGAATTTGATTCAACCATCAATGGTGCCCAGTAAAATTCAATGGTTGCATTATATTCCTACATATATTTGTTGACAATCAAAGATCAATTTAAACCATAGTAGATAATGTTTCCTTGGGTACAAGCTAGGCTGGACCTTGTGCATTTATGACCTGGAGTTTAGAGCATAGAACTTACAATGGCATTAAAGATTCTGAAAGAACCGGTAATGTTCACAGACTTGAATGCTGATGGGATTACAGATTCCACCAGACAAACCATGGAAACCCATTGATTTCTGTTAAGTGAATCTCCAACATAGACCATCCTTTTGCCTCTCAATCTCTCTAGTAATGCTCTGGCATTGAACCTAGCTTATTTTACATTGAACAATATAAGATAATCAATTTTAGACATGTTTTGGTTTGCATATGTTTCAAAATGAAACCCACAGACCAAAATGTTAGTTGAATCAAAGCTCAGATTGGAAAACATCAGATAAATTAGAAAGAATTGTAATAACCTTGGTAAGTCACACTGGCTGGGTTGCCATCTCCAATTTTGATAGCTTAAATCCTTTCTTCCGAACTTCTCACAAGCAAACTCATCAATCAAGAATGAGCACTGCTTCCAAGAATACAACGGATTTGTCAAATTATCATAAACCCATTTACCTGAAAAAAGATCACAAGTTGACGGTGGTGTCAATTCGCTGCTATGTCCCTTCAGCGTCGTCCCATTGTAACCCTTCATGGAGGTCTCGTTGTTCATAGCCGTCTCGTTGTTACCCTTCGTTATCGTCTCGTTGTAAACCTTCATTGTCTCGTTGTAACTTTTCATGCCCGTCTCGGTATGCTTCATTGTTGTCTCGCTGTAACTCTTCATTGTCGTCTCGTTGTAACTCTTCATAGTGGTTCTGGACATTGTACTGACATCTTCAAAGAAGGGTCGTTCGCTTTCGCTCATCATATAAACAGCAATAACAACAAAGATGGCGACTAAAATTGTTGTTAGGCTATGTAAACTTAGCCCAAATGTTCCGGCCACCATTATTCTCTCTTCCACTGCAAAGCTGTTTTCTGTATCTCATTTATCTGCTTCTGCCTCTCTTCAGTATTAGACTATTAGTGACGATCGAGATTCGGGAGTTGCTGATCATACTTTGTCTTTCGGAAAGTCTTCGAATTCTTGGCGTGGACAGTAGTTGCAACATTAAAAATTCAAGGGATTCTTTTTTTTTTGTATCACCAATAACATTATTTGATGGAATACCTTGTTCTGTAGTTGGGTTGTTGCTGTCCTAGATACCCAATCCCATGTGTCTATGCCGTATTTTTAATTTCAATTCCATGAACTAGCAAATGAGTTTTTGGGTTGCACACCTCCAATAGTCATTGACTATAATGGAGGATTTTTTTCGTGTTGTCATGGAAGTAATAAATGTTGGAGGATTTTGGGGAATATTTTTTTTTTTGACGAATATTGCAGTTATTAAATTCTCTTGATATGCGTACTGTGTGAATGTTGCATGTGAGGGTTGTAGATATTGGAAATGAGACTATGAGAGTGAAAGAGAGTTGTTCGTTGATTATGCTAGTGGTATTAGGTCGTGGTGGTTGACCTGTCCAACTCCATCTAAAAAGAGCCCTTCTTCTTTTTTTCACACGAAAATCAAACTACGTCATGTTCTCCGTCCTACCAATACCCATAAGGCCATAACTGCCAAGTGACAGAGCTATGGCTCCTGGTATGAGTGAAGTTTTTACGAGCCAAGGCCAGAGTAATATGGGTTCAGTGAATAATACTATGTGAGCTACATTGCCTTTGCCCACTTGAAAGCTGGATTTGCCCCTCCTATCGGCAGTGGCGGAAGCATGAATTAAAAGTTATACTGGCTTGAACACGTACTGACCTTGATACAATTAAGCTGGGGGAGGGTTAAGACTAAATTTGTTCGAATAGGCTTACAACATAGAACTGTCCGATAGATATTTCTCATTTTGGGGATGGCTTCAGCCAGGAGAAACCCGGCTGTAGTTCCGCCCCTGTCTGTCGGTCCAGCGGTTTCATTGTTGCCTGGATGCCACCTTTTTTTCCAACGTGGTTTCGTGCAAAATCAACAACAATTAGTGCCGTGTAATATACCAGCGACTCTGGGTTTTGTAATGTGCAGATTTTGATAATAACCCCCAAAGGTCCCTCTAGCATTACTCTGAACAGACATAATTGACCAAACTCTAGATCTAACCACCCTCTGGTAATGAACATTGTTGAGAGTTTGGTAAGGGATATTATGAACTCTATTAGAATCACAGAGATGTGTAGTGATCTACACTACAATAGGAATTTCAGAGATGAACTTTACAGGATCTACTCTGTAAAAGTTGGATAAAAACCTCAGAGAGGCGGAAGAGTTTCATAAAATTTTCATTAGTTCTACAATTAGGTTCTCAACCAAACAAAAGGAAGAAGAAAGTTCAATCACGTGCCAAGCACACAGACAAGCTAAAGGCACCAGTACAAGGGTGGCCCGTAAGACAATTCAAGACAACTACCAAGGGATATGACAGATTCCCACCGCTGCAGCTAATCCTTGTCCTCAAGGATGAACTTTGGAAAGGCAGACTTGATGAATGCAGTATCCTCCCAAGTTACACCACCCTCTGCCATATGCGACCATTGAATTTGGATTTGTGGAATGTGTTGGCGACCTTTGAGAAGAGTCCTGGATTGTAAGGCCTGAACTGGTTTCACTTTGAATAATCCCTCTTTATCTACTGTAGGAAGCAATGTTTGTGGAAGCAGTCCTGTCCCAAGCTTCTTTTTTAATTGTGATACATGAAAGACATTGTGAATACGCGTTGAAGCTGGCAGTTGGATACGATAAGCAACAACACCTACTCTCTCCAATACCTGGTATGGACCAAAAAAATTGGCTGCAAGTTTAAGATTTCGACGAAGTTGGACAGAAGTCTGTCGATAAGGTTACAGATGTAAGTACACCCAATCACCCACTGCAAAAGATCTTTCTACTCGTTTCTTATCTGCCTGTTGCTTAATGCGGTGCTGGGCAGCAAGGAGGTTCTGTCGCAAAACATCTGTCATAATGCCCCTATGGTGTAGATAGTCCTCTACCACTTCATGATTGATTGTACCAGCATGATGTAGTCCAAATTGAGGCGGAGAGTAGTCGTAGAGAGCTTGGAATGGGGTAAGCCTGAGGCTGGTGTGGTAGGTGGTATTAAACCACCATTCTGCAAGGGATAACCAAGAAACCCACTTTCCAGGCCTATAGCTGCACATACAATGCAGATAAGACTCCAAACACGCATTCACACGTTTAGTCTGACCGTCCGTCTGAGGGTGATACGCCGTACTCAGATGGAGTGAAGTACCCACAGCCTTGAATAAGGCTTGCCAAAAGCTACTCAAAAAGACTGTGTCTCTATCTGACACAATGGTTGTAGGGAGACCATGAAGCTTGAGAATAGTGTCAATGAATATTTTAGCCACAGACTGAGCAGTATAAGGGTGGCTAAGAGCTACAAAGTGAGAATGCTTCGTAAAGCGATCAACAATGACTAAGATTACTTCCCTGCCTTCTGATTTGGGTAGGCCAGTTATAAAGTCCATACTCAGATGCTTCCAAGCCTGATCAGGTACATGCAAGGGTTGGAGTAACCCTGCAAGTAGATGGTGGTCGACTTTGTGTTGTTGGCATATGTCGCATTGCTGGATGAATTGAATAAGCTCCTTCTTGCGACCTGGCCATTGGAAATAAGACTTGACTCGCTGGTAACTGGCTTGCATCCCTGAATGGCCACCAATGTCAGATAAATGAACATCTGTGAGAATGTTATGCCTAGCAGCACCAGTTTTGCCAACATATATTCTGCCCTGCAACTTGAGAATTCCATTAGTGTATGTATACCCATCAGCATTAGTAGGAGAAACAAGAAGCTTAGGGATCCAGAGTGAAGCAATTGGATCATTCTCATAGCTGGTTACTACTTCTGCAATCCATTTGGGTTCAGCAGCTGAGAGTGATGAACATGTAACACGAGATAAAGCGTCAGCGATGCGGTTATCGGAGCCTTGTTTATAGTATAGGGTATAATCATAACCGAGCAACTTAGTGAGCTATTTCTGCTGAAGAATGGTGTGCAATTGTTGCTCCATAAAGTACTTCAGACTCTGATGGTCCGTAAAAATATTGAAATGGTTTCCGAGTAAGTAAGATCTTCATTTGTTGACTGCAAGCACAATGCCTAACAACTCCTTCTCATATGTAGATATCGATCGGTACTGAATGCCCATTCCTTTGCTAAAGAATGCAATAAGATGACCCTCATGCATTAAGACTGCGCCTACACCACAATCACTAGCATCTGATTCTACCTCAAAGGGCTTAGTGAATTCAGGCAACACAAGAATAGGAGTAGTAGTGACCCTCTTTTTGAGTTGCTAAAAAGCAGCTTCAGCGTCATCATTCCAAGAAAAACACCCTTTCTTGAGTAATTGAGTTAGTGGTTGACATATCAATCCATAGTTGCGAACAAACTTGCGATAATAGCCCGTTAGGCCGAGGAAACCACGTAAACCTTTTAGAGTAGAAGGTCGAGGCCAGTTAACCATACACTCTATCTTGGTTGGGTCAGCTACGACACCATGCCTTCTAATGATATGACCTAAATATTCTATCTGGGGTTGGCCAAAAGAACACTTGGTTCGTTTAACAAACATGGAATGGTGCTGCAGAATAGATAGAGCTAAATGGAGATGCTTACAGTGGGAATCCAAAGTAAGACTATACACAAGTATGTCATCAAAAAATACTAAAATGAATTTCCGAAGATAAGGTCCAAAAATATCATTCATGAGGGATTGAAAAGTGGACGGGGCATTGGTAAGCCCAAAGGGCATTACTCGAAATTCAAAATGCCCGTGATGTGTACGAAAAGCAGTCTTCTCAATATCATCTATGTGAACCCTAATCTGGTGGTATCCAGCTCGAAGATCTAATTTGGAGAATATATTTGAACCAGATAATTCAGCAAGTAGTTCATCAATAACGGGGATCAGATACTTATCTTTAACAGTTATGGCATTCAGCTTGCGGTAGTCGACACAGAATCTACAATCACCGTCTTTCTTTTTGACCAAGATCACAGGGGAGGAATACGGACTGTGACTCGGCTGAATGACTCCTGCCTGTAACATTTCGTGCACTATCTTCTCAATCACCTCCTTTGGTATAAATGGTACTCTGTAAGGACGTGAATTTGGAGGAGAAGCATTTGGAAGAAGATTGATGTGGTGGTCATGAGCTCGTGCTGGGGGCAGAGATGTTGGAGGCTGAAAGATGGTGGGAAATTGATCCAATACGGCAGCAATCTGTGGTTGAATGTCCACCTGTGGTGTGGTAGCAGATAAGGAGAAAAAATGTCCAATAAAACCTTGCTTGCCTTTTTGGAGGAGCTTGCGTATTCTGGTGCCTGACATCTGTGAAAGAGAAGCTTCAGCCTTATGTCCTACTAGTTCAATTTCCTTGCCGTGGTGTTGGAATTTTACTAGCAACTTCTTGAAGTCAAAAACCATAGGACTCTTTTCACGCATCCAGTCCACCCCTAGGACCATGTCACACCCACCAAGTTCTAAGATATGCAAGTCATGGGAAAAATTATGTCCCTGCATACTCCAACTGAACTCAACACATTTGGCATGACTGAGCAATTTATTTCCATCAGCAATAGTAACCTGTAGAGTTAGGGTAGGAGTGAGTATACAACCACTTCTTTGAGCAGCTGCAGGGTCCAAAAAGATGTGAGTGCTGCCATTGTCGATTAAGATGGTGAGGCCATGCTTCTTTACAAATCCCTTAATATTGATTGTTGTAGGAGAAATGTTACCAGCTAGGGCATGCACAGAAATCTCCATGTCTTCCTCTAACTCCACAATTTGAGGGCTAGAACCTTCTCCCAGTTCCACAAAATGAACTGCTTCTTCATCATCATCTACTATCATATATAGTTGTTGTTTATTACATTTATGACCCTTGGTGTACAACTCATCGCAGTTGTAGCAAAGTCCTTTTTCCCGTTTTTCTCGCATCTCCGCATAGGTAAGTTTCTTCACAGGTTGCATTTTAGGACTAGTAGTGGGACTAGTAATAGTAGGGGTAGTGACTAATTGAGGCAAAACTGAAGGTTTGCTAGGAACATTTAATGTCTTTCCTCCAGAATTAAATCGGGAAGAAAATTTTGGTTGGATCTTAGTAGCCATGTCCAGGATACATTCCTGTCTTCTAGATAGAAAGATTGTCTGTTATAAGGTGGAAGGAGTGAACATTTGCACCACTAATCGTATATCCTCCTTCAACCCACTAACAAAACTTTGGATGAAGTAATCTTCAGGGAGATATGGGTTCTTAGATAGCATTAAGGCCTTTAGTTCCTCAAATTGCTCTTGATACTCCATGACTGTATTAGTTTGATCCAACTTATTAAACTCCCCTACAACACTATCATGACCTAGTTCCTGAAATCTAGTGCAAACATCAATAATAAAATCTTCCCAATACAAAATACCCTTACCTATTTGGTAATCTTGGAACCAATTGTCTGCTCCCCCCCCCCCCCAAGTACAGGGTAGCCATGTGCACTTTCTGTTTATCATTCATTTGATGAAGAAAGAAATATTTCTTACACTTCCGAATCCAAGCTCTAGGGTTAGTACCATCAAAGCGAGGAAAGTCCACTTTAGGTTTGTAATTTGAAAACTGACCTTCACCTAACTGATGAGTCTGAATGATTCGTTGTTGAGGAGTGAATTGATACCCTTGAAATGTGTTGCGAGTAGAAGGATCACCATCTTCCCACGGAGGAGTATTATCAGCATCCTGATTATTTCACTGAGAGAAAACTTGACGATCGAGAAGCAATTGAAACTTCTTATCCAAAGATTGAAGAAGTTCCGTTTGATTACCAATATCGGTTTTCATTGTCTGCACATCGGCTGTAACAGATCTGAGCAACTTCACTTCGTCACATAATCCTTGTAATTCCAGACTCAAATTCTTGGTGGTTTCGTCCAATTTCTGTAACCTAGTACCATCTGCCATGATAACTGCCAAGGAAAGACCTAATCTGATACCACTTGTAGTGATCTACACTACAATAGGAATTTCAGAGATGAACTTTACAGGATCTACTCTGTAAAAGTTGGATAAAAACCTAAGAGAGGCGGAAGAGTTTCATAAAATTTTCATTAGTTCTACAATTAGGTTCTCAACCAAACAAAAGGAAGAAGAAAGTTCAATCACGTGCCAAGCACACGGATAAGCTAAAGGCACCAATATAAGGGTGGCCCGTAAGACAATTCAAGACAACTACCAAGGGATATGACAAGATGTTGGTTTATGTCTTTAGCAGTTTTTTGAGGATCCATAACAGTTTTCCAGAATGTGTGGTTGTATCCGGCTTTCCATATGAACCAACATGCAGAGGCATAAGTCTCCTTACTATAGATTCTGCCTGTATTATATTCAAACCATGAATTCGACCAATCGATAAAGGTAATATTGTTTCCAAAATTTCCGTGAGTTTCCCCTTCTATTTTTTTGCCAAACCGATCTAGCAAATGGGTAAATTATGAAAAGGCTTATCATGGTCTCCTTCCCACTATTACAACAATTACAAAGCAGATCAATGTAATGGAGAATACTGGCACTTTTAACACGAGTAGGTAGAATTTCATGTGCATACTTCTAGAGTAAAAGTTTTATGGATGGTTATGCATTCAAATTCTAAATTTTGTTCCAATATGTTATTTGAGTTTCATTGTTGTATATGTTGTCCATTTTATCCTCGTACATAGACTTGATAGAGAATTCTCCATTCCGAGTGAGATTCCAAGATATGAAGTCTTCCTCTTCATAGTCCAGATTTTTACTCATAATAGCATCAATTTCCTCCTGGTTAAACCAAGAATTTAGCGTCTGAGCATCCCACTCACCAGAATTTAGTTTCTAAGCATCCCATTCAATTTGATAATAAGATGTTTAAGATAATAAGATCTTCAGGCAGTTGGACGGTTTGGTGAGGGTGATATAGATGTGAGCAATTCATTTATCTTCTCAAATGTTGATCTTGTGCCCATTGCTTATTTTCCACATGTTGTATTCTTGAATGTTCTTTATTCCTTCTAAAATTCCTTTCAGAATCCAGGAGTCCCCCCACCTTTGGAGCAGTATCAAAATTTATTGCCTTTTTTCCCTTGAGATACTTCATGTTAGAGTATTTCTCGGTTGAACCACCAATTATATGCGTGTTAAAACCTTTGGCAGGAGATCTCTTACCGCTAGATTGACGGGTTATCATTTTAATGAGATAGTATTCCCGTCATTAGGGGGAGATAAGAAATTTTTTTTCCTAAGGGAAAGACATGAATTGTCATGGTGTGTTCCCACCGTGTCTCATATTTGATTATTGTACTTCACAAATGTAAATGTGAAGTGACAAAGAATAATCAATTTCAGACAGTGCACTAATATCGGCAACATGACAAGATCACACGTACCAACTGCAAATGTGCCTGCAAGGTTAGAAATCCTCAGTATGGGGTACACCATAGATTAAGATATTGCAACTATACTATGTGGAAATGTATTTAAGCCCGTGGCTCCATAAAGGAAGATGAAGATACCACCAGGTTCAATCAATATTCACTTATAAAGGAATTAGATGAGCAAGGCACAAACTAATTTGTATCATTAATGAAATCATCTCATTTTATTGTCTCTGACTATGTCCATAAATCAATACTAGAGGGCGCTCCGAAGTTTAATGATTTCAAAGAATAATGAAATCCTAAAGGATTATGAGAACACACACGAGTCAATGGAAAGATCGTGCGAGCATATTAATGATTATTTTTGCTCAAGGAAATAGAGCACCATGAGATACAACCATGCTTATTATTGTTTAATGTCAACAAAGAACATATTTGGCCAACATAATCCAGGTAGAACTCGATTCTTTGAAAAATATACAGATATTCAGTGAGGTAGTGGTAACCAACCAAGTGTAAAGCCTATGGGAAATACCTGATTATTTTTCATAATGCACAGTGGGAAGAATGAAGTCTCAAAGTATCAATACTCGCCTTGTGGCGCGAGGTTTCTCACAAAGCCCTGGAATAGTCCTCTTATAATAAACGTTATATCGTTCCTCTACTTAGTTAGGTTGGTAATTTCAAAAGGACTTGAAATGTAGCATATGTATGTGGTTGTTACGTATTTCTGAAAGAATCAAGAGATAGAAGATATTTACAAAAGGCTTGATATCTTTTTGTTACCCAAATCAAGTGACTTTATACCACAAAATGCATCTACAATTAGACTTGACGTTCACTTACGGAATGAAACAATCATGTGAATGTGGTATAACCATTTAAGTGGGTGTTTGATTTGGAGGGAATAGACAAGTAAGGTATATTTCCTTTCATATTCACAAGAAAGTTCCTGATTTAGAATTGTATCTACCTATGTCGATGGTACAAACACGATGGGTGCTCTTGATGTAATAAGAGATCCTACAAGGTACTCTTAATCCAAATTTGATATGAAATATCGACCGAAAATTGAGCTTATGGTATATTATTCCACCAATTTACATATGCCTAAAGTTGTCAGGAAAACTTAACAAGGACATGCATCCTGCTAGCACTCCCATGGTTAGTTGAGGTTCAAATATAAGTAAATGACCAATTCGTCTAAAAGGAAAATTGCGAAGATGTGTCGGAGATGGATTTCCCTTATCTAAGTACAATAGACACATTATTGTACTTAGCATAATGTACTCGACCAAATGTTACATCCTCAGTGAACTTGTTATCTAGATATAGCTCAGAGCCAATGCAACGTCATTGGAATGGTATAATGAACATAATCCTATACTTAAAAGTAACCATTCACATGAGTTTGTTTTATCCCTGCAAAGGAATGCTAAAGGAACTGCAATCCAAAGGTTGTTGATTATGAATGAAAACTAATCTCTTCTCCAACGAAAGTAATCGGGGGGGGGGGGGGGGGGGGGGATATGTTAGACTATTTTCTTATCGATATTTAATTTTGAAAAGTACATGATCAAAGGAACTATCTGGAACAATTTTGAAAGAAATCAGGGGGAGATTCCGACATCAGGGGGAAGATCCAAGGGTATGATGTCGACATATTTCAGTTCGAAATTGAAGTTGTGTTGTACTCTTTTTCCCTCGACCGAGAATAGTTTTTCCCACAGGGTTTTGTTGCTCGGCAAGGTTTTTAATGAGACAAAAACAAACATCTGAAATCTCTCTAGTTCGTTCAACATGATTATCCTGAAAACACATTCATGCCCACATCATAGTCTCTTCACATCCAATCCACATATATAGCAAACTTTTTCTCCATAAAAGATATTTTAATATTTAGGTATCTTGATTAAATTCAATCAAGAATAAGTAAAATAAAATAACCAAAGAGAAATATCTAACATATGATTTTGACTAAAGGTCAAATACGATATTCATAAACCATCTACTAATATTCTTTCAGACAACGATAGTGTCCATAAAAATTCTCATATAAACCCTAATTTTACAAAATTAGCATATAAAATCGGATCTTAAACTACTCAATTAAATTAAAAAACTATCATTGGAAAGAAAACATCAAGAAAAATAATTAAAGGCTATTTTGGACTACTCAATAAATTTATCTAAAATAAATTAATAACTTCAAAAATTACCATGTTTACCCATCTGTTTCCATCATGTTTTACCAGAGGGTTTCTTTTTTCAAGAAAGGAAGGGGAATCGACTCCTTTTTCTTGCAGTCAGGGCGGATCCTGAGTCTAGAAGAGCCATGCGAACTTGATCATAAGGCCTCCAGGGTAAAAAATTTTCCTAATAAAACCTTAAAGCAACGATAAAAAAAGATTAAATAAAGAATTCTTGGTCAATATTCACCGAAAAGAAAAACTAAAATGCAAGAAAAACTCAAAAGATTTAGTGATTATTGCAATGAGGATTTAATCAATTTCCCTTTGTAGTGTATCCCATATGTAAAATTTAAGTCATGAATTGTAACTTAATTTGTCATTTCCAAAATCGAAATATATTAAATCAATTTCTCTCAGTGCGTAAATTCTTCACAATATTAAGAAAGTGTTGCAAGATTGATATTTTAATGTGTTTTTGAACTGGTGAAGTTTCAAATGTCCCGTTATATTAAGATAGTGCAGTAGTTTTGATACACCAAATGAGTGGATTCTTCGTAGTATTAAGAAAGTGTTGTAAGATTGATATTTGTTAATGTGTTTTTGAACTGATGAAGTTTCAAATATCCTATTATATTAAAATAGTGTAGTATTTATGATACACATAATATTGGTTAAAATTAGAAATTTAACATTTTATAAAATTGTCGATTTTTTATAGATGGATAATGAAAAGAAAAAATAAAAATAAAATAAGCATATTGTTTGATAATTTCATCAAGAATAGGTCATTATATTATAATATATACAAAGTATAACATGAAAAACTGGATGGAAGCTCAAAAGATCATATATGTCACGGAATCGAAATTCTTTTTGGAAACGTATTTTTGGGGAAAAAATAAACAAGAGAAATGGGTTGGGCACAAGTGGTTTATACTTATCTATGAAAGGGCCATTCCCAGAGTTGGGACCAGTGCGGTCGCATACTCTGCACCCCCTTAGGACCGGATCTGCTTGCAGTTCATCCTCATGGCTAATAGGAGGTAATGGAAGCAGTGGAAACAAACTTCTGTTAGCATCGTAATGTTGAACCAGCCGAAATGAACAAGAGGTTCTTAAGAGATTCGTAATTTTTGATTTTTTGTGTGAGACTTGAGAGAGTTAGAATCTGCATTGAAGAAGGAAGAGATGAAGAGAATGTCAGTTTTTTTTCTCAGGCGGCTTGAATAAGTGAAGATTGAAGAGTGGTATATGTAATAAACTTGAAGCCCTAAAATCTACGACAGTTAAAACTTATCCCTCCCTCATATTGGACATGTGACCTTTTTGTTTTAAGTACTTAATAAAATAAATAAATAAATCTTTTTATCTTGATTTTAATTTTAAAAAGATAATCAGAATATACGCCAAATACACAAATAGCTTAAAATATAGCCTTTTTTCAGAAAGAAAGTGATAATTAGTTACTAAAATAATTATTTAACTCTTACTCTTATTTTCTTTTCTTAAGGGAAAAGCCTTAGAAGAGGCCACTTTACTAAACTACCTCAGTGAATGGGGTTTGAACATATACAAGGTGGTGGAGAATAATCGTTCCACCACATGTTTACAAAATCATGCATAACATGTTGACACAACATATGTGCCATATTGTTCGCACTCTTTAGTACTGACTGGAAATTTACATCATCAAAATAGGAAATAAAATCTCTAATCTCTAGAATTATAGAACTAATACTCCATGGAATCTCTGCTACATCGCCTAGAATCGATGAAGTGACATTAGTTGCATCCCATACAATGATAATTTTCCTAAAACCAAACTTCTTACCCATTTCCATTCCAAGTCTACAGGAGATCGATTCTTCCAGTAAAGAAGATGTATCATCAAAGATTATAGTGCCACAACCCAGAAACCTTCAATTATGATCATGATTTATTGTTCCTGTTGCACCGTTATTTGGCACAAAAGCTGCATCCACGTTGATTTTGATGTATGAATACTGAGAAGGAGACCAAATTGGATTACGAGAAGTAATACTTCTCATGTTTGAACTTTCAGCCATGCACAACTCAAAATCCTGTAAAGTATTTTAAGAACCACATTTTCTGAGAAATTTGAGTTAGAGAAGATCATATCATTTATCAATTTCCATAGATTCCGCATAATTCATAACCTCTTTACAAACTCATTGTGTGGATTATTTTCCATCCAGTCGATAAAGAGATGAAGCAAATTATTCACAGGGGATAGATAATTTACGTTCAAATCAGCTTTCTCAAAAACTAATCTCGACCATAGACAGTCAACAAGAAGGTGAGAAGTAGTTTCCTCATGTTGATGACAAAAAGTACAAGCAGTTTCAATACTAGAGACAAACCTATGTATGATGCATTTAACCGAAATTCCATTGTGGATAACCTTCCAAATATATAGTTGAATCTTTGGCTGAAGATGCTTGAAAGACCAGAAATTTTTTCAAGGAAATGCGTTTAATTATGATGATGAAGGAGCATTGTTAATCAGCATATGATAACAAGATCTCGTAGAGAATTTCCCTGAGGGTGCACATGACAAGTCAATATATCCCCAGAATCTACTTCCGAACTTAAGTAGATTGAAGTTATGCATTGCACTGTTTCTGGAGGAAATAACATATTTAGAAGAGGAAGATTTCAAGATCTTGAGTTGGGAGTAATCAAATCAGAAACTTTGTTGATATTGTTAGGCAACGACGAAGGTCTACAAATGAGATGATCTAAATGTTGATGAAGCCATGGATCATCCCATATATTAAGTTAATCCGAATATTTTTAAGATAAATAAATACACATCAAAATTAACTTTAAGTTCTAAAATAATAGTATTTTTTTAGTAGAAACCACTGTACAATCTTAAAAATAATATGAATGAATTAGTTCGTTCCTGTTGCCATATTATTTTATAGTTGGAAGTTAAATAAATTAATTAAAATAACTAAATACCTATTTTCGTTTATTTAGACACACTAGATTTTACGTCATTTTTTAAGATTAAAAAAAAGGCGCAATAAATAATTTATTTTTTAATTGTTTGTTAAGATTATCCATCGAAATAATTTGTTTTGCAGATTAAGAGTGTGCATAAAATTGGCCTCCAAATCTATTACTCTTTCTACGAAGTAACCCTTTTGTTATTAAATAATTTATATAATTTACATATCATATATACTGCGCTTCAAGAAGAAAAGTTCTAAGAACTAATGGTTAGTGGATATATGATTTTTTCATGGGTGGAATACTTAATGAAACTTCTTTCACCTAATTACGAATTTTCCTCGGAAGTACATTAGTATCCATTAGTAGACTCTAGTGAAAACACATGTGCGATGCACATGCTTAAATTTGATTCTTTTAACAACACTAAATTTGATACAATGAATTTCTTTTTCGTAGAATATAAATTTAATATTCTTATTTGTACTCATTACGTTGATAATTCAAAGAGCTTTCCAAATATACAAATTCTATGAAAATCGGGTGTGTATTTTGTAAGTTATCATTTTTTATTTTTTGATCTATTTCTAGAACAATGTATTTTTATCCTTGAAGACATATGTATAGTGGTAATTGATATTGAAGGTCATATTAGTAATATCAAGGTGACTCCGAACTATTTTGTCTTTTTGTGATCAACAAAAAAGAAGACTTCACCAAAAAGGGGCGCGTTCGATTCAAGATTTTCAATGGTAGGAATTGGATTCTTGTGTAATCCTATTCCTATAATTGAATTCTAAGAAATGGATTCCTTAATCAAAGAAATAGTGGTTGGTTGGATTAATTGAATTACATGGTGATCTAAACATATGACATTACTTATATACCCTAGGCTGTAAATTGTATTGTAAATATCTAAATCCATTTTTCTCAGCTCTTGTTAAGATTTTTTTTCCAAATGTGTATCCTCAACAACAAGTAGTAGTGAAGGTGGAAGAGACGAATTGGATGGAAGTGGGGGACGAGTTAGTAGCGGAGGAGGAGTTTGTGGTGGAAGAGGATCATGTACCACCACCACCAGTCACACAACGAAGAAGAAAAGAGTGAGAGGAGAGGACAACACAATCGATAAAATAAAAGAAATATGAGCTCCATAAATTCTAACCATATCTCTTAATGAATCATTGGCCTTCAATAAATAACACACCGGAATAAATCAAGTTGATGATTTCTATCACACCTCCATCGATTCGTTGTTTTTTTACTAATTTCTAAAGAAATTTCTCAATAAATAATCATCTCTCTGAATCGCCAGGGAAGAGGAGAAAAACGAGAAGGAGAAAAGAGAAGGATGAAGATAAGAGAAACAATATTTATCTTCGATTCATGTTTGGGTATATCCAATTAATTGTTACTAGGGTACCCGTCCATTTGGATGTGGGAAGCCGAGAAGGATAACTATATCCTCAGCGATCGAAGGTTCCCCGAGAAAATATTTTGGTGCTTCAGTAGCAGTTGATCACAAATGGCTATTTTACTCTTCTTATAAGAATTTAATGATTTCTTCTTCTTATACGAATTAATCATGGGTTTTCTTGTGGTTAATAATTGAGTATTTTGGAAAAAAATTCATGTTTCATGTGATTTGTTAATGTCCAAAGAAATTCTTCTTTTTTTGTGAAAGTAAGGTCGCTTTTGTTTTTCTTTCGGGAATGACATTTTATGAGGGATAGTTCTTTTTGAACTTGTGCTTTATTGCCAAACCTTTGTGGGGAGTGCGGTCGTGGAATATTGTAGGAGTTTTCTTATATCTTTATAAACTCCTTTTTTTTTTTGCTAAATCATAATTTTTTTATTACCAAAACAAAACCAAACAATTTGTTACAAGATTAATTGTCTGGACAAGCCCAGAACATACATAACCATGCAAACAGAAACTAAAGGAGATGTACAAATTTAAAGCCCATAAACAGTAGGCCCATAAAGGATTACATAGATTTCAAAATCTAAAGTAAGAAGAGTTCTCAGTTTCTATTTCTCCTAAGAACTCGGGCTTGTGCTCATAATACTCCCATTCCCCTCTTGCCATTAAAGCTCCATTCTTTGCCATTTTAATAGCTGAGAAGTTGGTCTCCTTGTAAGAATGTCTAAAGGCAATGACCAGTTTACTTTTAATTATCTGCCACCTGGTTTTAACTATTCCAAGGAACTTTCTCAAACATGAAAACTGATAAGACTGCCTTGGATTTAAGACAGAAACAAACACTTAAGAAACTTCTTTTAACTGCCCACTCTCCATCAATGCTCAAAGACATTACTTCAGCTATGTAATTAGTGGAAACACCAATCCCTCATGCTAAGGAACCAATATACTTTCCTTCATTGTCTTTGCCTACACAACCTACACCTGCAGGACCATAATTTCCTCTAACAGTACCATCACAGCAAAATAAGACTTGTTGAATCTCAAGGAGCTTGAAAAAGCACTCCTTCACCATAGTATTTCTTACTGGAATGTTTTTGATACCAAAAAAGAATAATACATGAAAATCATACTGCACTCTTTAGTAAAATTTATTATTTTGCATTGTACCTGAGCAGCACTGGGATCTTGATCATCATATATTTTCTTGTTTCTAGTGAACCAAATTTCAACCATTGCAGTACAAGTAATGACCAACCATAATTGTTGAATGATTGAGCTCTTAGTTTTCATCATACTTAAGATATCCTCAAAACTATTAGGAATTGCTACTTTAAAAACTCCACACAACCAATGCCAGATATTGTCACTGAAGCTACATTGCCACAAAATGTGGTCCATATTATCCTGAGCATTCCCACACAAGTAGCACTTAGAAATAGTACTAAACCTTTTTTTTCTAACATATTCCTAAGTTGCAAAAGCTCCCCTTAATATTTTCTATACATTCAAAGATATATAAGGGTGTAAGAAAGGATCCCATACCTTTTCTTCCCACTGCACTGTCAGATACTTAATTCTTACTTGTTGAGTTGCATTAGCTATTGAGAATTTTCCTATCAGATCAGCACTCCAAATTCTTGTATCAGCTCCATGCCCTATCTGAGGCAAGTCTTCTATTTTTAAAATTTGTTTCAACTCAGTTGGTATTTTCCATTTACCATTATGTATCAGTTTATCAACTCTCTAGTCCTTATGTTGTTGAATGAAAGTATTATCAGGATACTTATCAAATAAAGTATAATCATATACCCATTTGTCCATCCAAACAGATATATCTTTACCATTTCCTACAATCCATCTAAATTCTTCATTAATATCTTGAATGACCCATTTTAGACCAGGCCATATAGAAGATTGTTTGTAAGACTGAATCCAATCACCATTCTTGTTCATAAATTTAGCCTTCATAAATCTTTATAAACACCTTGATGAATACACTAGTTTCGACTATATGAAATCATCGAAACAAGTTTATATGTTATCTTTTGGTCATGAAGTATTTCTATGTAAATTTCATTAGGATCCCACTAGTTTTCATACCTTTGCCAATTTATATTGACAAAAGGGGGAGAATTAATGTGTAGTTCACACTAAAAATACATATGGTTTATGGATCATTATGTAAGGGGGAGTGGTTTTCACGTGAGATGAAGTATTGACTAAGGGGGAGTGATACATATCACCATAGTATTGGTGTAAAAGTTTGATGTTGTGTAATAATATTATGACATTGTATAATAATGATTAAGAGCAATTTTTTTCTCATTGTTATAGCCATGGATCTTCAACAACTATGATGCTGAATTGAACACCTTTAGAATCATGGATTACTTGGAAGTGACGGAGATTTCGAGTAATGTTGAAGAACCAAGGAGATCAAGCATTTGGATGAGAATCTACAATGTCTATTTATTTTGTAATCCATATGTATTGATAGTTTTTTCACTAAAATTGACAAAGGGGGAGATTGTTAGAGCGCTGCTTGGTCGAACTCCCAAGCGTTGCTATCTCAAGATTGTTTGTCAAGTTTAGTAATAAAAACTATAAGTCTTGATTTCTAGTCTACTTATAGTAATGTCTCGGACTAGGATACTGATAAGTGCATAATTCATATGATTTTAATGACCATTCCATACTTGTTTTAACTATTATTCTTGCATATTTTCGTATTATTACTCTTGTTTTCTATTATTTGCCTCTATTAGGTGAATCAAACAAAAAGGATCTACAAATTGATGAAAACACCTATGAAGAGAAGTATTCCAAATATCCAAGTGCCTAAGTCCAAGAGAAGTGGAAGAAGTGCGATGGAAAGGAGCAAAACGCTCAAAATCAAGAGACAGGCCAAAGACCGAGATTTACTCACTCAAATTAAGGATTTCTCATTACCATATTTAATAGAATTTAAATATAAAAATAATTCAAAAAGAATGAGGTCATTCCGAGTTCGGACGAAGAAGTTGTGGCCTAAATAAGCTTTTTATCCAATACCGAAGACAAGCAAAGTATGCAAACAGGTATGCAAACGGATTTTCAGTATGCAAACGGGTATGCGTACTTATTTCCCTTGATTTAACTAAAATTTAGGTATGAAAACCGGTACGCATACCTATGAAGGCCAAAAAGTCCCGAACTATGTTTAGGGTCTTTATTTACTACATTGTAGGGTCGAGTTCCTTAACCGACTAGGATACGTGAAGGAAAAGCAATGTGAACCTATAAAAAGGTATTAGTTCATGTAAAATGAGAGGATATCAATGAGTCACGAAGTTTTAAGGTTTTGGAGAGAAGAAACAACACACGGAGCGAAAGCTAGGGTTTCAGAGCGATTCCTCTTTCGTAACGCTATCTCTTTACTTTTCTCATATGTATATCATGGATGTTTCTACATCCATGAGTAGCTAAACACCTATTGATTGAGGATGAATTCTAAGTTATAAACAAGATTTGAGTTATTATATCAATCTACTTTGAAGTTCTTCATATGATTATCGTTTTTTATACTGTAATGAATATTTATGATTGATTGATAGATTGTTTAGGTGGCCAACTAAATTGATTTGTTGATTCAATATATTGCTAGTATTAAGTTAGGAGATAAGTAATCATCGAATAACTTGTACACAAGTAGAGAACACGAGACCTTGCAGAGGGATTCTGTGGAGCGATTGTGTGTATAAACAACACTAAAAAGTGGACCTTGATCTAAGAGTCTAACTAGTAGGATCAACCTATAAATTCACAAACGAATAGAATCTGGTAGGCGAAAACTTCCGTATCCAGTGATATAAGGAATTTAGGGGATAACATTGATCTAGATGTTATTCCACAGTTGGTGATAATCTATGATTAACGACGAGTAGGCAATTATAATAACTCATTGACGGTTTATTATCGAAGAAGGATTCCTCGATCATATCTCTCTTTATTGATTACAATCCAACTTTATTTGCGTTGATTATTTATCTTGTTCACAATCTAAAAAAAAAATCCCCCCTTTGTGACACTTCGACAACTAAAAATCACTTCTCTTCGTGGGAGCGATCTTTGCTTCTATATATTACCAGTTAATTGTGTGGAAATAACTAAAAATCCCCCATTTATTTTAAGACACCCATCAAATTTTGGCACCGTTGGCTGGGAGCAGTCGGTAGCTTTAGTTGTTATTTCTTTTAGTTTTATTATTGTTTTTAGAATTTCTTGTTAGTTTTTAATTTTGTTTTCTAGATTTTTATTTTCAGGTACTTAATCTCTAGCACCGAATGATTGGGATTACCAGAGGTATGGTATTCAAACTCGTAGAGGAACAGTACTACAAGCACGTCAGCAAACGCAACAAGAATGTTCAGAGGAAATGGTAGACGGTGCAAACCCACCTCCTCCTCCTCATGAGGAAGCTGCAAGAGTTTAAATCTCCATGCTTAGATTCACAACCACTATTTATTACAATCACTAACCCAGTGGAGAAATTTGAATCTACTTCATCATCTACCAAAGCTCAAGGGACTTCCAGGTGAAGATCCGAATCGTCATCTTCAAAAATTTCAACAGAGATGACAAGTTTTAGGCAAAGTATCGAAGACAGTGATATGGCACTGCTGCAAGACTTCACATTCTCTTTTATAGATTCAACGGAAGAATGGTTATATTACCTTCCTCTAGGGAGTATTACAACATGGACTGAGATGGAAAACTATTTTTAGAGAAGTATTTTCTTGCTTCTAAGGCAACATCTGTTTGTAAAGAGATCAGTGGTATTCTTCAGATTACTGGGGAGTCTCTCTATGAATACTGGGATAGGTACAAAAAGTTAGTGGCAAGCTGTCCCTGTCACAACAGATCCCCAACACTCATCATTCAATACTTTTATGGAGGATTACTTCCAGAGCAACAGAATTTGATTGATGCATCTGCTGGTGGTTCACTCACTGAGAAGACAATCTCGCAAGCAACTAGTTTGATTGTGAGTATGGCCTCAAATTCATAACAATTTTATACAAGATACGACTCAAATGTTAGAAGAGTTAGCGATATGGGAGAATCTTCAAATACAGAGCATTGAAAAGGAGGTTCATCGTATAGCTTCGGTAGTTGCTCCACCATACGAAGAGGAGGCCGAGGTTAATGCTTTATTTCCTAATCAAAGGCAAAATTATGATCCATATTATAATACTTATAACCCTGGTTGGAAAGATCATCCTAATTTCAGTTATGCCAGCAAGAAAGCCACGGCTCCTATGCCATCTTTTGGGTGACAAAATTATTTTCAACCTCAACAACAGAACCAGAGCTCCAGTCTAAAAGAGATGATGAAATCTATGATGCAAAAGCAAGATCAAGCTTCCCAAGAACAAAAGGCGATATACCAACAAAATCTGCAACATCAAAAAAAAATGATAATGCTATTAAAGACTTACAGACTCAGATGAGGCAATTGGCTACAACAGTGAGTAAGTTAGAAGCACAAGCATCAAAAAAACTACCATCTTAACTGTTTTTGAACCCAAGATATCACGTCAATGAAGTAACTTTAAGAAGTGTAAGGAAAGTAGCAGATTTTAATATAGATACATGGACAGTACGCGTACCTAGTGATGATATTGAGAAGGAAGTGGAGTCAGAAACCGTACCAAAGTAAAATCCAACCTCAACCGGCTAACCTAAGGACATTGTTCCCACTTTTACCATACCACCTCCTTTTCCTAGTCGTTTTGCTAAATCCAAGAAAGAAGCTCAAAACAAGGAGATCATGAATATTTTCAGCAAAATACAAATTAACATTCCATTTATTGAGGCCATTAGAACCGTACCCATGTATGCCAAGGTTTTGAAGGATTTGTTTACAAGGAAGGATAAGTTGATTGCTAATGAAATTACTCAAGTAGGAGAAAGTGCCACAACTATGTTACTAAAGAAGATGCCTACAAAGTGTGAAGATCCTGGAAGTTTCACGGTACTCGTTACCATTGATAACCGATGATTTGAGCGTGCTTTGCTTGATTTGGGAGTTTCCATAAGTGTTATGTCAGCCGATGTTTATGATTCTTTGAATCTTGGACCTTTAAAAGATAAGATGATTACTATTCAATTGGCTAACAAGTCCAATATACATCCTAAAGGAGTAGTGGAGGACGTGTTAGTTCAAGTGAATCGGTTAATCTTTCCCATTTTTTTTACATTGTGGATATGCAGGGTGGAGATAAATGTTCATCTACTTCGTTACTTCTTGGGAGACCGTTCATGAAAACTGCGAAGATGAATATTGATGTTGATAGTGATTCACTCACTATGGAATTTGATAAGGATATCATATGTTTCAATATCTTTGAAACCATGTGTTATCCCAATGATGTTCACTCGGCTTTCTCCATTGATGTTATTGGTTCGTTAGCGCATCAAATGTTTGATTTGAATGGTGAAGATGAACTTGGCATTGTGTTATGCAATAGCATTGATTTGGACGTTCATGGGAATCCGAACCTGGATGTTGACTTAGCCAAAGAGCTAGTGGATATGTGTGGTGATTTAACAACACTACAAGAATCTAAACCAAGTAATATTTATTTACCCATAACTAATGAGGTTCCATTGCCTTCTATTGTGCAGGCACCGAAACTAGAATTGAAGCCGCTTCCAGACCACTTAAAGTACCGTACTTGGGTGATAAAGAAGAACTTCCGGTGATTATTGCAAAGAACCTCACCCCAATACAAGAAGAACGTCTACTTAGGGCTCTGAAAAAGCACAAAACGGCTATTGGTTGGACAATTGCTGATGTCAAAGGCATTAGTCCATCCATGTGCATGCATAGAATCCTAATGGAAGAATATTTTAATCCGGTACATGATGCTCAGCGTAGGCTTAACCCCTCAATGATGGAGGTCATAAAGAAAGAGATCCTCAAATTGCTAAGTGTGGGGGTGATTTACCCAATTTCTGACAGCAAATGGGTTAGCCCGGTTTAAGTGGTGCCTAAGAAATCAGTTGTCACTGTTGTTAGAAATCAAGATGATGAACTTGTTCCTACAAGAATTCAAAAAATATGGAGAGTGTGGATAGACTACAGAAAGCTTAATGCGGCAACCCAGAATGATCGCTTTCCTTTGCCTTTTATTGATCAGATGTTAGAGAGGTTAGTGGGACATTCACATTATTGCTTTTTGGACGGATATTCAGGATATAATTAGATTGTTATTGCACTGGAGGATCAGGAAAAGACTACTTTTGCTTGTCCTTTTGGTGCATTTGCCTATAGACGATTGCCGCTTGGTCTTTGCAATGTGCCTGCCACTTTTCCGAGGTGTATGGTTGGTATATTTTCTGACTATGTGGAACGCATAATTGAGGTATTTATGGATGATTTTAGTGTTTATGGTGATTCATTTGATATTTGTTTACAAAATCTTGAACTTGTGCTTAAAAGATGCATAAACACTAATCTTTTTTTAAATTGGGAGAAATGTCAATTGATGGTAAACCATAGAATAGTGCTCGGTCACATTGTGTCCTCTCGAGGGCTCGAAGTTGACAAAGCAAAGATAAATTTAATAAGAAACTTACGATATCCCACTTCGGTGAGGGAGATTCGCTCTTTTCTTGGTCATGCAGGTTTTTACAGGCGGTTTATCAAAGATTTCTCCAAAATCTCAATGCCGATGTGCAAATTATTGCAAAAGAGGTTATTTTTGTCTTCAACAAGGAGTGCAAGGTTGCCTTTGATAAATTGAAAGAATTGTTGACAACTGCACCAATTATCAAGTCACTGGATTGGAGTTTACCATTTTGAATTAATATGTGATGCAAGTGACTTGCAGTTGAAGCCGTTTTTGGTCAGAGAGTAGACAAGCTGTCTCATGTAATTTATTATGCATCTAGGACCCTAAACGATGCACAAATCAACTATTCTACCACCGAGAAAGAATTTTTGGCTATAGTGTTTGTACTAGAGAAATTTAGATCCTATTTGGTGATAAATAAACTTTTGAGTGGTAGATAAGTTCAAGTCTTCACATACCTTTTAGTCGATAAAGATCAACCAGTTCCTAGAGTAGTCCTTCATCTTGTATGATGATTTCCATGGAGTTCTTGAGCTCAACTACACTTTTTATCCTAGTCCGAGACCTTAGCTATAGTAGACTAGAAATCAAGACTTTATAGTTTTGATCACTAACATTGAAAAACATGCTTGAGATAGCAACGCATGCGAGTTCGACCGAGTAATGGTCTAACAATATCCCCCTTTGTCAATTTTAGTGACAAAACTATCAATACATATGGAATACAAAAAATATATAAATAAACTTTGTAGCTCCTATTCCACATGTCTAATCTTCAACATTACTCGAAATCTTCGTCACTTCCAAGTACTCCAATGATCCCAAAGGTTGTAAGTTTAGCATCATCGTTGTTGAAAATCCATATCTATAACAATGAGAAAACAAGAGTTCTAAATCATTTTTATACAGTGTCATAGTATAATTACACAACGTCAAAGTCCAATTACATCACAACTTTAACACCAATACTATGGTGATATGTCAGTCACCCTTAGTCAACATTCCATCTCACATGGAAACCACTCCCCCTTACATAATGATCCGAAAACCATATGAACTACATATTAATTCTTCCCCTTTTTGTCAATAAAATTGGCAAAAAAGGTACAAGAACGGGATCCTAATGAAATTTCCAAACAAGACATTTCATGACCAAAGGTAAGCGTATATCATCTTATTTAGATGCAATCATAAATCTGAAGCTAAATGCATTCATCAAGGAGTCTACAAAGATACAAGATAACCCCTATAATATTCCACAGCCGCACTCCCCACAAAGATTTGGAAATTAAGTGCAAGTTCAATTAAGAACTCTCCCCCATTATATGTCATTCCCGAAAGAACAACAAGAGCGACCTTAATTTCAAAATAAAAGAAGGATTTCTTTGGACATAAAAAATCACATACAAGTATGAATTTGAATCCAAAAAATATTCAATTAAATTAACCTAAGAGAACCCATGATTAATTTAACCAAATATGCTCAACACAAGTAAACTTATGGAGACTTAAAAAGCTCAATTAGATTAATCACAAGAGAACCCATAATTAATCTAATCGGAATACACAATTATACTAATCACAAAAGTAATCAATTTAATCGTTCATACTCGACATAAGAAAATCTATGGAGTAATAACTAAGTTAATAATGAAAACAATCAACCTAGTCAAAAAAATGCTCAAACATAAGAAAACTTACAGAGTCATAACTAAATAACCAAACACGATGATTGATTTAGTTTAATATGCTCGACATAAAGTACCGTACGGAACAACAACTAATCTAATTATAAAATAATCAATTTTGGTTGTTTAGTGCTCAACATAAGACACATTACGTGCAGTTGCAGGAATTCCTACACTACACCCTTGATAAGAATCTATAGAAATCAAGTTATAATTGAAAATGAACAACAACACTTTTATTATTTCACTTTTCAGAAATGTTTTACAAGAAATATAAGAACTCAGAAATACAACTTTCTTTCTGGAGGTTCTCTCTCTTCAAGACTTTCTCAACTCTCAAAAGTACATCATCCTTTTCTGGATCTCTTCGAACCCTTTATATAGGAAGCTACATAGTGGATGATATCTAAGTTTTCCTCTTTTTTTGGATCTACTCTACAATCTCATCGCCATAACTTTAATATTCATTATCGCCAGCTTTGTAATTATCGTGAGACACACATGTTCTTCTCATATTTCTTCAATCGTCAGCTACTATATCATTCTTTTGTGTCATTCACCAAATGTTGTTGAAGAACTCGCGATGTTCTCGCAGATATGTTGTTAATATTGTAGGAATATTTGGGTTCCTCGCTAAAGTGTCGTTTCCATCGCAAGAATATCGTTGTGGAGATATTCTGGTCCTACATCTTGCCTCTCTCATGTCTTCTTCATAAAGTGGAGAAGACATAAGAATTTCCAACTCTTCATAACGCTCGCAGCTTCTTTTTTTTCCATGTTTTATGCTCGACAAGATTCCGTAGATTTAGCTTCACCGCTTACACGTGTTGTAATTCTTCTTTTTACCGACACGTTCCCACCCATCAGGTCATTTTCCTTTTGCCTATAAAAGGTGAAGTTAAGTTATAGAATTAATTTTCTTCCTTTATTCTTCTGCGTTCTTCGTCTTCAACTTCTCTTCTTCTTTATATTCTCCTGCTACTGTTCTAATGGAGTCATCAAGGTACGTGTTTCAATTCTGTCATCTGTTTGAACTAATTTTTACTTATGTTCTTCAATCTTCTTTATTTTTCATAATTCTTGTTATGTTTTCTCTTCAGTGGAACTATCCCCAACACCCAATCTGTAATAACTCAAAGCCCTAACTCTCGCAAAAAGCTTGTTGAAAAGAAGAAGAGGAGTTCCGAGTGATAAGGTAGTAAGAAACACATTTTATTCTCTAATAACAATATTGTTGCCTCTGTTTCTTATCTAATTTATTATTCGCAGAATGACGAGAAGCTTCCTAGGCTGTAGGACCAGAATATCGCTACAACACTATTTCTGCGATATTAACAACACTTTTGCGAGCGTCACCGAAGATTCTTTAACGACATTTCGCGAGCGTCACAGAAGAATCCAAAAGAAGCTGACGATAGAAGAAATACAAAGAGAGTACGTTTATCCCGCGATGGTTATCAATTTTGCAAGAGAGAATATTATAACAATCGCGATAAGATCGCAAACTATATCCAAAAAAGGAGGAAAACTTAGCTGTCATCCACTATGTAAAACCCTATATAAAGGGTTCGTTAGGTTCAGAAAAGGATGATGTATTTTTTGGAGTTGAGAAAGTCTTGAGGAGAGAGAAACTCTAGAAATAAAGTTGTATTTCTGAGTTCTTACTTCCTTTGTAATCTTTTTGAAATTAGAATAATAAAAGTGTCGCTGTTCATCTTCAAATATGACTTAATTTCTATAGATTCTTATCAAGGGTGTAGTGTAGGATTTCCTGTAACTACATTTTGGCGCCCAGAAACAGGGAGAATCAAGCTAAGAAATCTCTAATTACAACTTGAAAATTTGAAGAAATTGTTAGAGTTGAATAAATGGCTAGAAGGAGAAGAAATACATCAGAACCACCGACAACTGTGAGGAGAAGTAAAAGACTTGAAGGTGAGGGAACGGGTGAATTAGAAGAATCTTTAAGAATAAGATCAGGAAGAAATAGAATAAGAAATGAAGCAGAAAGTTTAATTCAACAGCCGAATCAACAAACACAAACACGAGATAGGATTGTGGATTATGATAGAGTGAGTGTGCATACTTGGAGGTCGGTTTCGATGGAAGAAGCAAAAAATCGACAATTAAGAAATAAAGAAGAAGAAGAAAGAAATCAAGAAATGGTTGGAGGATTAATTCATGAAGGACGTGAAAATGAAATAGTAGATGATATGAGACAAAAAAATACAGGAAGAAAGGATATTAGAGGCAGAAGAGCGTGCGAATTTAACAAGACAAAATCATGAGCTAAGAATGGAGAATTTGAGGTTACAAAGAAGGAGGTCAAGAATTGCTGTTAGATCAAATTCAAGATCATTCAGAGAAGAACCAAGGCAAAATTCCCTAATGAGAAATGTTAGAGAAGAAGTGCAAAATTTAAATGGAGAACAACGTCATAGAGAAGAAGAGATAATTGGAGGTCGCTATAATCCGCATGGCGAAGCATTGGATAATAGATGCAACAATAATAATCAAGGAGGAAGAAACAACCAAAATGAAGAAGAAAATCCAGAAGAAGGAAGGAGGATATTACATGGGCGAGAGAATAAAAGGAATCAAAGAATAATTGAAGAAGAAATTGAGAGACATTACGCCGAACAAGCACATCTGGCTTGCGAGAGAGAAAGATTAAAGGCAGAAATAGTATGAAAATCACCATTAAAATCGACAAAATAACCATGAAAATCGAGAAAGGAGATGTACACAAAATCTCTACAATGATAATATTCAGGAGGAGTATGATAGAATACAGAAGAGATTAGAAAGGCAGCGAAGAAAAATGAGGAGAAATGAAGAAATCCGCAGAGAAGAAAGTAGACAACTGCGATTTCAAGAGGAGGGTGAAAGAGAAAATCGCAGAGAAAGACGGGATGACAATGAAGAAGAAGACATACAAAATCTCGTAAGGCAAGAAAGGCAAGAACACAGAAGAAGGGAAGCTGCATTAAAAAGGCCAATGGAGCAAAACTCAACTGAGAATGAGAAAATATTGAGAGAATTAGCAGAAATACGAGGAATGAAAAACAATAGAAGAGAAGGAGGAAGAAGGCAGCTTGATGAAGCTATTGAAGAAGCTGCGAGAACTCCATTTACTCAAGAAGTACAATTAAGAGGAATACCTCCAAAATGCAACTTACCAGCATTAACCAACATCTTTGATGGAACTACTTGTGTTGTTCAACACGTCAAGGCTTATGTTAGATGTATGTTATAGTGGGAAAACCATGATGCTGTACTATGCAAATATTTTGCATCTAGCTTAACTGGCGAGGCATTAAAATGGTTCAAGGGATTGCCAAAAAATACCATAACTTCTTTTGATCATTTACAAGCTACATTTCTAGGAGCTTACATTAGAAATAATTCATCGCGACCAGGTATTGAAGATGTGTTTGGGTTAAAACAGAGGGTTGGCGAGAGTTTGAAACATTTAACCATAAGATGGAAGACAATGTGCAGTGAGATGGCAGGAAGAGTTGACGAGAGATATCTTCTCTTGTATTTTATCAATGCAATGTTCGCGACCAATCTACTGTACATACAAATTTTTAGAATCAAGAATACAATCACTATGACTGAACTACGAGAACTAAAAGAAGAATACATTGCTTTGGAGGAGAAACAAAATGAGATGGAATCATATCTCATCGCGAACACCAATTCCGGAGCAGCAAATGGGAGTTTACTTCCTAAAATGATAAACAATTTGGCGAGCAGCTCGCAAGTGCAACAAGAGAAAGTAGAAACTGACAACCAGCAGAAATTAGTAGCTATGGGCAGTAGAGATCAAGAAGAGTATGAAAGGGAGAAGAATTACTACAATCGTGGTGGAAATAATAAGATCCAAAGGCTTGATCAGCCGCAAGAAACTTATGGTGGACAAAGGCAAAACAATTTCAGAAGTAAGGGGAATCAGAAGATCATATGAGAAGAAATTAAGATGCCTCCTCTCAATGCTAGTATAGAAAAAATTTGGGAAGCTATCATTTTAATGGAAAATATACCATCTTCATGGAACATGGGAAAAAAACCACATCCTAATAATCGCAGTCAAGAATTTTGTCCTTACCATCATTTTCATGGCGACACAGTAAATGACTGCAGGAATGTAAAGAAAATAATTTTAAGGATGATTGAACAAGGAAAGCTAAATCACTTTTTAGAAGGACATCCATAATCTCAGCGATTGCCTCCAACACCAGAAATTCGCAGGGTAAATACTGTAAAAGGAGCCAAATCATTCGTAATAGAAGTTGGAGCCAAAGCAAAGAATCTATTTTGTAATTCCATTGTACATTCACATAGAACAATAGAGGATTTCCATGATAATTTTCTAAGCAGAGTCTTCGCGAGAGACACAGATGGAAGAGAGATAATGAATATCGCGAGAATCTCGCCATTAGAAGAATGGAAGAAACAAACTATATCTTTCAGTGCACAAGAGGTACCAGAACCAGGTGAGCAACATGATAACCCATTGGTGGTAAGACTATAGATAAACCCAAAGAAAATAGAGGAAGAAGATGAAGAAAATGGTGATGAAAATGAAGATTCTTGGGCTATCAATAGAGTTCTAATAGACACAAGAAGCTCTGTTTATATACTATTTTATCATACCTATAAAACAATTGGTGGAAGAGACGAAGATCTAATTCCCTCAACATATAAAATCTATGGTTTTAATGGTACTACCAATAAACCAAAAGGGGAAATTGAGATGCGAATTCCCTTGAAAGGGATAACTACCAAGATCTTGTTCTGTGTTGTTGACATTGAATCACCTTACAATGCTCTGATTGGTCGACCTTGGCTACACGGAATATTAGGTGTAGCATCTACTTTCCACCGGTGTGTTAAATTTCCCCATCATAATGGTGTTGGAGTAATTAAAGGAGATTGGGGAGAAATCAAGAAGTTTTATGAAATCGATATGAAGTCTTGCGAGGAAAGAGCTGAGAAGAATAGCGATTGGAAATACAAAATCAAACAATGACAGAGATGTGAAAAGTTAATGATTGATACGATAGAGCGGAAGGAGGGAATTGGTGGCGAACGTCTCGCGGATGAAGAAACAACAAAACGTAGCAGAAAAGCAGAACCAAAGAATAGTAAGTAGAGAGGTAAAGTGATGAACTTTAAAGAACTCTATGAATGATTTGTTTGAAGAGTATGTAATTGAACAGAGTATTTTGCTTGAAATAATTGCAAGATTTTACAAAAATAAAGAAGATCAAAGTTATGAAATTTTATCAGAGTTACAACACTCGCGAGAAGCGCGAATAAAATTTCGCAGAGATTAATAGAATGTGACGAACCTTTATGGCGTGCGCCTTAGTTCGCGAATAAAATTTCGCAAGAGTCAAATATAAGACCTAATAGCACGTCATATGAGGGGGTATCTATTGACATGACTCAGTGATAAGGTTATACCGCTGCTGGAACCTGAGTTATGCAGATGTTGGGGTTAAAGAAAACCTATCCGGGAGAGAGATCTTGGATTTCCAACTATATAAGGTTATATCCTGGTTGGAAGACTGAGAATCTCTTATAAGAAGTGCAAAGTATGACCAAGGCGCCGAGGTACACGGTTGAGCCAAGAGTGCCCGGAGCGTACGAAACTCTCTTGCCATTCTTGGTAAGTCTTGGATATGATGCACTTGGCCTGAAGAAAACCCCACTTAGGGTGCAGTATTGTAACCATAAGCCATATAGGCATAAAGGATAAGAGGCTGCGAAAACAGCTGGTTGTTGGTAAATCTGGATGGGAGGAGCTAGTCTTGTATGGCCGATGTGCCCTCCTTGAAGGGGCAACCAGGGGGGAGATAAGGGCGGCACCCTCTATTAGGGAGCTGATAAGTGTCTTAAGACGGCAATGTCATGGGGCTTTATGATCGCAAGAACATTTAGGCCTGTCATATTATTGCGTGATGTAAATGATACAGAGGCAACAAGCCACAAGAGAAATGTTAAGATGAGATCAATGGGTTTTTACATGAAAATGTAAAGACGTCCTACGATTTCATCGCAAGACGACAATGTCATGAGGCTTTGATCCCGCGAGGGAGCTTAGACTTGTCATATTGTCACAATACAATCAAAACAATACAGATAAGGCAAGATCAATGGGTCAATACATGCAACTGTAAAGACGTCCTGCGATTTTGTCGCAGAAAGGAAGAGCGTGGCAAAATAAGACCTTTAATTAGGAAGGCGTAATAAGTCCACAAGATTACTGCGATAATACTCGCAGACGTTATGAGAATTGCGATTTCACGCAGTAATTGCTGGCAATAAGATCGCCAATATTAAGGCAAATTTTATTTACCACTAATGTTTAATCTTTAATCAATTTTTCATATTGCAGATGAATAAAAGAGGCAAGTATGGGAATGCATGAGAACGATGAAATTATTATTCATCAATCATATAAAAAATTGCATAGATAAGTACACGCAAATAATTAAAGGATAATGATTATATTGATTGATTTACTTGCAGAAAAAAAACTGTTTTCTAATTCATACAGGTAGAAGCAAAATAAATTCACAAAATTGGAGAAACTCACAGCAATGTTACAGAAAGAAGAAAATAAATATACAAAGAAGATAGAAGGAAAAAGAGGAACTAGCTATATCCATCGCCATCCTCTTTATCAGACTTCTTTTCATCTCCAGATTTCTCCCTTTCATCATTATCATCACTATCTTCATTCTTATCAGATTCTTCTCCTCCACCAGATTTTTCTCCTTCGTCATTATCATTATTATTTTCATCCTCGTCAGAATCCTCAGCTTTGCTATTAGAGATGTTAAGATTTGAGATTATTGCGGGGATTTCCTTTGCAAGATCAGGATATATAGAAGGAGAAATTCCATGATCATTGCAGACCAACTTAATGGAATCATTATGAACAACAATAAGAGATCTATTGAAATTCACGGTGGTAATGTCAAACTGCTCTTTTAATCGTGAATATTTATTATTGCGAGCAGCAAGAGTATTCGCGAGATGATTCTTCTCATTTTCAAGTTCCCCAATTCTTTCAAGATATCTTTTTTCAGCTCCTGCGAGAATATATGACAACAAGTTAGAAATTTTGTAAAGAAGAGTAATAAAAATATGAAACTAGCGAGAAGAAGAACAACAAATAACCTTCTCTTTCAGAAATCATATCCCTAATTAAAGCCGCTTGTTCAACTTGAAGGCTAACATTTACACCTAAGTCATTCCTGGCATTATCAAGAACCTTCGCAGCCCAAGCAAACTCATCATCGCTATTAATAAGAAGATGAGATGGAACTTGGGTCTCCCTCGCAAGAAGATCTTCATTCTCGCGGATAAGTTTATCTCTGTCCATTTGAACATCAAGGAGAGTTTTATGAAAGTCTGCTAGGGTCTTGGATCCATTTTTGATGGAAAGATCTTTCTCATCAATAAGATCGCTATTCTCCTATCTTAATCTATCTATTTCTTTCTTTGAATCAAGATAAAAGCGCTTATATTTGTCAGTCAAACCTAAATTGAATCTGTGTTCAATTTTTAAGAGATTAAGCTTGGATCTAAGTTCATCTATGGAGAGGGATTTAATCTTATCATCTGAGAAATTACTTAGAGAATTATTAAGACAAGCAAGAAGAGTATTATCATCTACAGGTTCAGGGAAAGATTGAAAGAGTATAGCCTCGTCAGTAAGACCATAAATATATGCAAGTTAAAAGTGGTTGCTTGAATAAGCCGCGATAGAGTAAAAAGAATTAAGAAAGAAGGGAAATCAATCATACCATAGAGTTGTTGGTTAGCTCTATCAAGATCAGAGATCTTTTGCTTATCAACTGAAGCTTCAGTCTCCAGTTGTTTATTCTTCTTGCGAAGCTCAATAACTTCAGATTCTAATTTTTCTTTATCCTCGCGAAGTTTAGCAGCCTTCTTTTCAGAGTTGGCACGTCTTTTATCTAAATCAGAAGCAACAGCAAAGGAAGCTCTTCCAACCTGCGAAAGAAAAATATAAATTAAGATCTAGCGATGGAGAAAATATATAAACAAATTGAAGAAATGAAAACATACCAAGGCACCAAGAGAATTTAAGAGACTAGGAGTCAGCGATCGTGAGACTCCTTGGAGAGAATCATTGTCCACCAGTATGGGAGCATCGCAGACACTGGCAAGAGCTTGAGATGTCTTGTTAATAACTTCATCCTCGTCATTACAAGTTATGCTATGGGAAATATCGCTAAAAATTCTGGATAAATGGGCCATTGATGAATCAGATGAAGAAGAGTTCTTTATAGAAGGGAATCTGCTATTATTATTATTAAAATCTTCATCATATTTATCCTTATCAAATTCAACATTTGGGGTTTCTGGAATAGGTTGAGGAGTTGAAGAAGAAGAGGGTCGGGTTTTCCTTTTCTTCAAAGGAGGATCGCCAGAATCTTCACTACAAGGGGCAGAAGATTTTCCTTTAGGAGGAACAACAGATTTATCCTTTGAAGGCTTCTCCTTAGTTCTCACGAGTTTTATTTCCTGCGAGCACAGATGAAGATAAGAAATAGGGGAAACAATATATTGTTAAAATTTATGAGGAGATATTTCTTACTTCATCCTTGAAAGATTTAAGAGCTAAGAAAGTGTTGGGTTTCCTAATAGTTTGATAGTTGAGTTTCATTCTATCAATCTGAGAAAAATCAAAATAGTTAGCGAGAATATAAAGAATACAGTAAATGATAATAATGTAAAAAGTTAAGAGAATATACTTCTTTAGATATTTCAGGAAAGCTGAAGACCCACGGCTCATACTCTGAGAGATTCGCAGGTAATGGGAGAGAACCAGATATATAAGGACCTTCAAGACATAATGGAAAGATGAACCACTTGTCATCGCTAGAATGGCGAGGACCTTGGTTGGTAGACGTATGAAAATCAATATCCAGCATAAGAGCTTTGTCACCAGCGACCTTCTCTTTTTTCAAATGAACACCCCAGCAGGTGTTATCCCTCTTCATAGGGACTATACTATAATTTACAAAGAAGTTGTCCACAGTATAATCCGCAGAAACAATGGGGACATATTTAAATGGAGGATTCTTGGGAGCTTCATGGTAGCGAGTTCCTTTATTAGCACCGCGAGAAGCATATTCAAGCATCAATCTGATACAATCTCCACCTAGTTGATATATCGCTCGCGAGAACCTCACATCAGATATTATTTGATAAAATAAGGGAAGTTCTGGATCATAGATAGGAATGGGAAGACCTGCCTCAAGTTGGCCTAGCGATACAATGATTTTCTCGCGAGAACATCGATCATCGGTGAATAACTTAAGAGAGAGTTCAGATCTAGGATCTTGATCTGGAATTGTAGATAAGGTAAAACCTTTATTTTTGAGCTTTTCTCGCATCTCATTAAAAGCAGTCAAGTTTTTAGCACCAGCAACAACCATTTTTGAGCATGGGAATGAAAGAAAGAGTTGAAAAATAAGAAAGAAATCACAGCGATGACAGATGCGCAATTTACGGAAGAACAGTAAACTTGCAGAGAGGTTATAGAGAGAAGGAAGAATAAAGTAAAAGAGAGAAAAAAAGGAATGGGAGAAGTATTTATAGAAGAAGAATTTACTCGAGAAGATGAACGCAATAAATGCTAAGAAAAGACGTGAATGGTCAGATCGCAGCGGTTAGAAGGAACGTGTCACAATTTCATTAGAAGAGAGAATATGTGAAAATAGCTGGCGAAAGATATAGAAACGTGTCAGAAGAAAGGTTAATAAAGAGATAAGTAGTTGAGGCAATTTAAAGTTCTCATGATCTTCTCTTATTCGTAGAAAAGACATGAGAAGAGGCAAGATGTAGGACCAAAATATCGCTACAACACTATTTCTGCGATATTAACAACACTTTTGCGAGCGTCATTGAAGATTCTTTAACGACATTTCGCGAGCGTTACAGAAGAATCTAAAAGAAGCTGACGATAGAAGAAATACAAAGAGAGTACGTTTATCCCGCGATGGTTATCAATTTTGCGAGAGAGAATATTATAACAATCGCGATAAGATCGCAAACTATATCCGAAAAATGAGGAAAACTTAGCTGTCATCCACTATGTAAAACCCTATATAAAGGGTTCGTTAGGTTCAGAAAAGGATGATGTATTTTTTGGAGTTGAGAAAGTCTTGAGGAGAGAGAAACTCTAGAAAGAAAGTTGTATTTCTGAGTTCTTACTTCCTTTGTAATCTTTTTGAAATTAGAATAATAAAAGTGTCGTTTTTCATCTTCAAATATGACTTAATTTCTATAGATTCTTATCAAGGGTGTAGTGTAGGATTTCCTGCAACTACATAGGCTTCACAAAAAACCTCGCCAATTTAAAACTCTTGGAGATGATATTGTCATTCCTGAGTTAACATCTGCGAGAGCTATCGCCACACATTTGCAATTTAATCCTCCTTCTTCTGTCTACGAGAACCTCTCTATCAATACCCCCATTCCTACTGAGTTTTTGACAAATCAAACTCCTAAAACTGTCGTGACTGAAACTCCTTCTAGTCCACCATTACCTTCAACTGTCACTTTTCCAAAAACTCCTCCTTCTGATAATACAACCATTGCGAATGACTTAAACCTTCAGCTCGCCATTATTTCTACTTCACCTTCTACATCTTTTCCTCCATCTAATGAATCATCAGTAGGAGTCGATGCTGCTTTCAAAGTTTTGTCTGATGTTTTGGATGACGCTAATAATTCCTCTACTGACCCTATCAAACAGAGTATTTGCGAGATTCTGGGTAAGTACTTTAACTGTAATCAAAAGGCTTCGCAAACATTCTTAGAGAGTGAAATTGAGACTCTTAAGAAAAATCTTCAAACCAAGACTTCTGAATGTGAGATTCTTCACCAAAAGCTTTGTAACTCTTCCCTTGATTGCGAGAATCTTCGCAGACGCAATAATGATCTAAAAGGTATTATTTTCCTGCCTCTGTTTTTTCAAATTTTAGTAAATTTTCTTCTTTACTTAAATTTCTTTCTTAAACTCTTGTCTTGTATATTTAGTTTCGAACCAGAACCGATTTATTGAGAGACTTAAATTTGAATCCATCGCTGAAGAAGCTCGTGTTGAAAAATATTTTTGGGTGGACCAGTTTAATAGATTAGATAATCTCTATACGTATTCGATTGATCAAATAGATAATCTCACTAATGATAATAATCAATTATTACTAAATCAAAATTTATTAAGTAGCGAAGTTACTCGCCTCTCATATTTGTTGACGAAGACTAATTTGGCGATGGAATCTTTATCAGAAAACATAAATTTTCAAGCTTGATGATGATTTCTTCGCAAAAGTTGAGTAATCTTCAAAGATTATGTGATAGCCAAGAGCAATCTCTTCGTTCTCTTAAAGATGAGCTCAAGAAAGTAAGTGAATCCTCTGCCGCTGATATGGATAAACATATCAAAGGCAGAATAACTCTTAGTTTAAAGGCCAACAAGCTTCAAGACCAATATTCCCAATTAGAAAAATCTTGTACTTCACTCGCAAAGGAAAATTCGTATTTCCTCACCAAAGAAGAAAATATAAATTCTCGTCTAAAAGGCATAGTTGGAGATAAATTTGACGATGCCATGAATCAATGGGAGAATTATCTTTTGTTACTAATTCAAAACTTAACCTCTCAAAAGGAAGGTAGTCATTCTGACTATCTTAAGCAATAATTTTTCTATTTAACTCCTCTACTATACTTCTTGCGAGATCTTTATCTGATAACTTTCTTATATTCTCGCAGAATCTGAAAGAAGTCTTCATTCTACTATTGCTGATCTGTCTGATAAGTTGGATAAAGTTCGCCAGGAAAATAAGGTTCTTACTTATGATATTGTAGAAGCTCGTGACCATGCAGAGAGAAGGCTTGATTATCTCGAATACTTCAAGAATATAGAAATTAGAAATCGTGATAGAGGGTTTCTTCACCAAGTTCACCTTAGTGCTGAGGTTCTCGTGAACAAGATTCTTATTTCTAAATCTCTACCTACTGTATCTATCCCTCCTCTGGAAGTTGACGATGATGAAATTCCTCTTCCCATGGATAAGGAGTTGGAATATGTCTATGTTGAAGAAGATGTTACTCAAGAAGATGATGAAGAAGAAAGAAGCCCTGCCAAAGAAGATACTATAGGTGATAAAACAATCGCTGATGAAGAAGAAGGAAAAACTCGCAATGAGAAGAATACTGATGAAGATGACAATACTGGCGAGAATGATAAATCTGGCGAGCCTGTCGTTTAAGTTTGAGTTTTTATTTTATTTTCTTTCTTCTTTCTTGCAAGTGATGTAATTAACTTTCAGAATTCAACTTTTCCTTTTGCTACTTTGAATATTCTTAAGGAAGATAATGAAATTTTATTCATCCGTTCCCTTATTTGCCCTACATTATCTTTCTTGAGAAATTGAGAATAGCTTTGCGATGCAATTAATACTTCTGCGATGTCCTGCTCTCTGATTCGGAATAATGGTTCTGAAAATTATGAAGTAACTTTTTTACTTCGATGAACAAATTTCCTGCATTCTTAAATAAAATAGTTAATAGTTAAAATTATTCTGTTGGTCTTATTTTGCCTTCCTAGTTAAAGGTCTTATTTTGCCAATTCTTTTTTGTATCTGCGACAAAATCGCAGGATATCTTCACATTTGCATGTAAAAACCCATTGATCTTGTCTTATCCATTTTTTCAACATCTCTGCGACAATATGATAAGATTAAGCTCCCTTGCGAGAACTATATCTTATGACATTTCCGTCTTGCGATGAAATCGCAGGACGTTTTTACATTTTCATGTAAAAACCCATTGATCTCATCTTAACATTTTCTCTTTAGGCTTGTTGGCTCTGTATAATTTTTGCCACGCGACAATATGACATGCCTAAATGTTCTTGCGATCATAAAGCCCCATGACATTGCCGTCTTAAGACACTTATCAGCTCCCTAATGGAGGGTGACGCCCTTATCGCCTCCTGGTTGCCCCTTCAAAGAGGGCACATCGTCCATACAAGACTAGCTCCTCCCATCCAGATTTTCCAACAACCAGTTGTTTTCGCAGCCTCTTGTCCTTTATGCCTATATGGCTTATAGTTACAAGACTGCACCCTAAGTGGGGTTTTCTTCAGGACAAGTGCATCATAGCCAAGACTTACCAAGAATGGCCAGGGTAGTTTCATACGCCCCGGGCACCTTTGGCTCAACCGTGTACCTCGGTGCCTTAGTCATATTCTGCACTTCTTGGAAGAGATTCTCAGTCGTCCAACCAGGGTATAACCTTATATAGTTGGACATCCAAGATCTCTCTCCCAGATAGGTTTTCTTTAACCCCAACATCTGCATGACTCAGGTTCCAGCAGAGGTATAACCTTATCGCTGAGTCATGTCAAGAGATTCCCCCTCATATGACGTGCTATTAGGTCTTACATTTGCCTCTTGCGAAATTTTATTCGCGAACTAGGGTGCACGCCATAAAGGTTCGTCCCATTCTTTTAATCTCTGCGAAATTTTTATTCGCTTTTCTTGCGATGATGCTCGCAGATCTTACCTTGCTTTGATATTGAAAGAATTTCTCAATTGTAATAGAGAAAGAAGAATCTATTATCTGTTTCATCATACAATATACCAGTATCTCTTACCTTGCAGAAATTGTCACTGATAATACCTTTTCAGAAATAGTCTATTCCATGGTCTATCAAGTCTTTGCCCAACATCTCTCCCTTCAGGATCCATTAATTTGTATGCCCCATTTCCAATTATCTCTTTTATGATGTATGGTCCATCCCATTTTCTCGCAAATTTTCCACCATTTTCTCGCTGATAACTTGGTGTTTCTCGCAAAACTAGATCGCCAGGCTGGAATTCACGTTTCTTAACACGTTTGTTGTACTCGCGAGCTAATCTTCGCTGGTAATTTTCCATATGTTGTAGAGTCTTTTCTCTCTTTTCTTCTAATTCATCTAACTTATGTAAAATCATTCCAACACTTAGATTCTTCTCCCATGCCTCTCTTTTTGTTATAGGAATAACAACTTCTGTTGGTAATACAGCCTCAACCCCATATGTTAAACAAAAAGGTGACATCCCAGTAGCTTCTCTTATAGTTGTATTGTAAGCCCATATCGCATTATGCACTTGCTCACAACATGCTCTATGATACCCTTCTAACTTATTTTTTAAGATGTCTGCGATTGTCTTATTAGTTGCCTCAGCCTGACCATTTGCTTGTGGGTATAAAGGAGTAGATTTTCCACATTTTATCTTAAATGCATTGAGTAACAATTCTATATTCTTCCCTTCAAATTGATTTCCATTATCAGACACCAACTGTGCTGGAATCCAAAATCTGCAAATTATATTCTCAAATATGAATGTAAAAATATCCTTATCGCGGATGTGATGTACTGCCTTCACTTCTCCCCACTTTGTGAAATAATATGTTGCAACAATTAGATACCTTCTTTGTCCATAACCAGGAAAAAATGGCACCACAATATCTAACCCCCATTTTCCAAATGGCCACACACTGGATGAAGATGATAATGGTGCTCCTGGTGAATGTATCTTCTTCCCATATCGCTGGCAATCTTCGCAACGTCTTGAGAGTTGTTTTGCATCTTCATGCATATATGGCCAATAATAACCCTGCATTTTTGTTTTATATGCCAAAGATCTGCCCCCATTATGGTTACCAGCATCACCGCTATGCAACATATTTAACACCTTTTGTCCTTCCTCCCTCGTCAAACATCTTAGCGGTGGTCCACTAAAAGATCTGCGATATAATACTTCATATCTTAGCTCATAATTAGTTGCCCTATTTTTTAATTTATGTGCTTCCAATCGATTTCTTGGGGTTTCTCCTCTCGCTAAGTAAGCATGAAGATCTGCTCGCCAATCTGTATCATTGTTCCTTGTTTCATCCTCGCCAGACTCTACCATCATCACATCTATCTCTTCTTCTTCTTTGTTTACTGATGGTAATAGAAGTGTTTGAATTTTTATGCATCTCACAGCTGGATTCGTCATCATACTAGATATGAAAGCAAAAGCATCTGCGAGCCTGTTATCTTTCCTTGATATGTGTCTCCATTTTATTTTTGGAATTTTCGCGGATAATTCTTCAACAAGTCTTTTATATTTTCTCAAAGATGGTTCATTTGTTGTGTATTCTCCTTTTATCTGTCAAATAACCAATTGAGAATCGCTGGTAATTCTAGCATTTTCCAACTTCATTTCTATCGCAAATTTTAAAGCATGAATCACAGCCTCATATTCTGTCTCATTATTAGTGGATGTAAATTCCAATCTAAATGAAAAAGTTGTTTTCTCTCCTTCTGGCGAAATAAAAACAACTCCAATCCCATTTCCTTGTCCATTTGACGATCCATCCACTAGTATTTCCCATATGTTGGGTTCTGTTAATATCTCTTTTGGATCTCCATGTTCCTCTTCTACATCCATCATCTCTTCCACAGCTTCATCATCCTCTAAAGGAAATTCAGCTAAGAAATCTGCGATAACTTGTGACTTTGGCGAGGATAGAATTTCATATTGGATATCAAAGTGTCCTACTTGTGCATTCCATCTCTCAACTCTGCCTGATCTTTTTGAATTTTTCATTACTGATTCAATTGGTACTTTGGTTAACACTTTGACCTTATGTGCTTGAAAGTAGATACGAAGCTTAAAAGTTGCATGCACTAATGCTAGAATTAACTTCTCAATCTTTGAATAATTCCTTTCTGCAGAGTTAAATGTTTTACTGATGTAATAAATTGGTTTTTCTACCCATGCATCTACTCGCAGCAGCACGACACTTAGCGCGTATGTGGTTGTCGCGAGATAAATCAATAGTTCTTCTCCCGGTTCAGCTTTCTGTAAGATAGTTATGTTCATTAAATGTTCTTTAATTCCTTGAAAAGCCTTTTCACACTCATCTGTCCATTTGAACTTTGTTCCCTTATTTAGTATATCGAAAAAATGTCTGCACTTATCTGAAGATCGCGAGATAAACCTTCCTAGCGAGGCTAAGAGTCCGTTCAGTTTTTGCACGTCTTTAACTGTCGTTGGTGTTGGCATATCGCGAATTGCTTGTACTTTTTCTGGATCAACTTGTATTCCCTCTTTTGACACAATATACCCAAAAAATTTCCCGGAAGTTACTCCAAAAGTACACTTGTCGGGATTCACTTTGATATTGAATTGTCGCATTTGATCAAAAATCTCTTTCAAATCTTGCACATGATTCTCAGCTTCTTTACTCTTGATCAGCATATCATCTACATACACTTCTAATGTTTTGTGGATCCATTTTGCAAACACCTTCTCCACCATTCTCTGATAAGTTGCCCCAACGTTTTGTAAACCAAAGGGCATCTTTGTATAACAATATAACCCTCTTGGAGCAAAAAACGTGGTATGCTCTTGATCTTCCTCAGCGAGAGGGATTTGATTATATCCTTTATATCCATCCAACGATGATATTCTAGCGTTTCCTGCTGCTGATTCGACCATTTGCGGGATATCTGGTAACAGAAAACTATCTTTAGGACAAGCTTTGTTCAAATCAGTAAAGTCTATGCAAATTCTTATCCCCTTGTTCTTTTTTGGGACCACCACCATATTTGCAATCCATTCTGGATATTTTGCTTTCCTTATGATTCATGCATCAAGCATTTTCTGTAATTCTTCCTCTATTTGGGAATGATATGTTGTTGCGATTTTTATTATTCTTTGTTTAAATGGTCTTATATCTTTGTTGATCTCTAATTTATGACATGCTATTGAGGGATCTATTCCTGGCATCTCATCCATGCTCCACGAAAAGATGTCTTTATATTCTCGCAAGAGATTTATAGTTCTTTCTTCTTCATCGGCTTCCATTTTAGTCCCAATTCTCAGCATTTTAGGTTCTTCTTCACTTCCAATATTTATTTTCTTTGTTGGTTCGGCTGTGGTGTAACTAGCTTCAGATTCTCCCATTGGTGTTGGTGTTTTTATAATTTTCGCGAATTCTTCTCCTTCTCGCGAGATTTCGCTGGGTATTCCTTTTCCTTCTTTTGCACTTATCATGTAAACTTTAAATTCTTCTTCTTTCTTTGTCTCTCTCGCCAGTTTCCTGCGATCCTTTCGCAACTTATACGCTCTTCACAATTCCTCACTTCAATTTGATAACACAACTTCGCAAGATCTGTATCTCCTCTAATTTCTCCAATTCCACTAGGCATAGGAAATTTGATGCGTTGATGTAATGTTGATGCCACAGCCTTGATCGCATGTATCCATGGTCTTCCCAATATCATGTTATACGGTGACTCCACATCTACCACACATAATGTTACTTGTGTTTCAATTTCTCCTAATGGGATTCGTACCACTATTTCTCCTTTAGGTTTTGTTAAAGATCTTCCAAAGCCATGAATATGATATGTTGAACAAGATATTTCTTCATCTTTGTATCCCATTTTCTTAAAAGTATGATAAAATATTATATCCACAGAACTTCCTACACCCACTAAAGTTCTATTCTCAGCCCACTCTTTTGCAGATTTTATTGATTCTTCCTTTTTCATTGGTATAGTGGATACCGTGATTACTAAAGGAGATGCATGACTTAGATTTTCTTCTGGTATTTCTGCTACTGTAAATGTGATCTCCTGCTTTTCCCAATCTTTCAATGATGATATTTTCTCCACCGTCATGATCTTATTTCCTTCAAAATTCTGTTTATGTATCTTTCCCTTAATATTTTCATGAAATCTACCAATCATTGATTTTGTTACCACATCACACTCCAATCCTCTATGATTCTAATCATTCTTCTTTCAATTATTTCACCGACTTCCTTTAATGATTCTCTTAACTTTGAATAATTCCTACCTTCTCCTTCACTTTTTCTATAATTTTCATTAATCCAATCCCTGTTTCGGGCGCCAAAATATAGTTGCAGGAATTCCTACACTACACCCTTGATAAGAATCTATAGAAATCAAGTCATAATTGAAAATGAACAATAACACTTTTATTATTTCACTTTTCAGAAATGTTTTACAAGAAATATAAGAACTCAGAAATACAACTTTCTTTCTGGAGTTTCTCTCTCTTCAAGACTTTCTCAACTCTCAGAAGTACATCATCCTTTTCTGGATCTATTCGAACCCTTTATATAGGAAATTACATAGTGGATGACAGCTAAGTTTTCCTCTTATTTCGGATCTACTCTGCGATCTCATCGCCATAACTTTAATATTCATTATCGCCAGCTTTGTAATCATCATGAGACACACATGTTCTTCTCATATTTCTTCAATCGTCAGCTACTATATCATTCTTTTGTGTCATTCACCAAATGTTGTTGAAGAACTCGCGATGTTCTCGCAGATGTGTTGTTAATATTGTAGGAATATTTGGGTTCCTCGCAAAAGTGTCGTTTCCATCGCAAGAATATCGTTGTGGCGATATTATGGTCCTACATTACGAAGCCTCAAAGTAATACACAAAATATGGATCAGGGAAGATCAAAAACTGCGGAATACAAGGATTCATTCTATTTTCCATCACCATTTGCACAATGACATATAATATACATAATCCTTGAAAACAAAAGATTTTAACCTATCTTCCATAAAAAATTGACATGATAGGCTTAACTTTTGTATTTGTCAAAAGTCAATTCATTCTTTTATCAATATATGCATATCAACTCATGAACGACTTTACTTTTGACAAGATATAGGACAATCAAGTTCACGTACGCAAACGCACATATCCCATAAAAATATTGCAATATATGAAACCATAAAGATTAATATTGCAAAAATCATCTTCCAACCAATTTTTAGAATTTAAACAAATAAACCTAAAAACATAAAGATGAAAATGTTGGATATAGCTATCACAATAATGGCAATTCCAAACTCTAGTTAGTCTTCCTAACACAAGAACAAAATTCTCATAAGAAGACTTTCTAGACACGAAGAAAAGGCAATTTCAGCACCAATATAAAGAAGCAAGAGAAACTACTCATCATCTTTATCTTCGGAGGTCATGAAGGTGAAACAAACCTTGTCCATGTCTTCTCTAACATCGGGATACTTGGTAGCAATCACAAGTAATTGTTCTTGAGAACAATTTACTTTGGTATTCAACTTACAAACACCTTTGTAAATTTGGCGAATAAGCTTCTTAGAAGAATCACTCGAGCCATAAATTATGTCACACCTTTGTCTCTTGCATTCATATTCTCTCATTCGATGGAAGGTACACGGTCGAACTAGCTTGGGTGTTCCAATGGAGTTCCTAATTGGCTCAATGGAGAAGTTGCGACAAATGCACTCAATTAAGCATGGGAAGCCTAACTTCTTGTCAACGGACATCATATCTAACATTTGCAAAATAATGAATCCACATATGTCGAGACCTTTGGTATACATCACAAGGTAATATACTAATTCCGCAAACTCTCGACTCCAATGAGAATTCTCAACCGTAGAAGGACAAAGGTTAGAAATTCCCAATTTTCCAAAAGACTTTAGAGGAAAATCTAGTTGATTTATAGAAAATTTTCCTCCGTTCCACACAACACTTTTACCACAAATACCTTTTGAAATAGTTTCATAAGAAGGTCTTTCATTGCTTGGTCTAGGAAGGAGAAAATTACCCAAATGGATTTTAGTAATCTTTGAAATCAATACTCTATTAACTAGAATCCTTTCTCTATTGACCATGGTCTTGAATTCCATGTCTTCAAGAACAACATCATGAATGTTGGCATAGAAAATTCTAGTAAGAGTATTAAAACCTTCACCAAGACCATCAAAGATGTTTCCAAGCTTGAATTTTCCAAAGCAAGATAAATCCTCCTTATAACATCATCCAATTTCTTTTCAAGAATAAACCTAGTAGTAGAAATCTTTTCAAAAACCTTGCCACAGGATTCATTCACAAATCTAATCCTAATAAAATTTTGTTCAATAGGAAGATCCATAGAAGAGGATGAAGAACCTAGGTTATTTGAAAAACCTTTTGAACCCTTAACATTATTCATGATTCTAGAAGGAAATAAGGGAGTGGGTAAGAGGTTACTTACTTAACGTTTATCTTGAGAAATCCCTTCACAAATTTTTTTCCAACAAGCTTTAATGGAGAAAATACATGAACCCTAAAAGTTCACGTACGCGGACTGATGAGGGAGGAAGAAAGGTATGCGTACCCGTACTTCTTTTATACCCACAGATGGGCTTGGACCCTTACACGAACCGCGACCCGCGAAAGGAAAGTAGGATTTTTAAAGGTACACGTACTAGAAAAACCTGTATTCAAGAAGGAATACCTGGAGCATCTTTTTGAAAAGCTTTTATCACAAAAGAAAAAGAATACATACACAAAGTGAGCCTGTTACTTGCCCAATTTCAAGTTATATACAAATGGGGTGATGCCAATCCTGAAATCAGGTGGTGTAGAAAGTAGAGAATTTCTCATGCAACTTCTTTGGTTGACATTTTTGGCCAGAATTAGGAGTAAAATCATAATGATAGAACTCAGAATCCTTTTGGATCTTTCTCTTAAGACAAGGAAATGACTTTTTCTGAAAAAACGGTTCCTTTACCACTTCCTCAAGATTTTTTTAATCAATTTCAAGTGAATTGGCGGTGGGAACAGTTTGTACATCATTTGAACATTATTTGACAGGTACAAAATTTTTATCAGAACGCTTCAGTATCTCTATGGAATTAAGCTCTTCTAAGAACTTTAAAACATTTCCAAACGCTCTAAACATATCCTTGTCAATTGATCATTTATGGTAGTATTCCTTAAAGAGATTAAGAGTAATTCTTGTGAGAGTCCATACCTTTGAGCGTTGATCATGTTTCCTTTTATAATTCCTTTCAGAGAAGTTTTTACCTTGTTTCTTAGATTGTTTCTTCACATCTATATTCTCCGATATTATAGATGGTGTGATATTTGTAGGATCAAAATATCGCCACAACAATATTCTTACGAAATTATTTAATAACATTTCTGTGAGTTCTTCAACAACACACTGCGAGCATCGCAGAATAATTCAAAGAATGATGTAATAAAAAACGACAGCATAAAACACGAGAAAGATGTGAAGATTTTGTAGTTGGAGAGAATGCTAGTGAGGACAAGGCGGGAGCTCGCGAGAACAAGACAGGAAATGAAGATTTTGTAGTTGTAGAGAAATATCGCGAGAACGTAGCAGAGCATGCGAGAACGTAGCAGAGCCTGCGAGAACGTAGCGAGGTCCTGAGAGAATGTAGCAAGAGATCCTAAAATATGGGGAATATGAGTCGCATGTGAGCTGTCATCCACTAGGTAAACACCTATATAAACAGAAGAGAAGGAGAGAGAAAGGGAGGGACAATTTTGGTAAGAGAGAGAGATATTTTGCAGAGAGATATTTTTAGAGAGAGAATATATTTTTCTTTATCATCTGGTTCCCCTAAAATTAAATCGAGAGCTCCAAATACTCATTAATGGAGTCTCCATGTAAATCAAATGTAAATTCAAATAATCATAGTGAAGAATCATGGATGTAGATCATATTGATCGAACCATGTAAAAAATCTTGGTGTCCGTTTATAATCTTAGTACTTTTACTACCATTTTTTTATGTAGATCTAGAAATTGATATCAAGATATGAAAAGGGGTGTGTTGTAGGATTTCCTGCAACTACATTTTGGCGCTAGAAACACTACCTGCTTGTTGGGTTGAAGAAGATCCAAAGAAATTAGCAATTGTTGATGATGAATTCAATTGGATCTATGAGATATAAGGGAAAATATGGAAGTTCTGGGCGAGAACTTCACATCCCCTATTAACAAACGACATCTGCATCTCAGAGACGTGATGAGAAGCGAATGGTGTACAACAACCAACAAAATTTAAGAGAAATGTATACAGAGAAAGAGAAGAAGAAATGTTGGGAAGCAGGAGTAGATTCGAAGAAATCTTTAAATGAAATGAAACGGCATCAATTAACTGTTCAAACATGAAAAATTCTATCTTATCTTTTAATTATATGTTAATAATTTAGATCTGGAAGATTTTGAGTTTTTAACAAACAAACTTTGTTTTCACAAAAATTGATTTTTGGTTGATATTTTGAATTAAAACGAGTTTTGATCATTTACACCCAAAAACCTTAATTTTAATCATAATTTTGATTGTTAAAAAAAAAAAAATCTCTCTGCAAAATAAGATCTGCGAAGTACAGATTTGCGGATGTTGTTTTAAGAATCCATTTCATGAAAATTCAAATCTTTGCGAGAATACAATCATTAGACTTCTGCTGATATATTTAATTTATTGACTTGATTATTGTTACAGCGAAGAACAAGACACACAAATTGTTGGCAGGTCAGTTAGCAGGAGTCCTATGGGAGAAATATCAGCAAGGAAAATGAGACAAACATTTAACTAAAAGACTGAATGAAAATAAAAGGGGCATATTCAAGAAAAAGTTCTGCGAGATTTTAACTGCGAGATTCAAAAAATATCAATTCATCTACCTATTCAGTACAACTACCAATTCAACGAAGTAAAGTCTTGTGTTTAGACTGTTGAACAAATTAATTGATTACTCGTAGTGAGTTGGTGGCAAAGGAAAACTAATGAGAACGAAGAAAGGTGGAAATATAAGAGACCCGCGGCATTTAGAAATTGAAACTGAAGGAAAACCATATAAAGGATTTAGCAGCGAAATAAAGAATAAGATTAATCCATTATTATCTTTGCAGGTAGACTTTTCATTATTGTCTGTGATGATATTGCGTCAGAACTTAGCAATAGTAAAATTACATTAATCCATAAAAGGGAACAGAAAGAATCACATTAATAAAAGGGTCATTAGCGAAGCACATACTTCATAACGGTCCAGCCATGAACAACATAATCACAAGGGAAGACTTGAACAATCATTGAACAAAGAATAAGGATTGACGAACAGTTAGGAGATTTGGCCAACAGATTGTACCTATGCGAAGAAAAATCAAGCTGGGATAAACCACCAATCAATTATGAAGGAAAGGGAATCTGTGAAGAAATAATTCCATCAACCAAAGGAAAGAAACAGCACCATAACTGTCCAATAGATACACGCTAGAGATGAGGGGAGGATCAAATGAAGAAAATTCACAAGAAAAGACGCACACGAGGAGAAATAGAAAGACGAGGACAAGCACTATACAAAGGGAAACAACAATGCTAGTACAGATGAACACATTTGAGTGATGCTTATTATAGTTGAGAAGAAGTATTGCTACTTTATTTTTGTAAAACTAGCGAGGCCAAGCTGATCTAGGGACAGTAAAGAAAAATCTACGTTCTAGCAGAAAAGACGCGTAGGACAAATAAACTTCAGCGACATACTCGCAGATTAATACCGGCAGTAGCAATGAAACCAAAAGGAGCAAGTGCAATTATCGCAGCAAACTAAAATCATCAGCGAGGTTCCAATATTCTAGCAAAGTTAAGAAGATGCGGAATTAACGCAACCACAACAAAAATGAAGGAAATCAAAAATGAAATACGTTAGCTCAGCTCAGAACAACGAAACAAATAGCAGCGAAACAAACATCAATTACACTCGCGAAGAAGAAAGTTAGAAAGAAAAGTTAGAAATACTATACTTGCGGAGAAGAAATACTACAGCCAAAGGAGACTCAAAAGAAGTTAGCAAAAAAATATAGTAACATGCACAGAAAATAACGGGAAGATGAAGAGGGATAGAAGCAAAGCTGAAGAAAATATTGAAAACTACAATCATCAACGTGTAGAGCAACCAAAGAAGAGTGGTAACTCGCATAAGAAGCAGTTAGAATCCAGCTAGAATGATCAGCGAAGAGAAGATATCAATTGCCAACAGTTTACGCGAAAAGAACCGCAGAGGTGAACAGTTTCTCATGCTTGGATTTAAAGCTGAATGAAATATTATTACAGCATGAGTAGATCAATATCAATCAAGTACGAAGGGATAATCATCACATCACGAATGGAGAGAGCCTCAGAGGGAAAAGATAACTCAACTTCGCAGGACACCATATTTACGAGAAGACATAGGTGGTGTGAAACTCAAAATGACGAACAGTGCTAATCAAAAGGTTTAAACAATTCACTAAACAGAAGGGCCAATTATTGAAGAAACCAAAGACAGATCACAAAAGAGTGAATGATACACATCAGCACGAAGACAATGGAAAAAATGTAGGGATATCACATGTGCGTGAACAAGAAGAAAGAACGAAGATGGACATAGTACAAAGGATGATAACAACATAATAACTATATGAATCTTACCTCACTTACAAAAAACAACATCTAGCACAATTGGTCACTGGCGAAGAGTACAAGTATAAGGTCGCGGGTTCAAATCTTTCCAATCTTCCATTTAGTTTTGTTGCGGCATTTACACATTCAAGAGGGATGTGTTGTGAGGCATTATACACTTCAAGAGATATATTTGCACAGAAGAAAAACAACACAGATGGTCAGTGAGGAAGTGCTGCGAATTAGAGGGAAAGGGTTCAATTTTTCCTGCTACAAAATAATTTTTACTTCGCAGATATTCATTTTGCAGAGTTGGTCTTTGATTATTTTGCAAAGAAGAAAGTTGATGATTATTTCGCAAGTTAATTTCGCAAGAGAGGGTTAGAACAATTGGTATGGTGCGAGAGTATGCAAGAGGAAGATCAAGAGTTCATTTTCTTATTTCTTCTCAATTAACAAGCAAATCATATACTTCGCAAGAGATGACATCAACATAAAATTGCATGAAAGCTAAGTACCATTTTCCTTGAATATTTTACTTACAGAAAATAAAAGATTTTTGATTTATTTTAAAAAAAGCGATACAATCGCAAGACTTCAAAGATTTCAAAATTTTAAAAAACCGAGAAAATTTGATTTATATATTTATCTCTTTTATAGAAAAAGATTTTTGATTTAACAACGCGATACAATCGCAAGATTTCAAATAAGATTTCTAAGATTTCTCTAGAATATTACTTTTACAGAAAAAGATTTTTGATTTAACAACGCGATACAATCGCAAGATTTCAAAGAAGATCTTTAAGATTCCAATTTTTTTTAAAGAATATCTAATTCAAATATGATGTTATGAGAATGAAAGAAGAAATGACAGAAATGAAAGAATTGACAGAAATGAAAGAATAAATGAAAGAATAAAGAAACGCGAAAATATCGCAAGAAACACGAATACAATTTCGCAGAGACATAAGAATGGGACGAACCTTTATGTCGTACACCCTAGTTCGCGAATAAAATTTCGCAAGAGGCAAATGTAAGACCTAAAGTGCGTCATATAAGGGGGTATCTGTTTGCATGGCTCAGGGATAAGGTTATACCGCTGCTGGAACCTGAGTCATGGAGAGAAAGGGGTCCATCTGGATTTCCAACTATATAAGGTTAAACCCTGGTTGGACGACCGAGGGTCTCTTCTAAGGAGTGCAGAGTATGACCAAGGCGCCGAGGTACACGGTTGAGTCAAGGGTGCCCGGGGAGTACGAAACTACCCTGTCCATCCTTGGCAAGTCTTGGCTATGATGCACTCGGCCCGAGGAAAACCCCATTTAGGGTGCAGTCTTGTAACTATAAGCCATATAGGCATAAATGACAAGAGGCTGCGAAAACAACTGGTTGTTGGTAAATCCGGATGGGAGGAGCTAGTCTTGTATGGACGATGTGCCCTCCTTGAGGGGGAAACCAGGGGGAAGATAAGGGCGGCACCCTCCATTAGGGAGATGATAAGTGTCTAAAGACGGCAATGTCATGGGGCTTTACGTTCGCAAGAACATTTAGGCCTGTCATATTGTCGCGCGCGTGACAAATATTATACAGAGGCAAAAAGCCAAGAGAAAAAGATAAGATAAGATCAATAGGTTTTTACATGAAAGTGTATAGACGTCTTGCGATTTCATCGCAAGACGGCAATGTCATGGGGCTTCGTTCTCGCAAGAGAACTTAGTCCTGTCATATTGTCGCAGAGAAATTGACAAACCAAGGATAAGGCAAGATCAATGGGTTTTTGCATATAAATGTAAGAACGTCCTGCGATTTTGTCGCAAAAAGAAAAATTGGCAAAATAAGACCTTTAACTAGGAAGGCAAAATAAGACCAATAGAATAATCCCAAACATTAACTATTTTCTTTTAAGAATGCAGGAAAGATTTGTTCATCGCAAGAGAGATATCACGTACTATTTAGAATCTCTCAGAAGTACTGTTCAGAATCTCTCAGAAGTATTATTCATAATTTCGCAGAAGTATTATTTAGAGTCTCTCAGAAGGATTATTTGCATTTTCGCAGCACTATTCATAATTTCGCAGTACTATTCACGACACTATTTCAGGAGCACTATTCATAATTTCGCAGATTATTCAGAATCTCGCAGGAGATGTGATTATTTCGCAGAATGTGATTATTTTCTTAAAGAGATTATCGCATGAGGCAGAGGCAAGATGAGAATAAAGAAACAATTCGTTCATTTAACATTTTTTCAAGGATTCTACATTCATAGATAAAAAACAGAGGCAACTATGGATTATCAAGAAAACATTTTATGTTCTTTATCTACTCGGCAAGAATCATTTCCAAAATGGACAAGAATTTTCACCAGAAATGAAGTAATAGTTTCGCATGAATAGAGGCAATACTTATGACTTTCATTCAAGGACGGATACTTCTTATATATTTTGAGGATTGAGTACTTCTTATATTTCTTCAAGGATATTTCATACTTCACATACTTCAAGAGTTAATACTTCTTATTTACTTAGCAAAGATCTGGAACTTCACAAAAGATTAGAGGAAAGTACGTACTTTTCAAGTCCAGTATTCTTTCGCTCGTTCTTTCATCAACAAAGATCAAAGACTAATACAACAATTGATTTTTCCTTAAAGATCGCTCTTCAAGCAATATTCAAGGAAAAAGAGGCAAGATGTAGGATCAGAATATTGCCACTGCAATATTCTTACGAAATTATTTAACAACATTTCTGTGAGTTCTTCAACAACACACTGCGAGCGTCGCAGAATAATTCAAAGAATGACGTAATAAACAACGACACCATAAACACGAGAAAGATGTGAAGATTTTGTAGTTGGAGAGAATGCTAGCGAGAACAAGGCGGGAGCTCGCGAGAACAAGGCAGGAAATGAAGATTTTGTAGTTGTAGAGAAATCTCGCGAGAACGTAGCAGAGCCTGCGAGAACTTAGCGAGGTCCTGAGAGAACGTAGCAAGAGATCCTAAAATATGGGGAATATGAGTCGCATGTGAGTTGTCATCCACTAGGTAAACACCTATATAAAGAGAAGAACATGAGAGAGAAAGGGAGGGACAATTTTGGTAAGAGAGAGAGAGAGATATTTTTAGAGAGAGAATGTATTTTCTTTATCATCTGCTTTCCCTAAAATTAAATCGAGAGCTCCAAATACTCATTAATGGAGTCTCCATGTAAATCAAATGTAAATTCAAATAATCATAGTGAAGAATCATGGATGTAGATCATATTGATCGAACCATGTAAAAAATCTTGGTGTCCGTTTATAATTTTAGTACTTTTACTACCATTTTTATATGTAGATCTAGAAATTGATATCAAGATATGAAAATGGATGTGTTGTAGGATTTCCTGCAACTACAAGATTATCATGAGAGACCGGAGTTCTGTAGAATAATCTCTGAACAATCTTTAAGGAACTCTGGTGTGCATTACAGATGCTATGAGCAAGCCTCCCAACAAGATTTCCTATAGGGATAGTCTTTTGAGGATCGGACAAACACAAACTTCTAAGGTTTAGGGTGTTTGACTGCTCTGATACCAATTGGAAAAGCGGGGGTCTAACAACCACACTCAATATTTCGATTAGCAATTTTTATGGACAAATTCCAATATACTTTCTAGAGAATCAACTAGATTGTCAGACTCAATCTAGATAAAAGTATATCAAAGAGTTTATATCTCTATCTCTCGATTTAAATCTTACTCAATCAAGCTGCGAGTCCCAATTTAAATACAAGAGAGATAACCTTGGATGGTACCAAAGACCAATATCCAAGTGTCAATCAATTTAAATCAACAACCAAAAGGTCGGATATTCTAATTGATTGAACAACGCACAACCTGTATTATTTCAATTATATAACAAATATAATGCGGAAAATAAATAACACAGACACCATAATTTTGATAACGAGGAAACCGCAAATGCAGAAAAACCCCGGGACCTAGTCCAGATTAAACATACACTGTATTAAGCCGCTACAGACACTAGCCTACTCCAAAATAACTTCGGTCTGGACTGTAGTTGAACCCCAATTAATATCACACTGATCCAAGGTATAATTATGCTCCTACGTCTCTGATCCCAGTAGGATACTACGTACTTGATTCCCTTAGATGATCTCACCCACAACTAAGAGTTAAAGTCGAAGACTTTAATCTGAATCACACAGAAAAGTATACGGTAATAGATAAATCCGTCTCCCACGAATATACTTACGAGTTTTTGTTCCGTCTTTTGATAAACCAAGGTGAACAAGAACCAATTTATAAACCAGACTTATACTCCCTAAGAACAATTCAGTATTATCTATCACCTCACAATAATCTTAATTGACGCAGCGAAAAAAGATATTGTGGAATCACAAACGATGAGACGTAGATGTTTGTGACTACTTCTATATCTTGCCTATCGGAGATAGAAATCTCAAGCCAATTATTACAATTGTACTCGTACGATAGAAACAACAAGATAAAATCACACAACTACAAGAAAAGTAGTATCGTTCTGGCTTCACAATCCCAATGAAGTTTTTAAGTCGTTAACCTGGTTTAGAAGAAGAAACCAAAGGTTAAAGGAGAATCGACTCTAGATTAACACAACTAGTATCACACATAATGTATGGGGATTAGGTTTCGTAGTTGCTAGAGTTTTCCCTTATATAGTATTTCAAATCAGGGTTTGCAATCAATGTTAGCTTGGTAACAAAGCATTCAATATTCACCATTAGATGAAAACCTGATTAGATTCAAGCTAATATTTATCAACCGTTAGATTGAAAACATAGCTTGTTATACACACATGAAATGCACGTTTCTAGGCTTATGTAACCATACCCAAACTTGTACATTAGTTGGTTCAAAAATAGTTAACCAAATGGTTATCCATATGATAACTTTTATATCAACCATATTCTTCTTCACCATAACTAGTTCAAATGACTCAAATGAACTAGTTATAGAGTTGTTCAATTGCAAGGAAATCTCATGTACTACACAAGACACAATTGAAGAAAAAACGATTTGATTCACTCGAATCGGTTCATGAACTCTATATCCACGGTTTGCATTTGCATTCCTTAGTTTATAAAGATAAGTTCACAAACATCGTTTTTAGAAATAACCTACTCAAGTTCGCGGACTGGGTTCGCGGACTTAAGTTCCCGGATGGAGTTCACAAACTCCAACAGAAATTCTCGGGTTGAGAACTTCCGCCAGTTCGCGGATTATGTTTGCGGACTGAGTTCGCGGACTTAGCTCACGCACTTCTCCAATTTTATTGATCAACAAAGTTCGCAAACTTTGGTTCAAGGAATAAGGGCTTATACATATATGTGTTTCCACAACAATGCTTATATCCTCTAATGGTTATATAGTCTAAACTCTCATTCCAATCATTGAAACATTCTCGGAGGACGTTATATAGTTGTTATTCACAAACTATTTTTTGTCACAGCAATTTTCAAAGTGATTGAAACTTAACATGACTTTCGTCACTAGGTAAAGATGAACTTGGCTAAAGCAAAAGCTTTACCAACACGTATTTCTAGGAAATAGATAGGCTAGATATACTCGGCTCGAAATATCAAATGTGTATAATCTAAGTCTATATAGCAAAATGACTTTTGTCTCAAGATAGGAGATAAATAGACTTTTGAGTGATAGATAAGTTCAAGTCTCCACATACATTTTAGTCGATGAAGATCCACCAGTTCCTTGAATAGTCATTTGTCTTGTATGATGATTTCCATGGATTTCTTGAGCTCAACTACACTTTCTATCATAGTACGAGACTTTAGCTATAGTAGACTAGAAATCAAGACTTATAGTTTTGATTACTAAAATTGACAAACATGCTTGAGATAGCAAAGCATGCGAGTTCGACCGAGCAATTCCCTAATAATATCAACTAGGGTTTTGGTTTGGCGGTTTACGACACGTGTGTTCATACACACGATGAGAATTTGAGAAAGTCGTGCAAGCAGTTAGAGGAGTTAGCAAGTCATGCAAGCAGTTAGGAGGTCTACGACACTTGTGTTCATACACACGATGAGAATTTGAGCAAGTCATGCAAGTAGTTAGAGGAGTGTATGGAAAATCAACCAAGTCTCCGCATGATGAGCAACTGGTTTTAACACGATTCCTACTTCCCTACTCTTTGACTCCATCAACTGTCACACTTCATGGGATCAAGGTGTTTACAATTCTTGCAGTATAAATAAGTCTATGAATCATGATTGAAATAACAAGACAATCTTTCGTCAAACAAACAATAAGAGATTAAGAACTCGATGTCTGAGCAATTACTCTCAACAGAGCAAAATTCAATCAATTAGAACTTATCGTATTTCTTCACGCAGAATACACAACACACCTATAAACTTCGATCACCATTGATCTCACACATTTTCCAGCTTCCCTCCTATAGATCGACCCATCATCTCTTGCGACCAAATTGACTCTGGAACGACCATTGTCTTGGTTTAGGCCGAAGTCCTACAGATTGATCTCTCGAATTCAAAGCACTCCCTTATTGCATTGTATCTATGTGAGGTTAAACAGTTCGCTCAGTTCAAGGAGTTTCCTCCGCTCGGTTGTCTCCTCAATTCCTTAAAAACCAGTAAATCGTTTTGCCCCATCTACAACTAGGTTAGTTAACTAGCATTTCTTGTTAAGGCATTCGATTAGACTTGAATAACCGAAACCTCCACTTTGATAAGTCTAACTAAGATCATAATTAACTTAGTTTCTCTTATCCGGAATCCAATTGGACTAAACAATTCATCATGAAAACCTTTTGTTTTGTTAAGCCATAAACAATTCATACAAACTAAATAAATCAACTTGCATAATTATTTGCCTCAACCGGAAGAAATTGAAACAACATAGACATTAAAGCACCGCAATCGCACTGAAATTTCTGTAAGCCTAAACGATTGATACCAGACAATAAAACAAGATAATAATAGTTTTTCTTAACCGGAAACAATTGAATCATACACACATCCATACACAAACAATGGAATAAACATCAATTGTACTGAAATTTTGTTAAGCAAAAGCAATAAATATACGCAATAAAATTAGGCTTTTCTTAAACAGGAAAACGATTAACTAACAAAGTCGTTACCTCAAATTTCGCATCCTCTTCTCCAATAATGTTTGCACCTTTTTTCCAGGGAGAATTGATACCAAAATATCATTATGTTGTCATCCTTATGCAATACAAAAGAACAACAACGACCAACCTTTACTAGAGAAAGGTCGAAAACCGGTTTTAACTTATGCATAAAAAAAGTTGAAAACCCCAAAACTCAAGGTACTAATGTACCTTGATGATGCCGATAGACTTCCTTAGATTTTTGAATGTTGCCATATCTAAGGGTTTAATGAGAATATTATCAAGCTGATGTTCAGATAGAATATATTTTAATTTGATAACTCCATTCTCATATAATTCTCTAATAAAGTGATATCTAATATCTATGTGTTTAGTATGAGAATGTTCAACTGGATTTTCAGTCAATCGAATAGCACTTGAGTTATCACAAAGTATGCTCATAGTTGAAATATTTATTCCATAATCAATGAGCATTTGTTTCATCCACAATAGTTGGGTACAACATGTACCAGCAGCAATATATTCTGCTTCACAGGTTGACAAGGAGCAAGATTTTGACCAACATAGAAGCAACCACCAGAGGTGCTTTTTCGATCTTCTACACATCTTGCCCAGTCAGCATCCGAATAGGAAACAAGACTGTTATTTGTATCCATAGAATATGATAAACCATAATCTAGTGTACCATTAACGTATCTAATGAGTCGTTTTATAGCTTTGAAATGTGATTTTCTATGATCAGCTTGAAATATAGCACAACATCCCACACTGAAAGGCAATGTATGGTCTTGTTGCACTTAGGTATAGCAAGCTTTCTATCATAGATCTGTATAATTTCTGATCAACTTATTTTTCTCCTGGATTTGATTGAAACCTTGCATATTTTTCTTGAGAAAGAAGAATATTGTCTTGTTGTTTCTGTATTTGCAAGCCAAGAAAATATGATAATTCTCTAATATTGCTCATTTCGAATTCTCCACTCATAAGATTCAGAAATTCATCTGTCATAGATTTTGAGGTGAATCCATAGATGATGTCATCTACATATATTTGTGCTACAAGGACATTTTTTTCATTCCATTTGGTGAAGAGTGTCTTATCAACACCACCTCTAGAGAATCCTTTTTGAAGTAAGAAGGATGTCAGCTTATCATACCAATCTCTTGGAGCTTGTTTTAGACCATACAAAGCCTTTTTGAGTTTAAAGACATGATCTGGGAATAATGAATCTTCAAAACCTTTGGGTTGAGCAACAAAAACTTCTTCCTTTAAATACCCACGTAGAAATGCTGATTTAATATATTAAAGCATTGCTCGGTCTAACTCACATGTGTTGCTATCTCAAGCATGTTTGTCAATGTTAGTGATCAAAACTATAAAGTCTTGATTTCTAGTCTACTATAGCTAAGGTCTCAGACTAAGATAGAAAGTGTAGTTGAGCTCAAAAACTCCATGGCGATCATCATATAAGACGAAGGACTACTCAAGGAACCAGTGGATCTTTATCAACAAAAAGGTATGTGGAGACTTGAACTTATCTATCACTCAAAAGTCTATTTATCTCCTATCTTGATACAAAAGTCGTTTTTCTATATAGACTTAGATTATACACATTTTGTATTTCGATCTGAGTTTACCTCGCCTATCTATTTCTCGAAATATGTGTTGGTAAAGCTTTCGATTTATCCAAGTTCATCTTTACCTAGTGACGAAAGTCATGTTATGTTTCAATTATTTTGGAAATTTCTTTGACGAAAAATAGTTTGTAAATAACAACTACATAACGCCCTCTGAGAATGTTTCAATGATTTAAATGAGAGTTTAGACTATATAACCATTGGAGGATATAAGAATTGTTGTGGAAACACATATATGTATAAGTCCTTATTGCTTGAACCGAAGTTTGCGAACTTTGTTGATCAAGTGAAACTAGAGTAGTACATGAACTTCAGTCTGCGAATTCAGTCAGCGAACCAAGTCCGTAAACTGGCGTAGTTCTCGAATACGAGAATTTCTGTTGGAGTTTGTGAATTCCATTCGGGAAATTAAGTCCGCGAACCCAGTCCGCGAACTTGAGTAGGTTATGTCTAAAAATGAGATTTGTGAACTTATCTTAATAAACCAAGGAATGCTATTGCAAACCGTTGGTTTATAGTTCATAAATCGATTCGAGTGAATCACATCATTTTTGCTTAGATTGTGTCTTATGTAGTACATGAGATTTCCTTACAATTGAACAACTCTCTAGCTAGTTCATTTGAGTCATTTGGACTAGTTATGGTGAAGAAGAATATGGTTGATATGAAAGTTATCATATGGCTAACCATTTGGTTAACTTATGTTGAACCAACTAATGTACAAGTTTGGGTACGGTTACACAAGCCTAGAAACATGCGTTATATGTGTTAACAAGCTATGTTTTCGATCTAACGATTGATAAATATTAGCTTGAATCTAATCATTTTTTTATCTAACGGTGAATATTGAATGCTTTGTTAGTAATCTAACATTGATTGCAAACCCTGATTTGAAGACTATATAAGGGAGAACTCTAGCAACTGGGAAACCTAATCCCTACACATTTTGTGTGATACTAGTTTTCTAAGCTAAAGTTGATTCTCCTTTAAACTTTGGTTTTCTTCTTCGAAAACTAGGTTAACGACTTAAAGACTTCATTGGGATTGTGAAGCCAGACCGATACTAATTTTCTTGTAGTTGTGTAATCTGATCTTGTTATTTCTATCATACGAGTACAATTATTATAATTGGCTTGAGATTTCTATCTCTGATAGGCAAGATATAAAAGTAGTCACAAACACTTCGTCTCATCATTTGTGATTCCACAATATCTTTTTTCGATGCATCGATTAAGTTTTTAATGAGGTGATTGATAAAACTGAGCTGTTCTTCAGGAATATAAGTCTGGTTTTATCAATTGGTTCCCGTTCACCTTGATTTATCAAAATACGGAACAAAACTTGTAGGTTTATTCGTGGGAGACGAATTAATCTATTACTGTAGACTTTTCTGTGTGATACAAATTTATTTATTAAAGTCTTCGACTTTGGGTCGTAGAAGCTCTTGATTGTGGGTGAGATTAGCTAAGGGAATCAAGTGCGCAATATCCTCATGGGATCAAAGGTGTAAGAGCATAACTGTACCTTAGATCAGTATGAGATTTATTGGGGTTCAACTACAATCCAGACCGAAGTTAGCTTGGAGTAGGCTAGTGTCTGTAGCGGCTTAATACAATGTATGTTTAATCTGCACTAGGTCCTGGGGTTTTTCTGCATTTGCGGTTTCCTTGTTAACAAAATTCTGGTGTCTGTGTTATTTCTTTTCCACATTATATTTCGTTATATAATTGAAATAATACAGGTTGTGCGATGTTCAATCAATTAGAATATCCGACCTCTTTGGTTGTTGATTTAAATTGATTGACACTTGGATATTGGTCTTTGGTACCATCCAAGTTATCTCTCGTTGATAAAGACTCGAATATTGTATTTTCTTGAGTAAAGATCAAATTGAGAGATTGAGATAATAAATCCTTGAGATATTTTTTATTGATTGAGTATGACTGTCTAGTTGATTCTCTAGAAAGTAACTCGGAGTTGTCCATACAAAGTGCTAATAGAAATATTGGGTGTGGTTATTAGACCCCCGCCTTTTCAATTTGTATCAGAGCAGGCAAGCACGTTCAAGACCTTACAAGTCTGTATTTGTAGCGATCTGACTTTATGGACGAGTCTATCTCTATTAACGTACCACCAATCTTCTATGGTTAAAACTACCTATGGTGGAAGATTCCTATAAGCACTTTTCTTCAAGCTCGTGATTTTCAAACGTGGGTACATATTATTGATGGATATAATCTTCCGGTTAATACAGAAGGCGATGTATCTACACCTAATTACATTGGTAGTTATAGTCCAGAAGAAATTCTTGCTGCAAGGCAAAATTCCGAAGGATTAGATGCTATCAGACATGCCATTATCCCAGATCTTCAGCACTATGTATCTACTTGCACTAAGTCTAAAGATGACTGGGATATCTTAGAAACTATTTTTGAAGCCAACAAACACGTTTCTAAAAAGAGTACCATCGATGGAGGAAATAACCTCAATACCCTTTCTGAAAATACTTCTTTTGGAAAGGTATGAATTCCTGATCAAAATTATGTTCAAATCATTACATTCAATGGTATGTCAACCACGAGTGAATCCTCTGTCCTGTCATGGGGTGATGAATGTTGTACGGATAATGTCTGGTTTAAAAAACCATTGATTACAGAAAAGATCAAAGAATTTGTAAAAAAAAGCACTAGACGTGATAAACGTCCTCTGACTTCCCCCGATGTTAATGATTCCGTGAAAGAAAAACCTTTAAGTATCAACGGGTTGAATACGTTTAATATATGTGATGAAATCTCATCTTTTACAGTATAAACATCTACATACTCAAGTTCTGATTCAGAATATGAGACCGACACAGAGGTTTTCGAATTCTTGAATAAAGAGGTTCTTCAAGAAAATCCTTTGGTTGTTTTTTTGTGTGGAAATGCAAAGCATGTTCAAAGTACGTTTTGTAGATTCAAGAGGAATATTGAAAGAATTGCCAAACTGCAGAAGAACATGCAAAATATGAATCTGGATAATCAACGTGGTTCTCCTAAAACCAATGCTTCCAGAATCAGAAGAGGTAGGAAACTTGTTTACACAACAAACCTTGAGAAATCACGATGTGATAAACAAAGAGAGCGTTTGGCTCATAACGTCTCTATCTAACATCATAGGCGTTCGCATCCTCATCTCTAACTTGAGAAAATGAGGTTTTGCGTCTTAGTGGATCAAGTTTTGTATCTATTTCTGTTAAGAAAATATTCTCCTAACAATATAGATAATGCATCATTAAACTACAGAAGAGTTGTTCTTCTAGGGTTTTTGATGATTCATAAGTCTATTTAAATTTGTAGGACCAGAATATCGCTACAACTATAAACCTGCGAGATTTACAACACTTCTGCGAGAAAATCGCGAGTTCATCAACAACACTTGACGAGTAACACAAAAGAATGACGAAAAGGCTGATGATCGAAGGAAGTACGAAAGAAGCATATTTTTTCTACGATGGTATCAAAGCTTGCAAGAGGGAACATTATAACTACCGCGATAAGATCGCAGAGTAGATCCGAAACAATAGGAAAACTTAGCTGTCATCCACTATGTAATTTCCTATATAAAGGGTTTGAATAGATCCAGAAAGGGAGAGATGTACTTTTGAGAGTTGAGAAAGTCTTGAAGAGAGAGAAACTTCAGAAAGAAAGTTGTATTTCTAAGTTCTTATATTTCTTGTAAAACATTTCTGAAAAGTAAAATAATAAAAGTGTTGTTGTTCATCTTCAATTATGACTTGATTTCTATAGATTCTTATCAAGGGTGTAGTGTAGGAATTCCTGCAACTACATTTTGGCGCTAGAAATAGGGATGAATTAGTAATATTTTGAAGAAAAAGATAAAAATTAACATTGTAATTGGGAGGAATTTGAAAAAATAGTGAAATAATTCATACAAGACTTAACAGTTTAAAGAATTAATGGCTGGAAGAAGAAAAAATACATCAGAACCACCAACAACTGTGAGAAGGAGTAAAAGACTTGCAGGAGAAAGAACAAATAAATTGGGAGAATCTTAAAGGGTAAGAACAAGAAGAAATGGAATAAGGAATGGAGCAGAAAATCAAATTCAACATCCAAATCAACAAATACCAGCGCAAGATAGAGCTGTGGATTATGATAGAGTGAGTGTGCACACTTGGAGATCCGATTCAATGGAAGAAGAAGAAGATAAACAATTGAGAAACGAAAGAAGAGAAGAAATAGATCAAGGAGCGGTTGATGGATTAGTTCAGGGAGAAGGTGAAAACGAAAGAGCAAATGATTTAAGACAGGGAATACAAGAGGAAAGGAGATTAGAAGCGGAGGAACGAGCAAATTTAACAAGACAAAATCACGAGTTAAGAATGGAGAACTTAAAATTACAGAGAAGAAGATCCAGAAGTACCACTAGATCAAGCACAAGATCATATAGAGAAGAAACAAAGCGAAATTCCCCTATGCGAAATATTGAAGAAAATACCCGAGAAGAAATGCAGAATCCAAATGAAGAACATCATCATGGAAGAGAAGAAGTGGTTAATGATCGCTAGATACCACGAGGTGAAGCTCTGAATGGAAGACGTAATGTTAGAAATCAAGAAAATGGAAATAACCAAAATGGAGAATAAAACCGAGAAGAAGGTAGGAGAATATTACTTGGGCGAGAGATTCAAAGAAATCGAAGAATAATTGAGGATGAAATTGAGAGGCATTATGTTGAACAAGCATGTCTAGCTTGCGAGAGAGAAAGATTAAGAGCATAAGTAGAAGAACAAGAATTTCAAGAAGCAGTACGACAGAATAATCATGAAAATCGGGAAAGGAGACGTGCGCAAAATCGCTATAATAATAACATCCAAGAGGAATATGATAGAATACAGAGGAGAATGGAAAGACATCGAGGAGAAATGATGAGAAACGAAGAAATTCACAGGGAGGAAAACAGACAGCATAACCAACTGCGATTTCAAGAAGAAGGCGATAGAAAAAATCGCAGAGAAAGGCAGGATGAAAATGATGAAGAATATGCACAAAATCTCGCAAGACAAGAAAGACAAGAACGCAGAAGAAGAGAAACTGCATTAAAGAGACCAATAGAGAAAAATTCATATGAGAATGAGCAAATATTGAGAGAATCAGCAGAAATGCGGGGGATGATAAACAATATAAAAGAAGGAGGCAGAAGGAAACTTGACGAAGCAATTGAAGAAGCTGCGAGGACTCCTTTTGCTCAAGAAGTACAATTGAGAGGGATTCCTCCCAAATGCAATCTACCCACATTAACTAGTATCTTTGATGGGACCACTTGTGATGTTCAACATGTCAAAGCTTATGTTAGATGTATGCTACAATGGGAAAATCATGATGTTGTATTGTGCAAATAATTTGCGTCAAGCTTGACTGGCGAGGCTCTGAAATGGTTTGAGGGATTTCCCAAAAATACTATAACATCTTTTGATCATTTGCAAGCTACATTTTTGGGGGCATACATAAGCAACAATTCATCACGGCCAGGTATTGAAGATATGTTTGGGTTAAAACAGAGGATTGGCGAGAGTTTGAAATAATTAACCATAAGATGGAAGTCAATGTGCGGTGAGATGGCATGGAGAGTAGATGAAAGATACCTTATTTTATCTTTCATCAATGCAATGTTTGCAACCAATTTTTTGTACATACAAGTTTTTAGAGTCAAAAATACAATCACTATGACAGAGTTGTGAGAACTACAAGAAGAGTACATTGCTTTGGAAAAAAAAACAGATTGAAATAGAATCATACCCAATCGCAAATACTAACTCAATGGCGACAAATGGGAGTTTACTTCCTAAAATGATCAACAATGTAGTGAGCAGCTCGCAGGCACAACAAGAGAGAACGGTAGCGGATAATCAGCGGAAATTAGTAGCGATGGGCAGTCGAGATCAAGAAGAATATAAAAGGGAGAAGAACTATTATAATCGTGGTGGAAATATTAAAATCCAAAGACTTGATCAGCCGTAAGAGACATATGGTGGTCAGAGGCAAAACAATTTTAGAGGTCAAAATAATCAGAAAATAGTATGGGAAGAAATTAAGATGCCACCTCTAAATACTAGCATAGAAAAAATTTGGGAGGCTATCATTCTAATGGAAAACATACCATCACCATGGAATATGGGAAAAGAGCCACACCCAAACAATCGCAGTCAAGAGTTTTGTCTTTATCATCATTTTTATGGTCATACAATAAGTGATTGTAGGAATGTCAAGAGAATAATCTTAAGGATGATTGACCAAGGAAAGTTAAATCAATTTTTAATAGGACATCCACAGTCTCAGCAATTACCTCCAGCACCAGAGATTCTCACAGTGAATACTGCAAAAGGAGCAAAAACGTTTGTTATTGAAGTAGGGGCTCAAGTGAAGAATTTATTCTGTAATTCCATCGTACATTCATACAGAACTATTGAGGATTTCCATGACAATGTCTTAAGCATAGTCTTTGCAAGAGACATGGAGGGAAGAGAAATTATGAATATTGCGAGAGTCTCGCCATTATAAGAATGGAAAAAAACAAACCATATCTTTCACTGCACAAGAACTACCAGAACCTGGCGAGCAGTATGACAACCCATTGGTGGTAAGATTAGAGATAAATCCAAAACAAGTGGAAGATGAAGATGAAGAAAATGGTGCTACAACTGAAGATTCTTGGGCTATCAGCAGAGTTCTAATAGACACAGGGAGTTCAATTGACATCTTATTCTACCATACCTATAAAACCATGGGTGGAAGAGATGAAGATCTGATACCATCAACGTATAAAATCTATGGTTTTAATGGTACTGCAAACAAGCCCAAAGGAGAGATTACAATGCAAATTCCATTAAAGGGAATGTCTTCTACAATTCTATTATGTGTAGTTGACATTGAATCACCTTACAATGCTCTGATTGGCAGACCATGGTTGCATGGGATATTGGGTGTGGCTTCAAATTATCATCAATGTATTAAGTTTCCACATCCCAATGGTGTTGGAATTATAAAGGGAGATTTGGTTGAGGGAAAGAGATGCTATGAAGTTGACATGGAAACCTGCGATGAGAGATCCGCGAGGAATAGAAATTGGAAACATAGCACTAAACAGAAACAAAGAGGTGGTAAATTAATGGTTGATGAAATAGAACAGCGAGAAAATGAAATGTTGCAAGATCAAGGAAGTGGAAAATTAATGGTTGATGGAGAGCGTCTCGCAAATGAAGAAATAAAAGAAAAGCGCAACAAAAAGGCCGCGATAGAAAGTAGTAAGTAGAAAGGTAAAATGATAAATTTTGGAGAAATTTATGAATAACTTGTTTGAAGAAAATGTAACTGAAAAGAATACTCTGTTTTGAAAAGATTGCAAAATCATGCAGGAGGAAAGAAAATTAGAGATTTTATCAGAGTTACAATGCTCGCAAAAAACGCGAATAAAATTTCGCAGAGATTAATAGAATGGGATGAACCTTTATGGCATGCACCCTAGTTCGCGAATAAAATTTCGTAAGAGGAAAATATAAGACATAATATCGCGTCATATAAGGGGGTATTTCTTGACATGACTCAGGGATAAGGTTATACTGCTGCTGGAACCTGAGTTATGCAGATGTTGGGGTTAAAGAAAACATATCCGGGAGAGAGATCTTGGATTTCCAACTATATAAGGTTATACCCTGGTTGGGCGACTGAGAATCTCTTCCAAGAAGTGCAGAGTATGACCAAGGCGCCGAGGTACACGGTTGAGCCAAGGGTGCCCGGGGCGTATGAAACTACCCTGGCCATTCTTGGTAAGTCTTGGCTATGATGCACTTGGCCTGAAGAAAACCCCACTTAGGGTGCAGTCTTGTAACTATAAGCCATATAGGCATAAAAGACAAGAGGCTGCGAAAACAACTGGTTGTTGGCAAATCTGGATGGGAGGATCTAGTCTTGTATGGCCGATGTTCCCTCCTTGAAGGGGAAACCAGGGGGAAGATAAGGGCGGCACCCTCCATTAGGGAGATGATAAGTGTCTTAAGACGGCAATTTCATGTGGCTTTATGATAGCAAGAACATTTAGGCCTGTCATATTGTCGCGTGACGAGAATTATACAGCGGCAACAAGCCAAAAAAAGAAAAGTTAAGATGAGATCAATGGGTTTTTACATGAAAGTATAAAGACGTCCTGCGATTTCATCGCAAGATGACAATGTCATAAGGATTAATTCTTGCAAGAGAGTTTATACTTATCATATTGTCGTAGAGATATTGAAAAAATATGGATAAGACAATATGAATGGGTCAATACATGCAAATTTAAAGACGTCCTGCGATTTTGTCGCAGAAAGAAAAAATGTGGCAAAATAAGACCTTTACTTAGGAAGGCATAATAAGACCAAAAGATTATTGCTCCTAGAGATAATTATCGCGAGTACTGAGGCATAATATATTTTTAATACAACCAATATCTAACCTTTATTCAATTTTTTCGTATTGCAGATGAATAATAGAGGCAAGTATGGGAATGCATAGAATGATGAAATTATTATTCATCTACCATATGATAAAATTGCATTGATAGAAGCAAAAGAAGTTTACAATATTGGAGAAACTCGCAGTTGATTACAAGAAGAAAGAAATAATTATACAAGGAAGATAAAAAGAAGAAGAAAAATTAATTAGATTCATCAGCATCTTCTTTGGCAGACTTCTTTTCATCGCCAGATTTCTTCTCTTCATCATTATTTTCATCCTTATCAGATTTTTCTTCATCGCCAGAATTTTTTCCTTCATCATTATCGTCATATTCATCAGATTCTTCATCACTATCAGAGATAACAAGATCTGGAGTTTTTCTGGTACCTCCTTTGCAAGATCAGGATATAAAGAGTGAGAAATTCCATGATCGTCACAAACCAATTTAATGGAACTATTGCGAGTAATAACAAGAGAGCGGTTAAAATTCGCAGTAGTAATTTTAAATTGATCCTTCAGTCTTGAATACTTCTCATCGTGAGCAACAAGATCATTCGCGAGTTGGTGCTTGCCAGCTTCAAGTTCTTTAATTCTTTCAAGATATCTCTTTTCAGCATCTGCGAGTAAATAACAACAAGTTAGAAATTTTGCAAGGAAGAATATTAAAAACAGAAGATAAACAAAGTAGAACATTTGACAACCTTCTCTTTCAGAAATCATGTCTTTAATTAAAGTTGCTTGTTCAGTATGAAGACTAACATCTACACCTAAATTGTTTCTGGCATTGTCAAGAACCCTTGCAGCCCAAGAAAACTCATCATCGCTATTAATAAGAAGACGAGAGAGAGCTTGAGTTTCTCTCGCAAGAAGATCTTCATTCATGCGGATAAGTTTATCTCTTTCAATTTGAACATTAAGAAGAGTTTTATGAAAATCTACTAGAGTCTTGGTGCCATTTTCAACTGCACGATCTTTCTCGTCAATAAGATCACTATTCTTTTTTCTTAATCTATTAATCTCTTCCTTTGAATTAAGATAAATATGTTTAAACTTATTTGTTAAGCTTAAATTGGATCTGTGTTCGATCTTTAAGAGATTAAATTTGTATCTAAGTTCATTTATAGAGAGAGATATAATTTGATCATCTGAGAAGTTACTTAAAGAATTATTAAGGCGAGCAAGAAGGGTATTGTCATCTACGGGTTCGGGAAAAGATTGGAAGAGTGTAGCCTCATCAGTAAGACCATAAACATCTGCAAAAAGGGTTACTTGAATAATCTGCGATAGGGTGAGAAGAAGTAAAAAGAGTAAGAAAATAAATCATACCATAAAGTTGTTGATAGGCTTTATCAAGATCAGAGATTTTTTGCTTATCAACTGAAGCTTCAGTTTCCAGCTGCTTATTTTTCCTACTAAGCTCAGCAACTTCAGTTTCTAGTTTTTCTTTATCTTGGCGGAGATTAGCAGTTTTCTTTTCAGAAATAGCACGCCTGCTATCTAAATCAGAAGCAACAGCAAAAGAGGACCTTCCAACCTGCGATAAGATTATACAAATTAAGATTTGGCGAAGAAATAAATACGAAAATAATATAAATTAGAGAATACATACCAGGATACCGAGTGAGTTTAAGAAACTTGGAGTCAACGATCTTGAGACCCCTCGAAGAGAGTTATTATCATCTAAAATCGGAGCATCGCAGAATTTAGCGAGTGCTTGAGATATCTCATTAAGAGCTTCATATCCATACTCATTTGTGATTCCATATGTAGGATCGCCAAAAAGTTTAGATAGCTGGGTCATTGAAGACTCAGAAGAAGAAGAGTCCTTTATGGAAGGAACGTCATTGTCATCATCAAAATTATCATCATCCTTATCAACATTAACATTTAAATTTTCTGGGATAGATTGAGGAGTTGAAGAAGAAGAATGTTTAGTTTTCCTTTTCTTCAAAGGAGGATCGCTAGAATCTACATTGCGAGGGGCGGAATGCTTCCCTTTAAGAGGAGCAGCAGATTTTCCCTTGCGATCAGCTGAAGGTTTTTCCTTGGGTTTTGGTTCTAATGGTTCTAGTTCTTCAATTACCTGCGAGCACATATAAAGATAAGAAATAGGGGCAACAATATATTGTTGAAATTTATAAAGAAATATTTCTTACTTCATTTGTGAGTAATTGAAGAGCTGAACGAGTTGCAGGTTGCCTAAGCTTCTCATACTTAGCCTTCAATATCTTAATCTAATAAAAATGTGTAGTTAGCGAGAATTTAAATATACGAAAATTAAATAAAAACAATTTGACATGCACAAAGATAAGGAAAACATACCTCTTTATCTTCTTCGGGCCAATAGAACACCCATGGTTGATATTCCACGAGATTTGCAGGTAGCACATGAGAACCAGAGATATACGGGCCCTCTAAAATGAGAGGGAAGATGAACCATTTATCATCGCTAGAATGGCGAGAACCTTGGTTAGTACTTGTATAATAATCAATATCTAACATGACAGCTCTATCTTCAGCGATCTTATCTTTCTTCTGTAAACGAACATCCCAGCAAGTGCGATCTCTCTTCATGGGAATTATATCATAGTTGATGAAGAAGTTATCCACAGTATACATTGTGGGAATGATTGAAACATCTTTGAATTGAGGGTTTTTCGCAGAATCAGAATAGTGAGAGCCTTTATTAGCACCACGAGAAGCATATTCAAGCAATAGTCTAATACAATCTCCACCTAATTGATATACTGCTCGTGAAAACTTCTCGTGAGAAATTATTTGATAAAATAGGGGCAGTTCTGGGTTATAAAGTGGAATGGGAAGACCAACTTCAAGTTGACCTAGCGATACTATAATTTTATTGCGAGAAAGTTGATGATCAGAAAATAATTTGATAGAAAGTTCGGATTTAGGGTTCAGGTTTGGAATTGTAGACAAGGTAAAACCTTTAATTTGGAGATTTTCTTGCATCTCGTTAAAAGCAACCAAATTTTTAGCACCAACATCAAACATTTTCAGAGTATGGGAATGAAAGAAAAGATTGAAAAATGAGAAAGAAATCGCAAGAATAGCAGATGCGCAATTTACGGAAGAACAATAAACTTGCAGAGAAGAAGAAAGAAGAAGAAAGTAAAAAGAGAAAAAGAGAAGAATGAAAGAGGTATTTATAGAAGAAGAAACTTCTCGAGAAAATAAATGCAATTAATGCAACGAGAGGATGTGAACAGTCAGATCACATCGGTTCAAAAGGACGTGTCAAAGATTGAATGGAATAAAGAATACATGAAGACAGCTGGAGAAGGACACAGAAACGTGTCATAAAAGAAGAATGCAAAGAGATAAACAGTTGCGGCATTATAAAAGATACAATTCTCATATCTTCTCTTCTTCACAGAAAAGACATGAGAAGAGGCAAGATGTAGGACCAGAATATCGCTACAATTATAAACCTGCGAGATTTACAACACTTCTGCGAGAACATCGCGAGTTCATCAACAACACTTGACGAGTAACAAAAAAGAATGACAAAAAGGTTGATGATCGAAGGAAGTACGGAAGAAGCATATTTGTTCTGCGATGGTATCAAAGCTTGCGAGAGGGAACATTGTAACTACCGCGATAAGATCGCAGAGTAGATCCGAAACAATAGGAAAACTTAGATGTCATCCACTATGTAATTTCCTATATAAAGGGTTTGAATAGATCCAGAAAGGGAGAGATGTACTTTTGAGAGTTGAGAAAGTCTTGAAGAGAGAGAAACTCCATAAAGAAAGTTGTATTTCTGAGTTCTTATATTTCTTGTAAAACATTTCTGAAAAGTAAAATAATAAAAGTGTTGTTGTTCATCTTCAATTATGACTTGATTTCTATAGATTCTTATCAAGGGTGTAGTGTAGGAATTCCTGCAACTAAAAAATTATTAGTAGACTTCCTCATTCATTAAAAGGTACAACTTTATGGCTCCTGTAACTAGAAGCACCACAAGCAGGGATGCAGTTGAAGCATCTAACGTGTATCTGTGTAAAGGGATTTCTTCTTCAAGGATGAAAAAAATGAAGAATACAAATAATGGAGAAGGTTCTTACTCTAACTTCCTCCTTTCTGTTTGTCTTTTTGATAATAATTTTAGAAGCATGGTGAAATACTTCATCGACAAGAGAAATGGTTTAAAATCTCAAATCATTTCCTCTTTGGAAAAGATAACTCACTATGAACAAATGATGTCTTTATCCAAGAACACCATGCGTGATTTTAAAAGAGAACTCAATGAGTTAACTGATATTTCTAAAGATTTGGAGGAATTGAACGATCCCATAATCAATGGGTTTTTTAATAATGAGAAGGAATTCTCAGTATACGCTCCGAGAAAGATCTACAACAACTAGTAAGTCTTCTGATAAGAATTTCATCTTCTTGTTTTGTTTAGAAGAATAACTAGTGTTTGGAATAGCCATTACTATGATTACACATAGCTGTGTTCAAAGTTTCCATCTTCTTGTTTTTAGATTTATTGGTTTAAATTCTAAACATGTTTGGAAGATGAATTTTGAAGTATTAATCTTTATGGTTTTATACATTATAATATTGTTATGGGATATGTGTGTTTACGTCCGTGAACTTGATTGTCCCATACTTTGTCAAAAGTAAAGTCGTTCGTGAATTGATATGCAAGTATTTATAAAAGAATGAATAGACTTTTGACAAACACAAAAGTTAAGCCTATATTGTCAATTGATGTAAGATAGGTTAAAATCTTTTGTGATTCAAGGATTATGCCTATTGTATGTTATTGTGCAAATGGTGATGGAAACATAGAATGAATCCTTGTGTATTCCGCAGTAATTGATCTTCCCTGATCCACATTTTGTGTATTACTGTGAGGCTCCGTATTGTGTCTTATGTCGAGCACTAGACAACCAGGTTGATTATTTTTGTGATTAGCTTAGTTGTGTTCCGTAAGGTACTTTATGTCGAGCATCTTGAACTAAATTAATCATCTTGTGTGGTTATTTAGTTATGACTCCATAAGTTTTTCTTATGTTTGAGCGTTTTTGAATGGGTTGGTTGTTTTTATGATTAACTTAGCCATCACTCCATAGATTTTCTTATGTGAGTATAAACGATTAAATTGATTACTTTTGTGATTAGTTTAATTGTGTATTCCGGTTAGATTAATTATGGGTTCTCTTGCGATTAATCTAATCGAGTTATTAAGTCTCCATAAGTTTACTCGTGTTGAGCATATTTAGTCAAATTAATCATGGTTCGCTTACGGTTAATTTGATTGAATATTCTTTTTGGATTCCAAATTCATACTTGTATGTGATTTGTTGAGTCCAAATAAATCCTTCTTTTCTTTTGAAATTAAGGTCGCTCTTGTTGTTCCCTTGGAAATGACATTTTATGGGGGAGAGTTCTTTTGAACTTGTTCTTAATTGCCAAATCTTTGTGGGGAGTGCGGTTGTGGAATGTTGTAGGGGTTATCTTATATCTTTATGAACTCCTTGATGAATGCATTTAGCTTCAGATTTATGACTGCATCTAAACAAGATGATATATACATTTACCTTTGGTCATGAAATGTCTCTTACGTAAATTTCATTAGGATCTCATTCTTGTACCTTTGCCAGTTTTATTGACAAAAAGTGGGAGAATTAATATGTAGTTCACACTAAAAATACATATGGTTTTCAGGTCATTATGTAAGGGGGGAGTGGTTTCCATGTGAGATGGAGTATTGACTAAGAGGGAGTGACGTATCACCATAGTATTGTTGTTAAAGTTGTGATGCAATTGGAATTTGACGCTGTGTAATGATACTATGACACTGTATAACAATGATTGAGAACTCGTGTTTTCTCGTTGTTATAGATATAGATTTTCAACAACGATGATGCTGAACTTACAACCTTTGGGATCATTGGACTACTTAGAAGTGACGAAGATTTCGAGTAATGTTGAAAATTAGACATGTGGAATAGAGCTACAAAGTTTATTTATATATTTTTTGTATTCCATATGTATTAATAGTTTTTCCACTAAAATTGACAAAAGGGGAGATTGTTAGAGCATTGCTCGGTCGAACTCGCATGCGTTGCTATCTCAATCATGTTTGTCAATGATAGTGATCAAAACTATAAAGTCTTGATTTCTAGTCTATTATAGCTAGGGTCTCGGACTAGGATATAAAGTGTAGTTGAGCTCAAGGATTCCATGGAAATCATCATAAAAGATGAAGGACTACTCAAGGAATTGGTGGATCTTCATCGACTAAAAGGTATGTGGAGGCTTGAACTTATCTATCACTCAAAAGTCTATTTATCTCCTATCTTGATACAAAATTCGTTTTGCTATATAGAATTAGATTATACACATTTGGTATTTCGAGCTGAGTTTACCTCGCCTATTTATTTCTCGAAATATGTGTTGGTAAATCTTTCACTTTAGCCAAGTTCATCTTTACCTTGTGACGAAAGTCATGTTATGTTTCAATCATTTTGGAAATTGCTCTGACGAAAAATAGTTTGTGAATAAAAACTATATAACGCCCTCTGAGAATGTTTCAATGATTGAAATGAGAGTTTAGACTATATGACCATTGGAGGATATAAGCATTGTTGTGGAAATACATATATGTATAAGTCCTTATTGCTTGAACCGAAGTTTGTGAACTTTATTGATCAAGTGAAACCGGAGTAGTACGTGAACTTCAGTCTGCGAATTCAGTCCGCGAACCCATTCTGCGAACTGGCATAGTTCGAGAACCCGAGAATTTCTGCTAGAGTTTGTGAACTCCGTCCAGGAACTTAAGTCCGCGAACCCAGTTCGCGAACTTGAGTAGGTTATGTCTAAAAACGATGTTTATGAACTTATCTTAATAAACTAAAGAATGCTATTGCAAATCGTGGCTTTATAGTTCATGAATCAATTTGAGTGAATCATATCGTTTTTGCTTCGATTGTGTCTTGTGTAGTACATGATATTTCCTTGAAATTAAACAACTCTCTAACTAGTTCATTTGAGTCATTTGTACTAGTTATGGTGAAGAAGAATATGGTTGATATAAAAGTTATCATATGGCTAACCATTTGGTTAACTATTGTTGAACCAACTAATGTACAAGTTTGGGCATGGTTACACAAGCCTCGAAACGTGCATTACATGTGTGTGTAACAAGCTATGTTTTCGATCTAACGGTTGATAAATATTAGCTTGAATCTAATAAGGTTTTCATCTAACGGTGAATATTGAATGCTTTATTAGTAAGCTAACATTGATTGCAAAACCTGATTTGAAGACTATATAAGGGAGAACTCTAGCAACTGGGAAACCTAATCCCCACACATTCTGTGTGATACTAGTTTGCTAACCTAGAGTCGATTCTCCTTTAACCTTTGGTTTTCCTCTTCTAAAACTAGGTTAACGACTTAAAAACTTCATTGGGATTGTGAAGCCAGACCCATACTACTTTTCTTTTAGTTGTGTGATCTAATCTTGCTGTTTCTATCATACGAGTACAATTGTAATAATTGGCTTAAGATTTCTATCTCCGATAGGCAAGATATAAAAGTAGTCACAAACACTTCGTCTCATCGTTTGTGATTCCACAATATCTTTTTTCGCTGCGTCGATTAATACTATTGTGAGGTGATTGATAAAACTAAGTTGTTCTTCGGGAATATAAGTCTAGTTTTATCAATTGGTTCCTGTTCACCTTGATTTATCAAAAGAAGGAACAAAACTTGTAGGTTTAATCGTGGGAGACGAATTTATCTATTACTGTAGACTTTTCTATGTGATACAAATTTATTTATTAAAGTCTTCTACTTTGGGTCGTAGCAACTTTTGGTTGTGGGTGAGATCAGCTAAGGGAATCAAGTACGTAGTATCCTGCTGGGATTAGAGGCGTAGGAGCATAACTGTACCTTGGATCAATGTGAGATTGATTGGAGTTCAACTACAGTCCAGATCGAAGTTAGCTTGGAGTAGGATAGTGTCTGTAGCGTCTTAATACAGTGTATGTTTAATCTGGACTAGGTCCCGAGGTTTTTCTTCATTTGCGGTTTCCTCGTTAACAAAATTATGGTGTCTGTGTTATTTCTTTTCCGCATTATATTTCGTTATATAATTTAAATAATATAGATTATGCGATGTTCAATCAATTAGAATATCCGACCTCTTTGGTTGTTGATTTAAATTGATTGACACTTGGATATTGGTCTTTGGTACCATCCAAGTTATTTCTCTTTAATAAAGACTCGCAGATTGTATTTACTTAAGTAAAGATCAAATTGAGAGATTGAGATAGTAACTCCTTGAGATATTTTCTATTGATTGAGTCTGAGTGTCTAGTTGATTCTCTAAAAAGTAACTCGGAGTTGTCCATACATATTTCTAATCGAAATATTGGGTGTGGTTGTTAGACCCCCGCTTTTTCATAATATCCATTTGAAAAAGTTTTATTTTAAGATAGCAAGCATAAGCAAGTAATAGTCTTATTGATTCGAAACGAGCAACATGAGCAAAAGTTTCATCAAAGTCAATACCTTCAATTTGAGAATATCCTTGAGCAACGAGCCTAGCTTTGTTTTTGACAATTGTTCCGAATTCATCTGATTTGTTCTTGTAGATCCACTTTGTTCCAACAATGTTTACTCCTGTCGTTTTAGGAACAAGTTCCCACACTTCTTGTCTTTTGAGCTTTTTAAGTTTTTCATGCATTGAGTTGAGGTTACCCAAGCAGGTTCACTGAGTGTTTCCTCAATATTTTTCAGTTCTATTGAAGAAAGAAAACATGAATTGTTATAGACATTCTGAAGTTATCTTCGAGTCGTAACTCTAGCATTGGCATCTCCGATGATGTCTTCAGTAGAGCGTCTCTGATGTACCCACTTAGAGGGTTTTCAGACAATATTTTCAGTATCATTGGTTTTTTCAACAATACTTTCATTATCGTCTTTATCATCTGTATCACTAATTAAAGGAACAACTGATGGTTCTTCTTCAGTCTGTTTTTCTTTAAAACACTACGCCAAAACTGGTAATTGTTGACGGGGGCCTATTATGGAAATCGATAGAATCTCCCCGTCAATTCATTATTGATACCCCGTCACTGTCAAAACCATGTAAAATGGACCAACTTTTATTGGGCCAATTATTTCGACGGACCAAAAGCTTCTTCTTCCAAGTCCCCTTCACTCTGAACCACCGAAGCTCTCAATGTTTCAACATTTCTAAATGGTGAAAGATCAATCTCCAAACCCAAATATGATCACCAAAACACTCGATTTAACTCTATTAAATTCGTGTCAAACTTGGAAAACCTAAATTATCATCAACAATAGCTGTTCTTGAAGAAGAATTCCGAAAAGAATGGAAACGTTTGAGAAGAATCAATATAAGTAAACTAATCTTAAGATTAGATCATCGAAATCTATTTGAAAGGTAAGATTGATTTATTATTTTAATTTTAATTTGATCACGACTCTTGATTTTGTCGATTAGGACACCTAATTTCAGAAGAAAAAAACATTACGGTATAAAACCTAAATTTTTTGATTTCAATTAATATCTTGATCAAATAAATTAATTACAGTTCAGAGTTTTAGGTTCAGATGTAGTAGATTCAAAATATTTGTTCAGAGTTATGATATCTAATTGAAATTTTTGTTATATCAATTTCATCGTCAGTTTTGTAGATAACTTCAGCATAGCCTCCATTAATGATAAAGGTGATGTCTTATAGAAGTTATTGAGTCACATCGGAGATAAGTATTCATTATCTTCCTTAAGGTTTTTTATGCTTATGGTTTATTCATGAAACGTTTAAGTAAACTTTGATCTTTATCTAGTGCAACTGTAAGCTGGTGTAATAGAGAAACAATTATGTCTGCAATTGGTAATGGTATTCAACAGCAGAAGAAGATTTCTACTTATTCATTAGTAAAATCATCCACCATTTTTCTTGTCAGAGGAAATGTATATCCACATGGGTATGTTTGAAACTTTCTTTTTTGTATTTTTTTAAACTCCAATTTCAATTTTGTTAAATATGTGGTATATTAAATACATGGAACAAAAAATAAACATATATTCACATTTAGAAGCATGCCTGTGTTGTCGAAGAATGTAAAAATTGTCATCGACCTCATGCACCCACACTGAATAAGGCAACAAAAGAGTAAAAGAAATAGACAGTTGTGGCAGAAGAAAGATAAAGAATGGCATCCTCAGACTCACAAATTTGGAACTTTTACTAAGCATTCTGGATGGCTAGTATTATAACCCTACTACCGGATTAATTACATGATCATTGCAGTATTCATATACTTTCGTATCCTTGAATTCTGTACCACGATCGCTTCTTATTTTCTTAAGCTTGCGACCTTGTTCATTTTGAATTCTATTCACAATAATTTTGAACTCCTAAAGAGTGTCATTCTTGTGCTTCAGAAAAGCTACCCATGTGAAACGTGTGTAGTCATCTACCATTACTAAAGCATACTTATTTCCTCCAACAGTTGCTTGTTGGTTTGGACCAAATAAATCCATATGAATAAGATCGAGAGGAGCATGAGTGTCTATGTCTCGATAAAGTTTGTGTGAAATTTTTCCTTGCTTACCCTTTTGGCATGCACTACAAACACCTTCTACTTTAGTGTTTATTTTTGGAATGCCTTTGAAAAGTTCACGATTAATGAGATTTCCTAGCATTCGGTAGTTGATATGACCAAAAAGTTCATGCCACAAATGAGTTGACTCAACCTTAGTCAAGTTACAATATAAATTGGATTTTATATCAAGGAGATAGCAATTATTCATACTCCTACGTACTCAAAAAATTACTTTTCCGGACTTATCTTCAATATCACAACCTCTCATATTAAAGATAACTTTGTGACCTTTATCACAAATTTGACTAATAGGCAGAATATTAGCTTCCATTCCTTTAACATAAATAACATCATGGATTTTGGGAATACCTGGAAGTTTGATAGTACCCTTTTTTATAATAAGACAACTGCTTTCATCTCCAAAGGTTACTGATCCTCCTTTGTAATATTCTGTTTTTGTGAGCCAAGAAAGATCACCGGTCATATGCCTACTACACCCATTATCTAGAAACCATTGGAATGGTGAATTTGTTTTAAGTGAAAATGCTCCAAGACATTATTTACTAGATTTAGGATGATTTGTTAAGTTCTTAAAAAATTTCTTAACACGATTAATCATATTTTTTTTAAAACAAATCTTTTGAATTGAACAATTCCATCCTTTTTGAAAATGGTTCCTGGTATGTCTCTTATTAGACTGTTCAAGATGTATTGATGAAATAATTGAACAACTTTGAGAATCTCCTGTTTTAGAATCTTATGTGTTTTTCACCAGTTCTCTATCAATCATGATATTACTGATCTCATCAGTATGTGACTGGTTTTGTTCAATATCTGTATCTAACATATTAACAAGAGCATAGAAATATTCTTTAGAGTCTTCTTTTAGATCATCTAAAATCTTTAAAACGTTAATCGAATCATTCATCTGATTCAATTCTTATAGGTTGGATCGCACCAAACACAGATTGTTAGATCTTTTCGTGTTTGCCTGCTCTGATACCAATTAAAAAGACGAGGGTACCCAAATATACCTCAATATAAAACTTTTCCACCTATAAGTCCTTTCTTCGAAAATGATTGTCTATAGACCGAGTCGAGACAATACAACTAATCGGTTCACACTTTGTGTGATCATTTATGGATACGAGATCGAGACAATACGACAACAAGATAACTTGTGTGATTGACTATGGATACAATATCGAGACAATACAACAACGAAGTATGTTTACTTGATAAAAGGTTTCGGACTTAACCAAATACAATAGGATTTCTATCAAGTAAATATGAATTAACGTTTGTGTATTTTACTTATAATTATAATAAAACAATTATAATTGTGGAAATAGAAAATTAAAAGACACAATAATATTTTGTTAATGAGGAAACCGCAAATGCAGAAAAACCCCGGGACCTTGTCCATAATTGAATACTCTCAAAATTATGCCGCTATACAAAATCTAAACCAACTTCGTATAGTTGAGACCAAGAAACTAAACCTATAGTTCACCAAGTTTTGTATGTATCCCCGCGCCTCCAACTTGTTAATAAGTCACGCACTTGGAAAAATTCCTTTGGTTCGTATTCCAAACAGTAAAGGAACAACAAATATGTTCGGTAGCAACTCTTTTCAATCAAGTGATATGAGTTCGACAAAAGGCTCTTCCGTTTATCCCAATAAACTATTTTCTCTATAGTTGCTTGTTATGATATTGGTGTTTTCTATCGTGATTGAATACTATCTTCTCTAAGATTTGCTCGAGATTCAATTTCCGATAGGCAACATAAAAATTAGTCACAAAAATCTTCGTCTCATCGTTTGTGATTTCACAGTATCTTGTTTCGCTACCATACGATTAAGATTATTTTGAGATGATTGATATTTCTAGAATATTCTTCAGGAATATAAGTCTGGTATATCAATTGGTTCCTGTTCACCTTGATTTATCAAAAGACGGAACACAACTCATAGGTTTATCTGTGGGATACATATTTATCTATTCAATAGACTTTTCTGTGTGAGACAGATTGGTTTATCAAGTCTTTGACTTTGGGTCGTAGCAACTCTTATTTTTGGGTGAGATCATCTAAGGGAATAAATGCGAAGAGTCCTTCTAGAATTCAAAGGCGTAAGGAATGTGAGTGTACCTTGAATCAGTGTGGGATTGATTAGAGTTCAACTACATTCCAGTACGAAGTTAATTTGGAGTAGGCTAGTGTCTGTAGCGGCTTAATACAGTGTGGTGTCCAAATCTGGACTAGGTCCCAGGGTTTTTCTGCATTTGCGGTTTCCTCGTTAACAAAATTTCTGGTGTCTTTGTTATTTCTTTTCCGCATTATATTTGTTTATATAATAGAAATATCACAGGTTGTGTGTTAAGTTCAATCAGTTCTTGAATCCAGCCTTTGGGTTGTTGATCAGATTGATTGACACTTGAACATTTGTCTTTGGAACTGTTCAAGTTATTTCTCTTATTCAATCGGGCTCGCAAATTCTTATTTGTTTGATTGCGGATTGGATTGAGAAATTGAGATATAAACTCTTTGATATACTTTTCTTAAGATTGAGTCTAACTGTCTAGTTGATTCTCTTGAAAGTTTATTATAGTTTGTCCATACATATTGCTAAGAGAAATATTGGGTGTGGTTGTTAGACCCCCCGCTTTTTCATATATAGCTATATGACTTAGTCTCAATAGGAGATAAAATATAATAGACTTCTGAGTGATAGATGAGTTTAAGTCTCCACATTAATTTTATTGATGAACTTCCTCCAAGCTCTCCTCAGTATATCTTTGTCTTCAATCGATGAACGCCGAGAAGTCTAAAGCTCAACTACACGTTCTATCCTAATCCGAGACATAGCTATCAGTAGACTAGAAATCAAGACTTATAGTTTTGATCACCTAAACTTGACAAACAATCTTGAGATAGAAACACTTGCGAGTTCGACCGAGCAGTGCTCTAACAAATACCATTAAGTCACTCATGTTCATACTTTGATCTAAATCATTCATCTAAAGTCTCAACTCAAATAACTCTGCACATTTAACTCAACATAACAAAACCAGATCAATTACTACATCGTAATATAACAATATAACATTGCCAGCCACACACCTTCTTCCGAACTGTGATATCCTAGACCTACCATCCTCAACTGCAACTTAAAATACAAAATCCCTTTACTAGATCCATAATCTTCAGCTGTAACTGAAAAAGCGGGGGTCTAACAACCTCACCCAATATTTCAATTAATAATCTGTATGGACAACTCTGAGTTGTTTTCTAGAGAATCAAAAAGACTCAATCAATAGAAAATATCTCAAGGAGTTATTATCTCAATCTCTCGATTTGATTTACTCAAGCAAATATGATTCGTGAGCCTAATCAAAGAGAGATAACTTGGATGGTACCAAAGACCAATATCCAAGTGTCAATCGATTTAAATCAACAACCAATAAGGTCGGATATTCTAATCGATTGAAAAACGCACAACCTGTATTATTTCAATTATATAAAAATATAATACGGAAAAGAAATAACACAGACACCATAATTTTGTTAACGAGGAAACCGCAAATGTAAAAAAATCCCGGGACCTAGTCCAGATTAAACATACATTGTGTTAAGCCGCTACATACACTAGCCTACTCCAAATTAACTTCGGTCTGGACTGTAGCTGAACCCCAACCAATCTCACACTGATCCAAGGTACAGTTATGCTCATACGCCTCTGATCCCAGCATGATACTGCGCACTTGATTTCCTTAGCTGATCGCACCCACAACCAAGAGTTTCTATGACCCAAAGTCGAAGACTTTAGCAAACAAATTTTTCTCACACAGAAAATTCTACATGTAATAGAAAAAATTCGTCTCCCACGAATAAACCTATGAGTTTTGTTCCGACTTTTGATAAATCAAGGTGAACGGGAACCAATCGATAAAACCAGACTTATATTCCCGAAGAACAACTCAGCTTCATCAATCACCTCACAATAAACTTAATCGACATAGCAAAGAAGATTATTGAGGAATCAAAAACAACGAGACAAAGATGTCTGTGACTACTTTATCTTGCCTATCGGAAATATAAATCTCAAGCCAATTATTACAATTGTACTCGTACGATAGAAACAGCAAGATATGATCACACAACTACAATAAAAGTAGTATCGGTCTGGCTTCACAATCCCAATGAAGTCTTTAAGTCGTTAACCTGGTTTTAGAAGAAGAAAACCAAAGGTTAAAGGAGAATCGACTCTAGCTTTAGCAAACTAGTATCACACATAATGTGTGGGGATTAGGTTTCCCAGTTTTTAGAGTTCTCCCTAATATAGTCTTTCAAATCAAGGTTTGCAATCAATGTTAGCTTAGTAACAAAGCATTAAATATTCACCATTAGATGAAAACCTGATTAGATACAAGCTAATATCTCTCAACCGTTAGATTAAAAACTTAGCTTGTCATACACACATGTACTTGACATTTTGAGTTCGTGTAACCGTACCCAAACTGTACAATGGTTGGTTCAATATTAGTCAACCAAATGGTTAGCCAAATGATAACTTTCATATCAACCATATTCTTCTTCACCATAACTAATCCAAATGACTCAAATGAACTAGTTAGAGAGTTGTTCAATTGCTATGAGATCTCAAGTATTTTAAGAGACACAATTGAATCAAAAACGATGTGATTTACTTGAATTATTTCATGAACTATAAAGCCACGGTTTGCAAAAGCATTCCTTAGTAATTTAAGATAAGTTCACGAGCAACGTTTTCAGACATAACATCTTGAGTTCGCGGACTGAGTTCGCGGAATCAAGCTAACCGGTTAAAGTTAATAAACTCCAGCATAATTTCTTGGGATGAGAACTTCCGTCAGTTCGCGGACTGCAACTGAGCTTCAACTTCAGCAGATATTATCGGGTTCGAGAACTTACGCCAGTTCGCGGACTGAGTAGCTGCTCACGTTCCGGTTCCACTTGATCAACAAAGTTCGCAAACTTCGGTTAAAGTGTTAAGGACTTATACATATATGTGTTTCCACAATAATGTTTATATCCGACAATGGTTATATAGTCTAAACTCTCATTTCAATCATTGAAACATTTCCAGAGGACGTTATATAGTTGTTATTCACAAACTATTTTTCGTCAGAGGGATTTCCAAAGTGATTGAAACATAACATGACTTTCGTCACTAGGAAAATATGAACTTGGATAAAGCGAAAGCTTTACCAACACCCATTTTGAGAAATAGATAAGAGAGATATACTCATCTCAAATTGTCACATGTGCATATTCTTAGTCTATATAGTAAACCGACTTTTGTCTCAAGATAGGAGATATAGTAGATAGACTTTTGAGTGATAGATAAGTTCAAATCTCCACATACCTTTTAGTCGATGAACATCCACTGGTTCCTTGAGTAGTCCTTCGTCTTGTCTGATGATCTCCATGAATTTCTTGAGCTCAACTACACTTTCTATCCTAGTCCGAGACCTTAGCTATAGTAGACTAGAAATCAAGACTTTATAGTTTTGATCACTAAGATTGATAAACATGCTTGAGATAGCAACGCATGCGAGTTTGACCGAGCAATTCTCTAACAATAACTTAACACAATCTCATCATTCCTTTATCATCAGACCTCCAATGTCTTCCATGCATTCTATAACATCACAACATCTACACAACAACATCACCACAACAACGCACAACCACCAGCAAAAATCCACCAATTCTCAATAATTATTTCCAACCTATGAATTGTTTTTAATTCAATTCACTTCTGTACCACCAACTGCATCTTAATTAATTACAAACAATTAGCAACACTATCAGATCATCACCTCAACTATCTTGAACTTCACTTCTCTATAATCATAAAAAGTTTCCAACTCCGGAACCCTAATTGCTAATTTGGGGAAGAACACGAGGAACCCTATATCTGTAATTCTCAAATAAAATCCTCAATAAACATAACCATCTTTTTTTTAATAGTATATTCTTGAAACCTATTCTGTATTTTCTCAGTTTCATAACCAATTTTCAAATTAAAATAACTATCAATAAACATAAACTTTAAATCAGGTTTTCTAAGTTACATGTTCTTTTGAGTCTTCGATCAACACTGTCTCCATTAGATACTCCTTGATTCCATCTCCATTACATGTTCACCTTTTTAATAACTCCAATCAAAACCATCTCCCTTAGATACTCCTTGATTCCATCTCCAAATTCATATCAAGTCTTCGATCAACTCCAGAAATTCTAAACCTATCTCTTAATGAATCACTGGCCTTCAATCAATAACACATCAGACTAAATCAAGTTGATAATTTCAATCACACCTCTATCGATCCGTTGTTTTTTTACTAATTTCAAAAGAAATTTCTCAGAAGATAATCATCTCTCTGAATCGCCAGGGAAGAAGAGAAAAACGAGAAGAAGAAAAGAGAAGGAAGACCATAAAAGAAGCTAGATTTCTCTTCGATTCCCGTTTGGGTATATCCAATTAATTGTTACTAGGGTACCCATCAATTTGGATGTGGGCAGCCGAGAAGGTTAACTATATCCTCAGAGATCGAAGGTTCCCCGAGTAAATATCTTGGTGCTTCAGTAGCAGTTGATCACAAATGACTATCTTGCTCTTCAGTAGCAGTTGATCGAACGTTCTCGCAGTCCATTTCGCGTAACTTTTCGAGATCTATCAAATGGTACTAGTTTTGTATCTAAATTATTGTTAGATTAATTTCTATTAATTAAAATATATATTAACTAATCGAGTCATTATCAGATAAATAGTCTCTTGACCGGTCAAATAGAGTTGACGAGCTTGCGAATCATTACATTCTACCCACCTTATAAGAATTTTTGTCCTCGAAAATCAAATTTATCTACCTCTCAATATAAGTACTTCACATACTTACAAACACACGAAATTCAACTCATTTCAAATGAATTCGATCGAGGCAGCATGAAATAAAACATAATTTATATCACTCTCTACAGCTAAGATCTAAAGTTTGTAGCTCTAGGTTCAACTACAATAATTTATATTATAACAAATAACTATGTTTAAGTTCTTCGTGCTGATATTTATAGTATAATATTTAGTAATTAATTAAATTTATGAATCATTTTGGATTAAACTGCAAATATTTGGACTGAATTATAAATCAGGAAGGTTATATGCGTATTTTTCATATTTTAAATTACTTTTAGACTAAATTGTACCTAGTTAACTCGGAATGGACTAATCCTGGACTAAATCGTTTCTTTCCGTGAATAATTTTTGTTAAAAAGTTTTCTCAACACCATTTGTCAAGGATCCCTACCGTTTTAAAAAAGTTTGGGACAAAAATGATTTTAGGTGCAGTTGATGTCGATTAGTCTTCAACGGAAAAAAAAAACATTATGCCCGATTGAAGGAAGTCACGAAGTTCGAAAATTCATGGTCGGAGTCAAAGGCATTATTGACTCCGGAATTACATCAATTCCTCCAATCTTCGTTCACCCACCACAAAATCAATCCTCATCAAATAACCAGCAGAGAAACCCCATCCACTAATTTCTACAACATGAAAGATCATTGGTCAGGTCAGGGCCATTTTAAGGGGAAGGAGAGATAGGCGGTCGCCTAGGGCCCCAAATTGTTAGGGGCCCAAAAAAGATTTGTTTACAAGTGAATTAGTAACAGTCATAAGTGTTACGAAATGATTTTGTCACATTCATAAATATAACAGGCAATTGTAATAACTATAATTGTTACAAACCTTGTAACAAATAAAAGCAAATCCTAGTATCTATTAGTTATCGATTTTGGGATGTTTTATGCCAAATTAGAAGTATGCAACCCGAGATCTAACCTAAAAAATAGGAAAAAAAATATCGACGGCCGGCCGTCAAACTAAATCCAAATTATCGCTTTTACTAGTATGCAAACATATCTCCAAAACTAGAATTTTTTCTTATGTTCTTGACTTAATATCGTATAGAAAAGCCTCAAATTTTAAGTTTTCCTAGGACACTCCAAAACTGTAAGACGACCTTGGGTCAGTTAGTGTAAATATAATCAGAGAAGCTTCTTCTAATTTGGGACTAATTCAGATAATCAGTCATGGAATCCCAAAATCATACTATACTGCTTCAAGATCAAATAAGAGGGTTGCAAGTTTAACCTTGAAAACCAGTGAGTCCTTGTTTTTACCAATTGACAGATATATTACAGTCAACGTCGGAGACTTATTTTCGGGTAACAGAATTTCGCTGAAGATAAACTTAAATTTTATTTAATTTTAATAGAAGTACACGCCACGAAAATAAAATAAGATGCACAAAAAGAGAGTCATTTCAAACATACAACATCAAAAGACACATTCATTTAGATCATATCTCCTGCACTACTTACCATTTTCTTAGGAAACTTGAACCTGGATAGTCCTAGGCTTCTTAGATTCGGGCAGAGGCAATTTCTGAATAGTGATAGTAAGAACACCATCAACACAAACAGCTGAAATTGCATCAAGATTTGCATTCTCAGCTGACAAATGGCTATACTTTTTAATGATTGGAGCATGGATTTTGTGGAAGGATAAATGCGAGTGCATCTTTCAGGGATTTAAACCCAACCCTCATAATGCAGTGCATAGAATACATTACCATCTTAACTCCTGTTTACATGCATCTGCTAGCAGTAACACTGATATTTCCCCCCCTGCATTCCACAGTTGAAACCACCTGATCCGGGCATACTCAAACTGAATGTTGATGCATCTTTTGATCCTAATACAAACCAACTTGGCATTGGTGTCATCCTACGGGATCATGCAAGCAACTGCGAAGGGATCATGGGAAGCTATATATTCTAATGGAGCTTTGAGTGCAAAAGCTTGGGAATGCATGGCTGTACATGAAGCTTTAGTTTGGGCATAGAGAAACAACTCACCAAGATTCACATAGAACCTCATGCTAAGTTGATCATTCAATCCATCATTATGACTATTTACTTGTTTAATTGGTGAATATGAACATTCTATAAGAAACTAGTAAACACTTGGCTTCAAAGTTTTATTATTGTCGTTTTATTTTTGTTAGTCGTGATGATAATGGTTTGGCAGATTTAAGAAATTAGTAAACACTTAGCTTCAAAGTTTTATTATTGTCGTTTTATTTTTGTTAGTCGGGATGATAATGGTTTGGCAGATTACATAGTCGAAACTGTTTGGGAAATTGCTAATGCAGTAGAATACTCTGTGAATTACTCGCCTACTATCAGTAGTCTTTTGGCAAAAAACAACAACTCACAAATTAATAAAATTTTCTCTTTTATAAAAAATAAAATAAAAATGGAAGCCAAAACAAAAAGTTTCACTCATACCCCATCTCAAAATTCGACATGTGACCATGAATGTAAGAGAGTGTCAAATGTCAATGTATCTAACTTCCAAGTCTAATATCACTGAAAAAGAATGCAGTCAGATCCGGTAACAAAAAATTTGCCCGTCAATTTTCCATCAACAGGCGGCGGGCATTGTGTGCGTCTATCACTAAGGTAATTCCTATGGCAATCAATAAATTTTTTCTTTTGTTGAGCCACGTGGATGAACAAACACGTTTTTTCACTATGGGAAACCAAGGCAAAATGAATAAATCTGATATTTTAGGGTCCCACTAGTGATTTTATTAATATAAACTAATAAACGTTGGGTCCCACTGATTATTTAACTAATAAAACAAATAATAAAAAATAAACCCTAATATAATAACCGAGAGAGAAGATGTGAGGGGCGGTGAAAGATCACACACCAGCGTTTCTTCCTCAAACGCTGGCGTTTTTGCTTCCCTCGCTCGATTCTGCATCAAGTGCGCCTTACATGATCCTACTCAATGAACAAACCAACAAATTTGTTGGTTTGAAAATTCATTTTTCATGTTTGTTAAGTCCATAATGGGAGTAAAAGTTTGGCTTGAGTCCATTCGAACTGCTCTAATGCAGCTTTATAGCACTTACCTTATTGGCATTGGCATTCGTTTCAGCTTTGGGTTTAACCATGTGGCTCAACATGCACAGTGCCTCAACTGACAAAAACTAAAGCTCACCACTTCGTCATCAAATATTTACAAATACTAAAAAATTGCTTTAAAAAAAAATCAAATATTAAAAAATGCCCAAGAATTCATAATGACCGAGGCAAAAAATAATAAACCATCATTTTTCCCGTCAGAAAAATGGAGCATATGGCATACTCATTTTTCCCGTCAGAAAAATGGAGCATATGGCATACTCGATTGAAAGAAGTCATGAAGTTCGATGATCCATGGTTGGATTCAAAGTAGGGGTGCCAACGGGTCCCGGTAGTATACTACATGGAACCGGTAATTTTAATCGGTTTCGGGTCCGGTTTCTAAATTGAAGGACCCGGAACCGGACCTGATAAAATTCTTGAATACCCATCGGGTCCGGGTATTTATCGGGTCCTCAAAAATCAACAATTTTTTTTGATAATTTAATTTTTTTTTTGTTATATTAGCTTGAATTTAATAATTTTTCATATAAAATTATTATTTATATCTACATGAATGATCTAATTATGATCAAACATAAGAAAATAAAGGATAAGTGAAAAAAATTAAGCGAAATTACAGTTAATCTTTCTATTTTAAGTAAAATTTATAAATAAAAAACAAATATTCAGGTACCCGCCGGGTAATACCCGTTAGGACCCGAAAGCTTATCGGTTCCTAACGGGTCTACCCGTCGGGTAGTGATTTTGCTAACGGGTCCAATCTTAGGACCCGGAACCGGACCCAACACATCCGGGTCCGGGTAATCGGGTACCCGTTGGCAGCCCTAGGCCTTATCGAATGGGAAATTACCTCAATTCCAGTCTTCATTCACCCGCCAGAAAATCAATCCTCGTCAGCCGTCACAACAACCAACAGAGAAATCCCACTCGTTGATTTCTTCAGCATAAACGATCGCTGGTCAGATATTGTAGATCATAATCGATGAAGCAATCTCATCTCATCCGTTAAATCAACAACCAGAAGAATACATACTTAATTGACAGGATTGATGAGTGCAAGATTAGCAGCATCCGTATTATCCACAACCTGATTTGACGGCTGCTTTTGTGCCTCTCACTGATCAAATCGGCTGGTCAGTTTTGTGCTGCCGATTGACGGAGATATTACAGTCAACGTCGGAGACCTTTTCCAGGAAACATAATTGCAATGAAGATAAACTTTAATTTTATTTATTTTTAATAGAAGTACACGATAGAAGTTCTAAAACAAACTAAGAACCACAAAGAAAGAGTCATTTCAAAGTTCAAACATACATTCCTTAAAAAAATGTTCCGGCAGGACACCCCATTTTCTTAGGCAACTTGAACCTGAATAGTCCTGGGCTTCTTAGGTTCAGGTGGAGGCAATTTCTGAACAGTAATAGTAAGAACACCATCAACACAAACAGCAGAAATTGCATCAAGATTTGCATTCTCAGGTAGTATAAATTTCCTCATAAATTTCCCAATCCTTCTTTCCATCCTCACATATTTCACTTCTTTCTCCTTCTCGTCTTCCCTTTGCCGCATTCCGGTCACAACAAGGACATTATTGTCTTCAACTTGAACTTTGATTTCCTCCGATTTCAGCCCTGGCATGTCAAGTACAAACACATATGAGTCTGGGTACTCCTTGATATCAGCTGGTGTTGCTGCCATAGCTTTTGCATCTCTAACATATTTTGTTGATGGTGTGTTCGACGATTTTTCAACGTCATGATCTGATACTCCGAGCATGTCTTGAAGACCTGATAAAATTGGATCATTGAAACCAATAACTCTGAAAGCCATTGCTATTGCTGTTTTCTTCTTGTAACAGTACTAGGAGGATTGCTTGAACGTAGATTGTAGAGATTTTGATTTGTTAAAACCTGAAATTCGATTGATGTTTTGATGGCAAATCTCTGCAAGTGGTGTTTATATAGAGCTGTTTCTGAGATTTTGCTTTATTAGAATTCTTCTGGTAGTTTCTCCATCGACCCAGAAGCTTGTAGAATGTTAAAAATCGGAATAAAACACCTGGAAATCTGGAACTTACTAGAAAAGTCTAGATTTGATCTTTTTGCCTCTGCAGAACCAAACTGGGCTTTGGGAAAGGAGGCTAATGAAGTCTCCTTACAATTGGCCCAAGCCAATGTAGAAGAAAAACATTTCAATGCAAAACCAAGTTTCTTGAATTTGAAACAAATGTAATTTAGAGGTGTTAATTTTGTTACATTTTTTGTTTTTGTACCAGATAATTTCAAATGATTAATACAAAAGTGCGGAGCATCGAGTATTGGCCAACGTTTCGACGGAAGCAAGGATTTCCATTCCCTTATTGTTCCACCTTGCAGGGCAGCAGGAGTAAGCAATGAAGATGATGACTTAGGTTGTCAGTATGGACCCTTGCCAGGACTTTTATCAGCTGAAAATGCACCTCAGTATTGGAGATTTACATTAAAAGAATTTTGGAAAGAAAATCAGGGTAAGCCTGTCTCTCCCAACATTTTGACAAATGCATTTAAAATTTCTGAGACACATGATATTCAAGATTAGTGTAATTTTTACAACTTGTCAATCAGTTCTTTTGTTTCTTCTTTTCAAGAAATTAGTCTTACATTTACGGCATTTTTCACAAAACTATATTCATTATGAAAAAATGTAAGCATAAAGGAGCTCATTCCAAGTATCCGGAACTCCCGGGAGACACCAATGAGTACAATCAGAATAACTTGCAGGGTTTAATATTTGTTCTGGAGTTAAAGGAACCCATTGTTTTCTATGAATAGAAGGATGGCCTTCTTTTCTGTATTCTGACAGTTGTGTTATGTTAAGTATTTTGACGTTAACACCTCTGACTTTCAACTCGTCAAGTGTTTTTTCAACGACGTTCATCATATTAGGGTCTGACCCTCTACCCTTGTAATGTTTCTGGGAAATTGGCTTTGTTTCGTTGTAACAATTGCCTTCTTTGGCACTGCTCCATTCCTCAGCCCTGTTGCATTTTAAAGATTGGAAACTGTCAAGTGAAGTGACTAGTGTATGTAGGGGTATATTTGCAAGCCATAAGGAAACGAAGGGAATTGGTTACCAGGTGTGTGTAGGTGACATGCTGACAAAAAACAACTCGGTCTTGGTGTGGTTGACATGAATTTCAAGCCAATCGGACCATGTTTTCAGAGCCATTTCATAGCTGCGCAGCATTTCCATCTCTTTGTACATTCCTTCATCCGGATGTTCAAAAGAACCCCATCTGGTCAGAAACACATGATTTTTATTAGCTCACGAAGGAAAGGACATGAGCAAACGGTTGAATGCACTAGATATCCAACTTACAAGACTTTCATTTTGGGTCTTCTCCACCAAAGATAAGAATTGAAGACAAGTATGTCGGCATCCGTCCAATGAATTGCATGTTTCTCGATCGCTTGGGCTCTCACTATTCGATCTGGCAATCTATGAAGCAGCGGATCGTCCGAATTAGATTCAACCAACAATGGTGCCCAATAAAATTCAATGGTTGCATTATATTCCTACAATTTTTTTGGCCAGCCATGTCTCACAGTTAGAACAACAGTGTATAGATTTACCTTTCTGAAGTCTAGAGAGAAAGAGAAAACTTACAATGGCATTAAAGATTTTGAGAGAACCATTGATATGCACTGACTTGAGTGCTGATGGGATTACAGATTCCACCAGACAAACCATGGAAACCCATTGATTTCTGTTAAGTGAATCTCCAACATAAACCATCCTTTTCCCTCTCAATCTCTCCAGTAATGCTTTGGCATTGAACCTAGCTTGTTTTACATTGAATCAAATAGAAAATTTTAACTTCGGTTTGTATATATTTTCATCCAACATGAAACCCAGAGAAAAACAGAACAATTAGTTGAATCGAAGTTTAAATTGGAAGACATCAACAAAGTTTAAATTATAATGACCTTGGTAGGTCGCACTGGTCGGGCTGCCATCTCCAGTTCTGATAGCTTAAATCCTTTCTTCCAAACTTCTCACATGCCAACTCGTCTGACATGAATGGGCACTGTTTCTCATAATACAAAGGATATGATGTCGAGTTATCATATACCCACTTACCTGAAAAAAGATCACAACTTGTTGTCAACGATACTGATTCGCTATAACCCTTCAGTGTTGTTGTGGGCGTTGTAAGAATATCTTCAAAGACGAGCCATGTACTTTTGCCTGTCATATAAACTATAAGAACAATGAAGGTGGCAACTGGAATTGTTATTAAGGAATGCATTCGATCTTTTAGCCCCAGAATTCCCAAGACCAAGTAGTATACCTTAGCCATATTATACTAGCTAGTCTTTTGATGAATCATCAATCAACTTCTCTTCTACCACTCTATTTGTTTCTGGATTTTTGTATATATGTTGCCGGTTCCTTTTTAAGTCTAGGGATGATGGTTGTTGGTCATACTTTGTCATGGTTAGGTTGTTATTCAAGTGTTAAAATATAATTAGGTATGGAAATTTTTGGCGTAAACAACAAATGAAAATTTTAAGGATCGAAGTTAGTTTGGATTCTCTTTTCTTATTGTCCCACAGTCCCTCTGATTAAAATTCAATGCTGATAACTTTGATTTGAAACAATTTTAAACTGCAGTTGAGTTGCTAAGACGCATCCACCAGGGAGTCAGGGACGCATAGTATGTTGCAATACTTTCAGAACTGGCTCTTGTTATGCTGCAGTATATCGAGCTTAATGCAACAAAGCCTGCTCTATCTAACATCTTTTGGTTTCTTGAAGTTGGCAAAAAAACAGCTGCAAAGAGAAGTAGTACACTCTTTTCACATTACCAACAATGGGTATATTGGTAATATCTGCTAGTGATTCTTTTAGCCAATATACTAGAGTTAGGAGTTAGGTTGTAGTGGTTGATCAATCCAACTCCATATCCTACGTAAGATGGAAGGTTGTAACCCACTTTCAAAGCAAAAAATGACTACGAAAAATGCTTATAATTGGGGTTTAAATAGAGATTAATACAGGAGGTATTAGTATTTTAGGCCTGTCTCCCTGTCATTGAAACTTTACCCACCTCACTACTACATAAATGAAAATGAGTTTATGAGGTTGGTGATGGGAAAAAAAATTGTCCTCGGAAGGGAAGCATTAACAACCTAAAACTCAATACCATTCCTCCTCCAGAATAAAAGTAGTATTGGTGGAGCTTACCCTTTCTCATATTGGTTGGTGAGTGTAACCGCGCGTTTTTATTGGCTCGGAGAAAAACCATTCGTATTCGTCGAATGAAATTTTTTGAGATATAGTGCATTGATCTAACAATGTGTGGTGTAGATTGGGTGGGTGGTTGGGATACGCACGACGGAAGACCCTCATTATTTAGAAAATTGCTATATTAATTTAATGTATTTATTATGAAAATCCTGAAAATAAAAAAAAATACTATATTAATTTCGGAAATTTATGATTAAAAAAAAATAAAAATCAATTCAACATATTTATGGAATAAAATAATAAGATTTATATTTTTTGAATCTTTTATAATTTCATGTATTTATTATAAAAAAATTCAGAAAATAAAAATAACTACTATATTAATTTCATACATTTATGACTGAAATAAAAAAAATCAATTCAATTTAATAAAATAATAATATTTATATTTTTTGAATCTTTTATAAGGAAAAAAAATCTAAAAATTCCAAAGAAAACTACTATATTAATTTCGGAAATTTATGATTAAAATAAAAAAAAAATCAATTCAACATATTTATGGAAAATAAAATGAAAAATGATGTCAATTAATACATATTACTATAATATTGTTTTTAATCAAACAGAGCTTGTGGTCGGTAGCCTAGCAACAAGCTGGGCTCCAACTCCTCTCTGAATAGCAACGCCTAGTCTATGGAATAAAATAATAAAATATATATTTTTTGAACCTTTTGCTGGAGGTGGAAGTCGTCCGGTGGAGTCGGGTCATGCTATCAAGGATGTTGTTGCTCGCAAAAAAACTAAATATTTGGATAAGTGCACATCGCAGGGATACGTGTTTGGTGCTTTAGCCTTTACAACTCTTGGTGAGTTTGGAGACAATACTATAATTTTTATTAAACGACTGCGCAATTACATGGCCAGCTACGATGCTAATGTTCGAGTAGGTGATTTCTTATTTCATAGGTTAAGTGTGGTATTACAAAAAGGGGTTGGAGCCCAGCTTGTTGCTCGGCTTCCGACAAGTTTCTTGTCCGACAAGGATCCTCTTGACTAATTGTATTTTATTATTTATTTTCATAGATAGATAACATTATAAAAAAATCCAGAAAATAGAAAAGACTACTATATTAATTTCATACATTTATGACTGAAATAAAATAAAAAAAATCAACATATTTATGAAGGAAAATAATAAGATTTATATTTTTGAATCTTTTATAAGGAAAAAAAAATCTAGAAATAACTATATTAATGATTAGTATTAATAATAAACATCTAGAAAATCCATCCATGTTTATGCATTAAAAACTGACAACATCTAAAAATTACTATGTTAATTGATATTTTAAATTAATATTTAGATCTTTGATTGGACGGCCTAAAAATATTACGTATAATTACACCGAGTTTACATGATTATTTTAAAATCATATCCGTCAAATTTTTCTAAAAGAATTTCTATATTAATTTCGAGTATTTATGATAAATATCCAGAGGCAATACTAAATCGCCAATATACCTAACCAAAAATAATAATATTATATATCTATATATATAGTTTCCTAATTAATCTAGAGGCAAAGATAAAACAAAATGGAGAAGAAAATATCTTTTTGATTTTTCTTGGTAAATATAAGACATTAATTCCAAAAAATAAAAAAATTTCTCTCCCTATATAAAAACGCTTGAGTGCAAATCCAAGCCTCATTCATTTTTTGATGTTTTTGGATGTTGCTTCTCTGCTATTTTTGTCTTTTGTTAGTGGATGCTTACGATTCAATATCATCGTTTTGCAGATATAATGAAAACTTTAGTTGATTGGCATTGTTTCTTTCCTATGAAGACTGCTCGGGTAATTTTCATTTTCTTGGTTGGATTTTTTATTCAAGTCAGCAGTTGGTAGGATTTTACTCTATGACTGTTAATCGCTTTGAACTCTTCATTAATGATTTGGAATAATGAGGACAAATTGTTGTGATCATTTTTTTTAATCAATATTTATATCGATGAAATTACTGTATGGTAACATACTGATACATGTGTATCTTACTTTCCCTGGGAACTAGTGATCCTCAAGACGAATTGAAGATAAAACCCTATATTAGGAATGATTCCTTGTTTAGGATAAATTCCTAGTTTAGGAAGGAGTATTGTTTTGAGCAGTATTCTTAGTTTAGGTAATATACCTAGAAAAGGAATTAGTCTTACAAAAGGAAATAGATTCCTAAGAGGTTTGGGAAACCAAACCAAGCCTATAAATAGGGATGTTTAGCTCATAACTAAACACATCTATTTAGTGTGTTCTTTATATTGACGCACCTAGATACATAGAAACTAGGCATAGAAAACCTAGAGAAAGCTTGGAACAATACTTGTGCAAGCTTAGCAAACAATTTAAGGTTAATCCACTATTTAGAGAAGATTGTGAGTATAACAAAGAGAGAATTATAATCGTTTTCTTGTTCATAATCTAGAGAAGATATTTTCTTCAAATTACTACTTGTGTCTCTGTTTTCTAAGTTTCTCGTCCATTATTATTCTGAATTCTGCATTTATAGTAATAGCTACCAAGGTATAGAGATCAACCGTATCAAGTTGGTACCATGAGCAAGGTTCATTTTTAGGGTAGATCCCTGTGGTTTATGGTTTTCACCAGATCTCTCTACTTAAAGCTTGGTGAGGTACTCGAGAAGTTAGAAGACGTTAGGAGAACAAGGGAATCAAGGATGACAAAGTCAAATGATGAACCTAAGCATAGCGAACCACAAACTATGGAAGAAAAGGTGGCTACGCTACAAACAGACATGAAGTCGATTAAAACCACCCTTGAAGAATTAACTGAATGTATTCGTTCTCATACACCAAAGCCGAAGATAAAGAAAAAGATTACACCTTCGCCTGAAGCTTCAGATAAATATGAATCGGAAGAAGACGATTCAGAAGAAGAAGAAGAAGATGAGGATGAAGAGAAGAAGAAAAGTGAGTTTCTTAAAAGTCATACATCAACTAAACCTTATGGTAAGAATCTGAAAAATGATTTTCGTGTTGATATTCCACTTTAAGATGGGAGTGTCGATGTAGAAAAATTAGATGATTGGATAGAACGCCTAGAGACGTATTTTTCTTTCTTTGAATATGGTTCATAGGAAAAGATTTCTTTCGCGGCATTGAAGCTACAAAATCATGCTCTAACCTGGTGGAAATCTTATCAAAGACAAAACCTAGGTAAGGGAGTATTGTCGTGGAGAAGATTCAAGGCAGTTGTAAGGAAACAGTTTTATCCGGTTGGCTACATTGAGGAAAGATGGTTCAAGTGGTACAACTTGAAGCAGACTTACAACCAAACCGTGCAACAATATACTTCAGAATTTCAGAATCAAGCTATGATTTTGGATTTAGACTTAGGAGATCATGCTATCTATATGAAGTATATTTCCGGGTTCCATGAGTATATACGAAAGGAGTTGAAGATGTTTTTGATGGATACTATCTCCGAAGCAAGCATAAAAGCAAATGCTATCGAAGGAAGGCTGAAGAAAACTGATGTTGAGGGAAATGTCAAGGGGAAGTCTGGAAGTTTCGTCGTTAAAGGAGATGAAAGGAGCAAAGAGGATAAGAAGTCTAAAGACAAAGAAGGTATGATTTGTACTCATTGCAAACAAACATGACATGTTATCGACAAGTGTTGGATGAAGTATCCTAATCTAAAACCAAAAGGGTTGTAGAAGAAAGAAGCCATGATGGCAACATTAGTCGCACAAGTTCCAAAATAAGTCCAAGGACTAACAGAACCTAATCAAAATCTCTTTCTAATGGCAGGTGGCGTAGAAGAACTTACAAAAGACGATCCTAGGGAACGACTCTTCACGTTTAAGATGCAGGTTAAGACAACACTAATAGATGATGTTATTGACCCGGGAAGTCAGAAGAATTTACTTTCACATTCTTTGGTATAGAAGTTGGGTTTGAAGACTTTCAAACATCCGAAACCCTATCCATTAGGGTGGCTTCAAAAGGAAGGTGGGATACAGGTTGCAGAACAATGCACATTCAAGTTTGTTTTTGATGAGTCATACATTGATGAGGTTACATGCGACGTGGTTCCATTGGATGTTTGTCAAGTTGTACTTGGTAGTCATTACTTGTGGGATCGAGATGCGGTTTTACGTAGGAGGGAACAAAAGTATACCTTTACCAAAAATGGGAAATATTTTATGATTCGGGCTATAGATTCTCCTCTAGAGGGAGCAAGCTTGATTACAGCCACTCAGGCTAAGAGGTTGGTGAATGCTAGCACAAAGTTCATTCTCCTTGTGATCCGTTCTCTTGACGAGAAGCCGAGTAGAGTTAGTTTGGATTACATTACCAAACAACAACAAAAAGACCTAAGAAGGTAAAGTATGATGGAACCACCATTACTAGATTATGATGGATATGACAAGATGACCTTGCCACATATGGAAGACTTGTGGTTTGATAGAGAAGAATCACTCGAAGAAGATTGCATTATGGAGCGAAGAGCGATGCCAGGAAGAGAATGAGACTTTCCTAAGTAGATGTCAATGTCAAGTTCCCGTCAAGGAGAGATGGTTCAACAGGGTGAAAGGAACTCACGATTTCCCTAACCAACAAATATAACTTTCACAGGAGTTCAAGTTCTTGAGGGTGGGCGCATGATACATGTGTATCTTCCTTTCCCTGGGAACTAGTGATCCTCAAGACGAATTGAGGATAGAACCCTATATTATGAAGGATTCCTTGTTTAGGATAAATTCCTAGTTTAGGAAGGAGTATTGTTTTGAGCAGTATTCTTAGTTTAGGTAATATACCTAGAAAAGGAATTAGTCCTACAAAAGGAAATAGATTCCTAAGAGGTTTGGGAAACCAAACCAAGCCTATAAATAGGTATGTTTAGCTCATAACTAAACACATCTATTTAGTGTGTTCTTGATATTGACGCACCTAGATACATAGAAACTAGGCATACAAAACCTAGAGAAATCTTGGAACAATACTTGTGCAAGCTCAGCAAACAGTTTAAGGTTAATCCACTGTTTAGAGAAGATTATGAGCGTAACAAAGAGAGAGTTGTAATTGTTTTCTTGTTCATAATCTAGAGAAGATTTTTTCTTCGAATTACTACTTGTGTCTCTATTTTCTAAGTTTCTCGTCTATTATTATTCTGAATTCCGCCTTTATAGTAATAGCTACCAAGGTATAGAGATCAAACGTATCACATACGGTGCTATTTCAAGATTATTTTAGTTGAATAGGATTGCAAACACATTTGGATGTTGATTATATGTTGTTTTTTTTTGTTGTTGCAGGTGATGGTTTCATTTGAAGATGCTTATTTTGGGTTACTTTTATTAATTTGATGCACACTGAAGTTCCTAAGAAGGCAGGTAGGGCTTTTTTTTTTTATTTTTTTTTTATTTTTCCTTTTTTAATTATAGTATTAGTGGATTGTAATTGTAAAATAGGTTGGTCTTTCGTTCTTTTCATGTTACCTGCACTTTTGTATACGAGCAGGTACAACATTTACAAAAATAAATTTGGTACTATTTTTCTTTCTATTCTCTTTGGGCTGACCTTTGAATTTAACATCACATATTAGTCCAAGTTTATTCCAAATGTTTTATATATCTATATATTTTTTTAGTAAATCCATAATCCTAAAATAAATAAATAAAATAACTTTTAAGTTTTAGCCTTAGAATTTCGACCCATGTTTGTTTGATATCAGTATCATCAGTTGGTTGTAGTATTCTTTGATTTTTTTTTATATCTATCATGTTGATCCCTTCTAGCTAGCTAGATTGTCTTTTCTGCAACCTTTTGCAGTCATACATACATTCTGATGAACTTATTACTGGAAAGTAAGAGAAATGAGAGCTGGAATGTGGTGCAGTAAAAAACTTCTTTAAAATCATTTGTAAACTCGATTAATATAAAAGCGACTAGTTTGTTTGAGCAAGAAATACGCATACCTCAGCTAGATTACAGGGCTTAGCCGCTTAGGTTATGCGAGTTAAGAAAAAAAATCTTCAATTTGAATTTACATGACCTTCGAAACCAATGTGAGTGCCCATTAGTTAGATGAACTCTCTTTCGGAATAATCTAAAAAATCAATCTTCCATCAGGCAACCTAAATTGGACATGAACCTACGTGTAAACAAATATAACTTTAGTAGGCAACCTTATTTGCACATCTACATGCAACATGTAAACAAATATCATTTGAGTAGATGTATCTTTGAGATCATTTAAGATTGGAACGTTCTCAGTTCCTACTTATAGTGTTCCTTTATACAAGTTACAACCATTACCCTTAATGGGTATCAACTTGGAAAAAAACTATATTGCGAAATTTGTGTTGGTCGTATTTCTTGTTCTGGTTAACATTAATAATACATGTGAATTTTTTTTTTTCTTATCAAGCATCCTTTTACCGTAGCATAAAATTCATATTATTGTCCAACCAGTTTTCTCTTTTTCTGTAATACATTGTCACATTGAGTATAGGTTAAGAATGATCTCATTACTATCCTAATCCATGTTAAATTTATAATTGGGTATGATATATTCTTCCATTTAATTTTAAAGTGTGTTACTTTGGCATCCATTAGGAGTATGCAATCAGATAAATGGTAGTTATCAGCCTTTATGCACTCTTTGTTTCCTATATACGGATGTTTTTCCTTTTTTCAGGCTTCTAAATACTTTATGTAAAAAAATGGTGGATATGGGAATAGTGGATATTTCCATTGATATATGGGATGAATGAACTTACAGTTACCGAGTTGCTAGGGCATAGTTTGGACAAGGTATGTTTTAGCTCACTAACAAATGTACTAAAAGAAGTTGTAACCTAAATATGTCAACTCAAGTTTTGAATTTCATTTGTTTGTTGTTTGTTCCCGGTGTTGCATATAAACTGGAAATAGCCTTTTTGAAATCACGTTCATTCTACACGGGATCTTATTGGTACTGGCTTAAAGTAGAGGCTTTTTAACTAGATGACTTTCTGTGGTTTAAAGATATTTATGATTGTTGTTGTATTTGGTTTTTAGGTTTCAGAGACAGTTCTAATGAGCCGAAGGGAGTTTTTAACACCTCCACCAATTACAATTGATATTTAATTGGAAAACCTCACATGAAGATTATAGATGGAGAAAATATTACGGGTAAATCGAGTGCAAATAATGTAATTTTCTAGCCAATACTTCAAATCATTCAGACGAATTTATATACTTTTTTCTTTTATTATTAGATAAAGAGTATTATATTATCTAGTTGGAAGCCTAACAAGTTAAGATCCAACAACGTACTACTACATTAATTGAACAGGTTATTGTGCTAGCCTACCAGCGAGCCTCATGGGTAACCTAGCGAAGGGAGCCAAAGTGGATTGGGGGGGGGTCGCTGAGATTGTGTCACAAGGGGGGGGGGGGGAAGCTAACTCTACCTTCCATATTAATTCCTGCAATGTTACGCCATTGGGGCTCGAACCTGTGACCTCCTGGAGCACATGAAACTTTGGGAGCTAGGTGCCTACATCTTTATTTAATTTTTTCTCATTAGTAACCTCTATCTTTGTTTGGGCACAAACGTTTTAGTGAGATCCTTTTATATTTTCACATAAATTTTGGTTTTAATGTTTTGAGATAAAACAGATCCAGTTTCGGTCTCTTCACATATATATTTAGACATTAAACAACCTAAAAACTCAATCACATCTCTCACTCTAGAATAAAAGTAGCACTGGTGGAGCTTACCCTCATTCCTATTGGCTGGTGAGCGTAGCCACGCACTCTCATTGACTCGGAGAAAAACCATTCGTATTTGTCAGATGCAATTTCGTGAAATATGATGCGTTGATCTAACAACGTGTGGTGTAGACTGGGTAGGTGGTTGGTACACACCTGACGGACGATCCATATTATTTGATATATTTAACCACTAGATGGCCAAGATCTTTGATTGGACGACCTAAAATGATTACGTATAATTACACCAAGTTTACATGATTTTTTAAAAATCACGACCGTCTAATTTTTCTAAAAACATACTATATTGATTAACGTATTTATGATAAAAATCCAAAAAAATAAAGAAACTAATATATTAATTTCGTACATTTATGATTATTATAGGGTAAAAAATCTCAAAGATAATATATTATTTTATTTTATTTTAAATAAAATTGAATCAATTAAAATAAAAATAAAATTCTTACATAACAGGAAAGCGAGCAACAAGCTGCGCCGCAAGCCCTTTTTGAATTGCAAAACCTATCCTTTTAAAAACAAACTCTCTCGAGCCGGGGGTCATAATATTACTGTGCATGACTTTCTGGACTCTCTTAAGGAGTCTTACCGCATCTGGAGCCAAGAAACCAAAAGTATCAAAAGCAAAGGGGATAAAAACATGTCCATTATCGATACATGCTTCTCTATCTTACCTGAGGCAGCCCTTAATGCTGGTTGGCCAACTGTAAAGGTACCATGCCCAATGCCCACTAAAGGACAAACCCCAGTGAGGTCGACACATGTGTGCTTTCCATTAGCCCATCCAAAAATAAGAACGTCCGCTGGCCTGAGTGTTGATCTCCCTTCAAGTGGGTTTGTCAAAAAGTTGACTGCTGCTTCTTTCTTTGTTGAAATACTAGCTCTCCATAATACATCATAAAGCGTATCTCTCACATGATCATGTATATATTTAAAACCAGGTTCCACTTTACAATGAACCGCATGTTCACTATATGAGTCCAAGCAACCCGTGATACAAGCAGGGCAACGTGAATTTGAAGGGTATAAAGGGATCATTAACCTGTACTTAAGAATGGACCGGTACTCCACGGGTGACATCTTCCGACCAAGGCCCTCAATCGGAACAACGAGAAGAAAGTCTTGTGCATGCGCTGCTTGGAGGCAACCAAAGACCGCTTTCTGTCTATCCGATAACTCATAAACTGTATCCATGTCTTTAACCACTTTACCAAAAAGAGCACTCGCCAGGTTGCTTTGTGCTTTAAGGGGGGCGGTGTCCTTATTGGTGAAGCTGTTAAAGTCATAATCAGGAAGAGTTTCTTGTAATGTCCTCAGGGCCTTAAAAAAATTGTCATCCATTTCTTTCACTCCTCCCTCTCTTAATATGTGATCTTGTAAACCCCAGGATTGCACACGTGATGCTAGAAAGGCATATTGCGACGCCTCCTTAGCAGTGTATAAGCTAAGGCCTCCATATCTAATAGGTAAGGTGGATAACCTCCATTGTAACTCCCCAAAAAAAAGACCCCCACAAACCACGATGCCCTCTACCACTTCTCTCAGACCTTTATCAAAAATATATGTTGCTTCTGAAGTGTATTCCGGACAGCAAATACGAAGCCCAAAGAGTAGCTTGGAGATGACCATACACGCACGTAGGAGTAACAATTCACTCTGAGGGTTACGGAGCTTGGATAAAACCTGCATCAAATCTACTGCCTTCTCCGCTCTCCTAATGGAAAGTCCCTTCACAAACCCATCATCAAGACTGACCTCACCACCCAATAGTTTGACCCCATTATCTGGCCAGCAGGAAACATCCCATCTTTTAACCTCCGTCCATCACAAGAGGGCCAAAAAAATTCTATTTTCTTAATATTCAATATAAGCCCCAGCTCAGGCCCCTCCGTCTGGACAACTGAAAGTGCTTTGGCCACTTCTGTAGTGTCACCAATAACAGTACCATCATCAAGATACCAAGCATGTAAGGATAGTGTGCACTGTTCATTTATCCTCGCAATAAGCTTATGAAGCACTAAAGCAAACAACAATGGCCCTAAAGGGTCTCCCTGTTGCACTCCTGCAGACGAATAAATATAATAGTCTCCCACATTCAATATTGCAGGTTGGCCATACAAGTATTCAACCCATGGCGATATAGATGGACAAAGCTTACGCACCTCAAGAAGCATGGCTGTTCGGTCGACTAGATTAAAAGCGTTGGTGAAGTCTACAGTTAGCATAGTAAGATTAGCATATGTATGATTTTTACCGACATACCTGTTCACAGTGTGTAGGATTGCCTCAGCACCTCCTGAAACACCCACCCCAAACTGTAAATCCTGCAAGTAAGATTCCATGTAAATAATTACCAACCCCCTTCATTGCTACTTTGGACACAAGCCGACGCCAAATCGTCCCAACAGCGATAGGACAGATACTTTTGTCCGGTTTAAGGAGAGGGGTTAAGGGTGCTTATGCGATGAACTCCGCAAGGTTAATTGGGCAGCTGCCCCTCAACCACAAATTGACTACCCTCGTTATTGTCGTGACTAAGTCAGCTGCAACAGTGGAACCCTCTCCACAAAAAGCATCCAACAAATTTTGTGCCCGAAGACCATCCTTTCCGCACGAAGTTCCTTTAGGAAACGACTTGATACAACTTAGAACAGTCCCCTCCTCAGCAAGTAAAGGTGTCTCATGCAGTGGGATAGTGGGTTTCCGTGGAGGAGGCATGATCGGATGTTTGTCTTCAAGCGCTTTCCGTGTCTCGGCATTATTCGGTGCTATCCCAGATGAACTAATAGCTTTAACTGCAGCTGTGAAATGCCCGTATGCTACCTTACGTAAACAGGTTGATACGTTCGTACCCAAATTGTTTTCTTTCTCTGCATCATCGAGACTCTTAAACCCCCCATTCCGTGGTATCTTTAGAGCTTCCTTAACCAGCTGTTGTACTCCACCAGTTTCGTTCCAAAGTGCAAGTGCTCGAAGTATTTGTTGTTGTTGCATAGCCTTACGGTTCCCAAATTTACACTCCACTCTACCCTTAGGTTTGAAACCCCACAGCGTACACCGAGGAAGAAACAACAGTCTAACCCAATTCCCAATCTGTTTAGGATCTGCTGCGACTTTCAAAAGCGTCGTCTTAAGAGCATGAGAGAATTCCAACCTGCACCCTCTCGGGATGCTCTTCACAGTACAAATGGGAGCTCAGAAGATTTCATCCATTGTCCCAGCAGTAAGCTCGATGTTGTTGTCCAACTGAACTGGAATTGAGCCAGGCCGAGGGATTCCCAATATTGTCTCGACTACTGCACCATCGATTGTGGCAGGCTTAACCTCATTGTCTCCGTGTTTGCATGCCCTACTCCAATCATGTATACTCATGCATTCGAAGCACAACCACTGCTTCAAAGTCTTTAGTGTCTCCTCCAAACAAACAAACACCTCTAAGTTACTTCTGATGACCTGCTGAAGTGCAATTTTCCTTTCCGAGTTGCAGAGATGTAATCTCTTCAAATGGGGTATTAAACATAAAAAACCCTTACTTCCAAGCCCCCCGTCTGGGCACCCATGAAAGTCCTTAAAGGGGCAGAGAACACATCTGTTTGTAGTCATCATTCAGATAAGACAACAAACACAAGAAGCACTTGCAGACGAAACCCACCGGAAACCAAAGAACATGCAGTTCTCGTGGTGTATCAAAAATGAAAATAAAGAAGAAACTATACATATAGGAAACTAAAAAGCGAAAGGAAACGACATCGAGTTCTCCAAAAGGGAGAACACCTTGGGAAAGAAAAACCCGAAGAAAAACAAACAACGAAAATATGAAACACCCCCACGCCTGGAGAATATTATCTCAGCAACAGAAGTACACATGAACTCTTGATTTTAGGTTGGTTCAATTGTATGCAAGTAATGGAGAATATTATTATTATAGCCTGGTTTTTGCTAAAAGAGTACACATGAACTGACAATTTTTCTTATGGGGTCATCCCAGATGAATGAGTATACATGGAGTTTTGTTTATGAAAAGCGTAACAAACTCAAAAGTGTTCACTATCACCAACAAAAAAATTATCAAGTGTAAAGTTTGTTGGTTGTAGCCTTAACTTTGCTCGCACATTATTTGATCGTGGCAAAGAGATGGAATCTAATGGGAGGTATTCGAATTATATGGGAACTCAGGTCTTGTTCGTGGTGTTTCATTTTCGATATATGTGGATGCTAGTAGACTTTTTGCGATGGAAATACAAATTGTACTCTACATGTCTAGGAAATGCTGCAAATACGAGTTTAACCATTTCATTTCTCTTGTGGATTATGGAAACTCAGCTCATGCCCAGGGTGATTCAACTCCTATGTATAAGGTTGTTAACTAGTTTGTGGAGTAACATATTCTGTGAAGCGGTAGTCCATAATCAAATTGTTGCACATTGTATTTCCAAGCTCAATTTGTGTACTGGTGGGACGACTTAATCAACTTGAAATTATGGATAGGTCTGCACCAATATTGTATCCCAAGAAGTTTTCTCCTTCCACTTTCCTTATACTTCCCACAAGTGCTGTGAAGATGTTTGGAGCTGCTAATGGTTAATTTTAGGTTTACTTCCAAGTGTTTTACTACTGGTTATTTTTTTGCACGAGAATTGTTTTATAAATTAGTGGGAAGTATGGTATGGATTTTAAGTAAAAAAATGCAGATTTCTTACTTCTGGGGCATTCAAATGGATTACATACTGGTATTCAGCTCCTCCATGTAAGTTTAATAAAGATTAATATTAACTCGGGAGAGAAAAGAGATGTATCGAAGATTCTTTTACGGAGCTTAGTTGGCAACATTAGACCAGTTTTCTTCTTTTCAATTATAATAGGCAAATTATCTTGCTTCCAAGAACATACTTCTATATTGATGCTCATACTTCCAGGAAGCTGCTTAAAATTCTTAATAGTAAGGTTCTCCTTGTATTATCCGTGGCCTAATTATGAGTTCTGCATTCCGGAAAAGTGTACCCAGGCATTTCTGAACCTGTCATAGGTGTTGTTCTCTGCTACATGCACTATGCCCTACATGATTTATATGGTTATTATCGATTCTTGAGTCGATCTTATCAACCAATGAGATGGTTATTCAAACTAGTGTTTTACGGCCTTATCCACTGTGTTATACACTCGAAATGTGTTGGAAATGGTTCACTTCATGAAATGGAAATCGTTCTCGACAGGTCTATGGAGTGCAGTCGAATGGTGGGTTATTATGAATTTTACATCAGATGTGTGTCTCATGAAAACATTCTGGTACTATGGCAAAGCTCCCTGTAAAGTTGAAGTTTACAAGCAAATCATTCTCAGGTGTCATCTGAGTTGGAACTCAAGCACTGTGGTGGGGGTTGCTGGGATGGAATTGTTGTTCTTAGCTTCAAACACCTCCACATACCTAATGGACGTATCTAGCCGAACTGTTCTTAGCACAACTAACTACCTAAATGAGATAATGGAACTTCGAATTGCATTACAGTCGGGGGTCTCCTCGAGATGGACACTTGAAGCATAATCTGATACTAATACCGACTGTGTACTGATGAGAATTCTTGGCCAGACTTGGGTTTTTAATGGGAGTGTAACTGCGGAAAATCCCAAAGTCACACCCAAATGATGATATTCAAGATCTAAACCCATTTCAACTTCAAAACTCAAAAACAATTTCTAAATCTAACTTTTTACACACTAAAATGATAATTTGAAGTGCTAAAATCATAAAAGGGACACACAAATTTTACGTGGTTCGATCCATGAAGGGATCTACATCCACGAATTTCACTAGAATATTTGGTGTTTACATAAGTAATTGATTTACAATGTGAAACTCCATTAAAGAGTTTTGGAGCTCTTCTAGATCTAGTTTTTTGGGAAGAAGAAGATGAAGATAAGGTAGAATAAAATCTGCTCTCTCTATCTCCTCCTAAAAATTCCAACCCTTTTTACAATGGACCAAGTCCTTTATTTATAGGGAAGACTACATAATGGATGACAACTCATTTTACTTCGCTGACAGCTCATTTTACTTCGCTGACATCTTATTTTACTTCGCTGACAGCTCATTTTACTTCACTGACAGCTCATTTTACTTCACTGACAGCTGTCCTATTTCTTGTGTAACAATCTATACTTCGCATCCTTTACTTCGCATGCTCTACCTTTTCTTGCGTAACAATCCACACTTCGTGGACTTACTATGTGGAGTTGCTGCGCTGAGTTACTTCGTGGTGTTACTTCGCTGGGTTTCATCATCTCGCGAGATATATTCTTGTGCAAGCCTTCTTTACCTCGTTAATTATCATCTCGCTATCTTCAGGTCTTACTTCGCAGCCTCATCCTATCTCGTACAAACTAAGCTATCTTGGTTAAGTTACTCCATCATTCGTAATGCGCCACGTGTCAAGTGTGATTTTTGGTACCTAAATTTTTCCCTATTTTTCTTGAGTGTTGCTTGAAGAGCGATTCTTTAGAAAAATCCATCTTCGTGTAGTCCTTTGGAGCGAGACGTGTGGTGCTTGAGTAGATGACTTTGATCTTTGTTGACGAAGGAACGAGCGAAAGAATAATAACTTGAAAAAGTATATACTTGCCTCTTATTCTTTTGCTAGGTTCTGAAGTCTTGTTGTTGTATAGAAGTATCATTCCCGAAGTATAAGAAGTATGAAGTGCTCTTCAAGAAGTATAAGAAGTACTTAATCTTCGAAAATATAAGAAGTATCAATCCTCAATTTTGTTGTTGTTGGAACGGTTCATTGCTTTTGATTTTTCCCTTGCGTGCTTGGTTGTTGGTTCTTCATGTTGATGAGTAGTAGCGAGGTGTCGTGTTGCATGTAACGAGCTAAAGTTTACGAGATGTCACTTGATTCATATACTCTATTGTTGTTGAGGATTCTTGTCGTTGATGAAGTATGGAGTGGGCGAGATATCTTCATTAGTGAATGTACCGAGTGGGCGAGATATCTTCATTAGTGAATACACCGAGTTTCTTCTTTGTGAGCTTTGACCTTGAAAGTTGGTTTTGATGATTTTCTTCCATGTTTCCTTTTCCACATTCTTGTGCGAAGTCCATTGTAAGTACTAGTTTGAGCTTTACCGATGATAACCTTGTGTTGATATTGCCCTTGATGACGAGTTGATGGTATCACTTCTTGTTCTTATCTTGCCTCCTTGTAGCTTTTCACATGATATTGTTTCATTTGTAGCTTAACGTCCTTATAATTTGATTCATATCAAATCCAAAAAAAAAAAAAAATTGAAAAAATTTCCGCGAAGTGTATAATATGCATTTTCCCATATATCTGTGTGCCTCCTTTTTCTTTGGTAGATGAAGGAACTAAATCTATCCGAAGTAAAAGTAATATGCTTCATATTTCTTGCCCTTTCCCTTGATTTTCTTGATATCTTACTATTATATAGCGAAGTATTGATGAAATATTCTTCATTGGTTCATATAAACGCGAAGTAACTTTTAAAGTATATAATCCGAAGTATAAGAAGTATCCTTAATTGAAAATCTTCAATAAGTATTCGTGGCGATAAATATTGTCTTCAAGAAGTATGAATAATAAGAATTCCCCAAAGTGCTATTGCATGATGTATGTTCGATGAATGTATGTATGTTATGAGTGAATGTTATATGTATGAAATGGTATGCTTTTTCTATATGTATGCATATTATATACTTGCCTTGATTTTTATTTCTTGTGCCTCTGATTTTCCTTTGCATTCCTTCTCGTCCCCATCTCATCTGTAATTATACCTCGTTGCCTTTTAGGGCTTGTTCCTGCATTATTAATATTCAATTCATAGCATAATCAAGTTAATATAAATATTATCATATGCAATATTTCAATTGCAAGTACTTCTTATGCAACGTAAGAAGTACTTCTTAGGATTGTGTGACTTATCATTACGAGATAAGGCCTTGTAATGGATTAATCTTTGACCTGCAAAGATTTGTGTGATCAAGCTTTGTAATGTGCTTGCCTCTTGCTTTTCTTTGTATCTTGCCTTTTTTTTTGCCTCAGGTCTCATTTTTTGCCTCACATCTCTCTTATCAGTTCGGGGTCTTATTTTGCCTCCTAGTTAAGGTCTTATTATGCCCCACCCCATTGGTCAGGGCTTTTCGACGAAGTCTCGGGCGCTCTTTACTCTTGCGAAGTAAATATCCATCAACCTCGCCTTATCTCGCTCATTGAGGTATTATATGCAACAATATCACAGGCCTACCTACTCCCGTGAGTACCAGCCCCGTAACATTGCCGACTTTTGTGGTCACTCAGCTCCCTAAAGAAGGGTGTCATCCCTTCCCCTCTGAGTACCCCCGTGCTTTTGGGCTTAGGTATCAGTTATTTCGTGACCTCGTGCCCTTTCGTCGATATGGCTATTGGTTACGAAGTCACACCCTAGTTGAGGTGGCTTTGGGACCGAGCGGAAGAACTACACCAGGCCATATTCTTCTCCACTGGCTCGTTCTTACACCCCTTACCGAGTGGTTACCCAATCGGGGGCCCCGGCGGATGGGTCTTACTTTTTTCCCCTAGCTTATGGTTGTTAGCCATATCCCGAGGTTGTCTCGTGACGCACGTTAGGTCTTACATTTGCCTCTTGCACTTTGTGCGAACTAGGTTGCACGCCACGAGGTCTCAGCCTCCCTATGTAGAGGTTTTATTAGGACTTACGATCGCCTTTTTCTTTTGTAGCCTCCTAGTGAGGTCTTGCTTTTCGCCCAAATTTTCTTTCTTTCTTTGCTTTCTTTGTATGTTTGGGTCTTATCATTACCCCTTTTCTTTGATCATTTTAGCTTATATCTTTATTTTCTTTATCTCAACATGTCATTCATGCTTGTTGCTGTGTGTTGTTACCGTGATTCGTTGAGTTTATAGCTTATCTCGCTATGATGGAAGTTCGCTGCTGTCACATAAGATGATATTCTTGTCATTGAGTTGTTTCGGTGAAGTATTTGAGCATCTCTGGTTCTACTGAAGTGGCAAGCTTTAATCTTGTTGGTTCCATTGAGTTGTTGTCTTCGCTGGAGTGGTTTGGTCATCACTGATGTTATTGACTTGTTGTTGTATGTGGGATTTGGCGAGCTGGACTTGCTGCTGCGAAGTAATAGGTATCATGGCGAGTTGGTTTGTAACACGAGATGGCTGGCTTGTTGGGGTCGTTGTGAATCGAGATATGAGCGTTGTGAACTAATGGAATGGGTGTTAAAAGCGGACGAGGTGGGTTGAGATGACTGAGGATAAAGGCTTAGATGGGTTTTGATGGGTTTAGATGGACTGAGGATGTGGCTTGTATTGATGGGGGTAAAGGCTTGTATTAATCCGGGCCTAGTTGATAATGATGTATATTTTTTGACGAGGTGATTGATGAACTGACGAGATGGGTTCAAAATTAGTGAACGAGTTTGGTTTGGATTTGTTCGTGTAAATGAATGGGTAAAGTTTTTTGAATGGGTGACAAAAAGGTTGGTTTGCTGATATCGAATGATACTTTGCTGAATTCCATGACCATCTTCTTCGCTGGGAGTCTCGAGGTAGCTGGATGGGTCGTTGTTGACGAATTGAACTTTGCTGATGCACTACGTGTACTGTTTCGGTGATGAACTATTAAGCTAGGAACGAACTGATTAGGACAGTCCTTGATTTATCGTGGTCAACTAAGTATTTAAGTCTGTAACTCCTCTTTCTTTTTCGCATCTAAAATTTGTCTTTCGATCCGCTATTTGTTTGTATTCATTCTATCTTCGCAAAAGAAGAATTTGGTTCGTGCTTGCTTATGTTAGATGTTCGCATCTTCTTTTTCTTTATTTTATCTTTCACCCATTTTTCCTTGCTGGGCTTGAGTAACTTCTTCTCTCATCTTCCTTTTCGTCGAAGATTTATCACATCGAAGGCTTTGCGCATATTCTCTCTGTATGCATTTCTTTGTCAGTATTATCAAGTTTGTCATTCCGTGTCTTTAGGTACCTGTGGCTTGCAACTCAAATGAGTAGATGTCATAAAAGATCACAATAGTTTCTTTTAAGATGATAAAAGTTCTTAGAATTTTTCACGTTTTAACGGTATGCTCAGAAAGAATATAACATGATACTTGTTTGAATAAGAGATGAGAGGATAAGAATGCTTCCCTTTTTATTGTATTGTTTGTTGTTCTTAAATTAGCGTTGATATTTCAATTTGATGGAAGATCTCCCCTGAGGCATCACTGTTTCCTCATCCTGCTTGGTTGCTTTGTTCGTGGTTCACGACGAGAACTCCTTTAGTTGTTGTGTTGTATTTGGTGACGAAGTTCGTTGATGAATAGCTGATGAAGATTTGATTTTTCGAGGTGAGTTGAAAAGATATGTTGTTGTCGAGATGTGTATTAGGCGAGACAAAAGGACTGGCGATGTAGATTTGGCTTTCGGAGCTACTTCCACCAAATACTTAGTCAAAGTTATTAATGGAGCCTGCTCCGTTAACCTGTTAAGTTGTTGATTCTGAGGTATACTACTGATGATGCTGTTGGCTTGATGATTATTAACTTGTGCTTGTAGCTGGACCTTGAGAATGTTTAAATCTTTTGTTCTTCACCATCAGATCATTGCATTCTTCCTACTTCGTTGACTCTGTTCCACTGAGTTGTTGATGAAGTGAGCTCTTAGTTGCCTTACTTTTCTGGTGACTGCAAAGTTGATCTTTGTTAGAACCTCTTTCGAAATATTCTTCTTCTCCAACTGATCTTTGCCTTTTAATAAATGTTGACTCGAACAACGATGAGTCTACATTTCACGAGCTAAATTTTCCGAACTAAAGTCTCCTTGCACGGTTTCAACTTGAGTTATGTATGATGTATAGACGTTTCTTCGCAGAGACCCTTCTTTGTTGTTCAAAGATGGTCCGGGCTCCGCTGGTTCTCTGATTATTTTGACGTATAACCACTTTACTTCGCCTAACTCATAACTACTTCGACGAGTAATCACATGAGTTTATTTTCGTAAAAGGTTGTTGTCACTTGGAGTACTTTTCTTTTTTTCTTTTTTTTTGTAAGCTTTGAGCTACAATTGCTCTTAGCCATTCAATTTACATGTACATTATTGTTTTATCTCCGGTAGTGCTTAGTTTCATCTCTTTCTTTTCTACTGACATAGCTTCTTCGTTCTTTTTCCACAGTATTCCTCTTGAATATTGCCGTACTGTTGATTCGGTTCCCTTTGAGTTCATTTCTCCGCAATTGTTATTCCAACATTGCTTATGCACCTTTGTTTGCGTGTTTCTTTGCTGGTAATGTAGTCGGTTTTGCTTCGTGGGTTGGTTTAACTTTGTGGATCAAGCGTCTTCGCTGGATGTGATTATGTCCTTAATCCCTACTGGGTATTTAAACGAAGTGGTACCTCACCTTCCTCTCTTTCTCGCTGGTTTTGCTCGAGTTGCTTGGAGTCTTTGCCGGAATTTACCGACGAAGTAACTGTTACTATTGTATCTTCTCTTATTCACGAAGTGATATTACTTCGTATTTCTGGGGTGGAAAATTCGGATTGGTCTTTGCTTTGCTATAGTTGAATAGATAAGGATAAATATTGGAATTCTTTGCCAGGCTGGTGATGAAGTGTCTGATATTACGGGTTGGCCGGTGCTTCACGAGTAACTTTGACGAAATGAATCCGAGATGACACGAGCTGACTTGCTCCCTTCTTTGAAGTCTCAAACTATTCGTATATGTGACTTCGTGTAGTATCTCGTTGTCTATTATTTAGTTGTAAGTCAGAGCTGCTGCTGTTGTAAACTTGAGTTGAGTGTCTTTCTTCTTCGCTACTGAGAGATTCCTTCTGCTACGAAGTATATCTTCTTTTAGCTTGCCGAAACCATCACTATATCCTCTCGTCAGTTAGTGACGAAGTAGGCGTCTTTACTGTATCTCTTCTTCGCTGGTGCTCCTTTGGTTTTGACTGACTCCTAGTTTTCTTATACCGTTATTTATATAGATTAACTAATTTTCATTTTCTCCTTATCTACTCGTAGTTTTCTTCTTTCACGAAGTAAACTTAACTAATTTTCATTTTCTTCTTCTCTCAGAATTTCTTTGGCCGGTGGTTGGATGCTTCTTCCTTCATTGGTTGCTTATTTGGAGTTCAACTCGTCACTAGCAACGTAAGTGTGCAGCTTTGTTTTCATTTCTTCTTTGAAGTTTATGTACGAAGAAACTCTTCCAAATATCAGGTTCTCCATCATCCTCTTTGGGTTGCTGGATCGCTTTCATTTGTTTCCTTTCCAGTAAAGGCTTTGCCGGATGCTTTCTTTGCTTGCTCATTGTAGAGATTCATGTTGCTCCTCTGTTCAGAAGTGATTGTTCTGATAATCTCTAAGTTTTGTCTGGCTATAAGCTCGTCGTTTGCTGATAGTATTCCCTTTCACCATTTGTCGTGGATTGATTGTAGGCTATGGTTTCTCAGATGTGGTACTTCATCTACAAACACATATTGATCTCTCCAATCACCATCCACTTCTCTCAATCATTACTATATAAGCAAATCAAAGAATCACCTGGCGAGAAATAATTCAATCGAATATAAATTTTTCGATTCTCAAAGTTTTAAAATCGATTAAATGGGTTTGTAAATCAAGGTTTAGTTGTTGCAAATCTGTGAACTAAACTCGTCTTGATCCACAATAACCATAGAAAATCAAGCTTTCATGAAGAGAAACTTTTCTCAAAAGTTTTGCTTAAAAACCTCCAGATCTGAAAAAATTGACATAAAATAAATTGATTAAGGAAGAGATTTGTCCTTTTGAGACTAATTTTTGAAGCAGATTCGTTTGGTTCACTTTCTCCATCTTTGTGATTTGATTTTACAGAACTTCTAATACTGATTGTTGTTTCAAGACGAAAGTCTTCCGCCATGACTCCGTTTTTGCCCTTGAAGTTAGAGATGCAGTAAGATTTGTTGTTCAAGATAGCCAACTTTGTTGGATCTGCTGAATGAATCTTCACTGGTGTTGTTTACACTTAAGAATTTGAAGGTAGGATAAATCCTTTACTCAAATCCATGTTTCTGGACGCCAAAATGTAACTGCGTAAAATCCCACAGTCACACCCAAATGATGATATTCAAGATCTAAACCCATTTCAACTTCAAAACTCAAAAACAATTTCTAAATCTAACTTTTTACACACTAAAATGATAATTTGAAGTGCTAAAATCATAAAAGGGACAAACAAATTTTACATGGTTCGATCCATGAAGGGATCTACATCCACGAATTTCACTAGAATATTTGGTGTTTACATAAGTAATTGATTTACAAGGTGAAACTCCATTAAAGATTTTTGGAGCTCTTTTAGATCTAGTTTTTGGGGAAGAAGAAGATGAAGATAAGGTAGAATAAAATCTGCTCTCTCTCTCCTCCTAAAAATTCCAACCCTTTTTACAATGGACCAAGTCCTTTATTTATAGGGAAGACTACATAATGGATGACAACTCATTTTACTTCGCTGTCAGCTGTCCTATTTCTTGTGTAACAATCCATACTTCGCATCCTTTACTTCGCATGCTCTACCTTTTCTTGCGTAACAATCCACACTTTGTGGACTTACTATGTGGAGTTGTTGCGCTGAGTTACTTCGTGGTGTTACTTCGCTGGGTTTCATCATCTCGCGAGATATCTTCTTGTGTAAGCCTTCTTTACCTCGCTAATTATCATCTCGCTATCTTCAGGTCTTACTTCGCATCCTCGTCCTATCTCGTACAAACTAAGCTATCTTGGTTAAGTTACTCCACCATTCGTAATGCGCCACGCGTCAAGTGTGATTTTTGGTACCTATAGGGAGGGTCCCAAGTTCATTCCACACTGAAATTTTCAAGTACCTAAAGGTTAACTCTTGGTTTACTTCCATGTGTGTTGTTCTTTGTCAATTTTATGAAGCTACCAAGGGGGACGGACAACTACATCATTTCATGGTAAACAAGGTCAAGACTATCAATAAAAGTGGTACTTTTATGGATGCCCACTCTACATGATGTTATGAAGACAAGGGACCGGTTTACTTTGGAGAAATGTCAACGGTTTATTTTGAGAGAATACTTATCACTGTGCGACTCACATGTAATCTTCCAGGAGGGCAGTGGACAGATGTGCTTGGTATAAGAACCTTTTGGACCTCACATGGGTTTTAAATGACATTGAGCGTGTTGGGCTTCTCTTGTGTCTAGGGGCGTGCGGCAACTATTATCTATATCGTACACCAGGCGATGTCTCTCCGATTTTAGTGCTTCACTTAATCTCATCCTTTAGGACAAGGATGATTTGGAGAATTCGGTAGTTGTCATGAACCTACATGAGGCAGACCATCTTGGTTATGGGCATGACCTATCTAGCTATGATCCGGGTGCCGTTAGTAGTTTTACATATTGTTAATCATGTGAGTGTCTCGTGCTCTGCACGGTAGTTGTGTGTCGTCCAGCTTATATATGGACTATTGTACTTCGTTGAGAAATAGCGAATGAAAATGTAAACCTTACCTTCTTCCTTAAATCCTTCTGCAACTTCTGTCTCTAACAATGTCTTCTCATTATCCCCCCTAATTCGTCTAATTCTTCTCTTAATCCTCTATATTCCTCTATCTATCCCAAATTATCTCTATCCTTAAAGATCCAAACTGTTCCTGATAATCCAATTTGTAGTGGGTTCACTACATATAGTCTAAGGGAAAATAATGAAAGCGGATCAATTATCATATCTCATAAAATCATAGAATTTCTGGATATCTCTTTAACTTTTATGAGTATTAAAATTTTGATTATTGATATTGTTTCATCCCTCCGCGCCACTATGTGTTTTTTTCTTGGCCTCCACTTATTGCCCAAATCAAAACCTATCACTAGAATTATTAATATCATGCACATACACATGGTGCACGAAAATTATTTATCGGAAAAGAAGTTCAAATTAATATCAAATTCAACTCGTACTCAGGTTTTCCTTTAAATTATCTCCAATAGGCCGTTGGGAAATCAGTATGTCTGATACATTTATGTAGGGGTGGGACTTGGGTTGGTTGGGTGCACGGTTGTGAAAATCGTACGATTCGCGATTCGAATCGTACAATTCGATTCAAAAGCTAAGAAATCGATTCGAATTGGTGCTTCCAATCGTTTTTCTCATGAAGCGTACATTGACTTAGTTGACTTACGATTCTTGACCTTTGACCAAGACATAATTAGACACGTACTGAAAATACTAAAGAAAAATTAGAGAGCCAGATTGAATTCAAACCTGAGGCGTCTGGTATACAGCAAAGCACCCTCTACCACTGTGCCAAATTGGTTGTTGCGGTCATTTCTGAACGTTTTTTTATATATAATGAGATGAGATATAAAAGAAAAAATATTAGCCCCACTTTTGGTTAAGAGGTATTTATATGCATATCTACATCGATTTAATAATCAACCATGAATCTACGATTCACAATTTAAAATATGATTCGATTCTCAAAATTGAAAAACGATTCACTCTACGATTTACGATTTCACAACCTTGGTTGGGTGGGTTAGAAGGCTTGGCCGAGGCAGATCCGGGTTAGGAATCATTTGCCCAGATTGCCCATCAAACCCGTGGAACTCATAGAAGTACTGCCCAAACCCGCCCAAGTTATGTTCCCCGAGTTCCTCGGGTTGGCCCAAGTTTCGTTGGACATACGAGTTTGTTAATATAATAATAATAAATTTTACTAATAATAAGATTTAATTGCTCTATTTATCTCAAATTTTCAAATAACTGAAGATTATTTACAATAATATATATAACAATAATTCTATTCAGCCCACCAAATCAAACCCACCGTCAAAACTACCGATGATGTGGCGCTGACGTGGTTGACTTGTCTATTCCCTTGGGTTTTTCTCTGCCGTTTTCGTTCGTTTGTCTGGGAAAACAAAATAGTTGGTTTTTTCTCCATTGCATTTAAAATTGACATAGGGACAAGGATACCCAAAATTAATGTTGCAGACTATTTCAATTTGTCATTAGGAAATAGAATTAGTCTTAGATTTTAAACATTTTTCACAAACTCTTCATTAGGAAAAAATGTAAGCATAAAGGAGCTCGTTCCAACTATCGGGAACTCCAGGGAGGCACCAATGAATACAATCAGAATAACTTGCAGGGTTTGATATTTGTTCTGGAGTTAAAGGATCCCATTGTTTTCTATACATAGAGGGATGACCTTCTTTTCTGTATTCTGATAGTTGTGTTATATTGAGTATTTTTACGTTAACACCTCTAGCTTTCAACTCGTCAAGCATTTTCTCGACCACGTTCATCATTTTGGGGTCTGATCCTCTACCTCTGTAATGTTTTTGCGAAATTGGCTCGGTTTCATTGTAACAATTACCTTCTTTGGCCGTGCTCCATTCATCTGCCCTGTTGAATTTTAATGATTGGTAAGTGTCAGGTAGAGTTACTAGTGTGTGTAGAGGTGTATAGAAAGAAATGGTTTACCAGAAGTGTGTAGGTGACATGCTGATAAAAAACAGCTCGGTATTGGTGTGGTTGACATGAATTTCAAGCCAATCAGACCATGTTTTCAGAGCCATTTCATAGCTGCGCAGCATTTCTATCTCTTTATACATTCCTTCATCCGGATGTTCAAAAGAACCCCATCTGGTCATAAACACATGATTTTCATTAGCCCAAAAAATGAAGGACATGAGAAAACGGTTGGATGTACTAGATATCCAACTTACAAGACTTTCATTTTGGGTCTTCTCCACCAAAGATAAGAATTGAAGACAAGTATGTCGGCATCTGTCCAATGAATTGCATGTTTCTCGATTGCTTGAGCTCTCACTATTCTGTCTGGTAATCGATGATTCACGGGATCGTCCGAATTCGATTCAACCAACAATGGAGCCCAATAAAACTCAATGGTTGCATTATATTCCTACAGATTTTGTGGTAAGACATAGCTCAGTTAGAACCGTACATAGCGTATACATATTTACCTCCTGGAGTCTAGGGAGAATGAGAGAACTTACAGTGGCTTTAAAGGTGATGAGAGAGCCATTGGTGTGAATAGACTTGAGTGCTGATGGGATTACAGATTCCACCAGACAAACCATGGAAACCCATTGATTTCTGTTAAGTGAATCTCCAACATAAACCATCCTTTTCCCTCTCAATCTCTCCAGTAATGCTGTGGCATTGAACCTAGCTTGTTTTACATCAATATATAAACAGTTTAACTTCGATTTTTTCAGTTTTTGAAAGAACAGATTTTGATTTGTATTCCCATCCAACATGAAACCCAAAGAAAAACAAAACAATTAGTTGAACCCAAGTTTAATTTGAAAGACATGAGCAAAAGTTAGAGATGGTAAAGAACTGTACTGACCTTGGTAGGTCACACTGGCCAGGCTGCCATCTCCAGTTCTGATAGCTCAAATCCTTTCTTCCAAACTTCTCACATGCCAACTGATCAGACATGAATGAGCACTGTTTCTCAGAATACAAAGGATATGTCGAGTTATCGTACACCCACTTACCTGAAAAAAGATCACAACTTGACGTTAACGATACTGATTCGCTATAACCCTTTAGTGTAGCCGTGGACGTCGTAAGAATATCTTCAAACACGAGCCATGTACTTTTTCCTGTTATATAAACTATAACAACAATGAAGGTGGCACCTAGAATAGTTATTAGGGAATTCATACGATCTTTTAGCCCCAGAATTCCCAAGACCAAGTGGTATACCTTAGCCATACTATACTAACTAGTTTTTTTGATGAATCAACTTCTTCTACTATTCAAGTTAGTTTCTGGATTTTTGTATATGTTGCTGGTTCCTTATAAGTTGCAGCCGTAGGGATGAAGGTTGTTGGTCATACTTTGCCAGACAATTTTTGAATAATAATTATGTGTTGACATTCTTAGCGTAGACAACATATGAAATTCCAAGGATCAAGTTAGTTTGGATTCTGTTTTGCTCTTCTCACGTAGGATTCCCACTGATCCAATGTAAGAGGTCCAAAATACCCAAATTTCAATTACTTCAAAACCTGTCACACTACAAGTGGAAGAGTTGCTAATACGCATGTGACAGTGGGTAAGCGAACTAGCAGTCTATATCGAGCCTAATGCGACACTCGTACTCTATGCCAGCACCCATTGTGCAGTGAATATTGGGTTGTTTTTAAAAGTTCACAAAAACAGCTGCAAAGAGTAGTATCCTCTTTGACTCTATCAACAATGGGTATTTTGGTAACCTCCATTGGTGATTATTTTGGCTAATATTTTCCAGTTAGGAATAAGGTTGTAGTGGTTGATCAATCCAGCTCCACATCCTACTTGAGAGGGAAGGTTGTAACCAATTTTCAAAGCAAAATTGAATATGAAATGCTTATAATTGGGGTTTAAGAGAGATTGATATAGGAATTGTTAAGTTATTGTTTTTTAAGTCGCAGAATTAAGGAACAATAAGCAATCATTTTAGTAATATCAGGCCTGTCAAGATGGAATTTAGTAATAAATCTGATCTCCCTACCATTGAAATCCTACCCACTTCACTACATATAAATGAGTTCTATGAGGGTAGGTCATGGAAACAAAATGGCCTTAGAAGGGAAGCAACATCCATGAACTTTATTGTCAATTTAATGTCTTAAAATCAATGTCTTAGACTGTACCCTATGTAAAACTATATAAAAATTCGCAAGTGGATAAGTCTGCCAAGGCAGTCTTCCACTGTGCCACTGTCAAGAGTTGCTACTATAGCAACACAGACAGAGCGCCAAAATTTACTTCTCTCACTACAACTTCTGCATTCTTCTTTGATATTATGCCATCTCTTCTGGACAGCCCAAGGGACTATTCTGCTTAAAGACTTGGATGACTGACCTTGAGTCAGAAACAACCCAAGGCTCTAACCAAAAATGAAATCTCAGCAATTGGAATCTATCTATATGCCCAGACCCACTTGATAGGCCTCCAAATCTCTTCTAAATAGAACCCCCGCACCAGCCCTTCCTGGATATTCCTAGAGGCTGTTGTAGCCAATTTACTTATACCTCTAGACGACGGTGATACTCAGCTTTCTCTGCATGCCAGAGATTTCCTGAACAAAATGACAATCCATTTCACCAAATATAGTCCAAAGTAGGAGGATGGGTAAGAAGTAAGAATGTTACATGCCAATACCTGGAACTATTGCCCATGCCTCACTCATGATAAAGCCACCAACCGAGGCCGCAGAATACAAGAAAATCCCAAGGTTAACTCACCCTCGTTTCAGTATTCTAACTTAGATCTGATATCATTGAGACATAAAATCATGGTAGGAGTTGTATATATATATTAAAAAAAAACAACCATTTTTGTGAGTTTAACCATGACCTAGTACTACAGGGACCTAAGACCAGGGAAGGAACTGTCGGGTTGTACAAGTGAACAAGGATTCACTGTATAATCGACATCTCCTGATTTGACACATAATGTTTGCACAATCCCCAATCTGACGCAAAGACAAGCTTAGACATTCCAGAAATGTGACATTTGAGCACCAAGAGACAAAACTCAAATCACGCTAACAGGAAAAACTCCAATTCTCGAACACATGGAACCATTTACATCTACAAGGATATACAACATATATATACCACAATCTCAGGACTATGAAACAACATAGTTCTTGGAAAGATTATGCAGAAACTGGAAAACGGAGAAGCAGACAAATTGAGAGCAAAAACAAGGTGTAAGGAAAGGCAACAATTGAAAAAGGCTTCCCGGCTGAATGATAATGAAGGTTACCTTCATTAAGTGCAACCTTTGCATCCTTAAGTCACAAAGTCGAACATGCTTCCCTATGCACACCATAGCAAATTGTGAATAGCTAGATAAAGCATCTACTGTGGCCTGCTTTTTCTCTTCAATCTGAAATTGTTCGAATTCTGTCAGTAAAGATGGCCAAACTTATGCAACTTTTAGATGAGTTAGTAACTTACATGATATAAGAATAGAAGTACCAATGTTAGCAGTAAATTAAATTTTACCATTGCCGTTGGTAGTATCCTATATAAGTTATAAACATGACCTCACTATTCTAGTTAACTAACGAAAGCAGGGATCCTCAAGGCATACATAAAATAGAGAATATAGATGTTAACTTGGAAAAGTACGGCCATTCAGTACCTTGAACAGGAAACTGAGGATGCTACTTTACCAAATTCTTCTGGTTGTAATAAGCTAAGACAGTTTGACCTAACTACCTCTCACCATGCTAAAATAAAGAAAGCTAACAATTTTGCAACTTAGTGCCAATATTCGTGGTATCTAGAAATGAGTATGCATATCGACTAACATATAGTGCATCAATTTACAGAATGAATTGCTGTTGCTTGGGATAAGTTAATTCTCCCAAACTATGTGAATACAGGAATGATTACTAGCATATCCTAATAAGTTCACATACGAGTAAGGCTTGTAACCTTTGATGCGTTGAACTCAAGAGTCAAGGCATCAAATTTACCTTCAGATGCATGCACATACATACAACATTGTCCTTGAAATGAGAAACCTAATCTTCTTACTTATTCACATACACTAGACTTTTTAAGTTTTATTGTGCAAATCAGCAACATCATCCATACTTGCTGATTTGCACAAGGCACAAAATCAACAATAAGTAAGCAAAGGCACCCTTTTAACACTCCCACAGAAAAAAGCATATGAGCTTCTTTTGGTAATTGCAGTTGTCCAAACCTCTCCTCGCTAAAATCAAAAGAGACTATGAATTTATGTTCTTGGGTCTTGCCTAAACCTAGCCAATGACGAGCTCCATTAACAAGCACCCCAGATTCGCTATCATAATGGACACAGTGGAACATACAAGGGAAGCTTTTCCATGAATTTGTTCGTAAGGTGTAGACTTCAACTACAAAACCTTCTGTACTTCTTTGCCGTTCTATAGTTTCTCATAACCAAATGCATAAACAGAGCCACATTTGTCTATTTTATTATTGAGGTATTACCTTACATTCTTTAGTTGTTCCAAACACCAATGAGTGGCACACCACCATTGATAGTGCAAAACATCATGCACATCAAGCCATTGAAAGAGAACCGAAAAAGCGATGCGGGTAAGCTGAGTCATTGAAAGAGATTCATGGCAACAACATCAGCATCATCAAATTCACAAATTGATGGTAGTTTGGAACACATTGAATCATAACTTATGGAGCTAATTACCAGGATATTTCTTAATATCTTTGTTATCCCAATGCATAAATTAGGGTTAGTTATGATGGAAAACCAAGTCTTGCAAACACACTTACAGGTAATTGCGGATTTCACAGGTACCCTTAAAAGAATTTCAACGTAGACATCTATTGGAATGCTTGACATTGTTGCTGCTGCTGCCTGCTCTTTTGGAGGGAGATCGCTTTGCATTTTTCGTTTTCATCTGCTACAACACCGAGGAGACAGTGTCAACAGTAAAGGAACAATGAGAATATACAAGCTGCTGCTATATATAATTATAAGCTATTAGCAATGTTGGGAATATTAAAGCATCAACGATAAAATAGTTTTTGCTGTTTCTTTTTATTGTCGTTAGTTCTGAGCAACGCACAGCCATCTGTAATATATAGGCGGTCGGCTAGAATGATCAAATGTGCTAAGACACACCCCAGATTTGCACTCCAATCCCGAAAGGGAATCGAACGGACACAACAATGCGTTTTCAGGGAAGGGTAGGAGTGGATCCCACCACCCTTCTCACGCGGTAAAGTTTTTGATATTTTTTTCCGATGGGTTAATCATTTTTGTAGAATGACACAATTTCCTTTTATAGACTTTTTAAATAGACGGCACCTCACTTTGCACCTTCCTTAATCTTCCTTATTTCACAAAACGAAAGAATGGTAAAAATATTTTTTTAATTATTTTTTAATTTCCTAATGGAATCGTTTTGATTTTCTTGAATATAATTTTTATTTTTAGGGTGTTTACAAAAAAAAAAAAAAATTAATGAAATGATTTTGTAATTTGTTAATCGACTATTTGCATCGCAATTCTAATAGTGTTGATGCATGTGAACACTAGAAATTACATATCAGATCTCATGGTCACGATTAATATTCGCAATGCATAAATAAATTTTAGCTGAAATACAAGTAATTATCATGGCGAGATTAAGTGTAAATAGTTTATTTTTCAACAAAATCCCCTTTTTCTCTCTCTCCTTTTGTAAAACCGTTTTTTCTTTTTAGTTATCTAAAACTTCTCTTTTAGATTTTTTGCATCTTCAAATCTAGGTCTACTCGGATTTTTCTGATATTTTATATTTGTCGTGTAGATTTAGGTTTCTGTAGTTAGTAGATTTGAATTTCAATAAGACAAATTATTGACATAATCGGTTTTAGATTTCTGGTTTCTCATTTGTTTTGAATAAATATTATCCATGGCTACTTCAAGCCATTTGATATTTTATTGGGATGTTATAGCGATTTAGCATGCCTTAGGAAAGTTCCGATGGAATATAATGATATAATCAAAGATATTGATTTGTTGAATCAAATTGTTTCACCAAATATTGTCGTAACAATCTCATGTTGGACGAAATTATGTTCTGTTAATCTCCTAGTCAATAACCTTTTGGCAGCTTAGGATATCAGTGATTTCTTTGAAAGAAATTTCGGAGAATCTCGACTTCTTACAAAAGATTCAATTATTTATGTGGAAGGATATTCATGTTAAAGCTGGAAGAATTTTGGGATACCAGATTATTGATTTTGATACAACTTCTTTGATGGTTGAGGCAAAATGGAAAGCTCAATTAGTTAAAGATCTAAATCTCATTGATGTGGTAACTGAAGAAGATGCAGATAATATTTAGCAAGCCATTTTGGGGAATGATCAAAAGGTTCCTTAGAGATTCAAGGATTCGATTAGATTCTTCCATGTTTTTCAGTTTCATATAAATCAAAAAAATCACATTGTAGATTGGTTGTATCAATGTGCAATGTATAATGATATAATAAAATGGTGTGTCTTTCTAACACCTCTTTTATGTAACATTTCAAACCTCTATTTGAATAAGGTATCTTAATAAATAGTTCTCAAGTTTTTTAAGCCCCTCATTCCATTAAAAAAAAAAAAGTAACTACGTGAATGTGAACGAAATAGATACTTACGTGGTTCGGTTATGCCTATTTCACGTAATGAGTTGGGTTTCCACTATGATTTAATATGTGTTACAAGTAATTCAGTCAAATGAATTTCATCCAAGGATCAAAAATAGTTTGCAAGTTCTGAGAAAACCTCTCTCTCAAATTGAACCCTTATTCATTGGCCGAGTTAGGTATTTATAGAATTCTAGAAGAAGTTCACCATCTTGTTAGTTGTCACACACTTCCTCGCACCATGTCCTGCGAGTTATTCCTTTATCAATTATGTTCCCCGTTGTGGTGTTGCAAATTTTTTGGATGTTACTTCTCTTATTTCCACGGATTTGTTTGTTTTTTGTCACAAGTTCTTGCCATTGTATTTAATGATGGTTAGGTAATCTTATCCCACACCAGGCAGTTGTCTTCACTGTCTTGTCTAATCAGTAGCAGATGAGACTATATATGCACGTCTATTTTGAATTCTCCTTGAGATGCAATAACGACTTCTTAGGCCTGATTATGTGCTTCACCAACGTATTGTATCACCAACTCTTCATAGACCAGATGTAGCCATGTGTATGTTGATTATTTGGTACTTACGATACCATTTCATCCAAACTCCATAAAGTGGAATAAAGAAGTGTTTCGTAATCTATCTATAAATAGTAAATATGCTTTGCATGAGCTTAATAAGGCTCAATGCGACTTAGATAGAGTCCCGTTTGATTCCAATAAAGGTTGTATGATTAGTTGTTTATGTGATTACTAGGTAGCACCGGGGCCTTACGGCCCCGGATAAACCTTTTCTTTTAGTGTACATATTTTAGGCCTACACAACAACCTTGGTTGCAATATAAAATGTAAAACTCGTCGTCTATCCCTGGTTATATTGTTACGTTTGAATTTTGGAGTAGTTTTATGCTGCCTTTGGCATCACATGTTCACAGTAAAATGAAGTACAAAAAGCGGATAACCATAATGGAAATAAATATGGCTTTTTTATTTTTATTATCACTCGGAAAATTAGAATTGTATCATGTCTACTGCATAATAATTTATCAGAGGAATTATTATTACCGAACACCCACTCAAGTACATCAATAGACCAAACCAAAAATTAGTACACTTTTACATAACGTTGAATTGGTGTAATAAATGGACCTATATGAGAGAAAAATATAACGTGAACCTTAAACTTGTCCTTCCAGAACAGATGGTGTATAACGCATTTCTGAGCGAATCAGTTTTGGGTATATTGCAAGGAAAAACTTAGGTAAAAATGATCAACGTGTTTTCATAGAAAGAAAAAAGCACTCCAAATGCTCCTTGAGAATGCATATTTAATTACATGTGAAGGGTATCACTCTGTATTTTTCCGTTTATTTATGATTATCTAATATAAATCTTGTTAATTCAATGTATTGTGGATTTTTATATAATTTGAGAGCCTAGTTTCTTGTACTTATTGAGTAAATATTCAGAACATGTGGTTTAACTAAAATATTGATTTATGGTTAAATAAATTATATTGGTTTATGGTCGAATAAATTCAGCATTTCGAACACACTATAAATTTGAAGGTTAAAATAGTTATAATTGGTCATGCAGATTATGAAGATCAAAGATCATTCATAAAAGAGATGACACTGAAAGCGTTTATTTTTATTCATAAAATTAACAATTTTCATAATCTGCTTATATTTTCTTAGTAAATAAAATTTGTTGGATCCGTGTTAGGTTAGGTTCCTCCCTCGCCAATATTACATAATTACTCAACCTTTTAGGATTTATATGTTTGTAATAATTCCATGCTTAATATATTGAAATCTCCACACAGGGTCGTCTTTGGCATAGGGAGAAACGGTCGACTACCCTAGACCCAATAATTTGGGGGTCCAAAAAGAAAATTCTTAACTTATATATCTCCCTTAGATATATTTTCCAAACGCGTCACTTGGTCGTGAAAAGTTAAGAGGAAAAACAACTCAGCGTGAGGATTTCGTGAATATCTCCGCTAGGGCACAAAATTGCCTCTTGATTATTGAGGTTTCAGGTCTGTTTCTTTTAATTTGATCTTTGCCTAGTTTAATTGAATAGTTGATGTTGCATTTTACATTAAATTTGGACTATATTGAAGTATTTCTCAATTAATTATGTTTGGGGTAGAGAAGTTTTAAGAAATTGGACATGATCATATGTTTTTGATAAATCTTAATCTTAAAACATGATCATACCTTGTTAGATGTAACTATATTTCAAAGGTTTTTTTTTTTGTAGTTGTGGGCTATCTATTATATCACTAATTGTAAGTTTGTGTTGTTTAAACGTGCAGGTGAAGAATTTTCTCAAAATGGCTCCCAAGTGTAAGTCTGGTAGTCAGAAAATGAAGGAGAGAAAGAGAAAAGAAAATCTTGTTGACTCTTTAAGAGGAGGGCTTGATAAGTTTATTATTCAGAGACCACATCTTTTAGCCGAAAATTCATATGGAAATGAAATTGAAGCAATTGAAAATGTTATAATTATGTTTTTTTCCCATGTGTATAAGAAAAAATGGCCCTTTTTTGAGTGCTCGCCCCGAGCCTCTAAAATTTTAGAGACGGCATTGTCCACATTCATTACGTGAATTGATGCGACATATTATTTGCATTGCTTGAGCCTATTTTTTGTCTTTTAAATTTTTATAACTGTTACTTCGTAATAAATGTACATAATCTATAACTCCAAACTATATAAGTATAAGATCATCCTCGAAAATGGTAGAGAATAAGATGGCGTATATATGGAAATTCACCTCTATACGTAGAGTACTGTCAATGTCATCCTCATTTAGCTTGGGTACATAAAGTTATGTGTACACACGGTTGAAGTCTCCATCGCATCCATACATATTAATGATGTATACGTCTACATTGTGTGTATATGTATGACCCGCCCAATAAAACGTACTGGAGTTACTCTCTCATCTTCACCCATCCAGGGATAAAGGATGGTTATTAATTCGAACATGACTTTTCATCTACTCACTGACTCGAAGGAGATAAACAACATTATTCAGGTTATCATCGACCTATGATAGTCAGCATATGTAGATCAAAGTGTTAGGTTATGTAAAAATGAAACTAAGCAGTAAAAGATATATTTTTCGGCTGAACGCATACTTGATTAAGGATCAACACATTAACATTATTTCAAAATAGTAATCTTCTAGACATGATATAACCACTTTTTACCAGAATCTTCCGGGTATAACATGCGATATTTCTACCGAACAGTGTTTAAGACCACGCACAATTTATGAAATGTTCAGTAAACTGTGTTGCACTTAGGTGTTTGGAACTTGGACCTTGTTTATTGGCTCCACATACGCCGGTTTCAACTATTTCTTAGGGAATCTTACACTTTGAATGTGTTGTATGACCACCTAGCAAAAGCATCAGTAAGACTTATGTGTCCACCTCTGCAACATCTTTCGGATTATGTATTGTATTGCATAGTTTTGTCATCTTTTGTATTGTAATTGAGAAAAATAATTTTACCATCTTTCCTTTACCGAAGAATTACTTCATGTTACGCGGAAAACCTGACAAAGTTCAATTTCTCAATATATTCATCAACTTCATACTCCCGTACTGCAAGTTGGAGCAGTTGATACTCTCACACGAATTGATCACCTACGACATCACTCAAATATTTGACTTTTCACATATCTAAGAAATATACAAGAGACTTTCCAGATTCGCATAGTTAATCATTCAGAAGCAAAATTAAGTATTTGTTTACTCTTTGGCATATGAATCATCGTATATGTCTATTCCAAAGTTTGACCAAGAAATTTTAAGTTGAGTGGGCCTATAGTAGAAAAAAATAATTTGTGTCCACCGCTGCGACAGCTTTCTGCTAACATGTTGAATTGCAAAGTTTTGTCACTTATTGTGTTTCCATTGAGAAAAATAATTTTACCCTAAAAGAAAAAAAAGATATGGAGTAGGCCTATGGCCGGACTCAATATTTTTATGGGTAGCTGGCTCTAGGGTTAGCCAACAATTATCTAACAGCCCAATAGAAATGATAAGGAACCTGTTTTCTAATAATGTTTGCTTGGCCCGCTAAGGGGCTGCTAAAAAATATTTGATTGTACATAAAATTCAGTTCTAATTGTTAGTTTACGAAAATGATATATATCCCCCACTATTTAACCCCATTCCTTTCCCCGCATATGTGTCATGCAGGCATTGGTTGAATCCAATAATAATGGGACCCCCTTCTAATCTCAATCCAATGGATCAAGGGCTAAGAACAGTGTCACCTAATGGGGAAGGGAGTGGGGGAAGTGTAGAAGCTTATGTTAGTTTATCCTCTCCAAAGTACTCCCCAGATTCCTCTATTGTGTACTCCATACTATCACCAGACTTCAGTCCAGACAGCGGAGTATAGTTGAAAAAGCAGGGGTCTAACAACTACACCCAATATTTCGATTAGCAATCTGTATGGACAACTCCGAGTTACTTTCTAGAGAATCAACTAGACAGCTAGACTCAATCAATAGAAAATATCTCAAGGAGTTATTATCTCAATCTCTCAATTTGATTTACTCAAGCAAATACAATCTGCGAGTCTTAATCAAAGAGAGATAACTTGGATGGTACCAAAGACCAATATCCAAGTGTCAATCAATTTAAATCAACAACCAATAAGGTCGGATATTCTAATGCAGTTTATCTTTAGTTTTCGTATTTATTTGATTGACTAACGGTGGTTGAACTTTGATTGCACCTAGTTTGTTTATGCTTGAGAATCTTCTCTTCTAATATAAGATTCACTCAAACTAGTTCAAGGTTTTGACAGGGATCTTTAGACTGTTGTTAGATCTAAAGACGATCTTATGATAATCCATTGTTAACAGACTCTGTTTTGTGTGTGATTGATCACAAGAGATTCAAGTAGTTGTGTTCAGGTGTTTATTGAAGATCTAAGAAGATTTGAAGACAAATAAGATATTGAAGATTTCTGACTTGGTTTTTACAATCTTTGGTGTGCACAATACTTGTTTGGTAAAAATAGGATCCGACTATAATTGATTTATCCTTTTGGGTATTTTGATAGAATAGTTGAGGAAGATCGGCATCAATACATTTCCTTGTGATTAAAGGTATTGATTGGCTTAATCTAAACGATTGCCTTTGGGTGATTGAATATGAGATAGATCTTGGAACCTGGCAAAGGAGTTTATGTTAAGATAAACAAGGGAACCTTTGCGCAACTCATATCAATTGGTTGAAGAGAGTTGCTACCAAAAATATTTGTTGTTCCTTTACTGTTTGGAATACAATCCAAAGGAATTGGTCCAAGTACGTGACTTGTTTACAGGTCGGAGGCATGGGAATACATACGGAACTAGGTAAACTATAGGTTTAGTTTCTTAGTCTCAACTATACGAAGTTAGTTTATTTTTCATAGCGGCTTAATCCTGAGAGTACTCAATTCTGGACTAGGTCCTAGGGTTTTTCTGCATTTGCGGTTTCCTAGTTAACAAAATCTTGCCGTGTCATTTACTTTATATTTCCGCATTGTAATTGTTTTATTATAATTAAAGTAAATTGCACAAACGTTAATTCATATTTACTTGATACGTGAATCCTATTGAGTTTGGTTAAGTGTGAACCTTTGTATCAAGTAAACACACTTTGTTGTTATATTGTCTCGATCTCGTATCCATATACGATCACACAAAGTGTGAACCGATTTGTTGTATTTTCTCGACTTAGTCCATAGATAGTCACTTTCGGGGAAAGGACTTATAGGAAGGAAAATTTATAGCTTGAGGTATATTTGGGGTACCCTCGCATTTTCAGTGTGTGAGTAACCTCTATTTAACATCCTCTAAGAATGTTTCAATGATTGAAACCAGAGTTTAGAACATGTAACCATCCTTGGATTTAAGCATTTATTGTGTTCGCGCGTTAGTGTATAAGTCCAAAACCGTGAACCAAATGTATGCATACTTGTGTGTGTACTAAATGGTTGATGGAGATTGGGTAAGTATGCGTACCCGTACGCATACTGGCGGAAGTTCACGTCCGTGAATTTTTGCTGAGTTTGGAAATCAAAACCAACTGAATCTGGTTACCTAAGTATGCGTACCCATACGCATACTGATGGAAAGTTCACGTCCGTGAATTTCTGCTGAGTTTGGAAACCAAAACAAACTCAAATCCTGTTACTTAAGTACGCATACCCGTACGCATACTTAAGTGTGTTACTTTCTAAAATTGGTTTATTCGTGAACTTAAATATATATCAACTAAGGAATGCATATTTGTAAAACGTGGCTATAAAGTTCATGAATCAATTCGAGTGAATCAAAACCGATTTTTCTTCGATTGTGTTTTGTATACTTCTATGAGATCTAAGCAATTGAACAACTCTCTAACTATTTTTTTTTGAGTCATTTGAACTAGTTAAGGTGATGATGAATATGGTTGATATGAAAGTGCTCATATGCCTAACCATTTCGTTAACTATTGTTGAACCAATGACTTGTACACTTTTAGGTACGGTTACACAAACTTTAATGACGTATATTTCATTTGTGTATAACAAGCTAAGTTCGATTTAACGGTTGAAAGATATTAGCTTGAATCTAATCAGGTTTTCATCTAACTGTGAATATTGAATGCTTTGTAACCAAGGTAACTTAGATTGCAAACCCTGATTTGGAGACTATATAAAGGAAAACTCTAGCAACTGGGAAACCTAATCCCCACACCTCCTGTGTGATACTAGTTGTATAAGCTAGAGTCGTTTCTCCTTTAACCTTAGGTTTCTACCAATACCATGTATGTTAATTAATTAAAGAATTCATTGGGATTATGAAGACAGACCCAACTATTTTCCATGTAGTTATGTGATATGATCTTGCTATTTCTATCTTGATTGAGTGCAATCGTAAGATTGGCTTGAGATTAATTTCTCTGATAGGCAACACATAAAAGTAGTCACAAAAATCTTCATCTCATCGTTTGTGATTCTGCAATATATTGTTTCGCTAGTCGGTTAAGATTGGTGTGAGGTGATTGATAATTCTAGGCCGTTCTTCGGGAATATAAGTTCGGGTTATCGATTGGTTCCTATTCACCTTGATTTATCAAAAGTCGTAACAAAACTTGTAGGTATTTCTGTAGGAGACAGATTTATTTATTCTTGTAGACTTTTCTGTGTGATACAGATTTGTTTATTAAAGTCTTCGACTTTGGGTCGTAGGAACTCTTGGTTGTGGGTGAGATCAGCTAATGGAATCAAGTGCATAGTATCATGCCGGGATCAGAGACATAAGGAGCACGACTGTACCTTGAATCAATGTGAGATTTATAAGGATTTAATTAAATTCCAGGCCGAAGTTAGCTTTGTAGTAGGCTAGTGTCTGTAGCGGCTTAATATAGTGTGTTGTTCAAATCTGGACTAGGTCCCGGGGTTTTTCTTCATTTGCGATTTCTTCGTTAGCAAAACTTCTGGTGTCTGTGTTATTTCTTTTCCGCGTTATATTTTGTTATATAATTGAAATATCACAGGTTGTGCGTTGAATCGATTAATTGGTAAATACAACCTTTGGTTGTTGATTGATCCTTGAACATTGGTCTTCGGTATCGTTCAAGTTATCTCTCTTATATTCAGTCGGGCTCGCAAATTATTATTTGTTTTTTTTTCTGAATCATATATATTTTTATTAATTGAAAAAGAGAAGACCAACAAAATTGGAGTTTACAAGAGAAATTTTTAAAAAATTAACAGAGCCAACTATATAGGCCCAAAAAACCAAGAAAATATCAACTTTAGGCCCAATGAAATCCTGGAATACTGAACTTCATTTGAAGATTCTATAATACTCAACATTTGGATGTTCTATTCTTGCTAAAAAACTTGGTCTTCCTTCATAAAATTGTCTTTGTCCTGATGGTAGTCTTTTTCCTCTTTTAGCAGCCGTATCAGCTGAAAAGTTTGTTTCCCTGTAATTGTGACAGAATTTGATGTCTTGAATGTGCTTCACTGCCTTGTGGCACCTCATCTTTACAAACCAGGGCATCTTGTTGTCTTCAAACTCTGTTATGACTGTTTTAGAATCAGAAGTTAAGATTATTTTCTGTAACTTCCATTCAACAGCCAATTCCACTGCATACACTTCTGCTAAATAATTTGTAGCAATACCAATTCCACCAGATATCACTCCCAGCACTTGCCTTGAATGATTTCTAATGACAACTCCAAATCCAGAAAATCCAGGGTTTCCAATTGATGCCCCATCACAACAGAACATAATATAATCAAAGCAAGGAGGGCTCCAGAAGCAAACCTTTATATTTTGGAATTTGACTTTTCTTGGCTCAAGGTGGAAGTACTGAATTACCTGATTATCTATGTTTGAATTCCATTTATAACTTTTCATTCTGAGGCTTCCTTCATATATCATTTTCTTGATTCTTGCCTTGAAACCTTGAAGATTTGGTTTATTTTGGTTAAACCATAAATTGTTTTTCTGAAACCACAGTTCTTTCATTATTGCACATGCTTGTATTATCCAGCACTCTTTAATAAATGGGCTGTAATTTTTTGCACTGCTCCAAATATCTTCAAAGGAATTAGGATTTTTAACATTGAACACAAGGCCTATCCACTACCATATTTGTCTACTGAACTTACAAGACCATAACAAGTGTTGCATATTTTATTGCTCTTCTTCACCTGGATGCAAGTTCAAACCCTCTTGCTACCATTACAGTGTCATCCACATAAACACCTTGTATAAGTTTTCATATATTGCTTGCTATAGATGGATGTAAGAAAGAATTCAAAATCTTGTTGTAGCACTTCAAAGGTTGTTCTTTGTTTCATATTAAGTTGATTGCAGAAGCAGTAGTGAATTTACCTTTTATATCTCCTTTCCATATTAAGTAGTCATCACCAATTCCAATTTATGGCAGAGAGTAGTGAGAAAGTATTTGTTTTAGTTCTTCAGCTATGTTCCATTTTCCTTCAAGAATTAAATCTGAGACCTTTAAGTTAATATTTTGCTGTATATACTCATTGAAACCAACTTCTTGAATAATGGGAGCATTGCCTAGCCATGGATCAAACCAACAAGAAATCATTTCTTCATTCCCTACACACCACTTTATATTTTCCTTCAAATAATTCCAAGCCCATTTTAATCCTGGCCAAATAGTAGAAAGTTGCCAATTGCTTTTATTATTTGTTTGATTGCGTATTCAATTGAGAAATTGAGATATAACTCTTTGATATACTTTTTATAAGATTGAGTCTAACTGTCCAGTTGATTCTATTGTAAGTATATTGGAGTTAGTCCATACAGATTGCCAAGCGAAATATTGGATGAGGTTGTTAGACCCCCGCTTTTTCAATTGGTATCAGAGCTAGCAAATACTATAAACCTAATAAGTTTGTGTTTGACCGATCCTTAAGGTTTTCCCTTATGGGATTTTTTTTTGGAAACTTGCCATCGGCATCTGTAACACATGCCAGAACTCCTTAGAGATTGTTCAGAGTATATTATGGACCAGTCATATGGTTTCCCATGATAATCTTATTCCATCTAAGACCTTGGAGAAGTTAGATGATAAGAAACAATCTAAAGGAAAAATTAAAAAGAAAGGAAGATTGAAAAAATGCTCATTACACTCAAGGATATGGAATCTCAATAGATTAACTCTTAATATTTTTAAGGAATACTATCGTGATGAATCAATAGACAAAGATCTGTTTAGAGCATTTGAAAAAACATTTTTAGATTCTTAGAAAATCTTAACTTGGTTAAGAATAAGAATCAATCCGAGAAAATTTCGGAACATGAAAAGTCATGGAATCATGTTATACGAACTAAACTCCTTGTTAACACAAGTGAGTACAATAAAACGGGTTCGCGTATTGTTGACACAGGTTCAAGACATTAGAAAAATCTCCTTTCTGGTCATATGAAAAGGAAGTTGGAAAGCTTTGTTAATCCTGATTATCATCATTTCTATGATTATATCACTGGTACTGATCACAAATATCAACCGAAAATTGTGTATGAGGGTCTCTCTGCATATCTTGCCACTTGGTAACTTGTTTGGCGCTACCCCATTTGTATATACCTTGATATGGGGCAAGAAATGGTTTGATTTGTGTGTAGTTGGGGTTAATGGTTACTTTTGTCCTTCTTAGGATAGTTGTGTAATAGCTTTCTAGTGCATCACATTTTCACATGTTTGTGAGATTTCACGGGTTGCATAACCTTTGTGTTTGATCACTTAAGAAATCATACTTTCCTTTGTGGGTTGCGGTTTAAAAACGGGTTCAAGCCCATTTGTGGGTTTAAAAGAAGGGTACACGTACTTTCTTCTTCCTCCCATCTTGCCTGCGTACGTGAATGCTCTAGGGTTCATGTGTTTTCTCTATTAATCATCCTTGGAGATCAAAAAGTAAAGAGGGGTTTTCAAGATACATATCAAGTAAGTCATCTCTTCCTCTAATCCCTTAATTTCTAGATCTCATGAAGAACTTGAAAGTTTCAAAAGAGATTTCTAAGAATTTGGGTTCTTCATCTTCTTCTAGCATGAACTTTCCAATAGATCAAAGTTCCATTAGAATTAGTCAGTGATTCTTGTGAGAAGGTTTTTGAAAGAATTTCATCTGATGGGTTTATTCTAGAAAAGAAGTTGGATTTTACTAGTGGGCATAAAGAGGATTTGATTTATTTTGAGAAATTCAATCTTGGAAATATCTTTGATGGTCTTGGTGAAGGTTTTGACACTCTTACTAGAATCTTTTATGCTAACATCTATGATGTTAATTGTAATGACATGGAATTCAAGACCACGGTAAAGAGACAAAGGATTCTTGTTAATAGAGAGTTGATTTCAAAAATCACTAAAATTCCCCTTGGGAGTTTTCTCCCTCCAAGACCTAGTCATGAAAGACCATCGTATGAAACCATCTCTAATGGTCTTTGTGGTAAGAGTGTTGTTTGGAATGAAGGAAAATTTCCTACCACTCATCTTAGTCTTGCCTTGATGTCCTTCGGAAAACTTGGTATATCTAATCTTTGTCCCTCCATGATTGAGAATTCTCTTTGGGGGCGTGAGTTTGCGGAGTTGGTCTATTTTCTTGTGTTGGAAACTCAAAGTCTCGACATTTGTGGGTTTATCATATATCAAATGTTATTGATGACGTCTCCCAACAAGAAGTTAGGCTATCCTTGCTTGATTGAGCGAATTTGTCGCAATTTTTCTATTTCTTTGATTGGAAACTCCATTGGAACTCCCAAGCTTGTTCGTCCATGTACTTTCAAACGTATGAAGGAGAATGCTTGTAAGAGACAAAGATATGACACCCTTGATGGCTCATGTGATACTTCCTCCATGAATCTTCTTCACCAAATTCTTAAAAGTGTTGGTAAGATTAATGCCAAGGTAAGGTGTGTGCAAGAACAATTACTTGTGATTGCTACTAAGTTCCTAGAAATCAAGGATGACATTGATAAGATTCAAGCCACTCTTATGGCCTCTGATGATGAAGATGATGATTGATTGTTCGTGCTTTATCAAGTTTTGGGTTTAGAGTCTGTTTTGATTTTATCTAGGAGAACTTCTTATGAGAATTTATTCTTGTGTTTTAAGAAGGATAACTAGGGTTTGGAATAGCCATTTTTGTGATTACACATAGCTATGTCCAACGCTTTCATCTTTAATGTTTTTAGATTTATTTATTTAAATTCTAAAGATGGTTTGGAAGATGATTTTGCAGTTGTTGATGGTGGATTTTAGTTCAGGGCTAAAATTGTAAAACCAAATTTAATATGTTGACATCCTGCAAAGGGTAAAGCCGTTTGCTAATGCGCTGACATCATGTAAAGGGTAAATCCATTTGATAAGTGATGAGTACCTCTTCACTTTATTTATTCGAAGCAGTTCAATAAATACATAAAATTTACCCAGAATGGTGTGTGCAACAGCAATCCCAAATATTCTGTGAATTTTTAGCATTATTAATTAATGCATGATTTGCCTAGTATTTTCCGTGTTGTGTTCTCAGCCGAACTCTCATTATTGATATGACATGACGACTGAGTGTTCACTCTCAACAGAGTAGCATGAATCTCCGTGTCAATATTGAGACATGCACAAAGTACCCACACAGGCTATATCACTCTCTGACAAAGAGAGTCTCGCATCGACGCGTTTTAGTTAGCCCGAATGAGCATCCATAATTTCCTTAAGGTAAATCTAGACTGTCCATATCAGTCTCAGAAATGATCATGGCCACACAAGTTGGGCGCACAATTTAACAAGCCTAGCCAAACCCTGGAAAGAATAGGCGATTGTTGTGATGACCACCGGCGGGACCACTTATTCCTTAGTCAGTCAGGCATCACACGAACATCTTCTAGCACCGTAAAACGCCAAACCTAAGTAGGGTGACCATGCTGCTTCATGGAGATTAGATCGAACATAGACCTCTCAAGGCAGTCTTAAAACGATCATGAATGTCCAACTTAGCCAGCCTGGTTGGACAGATTAGATCATTCCATGAATGATTAGGGAAGCCCTAACGCACACGTTGGCGGGACCACTCTCCCCTTACCCGATCGGTTTCTCACGGCGAGGCCATGGAGCAGTCAAAACGTTTGCTCAAACCATGACGGGCGTGATGCTTCTAAGGGTCGCGGAATTCCACTAGTGTCTTAAATTGATCACAACCATCCAACTTAGCCAGCCTATTTGGATGGCTTAGATCGAACTTAGGACCATCATGAGGGTGCACATATGTTCACCATTAGCCCAACGTGGGCCCCATACAGTCAGACCTCCCAAAGGGGAAGTGTGGCTTGCCAAACCGTTTGGCCAAAGTCACACATGCGTGACTGTTTAAAAACCCTAATTAGGGTTTGCGACGATGCATATCTTTCGTAGTTCGATCGTGTCCATCCATCTTCGCCAGCCTAAACAGAGGGTGTAGATATAGACTCAAGAGGTCTCAATGATGTTGACGTGATCACCGTGATCCCACCTATGCGTGTGACCATACGGCCAAAGTAGACCATGGCCAGGTGCCTCGAAATACACGCCCAACGGTGGCATGTCGTGCAGCCTCTAAATCATTTGCGGCAACGGATTTCTGTCGAAAGTCGATAATGACCACTCATCTTTGCCTGAAAAGTTGAGTAGCCTAGATCGCACCTTCATGAAAGAAAGCAGTATGGACATGTACACCGGCAGGCCGTCTACATGCATGCCCAGTCGGTCCCACCAAAGACAACGCCCATGCTTGAATTCGGTCAAGCCAAAGAGTGATGCTTGCGCACCTCTTAAAAACCCTAAAATTCCATCAACAGTCGTAGATATATGACGTAAACCATCTTGCCCGTCCAACTTTGCTAGCTTGGTCGGACAGCCTAGGTTAAAAGTTAGACGATCAACGAAACACATCGGTGATCACCGTCCTCCACTCTTCCACAGGGAGTGATCGACTAAGGGATGGCTCGCCCATGTGGCCTCCAAACGATCATTCGAAGATGGTTGGACGTGATGTTATTTTAAGACGCTTAATCCGCGAATTATTCGGTTAAGCTTTAAAACAACCTTGCTTTATACGTATTGATTGTTTTAGATGCATTATATGCATCGAGTATACATGGTATTTCATGAATATCAATTCCTTAAATAACTTAGTTATTTAACTTAGCATCGTATGCTATTTCCTTCGGTGGGTCCCATGATCCTCTCATTCGAGACATCAAGCATGTCACAAACTGGGGGATACTTACTGGGGTATTGGTCTGGCGGTTTACAGCGTTCAGCATGCAACGCGCCATTACAAGAACGTGTCAGGAAAAGGTGGACGGATAACAATGATGAGGGAAGTGGGCAAATGTGATCATGTAATGTCACCACTCCTACACGACCCCACTACTCCATCACTTCACCTCATCTACTTCCTATGAAATGAGGGTTGCGCTCAATGACTTGTATAAATAGGTCCATCACCTATTTCCACACAACACAAAAGAAAATCAAGTGTTGTAACCAACGTATCTAGAAAACACCCAGAACTGATAGCTTACATTGTGCAAGCCAGTTCAACATTCTGATACAAGTCATAAACTACCAACACCTACATAATATCAACACCTTCTTCGTTTCCCTCCCTAAGATCAACCCCATCTCCTTCACTTTTTGACCGAAGCAACTCTAGAACAACTATTTCTTGGTTTAGGACAGAATTTTATAGATTGATCTCTCGAATCAAAATCACTCCCATGCAGTGCATTTGTTTAGGTTTTAGATTCGTTTCTCATCCACACACACCCAAATTTACCAAAAACCACAGAAACAGTTTTCACCCTTAAACAATTAGCGACCACAGTGGGAGATTAATCTCTCGGTTGTGAAGTCAATTTCTTCAATACCCAATCCCATTTGGCTGATTTTAAAATGGTTGGTCTTAGGACTCCCCCAACAATTTCAAATCCCGGTCGAAGTTCCTCTAATAAAGATACCCCTCTTCCCAACGGTGTATCTGAGGTGTAATTGGAAGAATCCCAAAATTGATCAAGTTAGCACGGGTGCAGGAGATTGACACGAAGAACATGGACCTGATTAAAGAAACAATAAATGGCATACTCAATCTCCTTATCAAGATGACATCAGATATGAGCGTTTCTCCTGTCACAGAGATTTCTAAACTAGGACTGATCCTCGCAACGATCCTCCTCAAATCAATAGTTTCACTATGAACCAGAGGCCAGTGGATCAGGAAGCGGCTTCTCTATTGGAAAGTTTATGCGAACTTTTACACCTCTCGAAGAATCAGCGGGCGGAGATGTTTGCTGCAATTAACCAGATAGCCCTGGACGTGCATTTAACTCATTTGCGTCCAGAAGCCTCAAAAACACCAGAGATGTCTGTGAATAATGTTACATTTACAGAAGAAGACATGATGGCAGAAGAAGGTCACAACCGGGCCCTACACCTTACTGCATGCATCAAGGATTCAGAGTTCAAGTGGGCCCTCATCGACATGGGAGCGTCTTCGAATGTGATTACTCTCAAGAAACTAAGGACGGCCAAAGTTCGCCCAAGCAAGATCGTGCGACAACCTACCACGATGATAGACTTTAAAGGAAACCAAACCAACACGTACGGGTATGTCAAAGGTGAAATTCGAAGTCATAGAAAATGATCCGGACTACCATATGATACTGGGGATACCATGGATTCATGACAATAGAATCATCACCTCGACGTATCACTAATGCCTGAAGACTATGCTGAATAAAGAAGTTATTCGTATTCTTGCATAATTGTCTCCTTACGCACCAATATTTGGAGTGGAATTGTTTGAACCAAGAGAAGCTCCGCGCGAAGAATCAGACAAAGTTCATTGCATCCCACTCCCCATGTGGGCGTTAATCCAGGAGGATGATCGACTTACATCATTGAAGGCTCAGCCCCATGATACATCTTTGCTGACAAGGAGTCCCAATTCTTCTTCATCATGTGAAGCCGCGACCCATGCTCACACTAAGAGGGAACGAACCTTTGTGGCAATCCATGACCAGAAAGGGAAACCGTGTATCGACGCCGCTATTAGCAATCAACAGGGGAGAATGTTACTAAGTCTCTCCGCCCAACGGAATGCTACAACAATGACGAGCCACAATAAGAAGTGCTAGATTCTCCACGATAGCTGCAAGATGACACTAATTCCATAATTGATGAGCTTGAAATCGTTAACATCGGGAATGAGGAATCTCCTAGGCCTATATCTACCATCTCAACCTTGTCTATGGATGAAAGTACGAAGATAGTGGAACTTATCAAAGAGTACCAGGACATATTCACTTAGATGTATGAAGAAATGCCCAGTTTAGATGAAAAATTGGTCACCCATTATCTACATGTCATAACTGGATCCAAGTCGATTAAACAGTCTCCGAGGCAGTTCAGACATGAGGTAGAATAGAAAATCAAGACTGAGATTCAGAAGTTGATATTTGCTAGCTTCATCAAACCCATTCATCATCCAACCTGGTTAGCTAATGTGGTTCCGGTAAAAAAGAAAAATGGACAGATCAGGTGTTGTGTGGATTTCAGAAACTTGAACATATGCTACCCACAAAGATGATTTTCCACTACCTAACATCGACATGTTATTGGATGCCACCAGTGGACACGGTGTGTTGTCATTCATGGATGGATATAGTGGCTACAATAAGATAAGGATGTATGAGCATGACGCGAATAAGACAGCTTTTCGAACTCCTCTCGGAAATTTTTATTATACTATAATACCATTTGTTTTAAAGAATGCCGGTGCAACGTATCAACGCGTTATGACGGCAATCTTCCACGACATGATACATAAGCAAGTTGAAGACTACATGGATGATATAGTAGTCAAATGAAAAGCTCGGGTGGCCCATACAGGAGTCTTATGACAAGTGTTCGAGTGTCGTGAATACAAGTTGAAGATGAATCCTTTGAAATACGCTTTCGGCGTTTCTTCAGGCAAATTTCTGAGATTCCCGGTGACTGCTGAGGGAGTCAAAGTGGACCCATCCAAGACCCAAGCTATCCTCACGATGCAACCTCCGAGAACTGCGAAGGAACTCCAAGGTTTCAGGGGCAAGGTGAACTACATTCGACGTTTTATACCTGGTCTATCCAAGCTTGTTGCTTCATTCACCCCCTTGCTAAAGAAAGGAGCAAGTTTCGTCTGGACCGCACTATAATAGGAAGTGTTTCGAAAGATTCAATGAATATTATCATCTGCAAATCATCATAAAGGGTTCGCCTATTATACATATTTATTATTTCGATACGATCTCCTATCTTGAGACAAAAGTCGTATTGCTATATAGACTTCGATTATACACATTTTCTATTTCGAGCCGAGTTTATCTCGCTTATCTATTTCTAGAAATATGTGTTGGTAAGCTTTCGCTTTGGCCAAGTTCATATTTACAAGTGACGAAAGTCATGTTGATTATTTCAATATCTTGAAAATTGATTTGATGAAAAATAGTGCGTGAATAACCTCTATTTAACATCCTCTAAGAATGTTTCAATGATTGAAATACAGAGTTTAGAACATGTAACCATCTTTGGATATAAGCATGTAATGTGTTCGCGCATTAGTGTATAAGTCCAAAATCGGGAACCAAATGTATGTATACTTGTGTGAAATGGTTGATGGAGACTGGGTAAGTATGCGTACCCATACGCATACTGGCGGAAGTTCCCGACCGTGAATTTCTACTGAGTTTGGAAATCAAAACCAACTCAATTTGGTTACCTAAGTATGCGTACCCGTACGCATACTGGCGAAAAGTTCACGACCGTAAATTTCTGCTGAGTTTGGAAATCAAAACCAACTCAGGTAACCATCAAAACCGATTTTTTTTAGATTATGTCTTGTATACTTCTATAATATCTAAGCAATTGAAAAACTCTCTAACTAGTTATTTTGAGTCATTTGAACTAGTTATGGTGAAGTTGAATAAGGTTGATATGAAAGTGCTCATATGGCTAACCATTGCTTAACTACTATTGAACCAACTAGGTGTACACGTTTAGGTACGGTTACTCAGACCTAAATGACGTATATTTTATTTGTGTATAACAAGCTAAGTTTGATCTAACAGTTGAAAGATATTAGCTTGAATCTAATCAGGTTTTCATCTAACGGTGAAAATTGAATGTTTTTTTACTAAGGTAACTTAGATTGCAAACCCTGATTTGGAGACTATATAAAGGAGAACTCTATCAACTGGGAAACCTAATCCCCACACCTCATGTGTGATACGAGTTGTATAATCTAGAGTCGATTCTCTTTTAACCTTAAGTTTCTATCGAGACCCTGTAGGTTAAAGACTTAAAGAATTCATTGGGATTGTGAAGCCAGACCCAACTATTTTCTCTATAGTTGCGTGATCTGATCTTGTTGTTTTTATCGTGATTGAGTGCAATCGTAAGATTATCTTGATTAATTTCTTCGATAGGAAAGATAGAAAAGTAGTTACAAACATCTTCGTCTCATCGTTTGTGATTCCGCAATATCTTGTTTTGCTAGTCGATTAAGATTATTGTGAGGTGATTGATAATTCTAAGTTGTTCTTCGGGAATATAAGTCTGGGTTATCGATTGGTTCATGTTCACCTTGATTTATCAAAAGACGGAACAAAACTCGTAGGTATTTCTTTGGGATACAGATTTATCTATTTGTTTGTAAGGTAAAATCACTTCTACCCCAAACACAGAAATTTGTATGATGTTGCTGTTGGGAGTCGATCGCTGCTTCAATCCTCAATTGACTTGGTTAATGGAGAAAGGTGGGGGGTACCTGCAAAAAAAACCTCTGATGCCTAAGTTAGAAAGAGAATATTTTCTCAGGAGTTATAATGGGAAAGATTGCATACCTTTTTTTTTGGGAAAACTTCCCTTTATATGCTATTACTTTACCGTTTCTGATACATGCATGAATTGCAGTTATTGGCCCTGCATGCCTGCTTTTGATGCAAGGGATAAATTCCCTGCATGACGTCCTGACTTGAATTCCCTGCATGACGCCCTGACTTGAATTCCCTGCATCCCTTCATGGCTAGAATTGAATTACTTGCCATAAGCCCACATTGGGGCGTAGAAATCCGCTAGGCAAACAAATTGGGGCGGAATGATCAGGGGCTACGAAATTAAACAACACTGAGTTACGCCGAATACGCATCCAGCCAATTAATCGCCATTTAATCGCTGATTAATCGGCATATAATCGAATCAGCAACTAATCGCCGACTAATCGGAAATTGATCGGCGATTGCCGCTCATTTTTTACCGCCGGCCATTTAATCGCCGACTTATTGGTAGTAATCGGTTTTATACTATTAATCGTCGACTAATCGGGAAAAGATCGGCGATTGCCGTTGGAGATGGCCTCAGGCTTTGGTTGCCGGACTTTGGCCGCCGGACTTGGCCATTGTCGTGGCAGACTCGGTTGCCGGACTTGGTTTCCGGACTGGAAATTTGTGAAGTGGCGGTCCTTATGCGGAACTTTCTAGCCCAAGTTGGAGTTTTCGCTCATGGTCTTGTGAATTGAGTGTTTTTTAGCTAGGCCTAGCTTAGTTTTTTGCCCATGGCCTTGGACATGGGGGTTTTGAAGGCCAAAACTTGCCCATTTCCTTGTGTAGAATATTAGGGGTACAAACATCGCCCCCTCTTAATCCATAACCTGTTATGGGTTAAGAAGTTCGGGTTTCCCTACGAATTTGTATTTTTATGGAGTGTTACATGACTCACCCCTAGAAGTATAATGACTTAGCTGGGGTGTCATACATCATGTCCCCAAATGGTTGGGGTGACATACAACTCGCCCCCAGTGTGTTTGTATCATTCTTCTCAATGCTCGAGCAGGGTCCCTGCTGCATTTTGCTTGCTCATGGAGTGAAAAGTTGAGTTTTTCTGCTATCTTGAATTTATACAGGGGGCCAATCCTGCTATTCATGATGTGCGCAGAGTTTGGTACATGTACATTCTCATGTGCCTGGACAGATAAAAACGTTCGCCACACTTGTTATTGTCCCGCATGATGGGGATAAAATTGAGATAGGGTAAAAATGCTCGAACTGTGCATTCACCCTATCTGCAAGGTGTCAGAGACACTGCTGACAGCATACTCGATCTGTACTTTTTTGTTATTTAGGGTTGACTGTAGATTCGATTATTCGCAGCAGCTTATAATTAATTCGATCAATAAAGTATGGAATACCGAAATAATGCTGAATAAAATTTCTGAATTGAAATAACAAAATAAATACCTACTGCTTCAACAACAACTACCTCATTAAAACCTTTGAGTGGAAAACCCAGTGGGATAAAACCATCAAAAAGGAAAAAGAGTGCAACACAGCAGGATTTGAATCTACTCCTAATGATAAAACTTCTTCAAGTGGAACAAATTCCACGGCTTCCATGGTTTTGAATCCTCCTTTCCGTCGAGGTTCCTCAAGCAGTAGGATCCCCGAGATGCTGGCCTATCCACTATGTATGGACCTTCCCAGTTCGTCCCGAGCTTCCCACAGTTTGGCTCCATCGTGGCTGCTCGGGTTTTCTTCAAGACGTATTCCCCTGTCTTGAACGACCGTTCTCTGACCTTGCGATCATATCCCAGCTTGATTGCCTGCTAGTATCGAACTATATTCTGCAAGGATGTTTCTCTCTTATCTTCCAGTAACTCCTTATCTAGAGCCAGTATGTTGTCGTTTTTCCCAGATTTGACAGCACGAGTTTTGGTAGTCTTCAGCTGCACCTCGGTGGGTATGACTGCCTCCGTCCCATATGCCAATGTGAACGGTGAAAATCCAGTGGACCTTTTTGGGGTTGTCCGATAGGACCATAAGACTCCAGGAAAATATTCGGTACATTTTCCCTTCGCCTTCTCCAGTCATTTCTTGATATTGTCCATAATATCACGGTTGGACGCTTCTTCCTGCCCGTTGCTCTGAGCATAGTAAGGAGATGAGAAATTGTGGCGAATATGCAGGACCTTGCAGAAGTATTTGATTACCCCGGAATCAAACTGCTTCCCATTGTCTGATATTATCGCGTCTGGGATTCCAAATCTGCAGACGATATTCTCCCATATGAATCTTTTCACATCATATCTGGTAACGTGTACCAGTGCCACTGCTTCGACCCACTTGGTTAAATAGTCGGTGGTAGATAATACGAACCTAACGCCCCCAGGATCTTTGGGAAGTGGTCCGACTATGTCTAATCCCCACATAGAGAATGGCCAGGGACTGAAAACTGGATGCAACTCGTTGGCTGGCCTTTTCGGAATTGGAGCGTATTCCTGGCATGGCACACATTTCAGCGCATACTTCTTGGCGTCTTTCTACATATATGGCCAGAAATATCCCTGGGTAAGAACTCTGTGTGTGAGGCTGCACCCTCCAGAATGGATGCCACATATTCCTTCGTGAGCCTCATCCAGTATCAGTTGTCCTTCCTTGGCCGATACGCATCGCAAAAATGGCTCCAAAGCTACAGGTTTGCTGTATAAAAGTCCTTCGATCATTGAGTATCTCCATGATTCCCTTTTCACCTTCGCAGCAAGTTTCTCATCTTCAGGGAGTTCGCCAGTTGTCAGGTACTGGATGTAAGGTCGACGCCAGTCTGCAGTGTTTTCAGCATGATCTCCTGAATTATCTGTCACCGGACTGTCAATATCCATATTGTTGTCGATGTTCTCCATTTCTCCCTGTGCTGCCGTAACTGTCCTCTCGCCCCCACTAGCATGTTCGAAAGCCAGAACAAAATGGCTGTCGGAGATGTTAGGTAACTCTTAGAAATCTACTACAACGAATCTGGCGGTGTCTGTTGGCACTGCGGAAGACAGATATGCCAAAGCATCTGCATGCCTGTTTTCCAATCGTGGTCGCTGCCCAATAGAGAATCGGTCGAACTCATTTGCCAGATCTTTCATATGGTCCAAATACAATGCCATTCTCTCCTCCTTTGCTATGTAAGTCCCTAGAAATTAGTTAACTACTAACATGGAATCAGTCACCATCTTCAAGTTCTTCACATCTAACTACTTGACAGCTTTTAAACCGATAATCGCAGCTTCATATTCAGCTTCATTGTTTGATGCTTGGAAACCCAGCCTGGTCGCTTTTTCGATCCTCGAACCTTCTAGAGTAAGGATTATGCATCCAACTCCAGCACCACTAACGTTTGAATATCCATCAGTAAATACGGTCCATAATGGTTCTGGTGTATCAATCTCCATTGCAGACTCGCCCCCAATCTGATCAGTGACTGGCTCAGTGGGTTTGAACAACTCCTCTTCTTCTCCAGCAACCGTTTCTATATCGTCCACCGGAAAATCTGCTAGCAGTGCCGCCAGTGTGTGTCCTTTTTCTGCAGTTCTGGTTTCGTACTTGATCTCATACGCCCCCAGAAAATTTGACCATATGGATAGTCGACTGGAATCATAAGCACATTCCAGGATTCGCTTCAGCGGGTATTCCGAGTATACCACGATTTGCCTTCCTTGGAAATAAGGCTTTAGGTGACGAGATGCATGGAATAGTGCAAGTGCTATCTTCTCAATTTTCTTGTACCGTGTTTCCGCCCCCGTCAAGGATTTACTGACAAAGTAAACAGGCTTCTCATATGGATCTGTAACAAACAACACTGCACTCATAGCGTTCTCCGTTGCAGCTAGATAAACTCCAATAGGTTGCCCAGGTTTTGGACTTACCAAAACCGGTGGGGTTGACAAATACTGCTTTATCTCATCAAAATACCTTTCGCACTCAGCCGTCCAACCAAAATTCACTACTTTCTTCAAAACATCAAAGAATGGCTTGAATCGATCCGACGAGCGTGAAATGAAACGGTTTAAGGCTGCCAATCGTCTTGCTAGCTTCTGGACTTCCTTTTTCGTTCTTGGGGATGGCATTTCTCTAATGGCTCTGATTTGATCTGGATTTGCCTCGATTCCTCTGTGTGTCATCAAGTATCCAAGGAATTTTCCTGATGATAGCCCGAATGAACATTTTGCTGGATTGAGCATCATACGATATTGCCTTAAGATATCGAACGTCTTTTGCAGATCAAGAAAATGCGATTCTTTTTGCTGAGATTTCACTACCATATCATCGATGTACACCTCCATCGACTTCCCGATCAGATCCTTGAACATATGATCCACCAAGTGTTGGTAGGTTTCCCCTGCGTTCTTTAGCCCGAACGGAATTACAGTATAGCAGTAAACTCCCCTGTCAGTCACGAACGCAGTATGCTCTTGATTGTCCTCGAACAAAGGTATTTGGTTATACCCAGAAAATCCGTCCATGAATGATAGTCTTTGAAACCCTGCGGTTTTATCCACCAAATCTCTTATCATTGGTAGTGGGTGCGGATCACTCGTACAAGCTTTATTCAAATCGGTAAAATCGATATAGACACGAATTTTACCATTCTTCTTTGGAACGGATACCACATTGGATAGCCATCGAGTATATTGCACCGGTCGAATAAATCCTGCTTCCAATAGTTTTTAGACCTCTTCAGTCTCTCCATCTTTTCTGTTTTGCTCCATATTCCTGATTTTCTGTCGAACAGGACGGAAATTCTCATGGATATTTAGCCTGTGGCAGGCTACATTCGAGTCTATCCCTGGCATATCAGCAAAAGTCCATGCAAAAATGTCGGCGTTTGCTCTTAGCAATGTAATCAAATCATCCTTTTCATGTGCCGGCAGTTCTGCCCCTACGAACGTTATCTTGTGCTCCTCATCTCCAATCTGGACCTCGATCAGTTTCTCGACTGTCGGGGGTTCAGCTGCGTCCTCTCCCCTATATGATTCTGGAGGGAGAGGGTTCTGTAATTGCTATTTCTGCTCGACTCGCATGATCTGGTTTCCACTGATTTCTTGTACTCATCCATTGCATTCTCATGACACTTATGGGCGGCCATCTGATCACCTCTAACTTTCATAACTCCTTCTGGGGTAATAAACTTCAGGCCCTTATGATTAGATGATATGACTGCACTGATCTCATGCAGCCAATCTCGTCTTATGATCGCATTGTAGGGTGCTCTACAATCCAGCAACAAGAAAGTGCCCAAGATGGACTTGTCAGCCACTGTTATCGGTATCTTCACCTTCCAATCGCCTTTGTAACTTCGCCGCTGAAACCGATAATTGGGTTTTCATCTTCCTCGATCAAGTCATGTGGGAGATTCATAGAGGCGTAAGCTCCTGAAAATAGCACACACACTGAGCTTCCAGTATCCACTAAAATCCGGTGCACACGAAACATGCCAATCCAAGCAGTTATAACGACGGCATCGTTGTGTGGAGCATATACACCTATCATGTCTTCATCAGAGAACTCGATCTTTTTGCACCCAAGCTCCTTAGTTTCTGATCCATTACCATTGACAAAATAAATGTGATTTGTCAGGTACCATTCTTTCAACTGTCTAAACTTTCTCCTGGTGTCGTCTTCCGATGCTCGTCTGGTCATTGAGTGAATCCTGGTGTGACTGACGTTAATCACATTAGCGTTAATCACATATGCAGTGCCAAACTGGCCAGGACCTTTCCCAAAGTCCTTTTTCACGTACTGTTGCAGCTTTCCAGCGTCGATCATTCGCTGGATCTCGATCTGTAAAGAGCGGCAGTTATCAGTTTTGTGACCATGGTCTTTATGGAACTTGCAGTATTTGCTCCTATCACGTTTATCTCTTGTTTCTGCTGCCAAAGGACGTGGGGGGATCAAATACTTTTGTATTTTTTTTTGTACAGCTCTGTAAGACTTACGTTCAGCGGGGTCAACTTCATATCGTGAAATTTCTGGTACCCAGTTTCGGTGCGTTCACCTAGATTTTTCTCTCGAGCATCGCCACGATCAGTATGCTATCCGTTTGAACGGTTCTTGGATTTTTTTTCCATCTTCCCATCATTTGGATGATTGGATGATCTGTTAACTTCTTCTCGGGCTTTAGAATCGTCTTCCACTCGGGCGTACTCTTCAACTCGATCATATAGTTCCTCCAAAGTTTTTGGTGGTCTCTTGACCAAAGAACCGTACACCCCTTTTTGATCATACTGGTAAGCCTATTTGTATGCCGCAATTATAACTTGGTCGTTGGCTCCATCCATGTCCTCTAACTCTTGATTGAAACGCCTAGTGAATTGTCTGATGCTTTCCTCCTTCCGGATTCCTAGAAGGAACAGTGAATGGCATCCTTTCCGATCGCGTTTGTTGTACTTATAGTTAGAGAAAAAATCATCAATCAGCTTATGGTAAGTCCCGATCGACTGTGCTGGAAGCTAATTGAACCACGTTATAGCTCCTCCCGTAAGAGATTGTGGGAACATTTTACATATCAATTCGTCGATGTATTACCACAAGGACATGGCAGTCTCATAGTGTAAAACGTGCTGATCTGGATCATCAGTTTTCTCGTCGAATTTCGGTAATTTTGGAACTAGAAAATTCATTGGCGGTCTGAATTCTCTTATATTCTGCTTGAAAGGTGCTCCTTCTGATCGATGTAGCCTGTCCATCTTTTCTTCTCTGGATTGTTTTTTCATCATCACTTTCTCGATCATCCTCGCAAGACGAGCTTCTGTTATTGCGTTTAGGTTGCCATCTGCGGAACTGCCTTCATGTTCATAATCCCGGTCCTCTGGAATATGATTATCTGATCTCCTTATTTTTTTATGGGGTCCATTAGGTTCTTTTCCAGCTCTTCCTTGCTCCGAATGAGCACGGTAATCGGGAGAAAAATCTTCATCATCGTTCCAATCTCGAACCTCTTCCTCCTCATTTTTGAGGCATTTTGAATGAGATGTATTCCTGGCTGTACTCTGCTGTTTTACAGCTAGCCGATCCCCTGTTCGCTTAGGTCGTTTCGGTAAATCTCCGGTGACCAGTAGATTCTTGTCTCTTCGATCAAGATCGACTACTTCTCTATTAGGATCTGCGACCTGTGGTCCAATTAGACCTCCAAGGCGTTTCCATACAGATCGTACCCTCTGGCTATTCAAAACACCAGTCCTAGGTCGAGTTTGATTTTCACGTTCTAATCTTAGGATAGAATTTTCCTTCTCTAGCTCCTTCAGCCGATGCAGTAGCTGTTTTTCCCCTGTATTGGGAGTCGCAGTGCGGCCATCACACAGATCTTGTCGATTGCGATTATTCCTAGAGGGGCTGCCGAACGCATACCTTATGTTTCTACAAACATCTTGGTTTTCCCCATCAACGTCGATCACTTCGTTATCGATCACTGGTTGTTTTTCTTTTCTCCGATTCGGATCTGTAGCTCTGTCATGAAAATGACCTCGATCTAGTCCACGATCCAGTGATCTGTTATGAGTATGATCTTGACTCTGTCTGTTTCCAGTGGGTATAACAAGTGCAGATTGGACCTCAATTTCGTCCCTCTCAATTTCGCGTCTCCTGCGCGGTTGGGAACATTCTCATAATCGGGCCTTCGTGCGATCCTGTCTTATTATTGCCATATCTCGATCTAGTAAAACACGATTTTATTTTTTCGAAACCCTTAGTCGGCGCCACTGTTTGTAAGGTAAAATCACTTCTACCCCAAACACAGAAATTTGTATGATGTTGCTGCTGGGAGTCGATCGCTGCTTCAATCCTCAATTGACTTGGTTAATGGAGAAAGGTGGGGGGTACCTGCAAAAAAAACCTCTGATGCCTAAGTTAGCAAGAGAATATTTTCGCAGGAGTTATAATGGGAAAGATTGCATACCTTTTTGGTTGGGAAAACTTCCCTTTATATGCTATTACTTTACCGTTTCTGATACAGGCATGAATTGTAGTTATTGGCCCTACATGCATGCTTTTGATGTAAGGGATAAATTCCCTGCATGATGCCCTGCCATGAATTCCCTGCATGACGTCCTGACTTGAATTCCCTGCATGACGCCCTGACTTGAATTCCCTGCATGCCTTCATGGCTAGAATTGAATTACTTGCCATAAGCCCACAGTGGGCCATAGAAATCCGCTAGGCAAACAGATTGGGGCGGAATGATCAGGGGCTACGAAATTAAACAGCACTGAGTTACGCCAAATATGCATCCAACCAATTAATCGCCGATTAATCGGCATATAATCGAATCGGTAACTAATCGGAAATTGATCGGCGATTGCCGCTCAGTTTTTACCGCCGGCCATTTAATCGCCAACTTATTGGTAGTAATCGGTTTTATACTATTAATCGCCGACTAATCGGGAAAAAATCGGCGATTGCCGCTGGAGCTGGCCGCCGGACTTGGCCGTTGTCATGGCAGACTCGGTTTCTAGACTTGGTTGCCGGACTGGAAATTTGTGAAGTGGCGGTCCTTATGCGGAACTTTCTAGCCCAAGTTGGAGTTTTTGCTCATGGGCTTGTAAATTGAGTGTTTGTTAGCTAGGCCTAGCTTAGTTTGTTGTCCATGGGCTTGGACATGGGGGTTTTGAAGGCCAAAACTTGCCCATTTCCTTGTGTAGAATATTAGGGGTACAAACACTATTCTTGTAGACTTTTCTATGTGATACATATTTGTTTATTAAAGTCTTCGACTTTGGGTCGTAGCAACTCTTGGTTGTGGGTGGGATCAGATAAGGGAATCAAGTGCGTAGTATCCTGCTGGGATCAGAGACATAAGGAGCACGACTGTACCTTGAATTAGTGTGAGATTGATTAGGATTCAACTATATTCCAGACCGAATTTAGATTTGTAGTAGGCTAGTGTCTGTAGCGGCTTAATATAGTGTAGTGTTCAAATCTGGACTAGGTCCCAGAGTTTTTCTGCATTTTTGGATTCCTTGTTAACAAAACTTATGGTGTTTGTGTTATTTCTTTTCCGCATTATATTTTGTTATATAATTGAAATATCACAAGTTGTGCATTGAATCGATCAATTGGTAAATCCAACCTTTTGTTGTTTATTGAAATTGATTGATCCTTGAACATTGGTCTTTGGTACCGTTCAAGTTATCTCTCTTATATTCAATCGGGCTCGCAAATTATTATTTGTTTAATTGCGTATTGAATTGAGAGATTGAGATGTAACTCTTTGATATACTTTTTATAAGATTAATTCTAACTGTCAAGTTGATTCTCTTGTAAGTATATTGGAGTTAGTCCATACAGATTACTAAGTGAAATATTGGGTGAGGTTGTTAGACCCCCAATTTTTAAGATAATACTCAATACGATAGAACAAGTAAGATAAGAACAAGTAACTACAAAGAAAATAGCTGGGTCTGGCTTCAGAATCCCAGTGAGGTCTTTCAGTCATTAACCTATAATGGCTTTAGGAAAAACCTAGGTTAAAGGAGAATCAACTCTAGTCGTAAATAGTATCACACAGAAGTGTGGGGATTAGGTTTTCCAGTTGCTAGAGTTCTCTCTTATATAGTCTTCAAATCAGGGTTTGTTAGCTTAGAAACAAAGCAATCAATATCCACTATTAGATGAAATCCTAGTTTAAGATTCAAGCTAAGTTTGCTTAAAACCAAAGCAATATCTCTCCACCTTTAGATTTTCTTAGCTTGTTACACACAAATGAAATATACCTTCATTTATATATGGGTAACCGTACCTAAATGTGTATATTGAGTTGGCTCAACAATAGTTGACCGAAGTTATCCATATGAACACATTTGTATTAACCACATTCATCTAACACTTCTAGATCAAACGATAATCAAATAAATCTAATTGTGTTGCTCATAGAGTTGTTCAATTGTTTATATTCTCATAGAAGTATACAAGACACAATTGAAGCAAAATCGGATTTGATTCATGATTGTACAAAGTACTTAGTCAAGAATCAATTCATGAACATTAAGCCACGGATTGCAAATATTGCATTCCTTAATTTATAAATATATTTGTTCATGAGTATGAAACCATACTAAACTGATTTTAGAACTTAACCAACTAAGTTTGCAAACGGGTACGCAAACTTAAGTTCCGGACTTTGGTATTGTCTGATAGATCGCAAACCAGTATGCATACTATCGTCCCCGAGCTAACTCAGGTAGAACCGTTCACATACTGGTATGCATACTTGGTTCCCGGACTTTAACAGTTAAAATTGTTTGCATACTGGTATACAAACTAGGTTTCCGGACCTGAATCATACCACAACAGTTTACATACTGGTATGCATACTGTGATGTATCCAGACAAAGGTTAATTGTCCTAAACTCTCATTTCAATCATTGAAACATCATTAGAAGACGACAATAGCTATCTCACACAAATTTTTAACTTATAAGTAATTTTCAAGTGATCGAATGATCAATAGGAAACATTCTGAGTCGACATCAAATGATTGTCTAACACAAATTATGTAAGATGTTTCAAGGAAATTTTCACATGATCATATTTTGACTCATTATTTAGTTTCCAACAAATAAATTGTTTCCAACTAAACTCGTCAAGTAAAATGATGAACACAGCTAAAGCAAAAAGCTTCCAACATATATTTCGAGAAATATATAAGCGAGTTAAATTCAACTCCAAATATCAAATGTGTATAATGTAAAATTATATATAGCTATACGACTTAGTCTCAATATGAGATAAAATACAATAGACTTCTAAGTGATAGATAAGTTTTAGTCTCCACGTACCTTTTATTGATGAAGTTCCTCCAAGAACTCCTCAGTAGATCTTCGTTTTCAATCGATGAACGCCGTGAAGTTTAAAGCTCAACTACACATTCTATCATAATCCGAGACATATATATAAGTATATTATAAATCAAAACTTATAGTTTTGATCACCTAAACTTGACAAACAAGCTTGAGATATCAACGCTTGAGATTTCGACAATGGATGATCACAATCCTATCTTCAGGTTTAAAAAAATATCCGAACTTTGTCGATCCTTGATCTAGTTCGAGTGACCTTATATCAAAAGATAAGGATCACATAATAAACAAACTAGTGATTATCAAGATTCAACTACCGTTAGTCAAAATCAATAATCGAAAACTAAATAACAATACGATTCTAGCATCCCACTAGTGGTACGTACTTCTAGATGCTTCTTGATCCCACTGAAATCTTTAGATAAAACAGACGTAAGAAATTTAACTTAATTAGGATATCCTCCTTTCCAAGTGAGTGTTACAAGTAATAATGCTAGTTAGATTCCCACACTGACTACAAAATGTGTGTTTTCTGAGATAAGTTTGTAAGAAGAACAAAGTTCACTATTTGTAGACTAGGTAGTTTGGACACCAAGGAATTTTTATAACCAAAAATATCAAAAGATATGTAATAAATACCAATTTTCGATTTTGTCAAATGCCAATTGTAATCCAACTAATATATCAAAATATTTCACGGATGACAACTCAATATTAGCTAGCATACAAGCATATTTTACTAATATATTCTCCAGAGATATGCTTTAATTACTGAAAAATTAAAGAATGTAAACTTCGAAAATCAAAAGATATTTAGGAATATTTCAGTTTGGGATCTCACCTTGAGTATCAAGGAAAATATTTGGAAAACAAATAAAGAGTTTAACACATGTTCACATTGTGAACTTTCCATGTTAACCAAAACATTTTCCGATATCTATGCAAACCCTAAAGTAATAAAAAAAATCAGAAGTATGTTTTATATAAAGATTAATCTAATAGGGATCGTTCCATATATAGATTCCTAAGTAAGAGATCGGTCCTGCAATAGATCTCTGGGAATGGTCCTAGCATAGATCATTGTTTAACGGATCAGTTATAGAATAGATCCTTTGATTCCTTTCGACTACGAAACAAGTTTCGCATGTCTAGTTCCTTGAACTCATGTGATTAAACATAGTTTTCAGGCGTTGAATCAACCCAAAGTTCAACACACTAAACTAGTAATGAATTACCAAATAATGTTATGTCGTAATTACGAAGTTCAAAAGATAAACATTATACTTTGTAATCCAATATACCAAAGTTGTATGAAACAACTAGTATATACTTTCTTGATACTTTGACCGTAATATAATGATCAAGTCACCAATACTAGAGTTTCATGTATATAACTTTGCATTTTATGTTTTCAATCTAAACTACTTGAATGTAACGTACCATTCAATTCTCGTATTACTATGCTCAAGTAGAAAGATGATGTCTTCGCTGATGCCGATACGTCTTCAGAATATTTAGATATTCACATGAAAAGTTGTATATCACAACATATCTAGACTTCCTATTCTAACCTAACGAAGCTGACTATAGTGATCTAATCAAGTGAATTTTGAGTTTAGATACTAAAATATGACAACCAACCTTGACATACCAACGTTTGGAAGGTTCAACTGAGAAATACTCTAACGGAAGTATGTTTTGAACACATTTCCAAAGAAACAAGTGTATCTTAGGAATGACAGATTGGACAAAGTTATTTGTAAGCTGAGAAATATTTTTAGGAGGTTGTAGCTTCGGAACAACCTACACACAACAACTTTTAGGAAGACTTAACGGTGAAAACCCCACACTTGGTATGAGGCCAGATAAGCTTGTCTTTGCCAGAAATTGGAATCCTAGTGTTTTGAATTTTTGAACAGTTATTAGAAGTGAAAAAAGATTGAACTAAATGGGCTTTCCATCTTCTAGTATCCTGATCTATAAGTGCAGCAACATGAATGCTTGGGTTGGAGTATGCAATGCAGTGCGGATGACATGCATCTTTAATCCAATTATCATAAAAATCATTAATGTTATCACCATTCCTAACTTCCCATATCGAATTCTGAATAACAAAATCAAAACTAATATACTTCTCCAAACCCATGAAAATGATTTAGGTTTAGTGTGGTGCATCGGATTACAATTCTTAAAATATATAAATTTAAGGATCTTAACCCATAGCGCATTAGGGTTGTGGGTCATTTCCAAAAAAATTGAGCAGGGAATGCTAAATTTTGTTAGGTTCCGAAAACCTAAACCACCTTTCACTTTATGGATACAAATATTATCCCATTGTTTCAAATAAACACCACCAGAGAGTTTTTTCTTTTGAATCACATAACTTTTATTAATTTTGAAAAATGATACAAATTACAAGATAATGAAGGTATCAAAATTAAAGTGCAAAATAAAAAGTCCTGTAAGGCCGAGTTCTAATCAACATAAAATAAAGTTTTTAGATTACAGACTTTAGCAGAATCTGTAGTAGTCAGTGTCAGGAAGTTCAATTCTTGCAAGTAAAGCTGGTCTTCCCATGTAAATCTGTCTTTCACCTGCCTATAATTGAGCTCCTTTCTTAGCCAGTGCATCAGTTGAGAAATTTACCACTCTAAAGCAATGGTTAAAATGAACTAATAAGATGCACTGTATTTCCTTATTCCACCCCATCCTGATGAGACAATGGACTTTCTTTCTTGCAAATTCAGTTATTACAGTCTTTGAATCTGAGTTAAGAATAATATGCTGCATTTTCCACATCATTGCAAATTCCATCACAGACTACAACATACACTTATGCAATGTAGTTGGTTGCAATTCCCAGACCTCCCATTAGAGTACCTATCACATGACAATTATGATCTCTAACAACAACCCCAAAACCTAATGCTCCTGGATTACCAACTGAAGCTCCATCACAACAAAACAAAAATGTACCAGGGCAAGGTGGAGACCAATGATTGTTTTTTGATATTTTGAAACTTAATCTTTCTTGGACCAAGATTAAACAAGGAGATTACCTGCATATCATAATTCTGGTCCCATTTGTTACCTTTTATTCTGAGACCTCCTTCAAACACCATCCTTTTGATTTTACTTTTAAAATGCAAAACATTTGGCTTAACTTCATCAAACAATCTTCTATTTTTGGAAAACTAAAGCTCTTTCAATACTGAACAACAAGCAGTAATCCACACTTATTTTATCAATGGGTTTTTTTTTTTGTTCCATTCCATATGTCATCAAAATATTTTGGAGCAGCAATACCAAAAATAGAGCATAGCCATAGCCAGATATCAACACTGAATTTACACCACCAGAGCAAATGATGCATGTTATCTTGATGTTCTTCACATATGCAGCATCTTGAAACCATATCACAACATTTCTTTACCATTGTTTCATCATCAATATATATCCTTGTATAATTTTCCATGCATTACTAGTTGTACTTGGATGAAGGAAGTAGTTCTAGATATATTTTTTCCATTTTAACACAGGCTTCTTGCTTGTTATTTTGTTGATTACAGATGCAGTAGTAAATTCACCTTTTAACTCATAGCTCCAAATTAATTAATCTTCTCTTCCTCGAATGTTAGGAAAGTCTGTTAAGAAAGATTGAATTTCTAAAGGTATGCTCCATTTACCTTCATCAAGAATATAAACAACCATCGTTTGTAAATTATTTTTATTATAAGAATTATAACTAATTTTCTCGATCAGAGAAGAATTTTCTTTTCAAGTATCAAACCAAAGAGAGATTTCTTTTCCATTACCCACACACCATCTAATGTCTACTTGTAAGGAATCCCAAGCCCATTTTAAGCCAGTCCAAACTGAAGTAATTTTCCAGTTAGCACTCCACTGCTCATTTTTATCTTTATACTTTGCCTTGATAAACAATGCCCATTCTTCATTTGAGTTTATAATTTTCCACATTAACTTCATCAAAAGAGATTGATTAATAACTTGAAAGTCTTTGAATTCCCAGTCCTCCTTCACAAAATTGAATACAAACTTGCTTCCAAGACAGTGCAATATATTTCCTGGTTTCACTATCTCCAGACCATAGAAAGTTTCTAATTATTTTTTCACAATTTTCAATTACTGAAGCAAGTTATCTGTATACAGCCATATTGTAAATAAGTATACTACAGAGGATTGATTTAATAAGGGTTAACCTATCTTGAAAAAAAATCAATCTCCCCTTCCATGTAGAAAGATTCTTATAGATCATTTCAACCATATGCCATATAGTTGATACTTTAACTCTACCAGAATGAAGAATAATCCCCAGGTATTTATCAGGAAAGGTACTCAGATCCATTTTCATCATAGTTTTAATGAGTTGTTTCCTAGAATCAGAAGTACCATCTACAAATAGCTTGCCTTTAACTATGTTAATGATTTGTCCTGTACTTTTTTGATAGTCATCCAATAACTTTAGCAGATTTTCTAAACTCTTTTTTGCTCTATTGCAGAATAAGAAGACATCATCAACAATAAATAAATGAGTTGGATGTATACCTTTCCTAATAACCATTGGAAGTGAACTATTTTGCACCAGTTGACTTATTCTTCTACTCAGTACATCTTCCATCAGTACAAACAAGATTGGAGATAGTAGATCTTCCTGCGTTAATCCTCTGCATACTGAGAAGAAACTATTTGGTCCACCAATGAGCATTACAAATATTCTAACAGATTTAAATAGAGTATGAAGCCACTCACACCAATAATTAGAAAATCCATATTTTCTTAATCTTTAAATAAGAATTCCCAGCTAACAAAATCATAGGCCTGTGAGATATCTAGTTTTAAACCAATATTTCCACCTCTTTTTTTCTTTTTCATTTCATTAACAAGTTCAGAAGCAAGCACAATTTGTTCTTGAATGTATCTACCTTTGATATAAGAAACTTGTTGTGAAGATACCAACTTGGGCATAAGTGAACTCATTCTAGTTGTATTAATTTTTATAAAGATTTTGAAGCTCACATTACTAATACCTATAGGTCTGAAGTGGTTGGGATTTTTTGCACCTTCAGTTTTTGGGAATAAAATAGGAGAATTATAATTCAAACCTTTTGGGATAAACCTTCTCCTCCAGCAAAACTGAATTGCTTGAACAACTTCCTTATGAATTATGTGCCATCAAGCTTTGTAGAAGCAACCTGAAAATCCATCAGACCCTGGAGAGCTGTTAGGATCCATGTTAAACAAAGTTGCCTTAATTTCTTCTTCACTAGGAATCTCATCTAGCATTTCTTGATCTTCTTTAGTAATTACTGAAGGAATGGCATCCAGTAAAGAATATATATGCTCAACTTCTTGAAATTGAAATTTCTTCTCAAAGTGTTGAATTAAGATTTCTGCATTTTGCTTTTGGTCTGAGATGATATTTCCATTTGTATCTTCAATTTCACTATAGTTTATTTCTTGCCGTATTTTAAGTGAAGTATGAAAGAAGTTAATATTTGCAACTCCTTATTTAACCTTAATAACTCTAGCCTTATGCTTCAACAATGTATTTAGCTGAACCTCTTTGGAATTACACTCTTTTTGAGCATTCACCAATTTATTCAGAATTGTGTCATCAAAAGGATTATTATCTGATTTTGTCATAGCTTCTTGCATCTTATTTTCAGCATTCTTTATTTGAACATGTATATTGCCAAAAACATTCCAGTCTCAGTCTTGTAATACTTGTTTCAATTTTTTAATCTTTTTCTGAAATACAAAAGCATGATCTCCTACTACATACTCTGACCAGCATTCATTTACAACTTCCATGAACTAAGGATGAGATAACCACATTTATTGAAATCTAAAAAGAGCATTAGTAGGTTTAGGGATACTTGCACTACCACCCAATAATGGAGAATGATCAGATACCACCCTCAATCCAACTTTATATCCCCAATCTAAGTACTTTTGAAACCACATTTGATTAAACATAGCTCTATCTAAGTTGCATAAAATTCTTTTATTACCATGCTGACAATTTGACCAAAAATAATATAAACCATTTTTTGGAGCTTGCAGAAGTTCACATTTGTTGATACAATCATTAAAATCCATCATATATCTTCTATTTGGTTCTCTCCCTCCACACTTTTCTTCAGAAGAAATTATAGCATTAAAATCACCAAGAATCAACCAAGGAAGTTTTATTTCACTAATTAATTGCATCTCAGACCAAAGGTATCTTCTTTGAACAATTCCCATATGAACATGAACACCAGAGACTAGAGTACCACCAACATTAATAGTTACCATCGGACTAGACATTGAAACTACTGAGGGAGTTGGCAAAGATTTATTCCAAAAAAGCCATATATTACCCCACTAATTGAGATTGATCTATTCTCCTGAGAACTTTATCTGATAGTAGAAAAGAATTCATGTGATAGATAGTAGATGAGTTAAGCACATGCTTAACCATCACAGACCTACCAGCTTGCGTAAGATGTTTTTATTTCCACTTGGCGACTATTTTGTCAAAATAACTCGACTAAATGATCAAAAGTGTCATTCCTAGACTGATTTAAGAAGAGTGGTATGCATAGATATTATTTGTCATTTCCACTTTCTTAGCATCTAATTGTTTGATGAGGGAAACACAATGGTCCGGGTGGACATTTTTATTAAAGAAGCAACTAGATTTTTGAAAATTGATAACTTGATCGGAAATAAGACTGAAATCTTCAATAATAAAATGGGATTATCATCCTCATTATGAGTTGCCTTTGTAAAGATGAGACAATCATCAACAAATATCAAATGGGAAATGCTATAGTTTCATGTGTCACCTTAAAGCCATGGATGAGATGGCCTTGTTCAGCATGCAATAAGTATCGAGAAAAAGACTACATGCATAAAATAAAAAGATAATTAAGGAGAGAGTGGATCTACCTGCCTAAGGCCCCTAGTTGGTTTAAAAGAACGGCAAGGGAAACCATTGAAAAGAACATACATACTGGTAGTGCTAACACATTGAAGAATTAAGTCACACCAAAATTTGAAAACCCAAAACTTTTTTTGGTTTGCAGATTCTGCATTATTGTTTAAACTTTCTTATTCTTGCTGACCTAAAACTTTCATGCAATTTAAATTTCATACAATGATCATAAATATCTTAGCGATCCATAATATGCCTTGTGACATAAAATGGTATCTTGAAATCTAAATCATGGATCAACGTGGCACTGTCAAATGCCAAATATGGATAGCCAATCCACATTTATATACTATATCTCAAGTTATTATAAATGTAAAATAATTAACTTTACAATAATAATTCGAGAACAATTACATTTTGAAGAAAAAAAAATTCTATAAAGTAATAGATATTTTTAAAGGTATAACTAATTTATTTACTTGGAGTGCTGAATAGACCTAGGAACATCATCTTTAGAGCAGGGCTATGAGATGAGAGCTCTCATTCGATATGAACGAGTTTGATCAAATTATGTGCTACTATGGGTAGTGGTAAGGTCCACTTTCACCCAAACTCTTTCACACACTCATTCAATTGAAATAGCGTCCAACAATCGAGACTAAGAGGCACATGATCAACCGCTTGGAGAAAAACTTGTGTTGGGTGGCACATGATCGGTCTCCTGATAATAAAGACAAAATAAATATTAAAATAACTAAAAATGGATTGGGAAGACACATGATTAGTTGTTTGAGTGATTTTTTCATCGTAGGAAGCACATGATGCAAGGATAAAAAACACTCCTTCATTCAGTCTTTCACATGGTGCACTCTTTCATTCATTCCATAGCCTATTCATTCCATAGCCTTTGCTTTATGTTTTCGGAAACTTTAAAATGCTAATAGTTGCCATCGCAGATCTGAGCAAAAAAGAGCAAATTTTTTTGTTTTTCTTGATTTTTATCGTGATGTCTGAAATCGCCGTTTGTTTAGGATTTTGCCGGATCAACTAACATCTCATACAGTATAACCAATGGCTGACGAGTCAGTGAACCGGCTAAAGTTACAAGTGGATGTATCAACAGGTTGAATAGCACATGATAAATAGGTATATACATAGACAGATTTTAGATAGAGCACATGATAAAATCTCCTCATATTTGGATGATGTGATGCAAGATCTCTATATTGGTAACTTAAAGGTTCCCAACTATAAAAGAGAAAAATCGTTAAATACAAATGGATCACTTAACTGACAGCCGCAAGTTGTTCAGAAAAAGACAATATCTGCTTTCATGAAACATGTGATATGTTCGATAGTGGAGAAGTAGAAATTCTTGCAACTTGAAGTCACGAACATAATTGGCCAGCAACTCATTTTCACTCGGTACTTTGTTTTGCACGAGAGTTTGTTCATCGAAAATTACACCATACTTGTAAGTACATATTTTCACCACTCGCCACGTGTCCGCGGATGTACACGTGGGTGGCATGTGGCGCGACGCATCAAAAGGTGATGCCACCTGGGTATAACTAAGAAGTGTGTACCAGCAGGGAGTGATCCGCATCTCACACATCCTAGGGCCACATGTCGAGGGCCACTGATACAAAGCACCACCGCAAAGGACTTGATACAACTTCGGACCTGCTTTAACCCATCTCGAGAGAAATCAAAGATCTACGGTCAGGAATCAGCAGTTGACACGGATGGGACAAGAGTCGAAATCCGTGGTCAGACGCATGCCAGAGGTCCAACTACAATTAACGGAGAAGACATCCGCACCTCTTCTGGAATGACGAGGAGAGCGAAGGATCCTCACAGGAACCGAAGGAGTCCGCGTGTTGGCACAAAAAAGACGATAAGATTTCAACGGCTCTTTCCGTGGACCCCGCAACGGAACTCTTATAAATACCCCTCCTCCCTAAGAGAGAGGGGCAAGTCGATTGAAAACACAAAAAAGAGGAGAGAGAATTAGGAAGAGTAAGTAACCCCCAAGACTCCTTAGCCTCAGTAAGAGAATACAAAGTCATTTGACTATATGTAATCAATCGTTATATAATGAAACCCCTCGTTTACCCCGTGGATGTAGGCCTCAGTGCTGAACCACGTAATTATTGGTCTCTTTTACATTATGCACTTTATATTCCGCTTTTACATTATGCACTCTATATTCCGCACTTTTATTATGCACGTTATAGATAGCTACTTGCATTCTACGCTTTATACTCTTTTCTCATTCCGTTTTGTTCCGTGGTTATTTCCGTACAATCCCGCGGAGTTTTATTTATGTTGTCATTCAAACCCAGTGATATTATGCGATGAGACAAGGACGAGTTCGTGGACTCAGAGTCAATGAATCGATAGATCTGATGTGTCTTGTACACAGCTTCTAAACCACGAATTTCAGTTCGAACTAATCTTGTTTGGGAACACGCAGATCACTAGCGTAATTTACGTGTTCACAATTTGTTGCTAGAAACAGGGACCTTGTCCCGGTAAAAGATTTATCTTGTCCTGTGATTTTGAAAACTCTGGCTGTTCCGAGCGTTGCTCTCTAAAAATAGCAATGCTTGGAGCATTTTTTGTGGACATATCCACTTATTTTTCGGCAGATCTGCATCTTCGAAAGAATTACTAAGTTTTCGTCTTTAAAAAATCTAGCGTGTGGACATGCCCACGTATATTTTGGCAGATCTGCATCTTCGAAATAATTACTAAGTTTTTGTCTTTAAAAAAAAATCTAGCATGTGGACATACCCACGTATATTTTGGCAGATCTGCATCTTCGAAATAATTACTAAGTTTTCGTCTTTAAAAAATCTAGCGTGTGGACATACCCACGTATATTTTGTCAGATCTGCATCTTCGAAATAATTACTAAGTTTTCGTCTTTGAAAAATCGAGCGTGTGGTCATACCCACGTATATTTCTGCAGATCTGCATTTTCGAAACGGTTTCTAAGTTTTCATCCTCAAACCTCCGGAATCTGATTTCCTGAACGCTACTAACAGATCCCTTGCGGACCACTCTTTTATTTTCCGTACATGGTGACTCTTTCAGGAAGATATCGAAAATGGAGAACAAAGATACAGGAAAAGCAAGAGCCTCATCAAAAGAAACACCCCGAACAACACCAGTAATGACCAGGAGCAAGCAAAAGGGAGAAAAACTTAAAGGCGCGGACAAAATTCAGCAAGCAGCGGAAAGCTCAAGGCTTTTGGATGCAGCCGATATTGCAGCGGAAGCCCTCAAAGCCGCGGCGGCAAAAACCTCAGCATCAAGGACCGGGGCATCCAAAGGAGCGGCCTCCAGAGCAGCCACGACCACCAGACGGCCTGAACAGCGTGAAGGGATAACGGAATCAGGGGTACAACAACCACTCTACGGAATGCCTCACACCGATGAGCAGAACGTACCCCTCAAAGTAAACCAACCACTCCTAATGACAAGCGTACACCCTCCACAGCTTGTGCAACAGCTACCTCCACAGCTTGTGCAGCATCTACCTCCCGCAACCCATGCAGCAGCTCCTCCCGCATCCTGTGCAACCCGTGCAGCAGCTCCTCCCGCAGCCTGTGCAACCTCTGCAGCAGCTATACCCACAGCCATATCCACCCGAGCCCCTGATCCAAATCATCGACGAAGATCAAACAATGGCCGCGAAGCAGCAATTATCAGAAGGAACTCCTAATCAAGAATCGATCCAATCTGCCCAGTTGAGGGTATAATTAGAAGAATTGAGGAGAACTCAAAAGACGTACGCAGAGGCGGTAGCTCTGTTGGCACAGGAAAATCAGCAACTCAGAGCTACCCGTAGCGAAGACGCAGGAATCCAGCGTGACGAGGCTAGTTCCATGGCGCTAAGACCAAATCAGGACCGAAGAATGGTGCTGGCAAACAACCCAGACCCATTGAAACGAAGAGATGCGAGAAGAGAACGAAGGCCTGACCCGAATCATATCCATCATGACTCGGATTACTTTGACAACTATCCCCCGCGCACGGAGCAACCTTCTGACAAGGAAGAGCACCGACGAGCAATGGAAGATCTCCGCGCCGATATGATGGCGGAGATAAAGCAACTGAAGGCTAGGAAAGGAGGGGGAAGACTGGAGCAAATGATGAAGGAAGCAAGCACTACACCCCTCACGCCACACCTAGCCAAGGCTCTTATTCCGCAAAAGTTCCCAGTTCTAGCATTCGAATGCTATGACGGATCTAGCGACCCCGCCGCCCATCTTCGATATTACAATCGGATGATGGCACGATGGAATTATGATGAAGCCATACTGTGCAGATACTTCCCTTCAAGTCTGAAGGAGTCCGTGCTCTCATGGTTTGATAACTTTCCATCAAATTCCATCGACTCGTACGACCAGCTTACGGAGAAGTTCTTAACAACTTACATGTACAACAAGGTGGTAAACACCGGTATGGATAAGCTCTTCTCACTAGTCGTCCAATACAAGGAAACAATTAGGGAATACACAGACAGGTGGCACAAGATTTGCCAAGCAATTGGAAATGTAGATCCAGTGGTCAGCGTCTACTGCTATAAGTGGGGGCTCGACAGGATGAGCCCACTTTTTGTCGAAATCCACGGAATCGCCCCAGCCACCGAGGGAGATATCCGAGTAATCATAGAAAAGCACGCAAGACTAGAAGAAATACAACGGGAGAACCCCAGAGCTCAGACCCAGCGTCCACCACAAACAAACTCTACGGAACAATCCAGACCTACAGGAGACGGTTCCAATGGGAAATTCAACGAAGATAGGGGAGAACGCAGGAATGACCACCGAGGAGATGTCAGAAAATTCGAGGATCAAGTCTATACAAAGATGAACACCAGTTACTCGCGCATCTTGAGAGAAATAAAGGGCCGCGAAAAACTGGAGTGGCCATGGACCAAGGGGCAACAACCACCTAAATCACAACATGCCAAATAATACTGTGAGTACCATTGTTTCAACGGTCACTGGACGGAAAAGTGCAAAAACCTGAAGATAATGATTCAGAAGATGGTAGACGCGGGAGACCTTCAACAATACGTGCAAAGGACCGGCGAGGAAGATAAATCTAAACGAAGCAAGCTAGTCCAATTTCCCGAAGGAAACCGCACCCTTAACACCATCTCCTGTTCTGAGTCCGTGGGACCCTCCCTAACGGCTCAAATAGGTAAAAGGCTGAGGAAACAATTTGAAGACTACTGCGAGCTTTACAAAATCTATGGGGAAGAAGTAGACGAGCACGAGCAATGGATGGACGCATCCCTGACTTTCGACACAGAAGATATAGGTGAGGACATGGAAGATCATAACGATCCCCTTGTTCTCACACTACCGATGGAGGGATGCAATATCAAGAAAATCCTCATCGACGGTGGAAGCTCCGTCAACATTCTGTTCTATGGTACATTTAAACGAATGGAGCTCAACGATGAACAACTACTATCTTCGTATCACACCATCTACGGATTTAATGGGGCAGCCACGAAGCCTTTAGGAGACATTATCCTACAGGTTGATGCGGGACCAATGAAGGTTGACACCCAATTCAGCGTGGTGGACGCACCATCGCCGTACAATGCTATAATAGGAAGAAGATGGGTGCATAAGATCAAAGGGGTGGCCGCAACCTACCACCAGTACCTCAGGTTCCCAACCCCCAAGGGGTAATGGAGATAAAAGGCGATCAAGTCTTGGAAAGAGAGTGCCAAGCCCTACAAAGCCAGCTCAACAACGAACAAGACGAACGGAGAAAGAGCCGAAGATCCCATAACAAGGAGAACGCAAAGGAAAAAGCCATCAATGCTTACCTAGAAGAGATCTCCAGAAAAATCCTTCCAAAGGGGCATACAACTGAGAGCACAAAGGCTAGTACTCCAGCCGCAAAGGAAAGCGATGAGCCTATCAAATAGCAATTAAAGGAGGTTCCTCTCCTAGGGGAATCCAAGCCTACATTTACTCCTGTAGAAGCAATGAAGGAGGTAAATATAGGAACTAAAGAATAACCAAGGATGATTAAAATCGGAACGCTAATGGATAAGAAGCGCGAAAAATCCTTAATAAAGCTGCTCTCAGAACACGCGGACATCTTCGCTTGGAAACTAGGAGACATGCCGGGAATCGACCCAAAGACTATCCAGCACGAGCTTCATATAAAGCAGGGCACACGTCCTTTCAGGCAAAAGGTACGAAAAGTTTCTTCGGAATACCACAAAGCCGTGGAAACGGAACTTTGTAAGCTGCTAGAAGCTGGATTCATCAAGGAAGTCAAATATCCAACATTGATCTCAAACATGGTCATCGTACCTAGAAAGAACGGAGGGGTGAGAATATGCATCGATTTCACCAACCTCAACAAAGCGTGCCCCAAGGACAGCTACCCGTTGCCAATCATTGATCAACTGGTCGAAGAGGTAGAAGGATACGAAGAGATGTCATTTATGGATGGATACTCCGGATACAACCAAGTGTTCTTATCTGAGGAAGATCAACAGCATACATCATTCTACACCCCGCACGGTCTCTACTGCTATGTAAGGATGCCCTTCGGACTCCGAAACGCAGGGGAAACATACCATAGAATGGTTGACGCCATCTTTAAACCGTGGATAGGAAATACTTTGGAAGTCTACGTAGACGATATGTTGGTCAAGAGTAAGCTACAAAAACATCATCACCAAGATCTGAGAGATATATTTCAAGCAAAGAGGGAGCATAACATGAATGTTAACCCGGAAAAATGTACCTTTGGCGTCACCTCGGGGAAATTCCTCGGTTATCTGGTGACAAAAAGAGGCATAGAAGTCGATCCGGCCAAAATTCAGGCTATTGCAGAAATGCCCTCTCCAAGGAACCTAAAGGAAGTGCAAAAGCTAAATGGATCCCTAGCATCCCTGGGAAGATTCATATCCAGGTCATCGGATAGATGCAAGCATTTCTTTAACATCCTCAAAAAGGGTAGTAAATTTGAATTGACGTCAGAGTGCGAGGAAGCCTTCAAAGAAATCAAGGACTACCTTGCCGGAATCCCCATCTTGTAGAAACCTGATCCCGACGAAGTCCTATCCCTATACATAACATCAACAAAGAATGCAGTCAGCGCAGTATTGGTGAAAACCAACACGAAGATAGAGCATCCCGTCTACTACGTCAGCAAGACTCTCAATACAGCGGAAAGGAACTACACAAAGATTGAATAACTCATTCTGGCGTTAGTATGGGCCACCCAGAAGCTAAGGACCTATTTTTTAACACACTACGTCCGCGTTCCCTGCAAAGCACCACTAGAAGTTGTCCTCAAAAGCGCGGGAAAAACGGGGAGAATCGCAAAATGGAACACTCATCTCGATCAGTACAACATCATACACGAAATCCATCACTCACAGAAGTCACAAGTCTTAGCAGATTTCCTAGCAGACCTACCACTGAACCACGACGAAAAAATCTTGATTGAAGGTCTCAGCACAACAGGATTACCAAAAAGCAGCGAAGGAAAAGATCTCGTGGATGTTCTCGAGCCAAGAAACCAAAGGCAATGGGAAATCTTTGTCGATGGCTCAAGGAACAAAGAAGGCGCAGGCATTGGCATCGTAATTACTACCCCCACGGGAGAGCGAATCATCCACGTGTTCAGACTAGAGTTCAAAGAACACACCAACAACATCGTCAAATATGAAGTTGTTGTGCATACCCTACGTCTGATAATCGAGATGGGCATAACAAATGTGCGCTTAACCAGCGACTCAAAACTGGTCATCGGGAAAATAGAGTTGGAGTATAATGTATACGAAGAAACTTTGTCGGCATACATGGCACTAGTACAAACGCTGGCACATCAAATACCAAACATCACATTTCGACACTTAAGCATAAAAGAGCTCAGGCACGCGGATGCCTTGGCATACATCTCATCTATGTTGAAAAACAAAGATACGAAAGCAATCAAAATCGCCAGAGTTTACGAGCCATCGATCCCTCCCACAGAGACATGTGCTGCAAATAAGAAGCACGCCGCGGAAGGAGACATGGCCAACGACGACGTAGGAGAACACATCGCGGACGATTTTCAAGAGGATGACATCATGACAAGAGCGTATGAAGACGAAGACTTCAGCAACGAAGAAGACTGGAGGAGGGGCATCCACCAATTCCTCAAGGAAGGAATATTACCCCGAGACCTAAAGCAGGCCAGAAAGGTCCAATCAAAAGCAGGAAGGTACGAATTAAGGGGAGAGATCTTTTACAAGAAATCTTTCCTCGGACCTTTGTTACGATGCTTATCTAGATCAGAAGGCCATCTGGTGCTAAAAGACATACATCGAGGGGACGCGGGGAACCACAGTGGGATGAGATCCCTAGCCGACAAAGCAAAAACCCAAGGGTACTATTGGCCAACAATGATACATGACGCTGCAAGAATGTCAACCAGATGCGAAGAATGTCAGCGGTTCGCAAGACGGATCCACGCACCAGCAACAATGCTAAACTCAGTAGATAGTCCTTGGCCATTCTCAAAATGGGGCATAAACATTGATGAGTGCCAAATATTGCATATTCATACACCTTTTCATTGGCACTTAACTCATCTTTCGCGCTTCAAAGTCATATATTATCCCAAATTCTGCATTTTTACCATCTTCAAGAATAAATATTTGTATTAATTAATTTTGTGTTTTTAAGTACTAAATAAAGCTTGGAAGAATTGAGAAGACAAAAGAGAAGAAAGTTGGAAGTGTTGCAACCCGTTCGCGCATTAGTGGAAACCTGTTTACAATACATGGGATTAAACTACCCATAATCCAAAACCCATGATCCAAAACCCAAGACCCAAATCCATTTCCACCTCACCCCCATTGGATTCCAAAACATCCACCTCACCACCATTGGATTCCAAAACATCCACCTCACCCCATTGGATTCCAAAACATCCACCTCACCACCATTGGATTCCAAAACATCCACCTCACCCCATTGTATTCCAAAACATCCATCAAGTGAGAAAACATGTTTTGTTGAGTAAATAATTGCCAAAATTCGAATCCAAGTGAGAGAGAATTTTTGTGTATAAATAGAGAGGGTTGTTGTGTTGAAAACTCATCCAAGAATAGCTTGTTCATGTTAGTTTATCAAATTTAAGTTTTGTTGTAATGTTCTTCATGTTCTAGTTTCATTTACTAGGGTTTAGATGAAGCCCTAATCTCATTGGTATGTATTCATATCTTGTATCTTGTTCTTGAAAGTTTAGAATTGTTTAAAGATATAATTTAATCCAAGTTTGTCAACATCTTGCTCTCACAATGTATGCCATGTATCCATTCTAGTTAGAATATCTCTATGTTGATTATGCTACAACTCATGCATAACCAAATATTGATCTTTAGATTAGTTGTGCTTAATTAGACAATTAATGCTTTGGAGAAATACTTTAGTTGTGATTAAATTATCCATTGGAGAAACACCTTAGTTATACGGTAGACTTGAATCTACTATAAGGACAAGAATAATATTACAAGTTGAATGCATATCATAGGTTATTGGTGGATTTGAATACCCTAGTATCCATATTATCATTGTTTACATATCTTGTTATTTGCATCTTTTACTTTTATTATTTCGGTCACTTGAAAATCATATCGTCGTATCGACAAAATCAAACCCCTTTTGGTTACTCTCTGAATCAGGATTTAGAATCAACTTCTACACTCTCCAAGTCTCTGTGGTTCGACCTGTGTTTGCCCTGTGTTGCTTGTCGACACTGTGCACTTGCAGTATACACAATAGTAGGTATCTTTCCGAGCCTACCAGACATCGTGGGACCTCTGACCGAAGGATCCGGGAAAAGAAGATTTTTGATAGTGGCCACAGACTATTTCAGTAAATGGGTGGAAGCTAAATCCATGGCAAGAATACGCGACTCAGACGTCTTCACGTTCATCTTTCAGAACATAATCTGTCGGTTCGGAATCCCTGCAGAAATTATTTCCGACAACGGTAACCAATTACAAGGTAAAAATATCGACTTACTATTCGATACCTTCAAGATCCGAACAAACAAGTCAACACCAATATACCCCCAAAGCAATGTCCAAGCGGAAGCTACAAACAAGACCCTCGCCCTTATTCTCAAAAAACAATTAGACGAGCACAAAGGATGATGGTGCGAGCAACTGCATAATATCTTATGGGCATACCGAACAACCCGAAGATCATCCACAATGGAATCCCCTTTCTTGCTGACCTACGGGACCGAAGATGTCATCCCCACAGAAATCATCATGCCAACCACGAAGACAGAGGCATGGGAAAATAACCTCACAACGGACATGATGCTGGAAAGACTCGACGATCTGGAAGAAAAAAGAGAAGCAGTGCTACAAAAGATGGAAAATTACCAAAGAAGATTAGCAAGAGAGTACAATAAGAAGGTTAAACTTAGGAATTTCGTAGAAGGACAGTATGTGCTAAGGACCATACCACAATACCAAAGGGAAAAGAAGTGGGGCAAGCTGGAACCAACATGGGGGGGGACCTTTTATCATACAAGATATAGTAGGGAGCGGATCCTACTACCTGCGCAACCTAAAAGGGGAAGTCCTCCGCCATCCGTGGAACGCCAAGTATCTCAAGCTGTACCATCCTTAGATCACAACGCGGTGTTGCAACTGCGTAAGGAATACCAGAAGAGGAAGATGATGCTTTTCAATGTTTCTATCTCTGGACGAGGAATAGCAGGCCTCGATAAATCAATGAAATAAACTTGTGTGTTCGGAAGTCATTCAGCAGAAGGAAATTTTCAGATTTTTTCTAAATCAGCGGGTCGACGGAATGAGGGACATGTACATAGTGACACCCCATATCCTAGAACGCTGCATCGACCTCCACCATCTGGGAATCCTCTGATCAAGGATTAGCCAGCGGGGAAATAGGTCTCAAAGATGTTCACGAAGTTAATTACCTTCGGCATCGCATTAGGTCAACGGGTCGATGGAATGAGGGACTTGTACATAGTAACACCCCATATCCTAGAACGTTGCACCACCCCACCGTCTGGGAATCCTCTGGCCAAGGATTATCCAGCGGGGTAACATATCCCAGGATATTCACGAAGGCAAAACCTTCGGCATTATATTCAAAAATAAGGTCAGTGGGTCGATGGAATGAGGGACGCGTACATAACAACACCCCATATCCTAGAACGCTGCCCAACATTTGGGATTAGCCAGCGGGGAAACAGATCCCGAAGAATTCACAGAGTTAAACAACGAACAATGATCCATTCCATAAAAGTTGATTACAAGCTTAACAAAATAAGAGCAAAAGAAGTTCCAACGAATAAAGCAAGAGAAGAAGTTGAACAAATACAGCAAAAAAAAAAAAAAACTAGGTAATCAACAAGGATCAACACTCAGAAGAAACTACTTGGACGATGCGGCGGGACTTTGCCTCTGAAGCGAAGGAACGCTCCCACCCGAAGAAGGACCCGAGGAACCAGATGGGGCCGAAGGCTGAAGACGACGAGGATAATGCTTTTCAATACCATGCTCGGTCAGGAGGTCATGCTCTATTTTGGACATCACCTTGTTCGTCTCTTCTGTCAGCTGACAATGAGCCTTGTACGTAATAGCAGCGTTCCACAACTCGGCCTGGGACAACAGGGTAGTCAAGCGATTCACCTCCGAAGAATCCAAACGAGCCGCTTGTTCATGAGACGTGGCCAAGCCTCTAAAATATGAGGTCTTACCCTCCTGTTGCACAAAGGAAATTCGAGATTGCTCTAACTCAGATTCAGCCTTGCCAAGTTTTTCATTTGCAGAGAGAAGCTGTCCCTGGAGCTCTGAAAGACAAAAACGAAGAATAAGAACCACGAAGCACTAAAATCACACCTAGCAAAGCAAAAATATACCTTCGAATCTAGCAGAAGCTATTTCATACTCGTTAACAACCGTGTCTCGAGCCTCGTCAAGAAAGTCATACTCATCGGATATTTTCTTATAATCCTTCTGAAGAAGGGAAAGAGCAAATTGACTCTCGTCTAACTTTACCTGCTTCATTGAATCCAAATGACGAAGATGATTGACTTCGTTATTCAGCTCCTCCATTCCTTTATTAAGGCGGTACATATTAACTTCAAAATTTCTTTCAGACTCGGCTTGACGAGCCACGTCGGCCCGGGACGCGGCCAAGGCTTTGCCAAGGGCAGAAGCCTCAGCCCGAGCATCGTCTCTTTCTTTAGCAAGATGATGTATGTACTCTCGTACGTCGGAATCCTGGGAGGAGCGAGCCTGCCATAGCTCTTCCTCCAGAAGATTCATCTTAGTTGATAAAGATGAAGCCGTCTCGCGGTCTACACGAAGATTATCACGCGTCCACGTTAAAGTACCGTTAAAAAGACGACGATCCGTGTTATACTTATTTTGCATATAAACTATCTGAGTGTGCCTTAAACGCCACACCTCGGACTTGGCATCCCACCTCACGGCCTCACTCTTAAGCTGTTCCACTAACTCAGAAATACGAGTTTTTTGCCGATTCCTCTCATTCCGAAGCCATATCAACTCGGGAACTCCACCCACTGAACATAGGGTGGGGGTACTCAGGCGGAACAAGAACTACTAAAAAAAAAAACGAAGACAAACATAAACGAAAGACAAACCTGTGAAAGACGAAGCAGTTTTCTTAACAGTCTCCAACTCACTACGAACCAGGGCGAGCTCCAAACGAAGCCCCTCTTCCGCATCGCCTAGATGCTCCTTCCCCTTGAGACGGTTATTTAGCTCACCAACCTCCTTATCCCTAGCAGAGATAACAACCTCGGCCGCGGCTAGCTCCTCCTCTCGGTGACGGAGCTTACCCTCTAACTTAAGAGACTTGGCCTTGAAAAACTGGTACAAGTTATGATTGCAGTGTTCGCTCCTCATCACCTACGAAGGGTACAATGTCAGAATACCGCGGAATGAACACACAAGGCATTAGTATAAGAAAAAGACGGCGTACCTCTAATATCCGCTGGTGCGGATAACCATACTGATATCCGTAATCTATGGCCATCATGTCGACAACTGTTGCTTGAGGGTCAACCACTAAGGTAGCCTCCAGCGACCTCAGATTCCGATCCAAGACCTCCGCAACGTGACCTTCAGCAGATAATTGCATCATCTTACGGGTATAAGCATCGGAATCTTTCTCCCCTACAACAACAAGGGCAGGATTCGGGACGAACATCAATTTTTTCTTCTTCAGTTAATCAAGAACAACATCATCACCCTCTAGCATCAAAGACCGCGGGAACTCATCCGACGAGGAGCGAATAGAGGGTTCCCCAGCAGCAGCCTCCTTCCCCGTAGAATTAACAGGCGCGGAGGTATTCTCCATAGCATCAAGAGGTATGAAGGTCCCCCCCGTGGCATCAACATGCGAGGAAGTTTTCTCCGCAGCAACAGCATGCGAGGAGGTCCTCTCCGGAGCGTTCCCCTTGCAAGATGTACCAAGTACGTCCCAATCATCGTTCGGGGAAAGAATAGAAAAATCAGCAGCAAAACCCATGACAGCATCTGCATCAAAAGATTGCCCAGCATGCCGAACTTGACCAAAAGATAATTCTTGGCCACCCGAGTCCCCACCCGCACCGACAGCGGAGGAAGAAGCCACCGCAGCCTGACCACCAATGACACTCTGCGGGTCATCACCATCAGCGATAACACCCGCAGCTTCAGTAGGTTCAGGGATATCCTTTGAACCATCAACACCAACATCATCTTGTATAGGAGGAGAAGTTTCGGTACGCTCTTCACCGTCGGACATATACTCATCTTCCTCAAAGTCCTCGTTACCAGGACTGGTAACCTCCTCCCGAACCTCAGCCTCATCAACAACTAGGGTGGAAGAACGCTTGGGGCCAATCTTTCTTCTCCTTTCTTCTCTTCGTCACCTACAAAGAAGTAGGAAGACAGGTCAACGTTCTTTCCTTTCCTCAAACGATTAATCTTTGAGCAAAGAAAACAAAGGGGCAAACAAAGGACGGACCCATACCTTCGCAACAGCAGTAATCTTCGAAGTAAGGAAAGCACCTGAACTATCTTCCTCATCAACCACAACAACATCGAAATCATAAGGAAAATTCATACCTTCAAAATTAAGCTGCCAAGGGTAGAAATCTCCGTAACGAGCAGGAGGAATATCACGAGGGATGCTGTCAGCAGTAAGAAGCCATCCGTGTGGTCCTGGAATCCATCCCCAATCCCACGGACCAATAACCTCGATGACGGTGGCATGCCACTCATAATCATGATCGCGCTTGATTCTCTCATGAGAAGGAAAAAGATTTTTGTTGGCGGACCCCTCGGTACCAGGAACGTACTTCAGCTTGGCATCACTAACCTCACTCAAAAGGAGAACCTCACCACGGGAAGTAGCAATATTTCGAAGACTCACACTCCACGGCTTCCGATTCCTGCTGTTAACATAATCCCCAAAGGAGCGGTTGAAATTCTCAGGGGTGTACCACTCCCGTTCAGCAAGATTGGGGGTGTAACAGGTCATCGACGTCTCCCCCTTACTACGAAGATAGCATTCCTTCAAATCACGGAGATAATTCCCGTGTAGTTGCGATACAGAATGACCATGGGTGTTCGTCGAAGAACCCTCGCGGCCAGCCAATACATCGTAGTAAAAAGAATCACCGGATTTATACAAAGGCAGCATAAGACCCGCCTCGAAGGCCCCCACGGTTGTCAACAAGTGACGATCATCGAACTTATACCCCATGATGAGATCATAAGTAAGGTCATCATCAGGGGCATAAAAACGAACTTCGAAAGCTTGAAGTTCATGCTTTTCCTTGAACGCCTCCAAATCGATATGTTTGAAGGTAACTTTCCTCTTACCAACCGGAACACTCTGAATGACCAACACAGCATTTTCATCAAAAGGGTCTTGTGCGGAGTCTTTTGAAGGGCTCGTATCAAGGGCTTTCCTTTTCAAAGGAACATTCTTGGATGGCACGGCCTTTGAAGCAGTACCCCTAACGGACTTTCCTCTCGAAAGAAGCGACAGAGGAGCAGGAAGAGGATTCTGCGGAGATACCAGGGGAACCGAAGAGCGAAGGGGAGTAGCGTCTAGAGTTTCGCTTCTATTTTCATCACGCGGGATTCTGTGTTCATCACTCGGACGGGAGGATGTACGGGTAACCGCATACCTAGAGCCAAGGGCATCCCGCGGAGTCTCTCCTCTCCTAGAGGAATGTCTGTGACCAGAAGAAGAAGAGTCCCTTTGAAGACGAAGGTCCACCTGCGGAACCTGAGAACCTCCTGGAGGAGATATATCTGCGTCTCTACGCGGATGAGATCTAGGGGGTCTTGGTGGCGGAGTCTAATAAGGAACCCGCGGACGGTCGGCCATATCTACACAAACAAAGTTTTGGATTCCGAAGAATCACAACTAAAGATCAAAAAGTTAAAAATTCTGAGAATTCAACAAGAACAACACAAAAACCCTAGCCAACTTACGGCGCGGCAATAAGCTCTCCGGCTAGCTGTCCGACTTCGAACTCGCAACCCTTGCGATGAAGAACAGGGGCAAGTATATATACTTTGTATACGTGTTCTTCACCGCAAGAGTAATGGAACATCAGCAGAAAATGTACAAACAACAAGAACAAGAAGATTAAAAGCTTACATGTACCAGAAGTGGAAGCGTGGGCAACGAAGAACAAACAACAACAGCAGACAAGCACGAGGGATCAAGGACGGTTCGAGTTTAAAGCAGCAGCAACAACAACAGGAAATAGCAGCAGCAGCAGTTAATGGCGTCCAAACAAAAGAGAAGAATTTTCAGAGAAAAAAGGACCGACAGAAGAGAATGAAATTTATTTCACATTCTCTCCCTCTTAAATATCCAAGGAAATTGAAACCGCCCCTTCTCCCAAGGGGAAGTTATTGTAAGAAGTTAATGCATAGTGGGAAACGCGCCCTAAAATCAAGGAGAAGTTATTGGGCGAGTGGGGAATCTGTAACGGTTTTCCTCTCACTTCAACTGACGTCAAGTCAGAAGAAAAGGGGCAAATTGTAAGTACATATTTTCACCACTCGCCACGTGTCCGCGGATGAACACGTGGGTGGCATGTGGCGCGACGCATCAAAAGGTGATGCCACCTGGGTATAACTAAGAAGCGTGTACCAGCAGGGAGTGATCCGCATCTCAAACATCCTAGGGCCACATGTCGAGGGCCACTGAGAAAAAGCACCACCGCAAAGGACCTGATACACCCTCAGACCTTCTTTAACCCATCTCGAGAGAAATCAAAGATCTACGGTCAGGAATCAGCAGCTGATACAGATGGGACAGGAGTCGAAATCCGTGGTCAGACGCATGCCAGAGGTCCAACTACCCGCATTAAACACCTGAGACAGCACGTGTCGACCAATTAACGGAGAAGACAGCCGCACCTCTTCGGGAATGACGAGGAGAGCGAAGGATCCTCACAGGAACCGAAGGAGTCCGCGCGTTGGCACAAAGCACAAGACGATAAGATTTCAACGGCTCTTTCCGTGGACCCCGCAACGGAACTCCTATAAATACCCCTCCTCCCTAAGAGAGAGGGGCAAGTCGATTGGAAGCACAAAAAGAGGAGAGAGAGAATTAGGAAGAGTAAGTAACCCCCAAGACTCCTTAGCTTCAGGGAGAGAATACAAAGTCATTTGACTATATGTAATCAATCGTTATATAATGAAACCCCTCGTTTACCCCGTGGATGTAGGCCTCGGTGCTGAACCATGTAATTATTGGTCTCTTTTACATTATGCACTTTATATTCCGCTTTTACATTATGCACTCTATATTCCGCACTTTTATTATGCACGTTATAGATAGCTACTTGCATTCTACGCTTTATACTCTTTTCTCATTCCGTTTCGTTCCGTGGTTATTTCCGTACAATCCCGCGGAGTTTTATTTATGTTGTCATTCAAACCCAGTGATATTATGCGATGAGACAAGGACGAGTCCGTGGACTCAGAGTCAATGAATCGATAGATCTGCTGTGTCTTGTACACAGCTTCTAAACCATGAATTTCAGTTCGAACTAATCTTGTTTGGGAACACGCAGATCACTAGCGTAATTTACGTGTTCACAATACTAATTCATCACCTGTTTGTTCGTGTTTTGTTTTGCACGGAAGTTTGAACTTTAGTTTTCTTAGTGATTTACATTCAAACTAGATAAGCTGTCCGCTGAAAAATGATTAAGTTTGTATAAATGCGTGCGCTCCCATGCACCAAATTGCATATGCTCACGACCCTTTGTTCGTTCGAAAGATAATTTACTGTATTTCGTAGGAATGAATTTGAATCTGCTTGCACCAGAGAACTTCACTCGTTGAGAAAATCAAAAGGCAACGGAAACGGGGTGATTTTGCACGGTCGACTCTTCTTCAGTACAAGTTAAATTATCCTCAAATCCTTAACTAGAGTATTAATACGACATTTATCTCAACTGTTATGTACAATGGAAATAGGACAGCTGTTTTGTTTGCAAGCGGGAGCGCAGAAAACAACAAGAATCAAGAGAACAGTTATATACTTATATTGATCGACTAGCTAGAAAAGGACAAGATGAATAGTGTGATCCATAACTAGATTTCGAACATAAGTATAGGAGTGTGATCCATAACTAGAATTCGAACATAAGTATAAGAAAACTCTAAAACTTGGACAACTAATATAGTCCAAATTTGAGACAATCAATCCGGAAATTTGAGACAATCAATCCGGACCATTGATTATTCCCCTCATTAATTACTCCACTACCAATCCGAGTCATTTCCCTCTCCATCATTCAGATTGCGCCACGTATTGTCCAAAATCTAAACTAGCTCCTGTTATCCGGCTGTAGTAAGGTTCGTATAAGTATATGCCGGCAGTATGTAAACCCCAAAAAAATCCCACCACCATTAAAGCTTATTGCTCAGATCTAGTCCATTTTGAGCTAGATCTGAGCAGGTTTCTTCACTTATTATTATTTTCTTAGAGAGCTAATAGTTTAGGTTAGATTAGTTTTAGTTTTTGCTTCAGTCTCCATTGCTTTTAGGATATTTTATAGTGTTCTTGTGCTTTATGGAGATTCTCTATGCTCTCATGGTGTTTTTTTGTGATTTCAATGGAGATTTTTGGTGGAAGTCCAAGTATGATAATCAAGATTCATGAGCTTGGGATCTCTTTTTCAAAAAGAAAAACTTTATCAAAATTGTTGGATTATAATCCCAAAACCATTCTTTCAATCTTCGGATTGCTTGGTACTCCTATTGGTAGTTCGTTACTTCTCTTCACAGATTATTCTTTGTTGGTACCTTTTAGTTGTGATCTTAATGTTCTTGAAGTCCATGTAATCTCTATTTAACATGGATCTTTCTTCCATAGTTGATTAAAGTTTGAATTTAATAGCGTGTTTGTGTTTAGATACACATCCAGAAGTAAAAAGTTAATTTGGATCTAAAATTTCAAAACGACGTTTAGAAAGAAAAAAATCGACTTTTGTGAAGCAAAATTTCTTTGCTTCTGACTTCTGCTTCTAGTATCCAAACTGACTATAATAGTCGACAAATTTTAAACATTTCTAAGATCAACTGCAGTCATACGAGCAAAACCAAAGACCAAAGACTAAAAAAAACTAAAAGATTTGGTTTACTCCGTGCTGTGACACTACGGTGCATGAGCAAAAATTTGGTCGGGCGCAATCAGGAAAGTTCGCCCCATCAGGCGTAGTTTAAAACTACGCCCCATTTTTTTTTGTTATGGGGCTTAACTTTGAGTTACGCCCCATCAGGCGTAGTTTCATACTACGCCCCAAATTTTTTTTTTTTTTTTATGGGGCGTAACTTTGAATTACGCCCCATCAGGCGTAGTTTCAGACTACGCCCCAAAATTTTCTTTTCTTTTAATACGAGCGTAACTCAAAGTTACGCCCCACCAGGCGTAATCTCCTCCTTGCGCCCGACTAAAGACCAGATTAAAGACCAAATATGGTCTGGGATTTGGTCTTTGGTATGGTATTTGCTCTTTACTCGCTCCATAGTGTCTGCTTTTTCCCCAAATTTTGGTCGATGGTCCATGACTGTGGTTGCTTTAATGGATTACTAACTTTCATAGAATTACCAATCTAATAGTTTCAGTGATAGTGATGATTATTTTATTTTATATTGATTTGATAGCTTTTGTAAAATATGGTAACTCTTGTAGCAGCTTTGCTAATTTTAAGTTGTCTAACTTCGGACAAAGATATATACAAGCACTATTACTAAAACAAATTCACACTGCATGATAAATTTCTACTGTTGATCTATTTATTATCATAATAGTTAATAGAGTTAGATCTTTAAACAATTTTCCAAACCTTTTACAAGGTTGCCAAATTTTACGAAAAATTACAAAATTTTATATGTGGAGGATGGTTTTACTTATACTCGTAACCCTCTATGCGGCCATGTTGCTGCGGCCTTTAAAAATATCCATTATCAAATACAAGGAAATTCTTAATGTGCAATGAATTCATATGAATAGTCTAAATTGGGACGTATGACCGAAGGCAAATTCAAACAAAACTTGTGGCGTGGGAGAATTCAAATACGAACAAGAGTAAAGGTCGTGGTCATCCACACACAGAGAACGACCCTTTCTTTCTCTCTGGTATCATCTATCATTAAAAGCCATCCCACTTGCAACCCAACTTGCGCTAACACCCATATCACACTCTAATTTAAAAATATATTGCATTGCTTGCATAAAACAAAGCTTCTCTTCTCTTTCTTCAACTTGCACCATGTCTTTTTCAGAGCAAGTTGAGTACTTATCAAAACAAGTCTCTCTACAACTTGCACTAGAGAAAAAAGAGGTCTGGCAGTTGTTGAATGATTCTTTCTTTATTTTATTTTTATCTTCCATTTTTTAAAGTTTGGTTTCGTTTTCTCTTACCTAAATACCCCTCCTTCCCTCTTCCTGCATTGAGGATTATCGTCCATGCATCAAAACTTAAGAAAAGAAATAAGTTTAGCAAGAAAAACTATCCATGAAGATAAATGATGGAGTATATGTTATGCAAATGAACAGTGGACTTTATGTACATCTTTTATAATATTGAAGTTTTTATTCTCGTAAGTATCAACAAGTTTGAAGTTCAGAGATATACATTCTAACTACTACGTATGATTAGAACAAAGATAAACTCAATTAAATAATTCTTTGATGTTTTCTTGTTCGTTTAAGTAATTATTTATTAGTATCTCATAAATAACTTCATTTTGTTAATTTGATTTAATGGGACCGTAAAAGGCTGCTATTTGGTAATCCGGCTCTGGTTTAGGTAATTTTCATGGAATTCGATAATCTTAGACCGCTTTATTAGTGGTTTTGCAGTGTCATTTTACTTTTATAGTTTTAGTGCAGTGAAATTTGGTTGTTTTCATTTGCTTATGATAAATTAAATTTGTTCTTTTCGTATTTTTTTAAATTGATAGTTTTAGTGCAGTTAAATTTGGTTGTTTTCATTTGCTTATTGATAGATTAGATTAAATTTTGTTCTTTTCGGATTTTTTTAAATTTTGTTTCCAAATTGAATCAATCAATCGTTATAATAAAATGCTTATTACAAGTTGCTCCAGGCTATTTTCGTCATACTACTCAATTAAATATTGAACGAAGTTTTATTTTTCTGCATTTCAGAAAACGAACTACATTACACAAAATGGTGGAATTCACAATGCTGAATGTCATTATTATCACCTAAAAATACCCCAATGTAAACCCCCTAAAAAAAGAAAAAGAAAAAAACAAGATCAGTTTTGTAACGGGACAATCACCATGTAACGTAAAATGTTACGGCTACCTTCTCCATCGACATAATTTTGCAATCCAAATCCAATCCAACTTCTCATCGATCATGGAAAAATATCATAACTTCGAGACCTGCCTGACTATACATAACAAATCAAACCATCATGATTCATTCCGATATAATCGCGAACGTATCCGAACGTCAAACCGTTATTTCTTTCCATTAGTGCAGGAAATAACACCGGTTTTCCGTTCACTTTGATTCCTGTTTATCGTTTGCATTCAAATTCTCAGCAATTTGAGCCAATGATTGAAGGTTGCATCTGACAATGGTATCAACAAAGACGCAAGTATCATCTTTGCTATTACCAGGTGGTATATCAACAACGTAAGATTCAACAACAACAGTTCCACAACCGTTAGATGAAGGATGAAGAGTAGTAATAGATCTATAATTATCAAGTCTATGATCACCACCAATAACACTAAAACTAATCACATGGCTTTCATCATCAAGAATCTCGAGTCTTTCGGTACTCGTAGCAGCCGGTAAACCCGACACCACATGAACTTGTCGCAACGTTCCAACATTACCGTCGCCGAAAAGCAAATCACAACTTTTAACAAAATGTTTATACGCTTGTGGATTATCAAACCTGCGTACAACTGACCATACCGTTGATACCGGTGCGCTAATTTGTTGAATTACTGCCGAACAACATTGGTTTGGGTTTATTGTATGTGTGTGGTGTTTAGATACTGCTTCTGGTACCGGTGTTGGAGATGATATTGTTGGAATACGCTGTTGAAGTAAGCTGCAGTTAGTTGTTGCAGATTGTTGTTGTTGATGGTAGAAGATTGTGCTTGGGTTTGTTATTTGGATTGATGACTTCGGTGTTGAGATCATTTTGATTGATAAGAAGATGAAGAAGAAGTTTTGAGGGTTTATGAGATTAGTGTGATGGGTATATATTGGAGTTGGGAGGTAGATCTAGAAGTTATTTTTGGAGCGAGTTGTTTGTGACTTGAGAGAGAAAGAAGGTATGGTTGGTTGAGTTTTGAAGGAGAGAGTAGTGGGGATCAATGAATGATTCATGTGGGTGTGGGAAGGGGGAGAAATAAAGTACGACTAGCTAGTTGATTGGTAGAAGATTACCGTAATGCCCTTGATTTGTGTATTTGGTGAAGTTACAAAAATGTTCTTTGATAAGATTCGAAATGACAAAAACGGTATCGTTTTTCCTCGTACACTCAACCAGGGTGCACTGTTCGAAAAGATGAAATCATCCACTGTAGACTGTCTTCCTTATCACCGATGGGTCGACATGAGCCATTCGTAACATGTTGGAGCTGTTCCAATGGAACGAACAAACTTCGAGTTTGTTTATTTGCTCCCACTATGGACTCAACAAACATGAAAAATGAATGTTCAAACCAACAAATTTATTGGTTTGTTCATTGAGTTAAAACATATAACACGTGCATGATGAAAGGATGCGGTATCGTTTTTCAATTGTCGAAAAAAAGCATGGCATGTTTGTCACGAGATACTAAATCATACTCCAGGGTACATGGCGGCAAACTGTTCGAAAACGCAAACGCAAGATGAATATCAAAAAGAAAAAGCATGAGCCATTCCGGAGTGTTGGAATTACCTAATTTGTAATGTCCAAATGCGTTTGATGGGCCATTTGTAAGCCAAGAACGCATGTTCTTGGAACTAGAAGAAGAAACAACAAAAATGGGCCATCATCAATACGAAGAGGACCGCAATGTCCCTAAACTACGATGGAACCCGTATGACTCCTAAACTACGATGGAACCCGTATGTTCTAAAACTGAAAAATGAATGTAGTTTTCTTCCAACGCCAATCAATACAAGGTTCAAGTTACAAAGTCCGCTAGATAGGGCCATCTAATCTTCACACACCCAGTATAATTCCTGATTCCCAACAATTACTTTAATATTTTTTTATTCATTTTATCCTATTTTATCTCAGTTCTTCTTATTTTATCTCACCTAAATATTATATTTTATCTTTATCCTACAAAACATTTTATATTAAAAAGAAATATTGGTGGGGCCTTGGAAAACCAAATCTGTTAATTTTGTTATAGTTTTCCATAGTGGAAAACACAGTTTGTTCATCCACGTGGCTTAACAATTATTTTTTTGTGCATTGCCATAGAAACTGCCCTTACTTCTGTTGTTGTGTAATTTTTGCACGCTTGTTGCAAGTAATTCTCTAAATTCAAAATTCAAAAGGTAATTTGCCATGCTTTTAAAGCAAAGTACCAAAAAAAATAAAAAATTTGTGGTTAAGTTTTAAAATCCTAGTGTTTTTAGGGGCCACTAATAAGACAAAATAGGGTCACCCAAACCTAAAATGATGCCACCCCTTATCTTCAATTTTCGTAATGGCTAAATTGCCGTTACATAATCGGTAGTTAATTGCAAAATCGTTAGTTAGTGTATATTTAGTTATTGTTAGGAGAATTATTTGAGTTATTAATTTTCGATTATATTATATATATATAATTTTCGAATCTTGGTACTACCATAATCGGTAGTTTTTTTTTTTTTTTTTTTTTTTTTGATAATCAAACCATTAGTATTTCATTCCAAATAAGAAATGTTTACATGATGTTTTTTAAGAAAAAACAAGTACAACATAAACATGAAACAAATACGATGATAGATGCAAAACGAAAATAAATCGCAAAGAGAAAGAGCGATCCACACCGGTAGCACCCAAATATTGTATGTTGAGATTGGAGAAGGAATGGTATTCGAAATCATAGATCGACCATTTTGATTGATTTTCTTCTTGAAAAGAGATACTCCTATGAGAGAGGAGTGATTTGCCCAAAAATTCATGCGTAGCGAGAAGCCCATACCCTAAATTTATTTTTCTGTTGAAGAATAATATAATAATTTGATCTTGCCTCCGTCAAATCGCCGGTGTACTTGTATCCAACAAACCAAATCACGAACAAATCTATAGAATGAAACACTATCAAAAGTGCAGATAAAATCGCCCTAATAGCGAAGAGAATAATCACCCTAATGGCGAAGAAAAAAGCTCAAATAGCGAAGAAATTTATTCAAAATAACTAAAAGCAAACAATCTTTGCTCAGATCTAGCCCCAAAAGAACTAGATCTGAGCAAAGAAGGAAGAAGATGATGGGTTTCTCTAGGATTTTGAGAAGGGGTGAAAGAAGAGAGAAAAACAATATTCAAGAATTAATTGATATGCATACCATAATCGGTAGTAAATTGTGTTAATTTATCTACCAAATATATAGTGTCCCCAAAATGAGATATTTCCAAAATCCTTCAATTTTCGATCATTGTGTACTACCATAATCGGTGGTTAATTTGGTTAATTTTCACTTCCGAATATATACCGACACCAAAATGAGTTTTTGAAGAAAAAAAACCTTAATTTTTCGAATTTTGGAATTATAACAATCAGAAGTAAGATAAGTGAACTTAACTTCCGATTATATACATAATGGCATTTCGAAACGAGAATTATCATATTCGGTAGTAATTTCAGTTAAATAAACTTCTGATTATATACTGGCCCCAAAATGAGTTTTTGAAAAGAAAAAAAATCCTTAGTTTTTTGAATTTTGGAATTATAACAATCGGAAGTAAGATAAGTGAATTTAAAATCCGATTATATAGTGGCATTTCGAAACGAAAATTATCATACTCGGTAGTAATTTCAGTTAAACAAACTTCCGATTATATACTGGCCCCAAAATGAGTTTTTGAGAAAAAAACAACTTAATTTTTCGAATTTTGGAATTATAACAATCAGAAGTAAGATAAGTGAATTTAACTTCCGATTATATAGTGGCATTTCGAAACGAGAATTATCATATTCGGTAGTAATTTCAGTTAAACAAACTTCCGATTATATACCGGCCCAAAATGAGTTTTTGAAGAAAAAAAAACCTTAATTTTTTTAATTTTGGAATTATAACAATCGGAAGTAAGATAAGTGAACTTAACTTCCGATTATATAGTGGCATTTCAAAACGAAAATTATCATATTCGGTAATAATTTCAGTTAAACAAACTTCCGATTATATATTAGCCCCAAAATGAGTTTTTGAAAAAAATCATAATTTTTCGAATTTTGGAATTATAACAATCGGTAGTAAATTGTGTTAATAAGTGATGTTCATTATCTACCGATTGTGCTTAATATTTAGTATAAAAATTTGAATATTTTGAATCAAGAATAATCGGTAGATAATAATCAATTTACCTACCGAATATCATTCCTATAATTTGAAAACTAAAGGATTTTGGAAAAATTCATTTTTGGGGATACTCTATATTCGGAAGTTAATGTAACATAATTACTACCGATTGTAGTATTAACTACTAAATGTGAGGGGCAATTTAGCCATTACGGAAATTGAAGATAAGGGGTGATATCATTTTAGGTTTGGGTGACCCAATTTTGTCTTATTAGCGGCCCCTAATTCCTTTCTAGTGGCCCCTAAATATGACAGGTTTAAAAACTACTCCCCCATCCCTAATATACAAGTGGAGAAGATTTTTATGATTTTTATTTTCTTTTCCTGTTTTTGTCCTTTGTATGGTTTTTATACAATTTTCTAAACAATATAAATAAAGGTATGTATGTCAAAAAAAAAAAAAAAAAAAAACTTGGAATTACAACTCCGCATATTTAGTGAGACTAAGAATATCCGATAGTCCGTCTTTATAACCGGGAAGGAGGGAGTATTAATGCTTTTTTTTTCCCATAAAACAAGCAAACCTCATATATTAGATAACCGAGTCGAACGATTCAAAAACGGATTTGTTACAAGATCATAGAGAACTATATCAGAATTTTTGTATCCATTATCACCAACAATATTTCTCCATCCATACAAATCAATGGGCTCCACTATTACAGCCAAAGCGTCTAATAAAACCAATACAACCATATTTTAATGTTAATGGTAAGTATGTAGAAATGGATTCAGTGGCCATGTTTGTTAAAGACAAAACCAAACAATTTAACAAAACTTCATTAGGCAGTAGTGTTAGGATCAACAAATGATCCACTCGTTTATCAAGGTTTTCAATAATCAAGTAGCTAAAGTAACCAATAAACCAAAGTAGCAGAAGTTAACTAAAGTAGCAATAATCAAGGTTTTCAATAATCAAGTAACTAATTAAACTAAAGTAGCAGAAGTTAACTGGCTCAGTGAATCAGTGGAAGCTGTCTGAAATTGTATCTTTGGAGTAGCAGTAGCGGATGTAGTTGTTGTATGAATTTCTGCTGGTGTTGAGTCTGTCGTTGTTGTGCTTGATGCTAATAGTAAATCTGAAAATGAAATTCTTATACAAGGCATCATATTCATGATCATCAGGGTCATCACCGTTACCATGAGATAGATTAGATAACCTAAAAACAAAAAACAAATCAAGGTAAAAGAAGAAAAACAATTATAGTAGTACTGATTAAAAATTCAAAAAGTAAAAAGATCACAACGGAAAGTGATGATCTCAACTGAAAAGAAAACTAGATCATAGTTAAAATGAGATTATAAGGGAAAGCAAATAACAAGAGAAATTGTAAGGAGTCCAAATGAGCAAATACAGGCAGAAGGGGTTGGTGGATGTTAAGGGTTTCTCTTATCACTTTTTCGACTGAAAAAAAAATCCTAGTTACCATGCTGAATCTGTCTACTACTATTGATAGTTACATTCTTGATCAAGACATGTCCCTCAAAAAAATATTATACGAAAATTTTCAGAATTTTTATGGATAAGTTTTACTTACAAGTGATAACTTGGTGAGTGTCCTATCAAAAGAATTTGAACACTCGTAGAAAAATTACCATTCATAGTGTTATCCGCAAAGTCTAGGATGCTCCTACTTTTAAGTTTGTCCATGTCTCACTTTTGACTTTGGTCGCCAAAAATCAACTATTTATAGAGAAATCGAATTTATATTATGTGTTTGATACTTTGATTGGACACAAGAAAACAAGTGTAAATTTGTATACCACGTTTTTACTTATACTACATTGCCTTGGGTTCCGTTTGCAAGCCTAAAGAATTAGAGGGTCTTCATTTTAGAAACATGGAGTTTTTCAATAATGTTTTAAATATAAGTATTGCTTGGAGGCTAATCATTGAACCAAAAGAGGTTATCAGAATGAATACTAAACTAAAAATAACAAGCTCTGGGATCTGGAAAAGAATCCTAGAAAGTACTACAGATGGAAAGTGGAAAATTACCAAAAAAACAAAATCTCGGAAAACAGATGGATCTACAATAGAGATAATATTATTTCTAAGCCAAAACTCTACGTCAATGACCTAAAAAATGTCAATCAACTCATCAACATCAGAGGGGAATGGGATCTGGATACTCTTACTCTAGTGTTCTATCAAGAAGATCAAGTTTCTATCCAGAACACCATCATCAACTATCAGGAGGAAGATAACATTGTCTGGAGTCTCAATGACAAAGGAAACTTCACAGTTAAATCCTTATATGACAAGAAAATTCATGACAAGTACAAAAAGGATATCCTTAACCCACCTTGGAGAGAAATATGGAGACCAGACACATCCCCAACTATTCAAATGTTCATATGGATGTGTGCTTATGGAATACTTCCTACCAAGAAAATTCATGCCACATGCAGTCTATGCAAAAGTGCTAAGAGGATATAACTCATACTCTAACCTCTTGTCCCTATGCTTCTGCTGTCTGGACTAATCTTTTTGGTCAACAACATCAGATCTTTGGTGAAGCTGCTAACTTCTCTTAATTGCTTAACTCTTGGTTTCATCCATAGAATCATAATAAAGACTAAATTTCCTTATTTGCTACAACTTGTTGGTTTATCTGGAAAGCTAGGTGTGATCTTGTTTTCCTGAAAATTCATCCTTTTGAAGTTATTATTGCTAACAAGATTAGACAACATCTATGCTCCTTCAATAAATTCATGCATAACCGAAGTCAAATCATGAACAATCTCTACCAGCAATGATTAGGATAACTCGGATAGACTTTTCAGAGCTCATAGGCAAAATTTTGGAATAATTATTAGCATTTGTTCCATGATTCATCCTATCATGGAAGGATATGCTGGTCCTTACTCTTATACTAATTATGCTCTAATTTCTATGTCTTATTCAGGAATCTGCGTGGATCAAGAAGTATCAAAGACAAGGTCCCTAGAATCAACAAAGTTAGGAGACGAGCATAACTAGCAATAAGATGGGCAAAAGAGTTGCAAAGAACCAACATCGACTTTAAAGCTGGAGATGGTGCAACTTTGAAGGAAATAAGAGAGGAGTACAATAAAGAAGTTCAAGGATGATTCAGTTTGGGATCCCACCAAATGAGGGAAAGAAATTTTGATGCGGTCTCTTTTGTCCCAGGCGATCTAATCAAATTCACTAGAGATCGGAACACAACGACAGCTAATTTAATTATTTTAGAAACAACTTCTACTCGCTTAAACAATTTCATTGGAGAATGTCCAAACTTAATGTTATTTATTAAGAAACCTACTATTAGTAAGAGTTAACGACAATGATAATATTTTGTATAATTCTCAAAAATTCTTGCATGACGCTGGAGGCAATTATGCAGACTAAATTTCCGTTAAGCAGTTAGCTCTTTTCTATTTAAAGAATAAAAAATGATTTTTACTTATCAAATTTGGTGAAGTTACCAATGTTCTTTTTAAAATGGAAAACCAACGGTAACATGATGTAAGGCCTATTCCTATGGGTATGCCAAACTCATGTATTTGGAATATATGCACCCATTATGGGTATGCCAAACTGCCAAACTCATATGCCAATATGTTATTTCTGGCATATTGGCATACACGACAGAGTTCCATCGAGCGATAGAGTCTCTGTCGCTCGATGGTCAATGAACCGCTCGATGGTCATTAAATCGACAGCGACAGTCAAGTTGTCGCTCGATACTTTGATAATTGCTCATCATATCTTCATCCAACGGCTACCATTTCCTCCCCTATAAATACCTGATTTCAATTCCATTTTAACTCACACCAGAAATTCTAAATCTCTCTTGAATTTCTCAATCTCCAATTATTTTCTGATCTTCTAATGCGAGTATGGTTGATAATGCGAGTATGGCTGATTTCATAGCAAACTAACATGCTGCAGAAATTCAAAGAGTTCGAATTAGGAGGAGAGTACCAAAATTTACAATTGCGGAAGATGAATGTATTTGTAGAAGTTATGTTCATTGTATTGAGACTTTATTCGCAAAAGAATGTTGTCAAGTTATTTTTTGGGATAGGATTTTGAGGAGACTTGAAGAACAAACAATGAACCCCAACAATCGTGATGTTAAAGGGTTGAGTGATCGCTTCACTATAATCAGTCATCAAGTTACTAAGTATCTTGCTTTACTTCGGCAAGAAGGTCCAAATCTAAGGAGTGGTGAAACCTATTTGGAACTTAAACAAAGGTGTCGTGCGGAATATCGTCGCATCTACAAACAAGACTTCGAATATGGTAGTTGTTTCGAGATTTTAAGTTGCTTGCCCAAATATTGTCCAATTTATAAGTGGTAAAAGTTATATGTCAAGATTGGATTACGAATATAATTAAGCTTAATTTTAAACAATACTCAAATTTTCAAATTCAAATTTCTTAATAGTAATTTTTACAAGACATAAAAACTAGACCATATAAGTTCCAAAATAAATATAACTAGACTTCAAAAATAAAAATTTGGGACAATGTTCTTCATCTTGTTAATCTTCTTCATTTCACCAAATTTCCAATCAATGCGCTCATGAACGGAGTCTCCTTTGTTTATCTTCTTCTTTGTCTTCAAATTTGTTTTGTCTTGATTTTCCTTGCCTTTAATCTTTCTTTGCCTTCTCTTAGTTGCTGTTTTGACTTGGTTGATATCCAAAACTTGGAGACTTCTTTGCTTCTTACTTATTGCTTTAAATCTATCACATATCTTCTCAACGGCACCTTCAAGCACTACTCCAGAAAAATCAAGTTGCGTTGCCGAATCAAGTTGGCTTAATTCTGCCATTTGGAGAAAATAGAAGAAAATAGAAATATATTGAGAAGAAGAGAAATTTTTTGTGTAAAAAATTTGGTGTAATTTTTGAGTTTCAAAGTTACATATTTATAGTGATGAAGAACTAGCCGTTGGCACTAGAGTGAATATCGCTAGCGATATTAACAATATCGACATCGATAAAGTCTTTATCGCTGTCGATATTGTGAATATCACTCGCTAGGAATTCGATCGCTCAGAGGTTTCCCCATAGTGGCACAGATGGTTTGGCATGCCATCTGGTATGCCAAACCCTAGTTAGAAATTCGGGATACGGGTAGTAGTTCGGGACGGCATACGTACGAGAATTATACGGATTCAGATAGGTCGGATTCGGTCAAAAATCTGGTCAACGGTTCGTTGTTCGGACAGTAGTTCGAAACGGCATACGTACGTGTATATTCGTTTTATAAATGTGAGTTCGGCACTTAAAATTCGGATTACATAAATGATAAATTGATAAGTATTATGATCTTATTACGAGAATAATTTTATTTGTATATGATTTATAAGATGAAAAAAACATTTTAGCGTGATTATATAACAAGAAGTAAACAGTTTAATCGCATAAATGTATTATAAAACTAGTTTATAGATTTTTAAACAAAAATTAACACATAAAACACTGGTTAAACAACTATCAATAAAAAATTTAACTGAATAATTGTATTTAAATATAAAGTATATTCAAAATCAAAGAAAAACCAAGCAACAAAACTCTGATCAGAGAATTACTTATGGGAGAGCGAGGTTGGGTGCGAACTAGGTTCGAAGTTCTAGTTCGGAAATATCATTCGGATTTGGTTAGTTCGGATACGTTCGCGAATCATTCGTGAGGTCCATATAGTCCGGGAACTATGTTCGGAGTTCAAATAGTTCGGAAGTATCATTCGGATTCGGTCAGTTCGGATACGTTCGGGAATCATTCGGGAATGATTCGGAAAATTACTAACTAGGTGCCAAACACCATTTTTTTTGACATGTGCATAATAATAAGCCTAATAAATAAGACGAAAGATATTTCCGGACAAGCAATTATGGGAAACTTGTTAGAAATCCTTGGTGGAGAGTGATCCAAGTAGTCGAGTGATCCAAGTAGTCGAATAATAGTCATACATATGACTCTGTAAATAAAAAAAAAAATCTCCAAATCCCTAATATTAAAAGCGTGCTGCTAGAAAATCATGTGCTTTTGAGTTAACTCTTTGGGCGGGTAGTCATATTTTAACCGAGAATAAATTTGTCACCTTGTGATAAGATAAGGGGTCCATGCAATGTGATGGGGGAAATAATGATTGTACCTGCAAAATGTTTCAATTTTGGCTTACCGACCTCTCTTCCAAGGACTGCTGCTCACTAAAGGTTAGAAAAACAGTGATGCGACCGGAGCAACCGCCCTACATATTTTGCGGCTTTGGGTACCCAATTATTAATACAAAACACGAGCGGTCCTGCAACTTACTACAAATTAAAGCTCGTAAAGTTTGTAAATTCGAGTCACATTCACTTTTTCGAGATGGTACAGTACATAAATGGTTAATTGGTATAACCGCGTTTGTATATCATTAGTATACCTATGGGATAGAACATGGCTGCAACTACTACTAGGTAGTTGGACGGTGGGGTCATCGTATGACCGAGGGAAAACTTATTCTTTGTAGGAGTGTCGGTAGGGTCAATAACTCAAGGGTGGATGTCCATAAAAATTATTTGAGAGGGTATTGAGGTAATTCTAAGCAAAACGGTTCGACTAGCGCAAGACTAAAAATCAGTTATTGAAAGGGACAAAGTGGTATTATTGGTAATATAGATGAGTAAAAAGGGTATTTGGTTAGAGTTGTCTAGCAGAAAGTAAAGAAAATGACCGACCCCAAAATGCAAGTTGCATTGCAAAAGAAGAGGTTAGGCTGGTTGAACCGCGAAGATATGTATTAAAATAAAGTTGAATGAAAGCCAATCCAATGGATAGCTACTTTCTACTTTCATGTGGATTTTATTATTTGCAATTTGCCAATTGGGATTATTCAACGAAGAACCAATTGGAATTGAATAGATTGGATATTCGGAATAATTTTGCTTATTTTATTGGTTCTTGAGAATCTACGGTCTACTCTCTCAACACAAAAATCCCATACATTTTAGGGGCTTAATTTAGGATGCACGGTGTACTTCGGAGGCCACCATATGCCAAATGGGTGTTTGTGAATCACTGTTATAAAATGTATGTTATCGGAAAACGCATTGATTTCTATGATTTAAGTTTGAAACTCGGCAACATAACCAATACACTAAGCATTTAACTTCCTTCTCTCTCTTCATCTTCCTTTTCTCAAAAAAAAAAAAACTCAATAGCCGTCTTACTCAAATTTGGTCATTTTGGACCAGATCTGAACAAGGATTCTTTTTTTTTTAAAGCTTTTTGATAATATAATAGGTAATAGAATAAGATGTTTTTATATTATTTTTGGTGTCTTTTGATATATTTCTTCGTTGTTTTGGGGCGATTTTTCTTCGTCGTTGTGGGGCGAGTTCTTCAAATTTTAATGGCTGGTTCGTGGCTTGATATTCTTGTTTCAAAAACATCAACGATTTATCACGATATCGCGCATCTGTGTTCGTGTGGATCGACAATTTTATGGGCAAAGTACTCCTTTGTTTTAGGAGCATCTCTTATGGAAGAAGAATACAATCAGATTAAATGGTCGGAATATATTTCCGGATTTACCATCATCTTTCCCTTATATATAAAGTTGTTTTGGATATCTTTGCGGTTTATCGCTCTTTCTCTTCGCGATCTACATGTAATTGATGTCCTTTTTTGTATTAGGGTTTCGATTATCTCTTATTTTGATGTTCTTGTCATTCTTGTAAGCGAACATGTAATCACTGTTTTGATTTGAATGAATTAAAATATGTTGATTGTACAAAAAAAAAAAAAAAAAAAAAGCATTTAAAGTAAAAATTGAATACTTATAAATTAGGCGATAGAATTCTACTTCTTCAAAAATACTACAAAACCATAGTTCAAATTAAACAGAAATCGTTACTCCTAGTACTTACTCTTTAACCTAGCACAGATAGTTTTAACCTTGCATGTCGACTGCCGTATTCTTTATTGAATATACGAGGGATACACGATTATTAGTAGGCTAGGCTCAAAAGCTTGTGCTGTTCTAAATTGTTGGCTGTATTAAAATAGTCTATATATGCGACTATTAAATACTTAATAATCTGCAGTGGATTACTTGAAAAAGAATCTGTCTCCCTTTATGAGTTATTGAATTGGTACATAAAAATATAATAGCAACTTGCATGAGAGGCTATTGGTCCGTTGGAAACTTGAAAGGTTCAACTGACGAAAATTCTCTCTAGCTCTCTCTAGATATCATGTGATAGTTTCTGCAAATCTCTTTAGTACAGTGGTATCCTTTTGCTTTTCTTTCTTTTTCCAATACTGGATAATTAAACTCTAAGGTACGGTACTACGATTCATATCAGAAAGATGCGTAAACAGTACATTATTCGATCCACGCGAAAAGAAAAGATAGTACACTTAACATCACAAACAAATGGATTTCTACTGCACCGTTCTTTTGATTAATTAGCTTCCATTGCCAAGTTGGTTTTAAAAGGGAGCGTCTACAGCTAGGACACAGGGGATGGTCCAAATCTTGGATATGAGGTGACACAATCTTAATGGTTGAGAGGAGAATGATTATAGCATCAAGATTAGTAGTGGGGTGAAGAGGGGAATAATTAAAGGTCCGGATTTATTGTCCCATATCTGGACAATAACAGTTGTCCCATGTCTAGAGTTTTCGGTTTTAAAACCTCATCTATAATAATAAGTTAATACTAACCGACAACAAAGGCGGTAGTATGTAAATTTTGAGTTTTCAGAAGTTTTTGTTTTGCAACCGGAAGTCATTCCCATAAGTCATAAGTCCGAAAGATAGTCTTCACATTAAAAAAATAAATAAATTTATTTATTTATTTTAAAAAAAGTAGGTGGATAATAAAGTTTGGTATTTCATAATGCATTAATTTTTGATGGAGAATGCACTAATTTTTTATAGGAATATAATTTGTTTTGTTTTTATCAGACAACTTGGATTAAAGGACCCGTCGAGAAAAGAAATGAAACAAAAACTAAATTACAGCATAAGCCAATGGAGATCTCAGTATAAACCAAGCAAAAGAATCAAATTTGCATTGAGCAATATTCCTTCTACCAGCAAGGCAGGCAATTCCAAACTCATCATCAGCAGCAGCAGCAACAACAACAACAACAACAACAACAACAACAACAACAACAGTAGCAACAACTACCAGTAATGGCCATTATCGCACAACTGAGCTCAACCATGATACATCTTGGGGTCGGTGGATAATCAACTTTTTGTCTACAATCTCATGTTATTTACTGTCACTTTCTTTCTAGTGTGCTATGTTTGTTATCTAGCAGTTTCTATTTTCCTCGCTTAGTATGTATGTTCAGGTTGTCTTTATATGTGGTGTGTTTTACCCTCTCCTTTGTTGAAAGTGCTTTTGTAGTGATAGAGTGCATTAGAATTTGCATAGGTCACTGTCGCTTCGAAGCTACTCTGCTTCCAGAGTTTTTTTGCTACAACCCATATTATTTTGTTTTTTTTGTATGTAATAGATTCTGAAGGTTCAGTGTGTCTGGTCAGTTTTTGATATAGTGTACCCTAATTGCGCTCTGGTCAGTTTTTGATATAGTGTACCCTAATTGCACTCTTTTTCTAGTTCTGTTTTTTTCGCTGTTTTTTCTTCCCTGTTCAGTTCAACTTAGTTCAATCTCCGTCTTAGGCACCTGGATTTCTTTTACTTGGTAATTATGTCTGTTGTTTGTGTTTAGTGTTCTGATACTTGAAGATTCAATCCTTACTCTTTGTGTGCTCTGACTCACTGTCCCTGGTTAATGGTCTTCAGTTACTTCATTCCTTATACAGGTTACTGATATATATTCCCTGAGTGTTTCTCCATATAACCCTTTACCCACACAACTGTTATTCCCACATTCTGTTTACCTCTAATGTTTCTCTGCTCAAGAATTCTTCTCAAATTCCAAGAAAATTCTTGAGGAATAGTGAGGGAGGAAAAGTCTTTATTTTAAATATGTTTCTTGTAAATCCACTATGTCCAGATATTTTCCTTCCTACTTACCAGGTCTTAGACATGTCGAAGATTTGCAGCAATATTTGTAACCTTAATACTCATCACTCCCAATACCTTCTTGACCTGGTCTATAAACCACATCCCAATAGATTGGGTGATACTTCTTTCTCATATTAGTACATGCTCATAGAACTTTCTGTAAACATTATTCATCACTTTGATAGCTGTCTTCGGCAAAATGAAACAGGAAAGTCATAAAAATATCATCCCACTAAGTACCACTTTGATCAATAACAATCTGTCGGGATAAGCAAGAGACTTTGCCTTCCTGACTTAACTCTTCTAGTGATCTTAGAAATTAAAGGAAGACAATCTTAATAAGATAACCTAATAGATAAAAGAGATACACCAAGATGGGACACACCGATAAATAAGCATTACTACAATCCAAACACTCCATAATCTGAGATGAAATATCATTATTAATAAAAGAAGAAAAATGGGTTGTTTACTGTTTGTTCATTTCAAGCCTAGAAAATAATATATCAAAATAAAAAATAGTCATCTTGAAGGATTCAACAGCTGCAAGAGAACCCTTGAAGAAAACAATCACATCACCAGCGAAGAAAAGATGTGAAAGCTCTGTAATATGAAGGCCATAACTTCAAGCAACCACTTGGAAATTTAAAAAAACACTCAAAAGATCCATCACCATAACAAATAGGTAGGGGGAAAGATGGCAACCTTAACGAAGACCTATACTAGCCAAAAAATGCCCATATGATGAACTATTAACAAGCCAGAAAATTTATTCGAAGAAATACAAGCATAAATCCACCCAATAAACATATATGGAAAACTTATTCTCTTCAAGAGAAGAAAAATAACTCCCAACTAATCGTGTCGCAGGCTTTCCTAAGATCGATCTTTAGAAAACACCTAAGGGTACCATTATTCCTATGATAATTCCTAGCAGTCTCATGTGCAAGCATAATATTGTATTTTATAGATCAATCGGAGATAAAGGGAGATTGTTTTGCTCTAACTATCCTTTCAACACAATTTTTGTTATAATAGTCAATTTTTTGTTAAACAGTTGTAAATTATGTTACAAGTTCTATAGTCAGCTATAACAATTGGATTTTCAATCTTAGGAACTAATTAAGAAAATTAATTTTTACCTCACCCAACAACTTTGTCTTGGAGAAAACTCTGAATTGCCTTAACAAAATCAACTTCAATAATATGTTAGCAAACCTTGAAAAATGGCTAGAGAAACCATCGGGTATCGTTCCTTACTAGAAAAAATGTAGAAAAGCGCATAAGCATTCTCATCTCTTGTGATAGGAGTAATCAAACATCTTGCATCATTAGCACCCAAAATATTAGAAAAATGAACAAAAACAACATCATCGTCAGAAAACGGAGAAATACTAGCTAGGATTATTAAACAAGTTTGAGAAAAACTTAGTGCATTCCAAGGTTATCTCCTGGTCATCATCAAGATCAATATCATTAGAATATCTCAAGGTTAAAATATTATTACGTTACCTTTTCTCTTTTATAAATTATGAAAGAAAGAAGAATTTGAATCCCCTAACTTCATTTATTGTACTCGGAACTTTTTCTTCCGCATAGACTCCTTCTGCCTAACAGCTTTAGCAGATGCACCTACAACTCTTCTGTCAATATAAGCAGCATCAACATCAAGTGATCTCAACTGTACATCATCTTGAGCAGTCACAATCTCTTCTTTTGTTTTGCAAAACACATCATACAAATTGTTTAATCTAGTCTTCCTCCACTCCACTAAAATATGCTTAATCTTTTACGCTTAAAAATCAGAACAAACATAAGGTTAACTTTCACTTTACCTGTGACGGCCCGGAAAATTTTTCCCTTTCCGATCGGACGTGGAGTTCGGTCAACCGGAAAGTTCCAAATCCTCTGAGCTGCCATTCGGGGTGAAAACAATTTTTAAACAAAATAAAAAATTATGATTTATTAAACAATACATGAAAGTTTTATTCACATTACCAAAATAGTTAGCCAAAAAGTGTGGAATACAAATTATTGACATGAAACCATTTAAACATGACCCACACTTACTAATAATAATACTCTTTTTACAAACAACAACTTCAATAAGAAACGATAGTATCAGTTTTTCACAAACTAAAGTAGTAGGAAATAAAATATCTTTTTTCATAAGCCAACCCAGATACATATGAATATATATGAACACAAAGTGATGTAAACAAACTTCAAATATCAATTTCATTTGTGTTTAAATTTCTTTTCTGTTGTATGAAGAAGATCAAGATCAAGAGTAAGGAAAAAGAGATATTCCTATAATGAAATTCTATAGAAAACGATTATTAAAGAAGACAAAATGTCTAAAATGCCCCTTTTGCAATTTTAACTCGACACATACACAAGGCAGATGTAAGCTTTGCAGAAATTCGAGTATAAAAACTCTATTAAAGTTCGCACAAGCTCCGGATAGGCTCACACAAAGAGTAATGTAGTTTCTCAGGTAAAATCCAAGTGTTTCTCAACTGAAACACAACGACAACTAGATTTCACGCTCCACACTGCGCTAGCTCTAGTCTTTTAATCCAAATGTATTGGGTTCGCACCCTAATATTTTATTTAAAAAAAACGCGGGTATTACATCATTACCCACTTAAAAAGAATTTCGTCCCAAAATTCAAAACAAAGAAAGAGAATTACGAATGTTACCTCCTAGTAACTCCAGACAATTCTCGCGGATCTCAGATTCTTGCTCCCAAGTTGACTCTTCGAAGTTGTGATGTTGCCAAAACACTTCCATAAAGAATCTCAATTCCCTTATTGGGACCTTTTTTTCTTCCCACCTGAAGCAGATTGCGCTGAACTTGCACTAATCGAAATTAACAAAACAAACTTTAAAAAAAGGTTATCCTTGTTAGTGACTGCTCGTTACTAACAACCCAATCATATACATATCACGGTATCCGGTTGTTTTTCTAAAATTTCAGAAAATAAAGAGATCCTTTACACTTTTTCAAAAACCTTTAATATAATTAATGTTTCAATACCAAAATTTCAAAACAAAACAAAGTAAAATTGCGAAAAACACTTATGTAAAACAAATAAAACCCCAAAGAAAATCGAAACATATGCTCTGATACCAATTGTGACGGCCCATAAAAATTTCCCCTTCCGAACGGCTGTGGAGTTCGGTCAACCGACAAGTTCCAAATCCTCCGAGCTGCCATTCGGGGTGAAAACAGTTTGTAAACAAGAGTGTAAGTTATGATTTATTAAACAATACATGAAAGTTTTATTCACATTACCAAAAAAATTAGCCAAAAAGTGTGGAATATAAATTATTGACATGAAACCATTTAAACATGACCCACACTTACTAATAATTATACTCTTTTTACAAAAAACAACTTCAATCAGAAACGATAGTATCAGTTTTTCACAAACTAAAGTAGTAGGAAATACAATATCCTTTTTCATAAGCCAACCCAGATACATATGAATATATATGAACACAAAGTGATGTAAACAAACTTCAAATATCAATTTCCTTTGTGTTTAAATTTCTTTTCTGTTGTATGAAGAAGATCAGGATCAAGAGTAAGGAAAAAGAGATATTTATATAATGAAATTCTATAGAAAACGATTATTAAAGAAGACAAAATGTCTGAAATACCCCTCTTGCAATTTTAACTCGACACATACACAAGGCAGATGTAAGATTTGCGGCAATTCGAGTATAAAAACTCTATTAAAGTTCGCACAAGCTACGGGAAAGCTCACACAAATAGAAATATAGTTTCTCAAGTAAAATCCAAGTGTTTCTCAACTGAAACACAACGACAACTAGATTTCACGCTCCACATTGTGCTAGCTCTAGTCTTTTAATCCAAATGGATTGAGTTCGCACCATAATATTTTATAATAAAAAAAACGCGGGTATTACATTGCCCCTCAAATCCTCCATGCAATATCAAGAAATTTAGGCTCTTTAGTAAGATAATTAAAACATATGAATGATAGAGGGCCATGATGCCTTTGCTCAAAAACTAAACACACCATCGTGGAATGATCAGTAAAATCAGTTTCAGAACTATTGAATAAGGAAATCCACTCAATATTAACCGAAACTCTGTCAATCTTAGAGACAAATTTCTTGGTACTAATTATTATTCGACCAAGTGTAAAAATCTCCATAAAATGGAAGATCAAATAAATGAGACTCATGAGTGTAATGAATAAAGTCATTCATAGAAGATTCTTGAATGTTTGTTGTGCCTGTTTTCTCATTAGAATCTAAAATCTCATTAAAGTCTCATAACACTGTCAAGGGCCCTCGTACATAGAAGCATACGCAATTAAGCGATTCCATAAAGCATTTTTCACAGAACTATCATTATCAAAAAACCGTAGTAACAAAAAAAATGCAAATTTCTAATAGTAACAATCCTTAGAAAAATAGCTTGAGAAGCCGAATGGACCAAAAAAACATTAACTTTAAGAGGATTCCATCCCACCCAAATTCTACCCGTACAATTATTAACATAGTTATCAATAAACTTCCAGTTCTTATTAACATAAAATCTAATAGTATCCTTATTCAACTATTGAACATGAGTTTCATCAACACCCATAATAAACAATTTATTTGGAAAAATAAATTTTCTAAGATCTCGTTGCTTTTGAGGGTCATTAAGCCCTCTAATGTTCCATCAACCTACTTTAAACATCATATAAAAGAGATAAATGCCTCTTAGAAGGCGTAAATTCCACTTATATTATCCAATTTCATAACCTCGTTATCCTTATTGCCAATAGGTGAACCAATTCATCCTTCATTCTATCATTTTGTACCCATGACACTGGTTTCTTAGCCACCTCGATCACAAGCTTATGCCCAGTCTTTTTAGATCCCTTAACAACTCAATCTTACTTTACACCAGTTGTAGAAATCCCCTTTTCAACTGGTTCTTTAACTATCTTAGCCTTATTATTAGGACATTTAAAAGTAGGATGCCCAAAACATGAACATTCTGCACAAACCTGTGGCTTCCATGAATATTCAACATCAACATCAATAACATGCTTCCCTTTATAGAAAACATGAAGAGTATAAGGATAATCAAAGTTTATATCAACCTTAACAAGAATTCTAACAAAACTCATATGAGTCTTGTTCATAGTAAGATGATCCATCATAATAGCTAGGCTTCAAATCAAACTTGCAATTTTAGAAAGACCAGTAACATTCCACATATGTGAAGGAGCCTTGCAAATATTTACCCAAGTAGGTACATATTTAAGCTCGGATAAATCTTGTTCAATCAATTCATGCCAAGGCCGAACTAAAAATATATGATTAGAAACAAACACCATACCATATTCAATAGAAGTAATACGATCCTCATTATCATCAAACCCAAGTAGATAAATTGAATCATCATGGATAGTCATTAATATCAACCCTTTAATCTTCCAAGCACTAGACATAATATCCCTAACCATCAAATATGGTGGTTTCTTACCTATAAAAACTCCAATCACCAAATACATACAACTAGCATGTAAGATCTTCAAAGACATCCTCAAATTCAATGTCAGCAACTTATTACCTAAATTTGTAACTGGTGAAGTAAATGTTAAAGAAGCATCAGGTTGATCCTCTTTCTTCTTCCCAAATAAATCATACCAAACCAAATTTGACGAGGTAAGACCAGAACTACAAGAAATCTTAACATAAATACCATGATTTTTTTTTCTTTTCGGAGAACCAGATCCTCCCAAACTTGATCCCTCTACTTTCTGGGAGGAAGGAGGTAGAGAGGAACCACAATGGGAAATAAAAGATCCCTCGTCTTCCACCATATAGGAAAAGAAAAAGCAGAAAAAACCCTAAGATTTGTACTAAACAAATTTCCTTGACCAAAGTCAACGAGAGAGAAATTACTTAACTAGTGGTTTTCACTCTACAAGAATGTGGAGCTATGTAAGAGCAAAATATTACCAAAACATTAGTTTTAAATTCATTATCATTTAGGTTTTATAGAAAAAATAGTGTCGAAAATATGAGAACGTGTAAGAATAACGGTGTTCACGGATCTTATCTTTTTTATTTAAATTCATTTAAAAATTTGGTTTTAAACTAACTTCTGACTTCAAATTACTTCGCCTGTGGTATTCATATTTCTCGTCATACATTTGGCTTGATAACATTTCACATTGATTAACACCTTTCCTTTTATTTTGAAGCATATTTACATTTTTTATAATTAAACATTACATGTCTACAAATTTAGATGGTAAAATATTCGACGAACAGGACAAGCTTATAAATATATGTTTTCAATTACTCAATGGATGTATCCATTTCTATATGCATGGGTTCTATGCGTCAAGAAATCGATAGTCCATTGAAAAATAGATGCATGGTATTTATGCATCTAGTGAAAGATGTGTATGCCTAAAATCAAACATTTTCGATATTCTCCTAAAATATAAAGTTTTGATACCGTGTCTTTTCTCGTTGTGTATACCTATTAAAAGCTTTCCAAAATCATAAAATTTGTAGAGCTCCAATGTGTTTAATAAAATTTGTAAAATTACGAATAGTCTTTTATTTGTATTTATGCCGACATTGCACGCAACTGAATATCAGTAAATAAAATTTGAAAACGGAAACACCTAACAAATTAACTTTTGAATTAATATAACGTTTACCAGAATAACAATAAATAAAATTTTCATTTTCACCGTAATAAGGTAGGGTGAACAGTGAGAAAATAGCCGCTGCAATTAACTTCAATTATTGGTTGAAGATAAACTGGAACATTCCAACAAACATAAAATATATTCAAAGTATTTTTCATTGATTTCTTTTATACTAGAAATAAGGTGAGGAACAAAAGAATTCCAAAATAATACCATTAGCGTTCTTAAAAATCATAGATGCGGCAATTATGCTAAAGTTTAATGAACAATGATGAATCAAAAATCTTAAGATAGGAAGGTGCCGATTTTTTGAATTCGCCACGTAGTCGACGGTGCAATAATCCAATCATATTTGAATTATATACTTAATGAGAAGGGAAAGAACCTGAGTTGAATATTCAGCTTCACATCGATACTAACCACTATCGCAAAGAATCAAAATTGGACGGCTGCTGAAAATTGGGGGTGAACTAAAAGATTTCTCTCTCTTTTCATATTGATCAAGTCTTCAAGTGTTGATAAAGTTAAACATGGTGGAAAAAAGAAGAAAAGTGGTAAAAAATTAATTCCCATCTTGTTTTTTTTATATCAAGTGTTTTTGCAAGTATCATCAAAACCAACTATATGTAAAATAGTTGGTTATGATGTTATTAGATAAAAAATAGTCGATCAGTGTCTAAGAAAACTCTTTTTCCATTTCTTTTGATTGTTCGCCATTTAGAGTCAAACCCTTTTAAGAGTTGACAACTGAAATTTGTATCAATAATAGTAATTTTTACCACTGTAACGTAACTAATATATAAGGTAAATGACGATGTAAATCTACTGATCCGACATGGACCCTGTTTTTTGTTCTTTAATTAATCTATTTTTTTTTTGTTTGGTAACCGGATGTAATGACTCAACATTGCATCGATATTGTCCAAACTTATAACTACTACAGTTATCGAACATTCTGGGATTTTCGACGGGCATCGTTGCGGTCGTTCAACAACGTCTTTCCGGGAGGTCACTTAATATTTGGCGATGGTTAGCGGGTTGAAAATACATTATGATACACCTTAATATTATACCTATGCCTTTTCAATGATTGAATCTAGAGTTGGAAAGAAGATTTGCAGTTAAGCATGTTCAAGAGGAGTAATCCACGGATGGGCGACCCTCCAAGAAGCTGCTGTTGAACGACCGCAACGGTGACCATTAAAAACACCACATTGCTGGATAACCGTAATGGATAATTAGTGGGGACAATATCGATGGAGGGTTGTGTCAATACAAATGGTATCAGATGCGACAACATGTCACATGTTGAGGGTGAGAGAATACATTGAATGACTTGAGCCAGGTACTGGTCTCATGAGTGGCAGGGAACTTCGAAGATCTGGGCATGTATATTTTGAAGCTGGGAACGAATCCAATCTAAGGGGTGAGATTGTACCACCCAATATCCGACAGTGGTTGGATGAATATAATATATGTAATGATATACCCTAAAATTACACTACAACCTTTTCAACATAATTAGGTCAAGAATTTCCAAAACACTCTGCTGTTAAGCGTGCTCGGATGAGAGTAATCCAGGGATAAATGACCTCCTTAGAAGCTACTACCGCGGTGGTGCTTATTGTAACACCACACCGCTAGATAACCACGGTGGCTAAGTGGGGATAATATCTGTGGAGATTGGCGTCATTATACCAGGTGAGCATGGACCAGATTGGATTGGTTTTATCCCCATCTAGTCCACAACCAATCTAGCATGCAAAGCAGATGATCCAATGGGTTTATTTTTAACACTTCACGTAAGCATGACAAAATCGAATGGCGAATTGAATGCAGATTAATTTGATCTAGTATTGAATGAATGAAAAAATTGAATGGCGATTTATTTTTAACACTTCACGTAAGCATGGTGAATTGAATCCAGATGATCCGATGTATTTTTTTCTCTATAATCGATAAAGAAATAGAGAAAAAAATATCAAGTAATAACAGAAGAACAGTTAAACCCTACCAAAATAAAAATCTAAATCTATAATGTTACTATTCATAACTACAACAATACACAAACAACAAATGATACAAATCATTATTACAGAGCAGTTTTACCTGTTTTCTCGTCGCTTCACATTCAGACCTTAAAAATGACAATGAAATGAAGGCTAAGAGATAAGATGAATGAATAATGATCATTTGTAAATACTATACTAGTCAAGTATATTACAAAAATTTCATACATATCCTCAATGTAACGGGTGTAGATGTCCAACGGATTTCTAAGATAACAAACACATTCAATCCAAAATCTGTTGGATTCCAAAAATCGCATCCACTTGCAACACCCACCCCAAGAACACAGATGGGACGTTTTGGATCCACGGATTCTGTACCAAATACTCACCCCAAGACTCTCTGACCGGTAAACAAGTGAACTCGAGGTCGTCATCATCATATGATAAGAATCATACTGGCCCATTGAAAAGTATTGGGCCCAAGAATCTTCTCTTCTCCCCCTTTAGTCTCATGCTTACCCAATAAAAAAGCTTCCAATCGCTTTATTTAAGCTATCATCAAAAACTACCTTTTTCTACAATTTTCTTAGTCTTCGAACCTAGTTTTGTGAACATTTAATTTTAAATAACCTATCAGATTTACTAAGTAAATTTTGAACGCGTAATTGAGGATATGGGAAATAATTAGGGGATATAGCTACATGACAAAAACGGTGTCCCAATAGCAATTTTGGGTGACCCCCTATGTAATTATTTTTTTAATTCCTAATCTAGCCCCACTAATCAGGATTAGTGATTAATTATAATTAGTAAAATGTTAAGTATTTGGGGGATAAATTAGTGTGTATTTTTTTTTATTTGAATTTGTGTGGGTTAGTTGAGAGTGAAGGTGGGAAAAATATTTTTGAGTGAATTTTTTTTTTTTGAAAATGGAAGATGATTGTGATGAGAGACTTGCAGCTGCTGAATCTTTAGCTCAACTACAACAACAATCATATCTTCAATCTTCGGCTAATGATAACAACTCACAATTGGAGTTATATGATGAACCAACACCCTTGGATCATGATTTTCGTGAGCATGAAGTGTTTTGTGAAGAACCAACCCAAGAAAGTAAACATGTTCGGCATACAAGCAACCCCAACACACATGTAATGCTTCAAAAAGGTCGAAAATTTGATTTTTCCTTTTCAAACCGCAATTTTTTTCTCTGGAAAATCTTAGTGCCGGCACACTCATAGTATGAATACTACGCCGGAACCTCTAAAACCGGAATCGTATTCATACTATGTGTATGCCGGTACAAAATATCCTTCATATTTAAAAAGTATGCCTGCGTGGTATTCAAACCAAAAATCCATGCCGGTATACATTTACACTTTTTACCTACCACCGAATATTCCATGGAATATCCATACCGGCATGGTTCACTCTTAACTAACTATGCTGGTACCACAAGAAAAACATACAGGAGATTTTGGTTTTCGAACTTAAATAACGGCTTCCTATTTAATTTTTCGTGAGCACGCGTGAGTTAGTACAGGCGTAGTTTGTATATTATGGGACAATGGCATGATCGATCCGAGCTTGGAACCTTACATATATACCATGTCGGTTTTACAAGAAAAACATACAGGAGTTAATGATATTTTGAACTTCAGTACCGGCGTCGAATGTAAATTATCGTGCACGCCGACACTCGATACCGGCGCGGATTTTAACATTTCGACAATCACTAGACCAAAACAGAGATTTTGTCACAAGGAATTTCTGTTACTTATTAAATTTGTAACACATATAGGCCGTTAGAGAAATGCTGTGATAATTATTGTTATTTTTTTTGTAACAGTTTTTTTTGTTACAAAATTTTGTTAGAGTCACATTTATATACTGTTACATTATTTAATAGTAACAGTTAACCTAATTTTAGAATAGCGACACGTGGCTCATTTGTCACAGTAATTATAACAAATTTAATTGTTATTCTCTAACTTTGCAACAGTTCGGTGATGCCACGTGTCTTACACCGCCACATAGGCAACTATTTAGTTTTGCCACGTGTCACTTTTTGTTACGATTACAATAACACATATAAGTGTTGCATACTTTTAACAACAAATTCCCTATGGACACCTGTCAACTTTTTGTCACTATTACTGTAACTTTGAAACTGTTACTCTCATTTGTAACAGCATTATGTTGATGACACGTGTTGTTTTTCTTCACATTTTTGGTCACAGTTAAATCAGTGACAATTCTTTAAATTACAATTTAAAAAATGGGTAGCCCGGATCACTTTCATGGACTCAAGATTCCAGTTAACGGGCCTGCAATACAGGTCATTATGATGGGCCTGCACTTTCAGTTTACAAGCCTACAAAAAAAGAAAAAAATAATATTCCTACAGGCACCATTGCGAAAATCGTGAAACACTTTGTTCAGGTGATCTTTCACCAGCAAGAATAGCCGAGCTCTGTAATTTTATTCCCTAACAGCTCTACCTGATTAACAGAGTTGCAAAATATGATTGACTGGTTAATTTGAAGCTGAAAAGTAAGGCACCGAAATAAAAAGTAGGTGAAATAAAAAAAAACTCATAATTATCTCATCGAGAAAGGAAATCAGTCAAGGTTATACCTACGAGAACAGAGTATTCAAGCAGTGGACCTTCTGTCTCTCTTCTACAAAAGCATAAAATTGTGTTATTCCCTTGAGGGTAAGCTCGTCCATAAGATTAATGATGTACGTTTTTTTGTAGATATCTATCTTTAAAATCCTTAAACAGATTCTGAAATGTTGCTGAAAACAACAAGATTTGTCAACTTGTAGGTAGAAAACGAATTAAGTGCTCGACTGAAGGTTGAAACTCTGGAGACAAAAGCCTATCTGCCTGATGTCACAAGACGAGCAACATGTCAGAATAATCCAAGATATCATCTCAACACCAAACAAACGAAAGAAACAGTAAATCAAACCAAGCAACACCAAATAGGTCCCTTAGTGATGATTTTTTTATCTAAGGGATGGTGGCTACTCATTTTACATCATAATTGCACCTATTGCAGAGTAAATATATGAGTAAATCATGGCAGACAGCTTGCAAAAAACCCATTTCTATCCTAGGGATACCATTTTGTTTGTTTATATTTTCTGTTCGATTAAGAACAAGTTAGAATTTAACTTTTCAACATATAAACACACAGACTTCACCACTAGTAGGCTTGCTCAAAGTAAGCACTAGAAAGTAAGAAATCAACTACTATTTCACATACAATACACAAAATCTCCCCACTAGTACCCTTGCTAATAGTAATTGGGAAACACACAAAAACAACTGCTACTCAACACTACATGGTATTCTACTCCAATGCTAAGCACCAAAAAGATACAAATGCATTCATTCTATGTAAAGTCCAGACATATTCAGTATTGAGATTGACAGCATCATTGGTAATTCAGATTTTCAGGGAAACCAATTGAGCTAATATTGGAGGAAAATGAAATACAATGATAATACATTAACACTTCTATCACCAAATATGGTTTATTCCACAAAAACACAAATATGAGCAAGTATCAAGTGTTGTGATGCTATACCTCATCCATAACAATCATTGAGCAATATTTCAGTACACAAACACCCTTATTGGCAAGGTCAAGAATCCTTCCGGGTGTCATCCTTTAGACTGGTTCCTCAAGTGGTGACCATGACTTGAATCTTCAGATGCTTCCCGATCTCCTTACAGACTTGTGATGTCTGGAGCGCCAATTCTCTAGTTGGAACTAGTATAACAACTGCATATAAAAATATAAATCAGTGCTTAAATACAAGTAAAACAAATCCAAAGCAAGCACAGTAACATAGGCATTCGGAAGATAAAGAGTATTCAATTCACTAAGCTCGTGAGATCCACCATTCAGCTACATAAGCAAGTAGTCATTTCTCATATGACACGTGTGATACAAGTCACCAAATGCAACCGCAAAGCCAATAGACATACTAGACATACTATTTAATTGTATAAAACATATCATTAATCTTTACAATGATCAGATGATTCCAGTAGTAGCCATCATGCCACAATTAAATAGTCATATGTATGCATTGCATGCATGCATGCCGATAGATACATAGACTTAAGATGTGGTTGGAAAATACATTGCCCAGATTTATGTTTATTTGCATACAGATGCCAAATAATGACTTCTACGAATTCCTATATCATGCAGTCAAAAATATGACACAAACGAAGGTGTACAAATTTTTCACCTAAAACGTTTCCTGGGCATGTTTAGACCAAAAACATAAAGAAAAATTTCTTACACGGGCCTTTTTCTTTTTTTTCTTATTTTCTTTTCCTATTAAAGTAAATGAAAATATCTTGATACAGACAATTAACAACCTATTGGTTTAATCCTTTTAAGTTAATGGATTTACGACTTACATAGATGTACTAAAAAGATTAATAAATAACTACAGCCTACAACTACAAGGAAAACAAAAGATGGATAATATAAGAAAATGATTTCTAGATAAGATCATTAAACATCCAGCAACTAACAAACTAACGCTCCTAACTACCAGCAATAAATAACAAACTAACGCTCCTAACAACCAGCAACTATTACAGCAGCAGTAGCTAGATAAGATCATTAAACATCCCTGTCTCGTAAAAAAGTTTAAAATTAAAATAAGAGACTCAATCAGATGGTAAAAATTAGTACCTTGAATCACATTGTTGTCTTGATCTATTTTTTCCAGAGAAGGAATACAGAAAGAAACTATCTTTCCTGTCCCATTTTTAGCTCTGTCAAGAATATCGTTTCCGGTTAAAGCAATTGGAATGATTTCTTCCTGGATGGGAGAAGGTCTTTCAAAACCCTTCTCATAAAACAAAAAAAAATCAGTTAACACGCAGAGAGTTCTGAACATTCATGCTATGAGATAAAGTTATCATAGGCTGATACAAGTATTCTTACCTCTATTGCAGCAGCATTGCAAATGAGAAGGGTGCACAACAATAAATGTTGTTTCTTCACAATGGGCAATATCTTTGCTGTATATAAAAAAATTAAATTACAATAAAACTAGAAGGCTCCTAACTAGAATAAATATAAACAACATGTCAATGTATATTTTCTTGATTTAAACTAAGTTTATTATGATGATCTTTATAATTCAAAAACGAACCACCAATTACAATGCCAATCAAAGACTTGTATCAGTGGTGGAACCAGAACCACCAATTACAATGCCTTTTGCCCCAATTGAGACCTATTTAAAACACCCAATCAAACTTACTGAGATACAACCTCATAGATTTCAAGTTTTAAACAGGAGGACAAACAAGAGAACTCGAAATCAACAAAAATTAGGTCATGGTTGTGTCTTAGCTGTTAGGTCATCACAAAACCTAATGTTTAAAACCAGCAAACAAAGACCATAAAGCAAGAAAAAAAAATCATGTAGAGAAGAAGAGAATTACCAACGTGTTTACAATCCTTGGGAGTACCAGATTTCGCAAGAACTTCAAGATCAAAAAGATCATGGACATAAGCCCTAATGTTAATCCAAACATCAATCCCGCGAACAAAACCAGCAAAATAATAACCCCGATATAGACAAAGAATCCAGTTTCACAACAATGATACTCAACCGCCATTCAACTCTATCAACAAATGCAAGTGAAGATGTTGAACGTTCTTCTATTGATTTCTACAACAACAACAACAAAAACAAATGATACTTCAAGTAAAGCTAAACAAAATTGAAGTATACATTTGGAATGCCACATCCTTTTATCGTTAGCGAAACAAAGATAAAATTAATCAACAATCTGAATCACTTTTTCATATGTTATTACTGGAAAAATTGATTGGCGAAACAACAAGTACAACTTCAAAAGCGATACAAACATTTTTATGCTTCTTTTCAGAAATTACATCTCTAATTTACATCATGGAAACCATATCAGATGCGTACTATAGTCATATAGATCCGAAACATACATAGACAGTACCATATGCAATAAAATAGCAAGTAGTTCTGAACTAAAAACTAACATGTGTACAATAAAAGTTGAATTCTTTACCTACATATGCCAACATGTATCAAAAAGCACCATACCAGAACCCTTCTCTAGATTTTATTTTCCTGCAATACTGAAAATACACAAGCGCAAAAAACAAATCAATTGAGTTCATTCATTACCATCCTTAATGGGATAGTCACATGACTATATACATTCAGCTAAGGAAATATACCAACAACTGCTTCTTGGATACCATCAGTCACTTCTTTAAAACCCTTGATTCAAAAATCAGATCCAAACAAAAACAATAAAAGAACAAAAATAAGTAATGAAAAATATGTACACCTTGACAAAATCAGATCAGAAACCTTCAAAAAGTAATAACAATCACCCATCATCTGGGTTGTGCCAAAAAAAAATCAACAAAATCTAAAACCCTCGATTCATAAAATTTGAATACCATAAAAGAAAAAAATCAGTAATGAAAAACAACCTTCAAAAAGTAACAACACAGTAACAACAATCAACCCTAAAGATCATCTGGGTTGTGCCAAAAAATCAACAAAATCTGAAACCCTCGATTCAAAAAATTAGATCCAAACAAAAACACTAAAAGAAAAACAAGCAAACAAATATAATGAAATTAGAGAAATGGGTTTTACTCTCGATTTTGATTTCGAGATTGACTTGAAGAGATTTGAAGTGAAAAAGAAGATGTCTATCGAAACCCTTAAAAATTGAAAACCCAAACAATACCCTAATCGTTGATCTACTATTTCAGTAAGTATTATGTATAGAGATAGTGAGAGTTAGGGAATTCGGTGTTGGTGATTACTGATTAGAGAATAAATGACGGTGGATGAGTTTTTCTGAGTTGGAGGATGGAGATGAAGAAGATGGAAAAGGAGAAGAAGATAAGGTGACTGTGTCGAAGGAGGAGAAGATAAGGTTAGGGAGGCGAAAAACAAAATAGATTTAGGTTTTTTAATTTAATTTTCTCTCTCCTATGACTATATATAGAACACCCTTATTACTGTGCAGTAGATCTGGACGACTAGTGACTTCGACACCCATCTGATTGGTTTTAAAAGATCAAATGGTTAACATCTTACCACGTGTCACAAAACCTGAGTTTCTCGTCCGGATAAACTGGAGACGAAATATATCAGAATTGAACATCACGGGTTCAAAGAATACTAGAGTTAGACCTGAGTTTCTCGTCAGGATGAACTGGAGACGAAATATATCAGAATTGGACATCACAGGTACAAAGGTTACTAGAGTTAGACCTGAGTTTTTCGTTCGGGTGAAATCCTGATGAAATTTATCAGATTTGAACATCATAGGTTCAAAGATTACTAGAGTTAGACTTGAGTTTCTCGTTAGGGTAAACTGAACATTAAATATATCAGAATTGAACACCACAGGTTCAAAGATTACTAAAGTTTGACCTAAGTTTCTCTTCCAGACGAACTGGAGAAGAAATATATCAGAATTGAACATTACAGGTTCAAAGATTACTAGAGTTAGACCTGAATTTCTCGTTCGGGTAAACTGAAAATGAAATATATCATAATTGAATATCACAGATTCAAAGATTACTAGACTTAGACCTTAGTTACTAGAGAAGAAATATATCAGAATTGAACAACACAGGTTCAAAGATTACTAGGGTTAGACCTAAGTTTCTCGTCTAGATGAACTGGAGACGAAATATATCAGAATTGAGCATCACAGGTTCAATGATTACTATAGTTAGACCTGAGTTTCTCGTTCGGGTGAACTCAAGATGCAATTTATCAGATTTGAACATCCTAGGTTCAAATATTACTAGAGTTGGACTTGAGTTTCTCTTCCGGGTGAACTGAAGATGAAATATATCATAATTGAACATCCCAAGTTCAAAGATTACCAGAGTTAGACATGAGTTTCTCGTTCGGGTGAACTCAAGATGAAATTTATCAGAATTGAACATCCTAGGTTCAAAGATTACTAGAGTTAGACCTCAGTTTCTCTTTCGGGTGAACTGAAGATGAAATATATCAAAAATGAAAATCACGGGTTCAAAGATTACTAGAGTTGGACCTCAGTTTCTCGTCCGGATAAACCGGAGACGAAATATATCAGAATTGAGCATCGCAGGTTCAAAGATTACTAGAGTTAGACCTAAATTTCACATCCAGATGAACTGGAGACGAAATATATCAGAATTGAATATCACCGGTTCAAATATTACTAGAGTTAGACCTGAGTTTCTCATCCGGATGAACTGGAGACGAAATATATCAGAATTGAACATCACAGTTACAAAGATTATTAGAGTTAGACCTGAGTTTCTCGTCCGGATGAACTGAAGACGAAATATGTCAGAATTGAAAATCACGGGTTCAAAGATTACTAGAGTTAGACTTCAGTTTTTCGTCCGGATGAACTGGAGACGAAATATATCAGAACTGAACATCACGGGTTCAAAGATTACTCGAGTTAGACCTTAGTTTCTCGTCCGGATGAACTGGAGACGAAATATATCAAAATTGAACATCACAGGTACAAAGATTACTAGAGTAAGACCTAAATTTCTTGTAAAAATGACCATACTACCCCTATAGGAAATAAGTAAAGTAAATGGTACATACTGTGAAAATGACCATATTACCCTTATTGGAAAAAAGTGCAATACATATTATGGAGACTGTGAAAATGACCATACTACCCTTATCGGAAATAAGTAAAGTAAATGTTACAGACTGTGAAAATGACCATATTACCCTTATTGGAAAAAAGTACAATAAATATTATGGAGACTGTGAAAATGACCATAATACCCTTATAGGAAATAAGTAAAGTAATTCTTACATACTGTGAAATGACCATATTACCCTTATTGGAAAAAAAGTGCAATAAATATTATGGAGACAATGAAAATGACCATACTACTATTATCTGAAATAAGTAAAGTAAATGTTACAGACTGTGAAAATGACCATATTACACTTATTGGAAAAAAGTGGAATAAATATTATGGAGATTATGAAAATGACCATACTACCCTTATTGGAAATAAGTAAAGTAAATGTTACATACTGTGAAAATTACCATATTACCCTTATTGGAAAAAAAGTGCAATAAATATTATGGAGATAAGGGTAGTATGGTCATTTTCAGGGTCTCCATAATATTTGTTCCACTTTTTTCGAATAAGGGTAATTTGGTCGTTTTAACAGTCTATAAGAATTACTTTACTTATTTCCGACAAGGGTAGTATGGTCAATTTACAGTCTCTATAATATATTTGTTGCACTTTTTTCTAATAAGGGTAATATGGTCATTTTCATAGTCTGTAATATTTACTTTATTTTTTTTCGATAAGGGTAGTATGGTCATTTTCACAGTCTCCATAATATTTATGGCACTTATTTCCCATAAGGGTAATATGGTCATTTTCACAGTATGTAATATTTACTTTATTTATTTTCAATAAGGGTAGTGTGATCATTTTCATAGTCTCCATAATATTTATTGCACTTTTTTCCAATAAGGGTAATATGGTCATTTTCACAGTCTGTATCATTTACTTTACTTATTTTCGATAAGGGTAGTGTGGTCATTTTCACAGTCTCCATAATATTTATTACACTTTTTTCCAATAAGGGTAATATGATCATTTTCACAGTCTGTATCATTTACTTTACTGATTTCCGATAAGGCTAGTATGGTCATTTTCACAGTCTCCATAATATTTATTGTATTTTTTTCCAATAAGGGTAATATGGTTATTTTCACAGTCTGTAATATTTACTTTAGTTATTTCCGATAAGGGTAGTATGGTCATTTTCATAGTCTCCATAATATTTATTCCACTTTTTTCCAATAAGGGTAATATGGTCATTTTCACTGTCTGTAAGAATTACTTAACTTATTTCCGACAAGGGTAATATGTTCATTTTCACAGTCTCCATAATACATTTATTGCACAATTTTCCAATAAGGGTAATATGGTTATTTTCATAGTCTGTAATATTTAATTTACTTATTTCCGATAAGGGTAGTATGATCATTTTCATAGTCTCCATAATATTTATTCACTTTTTTTTCAATAAGGGTAATATGATCATTTTCACAGTCTGTAAGAATTACTTTACTTATTTCCGACAAGGGTAGTATGGTCATTTTTACAGTCTCCATAATTATTTATTGCACTTTTTTCTAATAAGGGTAATATGGTCATTTTCACAGTCTTTAACATTTACTTTACTTTTTTCCGATAAGGTTCGTATGATCATTTTCACAGTCTCGATAATATTTATGGCACTTATTTCCCATAAGGGTAATATGGTTATTATCACATTATGTAATATTTACTTTATTTATTTTCAATAAGGGAAGAATGGTCATTTTTATAGTCTCCATAATATTTATTGAACTTTTTTCCAATAAGGGTAATATGGTCATTTTCACAGTCTGTAATGTTTTTTTACTTATTTCTGATAAGGGTAGTATGGTCATTTCACAGTTTCCATAATATTTATTGCACTTTTTCAGTAAGGGTAATATGGTCATTTTCACAGTCTTTAACATTTACTTTACTTATTTTCGATAAAGGTAGTATGGTCTTTTTCACCGTCTCCATAATATTTATTGCACTTTTTCCAATAAGGGTAATATGGTCATTTTCACAGCTTGTAACATTTACTTTACTTATCTCTGATAAGGGTAGTATGGTCATTTTCACAGTCTCCATAATATTTATTGTACTTTTTTTCTTTCAATAAGGGTAATTTGTTCATTTTCATAGTCTGTAATCTTTACTTTGCTTATTTCCGATAAGGGTAGTATGGTCATTTTTATAGTCTCTATAATATTTATTGCACTTTTTCCCATTAAGGGTAATATGGTCATTTTCACAGTCTCCATAATATTTATTGCATTTTTTTCACATAAGGGTAATATGGTCATTTTCACAGTATGTAACATTTGATTTACTTCTTTCCGATAAGGGTAGCAAAGTTATTTTCACAGTCTGTGAAATTTTTATTGCACTTATTTTGATAAGGGTAGTCTAGTCATTTTCACTGTCTTCGGAAGAAGCAAATATTTTGTTGTGGTTTTGTCGACAAAATCGAGAGAAAAAGGTTGGTAATTGTCCAAGTCAAATTTTCTACAAAGTTATGACTTGTTGACTTGGTCTTGATCCTGTTTTCTAATATTAAGAAAATAAAAATAAAAATAAAAATAATTAATTTTTAGAAATTAAATAAAATTGTTATTTTGTATAAATGTTGCGAAAGTATACAAAATTTCCTATGTACATATCATATAGGTGAAAATGTGAAAAAACATTGTCATGCTTTGTTTGAACCCTCTAAGGCGGATATTAAGAAGAGAATGGTTGCTTAACTAGAGGAAGATGTTCGCAAAGATAAACTATCACCCGAAGAAGAAGAAAATGAAAGAGGAAAGATTAAAGAGCGAGCCAACAAAGAACACGATGAAAATCATAAAAGGTGGTTAGAATTTCTAAAGGATTGGGAGAAAGTTTATTGGTCTCTTACCGAGGACATGTGTGAAAAGAGATTGAACATGCTTATTGCCAAGTATAACGAAGTGTATCCAAGTGCCGTCTCATATTGTCGGGATAATTGGTTGGATAAGTTCAAGGAAAAATTTGTGCGTGTGTGGACAAATCGTTATATACATTACGGGAATGAAGCAACTAGTATAGCGGAGTCCTCTCATGGGAGATTTAAAGATCTCATCCAGTCCGGCCAAGGAAACGTGGTTACGGTCACCGAGGCAATGGAGCAACACTTTAAGGCTGATATCGATAGGATCAAGAAGGCTTTTGAGAAAAGCTCAATGGAAAGGATGACTCAATTTCTTCAATATAATAAGTTGCTCCAAGGAATAGAGTTCAACGTCTCCCGTTGGGCAACAAAGCATATGATGAGACAAATGCAATATGAGAAAAATTACGGAAAACCGGGTGATGTGTGTATTTGTCCCGACATGTCTTCATTGGGGCTTCCGTGTAGTCATATGCTTCTGAAGTATAAAGAAGTGATACCTATTGATGTTATTGATCCGTTTGGAAGCAACTATCTTTCGACCTTCCCCCTACGGAAGCTCCCGGACAATCACCATTTGATACAAAGGAGGCTAAGGAATTATACGAAGCTTACTCACGTGGCAACTCGGCTGGACGAAAAATATTGTTGAGACAACTAAGGCTAATTACACGCCCATGGATAGCACCAAGTGAAGAGCCAACAAAGGGAGATCCGCCCGGTAGACCACAAACTAAAATTTCAAGGAGAAAACAAAGGAAAGAAATGAAAGAAATGACTCGACGTGAAGAAGAACTCGTGGAGACTAAGAAACGAGATCTATCCGCAAGTGATATTTCGGAAGCAAGATTCGCGGAAGCGCCGGTTCCAAACAAAAGGGGTAGGCCAAAGAAGGAACCGATATCAAGTCAACAACAAACGAAGGGTTCCGAAGCCACACTCATGGGCGATGTATCGGGGGTTCCAAAGAAAAGGGGTAGGCCGCCAAAGGTACCAACATTAATCTACCAAGGACAACAAGATGAGCATTCCGAAGCTACACCCATAGTCGATCAATCGGAGATTCCAAGGTAAAGGGGAAGGCCGCCGAAGGTACCAACATTAAGCTACCAAGGACAACAAGGTGAGCATTCCGAAGCTACACCCATATTCGATGTATCGGAGGTTCCTAGGAAAAGGGGAAGGCCTCCGAAGGTACCAACATTAAGCTACCAAGGACAACAAGGTGAGCATTCCGAAGCTACACCCATAGTCGGTGCATCGAAGGTTCCTAGGAAAAGGGGAAGGCTTCCGAAGGTACCAACATTAAGCTACCAAGGACAACAAGGTGAGCATTCCGAAGATACACCCATAGTCGATGTATTGGAGGTTCCAAGGAAAAGGGGAAGGTGTAAGCCAAGGAAGTATAATCTCTCATCACATATTGAAGACATTGATAATGTAGAGATTGGAGAGGATGGTTTGGATATAATTAAGATAAACAAAAGTAATATGAAGATGTTTAAGGAAGCCTCGACGGGTAGGACTGTTAGACATTACCATACCAAGGTAGCGTCATACATAAACCAACTTCTTGAGGTTATTCGCGAGTTTATTGTGTACACGGATGATGTCGATGGAGATGGAAATTGTGGTATCATGCCGTGACCGAACAATTAGGAATATTCGAGACGGCGGTTAGTAAAGGAATGACACCATGCCGATATGCTAGAATGAGGATGGCCAATCAACTTATGAAAAAGAGGAGCTTTTATGAGCAATTGGTTGGTCACGATGAGGGGTTTGATGATATGTGTGCTCAAGTGTTAGGACCCGAGCAGGAGATGGCATTTCTTCCTTCTCAATATTGGATGAGGATGCCGCTTTGTGGGCATCTAGTAGCGGATACATTTAATTGTGTTGTTCATTATTTTACCCCCACCGTAGTCATAACATTTACACCAAATTGGATAAAATGCGAAGGATCTCTTGTGAAGAGAAGAGTTGTTTTGGCGTTCGTGAACGGTAATCATTTCGTTATTCTAAAACTCAAGGATAATTGTCCATTGCCCCATGTTTGTGGGATGGTTAAAAACAAGGATATAGATCCCAATATCTGGAAGGGATGGATGGCATTGTATGAGGAGAATCACCAATTATGGGATGCGTTGGCCTTATCGAAGAAACCTCTTGAAGATGAGGAGATTCAAGTTAATATGTGTGGAGGCGATGATAAGTAATTTGGATATCTGGTGTTCGTTAATACACAACCTTTTGTTTTTTTGGAAGTTTGAATTGTAATCATTAAACCATATGCCATGTATATGCCGGCATGATTTAATTCAAACTTTACAATTTCGGAACTTATGCCGGCATTGAAATATACTTTCTCTTTTGTGCCGGAAAATCACCATAAGTACACAAAGATAGTTGTGTAATTTTCACAAGGAAAATATACTTTATCTTTTGTGCCGGAACTCATGCCAGCATTGAAAATAACTTACTGACAATGCTGGTATTATACACAGATCAATTATTCACAAGGAAAAGTTAGATTACTGGCATTGACAGAAAAACAAAATCCATGCCGGAATTCTAATTTTTTTTTTCTGAAAAGAAAACGGATTTCCGGCATAGTTATCACGATTTATACCATGCCGGTGTTTTAAAACAAAACTTAAAGTTTCATATAGATTAACTAATATATTATGTTTTAAGCCAAAAACAAATGAAATCAACATCGAACAAAGTTTAGCAAGACACATAAAATAACATAAGCGAAGACTAGATTGTTTACCATACCAAATGTAAAGTTAAGATGTTCCAAACCGGAAACAAGTGAAAGAAAGATGTTCAAAGTTTAACAAGACACACAAACAAACATAAACTAACTCTAGATTGTTCAAACTAAAATAATACTATAAAAGAAACACACGATCACTCGGTTCTTCGCCTCTTGTGTACCCTCTTTTTCCTTTCGCCCCACAAGTCTTTTGCCTCGGGATCTTCAATTTGGTATATCTTTTGGACGAAGTTCTCCATTTCTTTCTGGGTCAGCAACTCTCCTTTATTGGTCTTCTTCTTAAAGAACCTTGACAAATTTCCAATCCGCTGACGCTATTAAGGGATTTTTCAACATGTATTTAGTATGTACAATTGTATAAGTTCATAGATATAGATTAAAAGAATAGTAATGCACAAGACATACGTACCAACAATGTAACGAGCTGTAGAAGTTTGGGCACAATTGACGGAGTTGTGGAGGGGCGTGCTGGTTGTGGAGGAACTTATACGGTATCCGGGCGCACAACATAAGGATGCGAGTACTTACAATGTCCCCTTAGGAAGGTTGGATCACTCTCATAACCATTCTCATCCAATTCCCAATTGGCCCTATTTAACACAAGTCCCTTTTCTCCCCTTTCAGTCCAATGTGCAAGAATAAGTTGAGGGTCATAAACTATGAGAGTATGGTTCTTATCTGAATGGCATTGAGGAAAGTAATGAGAGAATTTCTGATATGATGTATCCGTGAGATCTTTCTGCTTGTACCCTAGTTGGCGCATTACACGGCGAGGGTTGTGCATAATAAATCCTTTAGGATGAAATAACGGTCTGTTGTAAAATGAAACATTGTCATGCCTTTGTAAGTGAACTCCTCTAGCATTCCTATATGGGTCAAATACAACATCTTCCACAGCCACCGAGTCCAAATCCATCCTCATTGCAATTAACCATTTCTTGTTATTGGGCCTCGGGGTATTGCCGAAGTAGTATTTCTGAGCTAGAGACTTATTATGTTCATATCCACGGACAATCTTCAATCCTTTATACCCTACGAACAAACTTCGGAAGTGTTCATAAGCCCACACCTGTGCCCATGAAAGATCGTTTCAATGAAATGTGTAAGAAAATAAATAATTGGAAACTAATAAATGTAATGATAATGATCACAAAATAGGTAGTTAACTATACCTGAATTATAGTGAAATTCCCATTAAATTGACGGGCTTTCGCCTTAGAAGCTCGACGCATTTCTTCCAAAAAATGTGCCAAGAAAGCAGTGCCCTATGAATACTCATGAACCTTTTCCAACGGATCCAAGTATTGTAGGAGGTTCATATGCACCCTATTACCATTAGCGTCAGGGAATATAGCGGATCCCAAGATGAACAACATATAAGCAGCGGCACTTTGCTGAACTTGTTCGGGAGTCAATACCTTGTTTTTCGTATCTCCAAACAATTCAATGAGTTTGACGAATGTGATAGTCTTTGTATGGTAAGCCCTTGTCTTGTACAAATTCGCCAAAGTGGTTTCCTTGTTCCATCCAAACAACCTTTCAGTGAGATCATAGATCTTGTCCCATTCTAGGTTCTTAGAGTCATATCCTACCTTAACGGCTTTACCAAGAACCTCTAAACCTATTATCCTTTGGACATCTTCAGGGATAATGGACATCTCGCCAGAAGGAAAATGCATGGTGTCAGTGTGAGCAAAAAACCTCTCCAAAAAGAAGTTTGCCGTGACGGTATCAGTGGCCACATAATGTTTTATCGCATGATACAACCTAGATGCTTTGACTACTGCTTTAACAGCCGCACACTCATCCTTCAAAGTCCATACATCCGATTGTTGACGGCGGCTAACACGGATGGCTTTCTTGTGGTCCTATAAAAACACACCAAACTTAATTAAATTCACTTGATCACAGATGAATATTATAATAACAAGATGCAAACGTCTTACATAAGTTTGATAGATCCAACGAGCTCAAGAGTCTTTGTAGGAAAATAAGAGTTGCGGGTTTATCGGTTGACCCTAATGTTTGCCATCAACGCGGTCTGGAATCATGTCATATTTATCAGGAAGGTGGGCTAGGGGTGCCTTTTCATCATCCTTAGAGGATTCAACTTCGACATCAGCTGCTTGTGAGGATGATCCACCTGCTCGTTCGGGTACATGCGCAGTTTCGACTCATAATCATCATCATAACTGCTGGTTGAGTCACTTATAGGTTGATTCCGAATTGTGACCTTAGCAGTAGACGGATCAGGACGGCTATGTCGAGAAGACTTGCATTTTGATTCTACAACAGCTTTGCCTTTTCCTTTGTCTTTTTTTGATGCTTTAGACCTATGTTCCAATACGTTAAACTGAGTTATATACTGGACGCCGACATACAAATGGAACCAAATATGAGTGCTGGTACTGGATCCGACATAGTAAGAAATTATAAATTCCATGCCGGTTTTCCTGAATTCTATACAGAGAATAACAATTCTAGGGAAACCAAACCGGCATGGTTTGTAAACATATCGAGACTGCCAGAACAGATACCGGCATTGTAAAACATATTTCTAACGATGCCGGAACTGGGGGATTTTTGTACAGAGTTTTTAACAAAACAGGCAAATAAAAACGGCATAGTATTGATCAAATATACAAAGCCGGCACAGGTAACCGGCATATTATTTGACTAATTTTGTATGCCGTCAAGCTCATGCAATACAATCGGGATTCAAGACATATAATCCGGCATGATTTTCAAATTGAATTCGACCCCGAATAGAACAGAATTTCAATTGACTAGATTGCAATTTCAAAATTTTCTTTTAGTGTAGTATAAAGACTAAACAAGAAAGTTTGACTTTGTGTTATATATTATGGGATAAACCCTAAAAATACTTCAATTCAACAAATACTTCACTTGCCGCATCAAATTTGTTATGCGCACCTCACCAACAGACTCTGCAGGACTTTCTTGCGGTTCATCAACAGGTATTTGTGGAATGGGTTGTTCACGAGATTTGCGACGAACCATTGTCTTTGGTATAGAAGATGAAAAAATATGGAGATTGAATACAAAGGAAGATAGAAAAAAATATGGAGATTGGTATCCAAAACCGTCACTTAAATAGAATGATAAGTTTGTAACCGACGCATTAAGGATTTTGTAACCGTCAAACAAGTGGAATGAAGGAGTTTCAATTGTAACCGTCAGAATGCCGGCATGGACACATGAAACAATTCAATGCCGGCACTCTGACAATAACTTTAAATCGTGAATATGATGCCGACATAATATCTGGTGCACCATTCAATGCCGGCACCTGGGACGGTATAGAATTTGGTGTATTTATCAATGCCGGTATGTGAAAGAAACTTGATGAAATAAACAACATTAACCACAAACCAAAGAAACTTCATATTAATCATAAGGAAATAGACTTAAAAACATTAAAAACTTGAACAACCTTACACATAAAATGAAAGATCTCAAGCTAATTGCAACTAACATCATTTCTTGGTACGAGATTCAACAAACAAAGCAGATTCGAAATGCCTAAAAGGCTCTTTTATCCATTTGGTGTATGCGGCCTGAGCTTGAAACCTATTATCTTGGTATCTTGCGAGAAATTCGTTGTATTTGAGACATAATTTTATGAGGGCAATTGTCCGATGCGATACAAAATCATCCCCGTAATCTATTTTGCGTTTCTTGCACTTACCGTCCACGAACTTCGGCATATAAGGACCATCCGCAACAAGACCCCAAAAAAGGTGTGGAGGGCGGTGATCTTCCGGGAAATCAGATACTATGTAGTAATTTTTGATCCATTTGGTTTCTTCCTCAACATCCGCTTCAATCTTCGCTTGTTTTACACGTTCGTATATTCTCTTTGTTTCTTCGCGATAGTAATCTTCCTTTGCTGCCTCTTCTTCTTCTCTTTTCCTTCTAAGTATCTCTTCTTCCATCGCGGCAATTGACTTGCTGGTTTGGTCCTTCCTTCTAAGTTTTTCTAGTATCATAGGAATTGAGTTGGTGGTGGATGATGATTGATTTCCTATCAGAGTCGAGACTTTTTTTTCATATAAATATTCTCTTAAATCGGTAGTCGGTGATTTTTTTGCCATCATAGAAATGTGTTGGAGCTCACCTATTTTTTATTTTTTTTGAGGTATCAACTGCAATAGGTGTACCACTTTAAATAGATGAGTACACAACAACTCTTTTCCACTTTATGGTACCGGCGTTGTCGGTAACCTCAAATCTACGCCGGTAGTTTACTTTACTGGTTGATAGTTTGAAAAAATAGCCGTTGGGCATTGAATCTTACGTACCAGCACTGAGCTATGGTTTACGTGAATGCCGGCACACTGTACCGGAATCTCATTGTATCAAAAGAGTGTGCCAGAAATATGTTAATTGTACACAGGAACATAAAAATATTAGGCACCTACTACCGGCATTCAAATATAATTTAAGTCAACGCCGGCAGTTTATTACGGCATTGAACTATGTGAACTTTGCATACCGGAACTCTAATTTATTTTAAATGTAATCCTTGTCAACTGAACAACGAATGCACTTAGCATGTGCATCAAGCCTTTGGACCCCTAGGCGACCCTAGTGGACGATTTATAGTCTCTTGAGGGTTTACATAGAGATCTACCCACAAAACCTTAAGAAAAAACCTAATCGAATACCCTAAAACCTAAGCAATTACCACTAAACAATCAATCTTCTTAAGAAGAATCTGTCTCCGATTCACCCAGCTGGTGGTACTCCGTGACCTTGGTTTTAATATGGTTTATGTTGGCTTCAAACATGAATGCTTCTCCCTTTACTTGTAAGTAACGCGTTTTCACGGCTTCATGCTACAAAAACAATGCACAAATTATGTTTGTTACATACAAATTCAAAAATAGTGGATTATGTCGAATGAATCATAAAAATAATTACAAGTTGTTAAGGAGATAATCTACTGCGGTTAGCTTTATCAATCCGGTGTTTCAAGGTTAGATACTCAACCACCGCATTTAGGATGATGTCGTGTCATTGCTCGATTTGTTTAGCAGTTCTTCCTTTCGGGTTACCATAATCGTGAACAAATTTGTTAAAAATCTTCAACCACATGGAATCCCGCGTGCTGTTATCTATATTTGAAGGACGAGTTTCGGCATACCATGCTTGGGTGATTGCTAAATCTTCCTCCGAGTCAAACGATGCCATTTGTTGAATGTGGGGTTAGGTACTATACTAAGTTATTTATAGATGATTATTCTAGGGTGTAGGGTTTCTAAGTTAAGAGGATAAAGGAGATATATAAGAACACAATGTTTTGGACTTTTGGGTCCAAGTATTAGCTCTTTTTATATAGTGAAAAACCTCAACGACTAGTTTTTTTGAAAAATAACCAACACCGGCATTGATGTCACTGTGAACAACTATACCGGCACTAAATTTCGGTATTTATTTCCATAAGCTTACAATGCCGGTATTTATTCACAGATATTCGGCCAAATATGCAACCAATACCGGCATTGAATATTCAATATCGAACATGCCGGTATTTGTGAAATAAAAAAAAACGGCTAGTTTTTTGAAAAAAAAAGACTGTTGGAGATTCATTTGTACATAATACCCCCATTCCTTGGCGAAAATCTACACAAACCACCCACAAAATAACAAAAATTCTTCTCTCAACAAAGCAAGCACGGTTAAAGCTTCACAGGCGATCGGAGATTCATCATCTAGCTTTATTTCCAAAGTAAGTAGATTAATCATTACTAAAAATATAATCTTCACTACTATGACGCATAACTAATATAATCTTCTCTTACAGAGTCATCATTGCAAGTGTCAAATTTGCAAGTCACCATCTCATCTAGCAATGGACTGCCCTTTTATTTATTCAAAGTGTAGAAGCTGTGATGGGACACGCCGGTTTTGGATTGCAAAAACTGATGATGCTGAAAATGGAAGAATGTTTCTAAGGTTTTTGAATCACCCAAAGTGCGATGAGTTTCAATGGTTTGACAAAGCTGTTGAACTAGCAGAGTCAAGAGAAAACCACAAGGGCCAACGCAAGCCTATCGATGGGTGTTATATGAAGGGAAAGGAATATGTTGAAAAAGAAGAAGAACCAGTGAAGATGATCCTTGACACCCCCATCCCGTACGATGTCTTCGAACAGATTCGGGAAAGGCTCAAAGGTTCCGCAATTGTTGAAAAGGGATGGAAATAGATTATCTCTAACCAAGTGCAATCCATTGAATATTTTTTAGCATGTTTTAATTTAAAGATTCCAATCCAATGTAATAGATTACTTAGGAATGAAATAAAAGATAATTTGAAATGAATTTTGAGCAGAGTGCCGGAATTGATTGAATCGAGATAACTATGCCGGTTTTCTGTCAACAATTTAAGAAAGTTTAAAAAATTAGAATACCAGCATAGAATTTAAAAAATATCACCATGCCGGTAGTTGTCAATATTTATACAGGAACATGAAAATTTTAAACTTCTTGTTCCGGAATGGAATTAGAGACAATTTTAATGCCGGGACTGGGAAACCGGCATTGAATTGTAAATTTCGAGGATGCCGGTATAAGTACCGGCGTTTCTGGAACTGAACTCATCTGTGCCAGAAATTATAATCTTTCACTAGAAATCTAGACATGTTCAACATAAACCAAACAACTGGATTCTGCTTAAGTGCTTTTAATCCAGGTATCATAAACCAAAATCAAACCAAACAACTAAAGAGTTAACCCTGAGGTACAAACGAAAACAAGTTCGAAATTGTTCAAGACATAACAACCACCATCAAAATAAACAAAATAACCACCAATTGTTCACTTGGTCTTTAGTTTCTTTTTGGTGGGCGCCTTCCTCGTTTCTCCAAACAAATCTTCTATACTAGGGTCGATTTCTTCAATTCTATCAAGCTTTTCCTCGACTTCCTTGATTTCTTGAAGGGATAGTACCACTCATTCCTCGTACTTGCATCCAAACATCTTCTTCAAGTTGCCAAGCCGACGGCGCTAGTTTAATACATGAAACACATAATTAGTATATAATATAATATAACATTATGTTTACATTAAACAACTAAGCAATTAATAAAACTTACTAGAAATCCAACGGTCTTAAGAAGTTGGGGCGTCGTAGGTGGTGGAGTTGTAGGAGTTTCAACAAGAGGTTTTCTCTGGGGTGGAACTTGGACCTTATCTGGGCGCACGACATAAGGATGTGACCATTCCAGGTAATCTTCCATGTAGTCGTTATCAACTTCATCACCATTTTCCGCAATCTTCCACTTACTAATATCTACCAAACTACGTGGCTCCCTATCCCTCCAGTGTGTTGGTTCCGGATCTGGATCATACACTACATGCAACTTGTTGGGAGTTTAATTGCACAGAGAAAATTGAAGAAGATAATTATCATCATAGGCCGACTCAAAACGTGATAATTGCTTATATCCATGTTGGGGCATCACACGGCATGGATCAGCCATGATATATCCTTTTGGGTGGAATAATGGCCCATTGTAAATTGCAACGTTACCAAACCTCAAAAGTTGACGATTTTCTCTAGCCTCCTTATATGGGTCAAACACAACGTATTTTGCACTCATTACATCGATAGCCAATATCATCTCGATCAATCGACATTTGCTTTGGAATGTTGTTAAACTCGAACTTCTTATCTCTAGGAGTTTCTGGCCCGGGAAGGTCAATAGTCTTCAAGAAAGGGAACTTCTTGAACAAGGTTGGGAAGTGTTCATAACACCACACCTATTCCAATATGAAGCAGTAAATTTTTATTCTAAGTTCATGATGAATATACATGTGAAAATAAGTTAAGAAAACAAATTTACCTGGAGTATAGTGAAATTCCCGACAAATTGGTTTGTTTTAGCCAAAGAGGCCCTTCTCATCTCCGCCATCAAATGTGCCATTACCGCGGTTCCCCAAGAATAGGTATAAACATCTTCCAACGGATCCAAGTACTGAAGAAAGTTTGCACTTACCCTATTTCCATTAGTGTCAGGGAATTCCCTAGTGCCCAAGATGTATAACAGGTACGCATCGGCTGTATAACGAATCTGTGCAGGGTCTCATCCATCCTCCAAACTTCTTTACTTTGTATTTTGAAACATCTTCTTAAGCATCATCAGCTTGAATGTCTTCGTATTACTAGACTGGGATTCATAAAAGCTCTCCATAGAAGATTTCAAGTCCCAACCAAATAACTTCTTAGTCAAAGCGCGCAACTTCGACCATTCAAGGTCCATACACTCAACTCTTTCTGCAATTGATTTTCCGATAACGTTGAAGCCTAGAATGTTCCGAGAATCATCAGGAATCAAGGTCATCTCTCCAAATGGGAAGTGCATTGTATCAGTTTCACCATGATACCTTTTGACGAAGCAATTGACTGTCACAATATCTGGATTCACCTAATTTTCAACCAAAGCATATAGACCAGAATCCTTTACTATTGTTTGGACATCATCATGCTCCAAAGACAAATCCCAATGAGTCGCGGCTTGGTTTCGGAAAACACGAACAACCTTAGTATGATCCTAAAATTAGAAGATAATACGATTAAGAGATTTTGCATAAATCCAAAACAATACATATGCACAAAATAAAAAATGCTTACATAGGTTTGATAGATAGTACGAGCCCAAGAGTGCTTGTATCCAAATAGTACTTTAGGTTCCGGAGCTTCACCCCAAATTTTACCACGTTCGAGGTCGGGTATCCTGTCATCAATGTGAGGAAGGTGACAACCTTTAACTTTGGGTTTCCCCTTGCCCTTGCCTTGTGTTGGTTATTCACTCGGCCCACCAACTTCGCTTTGGCTTGCTAATCGACTTGGGTGAACCTCATCATCTTCCTCCTCACTTTCTACTTCATCACGCTCATCGTCCTCAACTGTTCCAGTACCTTCATGGATTACAAGTGCACTACGGTCACCACCACTCTCCCAAATTTCCCATTTTTTTTCAAACCCCAAACGCTTCTTGCGACCTTCATCTTTCCCTCGTGGAGGTAGAAACTGAGGAGTATCAAGACCGTCCTTCCTCTTTCTCTTAGTGACATCATCTTTATTTTTTCTTTTGTTAGCTTCCTTGGCTTTTGACCTATAACATAAGCACACGAAACAAAAAAAAGACGAGTCATATTGGAAGTTTAAGTATCGGTATAGATACTCTTAAACATACCAAGCCGGTTTAGAGATACCGGCATTGAAACTTAGCTATCGATAATGCCGGTAGTTAAATGGGTTTCTTCTGGATACCAAAAGACAACTACCGGAACTTTCGAAGTAAATCAATTCCATGCCGGTAACACAGTACCGGCATACAATGGAAGAGAAAGAGTGTGCCGGTACTGATCAAAAAAATCATATATGTTCCTGTATGTTTAAAGTTTACTACCGACGAACACGAATTAAATCAAATCTATGTCATTTCTATAGTACCGGCATACATGAAACCTAGACTCAATGCCGGTACTGGTGAAAAAGTTCATAATGTTTCTTTGTGTTTTTAGTCCACTACCGGCATACACGAATTATTATTAAGGTATGCCGGTACCCTAAAACCGGTATGGTATTCAACCCAATTTGAATGCCGGTACAAGAAAATCACTTTCAGGACTTGAAACCGGCATGGTATTCATCCCAGATCGAATGCTGGTACTTAAACCGGCGTGGTATTCATATAAAGTTGAATGCCGGTACGGTACTCTGTGTAACTTGACTGTTTCAGCTATGGATGGCGATTCTAACCTAAACCCATTGCTATAAATCGATTAAAACAATCAAAAATGAGTTCAAATTCACTAACCTTCTCACAGAAGCCATGACTGCGAGTGTTTGATCTTCCGAGTTCGCCGCGTTGTCCTCTTCTTGTTCTTCAGCAATCGAAGCAATTCGTTGTTCGTGTTTTTGTTGACCAATCGATTTGGTCCTCGGTTTGGCTTTTGTTTTCTTTCGTGGAGGCATGGTTATGATTCGGGTAGGTTAATCGACGAAGATATTTTTTATTTAACGATTAATCGTCGATGAAGATTTTTTTTTCAGAACACTAACTGTGCCAGCACTCAAAGGGAATTGGGGGATAAATTGATTTGGTTTTTGATTTTATTGTTTTAGGGGAAAGGGCCTAACAGTCTTTTCATTATTATTTTTATTAATCTAAGGGTGTTTTGGTATTTTCGCCCCTAAAAAACACCCCTTAGCAGCCACCTTTGGTTGGGGGAAGTAATTCATATCCCCCAATTAATTTCCATATCCCCAATTGCGCGTTCTAAATTTGGATGTATAATTAGTTTTTGTTGTTTTCAATTAAAAAAAATAACATTATTGGTGATGTTAGGCTTTAGAATTTCTCATTTATATTATTGCCTTATAGCTGCTTCCTATCAAAAAGAAAAAAAAAATGGCTACTTCATGCCATGCAGTTATATATCTCTTCTCGGTAAGTGCGGTCTATTGTTGGCCTTATGGTTCCGATGATTAAACAATCTTTTGAATGACACCTAGTACTACTTTTCTGAACAATTATTAGGTGCACCGAGCGAAGCGAGAAAGGACTCTATATATATGGTGATTTTATGTCAATGTGAAGCATGATTTTTTTTTCTTCTAATTTGACAAAAAAAGATTTTTGGTGTTTGTAACAAAAAAAATTCAATCAACAATGAAAGGACTAAATTGTCCCTCCCTTTTAGTCCAATTACTATAACTCCTTGTGTATCCTATTTTTGTAGGGGTATAATTGGCAACCAAACTTTAATATAGCATATCTAAAAATCCGTGCCTTGGAATTTTACAAATTTTATCACGTTGGAAAGGTTTTAAAAAAAAGAAGAATTAATTGGGGGATATGGGAATTAATTGGGGGATATGAATTACTTCCCCCAACCCATGGTGTGTGCTAAGGGGTGACTTTTGGTTATGAATATACTAAAATACCCTTCCCTCAAAATAAATAAAAAAACTTAAAATCAAAAAACAAAATCATATCCCCCATTTCCATCTCCACTTCTTCCCTCAAAATAAAAATTAAAAACTTAAAATCAAAAATCTAAATCATATCCCTCATTTCCATCTCCACTTCTTATTAATCTTATTTAGGGGTAGTGTTTTGAAACCCAAATATTCTCCATTCCCTTTCAAATTCTAAACTCTCCCCACTCTATATCAAATTCTCTTCACCTCACTTTGGAAACGAATTTTTTTTTATTCGGAAGTGATGAAGATCATCTTTGAAAGTGATGATGACCATGCCGAATTGATGAAGACCATGCCGAGTCGGGTTCTAAGATATGGTCTTTATCAATCCAAGCATGGTCTTCGTCACTTCCATTTTGAATTTTTCCTGGCTTTAAAAAGCTTGGTACCGGCATGGTCAGTTGATATGAAGACCATGCCGGTATTTTTCCCAAGCATAGTTTTCATATTTATTTCCTATGCGAAAAACAATACCGGCATGGTCTTCATATCAACTGACCATGCCGCACCAAGCTTTTTAAAGCCGGGAAAATTCAAAATGGAAGTGAGGAATACCATGCCGGAATTGATGAAGACCATATGCCGGAACACGGACCGGCATGCCCGATAATTTCCTATCAATGTCGGTAGTCAAGTGAAAAAAATCAACATTCGGATACTTTTCATTCGTTCCTTAAGATAGGTATTTAAGCAAAATACTATGCCGGAACAGGTACCGGCACGCTCGAAAAAAACTATTACCATGCCGGTACTTGTTAAAAACAAGAAAAAAATCAACATTCGGAAGATCAAAACCAGGAAAAAAATCGTGGCAAACAATTTATGAACATTTCCAACAATTTCCGGCATGAGTTTTTGGTTGAATACTATGCCGGCACCAAGCTTTTTCAGCTGCAACAATGGTGGATTCAAAGAAAAAAAATCAATTTTTCAACCTCTTATTATCAGTAATTCTCTCATCACAATCATCTTCCCATTTTCAAAAAAAGAAATTCCTCTCAAATATTTTTTTCCCTCCTTCTACTCTCACCCAAACACAAATAAAAATACACACTAATTTATCCCCCAAATACTTAACATTTTACTAATTATACTTAATCACTAATCCTAATTAGTGGGGGCTAGATTAGGAATTAAAAAAAATTTACATAGGGGGTCACCCAGAATTGCTATTGGGACACCTATTTTGTCCCGTAGCTATATCCCCCAATTAATTCCCATATCCCCCAATTAATTCTTCAAAAAAAACTACGCAATAAGTACAAACAACAATATCAAATTTAGAGTTTTTATAAAAAATTCAGATATGTTTATCATTTTAGTCATAATTTTCGAAAATTAAATATATATCAAACCACCACAAAGGATACATAATACTTTATGTAGCCATATTTTGATTTATGCATCAACTTATTTTCTGTTGCCACCGTTTCAAGAAAAATGATACTTTCACTAAATAGTAGTCATTATGCAAACCACCACTAAGGAATGCGTTACACATTATGCGGCCATATTTTGGTTTATGCATCGGCTAATATTCCATTTCAGGAAAAGTGATACTTTTACCCTGTGTCAGGAAAAATGATATTTTCACGTCGTGTCAGGGAAAATGATATTTTCACCCCGTGTCAGGAAAAATGATACTTTTAATACTTTCGCGTCGTGTCAGGAAAAATGATATTTTCGTGCCGTGTTAAAAATATGATACTTTCCACCGTGTCAAGAGAAATGATACTTTCACGCCATGTCAAGAAAAATGATATTTTCAATTTCTTCGGTCGGCCATCCCAACGTGGCAATGGTCATCTAGTGTACTTTGTTGAATCACTATTTTTATTTTGTTGTGATACTTTTATTGTGCTTGAATTATCATGTATTCACATCGTCTGAAGAGACAAAGAATTTTCTTTTCGCATTTGTCTGATGAAGAAGTTTCATGGTAAAGGGTCTAAAGACTTCGAAAGCATTGCCAGCCTTTATTAACATAGAAAGCAATGCTTTCAAGCAAGTCACACTTGCAAGTTATAAAATGGGTTAAGTTGAGACTTTTGAATATTTATGCTCAAATGTGTACTAAAGGAAGGCCAAGTCTTTTACAAGGCCGTCTTGTTTACTCTTGAAGTACTTGATCCAAAGTCTTACAATGGCATAGATTGGCTAAACAAAATGATAATTTTACAAAAGTTTCAGAAACGGAACAGGATTCTGGGTATATGTTATTGGTAGGGATAGAAAAGTTTGGTGTATAGAAGTTCATTCCAAGTATCTTGAAGTCCAGGCAAACACCAATGAACACAATCAGCATAACTAGTTGGATTAGCTATCTGCTCTTTTGTCAAGGGATTCCACTGCTTCTTATATATTGCTGTATGTGCATCTTTTCTATACTCCGAGAGTTGTGTAATGTTTAGAAATGTAATGGGTACTTTTGATTTACTAAATTCTTGTCTAATCACTTCCATTACTTTTTTCCGAGACCCTGTTCCCCAATATTCTGGATCTTCTATTGGAGTCGTTTGATTGTAGCAATTCCCATTTGGCTCCCCACCCCATTCTCTGCTCCTGCAAGTAAAACATTGAAGTTAAATAAATGTAGTGAATGGTAAAACAAAAGAAAACAGAACACGGTATAACCTTCGAGATGTACTTACTTCTCGTGGTAAGGCGACATGCTAGTGAACAAAACTCTATGTTTCTTAGGATTTGTATTTTTTTCAACCCATTTCACTAGACTCTTCATTGCCACACGATACGCATCTTCCGTCTTCAACTCCTCAAATACTTTTTCTTCATCTTGGAATGAGCCTCGTCTATATGCCAAGAAGATAAAGTCATGCATTAGATTTCAGTTTCATTACATGCATTTATATATGATCGTTAAGCAAAATGCATAAGATACTTGTTTATAAGGGTATTGAGATTACAGAAATTTAAACTTCATCCCAGTGCACCACCAAAGGTAGGTATTGAACACCAAAACATCCGCTCCCTTCCAATTTTGACCATGCTTGTCGATAGAATCCCTACGAACCATTCTATCTGGAACTCTATGGACTATGGCGTTATCGGAGTTTGATTCTAAAAGGAATGGTGCCCAATAGAACTCAATCGTCGCATTATACTCCTGAGGATTTGAGCAGTATAGTTTAGAAGGTTATAACAAATTAATATAACCATTGAAACACAATATTGTTGTCTTATAAACTTAATCGTTGGTACCTTGGCTGTGAATACAGTGAGAGAGTCAAAACCAATTTTCATGGATCTGGCGTGTGGAGGGATGACCTTCTGGAGGAGACACACCATGGAAGTGAATTGACCCCGATTCAAGGAGTCACCAACAAACAACATCCTCTTGCCTCTAAGTTTTTCTAGCATGAATCTTGCATTGAAGCTGCACAAAATTTACCAAATGAATCACAATTTTTCTATACAAATCGTAGAAAATCGCTTGGGAATTTTCATGGTGACACGACAGTCATTTAAGGTTTGGATATGAATGCTTAAGACCAAACCATGACATTAATACGCTAGATTCAAGGTTCTCCCAAAAGGGTTCCCTCGCGAAAAACGTAGGGATTTTCTTCCATTTGGGTAGCATTAAACAAAAAAAACAAGTGCAAAATAACATCAGAAATAAAATAATTTATAAGAGAATTGTTTGTGAACCTGGGCAACGAACAACCATGAGGTTGCCATCTCCAATGTTGATAGCCTTTATCAGGTCTTCCTTCTTTTTGACAAGTGAGTTGAGGTTGTATATATGGACATTCCGGTTCTTCATAAAGCGGTCGATTTGCTTCATCGTAGACCCATTTCCCACTAAACACATCACACTCTTGATAATCTTCATCAGCATGAGGCTCTCCAATAGCAAATGGCAATCTCACCTGCTTCTTAGTCTCTACTTAGTTACCCATAAACAAAACCCTTATATTTTTAGAAAACAAATACATAATTAATATTATAGCAATAATGATCATAATCTAAGCTCAGTAATTCAAAAACAAGAGGCTGGTTAATTATAATTCTCACCTGTTTTTGTCAATAATGTCTGTTTGTTGTTTCCTTCTGGTGATTCTGGTTGTAACTGACTAAAAGTTTGCCTGAGAAAACAACTAACATTGTTTTCATAGAGAATGGCGAAAATGAAAATGAAAGCTATGAAAGTAAAGAGGTATGGAGAAAGAGTTGTAGTTTTTCTAAGAGAAGATAGAGAAGAAGAGGAGATTATAGGCTTCATATTTTTTCTTCCCATCCAAAGATTTAGCTTTTCTGTTTGTGTGATACTGAATCTTTTAGAGCTTAAATACATGCATGCGACACATATTAGGGAAGAAATTAATACTCCTACTTATAGGATGCTTAGTATTTACTATATATCATTAATGAAATTATTATCAGTTTAATTAGGAAATGGATATTTTAAAAGAATTGGGTCTGATAGTTTTTTTGTTCCAAAGGGAATGAGTAGTAGTCCGGGTTGGTCGCACACCAGTGCTATTACGCACTCAATTGCATATGAACGCGCACCTTTATAATGGCCAAAACCTATTAAACGCACAAAATAGCTTAACACAGTCTGTAAGGTTGATTACAGGATGGTCCATGAAACAAACTGCGAAAAGGATTACACAACAAGCGACCACAAACAGAAGTCTTATGTCTAATGTGTACGTTTCTTAGGTTGAAAGGCAGTGAACTGAGGGAACAGTTGAGGAATATATAAGATTTTGTTTATTAGGAAAGGTGAGAAATAAGTATAATTTGTATGTACTTTTTTAGTGGGTTTAGGTGCGTGAGAAAGGAGTAGGTATTTGATGATGCTTCAATTTTAATTTCTCTTGTTAGAGAACACTACTGTTGTTGACATTTCGACTTCAGTTAGGTTTGGTTGGTAATTTGTGTCTCTCATGAGGAGCCATCGATCAACTTAGAAAAACAGTTGAAACCAACAATTGGATTTTTTAAAAAGAGCTGGTATATATGCCTCGTGTCAGATGTATGATGTGTACGTAAAATTCTGCTTCTCTGCTGGAATCCGGTGTTTTATGCACGAGCTAGGGATGAAATGGTGGTCAGGAGCTCGATTTGAATTTGACACTTTTTTGATTAATTTTGCTAGAACAAAGTTGGAGAATGCCACCGTGACAATGAGCTGATGAACTCAAATATATTTTGATGAGATCACCACATAACCTCCAGATTGTAATTAGCAAAGCTCAACGTAATCCCGTAGTCATCTAAGTCCTCCTCAGCTCATATGCCATAGAGTGCAGTCGCTTTAAAAAAAAAAAAAACTTAAAAGAGTACAAGCATATTGAGAATCAGGATTCAGAGATAGGAAAGTCTAGGCAAAAGTCAAAGGAAAGTCAACTCTCATTTAATATCAAGTTCTCGATCTTCTCATCCAATTATGAACTATCTGTGTTGCTGACTCTTGCATCTAATTTCTGTTTCATTCATCTGATCTTACAGGACTTGTTCACTGTCTAGTCCTTTTCGAATTTAGTTGCTTATCCATTTCATTTTTCTGTTTCTTCTTTTGCCCTTTTAGCTTTTTCATGTTTGTCAGGTAAAACCTGCTGATACTGGTCTTCTGCCTACCTTGTTTAAGGTGCAAAGTGGTATTTAAAAAGGTTATGCATTCGAAGATTTTCTTGATTCAAGATTTCGATTCTCGAAGTTCAGTAGTGAAGGTTTTTTATTTTCTCAGATTTTGAAGATGGAAATGGTTACCTCCTGTTCCTTTATCTATGCCGATACTGCAAAAACAGACTAATCAGCTTGAATAGTGGCATGTCTTAATTGGAGATCTAGAGCCCAATAGTATCTAGTTTCATAGTTGTGAATCCATTCTCTATGTAAAGCTGCCTTAAGAGTGAGTACTTCTAAGTCAACTGAGTCGTGTATTTTTGATCATAACATTTGACTCTCTCAAAGATTATTGAATAACATTGTTGTAGAACTTGTATGGATACAGTCACATATGTACCTAGCGAGTCAAGGGCAAAGTTGTACTTTCTTCAAACACTGTGCCGTCAGATATACGAGCCGAATCAAATATCACAAAAATAGATTTGGGCGCCGAGTTAGATCCAAACAAACAAGCTTGTTAAAGTCTACGGGCATACAATTCAAAACTAATTGGCAATGAATGGAGTGGCCCTTTCATATTACCCCACGTAGGGGCCTAGCTCTGATACCATATTAAAGTCTGAGGGCATCCAACTCAAAACCAATAGCCTACACCCCGCGTAGGGGCCTAGCTCTGATACCATGTTAAAGTCTGCAGGTATCCAACTCAAAACCAATTGGCAATGAGTAGAGTGACCCTTCTATATTATATTTTAAGTTCATTACGGGGAAACTAGTGATGTGGGTAGTCCTTTCACAAAGCTTGAAGTCCTCCTCGATTCATATATAAAAGGGTACATTATTTAAATGCACCTATTATAGAGGCCCAACACAAATACCCTTATACAACAATATAAATATCCCGATCATTTAAATACCTTATCCATTAAAAAATAGATTACCTTAATATCCTTACTTACAATATTATTTTCATTTAAGAATTTTATCCATTAGAAAATAAAATTTTCTATTATTTCACTCTCCATCACCAACAGCACCGCCGCCGCCGCCACCACCACTCCGCCGCCGCCACAACCACCACTCTGCCGCCACCACCACCAACTCGCTGCCACCATTTCACCATCACCAACAGCACCGCCGCCACCACCACCACCACTCCGCCGGTGCCATCAATGTTAGGTGTCAACAACTGAAGATCCAAAAAATCAAAAGTTCAAAAATATTTGTCAAATTTGGTTGTTGATTCCATTTTTCTATTGTTGATACACAAATATTGGTTATTGATACCATTTTTCTATTGTTGATACATAAACCTTGGTTGTTGACTCCCTAAACTAAGGTCGATTTCTATTGTTGATACACAAACATTTGTTGTTGACTCCTAACACTAAGATCAATTTCTGTTGTTTGTACACAAATATTGGTTGTTGATACCATTTTTCTATTGTTGATACACAAACCTTGGTTGTTGAATCCCTAAACTAAGGTCGATTTCTATTGTTGATACACAAACATTTGTTGTTGACTCCTAACACTAAGATCAATTTCTATTGTTGATACACAAATATTGGTTGTTGATACCATTTTTCTATTGTTGATACACAAATATTGGTTGTTGATACCATTTTTCTATTGTTGGTACACAAACCTTGGTTGTTGACTCCCTAAACTAAGGTCGATTTCTATTGTTGATACACAAACATTTGTTGTTGACTCCTAACACTAAGATCAATTTCTATTGTTGATACACAAATATTGGTTGTTGATACCATTTTTCTATTGTTGATACACAAACCTTGGTTGTTGATACCATTTTTCTATTGTTGATACACAAACCTTGGTTGTTGACTCCCTAAACTAAGGTCGATTTCTATTGTTGATACACAAACATTTGTTGTTGACTCCCTAAACTAAGGTCAATTTTATTGTTGATACACAAATATTGGTTGTTGACTACCATTTTTATTGTTGATACATAAACATTGGTTGTTGACTCCCTAAACTAAGGTCAATTTCTATTGTTGATACACAAATATTTGGTGTTCATTCCAAGTACTCCCTGAAGAAAAAAAAATTGTAATTATGCAAGGGTGTAAAAGCCAAATGATGCTGAAATATGAGGGTGGTATAACATGAAGATTTCTAAATATGGACCAAAATGAGTTGAGAATACGAAGACAGACATAATTAATGGTCCCACTAGGCTAATTTTCAAAAGCTCACCCAGAAACCAAAATGGGAAGACATAACAGGCTCCAACATCATATGAAGAAGGCATTACAATTTAAAAATATAAATATGCAGAAGGATATGGTGAGCACTAAAACAATGCTGGAAAGAACCTTCCTGTCAGCATTTGCAATAGATAGGGGAGCTGCTCCTGCACTTGAAACACCAATAGCAGCCTGAAATAATCACACAAGTGATCAAAATATAGCGCACAAACGCCTAAATCTGCATCTAAAATTCAACTTAACAGAAATCTAATCATTTAAAGAACCAACAAGGGTACAATTATTGGTAATAGGAGATGTTAAAATGATCTTTTTTATTCTATAAAATGGGTTTCTTATGATTATTAATAAATTCAAACAGATTACTAAAAAGTTTTTGGATCAGATAATGAGCCAATGTATGGTCTCTTCAAGGAGGGTATGTCATACACATGGAGAACTCAAGGAGACCATCCATGCAAAGAGGGGGCTGATTCTTTACCTGATGACCTCCACTTAAGAGGAGTTACTTCCTGCAAATACATATGATGCTTTTATCTCAAGCATTCCTTGCATTGACAAGTGGTCATGAACAATACGCATTTGGATACTGAGTTATCACATTAGCATGCCTAGCGAGCAATACAAGAATCAGTAAAGCATAAATTTGCTGAACAAAAATGTGGCAAAACATATACAGGGTTCACAGCTTTCCTCTGATATTTCTATTAAAAATGCAAATGAAAAGTTAGTAACCATAAGTCATCTCACAGCTTACTTCTTTGTAGAGAATTTCTGTCAGTTGACTGTGCTTGCGCAACTCCCATGGATTCAGCTCCCATGACTTCCCACATGTTGCAAGACAATCGACAGGGTAATTCCAAGACCTTTTACTACCCTTGATATCTAGATGCTTCTTCTCAAGTTGGAGGAGTTTATAAATAATTTCCTAAACAAGATTAGAGATTTTTTCTTTTTCATCATACTGACAAAATGGTAAATGTTTTAATACACATTTTTCACACCACTTCTCTACTTCTGTTATAATAGGCCCTGCATAATAACCTTGTTTTCTTTCTATAGAAGGCTTACCATCATTACAGAAGCATCGATGAAGGAGGCGTTGCTTGGTAGTTCGCCAAAAAGTAGGCTACAACTGACAATATGCAGTATATTTGAATATAGGAAAGATTAAATTTGAAGGACATCTCGGGAAATTATATTAAAGAAAGATTCTACCGAGAAAAAAAATAAAAAAATTCATTCCAGCTGAAATCCCTGTAAATCAACATGCAACCAACCATTACAGCTGAAACCCATCCATTCTTACTAAATCATCATACCAATTTAACATCCGATACACCAAAATCCACAAAAAAATCTCAAACAAAAATAAAAATAAATCAATCCGAGCAACCAGTATCCACAAAGAAAAATCAACGAAATCAAAACCTAAATATTATCCAATACTCTCGAGATCAATCAAATTAAGATAAAACACATATTTCAATTTAAATCAAATCATATACTAACACGAAATCAATTTAGAAAAATCTCTGAAACCTAAAAAAGAAATGTCTTACCTCGTCCACCACCGCCGTCGCTTCCAGATCTACAATATTACCAGAAATGTAAACCTAAAATTGATCTCGATCTCGATCTCGTTAAATCTGATTTAATAAAATTAATATTTAGACAAAGAAGAAGATGAAGAGGGGGTTTCATCGGTTGCTGATAATTGTGGATTAAATACTGAATCAGTTGGCGGCGGCGAATGTGGTGGTAGTTGTGTAGGAGGAAAATAAGATGAAGAAAAATAAAAAGAAGATCAACTTATGGTGATGATGCTGGAGTAGGGGTTGTGTAGAAAGCATGAAAATAAGATTGAGGCGACGGAGCTGGTGGTGGTAGTGGTAGCTGATGTGTGTCGTATGCATCAAAAATATAATTCACTTCCTCACTTTACTAATTATGAATATAGTATTCGATAAGAAAGAGTTCATATCCACAGAGAGGCGATTGTTGTTATGCAATTTTCAGATTCTTAAGTAACCAAATAAACCGGGGTGTGTTTTGTTTTTAGCAAAGTAATAAAACTAAATAAAGCAAAGTAAAAAGTTGGAATAATCAATAAGGAGAAGATATTGGTTAAGGGATAGTATCATTCACAAACATGTATTTTTCATCTATGATTAGAATTGGTATTTAATCTCTCAATTATCAAAAGTCCTAGGATATCTTGATCGCAAGAGTATCCCGTTTATTTCCTGATTTTATCATAAACAACATTAAAAGATGCTATCGTGAAATCTTCTTAAAAAGCAACCTAAAGTGTAAAAGCACAATTAGGTTTAACTCCCTAAGAGCAATAAGTTCTATGAAATAAGACTAATCGATGCAAACAAACGTGTAAAACATCACTAATTCGTTTTAACAAAGGTTGTGATTCATATGCGATTAAAAAGATGTATCACTACAAGTATTAACCACAAGATGCTACTAAAAATCAGAGATAACAACTTTTACGTATTGAAAACCCTAATATAGCTATAGAGATGAAAACAAATCCAATTGATTCCGGACTCAACCAAACTAGCATTCAAATCATATGATAATAAAACAATGAATCATAAACGATAAAATTGAGACAAAACTAATTCATAGAATCAAATAACATGCTTGAAGAAATCAACTTTTTATCCCATAACCAATTATTGTATTTAGCTACTCATATTCATGGAGTTCATCATCATAATATTCAAAGAAATAAGATGAAACATAAAAGAAAGAAAACCCTAGAAGTAGTTCTCTGCAAAAGCTCCAAGAATAGAATAAAAACGTTGTGTCAAATTGTGTAGAAAACTTACTTTTTATAGCCTTTTTCTCCTTCCAAAAATAGGTTTTGTCTTCAAAGTCCATTAGTTGGAATTTCACCAGGCCCACGAGCAAGAGAAACCCATGTAGAAAATCTGTCCCAAAAGTGGTCGCCGGAAAACTGGGTTTTTGACCGTAACTTGGCCGGAATCCGTCCACGGTCACCGGAAAACTTTCTCCAATAACTTGAACCACTGGAAACTGTCACCAGGCAATTATACACTTACAGTAGCTCAACTTTGCATTTCTGCATTTCAAACATTTGCATAACCCATCTAAATCCAATTTTCTATCCCTTGCGAAAACGTACCCAAAAGCGTGACACGTAGCTCATATGTCTGGCGGCCAACTCTTGAATTCGACTCATACCCGCCTCACGATTCACTGAAATATTACGATCGACACTTTAACCTCTGAAATCCGACTACCGGAACTATGCTCACCGGCGTGCCATTTTCACCCCGTTTTCGCACAATTTCTGCAGCATTATTCATGCATTCTGTAACTTCCCTGGCTATCCGCAGCACATCCACTGTCACAGCTCCATCAGCTATTGCTATTTGCATTGCATCGCAGCAGCGTCACTTAGACATTGCCATACTACTGCCACACTCCCTTCGCATCGAGCCATGACTCACTGCAAAGCTACCTGCACCTCAACAGCTTAGCTTGTAACCTCCACCTGCAACTCAGCTGTTACAATATCATCCCTGCCATTATTCCCAAGTTGCATCGCCACCTGAACTGCACCACCAACAGACCAACCTACTCCACCTGCAATATCTTCTCCCCATATGCTCAATTACAGCTGTAATATCCACCATCATCTGCACATTCTTGTTGTATGCCACAGTCACTCTCCATGCTCCAGCTAACACTCAACCCTGCCATGCTCTTGAACCAAATCATCCAACTGCAATTTATCTTCTCGGCCATTTTAGCTTCATTACCAGTACCAGCTGCCTAAACCTCCAACCCTTATTGTCCCAGTCGAGCATTTCCGTCTCTTCTCCTCTAGCTGACAACTCCACCCCAGCAACAACAAATGCTCTACCAGAACTTCACCCAATTCTCTGTCATCTGCAATTTAGATAAGCCATCTACCCTGCACTTCCATTCTACATGGCTTTACTCAACGCAAATTCTGCTCATTGTCGTTCTGACAGCGAACACCACCCCTGTAAACATTCATCTCACCTCAGTCCCATGGTCATCTCCATTGTCCTTCTTGCTGGTTTCATTGCAGGTAAACGAGACCACCACCACTGTGTGTACTTCCACTCGAACCACTGTCGAACTCAGCCACTTCCTGTAACAATCACTGCACATCCAAACAATTCAATCCGACTAGTACCTATTCCATCATGTGCATCACCCATTCACTTATATCTCAAACCACTGTGTCACTTCAATCATCTCCAACTCTCATGGCCTGTAATTCACTCCTTTATTCCAGCTGCTTCTAAACATCTCCACTCAGCCATCTTTGCATCCAGTCCAGTTCATTGCCAACCTGTATACCTCTATAGGACTGCAACTTGTTTGAACCCAAACTCTATGTTGTTCATGTCTCGAGAACCTGTCCAAACACTCCGATTAAATCCCACCTGAGCATGGCTAGCTGACTGCAAAGCTGGCTCACGCATTTAGACGAACAGCTGATATGTGTCTTGCGAAGTGGGGATAGATAAACTATGTTGTACTTGTAATCATCACAGCTCCTTCTGGTAGGCTTAGAAAGATACCTACTTCTATGTATAAACTGCAAGTGCACAATGTCTACAAGCAACACAGGGCAAGCACATGTCGAACCACAGAGATTTGGAGAGTGTAGAAGTTGATTCTAAATCCTGATTCAAAGAGTAACCAAAAGGGGTTTGATTTTGTCGATACGACGATATGATTTTCAAGTGAATGAAATAATAAAAGATGCAAATAACAAGATATGTAAACAATGAGAATATGGATACTAGGGTATTCAAATCCACCAATAACCTATGATATGCATTCAACTTGTAATATTATTCTTGTCCTTATAGTAGATTCAAGTCTACCTTATAACTAAGGTGTTTCTCCAATGGATAATTTAATCACAACTAAAGTATTTCTCCAAAGAATTAATTGTCTTATTAAAGCACAAATAATCTAAGGATCAATATTTGGTTAAGCATGAGTTGTAGCATAATCAACATGGAGATATTCTAACTACAATGGATACATGGCATACATTGTGAGAGCAAGATGTTTACAAACTTGGATTAAATTATACTTTAAACAATTCTAAACTTTCAAGAACAAGATACAAGATATGAATACATACCAATGAGTTATGGCTTCATTAAAACCCTAGCAAATGAAACTAGAACATGAAGAACATTACAACAAAACTTAAATTTGATAAACTAACATGAACAAGCTATTCTTGGATGAGTTTTCAACACAACAACCCTCTCTATTTATACACAAAAATTCTCTCTCACTTGGATTCGAATTTTGGCAATTATTTACTCAACAAAACATGTTTTCTCACTTGATGGATGTTTTGGAATACAATGGGGTGAGGTGGATGTTTTGGAATCCAATGGTGGTGAGGTGGATGTTTTGGAATCCAATGGGGTGAGGTGGATGTTTTGGAATCCAATGGTGGTGAGGTGGATGTTTTGGAATCCAATGGTGGTGAGGTGGAAATGGATTTGGGTCTTGGGTTTTGGATCATGGGTTTTGGATTATGGGTAGTTTAATCCCATGTATTGTAAACAGGTTGCCACTAATGCGCGAACGGGTTGCAACACTTCCAACTTTCTTCTCTATTTTGTCTTCTCAATTCTTCCAAGCTTTATTTAGTACTTAAAAACACAAAATTAATTAATACAAATATTTATTCTTGAAGATGGAAAAAATGCAGAATTTGGGATAATATATGACTTTGAAGCGCGAAAGATGAGTTAAGTGCCAATGAAAAGGTGTATGAATATGCAATATTTGGCACTCATCACCTTCCCTGTGACAATATTCATTCATAACCCAAACTTTCTAATCCAATGACAGACTTGAATCTAGTCTTGTACATTACTTCACTGCAACCAATTAGCTCATAACAGACTTGTATTCTCTTCCCAAATCATCCTGGAATTCAACCCTTCAAGCATGAGCCTGGACATGGATTACCAACAGTTGGACTTGATGCAGTCATGAGAATAATGACCAGGTCGTAAGTGATGAATAACTCGACCTAGTTCTCTGGATTTCACTCTCTCTCTGTGTTGTTTTTCAAATGATAAGGCTAGCACAGCAGCCCTTCTAAATTTCACAAATGAATGATTGAGAGAACACTCTTTTCTCAATTTTAGGGTTGTAATCATTTGGGTAGATAATTACACCCCGCTGTAGAACCACCCAGATGGGTGCCCTGAGTTTCTTCCTTGGTGCTTTAAGCAATTCATTTTAAGCACAAACTGATTACCCCTTAACCTTGGCTAGGCTCCGGATAGTGTTCTCCCATGAAATGACGACTTTGACCCTTCTTGCTCAAAACGGCTGGTTTCTTCTTCTTTTCCTCCGTGCGACTCCAGAGCACCTAATAGACTCAAACTCACACATAATATACATATTTTACATGAAAACTCGCAAAGAAAGCGTAAATACTAGATATAAAATTAGGTGTTTATCACACCTATCAGTAGCGGCGGAGCTCGTTATGGTGGTTACAGTGGTGCTGTTGTTGGTTGAAAGTACAGAAGAGAAAGAAGAAGCGAAAGAGAAAGTGAATCGATTGAAAGTTAAAACAACAAGGAGGGGTATTTTTGGAAAGAAGAAAAACGTTAATGGATCCCTGATGGGCCTGTAATTGGAGAGGGGTATTTTTATTTTCCCATAAGGTTATTTGTGAAGACCCCTGAAAAGGAAGGGTATTTATACAATTCCCACTGTATAAAAATGGACGCAACACCTTGGAAAAAAAAAATGGAGGCAACACCTTCTTGAGAATCAAGACCGGAGACAAAAGTAGTCAAGTCTAAGTTTTAATGGGCTTCACCTCTACATGACAAGGTCCAAACTTCATATGGGCTTATAATTATTCAGGGAATTTAAGTTCAGGATAGAAACTCCCAAAAGTATAAAATCATTCTTGATTATCCGTAACCAAAGGTTTTTTTTTTCTTCGAAAAAAACGAGGAAGAACCTCATATATTAATGTTGAACTTCACTCACCACTATAGGAAGTGGGACCGACCAAGTTACATAATTGTTACAGTAATCGGAGTTGAAGAAGCTTAAAAGATCTCCTAGTGGTTCTCCTTCCCAAGTATTCTTTATCGAAAATCTATTACAGACAACGGAAAAGTTTGCAGCCCATATTATCTCTATCCTATTAATAAGAAAGAGGTCTGAGATTTTAAAATTACTAAAGTTTTGATTTGCACTACCAAAGTCATTACTGATTTTATATATTTGTTCTTTTGCTCTTGAATGCACATCTTGTATCAGCATAAGGGTTGGTTCCGAGTCACTTTGGAAGCTAAAAGTGTGTCCACTCCACTCTTTTGCCCACCGAAAAGCTGCATCAGCTCCCATAGCCTCTAGTTCCTCTCTTGTTGTGCAGTTTCCATGGATTCCCTTTGCTTCAATTGTATTACCTGTATAGTCAGCTAATGTTAGTCCAACTCCAGAACTCGTTATAGGATCAGACATTGACAAAGCAATATTAATCCTATAACTTAAAAAAGGAATTTCAGTCTGTGTTTGAATCCTTGTTATCAGTAGTGTATTATCAGTCATAGGATTATAATAAAGAGATTCCATGATATTATAACCCGATTTATTCACTGTAGTAAAGCTATTGATGTATCTAATAATATTGTTCGCCGTTACTGCACTGTTTTTTTGTTCTTTTCTGAAAACTAAGTTGCACCTAGCTTTCCACACATGCCAATTAACGATGCTACAGAATTCAGCCCATTCAATAACAATACTTTCTCTCTTTTTCTCCTCAAACCATTTAGTTAACCAGTCATGAAAGTTATTACTTCCATTTGTCACATAATCCATGTTGAAGTTAAGATGCATCCATATTTGTTTTGTAAAATTACATTCCATGAACAAGTGTGTTAGGGATTCCTCTCCCATACTACAAAGAATACATTTTGTATTAATATTTGGAATCACAGATGCCACCCTCATGCTATTTGGAAGGATGGCATGAGCTGCTTTCCAAACAAAAGTTTTTATTGTTAGAGTCAGTTTCATTTTCCAGATTTTCTCCCAATTCTTGTTTACATTTTCTTCATTTGAGTTCAAACAGTTGTAAAGAGAATTGACTGTAAAGTTACCCTTTGTCATTAGATTCCAATGTGCAATATCATCCTCATGACCAACAGAAACTTGAATTTTCAAAACATGATCAACCACAGACTGCTTAAAGCAGGCTGTAAGCTTGTTTATGTCCCATGTTTTATTTTTAGTTATCAAGTGACTGACCTTTTTGATATTTACCACTAGCAGGTTTATTGATCGGTGGTTTAACTTCTGGAATCCAGTAGTCATCCAAGATATCAACATTTTCACCATTACCTATCGTCCAAATACAATTCTTTTTTATTTTCTCAATGCCAGTGAGCATACCTTTCCAAATCCAGCTATCCGTTTGGTTTGCTTTAGTGTTTATGTGGAGTATATCATTTTTAGGGTAGTACCTAGCTTTAAGTATGGACGCAAAGAGAGTTTGGATTTTCCTTAAGCCTCCAACCCATTTTAGCTATCATTGCTAAGTTAAATTTTTCCATGTTTTGGAATCCTAAACCACCTTCCTCAATGGGTTTATAAAAACAAGGCCATGCTTTAAGATAAACACCTTTTTTTTTTCCTTTTTCATTTTTTTCATGCTCATCTTTACCCCACCAATAATCTCTTTGGAGCTTAGTCAAAGGTTTACAAAAAAACATTGGGAATTTTAAAACAGTTCATCTGATAGACACAGAGAGAGGAAGTAACATTCTTAATCATTACGGTTTTACCAGCAGGTGATAGATTTGTACCATTCCAACTCTGAAGACGGTTTTTTATGTTTTCAACAAGTGGTTCGAAACTTTTTATCTCAGATTTATTAGTAAAAAGAGGGGATCCTAAATATCTATCATTTAGAGGTATGGCTTTCACTCCTAGAATTTGTTGTATGTCAAATCTGATTCTATCATTAGTTCTAGGGCTGAAGAATACCCCTAATTTGTTAAGATTTATTAATTGGCCAGAGGCAGCACTAAAATCAGTAAAAAGCTTTACCAAGTTGGTACTAGTAGCAATGTTTGCGTCACAGAAGATCAAGCAATCATCGGCGAATAACAAATGGCTAACAGCTGGGGCATTGTTACAAACTTTAAGACATTTAATAAGTCCCTTGGACTCGGCATTCAATATGGTTCTGGATAATGATTATATACATAACAAAAACAGGTAGGGAGATAGAGGGTTCCCCTGCCTAAGACCTTTAGAGGGTTTAAAAAAATCAGTGGGAGATCCATTAATGAGGACAGCCAACGAAGTTGTAGAAATGCATTCAAAAACAAGTTTGCACCATTTTTCGGAAAACCCCATTTTTCTCATAATAGCCATAAGAAATTTCCATTCCACCCTGTCAAAAGCCTTAGACATATCAATTTTTAAACCCATTAACCCTTTCTTTCCTTTTTTCTTCCTCATTTTATGAATTAGCTCATGAGCTATGGTTATGTTATCGGCAATATTCCTTCCAGAGATGAAGGCAGATTGGAAATGGGATATTATCTTGTTTAGTAAACCTTTCATTCTACTAGCCATTACCTTAGAGATGATTTTATACATTGTATTACCTAAAGAAATAGGTTTGAATTCTGCTGCGGTAGTAGGATTTAGGGTCTTAGGAATTAGAGAAATAAAAGTGGCATTAATCTCCTTAAGAAGGTGACCAGAGTTAAAGAAAGACCGTATCATTTTAGTTAAATCCGGTCCTATAACAGCCCAATTCTGTTGAAAGAAATTGGGTTGGAATCTATCAGGTCCCGGGCTTTTACTTGGTTCCATTATGAAAAGAATTTTTCTAATCTCATGTATTGTAGGGGTTTCACACAAAATATCATTTTCAGTATCAGTAACGCAATTTGGTATCAAATCAATCATATGCTCACGAATACAGGGATTCACAGAAGTGGCAACATCAAGAAAATGTTTAGAAATGCAGTTTGCAACATCATTTCTACTATGTAACCAAATCCCGTTTTCATTTTGTATTGTTTCAATTCGGTTTCTTCTAAACCTTTGTTTTGCTTTACTATGGAAATATCTTGTATTTCTATCACCTAAAGCAATATTTCGGTCTCTGCTCTTATCCTTCCAGAATTTTTCTTGGATGTTGTACCATTTGGTTAATTCAACACTCAGTTTTCCTAAGTCAGAATATTTTTCAAGATAACTATCTCTTCTATTTGTTTGATCTAATTGAATTTTAATATTTTCAATATTTTTTCGGATATTACCAAAAGCTTTTTTGTTCCAACTACTAAGAGTATACTTGACATGTTTGAGTTTCTTCGTGACAGAGTATGCTGGGAATCCCTGGATGTGAGTGTCCCAATATTCAATAATAAGAGGTTTACACTGTGGGTATTCCATCCATTCACCAAAAAATTTGAAGGGAGTAGCCCCATCATTCTAAGAGTTATGGGTATTTAAACAGATTGGAACATGGTCAGAAGTTAAAGGGTTCATATGACTTAAATTAGAATTTGGAAAAACACAATTCCAAGCATCGTTAACTAGCACACGATCTAATCTTTGTTCAGTGAATTGATTACCATTTCTGCGATTGTTCCAAGTAAAGGTATAACCAACAAAACCAAGATTTAACATACCACAATTATCAATTAAGTTATTAAAAACGCTAGATTCTCTATGATTGAAAGGATGGATACTCTTTTTCTCTTGTACATGCAAAACTACATTTAAATCACCTAGGACCACCCACGGTTTTCTAACCGAATTTGACATTTGTTTTATGATATTCCATGATTCTTCTTTTTGATTCCTACAGGGGCTGCCATAAAAACTGGTCATGATCCAGTTCAATCCATTGTTTCTATTTTGCACTTCTACATTTATATGGTTGTAATTATAATCTAATATAGTAAGCTGGATATTGTTTTTCCAAATGAGGCATAAACCCCCTGCAGCTCCTCTAGGAGGAACTAACCAGAAGTTTTGAACGTTTAATGAGTTCATTATTCTTTTCATTTCCATATTATGTTGCTTAGTTTCTGACAGAAACAAGATCTCAGGTTTATCCTTATTGAGAATATCTTTAACACTATTAGTAGTTTCAACGTTTCCTATGCCTTGGAAATTCCAGGAAATTACTTTAAGAACTGCCAAAAGTATGAAACATTTGGATACTCAATTTTAATCAAGACATGGTTTTCATGTGAGACTATTTAGGATAAGTAGGATCAAATGTTATCCTATTGTAGTGCCCATTATGAAAATTTGAATGCAAGGCTTACCTCAAAATTTGTTGAGCAGTCAGCCATGAATGGATTCAATTCCTCAAAACTTGAAAGATTTACCTTTGAATAGGTCAATAGGATGGTTTGTGTTTTTCCTTGAATCCCTGGATTTTGCAATAGTTTTCTTTTCTTCCAGTTGTAGTAAATGGTACCTGGGATCAAACATGAATACATTAGTCCTGTGAAAGTTGTTATTGTTAAGGGGTAACAAAAATTAATGAGTGTCATATATCTACTAAGAGGAACACATAGGAATAGTGGTTAAATATTCAGTTACGGAACAAAGTCGAAATTGAATCAATATTCAAAAAAAGTAGCTAGGTAAAATACAGATTAGAGGAATTTAAGAGATTAAGAAAAATTAGATAATCTAGAAGAGAATCCAAAAGAGTTCAGAGATTTTAAGAGATGAAGATGGAGATTCCAGAGCTATGAAGAAATCCTGGGTCTTAGAAGCTCCGAGCCAAATATTGAGTGTTGGTAATTTGTTGCCTATGAAGTTGGAGTCTTTGTATCCTTGAATGTCTTTGTATCCTTTCCAATACTATCAGTACTATGAAATTGGAGTCTTTGAATCCTTGAATCAGAGTATTTGTAACTTGGTGTCTTAGAGTCTTGAAAAATCAGAGATAGGTCGAAATTAAGTATCTCTAATTGTTTGTAACAGGGTTTTAGTCACTTGGGTTAATAGATCTGAGAGGGGTTTTGAATAATAAACATGATAATGGATTATTGGTGTTTATTGATGATCACCACCATCGAAGACGGTGGTTACTGGCTAGATTATGGTGGTTCAAAGCTAAATAATGGTGGTTACTGGTAATATGGTGGAGGTTTTGGGGGAGGCAAAAAATCGCCTAAAAGATGTGAGAGAGACAAAGCGAAAAACATTGTGAAATAGCTGTATAGATAGCCGACTCCGTAACCAAAGCTAAAACTGAACCTAGTGCTCTGGGTGCGGTACCTGGTCCTAAAATCAAACTCGTTAGCGGGTAAAACCATTTGGAATCGATAAAATTTCAGGAGTTTACCTTTTTCTTTTTTTTTCTTCTTTTTGGTAATTTTAATATAAAACAAAGAAGTACTTGTCAAGTTTTGGCTTTAGATTTTTTATCATTTCCTTTTTTTTATTTTTTTATGTTCAATTAAATGATTAAATAAATTCCTTTATGCTAAAATATTTTAGATTTAAGACCCGGATCCGATTTATATAAATAGTTTGGGTCTAGCTCTGGGTCCAGTAGTAACCCGAAGGAAGCAGACCATAGATAACCTACTTCACCTGCATTCTTTACTACTTTCTCTTTTGTAAACAGTCTCTCTATAAATTCAAATGTGAGTATTACTTCCTCGCTATTATACAACTCTCCTTATTATAAATTCAATTTCATCATTGCTCACTAAAATCTCTTTAGAATCCTTTTTAAAGATGTCTTCACTCATAATTCATTTATTATCTTCGAAAGATCTCTTGTTCTGATTCTTTAAAGAACCATAGCTAGTTTTTCCGGTTCAAGAAACGATGTTAAACTATTTACTTTGAAGAATGTTGATAGATCTAGGGTGTTATATGAGTGTGTCCGTTAAATCTAAGACTAATTTTGATGACATTTTATTTTCTAATTGCTACTACTGCTTTTTTATCCCCGATTTAGCTTAGTAATTTATTTCTTCAAAACTACATCACCTCTAAGTTTTGACCAATGTTTTGATTTTTTTTATAAGATTGTTGTAGGATCTAACTGTTGTTAGTCCACCTGCAGTGAAAATAATGATATATAAGAATAAATTGAATTGAAGAATAAAAAATATGTATTGAATCTTAGACTTTAATGTTTTTATTGTTTAGATAATAACAGAATACGTAACCCATTTATACGTGTTTACAAAAAGGACTATCCAATAAGAAAACTAGGCAATAAAACTAACGAATTGGAAGAATTACTATTAACATAACTCATGTTCGGTATGGCTAATGGTCTAATATCACATTTATTCAGTACAAAAACATAAGACAATATGCTTAACTTATGTTTGGGCTTAAATTCCAACAACCTCCCTTAATCGCAAACACTGCAAACATCCATCGGATTTTCCAACTTATTAAATGCTTCGACCTTCAATGACTTAATAAAAATGTCTGCAATTTTAATTCATATTTCGCAGAGTTCTATTTCAATCTTGTTGTTCTTCACAAATTCACTTATTTAATGAAACTTTATATTAATGTGATTAATTCCTTCATGAAACCCTACATTCTTGGTTAAAGCTATTTCTGGCTTATTGTCACAATATATCTTTGTTGCTAAGAATGACGCAACCAAACAAATTGACACATAACCAAACAAACGCTAGAGATAGAAATTACTTTATTCTTTTTGACGACCAATAAATTATACCTAGACCCATACAAAATAAGAAACCAAAAGTATTCGTACGATATATTTTATCACCCATCCAAATTGTTTATCTGTATAACCAACAAGTTTAGACTTATTATACGATACATAAATAATACCGTCAACAATTATGTACCTTTTACGTTACCGAAATATCCCTTTTGCATCTTGTAGAGATTGACTAGGTATCTTCACGAATCGACTTCAAATGCAGTATCATGCCTAGTTACTGTCAAGTAGAATAATCTCCCTACTAGTTGACGATAATGAGTTTGATTGATTTACTAAATCATCATTACCAATCTGATCCCAGTGCACCTAAGCTTCCACCAGTGTCATTATAGGAGTGCATAAAGCCATCTTACACCGCTTCAATATATACAACATTTTTTTATCAAGTGTATCGTGCTCATGGTGCCTTCTTGTCCCGCACAACACTTTCTTTAACCATAAAAACTTATATTCATTTTTTTTGTTCATACAACCAATAAGTTGATCCAAAAATACCTCTTCTTCAAGTACTTCATTAAGAAAAGATTACGACATTGCTTGGTTGAACCCACCAAGCATTGGTATGTCAAGTTTGGTTGTCAAGTTAATTAGTTCTGAAACTCGGAATCTCTTGATTTGATTACTAAAGTCAACTTCGTTAGGTTAGACTATGAACATAGAAATGTTGAGACTTGTTCTTGTTACTCATAAAGAAGTTGAAGACTTGTCCGCAACAAAAAAAAGATCAACCTGCAGTTTAGGGTTAGTTACAATAGACTTGACTTGTTCAATTTCTATAATTTGTTCTTTCAAGTCAGTATTTAATGAAAACATAACATGCGAAGTGAAGTTTGTTTACAATGGATTTATTATTGATAATAGGATCAAAGTATCAATAAATGATATACTAGTCATTTCTACAACTTGGGTATATGGAGTTACGAAGTATAGTTTATTTATAGACTTCGTATTATCAACATTACACTAATTGGTAATTCGTTATTACCTAGTGTGTTGAAATTTCGGATGAATCCATACCTTGGAGTTATATTTAAGTACATAGTTCAATAAAGTAGATTTTCGAAACCTATTTCGTAGTTGAAAAGCTGATTCAAGGATCTATTCTAAGGACCGATACATAATAAGGATCTATACTAAGACCCAACCCCATGTAAGGATCTATTCTAAGACCGATCTCTAATAAGGATCCTAGGATCGATCCTAAGAATCTAAATATTGACTGATTCCTAGCAAAGATCTAGATTATGACCGATCCTTATATTTCTGACTGAAACCTACATTATCGATATGTCTACTATCTTAGGGTTTTTGTAGACATCGAGATGTATTTTGGTTTTCGGGAACATCCACATAGTGTAGATATAACGGTTTGAACATATGTTAAATTTTAATATCTTTATGTTCAAGTATTTTCCTTTAATACTCAAGGCATGATCCTGAAACTGAATTTTCAATATCTTTTAGATATCAAAAATATATGCTTACCATATCTCAGAGAGTTGCATATTTTTAGTTACTATATTAGTAAAGTACATAAATGTGTATTAGCTAATTTTAGTTTTCAACTATGAGCAACATCGGTTTAACAGTTGGCACTTATCAATTTCGTAAATAAATATTCATTGCATATCTTAAGGATTTTTAGAATTGGAAATACCTTGTCTCCCACTCAATCCTTGGTCATAACAATATAATAATGGAGATTGTATTCTTACAAATTCATCCGTTGACACATAACTTAAGTGATTGTTTGGGAAGCCAACTTTTGAATAGATACGAGTAATCTAATCAGGTGAAATATCTTTTGTTGTCTTTGTTTAAAGTCTTCTTTGAGATCAAGAAGCTTTTAATAGTACCATTGTGGGAAACTAAATCATATTGTTATTGTAGTTTTTTGGTTAATGGATTTGATAAAGAACTAACGGTATAGTTATCCTTGGTAGATCAATATTGTTTATTCTATGGTCCTTCTCTTCTGATATAAGGCCACTGAGTTCATTTAAGGATTTGAATATCACAGATCTTGTGATTCAAGATCTGCAGATAGAATTTTTAATCAACTAACTTCAATAGTCTCGGTTTTTTGTGTGTTGATCAATAGTGGAATCAAGTTGTTTGTGTAGTGGTTACTTTTAATATGGAAGAATTTTTATTTTATTATATGGTTTTTTATCTTTATGATTCTTCTTGCACACTTGATAACTGAACATAAGACTTGTGTAAAGATCAAACAAACTATCTAGTTGTTTCTTAGGCCAAATCGGCTATAGTCGTAGGAATACTGGAAGAAGTGACTAACGAAAGAGTGTTTACTTGGTCTAAACTTTATGAGTTGAAATAATCAATTTGTATATCGGATTAATTATTAGAGTATTCAAAATTAGACTAGGTCACGAGGTTTTTTAGCTAGACAATCTTCTTCGTTAGCAAAATCTTGTGTGTTGTGTGTTTTAATTTACTTTCGTACTATATAATTTATCTTTATGATTAAAGTAAATTTACTTGTGCGTTAATCCACTTGGTACAATCCTATAGTTAGTTTGGTCTTGAATTTAAATTATTTACCAAGTTATATCTTGTTGAAGTATTTGTTTGGCCATTATTGTTTAGGTAGAATTACACAATGTATGTCTGTACAGGTTGGTATCAAAAAGATCACGGTGTACTTGGTGCCCTCATCATTTCTGGAACTGATTTAACGTTCATTTGAAGAAGTCGTTATTTTTTCGTGCAGCCAAAGAAATAACAAGTCGTATAGTCAAGAAGAGCTATTAGCAATTCTTCATACTAATCAATTTCATTCTTTTATTTATATCATTTCATAACAAGTTGCGTTGTAAACTTGTTGACACTAGCATCAGGCTTATACTTCGCCTTCTATACCGAGTTGACCCTGATTGATTTCTTCCCTAGAGGAAGAGTGGTAAACTCCCAAGTGTCGTTCTTCTTCATGGATTGAATTTCGTTATTCATTGCATTAACCCATCCATCATTGTTTGCTGCTTCTTCAAAATTTAAGGAATCACAGTTTGCAAATAATACATAACTAACAAGTTATTAGATTCATCATTATCATTAGTTACAATATAATCCTGACAACGAATAAGGAGAGTGCGAGTTCGTGTAGAGCCAAGAGTTCCTGACACTTGTTCCAAGAAAGAATACGATTCAAAAGTATTTTAATCAAGTGTTGTATGACTATCTGATACTAAAGACATTGTTGGTTCAGGTTTTGAATCTTCATTTTCGATGACATCTAATTCTAATCCCATATGTACCTATTCTATACTTGTACACTGCCATGTTTCATCTTTAAAGAATTTAACATCTATACTGACAATGATAACACCAGTGTTTGGATTAAATAACATGTAACCCTTAATTAGTTCTTGTATTATAACCAAGGAAGATATACTTTTCACCCTTTTCAAGTTTTTAATGCTTTTTAGTTGGTACATAGGCGACATAACATACACGAAGAGCTGCAACATGTTGTTTGTAACCACTTCATGCTTCTTCAGGAGTCATGTCGATAATACTTATAGTGGGACACCAGTTCATAATGTATCCTGGACATGAAACTGCCTCCGTATGTCCAAAATAATTTGGTAAATTATTGTATAGCAACATACTACGAGCCATTTCAACTATAATCATATTATTTCTCAAAGCGACACCGTTTTACTGTATAGTATATCTAGTTATAGCAATATCTCATTCAATGACCTCTAACATAGTTGCAACCTCTCCAATACTCATCATCTAGTATTGTACAAAATTTTCATTTGGCTCCCCTGAATGATCATGCATAATTCATTTGTTTTAGTCATATACCCTTTGTTTTAGATATTTTATCAAAAGATACACCAACATTTACATTTTCAAAATGAAATGCTAACAGTTTTTAAGTTTCCTTGTCAGACACTAAAATGACGTGGGTACCCAAGTACACCACAATCTTTTCATTTTCAACCTATAAGTATGATACCAAGTGTAATCGTTTATGGACAAGGTATACACTTGATAGTTACGGTATGGAACCGATATACTATAGGATCACAATCAAGTGCCTTGGATTAACGTACTAGTATATCTACTTTTAATATAATAAACAATTATAATTGCGGAATATAAAGGTAAATCACATAACAAGATTTTGTTCACGAGGAAACAGCAAATGCAGAAAAACCCTGGAACCTAGTCTAGGTTTGAATACTCTCAGAATTAAGCCGTTATACAAATAAAAAAGCCAACTTCGTATTTCTAAGACCAAGTAATCTACCCTTAGTTACTTAGTTCCCTCCGTATCCCTACACCTACAACCGTCTGGCCAACGCACTTGAATCCCAAGATAGAAATCACTACCTTGAGTTTCTTTACCAATGTAAAGTCTCAAGCACTCAACTCCTTTTGATAGTCTACCAAACAATAAAGGAGCAAATATGTTTGGTAACCACTCTATTAATCTTTAAGAAAAGATATGTTGAGTTTTTACAAAGGCTCTTCCGTTTAATCAAGATCCAAAATAATCAGGCCTAGATTCCCAACTATCATATTCGGATATTGAAGAATACCACCAAATGATAGTTGGCAATCTCTATATGACTACTTGATCAACTCTACTAAAGATAAATTAAATCTAGTTGGATCCCTGCCAATCAAGATGTGTGCCTAAAGTAATATCACATGGTGCGAAACCTATCATAAAAATCTTATTGTCTTCAAATATTCAATTGTCTTCCTTAGTACTAGCACATAAAAACTTGACTCCACTTATGATCGATCACGCACAGAATGGAGTCCGTTAACAATGGATGATAACAAGTTGTTTTCAGATAAAAAAATAGTTGTAAAGATCCCGTCGATATTTTAATCTAGTTTTAGTGACCTTATGTCAGAAGAGGTGGATCTCAAGAATAATCAAACTAGGTGCAATCAAAGTTTCAATAACCATTAGTCAATCAAATTAATAATCGAAAACTAAATAACAATGCTCTTGTCTAGCTTCCCGCTAACGGCACTTGCTAGATATTCTTGATCCAAAAGAAGTCTTTAAACGAGTGGACGTAAGATATTTCGCCTAATTAAGGTACTTTCTTCTCCGGTATAGTATTACAAGTAATACAAGTAGTCGGATCCGCCGGAAACAATGAAGTTCGCATGGCTAAGCATAGTTTGTAAGAAGAACAAACTTCACTATTTATAGACCAAGGTTGTTTGGACAACAAGTAAATTCAAAAACCAAAGATTCTCAAGATATGCAATAAAGTACCTAATTTCGCTTTTCATATTTCCAACTAATATCCAACCTGTAATTCTAAAATCTCTCTTTAGAAAATATCTAATATTAGTTTAACAATTAACTAATATAGATTTTCTAGAGATATGTTTTTGATTGATGGAAAAACAAATATAATTCAAAAAAATTAATTAAAAAATTCTCAATATTTCGATTTGGGATCACCTTGAGTATCAAGGAATATCTTTGAACAATCAATGATAAGAATTATGTACATGTTCAAATTATGTCGACATGTGGAACTTTCCTATCTAGCAAACCCTAATTCCAAACTCATACAAAACCATAAAGTAATACGTGAATGTTAAAAATAGGTTTTTCTCTTGGGAACGGGTCTACCATGACTCCTAACATAGGTTAAGATTGGTTTTACCAAGTCTCAAAATATAGGTAGGGATCGGATCTACCATGAATCCCGACAATAGCTAGGATCGGTTCTACCAAAATCCTCAATATATGTATGGATCGGCTCTACCATGATTCCTAACAAAAGCTAGGATCGGTTCTACCAATTATCCCAATATAGGTAGGGATCGGTTCTGTTAGAGCACTGCTCGGTCTAACTTGCATACATTGCTATATCAAGCGTGTTTGTCAATGTTAGTGATCAAAACTATAAGTCTTGATTTCTAGTCTACTATAGCTAAGTATCGGACTAGGATAGAAAGTGTAGTTGAGCTCAAGAACTCCATGGAGATCATCATACAAAATGAATAGCTACTCAAGGAACTGGTGGAACTTCATCGACTAAAAGGTATGTGGAGACTTGAACTTATCTATCACTCAAAAGTCTATCTACTTTATCTCCTATCTTGAGACAAAAGTCGTTTTTCTATATAGACTTTGATTATACACAATTTCTATTTCAAGCCGAGTTTATATCGCGTATCTATTTCTCGAAATATGTGTTGGTAAGCTTTTTCTTTGACCAAGTTCATCTTTACCTAGTGACGAAAGTCATGTTATGTTTCAATCACTTGAAAATGGCTTTGACGAAAAATGGTTTGTGAATAACAACTACATAACGTCCTCTAAGAATGTTTCAATGATTGAAATGAGAGTTTAAATTATATAACCATTTTTGTATGTAAGCATTGTGTGGAAACACATACATGTATAAGTCTTTATTTCTTGAACCAAAGTATGCGTACTTTGTTGATCAGGAAAACCGAAACAAGAGTCCGCGAGCCCGGTCCGCGTACTGTCGGGAGTTCTCTTCCCGGGTATTTCTGTTGGAGTTTGTAAACTTGTTACAAACTTATTCCGGGTACTTAAGTCCACGTATTTAAGTTGGTTATATCTAAAAACGATTGTTCGTGAACTTATACTTATATTAACTAAGGAATGCAAGTTTGCAAACCGTGGATATAAAGTTCATGAATCGATTCGAGTAAATCAAATCGTTTTTGTTTTGATTGTGTCTTGTATATCTATAAGATCTAAGCAATTGAAAAACTCTCTAACTAGTTCATTTGAGTCATTTGAACTAGTTATGGTAAAGAAGAATATGGTTAATATGAAAGTGCTCATATGGCTAACCATTTGGTTAACTATTGTTGAACCAACAAATGTACATGTTTGGGTACGGTTATACAAACCTAAAGCATGCATTTCATTTATGTGTAACAAGCTAAGTTTTCGATCTAACGGTTGAAAGATATTAGCTTGAATCTAATCAGGTTTTTATCTAATTGTGAATTTTGAATGCTTTGTTACTAAGCTAACATTGATTGTAAACCATGATTTTAAAGACTATATAAGTGAGAACTCTAGCAACTGGGAAACCTAATCCCCACACCTCCTATGTGATACTATTTTTATTAGCTAGAGTCGATTCTCCGTTAACCTTAGGTTTCTACCGAGACCCTATAGGTTAACGACTTGGAGACTTCATTTGGATTATGAAGCCAGACCGGTACTACTTTCTTGTAGTTGTGTGATCTCATCTTGCTAATTCTATTGTGTTGAGTACAATCGTAATGATTGGCTTGAGATTGATATCTCCGATAGGCAAGATATAAGAGTAATCACAAACACCTTCGTCTCATCGTTTGTGATTCCACAATATCTTCTTTCACCGCTTCGATTAAGATTATTGTGAGGTGATTGATAATACTGAGCTGTTCTTCGGGAATATAAGTCTGGTTTATCAATTGGTTCTTGTTCACCTTGATTTATCAAAAGAGGAACAAAATTCGTAGGTATTTCTATGGGAGACAAATTTATCTATTACCGTATACTTTTCTATGTGATACGGACTTTTTTATTAAAGTCTTCGACTTTAGGTCGTAGCAACTCTTAGTTGTGGGTGTGATCAACTAAGGGAATCAAGTGCATAGTATCATGTTGGGATCAGAGACGTAAGGAGCGCAACTTTACCTTGGATCAGTGTGAGATTGATTGGGGTTCAACTACAATCCAAACTGAAGTTAGTTTGTAGTAGGCTAGTGTCTGTAGCGGCTTAATACATTGTGTGTTCAATATGGACTAGGTTTCGGGGTTTTTATGCATTTTCGGTTTCCTCGTTAACAAAAATTCTGGTGTCTGTGTTATTTCTTTTTCGCATTATATTTTGTTATTACATAATTGAAATATCACAGGTTGTGTGTTTGAATCAATCAATTGGAAATCCGATCTTTGGTTGTTGATTGAAATTGATTGATCCTTGAACATTGGTTTTTGGTACCATTCAAGTAATTTCTCTTGTATTCAATTAGACTCACATATTTCTATTTGCTTGAGTAAGAATTGAATAAAGAATGAGAGATATAACTATTTGATATACTTTATTAAGATTGAGTCTAGTTGATTCTCTTGAAAGTATATTGGAGTTAGTACATACAGATTGTTAATCGAAATATTGGGTGTGGTTGTTAGACCCCCGCTTTTTCAATTGGTATCAGAGAAGGCAAACACATTAAAGACCTTATAAGTTTGTGTTTGTAGCGATCTGATATGGACAAAAGTGTTATCTCAATAAATGCACCACCAGATCTAGGGATTTTAGAATTCTCTTCCATAACTGATTTAATAAAATTTGTATAAGAAATTCTATCTAAACCTCCACCTGGTTTAAAATCCCTTGAAGTGTTTTCGGGGCTTGAAAATAAGCTTGAGAGCTTATCTCTTGATGTTGAGTTATACCTCCAGAAAGAGCAAGAATCTCTTGATAGGCTAAATCAAGTTATGATGAATAATATTTATGTTGAGGTTAATATTGATTTACTAATCAAGGAGAGAAATGCTCCTCCTCTGCGTAATTCAATTAGTTGTAAAAAACTAAACGAATTACAAGAGGAGTTTAAATCTCAGTCATCTGAGTGTATCACCTCAAAGCATGAATTAATTCGTTGATCAATTCCTAGTACTTCCTATCAAGATAGTAATATTGTCTTCTTTTATGAAGAAGCTAGGATGTCTATGTTTATCAAAAGAGTTTCCATTCGTAGTACTAAAAACTATCTGCAGAAACTGTTTTTTATAAGTTGGAAAACAAGAAATCAGAAACCAAAATCTTGTTGGGTTCTGTTGAAGTTCTTTGATAGACTTATAAAAACAGTTCCTTGGGTGTTTCTCAACACTACAAGATGTGAGAGTTGATGGAAAGAAACTCTCTTTTGGTGCTATGGTAATCAAGACATTGTTCACCTCAACACAACTTGTTTGTGTTGAAATTGCATCCTCTCCAAGAAATGCCATGTTTTGCATACGGTGAGGGAAGCACAAAAACTGGGTATGATTTTGAATGATTAGTAACGTTGTAGAATTCGATCGGATTCTTCTAAAAAGGTATGTCTCTAAAATTGAGCAAGTTTTATGATGATCTATGTACCTTGTGTATCTTTCATGTCTACCTAACTTGATTTGTGTTTAAGGTTCTTAAATGTTACGGTTTGAAAATAATAGTTCGGGATGTTTGGACTACATGGTACACATACTAGGTATGCATAACGTCATTTAAAATCAAAATCCAGGGGTTTAAGTACGCATACCCATTTGCATACTTCTCCAAGATACGTAAATTCGTTTGCAAACCCGTGTGCATACTTGACGTAGATATTCGGTAAATTTGTTTTGGACATAACTTCTTCATCCTAACTCGGAATGACCTCATTCTTTTTGAATTCTCTTCCTATTTGAATTCTATTTAAAATGGAGATGAGAAATCTTGAATTTGGATGAGTTAAGATTGGTATTTGTCCTGTATCTTGTTTTTGAGTGTTTTGCTCCGTTTCGTTGCACTTATTCCACTTCTCTTGGACTTGGGCACTTGGATTCTTGGAGTACTACTCTTATAAGATAATTTTTATCTTTTACAAGATTGTTTTTGGTGAATCACAAAGAAAGAATTTCAAGAATGGGCAGTAGTACGCATTGTTATGGGATTCTTGAATGTTCACAATCATCCTTTGTGAACTATGGTGCATGGTTGATAATGAATTTGTATGTTCTTATTTGTTAAGAAAATATTTTTGTACACCTTTGGTAGCTATTCTTGGTATAAATCCGGGTGAAAAAGAGTGATTCTACCCTCTAAGGACAAATCATCTTATATGTGCATTACGAGTTTGTGTTTATTCCTAAGAAACTTCTTATGAGAATTTATTCTTGTTTTTGAGAAGGATTAATGGAGATTGGAATAGCCATTATTGTGAGTACACATATCTATGTCCAACGATTTTCATCTTCAATGTTTTTAGGTTTATTTTTTAAAATTCTAAAAAAAAAATTGTTTGGTAGATGATTTTTGCAGTATTAATCTTTATGGTTTTATATATTGCAATTTGTTATAGGATATGTGTGTTTGCGTCCGTGAACTATGATTGTCCCATACCTTGTCAAAAGTTAAGTCTTTCGTATGTCGATATGCATGTATTGATAAAAATAATGAATGAACTTTTGACATTACAAAGTTTGAAGCCTATTATGTCATTATGCAAATATCGATGGAAGATAAGATGAACTTTTGTTTACAAGGATTATGTCTATTGTATGTCATTGTGCAAACAATGATGGACAATAAAATGAATCCTTGCTTATTCCGCAGTATTGATCTTCCCTGATCCATATTTTATGTTTATACTGTGAAGCTCCGTAAGTTCTCTTATGTCGAGCATGACCAATTAAATTTATCACTTTTTGTGGTTAATTTGGTTATATATTTCCGATTAAATTAATTATGGGTTCTCTTGTGGTTAATTTAATTGAGTATTTTGGATTCAAATTTATATTCGTATGTGATTTGTTATGTCCACATAAATCCTTCTTTTCTTTTGAAATTAAGGTCACTCTTGTTGTTCTTTCGGGAATGATATTTTATGGGGGAGAGTTCTTTATTGAACTTGTGCTTAATTGCCAAATCTTTATGGGGAGTGCGGCTGTGGAATATTATATGAGTTATCTTGTATCTTTATAAACTCCTTGATGTAAGCATTTATCTTCGTCTACATGATTGCATCTAAACAAGTTGATATGTGATTTGTTTTGGTCATGAAATGTCTCTATGGAAATTTTCATTATGATCCCATTTTTGTACATTTGCCAATTTTATTGACAAAAAGGGGGAGAATTAATGTGTAGTTCACACTACAAATATATATGGTTTTCATATCATTATGTAAGGGGGAGTGGTTTCCATGTGAGATGGAGTATTGACTAAGGGGGAGTGATACATATCACCATAGTATTGTTGTCGAAGCTGTGATACAATTGAACTTTGATGTTGTATAATAATACTATGACAATTGTATAAAAATGATTGGGAACTCTTGTTTTCTCATTGTTATAGCTACGGATTTACAACAACGATGATGCTAAACTTACAACCTTTGGGATCATTGGAGTACTTGGAAGTGACGTGGATTTTGAGTAATATTGAAGATCAGGCATGTAGAAGAAGAGCTACAAAAGTTTATTTATCTATTTTTGTATTCCATATGTATTGATAGTTTTGTCAATAAAATTGACAAAGGGGGAGATTGTTAGAGAACTGCTTGGTCGAACTCGCATGCGTTGCTATCTCAAGCATGTTTGTCAATGTTAGTGATCAAAATAATAAGTCTTGATTTCTAGTCTACTTAGGAGCGGAATATCACAACAAATGATAACTTACGAAATTGTGGAGAGAAAAGACATCTTGCGAACAAAGAACATTTTGCGAGCAAGGGAAATCACGAGGAAAGCAAAAGAAGTTCGCGAAGTGAACTTACGAAGGTTCGCAGGATAATTCTCAAATCCGAAATGGCGGGACAACACAACTGTCATCTTTTGTAAGATCATATAAATAGACATTTAGGCATGAGAAGAAGAGGAGGTCTTTTTTAGAGAGAGAGATAATTTTAGGAGGAGAGAGAAAATATTAGGAGAGATTTTATTTTCTTTATCATCTTCTTCCCCAAAAAATTCTAGAGCTCCAAATATTCTTTAATGGAGTTTCAATTGTACAATCATGTAATTACATACAATCACTAGTGAAGAACCGTGGATGTAGATCACATTGATCGAACCACGTAAAAATCTTTGTGTCACTTTTATAATTTTAGTACTTTAATTCTTAGTTTCATATCAAATTAATTAGATTTAGGAATCATTTTAATGGATTCTTATGAGGGTGTAGTTGTGAGATAATCCGCAACTACATAATTGGTGCTAGAAACAGGGAACTTAACCTTGTTGGTTCAAGAAAGTTAGAAAAATTGGTTATTGTTGGTGATGAATTGTACCGAATCTATGAGTTTTGAAGACAGAAATGGAAGTTCTTTTATTTGCATCTTCAAACAACAAACACATTAGTAATAGTTCAGGAAGAGAGATGTGGATATGGGGAAATCATCAAGCAAAATGAAATTTACACATGATACGTCAACAATCGCTTCCAAAAAGGATAAATTTCTTCTCACTTTTCTTATTCTTTGTTTCATTTTTCAAAGTTTGGGAATTTCAAAACACAAATTGAAAAATAAATTTTTTGCGATCTAAACTTTGCTTTTTGTAGAAAATTGATTTATTATGGAAATTTTGAATTTAAAAATGTTTTTGCTATAAATTTGTAGTAACTAAATATCATTTTACAAATTTGTTAAAAGAATTTCTGACAAAGTCAAATTTCAAGATTTTCTGTTGGTTAGAGATTTAGAGATTTACATTTCGCAAGAACAAAAAACAAGTAGAATATATGGAAAGTTTTCATTCTTCATAGGCAAACATTACTCATCTTAATGGTCTATAAACTGCTAACCAAATTTACTGATCGTTTGTAGCAAAATTTTTGCAAAGTTCTGCGTCACTGACGAAGAAATGTCATTCCTATGAAGAAACGGGATAAATGTCATTGTGGGTTTGAATCTTACGGACGTTCGTAAAGAAAACTTTTGTTAATCTTGATTGAAAACTGCGAAGTAATCATACAGAGAAATGTCCAGGGAGAATAAGAAGAAATTCAGTAGGACGGGGTGAAGTTCAGTAGTTCATTTTGCACAAGACAATTCGAGTTACATAAACTGTCCAGGGAGATATAAGTAAGCAAAAGAACAAAAGAAGATTTACGTACAGACGTTCATTTACGTACAAACGTTCATTTACTTACTTACGAAAGAGATTATCCCCATTACGAACAAAAGAAGTGCGTCCTTTATTTCTTTTTTGTACTTTGCAAATGTTAAAAGAAGAAGACGAAGAAACAAAGGAATATCCCCATTCTGCGAAGAATTTTATCATCGTGGGTTCGAATCTTACGAACGTTCGCAACAATAAAGAAAAATCGTGGGTTCAAAATTCTGTAAAGAATTTTTCTTTACGAACGTTCGCAGCAAAGAAGAGTTGAATATCGCACATTTCTTCCCCTATATAATGTAAAGATAAGCCAACACATTAACATGAAATGTAAGAGAGCGGGATACTGAAGAAAGGAAGGAAATAGTGACATAACCGTATGGAAGTAGATGAATAATGGAGAATCATAACATCAAGCGACAATAAATCATCCAGGGTCTATTTATCATGGAACTAATAAGGGAATGGAGTTTTGAAATTATTAAAAATAATAGCATAATTGATTTCTAATTATGAGAATTTATATATTTCTATAGAATAATTTTGATTTAAGGACGTGATATGAATACTTCTCATTCTTCTTATACTAAATATTTTATGAAAACATTCAACATTTTATGTACATGAAAAATTTACGATGAATTTTTACGAATAAAAAGAATTTGGATTCTACTTATAAAAGGCGAAAAAATACCGCCAAAAATCAATTGCGATTAGCTTTCATTGAAGAAAGACGCAAAAATTTAATTTGGGAATAAAAGAATCTGTGATCAGCCTCCAAAAAAGAAAGAGAGCCGCAGAAAATTTTATACAGGCAAACCTTTGTGGCGTACACCCTAGTTCGCGAAGCTATATTTCGTAAGAGGCAAAGTCCTAAAGTACGTCATTTAAGGGGGTACCTATAAACGTGGCTAAGGGTAACCGGAACACCACCAAGGGCCCTTAGTACATGGTAAAATTTTATGGGTACAACCCAATAATGGGGTACCTATCCGGGTTAGACACCTTGGATTCTCACCTAATCTAGCGACATTACGCAATATAAAATGCGGTGTAAGAGGATTTAGGTTGGGCGACTAAGGCATATTTTCTTTCCCAAGAAGTGCAGAAAACGATCAAGGCGCCGAGGTACACGGTTGAGTCAAGAGTGCCGGGTGAGGTTGAACCACATCTGCCATTTTTGACAAGTCTTGGCAAATGATGCACTTGGCCCAAAGATACCCCATAGGGTGCAACCTCGTAACTATAAGCCCTATAGGCAAAAAGGATAAGAGGTTGCGATCAAAAGCTAGTTGTTGGCAGAACCGGATGGGAAGAGCTAACCTTGTATGGTCGATGTACGCTTCCTTGAAGGGGCAACCAGGGGGAAGATAAAGGGCAGCACCCTCCATTAGGGAGCTGATACGTGCTATAAGACGCAAATGTCACGAGGCTTCTTATTTGCGAAAACATAAAGGCTTGTCATATTTGTGCAACAAATGAAGTTCTGCGAGCATTCTAAAAAAAAAAAAAAAAAAAGGAAAACATACAAAAAGAACTCGCAGAATGAAACAAAGAAGTTAAGATGAGATCAATGGGTTATTACATGAAAGTGTAAAAACGTCCTGCGATTTCATCGCAAGACGATAATGTCACGAGGTTGTATGTTCGCAAGAATGTTCAGACTTGTCATATTATCGCAAATACAAAAATTTACTACAAAAGAGGTGGCAAAATAAGACCTTTACTTAGGAAGGCATGATAAGACCACAGAAATTAATGAAATTCATTACATCAAAATCATTGAAGAAATTATACAAGAATATACATTATGAAGATCTGAAAAAAAGACAACTTCGTCGATATCATTGAAGAAATTTTACAAGAATATACATCATGAAGTTTTGAAGAGAAGACAGCTTCATCAATATCATTGAAGAATTTTGAAGAGAATATATATCATGAAGTCCTAACAAAGAAGACAATTCCATCAATATCATTGAAGAATCTTTACAAGAATATATATCACGAAGTCATACCAGAAGAGGCGATTTCATTCGCGATCAAAGACGGATACATGTAAGAAAATACACAAATAAACTTGCGAAGATGATTATATGAATGGAGGAAACTCAAAGATATATCTATTTTACCGCAACAAAATGAGCTAAGTAACACAAACATTAGCTATGCATCATAATAGATAAGCATTCTCATCATACATGCATCATACTTGCATCATAAAAGCATTGCATAAACATTTCATGGCATAAGCATTGCATACACATTTCATAACATAATCATTACATAAATATTATATTCGCACAAGTATTTTACAAAATTTTACAGGATAATACCGCGAAACTTCGCAGAAACATTCATAATTCGCAACAGTATATTCGCAACACTATTCACAACACTATTCGAAACAGTATATTCGCAACACTATTCATAACACTATTCATAACACTATTCGCAGCACTATTCAGAAGTTCAGAAATTCGCAGAAATATTCAAAAGATAACAGGGTTCCCACTTGAGGCAGAGGCAACATAACAATAGAGGCGCAATTTAATTATTCAACATTTTCTCAAGAATTTTCCTTCATAGATAAAGAACAGAGGCAACTATGGATACCCAAGAAAATATTTTATGTTCTTTATCTTCTCAGCAAGAATCCTCACCAAAAATGGAATAATAATTTCACATGAACAGGGGCAATATTTATCACTCTCATCAAGGATACTTCATACTTCTTATATATTTCGAGGATTAAATACTTCTTATACTTTTTAAAGATACTTCATACTTCTTTTATATTTCGAGGATTGAATACTTCTTATACTTCTTCAAGGATATTTTATATTTCTTATACTTCATATTTCTTCAAGATACTTCGCACACTTCATACTTCGCAAGATGATACTTCTAATTACTTCTTAAAAGCTTCAGAACTTCGCAAAAGAATAGAGGCAAGTATATACTTTTTGAGTTTAATATTCTTTCGCTCGTTCCTTCATCAACAAAGATCAAAGACTACACCAAAAACTACAACAACTAGTTTTTTCTTAAAGATCGCTCTTCAAGCAATATTCAAGAAAAAAGAGGCAAGATGTAGGAACGGAATATCACAACAAATGATAACTTACGAAATTGTGGAAAGAAAAGACATCTTGCGAACAAAGAACATTTTGCGAGCAAAGGAAATCACGAGGAAAGCAAAAGAAGTTCGCGAAGTGAACTTACGAAGGTTCGCAGGATAATTCTCAAATCCGAAATGGCGGGACAACAAAACTGTCATCTTTTGTAAGATCATATAAATAGACATTTAGGCATGAGAAGAAGAGGAGGTCTTTTTTAGAGAGAGAGATAATTTTAGGAGGAGAGAGAAAATATTAGGAGAGATTTTATTTTCTTTATCATCTTCTTCCCCAAAAAATTCTAGAGCTCCAAATATTCTTTAATGGAGTTTCAATTGTACAATCATGTAATTACATACAATCACTAGTGAAGAACCGTGGATGTAGATCACATTGATCGAACCACGTAAAAATCTTTGTGTCACTTTTATAATTTTAGTACTTTAATTCTTAGTTTCATATCAAATTAATTAGATTTAGGAATCATTTTAATGGATTCTTATGAGGGTGTAGTTGTGAGATAATCCGCAACTACATCTATTATAGCTAAGTCTCGGACTAGGATAGAAAGTGTAGTTGAGCTCAAGAACTCCATGGCGATCATCATACAAGACGAAGTGCTACTCAAGGAACTGGTGGAACTTCATCGACTAAAAGGTATGTGGAGACTTGAACTTATCTATCACTCAAAAGTCTACCTACTCTATCACCTATCTTGAGACAAAAATCGTTTTTCTATGTAAACTTTGATTATACACATTTGCTATTTCGAGCCGAGTTTATCTCGCGTATCTATTTCTAGAAATATATGTTGATAAGCTTTTGCTTTGTCCAAGTTCATCTTTACCTAGTGACGAAAGTCATGTTATGTTTCAATCACTTGAAAATGGCTTTGACGAAAAATGGTTTGTGAATAACAACTATATAACGTCCTCTAAGAATGTTTCAGTGATTGAAATGAGAGTTTAGATTATATAACCATTGTTGGATATAAGTATTCTGTGAAAACACATACATGTATAAGTCCTTATTTCTTGAACCAAAGTATGCGTACTTTGTTGATCAGGAAAACCAAAACAAGAGTCCGCGAACCCAGTCCGCGTACTGTCGGGAGTTCTCTTCTAGAGTATTTCAGTTGGAGTTTGTAAACTTGTTACAAACTTATTTCGGGAACTTAAGTCCGCATACCAAGTCCGCGTACTTAAGTTGGTTATATCTAAAAATGATTGTTCGTGAACTTATACTTATATTAACTAAGGAATGTAATTTTGCAAACCGTGGATATAAAGTTCATGAATCAATTCGAGTGAATCACATAATTTTTGCTTCGATTGTGTCTTGTATCTATATTATAAGGAAGAAGGGTGTCTGTCTATGGTCAATTAAGGCCATTGATTTAGGTCATCCTATGGTCTCCATTGATTGTTGGCTATTGATTTTAAGCATCCCGCGGTTAGGAATCAACTGTTACGTTATTAATTTGGACGGAAGGATTATGCGGCGTCCAAGACCAAATTTAACCCTAGCATGCGGTTAGGAATCAACTGTTACGTTATTAATTTGGACGGAAGGATTATGCGGCGTCCCGGACCAAACATTGGTTGTGGATGGAAAAAACAAGATTTGGACCCAGCAGTTTATGCAAATGGAACCATACAAGTAAATTTAACAACCACCATCGTTCTCAATCAAGGTTAATTGTTGTTTTCTAAATGTATATGATTTGATCACATGATTAAGTTGCTTTTCTTTGGTCAATCATTTAGCTCTCATAACTCTTAACAGTCAAAAGATCATTTCACTATTTCTTCAATCTGGTTGTGGCATTTGTGTCCTTCGTATTTTTCAATGCTGAGAGGTTAAGCCCCACCCGTAGGCCGGGGTGATACCAAGTACTTCTATAAGATCTAAGCAATTGAACAACTCTCTAACTAGTTCATTTGAGTCATTTGAACTAGTTATGGTGAAGAAGAATATGGTTAATATGAAAGTGCTCATATGGCTAACCATTTTCTTAACTATTGTTGAACCAACAAATGTACATGTTTGGGTACGGTTACACAAATCTAAAGCGTGCATTTCATTTGTGTGTAACAAGCTCAGTTTTCGATCTAACAGTTGAAAGATATTAGCTTGAATCTAATCAGTTTTTCATCTAATTGTGAATTTTGAATGCTTTGTTACTAAGCTAACATTGATTGCAAACCATGATTTGAAAGACTATATAAGGAGAACTCTAGCAACTGGGAAACCTAATCCCCACACCTCCTATGTGATACTATTTTTACTAGCTAGAGTCGATTTTCCTTTAACCTTAGGTTTCTACCGAGACCCTATAGGTTAACGACTTGGAGACTTCATTTGGATTGTGAAGCCATACTGGTACTACTTTCTTGTAGTTGTGTGATCTGATCTTGCTAATTCTATCGTGTTGAGTACAATCGTAACGATTGGCTTGAGATTGATATATCTGATAGGCAAGATATAAAAGTAATCACAAACACCTTCGTCTCATCGTTTGTGATTCCACAATATCTTCTTTCTCCGCTTCGATTAAGATTATTGTGAGGTGATTGATAATACTGAGCTGTTCTTCGGGAATATAAGTCTGGTTTATCAATTTGTTCTTGTTCACCTTGATTTATCAAAAGAGGAACAACACTCGTAGGTATTTCTATGGGAGACAAATTTATCTATTAACGTATACTTTTCTGTGTGATACAAACTTTTTTATTAAAGTTTTCGACTTTGGGTCGTAGCAACTCTTAGTTATGGGTGTGATCAGCTAAGGGAATCAAGTGCGTAGTATCATGCTAGGATCAGAGATGTAAGGAGCGAAATTGTACCTTGGATCAGTGTGAGATTGATTGGGGTTCAACTCCAGTCCAGATCGAAGTTAGTTTGTAGTAGGCTAGTGTATGTAGCGGCTTAATACAGTGTGTGTTCAATCTGGACTAAGTCCCGTGGTTTTTATGCATTTGCAGTTTCATCGTTAACAAAACTTCTGGTTTCAGTGTTATTTTTTTTCCGCATTATATTTTGTTATATAATTGAAATATCACAGGTTGTGCGTTTGAATCAATCAATTGGAAATCCGACCTTTGTTTATTGATTGAAATTGATTGATCCTTGAACATTGGTCTTTGGTACCGTTCAAGTGATTTCTCTTGTATTCTATTAGACTCGCAGATTTCTACTTGCTTGAGTAAGAATTGAATCAAGAAAGTGAGATATAACTCTTTGATGTACTTTATTAAGATTGAGTCTAGTTGATTCTCTTAAAAGTATATTGGAGTTAGTCCATACAGATTGCTAATCGAAATATTGGGTGTGGTTGTTAGACCCCCGATTTTTCAGGTTCTACCATGATTCCCAATAAAAGATAGGATCAGTTCTACCAAGTATCCCAAGATAGCTAGGGATCGGTTCTACCTTGACTCTTAACATAAGTTAGATCGGTTCTACCTAAATTCCCACCTTGGGTTTGAATTGGTTATCCAAAAAATCTTTATAGAAAACCGGACCAAAAAAAAGATTGATTTCTTTTCTATTACGAAGCAAGTTTTTATATACTTCCTTTAAACCAACGTAATAAAATATGGTTTCCTAGGATGAAATCACACCTATATCCAATACACAATCAAGTAACAAGTTACATAGATTATGTCGATGTCGCTTTTACGAAGTTCAAAAGATAAACATTATACTTCATAATTCATATACTTCCTTGACACTTTGATCATACTAATATGACCAAGTCTAATACTAGAGTATCATATATATAACCTCGCATATTATGTTTTGAATATTAAATGACTTGAAAGAACGATAGGTTTGAAAACAAGTCAAGTCGGTATCACTAACCTCAAGTGATATCTTCGTTGTAGCCGATACGTCTTCACGTTCTTTAGGTTTTCAGAGTAATACTTGTATGTCTCAACATTCCTAGACTTTCTAGTCTAACCTAAACGAAGTTGACTCTAGTAATTTTAATCAAGCGACTGTAATTTAGTTTTGATATATACTAAAATATGACAACCAAACTTGACATACACGCTTGGTGGGTTCAACCGATCATTGCTCTAACATACATATTTTCCTTTTAGTTATCACCATATTTTAAAAGAAATAATTCTTAGTGAGAGATCTAATTCTTTTCTTTGTTAACCATCTCCCATAGATTTACCCGTAATCTATCAAAATACAACTCCATATAGTGAATAGTTCATTTCTATTACCTTTCCATCTTATGTCGTCCAGACCCTGTAAAGGTACTCCAATGCGATAAATCTTCTCAACTATATTAGTATCATATAAGATATTAAGAAAGCTAGCATTTCAATATTCAGTATCAGATCAATTATTTGGTCAAATAATTTGGAGATTTGTTAGAAGAAAACAATCATTGAATATATACCCATCATGGTCTAGAATCCAGTACCTTTCCATTTACTAATATTGATACATGTTCTAACTTCTCAACAATAGTTTTGACTAACAATATATAGGCCTTGACTAATTTCTCTATAGACCCATGATAATTTCTCTCTACACCCATGAGCCAGTGAAAGGTGGTTCATCCTTTATAGAATTGTAATTTGCAAAATATTTGAGCTTTAGCACTTGGGCCCACAAAGTTTATTTTCCTAATATCCCATGAAGTTTGTGTTAGTGCCAAAACTATAAGTCTTGATTTTTAGTCTACTTATAGCTATGTCTCGGATTAGGATAAAATGTGTAGTTGAGATTTAGACTTCACGGCGTTCATCGATTGAAGACGAAGAACTTCATCAACAAAAAGGTATGTGGAGACTTGAACTCATCTATCAGTCATAAGGTATGTGGAGACTTGAACTCATCTATCAGTCAGAAGTCTATTTCTATTCTATATCCTATTGAGACAAAAGTCGTATAGCTATATAGACTTTATATTATACACATTTGATATTTCGAGCTGAGTTTAACTCGCTTACATATTTATCGAAATATGTGTTGGTAAGATTTCGCTTTAACCAAGTTCATATTATATTCTTGACGAAAGTCAAAAGATGTGAAAAAGCGGGGGTCTAACAACCTCACCGAATATTTCGATTAGCAATCTGTATGGACAACTCCGAGTTGTTTTCTAGAGAATCAACTAGACTCAATTAATAGAAAATACTCAAGGAGTTATTATCTCAATCTCTCAATTCGATTTACTCAAACAAATGTGATTTGCGAGTCTAATCAAAGAGAGATAACTTGGATGGTACCAAAGACCAATATCCAAGTGTCAATCAATTTAAATCAACAACCAATAAGGTCAGATATTCTAGTTGATTGAACAATGCACAACCTGTATTATTCAATTATATAACAAAATATAATGCGGAAAAGAAATAACACAGACACCAAAATTTTGTTAACGAGGAAACCGCAAATGCAGAAAACCCCGGGACCTAGTCCAGATTAAACATGCATTGTATTAAGCCACTACAGACACTAGCCTACTCCAAATTAACTTCGGTCTGGACTGTAGTTGAACCCCAATCAATCTCACAATGATCCAAGGTATAGTTATGCTCCTACGCCTATGATCTTATCGGGATACTGAGTACTTGATTCCCTTAGCTGATCTCACCCACAACCAAGAGTTGTTGTGACCCAATGTCGAAGACTTTATCAAACAAATCTGTCTCACATAGAAAAGTCTACAAGATAGATAAATCCTTTTCCCACGAATAAACCTATGAGTTTTGTTCTGTCTTTTGATAAATCAAGGTGAACATGAACTAATCAATAATACCAGACTTATATTCCCGAAGAACAACTCAGTTTTATCAATCACCTCACAATAGTCATAATCGACGCAGTGAAAAAATATATTGTGGAATTACAAACGATAAGACGAAGATGTTTGTGATTACTTTTATATCTTGCCTATCGGAGATAGAAATCTCAAGCCAATTATTACAATTGTACTCGTATGATAGAAACAGCAAGATCAGATCACACAACTATAAGAAAAGTAGTATCGGTCTGGCTTCATAATCCCAATGAAGTCTTTAAGTCGTTAACCTAGTTTTAGAAGAAGAAAACCAAAGGTTAAAGGAGAATCGACTCTAGCTTAGCAAACTAGTATCGCGTAGAATGTGTGGGGATTAAGTTTCCCAGTTTCTAGAGTTCTCCCTTATATAGTCTTTCAAATCAGGGTTCGCAATCAATGTTAGCTTACTAACAAAGCATTCAATATTCACCATTAGATGAAAACCTGATTAGATTCAAGCTAATATTTATCAACCGTTAGATTGAAAACATAGCTTGTTACACACACATGTAATGCACGTTTCGAGGCTTGTGTAACCGTGCCCAAACTTTTACATTAGTTGGTTCAACAATAGTTAACCAAATGGTTAGCCATATGATAACTTTTATATCAACCATATTCTTCTTCACCATAACTAGTCCAAATGACTCAAATGAACTAGTTAGAGAGTTGTTTGATTGCAAGGAAATCTTATGTAGCACACAAGACACAATTGAAGCAAAAAAGATTTGATTCACTCAAATCGGTTCATGAACTATATAGCCACAGTTTGCAATTGCATTCCTTAGTTTATAAAGATAAGTTCACAAACATCGTTTTTAGGCATAAACTACTCAAGTTCGCATACTTAAGTTCCCGGATGGAGTTCACAAACTCCAACAGAAATTCTCGGGTCGAGAACTTCCGCCAGTTCGCGGACTGGGTTCGCGGACTTAGCTCACGTACTTCTCCGGTTCTATTGATCAACAAAGTTTGCAAACTTCGGTTCAAGGAATAAGGACTTATACATATATGTGTTTCCACAACAATGCTTATATCTTCCGATGGTTATATAGTCTAAACTATCATTTCAATCATTGAAACTTTCGCATAGGACGTTATATAGTTGTTATTCACAAACCATTTTTTGCCAGAGCAATTTTCAAAGTGATTGAAACTTACATGACTTTCGTCACTAGGTAAAGATGAACTTGGCAAAAGCGAAAGTTTTACCAACATATATTTCGAGAAATAGATAGGCGAGGTAAGATTATCATAGGACATGACAACCTTAACCGTACATGTACTCAACATAAGAAAACTTATGGAATACAAACTAAATAACCACACAAGTTGATTAGTTTAGTTCTTAATGCTCAACATATAGCATCTCATGGAACAACCAACCACGCCTATAAGGAATCGACTTAGTCGTATCGTGCTCAACATAAGATACACAATGGAGCCTTCATAATAATAATAATATGGATCAATAAAGCTCTATACTGTGAATTATACAAGGATTCATTCTATGTTTCCATCACCATTTGCACAATGACATACAATAGACATAATCCTTGAATCACAAAAGATTTTAACCTATCTTACATCAATAATTGACAATATAGGCTTAACTTTTGTGTTTGTCAAAAATATATTCATCCTTTTATCAATATTTTCATATCAATTCACGAACGACTTTACTTTTGACAAAATATGGGACAATCAAGTTCACGGATGTAAACATACATATCCCATCAAAATATTGCAATATATAAAACCATAAAGATTAATACTGCAACCATCATCTTCCAAACAAACTTAGAATTTTTTAAACCAAAAAATCTAAAAACAAGAAGATGAAAAATATTGGATATAGCTATGTGTAATCACAATAATGGCTATTCCAAAACACTAGTTATTCTTCTAAACAAAAAGGGAAACAATAGAAGATTTACTAGACATTAATAACTTGATTTGCAACTAAAGATTGAACAATAGTAAAGATGTTTTATTTAGGTTCTTTAGAAACTCAAGATTCCTTTTTGCTATTCCAAGATGGCACAAAATCAGAAGAAGGTTTCCTACCAATTGTGAGGACATGAACTGGTAGGTTATTTTCATGATCAACCTGATGACAGATTATGAAAAAGGTCTTCATGAAACTCAATAGACTTCTTCTCCATGATCATCTCTTTTTGTGCTTCTTCCTGCTAAGAATGTAGACTCTTTTTATCCTTATAGAATAAAGTGTCAATAATGACAATTTAGGCACAATGGATGAACCACAATTTATGGATGACCAAAACGTGGAGGACCAAGCAAGGAGAGGGGAAACGTTCAACAAGGAATTTTCTTTCAGAAACAATAGAACAACCTTCGGGGAAAAAAGAGAGATCGAAATAAGTTTTTTGAGATAACAACACATACACCTTCGACAGCTTTCTCAAGACAAAACTTTCTTGAGAACACAGAGCATCCTTCTTATCCCAAAAGAAGGATGCTTCAGGAAGCAGTCATGGTGTTTTAGGATGAGCACTTTGCTCATCATAGTTGACTTCTCCTTTAGAGCAATGTAGAGATGAGTCATTTAACAAAAGTAAAGAACTTATACCAGAAGAGGGACTATGAGTACCTGAGTTAGCCACTTTCCATGTTTTTGAGACGCTCCGTTTGAGTCTGTTTATCCTTGTCTTAAGTTCTGAGACTCGATTGTTTATGTGGAGGAAATCTGAGACAGAATTCTTGGATTCATAGTCTTCCATGGAACTTGAACTTCTTTCCTTCTCCTGTGCCTTTTTCTCCTTTCAGGGTTGTTTGTTACCCATTTGTTGTTCTTCCTTCTACCTTGATTCATATTTTGTATTCCAAAGTCATGAATAAGAGATGACTTGTCAAGGTAGTTGTCTTGATTGTTGAATGTGCCTTTTACCCTAACAAAATGAGAAACAGGTTTAATCATTTCCTTAGACACCCATGTAAGAACGTTGTGAAGTTTTTTATTTCTTAACTGATAACGACATTTTCGCTCAGGATGTCCTTTATTTCCGCAGTAATAGAAGTTGAAGGAATTATTCTTAATTGTTCTCTTGTGAGTAAATTTGGGAGACGTCCCTTTATTAAGCACATTGCAGGCTGCAAACATTTTCTCACATGAAGAATTATAAACATCTTTGACGAAATTGATCTTACTAGTTTTTGGAGTGTCTATTCCTTTATATCCCAGACCACATACGTGTATCATGATGTTATTTACATGCTCCAATCATAGAAGTCAATTTCGTTGAGCTAGTATTTAATCTTTTCAGACTCTCTTCTAGTGATTTTACCTTATCAAGAGCAGCTGCAAGATCAGTCTCCAATGAGTTTTATTTAGTAAGAAGTCTGAGTTCTTTGTCATTAAAACATTTCTGTTGAGAGTCATATCTTTCTTCAATACCTGCAAGTCTTTCTTTCAACATATAGAGATTTCGGAGAAGATTGTCACATTCAGACCTTTTTGTGCAGATATCTTCTTCACGATCTTTAATGGTAGATTTTAGGAGATTATAGCCACAATCATATCCTTTAAAGAGTTTTCTCAATTTTCTATTTTACTGAAAAATAGGAGCCATGTATTTACTCAGGCAAGTTGTTGACCTTTTTTCTTTCAATGCATGATCAAACAACTTGATATATTGGGAGACTTCTTCATCAATACTCGGTCCTTCTTCTGAATCACTATCATCTAAAAGGTCATCCAATTTCTCATCCAGAGATTTTTCTCAGTCAAATGCATATTTTTCAAGACATTGAGCCTTACCTGAGTGGTTTGAACTGGTATTGCGTTATCAGAGATACTACTATTGTCCATAGAGTCATATCGCTTACAAACACAGACATATGAGGTCTTGAACGTGTTTGCCTGCTCTGATACCAATTGAAAAAGCAGGGGTCTAACAACCTCACCGAATATTTCGATTAGTAATCTGTACGGATAACTCTGAGTTGTTTTATAGAGAATCAACTAGACTCAATCAATAGAAAATACTCAAGGAGTTATTATCTCAATATATCAATTCGATTTACTCAAACAAATGTGATTCGCGAGTCTAATCAAAGAGAGATAACTTGGATGGTACCAAAGACCAATATCCAAGTGTCAATCAATTTAAATCAACAACCAATAAGGTCAGATATTCTAATTGATTGAAAAACACACAACCTGTATTATTTCAATTATATAACAAAATATAATGCGGAAAAGAAATAACACAGACACCAGAATTTTGTTAATGAGGAAACCGCAAATGCAAAAAAAACCCCGGGACCTAGTCCAGATTAAACATATACTATATTAATCCGCTACAGACACTAGCCTACTCCAAATTAACTTCGATCTGGACTGTAGTTGAACCCCAATCAATCTCACACTGATCCAAGGTATAGTTATGCTCCTACGCCTCTGATCCCAGCAGGATACTGCGCACTTGATTCCCTTAGATGATCTCACCCACAACCAAGAGTTGTTACGACCCAATGTCGAAGACTTTAGCAAACAAATCTGTCTCACACAGAAAAGTATACAAGATAGATAAATCCTTCTCCCACGAATAAACCTATGAGTTTTGTTCCGTCTTTTGATAAATCAAGGTGAACAGGAACCAATCAATAAAATCAGACTTATATTACCGAAGAACAGCTCAGTTTTATCAATCACCTCACAATAGTCTTAATCGACGTAGCGAAAAAAGATATTGTGGAATCACAAACGATAAGACGAAGATGTTTGTGATTACTTTTATATCTTGCCTATCAGATATAGAAATCTCAAGCCAATTATTACAATTGTACTCGTACGATATAAACAACAAGATCAGATCACACAACTACAAGAAAAGTAGTATCGGTCTGGCTTCACAATCCCAATGAAGTCTTTAAGTCGTTAACCTAGTTTTAGAAGAAGAAAACCAAAGGTTAAAGGAGAATCGACTCTAGCTTAGCAAACTAGTATCACACAGAATGTGTGGGAATTAAGTTTTCCAGTTGCTAGAGTTCTCCCTTATATAGTCTTTCAAATCAGGGTTTTCAATCAATGTTAGCTTAGTAACAAAGCATTCAATATTCACCGTTAGATGAAAACCTGATTAGATACAAGCTAATATCTCTCAACCGTTAGATCAAAAACTTAGCTTTCCATACACACATGTACTTGACGATTTTGTGTTTGTGTAACCGTACCCAAACGTGTACAATAGTTGGTTCAATATTAGCCAGCCAAATGGTTAGCCAAATGATAACTATCATATCAACCATATTCTTCTTTATCATAACTAGTCCAAATGATTCAAATGAACTAGTTAGAGAGTTATTCGATTGCTATGAAATCTTATGTACTACACAAGATACAATTGAAACAAAAATGATGTGATTCACTCGAATCAATTCATGAACTATAAAGCCATGGTTTGCAATAGCATTCCTTAGATAATTTAGATAAGTTCACGAACATCATTTTTATACATAATCACTCAAGTTCACGGACTGGTTCGCGGACTCAAGTAACCGGTTGGAGTTCACAAACTCCGTCAGAAGTTCTCGGGTTCGATAACTTCCGTCAGTTCGCGGACTGAAACCGAGCTACAACTCCAGCATAAATTCTCGGGTTCGAGAACTACGCACATTTGTGGACTGAGTTCGCGGACTGGGTTGAATGCTCAAGTTCCAATTTTCACTTGATCAACAAAGTTCGCAAACTTCGGTTCAAGTGCTAAAGGACTTATACATATATGTGTTACCACAACAATGTTTATATCCCCAGTGGTTATATTGTCTAAACTCTCATTTCAATCATTGAAACATTCTCAGAGGATGTCATATAGTTGTTATTCACAAACTAGTTTTCGTCAGAGCAATTTCCAAAGTGATTAAAACATAACATGACTTTCGTCACTAGGCAAAGATGAACTTGGCTAAAGCGAAAGCTTTACCAACACACATTTCGAGAAATAGATAAGCGAGATATACTCAGCTCGAAATATCACATGTGTATATTCTTAGTCTATATAGTAAAACGATTTTTGTCTCAAGATAGGAGATAGAGTAGATAGAATTTTGAGTGATAGATAAGTTCAAGTCTCCACATACCTTTTAGTCGATGAAGATGCACTGGTTCCTTGAGTAGTCCTTCGTCTTGTATGATGATTTCCATGGAGTTCTTGAGCTCAACTACACTTTTTATCCTAGTCCGAGACCTTAGATATAATAGACTAGAAATCAAGACTTTATAGTTTTGATCACTAACATGACAAACATGCTTGAGATAGCAACGCATGCGATTTCGACCGAGCAATGCTCTAACAATCTCCCCCTTTGTAAATTTTAGTGGCAAGACTATTAATACATATGGAATACGAAAAATATATAAATAAACTTTGTAGATCCTATTCCACATTTCTAATCTTCAACAATACTCGAAATCTTTGTCACTTCCAAGTAGTCCAATGATCCCAAAGGTTGTAAGTTTAGCATCATCGTTGTTGAAAATCCGTAGCTATAACAATGAGAAAAGCATCGGTTCTCAATCATTGTTATACAGTGTCATAGTATTATTACACAACGTCAAAGTCCAATTGCATCACAACTTCATCAACAATACTATGGTGATACTTCACCCCCCCCTTAGTCAATACTCCATCTCATATGGAAACCACTCCCCCTTACATAATGATCCGAAAACCATATGTATTTGTAGTGTGAACTACATATTAATTATCCCCCTTTTTGTCAATAAAATTGGCAAAGGTACAAGAACAGGATCCTAATGAAATTTCCGTAAGAGACATTTCATGACCAAAGGTAAATGTGTATCATCTTGTTTAGATGCAATCATAAAGCCAAAGCTAAATGCATTCATCAAGGAGTTTATAAAGACGCAAGATAACCCCTCTAATATTCCACTCCCCACAAAGATTTGGCAATTAAGCACAAATTCAAAAGAACTCTCCCCCATAATATGTCATTCCCTAAGGAACAACAAGAGCGACCTTAATTTCACAAAAAAAAAAGAAGGATTTCTTTAGACTCAACAAATTACATACAAGTATGAATTTGGAATCAAAAAGAAATATTCAATCAAATTAACCAAAGCGAACCAAGATTAATTTGACTAAATATGCTCAACACAAGTAAACTTATGGAGACTTAATAAATCAATTAGATTAATCACAATAAAACTCGCAAATAATCTAATTATCATACTCAACCAAACTAATTACAAGAGTAATCAATTTAATTGGCCACACTCGACATAAGAAAATCTATGGATCAATGACTAAGTTAATCATGAAAAACCAACCTAGTCAAAAGAGATGCTCAACATAAGAAATTTATGGAGTGCTAACTAAATAACCATACTAGATGATTAATTTAGTTCATTCGGGCTCAAAATAAGAGATTATGGAACCCTGACTAAGATTATCATAGGACATGACAACCTTAACCGTACATGTACTCAACATAAGAAAACTTATGGAATACAAACTAAATAACCACACAAGTTGATTAATTTAGTTCTTAATGCTCAACATATATCATCTCAGGGAACAACCAACCACGCCTATAAGGAATCGACTTAGTCGTATCGTGCTCAACATAAGATACACAATGGAGCCTTCACAATAATAATAATATGGATCAATAAAGCTCTATACTGTGAATTATACAAGGATTCATTCTATGTTTCCATCACCATTTGCACAATGACATACAATAGACATAATCCTTGAATCACAAAAGATTTTAACCTATCTTACATTAATAATTGATAATATAGGCTTAACTTTTGTGTTTGTCAAAAGTCTATTCATCCTTTTATCAACATTTTCATATCAATTCACGAACGACTTTACTTTTGACAAAATATGGGACAATCAAGTTCACGGACGTAAACATACATATCCCATCAAAATATTGCAATATATAAAACCATAAAGATTAATACTGCAACCATCATCTTCCAAACAAACTTAGAATTTTTTAAACCAAAAAATCTAAAAACAAGAAGATGAAAAATATTGGATATAGCTATGTGTAATCACAATAATGGCTATTCCAAAACACTAGTTATTCTTCTAAACAAAAGGGAAACAATAGAAGATTTACTAGACATTAATAACTTGATTTGCAACTAAAGATTGAACAATAGTAAGTTCTTCAGATGTTTTATTTAGTTCGTTCTTTAGAAACTCAAGATTCCTTGTTGATATTCCAAGATGTTCACGAACGACTTCAATATCACGAAGATGGTTTCCTACCAATTGTGAGGACATCTGAACTGGTAGGTTATTTTCATGATCAATCGCCTGATGACAGATTATGAAAACAGGGTCTTCATGAAACTCAATAGACTTCTTCTCCATGATCATCTCTTTTGTGCTTCTCTCCATTGTGCTAAGAATGCAGTAGACTCTTTTTATCCTTATAGAATAAAGTGTCAATAATGACATATATATAAGGGGGTTCATATGAAAACCTAGGCACAAGGCTGTCCGTGCGGTTCTTTGTGAACGTACACAATTTATGGATGACCAAAACGTGGAGGACCAAGCAAGGAGAGGGGAAACGTTCAACAAGGAATTTTATTTCAGAAACAATAGAACAACCTTCGGGGAAAAAAGAGAGATCGAAATAAGTTTTTTGAGATAACAACACATATACCTTCGAAAGCTTTCTCAAGACAAAACTTTCTTGAGAACACAGAGCATCCTTCTTATCCCAAAAGAAGGATGCTTCAGGAAGCAGTCATGGTGTTTTAGGATGAGCACTTTGCTCATCATAGTTGACTTCTCCTTTAGAGCAATGTAGAGATGAGTCATTTAACAAAAGTAAAGAACTTATACTAGAATAGGGACTATGAGTACCTGAGTTAGACACTTTCCATGTTTTTGAGACGCTCCGTTTGAGTCTGTTTATCCTTGTCTTAAGTTCTGAGACTCGATTGTTTATGTGGAGGAAATCTGAGACAGAATTCTTGGATTCATAGTCTTCCATGGAACTTGAACTTCTTTCCTTCTCCTGTGCCTTTTTCTCCTTTCAGGGTTGTTTGTTACCCATTTGTTGTTCTTCCTTCTACCTTGATTCATATTTTATATTCCAAAGTCATGAATAAGAGATGACTTGTCAAGGTAGTTTTTTTGATTGTTGAATGTGCCTTTTACTCTAACAAAATGAGAAACAGGTTTAATCATTTCCTTAGACACCCATTTAAGAACGTTGTGAAGTTTTTTATTTCTTAATTGATAACGACATTTTCGCTCAGGATGTCCTTTATTTCCGAAGTAATAGCAGTTGAAGAAATTATTCTTAACTGTTCTCTTGTGAGTAAATTTGGGAGACGTCCCTTTATTAAGCACATTGCAGGCTGCAAACATTTTCTCACATGAAGAATTATCAACGTCTTTGAAGAAATTGATCTTACTATTTTTTGGAGTGTCTATTGCTTTATAGCCCAGACCACGTACGTGTATCACGATGTTCTTTACATGCTCCAATCATAGAAGTCAATTTCGTTGAGCTAGTATTGAATCTTTTCAGACTCTCTTCTAGTGATTTTACCTTATCAAGAGCAGCTGCAAGATCAGTCTCCAATGAGTTTTATTTAGTAAGAAGTCTGAGTTCTTTGTCATTAAAACATTTCTGTTGAGAGTCATATCTTTCTTCAATACCTGCAAGTCTTTCTTTCAACATATAGAGATTTCGGAGAAGATTGTCACATTCAGACCTTTTTGTGCAGATATCTTCTTCACGATCTTTAATGGTAGATTTTAGGAGATTATAGCCACAATCATATCCTTTGAAGAGTTTTCTCAATTTTCTATTTTCTTGACAAATAGGAGCCATGTATTTACTCAAGCAAGTTGTTGACCTTTTTTCTTTCAATGCATGATCAAACAACTTGATATATTGGGAGACTTCTTCATCAATACTCGGTCCTTCTTCTGAATCACTATCATCTAAAAGGTCATCCAATTTCTCATCAAGAGATTTTTCCCAGTCAAATGCAGATTTTTCAAGACATTGAGCCTTACCTGAGTGGTTTGATCTGGTATTGCGTTATCAGAGATACTACTCTTGTCCATAGAGTCATATCGCTTACAAACACAGATATATGAGGTCTTGAACGTGTTTGGATACTCTGATACCAATTGAAAAAGCGGGGGTCTAACAACCTCACCGAATATTTCGATTAGCAATCTGTACAGACAACTCTGAGTTGTTTTCTAGAGAATCAACTAGACTCAATCAATAGGAAATACTCAAGGAGTTATTATCTCAATATATCAATTCGATTTACTCAAACAAATGTGATTCACGAGTCTAATCAAAGAGAGATAACTTGGATGGTACCAAAGACCAATATCCAAGTGTCAATCAATTTAAATCAAAAACCAATAAGGTCGGATATTCTAATTGATTGAACAACGCACAACCTGTATTATTTCAATTATATAACAAAATATAATGCGGAAAAGAAATAACACAGACACCAGAATTTTGTTAACGAGGAAACCGCAAATGCAGAAAAACCCCGGGACCTAGTCCAGATTAAACATATACTATATTAAGTCGCTACAGACACTAGCCTACTCCAAATTAACTTCGGTCTGGACTGTAGTTAATCAATCTCACACTGATCCAAGGTATAGTTATGCTCCTACGCCTCTGATCCCCGTAGGATACTGCGCACTTGATTCCCTTAGCTGATCTCACCCACAACCAAGAGTTTTTACGACCCAATGTCGAAGACTTTAGCAAACAAATCTGTCTCACACAGAAAAGTCTACAAGATAGATAAATCCTTCTCCCATGAATAAACATATGAGTTTTGTTCCGTCTTTTGATAAATCAAGGTGAACAGGAACCAATCAATAAAATCAGACTTATATTACCGAAGAACATCTCAGTTTTATCAATCACCTCACAATAGTCTTAATCGACATAGCGAAAAAAGATATTGTGGAATCACAAACTATAAGACGAAGATGTTTGTGATTACTTTTATATCTTGCCTATCAAATATTAAAATCTCAAGCCAATTATTACAATTGTACTTGTACGATATAAACAACAAGATCAGATCACACAACTACAAGAAAAGTAGTATCGGTCTGGATTCACAATCCCAATGAAGTCTTTAAGTCGTTAACCTAGTTTTAGAAGAAGAAAACCAAAGGTTAAAGGAGAATCGACTCTAGCTTAGCAAACTAGTATCACACAGAATGTGTGGGAATTAATTTTTCCAGTTGCTAGAGTTCTCCCTTATATAGTCTTTCAAATTAGGGTTTGCAATCAATGTTAGCTTAGTAACAAATTATTCAATATTCACTGTTAGATGAAAACCTGATTAGATACAAGCTAATATCTCTCAACCATTATATCGAAAACTTAGCTTTCCATACACACATGTACTTGACGATTTTGAGTTTGTGTAACCATACACAAACGTGTACAATAGTTGGTTCAATATTAGTCAACCAAATGGTTAGCCAAATGATAACTTTCATATTAACCATATTATTCTTCACCTTAACTAGTCCAAATGACTCAAATGAACTAGTTAAAGAGTTGTTCAATTTCTATGAAATATTATGTATTATACAAGACACAATTGAAGCAAAAACGATGTAATTCACTCGAATCAATTAATGAACTATAAATCCACGATTTGCAATAGCATTCCTTAGATAAGTTCATAATATCATTTTTATACATAACCACTCAAGTTCGCGGACTCAAGTAACCGGTTGGAGTTCACAAACTCTAGCAGAAATTCTCGGGTTCGAGAACTTTCGTCAGTTCGTAGACTGAGTTCTCTTACTGAAACCGAGATACAACTCCAGCAGAAATTCTCGGGTTCGAGAACTAAGCACGTTCGCAGACTGAGTTCGCGGACTGGGTTGACTGCTCAAGTTCATGTTTTCACTTGATCAACAAAGTTCACAAACTTCGATTCAAGTGCTAAAGACTTATACATATATATGTTACCACAACAATGTTTATATCCCCTAGTGGTTATATTGTCTAAACTCTCATTTCAATCATTAAAACATTCTCAGAGGACGTCATATAGTTGTTATTCACAAACTAGTTTTCGTCATAGCAATTTCCAAAGTGATTGAAACATAACATGACTTTCGTCACTAGGCAAAGATGAACTTGGCTAAAGTGAAAGCTTTACCAACACACATTTTGAGAAATAGATAAGCGAGATATACTCAGATCGAAATGGCACATGTGTATATTCTTAGTCTATATAGTAAAACGACTTTTGTCTCAAGATCGGAGATAGAGTAGATAGACTTTTGAGTGATAGATAAGTTCAAGTCTCCATATAACTTTTAGTCGATGAAGATCCACTAGTTCCTTGAGTATTCCTTCGTGTTGTATGATGATTTACATGGAGTTCTTGAGCTCAAATACACTTTATATCCTAGTACGAGACCTTAGCTATAGTAGGCTAGAAATCGAGACTTTATAGTTTTGATCACTAACATTGACAAACATGTTTGAGATAACAACGCATGCGAGTTCAACCGAGCAATGCTCTAACAAGATGATCATGTGAAAATCGCCTGGTAACATCTTACATGATTTGTGTGGGACAGTCATTTGATGTAGACTCGTAATGTTTCGCATTAATCTATTAATCACTTGAAAATTGCTTTGAAGCTAATAGTTTGTGTGAGATAGCTAATCCCATCTTCCAAGAATGTATCAATGATTAAAATAAAGTTTAGAACAATTAACCATTGATTAGATATAGTACAGTATATGTACCTGTATGCTAACTGTTGCAAGTTATTCCAAGTTCGGGAACCATAGTATGCATACCCGTATGCGTACTATTTGATAGTTGAAGGACGAGAACTTAGTATGCATACCCGTATCTGTACCGGCGTAACAGTTCAAGTCCGGGAATTCAACTGAGTTTGGTTGTATGACAGAATGCATACACGTTCGCATACTGGCGAACGCATACCAAGATCGGCTACTTAGGTATGCGTTGCATACTTGAGTAGGTTATGTTCTAAAATCGGTTTTTTCATGAACTAATACATTTATATAATAAGGAATGAAATATTTTGCAAACCGTGGATGTAATGTTCATGAATTGATTTGAGTGAATCAAAATCAATTTTGCTTCAATTGTGTCTTGTATACTTCTATGAGAATATAAACAATTAAACAACTCTAGAACTAGTTTCATTTGAGTCATTTGAACTAGTTGTGATTGAGATGAACAACGTTGATATGAAAGTGTTCATATGGCTAACTTCAATTAACTATTGTTGAGCCAACAAGGTGTACACGTTTAGGTACAATTAACCACATCTAAATAAAGTCACTTTTCATTTGTGTATAACAAGCTAAGTTCGATCTAACAGTTGAAAGATATTAGCTTAAATCTAATCAGGTTTTCATCTAATGGTGAATATTGAATGCTTTGTTACCAAGGTAGCATTGATTGCAAACCCTGATTTGATGACTATATTTGGGAGAACTCTAGCAACTGAGAAACCTAATCCCCACACCTCCAGTGTGATAATAGTTGCGACTAGAGTCGAATCTCATTTAAAATAGGTTTATCTAAAACCATTATAGGTTAACGACTTAAAGACTTCATTGGGATTTTGAAGCCAGACCCAACTATTTTCTCTGTAGTTGCGTGTTCTGATCTTACTTTGTTCTATCGAATTGAGTACTATCTTCTCTAAGATTTGCTCGAGATTCAATCTCCGATAGGTAATATAAAAAGAATTCACAGACATCTCTGTCCCATCGTTTGTGATGTCACAATATCTTGTTTCCCTACCACACGATTAATATTATTGTGAGGTGATTGATATTACTAGGCTGTTCTTCGGGAATATAATTCTGGTGTATCAATTGGTTCCTATTCACCTTGATTTATCAAATGACGAAACCAAAACTCGTAGGTATTTCTGTAGGAGACAGATTTATCTATTCAATTGACTTTTCTGTATGATATAGATTTGTTTATCAAGTCTTCGACTTTGGGTTGTAGCAACTCTTAGTTATGGGTGAGATCAGCTAAGGGAATCAAGTGCGTAGAGTCCTGCTGGGATTCAGAGGCGTAAGGAATGCGATGATACCTTAATCAGTGTGAGATTGGCTAGGGCTCAACTATATTCCAGTCCGAAGTTAACTTGTAGTAGGCTAGAGTCCGTAGCATCTTAATACAGTGTAGTGTTCAAATCAGGACTAGGTCCCGGAATTTTTCTGTATTTGCGGTTTCCTCGTTTACAAAATTTATGGTGTATGTTTTATTTCTTTTCCACAATATATTTTTATATAATTGAAATATCACAGGTTATGCGTAGTTCAGTCAATTAGATAATCAAATCTTTAGTTGTTGATATAAATTAATTGACACTTGAACATTGGTCTTTGGTACCATTCAAGTCATTATTTGGATGTATTTTCCTTAATTGAGTCTCATTGTCTAGTTGATTATCTTGGAAATATATTGGAATTAGTCCATACAAATTTCCGAAACGAAATATTGGGTGTAATTGTTAGACCCCCGCTTTTTCAATTGGTATCAGAGCATGAAAACACGTTTAAGACCTTATAAGTCTGTGTTTGTATCAATATGAATATGTGGACAGAAGATTGTCTCATTCTTACGCATACATAAATGTCTTCCAAAGTTTTTGATTATGACAAATGTCTTGGGCTTACCTCAAAGGATAATTCCTTTGTTGATTCTTCCGAATCCTGAGGTTGCTATCAGATTTTAATAACATTTCCTCTGATGTGACACTTGACGCTATGTCAGAAGCTGAAATGGAACTCACCAGAACTTTAAAAAAATCGGATGAGATTATTGATATTCAAGATTCTAAAATAAAGTCTCTTGAAGAAAAACATGCTCAGCTCATTGATGAACTTGAGAAGTCTCTTGATCGAGAATGGAAACTCTATTGTATCGTTGAGTCATTCTCTAACAATATCGAAAATATTGTTCAAGAAACTACTCTATAGCGTGAAAATATTGGTGTTCTTTAATATATTGTTAAAGAAGATTCAGTCAGACAAAAACGTTTGATCGAGACTCATTCATCAGATCTAAACAACATTCGTGTTGAAAAACAGAAATTGTTTGCATCACTTCTTCTAGCCCGGGAAAAGTGCAAATCCTTGGAGAAGGAAAACTCTATTTTAATGAGTAAAATCTCGTCTGTGCTAATCTCTAATTTTCATATTGGATTACAGTACGCAAATAAAATTACTCCGACGGAAGCATCTGCTGAGAAATTTTCACATGTCTTGCATTCTTCTATTAGGGCTACTAATTTAAAACAGGTTCCTTTCGATGTTTATCTTCCACGAACTTGTTCCTTATGTGGGAAAATAAATCATTATGATTCACATTGTTTTGCTAGAAAGAAACATATTTCTGATCTTCAAAATCTACTTCTTTTTGCTGTCGACAGAGTGAATTGTCTGACGACATCTACAATGGATTTCATTCATGCAGAAAACCAGAATTCTCATGCACAAGGTTTCCAAAGTCACCTCTCTAGAAATTGCTATAGGAATCGTGTCCCTCTTAATAGTGCTACTGTTTGCACTACAAATGTACACATTCCCAGTGCTATTGAGAATAAGTCTAGTAAACCTATGTCTAGGAGATGGAATTCTCTTAATTCTGACCCTCTGAAACCAATCTCTAGAGGTCCTGGATTTAATCCTCAGAAAAATTCTTCTGATGGATCCTAAAAAAGGTTTATGTCTTATTTCTCTGGAATAAGAAATAATCGAAGGAATGTAAGGAATACAAGGCTCAAATATTTAGATGGTATTTATAATTCATCTCTCAATGTTCATGGTGGGATTACTTCTCACTTTTCTACCCAGCTCTAGGTAATTTCATCCTTGTACCTAACTTGGGAGTTGCAAGGATGACATTTGCGAGATGCTCAAGTCTATTGTAGGTTACCATTTATCTTGTGTTTGATTTAATTATTTTCTACTTTTATGAAGGCTGGGTCATTTCTTGACTCCCTGTAACTGTTGTATCTTTTACTTATGCTCTGATTAATTTTTTTAATTATTGAGATGTGAAGGTAAGAGATACCTGAAAACAAAGAGTATTTCTCTTCTTTCTGGTTCTTTTCTGATTCATTAACCTTTCATAACCGGTACACGGATGTCCGTGTCTTTCTTTGGAGTTTTAGGGTTTCCATAACAAGGTGTCCTTCTTTTGTTCATAAACATATATATATATATATATATTATTGTTTTCCTTCCCTATAACAAAAAAATGGAGAGCTCCTTAAGACCTTAGGAATTGGTGAATCTTGAGATGGAAGAAGACATTAAAGGATGCGATTCAGTTCAAGAACTCGTCTTGAAAAAAATAATTGAAATGAAAGAGTACAACTTCTGGATTGGAAAATCTATCAAAGATTTAATTCTTTTTCAGAATGACTCTAGGGTCGAATTTGCAAATCTTCAACTGCAAATAAATCAGCTTATTGATGGTCATACCAAAATCCTTGAAAATTGAAAAATCTTGATCAGGAATCAGAAGAAACAAATCGTGGGCCGTGTCAAAGCTAGGCAGCTTTCCCGCATTGTTGATCGAAAAGTTAATGTTCTAACTCATGAACATGGAGTCTCTACGGTCAAGAGAATCAAGGATATCAGTGATACCTTTTATGATGGAGCCTTTCAAAGGTATGAAGTCATCAAAGAAACTTGATTTTGTCTAGGAAACTTCTTATGAATATTTATTCTTGTGTTTTAAGAAGGATAACTAGGGTTTGAAATAGCCTATATTGTGATTACACATTGCTATTACCGACGATTTTAATCTTACAATATTTTTAGATTTATTTAATTAAAATTCTAAAGTTTATTTGGAAGATGATTTTGCAGTATCAATCTTTATTGGTTTTATATATTGCAAAAAATTGTTATGTGATATGTGTGTTTGCTTCTGTGAACTATGATTGTCCCATATATGTCAAAAGTTAAGTCTATTATGTCATTATACAAATATTGATGGAAAATAGAATGAACTTTTGATAACAAAGATTAAGTCTATTGTATCATTATGCAAATATTGATGAAAAATAGAATGAATCTTTGAATATTCGGTAGTATTGATCTTTCCCTGATCCACTTATATGTGAAAGTACTGTACGGCTCCGTAAGTTTTCTTATGTTGATCATTTACGATTAAACTAATCATGGGTTCACTTGTGGTTAATTTAATTAAGTTTTCTGTATACAAATTCATGTCTCATGTAATTTGTTAATGTCCAAATAAATCCTTCTTTTCTTGTGAAAGTAAGGTTGCTCTTGTTGTTCCTTTCGGGAATGACATTTTATTGGGGGAGAGTTCTTAATTGAACTTGTGCTTAATTGCCAAATCTTTGTGGGGAGCGCGGTTGTGGAATATTGTAGGAGTTTTCTTGTATTTTTATAAACTCCTTGATGAATACACTAAGTTTCGACTATGTGAAATCATCGAAACAAAGTTGACATGTTCTCTTTTAGTCATGAAGTATCTCTATGAGAATTTAATTATGATCCCACTAGTTTTCGTACCTTTGCCAATTTATATTGACAAAAAGGGGGAGAATTATTGTGTAGTTAAAACTACAAATACATATGGTTTACGGATCATTATGTAAGGGGGATTGATTTTCATGTGAGATGAAGTATTGACTAAGGGGGAGTGATACATATCACCGTAGTATTATTTTCAAAGGTGTGATACAATTAAACTTTGATGTTGTGTAATAATACTATGACACTGTATAACAATAATTGAGAACAATGGTTTTTTTTATTGTTATGGCTACGGATCTTCAACAACTATGATGCTGAATTGAACACGTTCAGAATCACTAGAGTACTTGGAAGTGACGAAGATTTCGAGTAATGTTGAAGAACCAAGGAAATCAAGCATTTGTATGGGAAGCTACAAAGTTTATTTATTTTGTAATCCATATGTATTGATAGTTTTGTCACTAAAATTGACAAAGGGGGGGATTGTTAGAGCACTGCTCGGTCAAACTCGCAAGCGTTGCTATCTCAAGCTTGTTTGTCAAGTTTAGTTGCCAAAACTGTAAGTCTTGATTTCTAGTCTACTTATAGCTATGTCTCGGATTAGGATAGAATGTGTAGTTGAGCTTTAGATTTCACGGCGTTCATCGATTGAAGACGAATAACTACTAAGGGGAGCTTGTGGAACTTCATCAACAAAAGGTATGTGGAGACTTGAACCCATCTATCACTCAGAAGTCAATTTCTATTCTATCTCATATTGAGACAAAAGTTGTATAGATATATAGAATTTATATTATACACATTTGATATTTCGAGTTGAGTTTAACTCGCTTACATATTTATCGAAATATATGTTGGTAAGATTTCGCTTTGACCAAATTCATCTTATATTCTTGACAAAAGTCAAAAGATGATCATGTGAAAATTGCCTGATAACATCTTACATGATTTGTGTGAGACAGTCATTTGATGTAGACTCGGAATGTTTCGCACTGATCTATTAATCACTTGAAAATTGATTTGAAGTGAATAGTTTGTGTGAGACAATTATTCCCGTCTTCCAAGAATAATGTTTCAATGATTAAAATGGAGTTTAGAACAATTAACCATTGATTGGATATAGCGCAGTATGCGTACTTGTATGCTAACAGTTGCAAGTTATTCCAAGTCCGGGAACCACATAGTATGCGTACCCATATGCATAGTTGAAGTTTGAGAACTTAGTATGCATACCCGTATCCGTACTGGCGTAACAGTTCAAGTCCGGAACTCAACTGAGTTTGGTTGTACGACAGTATGCGTACCCGTTCGCATACTGGCGAACGAAGACCAAGTTCGGCTACTTAGGTATGCGTACCCGTTTGCATACTTGAGTAAGTTATGTTATAAAATCGTTTGTTCATGAACTAATACATTTATATATAATAAGGAATGTAATGTTTTGCACACCGTGGCTATAATTTTCATGAATTGATTCGTGTGAATCAAAATCGATTTTGCTTCAATTGTGTCTTATATACTTCTATGAGAATATAAACAATTGAATAACTCTAGAACTAGTTTCATTTGAGTCATTTGAACTAGTTGTGATTGAGATGAACAAGGTTGATATGAAAGGGTTCATATGGCTAACTTCGGTTAACTATTGTTGATCCAACAAGGTTTACACGTTTAGGTACGGTTACCCATATCTAAATGAAGTCACTTTTCATTTGTGTGTAACAAGCTAAGTTCGATCTAACGGTTGAAATATATTAGCTTGAATCTAATCAGGTTTTCATCTAACGGTGAATATTGAATGCTTTGTTACGAAGGTAGTATTGATTGCAAATCCTGATTTGATGACTATATTGTAGCACCCCCTAAGCTAGCAGCTGACTAATCCAAGTGATTAACTTAATAAGAAGCACTAAAATCTAAATCATCTACTTAAACATTCAATTAAGAAATCTGCTACAAAACTTAACCCAAAACTAGTCCCGCTCAGAAATATATATATACAAGAATGCTTTACAGATGATACATATACAATAGTCATTTGTTTTACAAATAAAATATACAACATAATAAACATAGCAGAAGTTAATCAACTAACGAAATCAACCCTTGAAGCTTTTGCTGCGCAACCCTGATCTGTCTCTGAAACCTGAAAGTGGGAATGGGTGAGCACATCATCCCTAAAAGGGGTGCCCAGCAGGAATAACATTTCACTTTAAAGTAATCATAAACAAGAGTTGGAAAACAATACATGTTTTCCCAAAGATTAAAAAGTGACATAGTCACTGAAATAAACAAACATGTATATGGACTCAAAACTGAACATAAAACAACCAAAACATTTCAGTTCCTATTTGAACAACTATAAAATCAGTAACACCATTCTCATGACCTGCAATCTCAGATCAACCTGTACAGACCACCAACTAACTCCATACTCAAACCACTAACGGTGTAACCTTTCTTTCTTCTTTATCGTTACCGTCCCTTTCACCTGACATTACACATCTCATCCCCTGTAACATCAGCACCATCACCTAAGTCTTGAATCACTTCAATTATTACCATGACTACAAGCAACTCCAAGTCTCTCATAATCCAATTCAGACAACACTTACATTCATTTTGAAATTAATATGTTCAAACCCCAACAACAATTCTTAAATTTCCATTCATATATACACCTCATTTAATCCAATCCAAGCTCATGCTAAATCATGAAACTTATTCAAGACTACAAACATTTCAACTTTGCACATTCTCATCTCAATATTCAGCAGAACCCACACCAACACCAAATCATTTCAATCTAAAACTATTCACCAACTCTTAAAACATACATCTAACTTTTTTTCCATTTCCAGACTCAACAATATCACTATCTCTTCCCCCTCCATGTAACTCACATCTATCACGTACTAAGAGTAATTCCGGCACCATCCTAATATATACCCATACCTTGTATCTCAATAACAAGACTAAACTAAAACCACGGTTCCATTCACAATCATATAAACTCAAAACTGAACATAAAACTTCACCCAATAAAATAAATAAAACAATTACCTCAGATTAGTTTTACCTAAACAATTGAATCAATTCTTCTTTTACCTTGACCTGAATCAACCCCTCATCAACTCAATTCTGTAACTTCAAATTATCCTTTTCTTCTTGAAATTCAAAATCACTGCTCAAACCCTAACTATCCCTCTTGAATTCTTCATCAATTCTAAACCCTAATTCATATCAAACCCATCTTTAATCACTCCTAAAGACTCCTAATTTCATCTTTTAATTCTTCTTATGAATTCCTCCAAAACCCTAATTTATTATTCACAATTAATCTTCTTCTCTGAAACTTAATCATAAAATTAGCACGACAATCTTCTTCTTATATTCAGTCTATCGAACCCATATTCAATTACCTTAAATCAAACCTTCATCAACTTACAGACCCCATCAATACTGAATTTTCTTCTTCTTAATCACATTGACAACACCTCCTTCGCTATCAAAATAGTTTTATCAATCAAGAACTCTTAAACATGCCCTCACATTCATCACTCAAATTCTACAGAAGGAGAACAAAGGAGAAGCAGAAGAGAAGAAAGAAATAGAAAGAGAAAGAAGAAGAAGAATGAAGAAGAATAAGAGAGAATAACGAGTTAATCTACTCGATTGGGATAAGGGTGACCAAAATATCTAAAGGCACCCGAAAATTGATATGTGCAGCCAAGACGGTTTGTGTACAAATCCATTTTACCCTTCTCAAGAATCCGATGATATCTTTTTCGTCTGGTATTTGAATAACACGTTCGAGTAGTCTATTCTGCGTAATTTTTCGAGACCTATTCAATGATACTAGTTTCGTATCTAGATTGTTGTTAGATTAATTCTTAATAATTAATGTTCGTGTTAAATTAATCGAGTAATTATCGGCTAATTCGGCACTTGACCGGTATAATAGCGTTGACGAGCTTGGGGGTCTTTACATTCTCCCCACCTTATTCATTTTCATCCTCGAAAATCGAACTGCCTTTTAGTCTTGAAAACTCTCAACCTTAAAGAATAATCCCATCTCTTGTCTAAGCGCAAACAACATAAAATAAAGCACCAACTTAAATGGCTTTCTACAACTAAAATTTGTGGCTCTAGGTTCAATAGACTAAATTTATATTCCATAAGATTATTGTCTCTAAGGTCACCATGCTGAATTAATTTCTAACAGATGACTAGGTCTAAATTTTTTATTACTAAATTTCTACTTCTTATTACTAAATTTCTTATTACTAAATTTCTACTTCTTATTACTAAATTTCTACTTCAATAGATTAATGGTTGTAACTACGAGAGAATGTACTCTATCAGTTTCTAAGTAAAGTTTGGGATCTATCAGTTTACTAATAGAAGCAAGTTTCCCTTCAATGCCTAGTGATACAAGAATACAGTTGCCATGTATAGGTTCGCGATGCCTGACAATGCATACCTACGTAACAAGTATCACCCGAACACATCAGAATTACCAACCTCACTATTCCCCAGTGCTGGGTTAACTAAGTATTAATTTATTAAGATTAATTAGTCTTTAACTATCTTAAATGGTGTAATCCTAATAAATTTACTTCGTAAAATATATAAATAGTTCACATCATTTTAAGCGAATTAGTCACCTAAATTTATTTTATTTTATTTTTATTTATCACTATTGGATAAATATTATTACATGAAACTAGTTGGAAGCCTAACAAGCTAAGCTCCAACGACATACTACAACATCAATTGAACAGGTTGCTGTGCTAACCTACCAGCGAGCCTCATGGGTAACCTATCCAAGGGAGCCGAAACGGCGGGAGGGGGGGGGGGCTGAGATTGTGTCACAAGGGGGGCAAACTAACACTACCTTCCATGTTAATTCCTGCAATATTACGCCATTGGGGACTCGAACCTGGGACCTCCTGGAGCGCATTAAACTTTGGGGAACGGGGATGACCAGCTGAGCTAGATTATTATAACTAAATAAATTTTAAATTCATGTACTATTTAAGAATAACTGGATTTTATAGAACGTGCAATTGGGGGATATGGGTTTTAATCGGGGGATATTGCTACAAGACAAAATAGGGATCCATATATCAATTTTGGGTCACCCCTTATGTAATTATTTTTTAAATTCCTAATCTAGCCCCTACTAATCAGGATTAGTGATTAATTATAATTAGTAAAATGTTAAGTATTTGGGGGATAAATTAGTGTGTATTTATTATTATTTGAATTTGTGTGGGTTAGTTGAGAGTGAAGGAGGGAAAAATATTTTTGAGTGGTTTTTTTTTTTTGAAAATGGAAGATGATTGTGATGTGAGACTTGCAGCTACTGAATCTTTAGCTCAACTACAACAACAATCATATCTTCAATCTTCGGTTAATGATAACAACTCACAATTGGAGTTATATGATGAACCAACACCCTTGGATCATGATTTTCGTGAGCATGAAGTATTTTGTGAAGAAACAACCCAAGAAAATTTGATTTTTCTTTTTCAAACCACCATTTGTTTTTTCTGAAAAAGCTTAGTGCTGACACACTCGTAGTATGAATACTACGCCGGAACCTTTACAACCGGCATCGTATTCATATTATTTGTATTCCGGTACAAAATATCCCTCATATTTAAAACATATGCCGGCGTGGTATTCAAACCAAAAATCCATGCCGGTACATATTTACACTTTTTACCTACCACCTAATATTCCATGGAATATCCATACCGGCATGGTTCACTCTTAACTAACTATGCCGGTACCACAAGAAAAACATACATGAGATTTGGATTTTCGAACTTAAATATCGGATTCCTATTTAATTTTTGGTTTGTATATTATGAGACAAGCCGGCAGTCAGTACCGGCTTGGAACCTTACATATATACCATGCCAGTTTTACAAGAAAAACATATATGAGTTAATGATATTTTGAACTTCAGTACCGGCGTCGAATGTAAATTATCGTGCACGCCGGCACTCTATCCCGGTGCGGATTTTAACTTTTCGACAATGCCGATATGAGACATGCCTTAGATTGTGACATACATCGATCCAAATTCCAAACCTCTCTTTCGGGATACGTCCGAATACTATAAAATGCCTCGGGTATGTTACCAAACAATACTTTCACCTAGTTTTTACAATTTTATGTTGGGATTGCTTGTAATTAACCTTATAATCTCCCATTGTTGTCCTTATGTAGGGAATAAAATCTCCAGAGGAAGCAATTGCTTAGGCAAAATAGACGGCTCTTAAGAACATGTGTGTCTTAGTGAGGAATATCCAGCGTTCAGATGTTCGTTTTGAGATGGTTTGTGAGAGAAACGGAAAATACAAGGAGAAGAATAGCCATAAGAGAAAGGGTTATGTATATAAAAAAAAGACTAATAGGGTATACAAGACTCATACGAGGAAGGATGACTTCCCCTTTAAGCTTGTATTCTATCTAAGAGACAAAGGAAAAGAATAAGAAGAATGGGATTGTACGGTGTGGTTTGGGCATCATAACCATCGGGATCCGAAAGATTTTGTTGGTCACTCCCTAGTTGAGAAGCTAAAACATCATAAATTCGAGGATGTAAAGATAATGACCAAAGCATGCATCAAACCAAGAGTGATTCTCAGAGGCTTCAAGGAAAAGGATGAGACGAACGTTTCTTCACTAAGTACAATTTATAGCACACAAGCAACCATTAGAAGGTTGCAATGGGAAGGGAGGACCATTATGCAATAATTTGAGAAGAGAGTTTGGGATCACAACTACACGCGTATCATTAAAAGATGATCGGATAAGAAACCCTTTCAAATATTCATTGCACATCATTTTCTTTCATAATTGTCTCATACGTGTTGTGATGTTCTTATGATGGACTGCACCTACAAGACCAACAAATACAACATGTCGTTGTTCAACATCGTGGGGCAAACATCGGACAAGGTAACATTCACATTGGATTGGTGTTTAATGGAAAACGAGAGGGAGTACAATTATCATTGGGCATTGCGATAATTGAAATTATTGTTCCCGGAAAATCGATTTCCGAGGGTCATTATAACCGATCAATTTGACGCACTAATGAATACCATATCCGACGTATATCCGGATGCACAAAATTTCCTATGCACATATCATATAGGTGAAAATGTGAAAAAACATTTCATGCTTTGTTTCAACCCTCTAAGGAGGATATTAAGAAGAGAATGGTTGCTCAACTAGAGGAAGATGTTCGCAAAGAGAAACTATCACCCGAAAAAGAAGAAAATGAAAGAGGAAAGATTAAAGAGCGAGTCGACAAAGAACACGATAAAAATCCTAAAAGGTGGTTGGAATTTCTAAAGGATTGGGAGAAAGTTTATTAGTCTCTTACCTAGGACATGTATGAAAAGAGATTGAACATGTTTATTGCCAAATATAACGAAGTGTATCCAAGTGCCATCTCATATTGTCGGGATAATTGGTTGGATAAGTTCAAGGAAAAATTTATGCGTGCACGGACAAATCGTTATAGACATTACGGGAATGAAGCAACTAGTATAGAGGAGTCCTCTCATGGGAGATTTAAAGATCTCATCCAATCCGGTCAAGGAAATGTGGTTACGGTCACCGAGGCAATAGAGCAACACTTTAAGGCTGATATCGATAGGATCAAGAAGGCTTTTGAGAAAAGCTCAATGGAAAGGATGACTTAATTTCTTCACTATACTAAGTTGCTCCAAGGAATAGAGTTCAACGTCTCCCATTGCGCGATTAAGAGATTTTGCATAAATCCAAAACAATACATATGCACAAAATAAAAAATGCTTACATAGGTTTGATAGATAGTACGAGCCCAAGAGTGCTTGTATCCAAATAGTAATTTCGGTTCCGGAGCTTCACCCCAAATTTTACCACATTCAAGGTCGGGTATCATGTCATCAATGTGAGGAAGGTGACAACCTTTAACTTTAGGTTTCCCCTTTCCCTTGCCCTTGCCTTGTGTTGGTTGTTCACTCGGCCCACCAACTTCTCTTTGGCTTTCTAATTAACTTGGGTGAACCTCATCATCTTCCTCCTCACTTTCACCTTCATCATGCTCATCGTCCTCAACTGTTCCAGTACCTTCACGGATTACAAGTGCACTACGGTCACCACCACTCTCCCAAATTTACCCTCTTGTTTCAAACCCCAAACGCTTCTTACGTCCTTCATCTTTCCCTCGTGGAGGAAGAGACTGGGGAGTATCAAGACCGTCCTTCATCTTTCTCTTAGTGAAAGAATCTTTATTTTTTCTTTTGTTAGCTTCCTTGGCTTTTGACCTATAACATAAGCACACGAAACAAAAATAAGACAAGTCATATTGGAAGTTTAAGTACCGGCATTGAGACTCTGAAACAGACCAAGCCGGTTTAGTGCTACCGGCATTGAAACTTAGCTATCGAGAATGCCGGTAGTTAAATGGGTTTCTTATGGATACCAAAAGACAACTACCGGCACTTTCGAAGTAAATCAATTCCGTGCCGGTAACAATGTACCGGCATACAATGGAAGAGAAAGAGTGTGCCAGTACTAATAAAAAAATCATATATGTTCATGTATATTTAAAGTTTACTACCGGCGTACATGAATTAAATCAAATCTTTGTCGTTTCTCTGATACCGGCATCCATGAAACCTAGATTCAATGCCGGTACTGGTGACAAAGTTCATACATGTTTCTGTGTGTTTTAAGTCCACTACCGGCATACACGAATTATTATTAAGGTATGCCGGTAACCTAAAACCGGTATGGTATTCAGCCCAATTTGTATGCCGGTACAATAAATTCACTTTCAGGATTTAAAACCTGCATGGTATTCATCCCAGATCGAATGCCGGTACGTAAACCGGCTTGGTATTCATATAAAGTTTGATGCCGGTACTCTGTGTAAATCGACTGTTTAAGCTATGGTTGGCGATTCTAACCTAAACCCATTGCTGTAAATCGATTAAAACAATCATAAATGAGTTCAAAATCACTAACCTTCTCACAGAAGCCATGGCTGTGAGTGGTTGATCGTCCGAGTTCGCCGCCTCGTACTCTTCTTGTTCTTCAGCAATCGAACCAATTCTTTGTTCGTGTTTTTTTGAGCAATCGATTTGGTTTTCGGTTTGGCTTTTGTTTTCTTTCGTGGAGGCATGGTTATGATTCGGGTAAGTTAATCGACGAAGAAATTTTTGATTTAACGATTAATCATCGATGAAGAAGATGAAGGATTTTTTTTCTTCAGAAACCCTAACTGTTCCGGTACTCAAACAGAAATGGGGGATAAATTGATTTGGTTTTTGATTTTATTGTTTTAGGGGAAAGGGCATAACAGTCTTTTCATAATATTTTTTTAATTAATCTAAGGGTGTTTTGGTATTTTCGCCTCCAAAAAACACCCCTTAGCAGCCACCTTTGGTTGGGGGAAGTAATTCATATCCCCCAATTAATTCCCATATCCTCCAATTGCGCATTCATTTTATAACCATTATTTATTTAATGTTGTATTTATTTGTTTATTGCATTATGTGACTAGATATAAGTAAATAACTGCTAACAATTTTCCGTAGTTGTTTGGTATTAATATTTTATTATTATTATAACATTTATTTCTTATTTCTTAGACCGATAAAAGTTAATCATAATTGATCATAATACCAAGTTTGATTTTTATTATTAATCAATATTAGATTTGATTTGATCTAACTTGATTTCCTTAAATTCATTTTATTGCTAAGTAATCCTCAAGGTTGTACTATTAATAAAAATTATATTTTGCTATTATTATTCTATAATTATTATCCAAATGATATTTACAATAATTCCAAATTTTATAAGTATAGTATTATTATTTGCTTATCTTATCAAAAGTTATTGTCATAATTATATTATCATTTTTATTATCCTTGAGTTAATAGTCCAGTTGGTACTTTAAACCTTATTCTTCCAAATATAACTCTACGTTCACGAAAAGAATAATATAATAGATTTTTTTTCATTCAGATTGAATGCGTATACTATATCTTGTTAAATATTGGCGTTGGTAATTTAGTGTGATTTAAATTTAAAGTCTGCATAAATTTTTTAATACGTTTTTGATATTATATAGATTTTTTGGTGTTAATACTAAGTATCTTGTTCATATGAAAATTGACTCTCCTTAAAGTCTAATTTGTTATTAGTTAACTTTGCAAAACTTAATTGTAGATAAGCACTAATAATTTTCCATTGCTATTTAAGAACAATTAATTGGGGGATATGGATTTTAATTGGGGGATATCACTAGAGGAAAAAATAGGGATCCGAATATCCTAGCTGGGTTACCCCTTATGTAATTAATTTATTATTTCCTAATCTAACCCTCCCTAATTAGGATTAGTTACTAATTAAGATTAGTAAAATCTTAATGATTTGGGGGATATATTTAGTGTTTTTGAGTTTATTTGAATTTTTTGTGGGTAGAAGGAGGGGAAAAAATTTAGAGTAGAAATTTTTTTTTTTTGAAATAGAAGATGAATTTGAAGAGAGACTTACAATTCTTTGAATCCTTGGCTCAACTACAACAACAATCATATCTTCAATCTTGATTAATGATAACACCTCCCAATTGGAGTTATATGATGAACCAACACCCTTGGATCACGATTTTCGTGACCATGAGGAGTTATGTGAAGAACCAACTCAAGAAAGTAAACATGTTCAACATACAAGCATCCCCAACACGGGTAATGCTTCAAAGAGGTCGAAAATTTGTTTTTTTTGAAACCGCCATTTCTGTCCGAAAAAAGAAGAAAACCGGCATGCGCGTTATATGAATACCATGCGGAACCTCTATAACCGCATTGTATTCATACAAATTTGAATGCTTAGGTTTAAAATATCCCCAAGTTCAAGAACATACCAAGCGTACCATTCAAACCAAGATTGTATGCGGTTTGAATTTTTACTTTTTACCAACCACAAAATATTGTATGGAATACTCAAACCAAGACTGACCGTACATGACACACCATGCCGGTTTGTGATCTGCGGCATAGATCCTTGCATGTCGATGGTGGTTTAATAGGAAAAACATACTGAGAAACAAATTATATTTTGAACTTAAAAACAAGCATTCCTTTTTTTGATCTATGTATGCCGGTACGATATCCCTAAGATATAACTGAATTTGTAAAAATGCGGTTTTAATATGGCATAGAATGACAATTACCTTGTATGCCGTTTTTGAAAACCGGCACTTTAATTTACTTATCGACACTTTGCCGGTTTTAACTAATCCAATTTTATTTTCATTTAGATAATTTTGTACAACGATCAACCAAACTCCAAACCGCTCCATCGGGATACGTCGGAACACTATAAAATACCTCGGGTATGTTACCAAACAAGTCTTCCACCTAGTTTTTACAATTTAATGTTGGGATTTGCTTGTAATCTCTCATTATTATGTAGGGAATAAAAGATGAAAAGGAAGTAATTGCTTGGGCAAAGAGACGGCTCTTAAGAACATGTGTGTCTTAGTGAGGAATAGTCAACATTCAGATGTTCGTTTTGAGATGGTTTGTGAGAGAAGCGGAAAATACAAGGAGAATAGCCATAAGAGAAAGGGTTATGTATATGAAAAGAAGACTAAGAGGGTATACAAAACGATTACGAGAAAGGATGAGTGCCCCTTTAAGCTTGTATTCTATCTAAGAGGAGAAAGTAAAGAAGAAAAAGAATGGGAATGTAAGGTGTGGTTTGGCCGTCACAACCACCCCGATCCGAAAGATTTTGAAGGTCACTCCTAGTTGCGAAGCTAAAACCTGATCAATTCGAGGATGTCAAGATGATGACAAAAGCATGTATCAAACCAAGAGTGATTCTCCGAACCTTCAAGGCAAAGGATAAGATGAACGTTTCTTCACTAAGTACAATTTATAGCGCACAAGCAACTATTAAAAGGTTGGAATGGGAAGGAGGAATGTTATGCAAGAATTTGAGAAGATAGTTTGGGATCACAACTACACGCCGTATCATTAAAAGAGGTACGGACGAGAAGCCGCTTCAAATATTCATTTCGCATCCTTTGCTTTCACAATTGGCTCATACGTGTTGTGATGTTCTTATGATGGACTGCACGTACAAGACAAACAAATACAACATGCCGTTGTTCAACATCGTGGGGCACACATCGGACAAGGTAACATTCACATTGGCTTGGTGTTTAATGGAAAACGAGAGGGATTACAATTATCATTGGGCATTGCGACAATTGAAATTATTGTTCCGGAAAATCGTGGTCCGAAGGTCATCATAACCGATCAATTTGACGCACTAATGAATGCCATATCCGACGTATTTCGGATGCACAAAATTTCCTATGTACATTTCATATAGGTGAAAATGTGAAAAAACATTGTCATGCTTTGTTTGAACCCTCTAAGGCTGATATTAAAAAAAGAATGGTTGGTCAACTTGATGAAGATGTTCTTAATGAGAAACTATCACCGAAGAAGAAGAAAATGAAAGAGGAAAGATTAAAGAGCGAGTCGACAAAGAACACGATGAAAACCATAAAAGGTGGTTGGAATTTCTAAAGGATTGGGAGAAAGTTTATTGGTCTCTTACCGAGGACATGTATGAAAAGAGATTGAAAATGTTTATTGCCATCTATAACGAAGTGTATCCAAGTGCCGTTTCATATTGTCGGGATAAATTGTTGGATAAGTTCAAGGAAAAATTTGTGCGTGCGTGGACAAATCGTTATAGACATTACGGGAATGAAGCAACTAGTATAGCGGAGTCCTCACATGGGAGATTTAAAGATCTCATCCAGTCCGGCCTGGGAAACGTGGTTACGGTCGCCGAGGCAATGGAACAAAACTTTAAGGCCGATATTGATAGGATCAAGAAGGGTATTGAGAAAAGCTCCATGGATAGGATGACTCTATTTCTTAAACATACTAAGTTGCTCCAAGGAATAGAGTTTAACGTCTCTCGGTGGGCAATAAAACATATGATGAGACAAATGCAATATGAAAAAAATTATGGAAAACCGGGTGATGTGTGTATTTGTCCCGACATGTCTTCTTTGGGGCTTCCGTGTCGACATATGCTTGTGAAGTATGAAGAAGTGATACCTATTGGTGTTATTGATCCTTTTTGGAAGCAATTATCTTTCGACCTTCCCCCTACCGAAGTTCCCGGACAATCACCATGTGATACAAAGGAGGCCCAAGAATTTTTTGGAGCTTACTCACGTGGCAACTCGGCTAGCCGACAAGTATTGTTGAGTCAACTAAGACTAATTACACGGCCATGGATAGCACAGAGTGAAGAGCCAACAAAGGGAGATCCGCCGAGTAGACCACAAACTAAAATTCAAAGGAAAAAACAAAGAAAAGAATTCAAAGAAATGACTTGCCGTGAAGAGGAACTCGCGGCAACAAAAAAACGAGATCTATGTGCAAGTGAGATTTCAGAAGCAAGATTCGCGGAAACTCCCGGTCCAAATAAAAGGGATAGGCCGAGGAAGGAACCGATATCAATTCAACAACAATCGACGAGTTCTGAGGCTACACCAATAGTCGATGTATCCGAGGTTCAAAGGAAGAGGGGAGGCCGCCGAAGGTTCCACATTAAGCTACGAAGGACAACAAGGTCAACATTCCGAACCTACACCAATAGTCGATGTATCCGAGGTTCAAAGGAAACGGGGAAGGCCCCGAAGGTACCAACATTAAGCTACGAAGGACAACAAGGTCAACATTCCGAACCTACACCAATAGTCGATGTATCCGAGGTTCAAAGGAAGAGGGGAAGGCCGCCGAAGGTACCAACATTAAGCTACGACGGACAACAAGGTCAACATTCTGAACCTACACCAATAGTCGATGTATCCGAGGTTCAAAGGAAGGGGAAGGCCGCCGAAGGTACCAACATTAAGATACGAAGGACAACAAGGTCAACATTCCGAACCTACACCAATAGTCGATGTATCCGAGGTTCAAAGGAAACGGGGAAGGCCGCCGAAGGTACCAACATTAAGCTACGAAGGACAACAAGGTCAACATTCCGAACCTACACTAATAGTCGATGTGTCCTAGGTTCAAAGGAAGAGGGGAAGGCCGCCGAAGGTACCAACATTAAGCAACCAAGGGCATGTCTTTGAGAAATCCGAACCTACACCAATAGTCGATGTAGCCGAGGTTCAAAGGAAAAGGGGTAGAGGAAGGCCAAGGAAGAATATTCTCCCGTCTAATACCATAGACATTTGGAGTGTAGGGATTGCGGATGATGGTTTGGATATAATTAAGCTAAAAGATGGTAATATGAAGATGTATAAGGATCCCATAACAGGTAGGACCATTAGAAGTTATCATACGAAGATAGAGTCTTACATAGGCCAACTTCCTGAGGTTATTCGCGAGTTTATTGCGTACACGGATGATGTCGATGGAGATGGAAATTGTGGATATCATGCCGTGACCGAACAATTAGGAATCTCGAGACGGCTGTTAGTAAAGGAATGACACCATGCCGCTATGCTAGAATGAGAATGGCCGATCAACTTGTGAAGAAGAGGAGCTTTTATGAGCAATTGCTTGGTCACGATGAGGTGTTTGATGATATGTGTGCTCAAGTGTTAGGACCCAGCAGAAATGACATTTCTTCCTTCTCAATATTGGATGAGTATGCCGCTTTGTGGGCATCTAGTAGTGGATACATTTAATTGTGTTGTTCATTATTTTCCCCCCACCATAGTCTCCACATTTACACCAAAATGGCAAAAATGCGATGGATCCCTTAAGATGAGAAGAGTTGTTTTGGCGTACGTGAACGGCAATCATTTCGTTATTCTAAAACTCAAGGACAATTGTCCATTGCCACCTGTTTGTGGGATGGTTAAAAACAAGGAACTTGATCCAAATATATGGAAGGGATGGATGGCATTGAATGAGGAGAATCACCAATTATGGGATGCTTTGGCATTATCAAAGAAACCTCTTGAAGAGGATGACTTGCAACTTCATACGTGTGGAAGTGATGATGAGTAATTTGGATATAAGTGGTTTACTTATACGCCCCTTTTTGTTGTTTTGGAAGTTTGAATTGTAATCATTAAACCATATGTGCCAATGTGATTTGATTCAAACTTTACTATGCCAGTACTTGTACCGGCGTTTCAATATATGTTCTCTTTTGTGCCGAAATAACACCATAAGTTCACAGATATTTTTTTTGTGTGCCGTCATTGGAAAAAAATGCATAACACCACCGGTAGAACACATAGAAAGTTTATTCACATAGGAATTATTGAGTACCGTCATAGTACACAAGATAATTCTACTATACCGGAACTCTATTTTTTCAATATGGAACTAAAAAGAAAACCGGCATGGTTCACAGGATAAATACTATGCCGGTTTTAAAAAAATAAACTTAGAAATTGGATATTGCAAGACACATAAAATAACATAAGCAAAGATCTAATCCCATAAAATGACATAAGCAAAGTTTAGACAAACCAAATGTAAAGTTATGATGTTCCAAACCGAAAACAAATGAAGCAAAGATGTTCACAGATTACCAATCCACACAAACAAACATAAACAACAACAGTACTATCAAGGCCACACGATCACTCGGTTCTTGGCCTCTTGTATACCCTCTTTTTCTTTTCGCCCCACAAGTCTTTTGCCTCAGTATCTTCTATTTGGTCTAACTTTTGGACGACGTTCTCCATTTCTTTCTGGGTCAGCAACTCTCCTTTCTTAGTCTTCTTCTTAAAGAACCTTGACAAGTTTCCAATCCTCTGACGCTGATAATGGATATTTTTAAAAATGTATTTAGTATGTACAGTTTTATAATTTGATAGATTTAGATTAAGATAATAGTAATGAACGCACCAACAATGTAACGAGCTGTATAAGTGCGGGTACAGTATCTGGAGTTGTGGATGGACGTGGTGGTGGTGGCGGGACCGCTATCAGTATCCGGCGTATAACATAAGGATGTGAGTACTTGTAGATGCCCGCTTAGGAATGTGGGTTCACTATCAACACCGTTCTCAGCCAATTCCCAATCATCCCTATCCAGCACAAGTTCTTCTTCTTCCCTTTCGATCCAATGTGCAAGAATTGGTTCTGGGTCGTAGCATACCAGAGTATGGCTCTCATATGATTGGCATTTAGTAAAGTCATGAGAATATTTATGATATGATGTATCTGTGAGATCTTTCTGCTTGTAACCGAGTTGGCGCATCACGCGGAGAGGGTTATGCATAACATATCCTTTTGGATGAAATAACGGTCCATTGTAAAATGAAAAATTATCATGTCTCATAAGGTGAACTCCTCTGACATTCCTATAAGGGTCAAACACAACATCTTCCACAGAAAACGAGTCCAAAGCTTCTCTCATTTGTAAAAATCGTTTCTTGTTAGGAGTAGGGGTATTGCCGAAGAAGTATTTCTGAGCTAGAGCCATATTCGGTTCATAGTCATGCCAAATTTTCAATCCTCTATACCCAATAAACAAATCTCGGAAGTGTTCGTAAGCCCACACCTGTGCCCATAAAATGTATAAGATAATTAATATTTGGAAACTAACAAATGTAATGATAACAATCAAAAAATAAGTAATTCACCATACCTGAATCACAGTGAAATTCCCATTAAATTGACGGCCTTTCGCCTTAGAAGCTCGACGCATTTCTGCCAAAAAATGTGCCAAGAAAGCGGTGCCCCATGAATACTTATGAACGTCTTCCAACGGATCCAAAAACTGTAGGTTGTTCAAATGCACCCTGTTACCATTAGAGTCAGGGAATATAGCGGTTCCCAAAATGAACAACATATATAATTTGCAGTTTGTTGAGCTTGTGCGGGAGTCAATTCCTTGTTCTTTGTATTCCCAAACAATTGAGTGAGTTGGACGAATGTTATAGTCTTTGTCTGAGAAGTTTGTTTCTTGTACAAATTTGCCATCGTGGTTTCCTTGTTCCATCCAAACAACTTTTCAGTTATCTCATAGATCTTTTCCCACCCTAGGTCCTTCGACTTGTCTTCTACCTTAACCGGTTTCCCAAGAACCTCTAGTCCTATTATCCTTTGGACATCTTCAGGGATAATGGTCATCTCGCCAAAATGAAAATGCATGGTGTCAGTTTCACCATAAAACCTCTCCAAAAAGCAGTTTTCCGTGACGGTATCAGTGGCCACATAATTTTCTATTGCAGGATACAAACCAGAGATGCTTTGACTATTTCTTGAACAATGGGACACTCATCCTCCAAAAGCCAGACATCCGATTGTTGATGGCGGCTAACACGCCAGGCTTTCCTGTGGTCCTATAAAATCATCACGAACTTTATTAAATTGATCACGTGTAAATAATAGAATAACAAGATACAAACGTCTTACATAAGTTTGATAGATCCATCGAGCCCAAGAGTCTTTATACGAAAATAAAAGTTGCGGGTTTATAGGTTGACCCCAATATTTTCCATCATTTCTGTGAGGAATTAAGTCTAACGTATCAGGGAAGTGAGGTGGGGGTGCCTTTTCATCATTAGTTTTTCCTAAGCCACCTTCTTGTGAAGATGATCCACCTGCTTGTTCCGGTTCTTGTGGAGTTTGATTCTCATCATCATCATCATCAGTGTGAGTTGAGACACCTGTAGTAGCCGCTATTCCTTTTCCTTTGTCCTTTTTGGTGCGTGAGACCTATGTTCCAACACGTTAAACGGATTTATATAGTGCATGCCGGCATACAAAATGAACACACACAAAACCGGCATTCACGGCTTAATATTATTCTATGCCGGTTATATTCCGGCATTATATCAATTAATACGAAGATGCCGGTTTTTGTTGAATTGTATCCAGGAATTTAAAAAATTTAGGGAACAAAAACCGGCATTGTATGTTACCATACCGTGAACGACGGAACAATTACCGGCATACCAGCATTAATTTGTGGAATGCCGGTTTTCTGTAATTTTTTACCCAAAACTTAACATTTTTTTTTGTTTTTCAAATTGAAACTAGAATGCAATTTCAAAACCCTAAAAAGATATTTTAATCCATCATGAACTCCTATCAAGTTTCACTTTGTGTTGTATATTATTGGATAAACCCTAAAACTACTTCAATTCAACGGGAGACTTTGTGTTATACATGACTTACCGAATCAAATCTGTTACTTCCGCCTCACCAGGAGACTCTTCAGGAGTTTGTTGCGCATCAACATGTATTTCTGCATTGGGGTTATCACGAGATTTGCGACGAACCATTGTTTTGGTATAATAGATGAAAAAAATAGGGAAAGATTGAATAGAACGAATAGTTTTCTTTCCAAAACCGTCACTTATATAGCTTTGGAAGTTTGAAACCGTCATTAAAGAAACCCACGATTTTGTAACCTTCCAATGACTCATTAAATATTTGGAAACCGTCATATTTGGAAACCATCAAACAAATTGAATGAAATTGTAACCGTAAAAAAAGTTGAATGAAATTCTAACCGTCAACCAAGTTGAATGAAATTTTAAACGCCAGAATACCGGCATTGACAATTACATACCGGTGATGCCGGCATTACAAGTTCATTATTTTTTAACTTCTTAGTGTGGTAAACCGGCATCTTTCGTAAACATATACATGATGCCGGTTTTAAGATTTCATAACTTCTTATTTTTTTAACTCATAGTCATTCTTTGGTATTTGAACGAAATTTCACGAAATAAACATCATTAACCACAAACATAAGATCTCAAGCTTTTTCCAACTAACATCATTTAAGGGAATAACGTTACACATAGAATTAAAGATATCAATAGTAATACAATTTAAAATAATTTATTGGAATTAGATTGAACAAGCAAAGCGACTTGAAATGCCTAAAAGGCTCTTGTCTCCACTTCGTATATGCATCCTGAGCTTTATACCTATCACCACCGTATCTTGATAGGAATTCGTTGTATTTGAGACATGATTTGATGACTGCAGTTGTTCGAATGCGTACTATTTGATTAGCGTATTCAGTTTTGCGTTTCTTACCGTTAACCGTGTAATGCTTGTAAGAACCATTCATTACAAGGCCCCAAAACACTTCTGACGGGCGTTCATCCTCCGCCAAATCCAATACTAAGTAGTAATTCCTAATCCATTCTGTTTCCTCCTCAACATCTGCTTCTATCTTAGCTTCTTTTTGATGTTTAACCTCTTCCAGAGCTTCCGCTCTGATGTTATCTATTTTTTGACGATAACGTTCAATCTTTGATTCCTCTTTTTCTTCTCTCTTCCTTTTACTTATCTCTTCCTCCATTGCGACAATTGAGTTGGTGGTTTCTTCCTTCCTTCTTAGTTTTTCTAGTATTGTGGCAATGGAGTTGGTCGTGGTTGATGATTGAATTCCTGTCGGAGTGGACAATATGCTCCTCAAACGTTTTTCTTTTTCGAGGGAATTGATGAACTTGGCAGGCGGTGAGTAATAATCCATTGGAGATATATCTGTGAGGTATCAAGTGCAATGGGTGTATCCATTCCTTTAAATAGATTTAGTCATAACGTCTCTTTTCCACTTTAGTAACGGCACAATAAGAAACTCAGATCCCACGCCGGAACTAATGTTTTCTAGAGTATGATTTAAAAAACTAGCCGTTAGTTATTCAATGCCTGAAACCGGCAGACAATGGATGAAGTAAAACTACGCTTAAGATATGTTCCAAGACTCAACGTAATTCAACGATGATGCCGGTTTTGAGGAAATTCTATTCAGTTTGAGGAACCAAATATAACTACTATACCGGCATACAATGTTTAATAAATTCAATGCCGGTTTTGGGAATAGTTCCATTAGGAGATAATTAAAGAGTTTTTGAATACCGGCATTCTTAAAATGAATATTCATATGCCGGTTTTTTCATCACTTATTTAATAGTTTTTGGAGATTTTGAATACCGGCATAGACCTTAGCAAACACAACAATGCCGGTACATGTCTGATTTTGAATTTTACTATGCCGGTTTGTGAAACCTGATGAATTCAGAAATGCCGGTATGTGTAACGGTATTTCAAACAATGAGCTGTCCTATGGCGGAACATTTTAACTTTCAAACCAAAACTCTAATCATGTTCAACATAAACCAAAGTAAATAAAGAGTTAACCCACAGTACAAACCAAAACAAGTTTGAAATTGTTTTTGACGTAACCATAAAACTAAAGAGTTAACCATCACTAATTAGTCTTTTTGTTTCTTTTGGGTTGGCGCCTTCCTTGTTTCCCCATACATAGCTTTGACAGTAGGGTCGGTTTCTTCAATTCTATGAAGCTTTTCCTCGAGTTCCTTGATTTCTTGAAGAGATAGCACAACTCCATCCTTATGCTTGCAACCTAACATCTTCATAACCTTGCCAAGTCGACGTCGCTAGTTTAATACATCAAATACATAATCAGGATATATATTAATATATGATTATGTTTACATTTAATAACTATAACCAATTAAGAAAACTTACCACCATTCCGAAAGTCTTGAGAAGTTGGGCCATCGTAGGTGGTGGAGGTGGAGGAATTTCAACAGGAGGGTTTTCTTGGTGTGGAGCTTCCACGGAGGGAGGGCGCACGACATAAGGATGTGACCATTCCAGGTAATCCCTCATATAGCTGTCATCAACTTCATAACCATTTTCCGCAAGCTCCCACTTACTAATATCTACCAAACGACGTGGGTCTCTTTCCCTCCAATGTGTTGGTTCCGGTTCTGGATCATACACTACATGCAACTTGTTGGGAGTTGAATTGCACCGAGAAAAGTAAAGAAGATAATTATCATCAGAGGTCGACCAAAAACGGGATAATTGTTTAAATCCATGTTGGCGCATCACACGGCATGGGTCGGCCATGATGTATCCTCTTGGGTGGTACAAAGGCCCATGGTACAATGCAACATCTCTTGGGATTTGACGGTATCCTCTAATCTCCTTATAAGTGTCGAACACAACGTCTTCCTTCCTCATAGCATCCAGAGCCAATCTCATATCGATGACTCGACCTTTGTTACCGGGCTTCGGATTTGTGAAACTCGAACCTCGAGCTCTAGGGATATCGGGTTCAGGAAGGTCTTTGATCTTCAAGAATGGGCAGTCCTTGAACAAGGTTGGGAAGTGTTCATAACACCACACCTAATCCAATGTGAACAATATACATGTGAACAAAAGTTAAATAAATACATGTGAACATAGATTAAAAAAAAATTGTACCTGGAGTATAGTGAAATTCCCGACAAATTGGTTTGTTTTAGCCAATGAAGCCCTTCTCATCTCCGCCATCAAATGTGCCATGACCGCGGTGCCCCAAGAATAGCCACACACACCTTCCAACGGGTCAAGGTACTGGAGAAAGTTTGCACTTACCCGGTTGCCATTCGTCGGGGAATGCCCTAGTGCCCAAGAGGTATAACAAGTGCGCGGAGGCGGTATAGCGAATCTGTCAGGGTCCCATCCAGCCTCCAAGCTTCTAGACTTTGTATTTTCAAACATCTTCTTAAGCATCGTCAGCTTGAATGTCTTCGTCTTACTTCCGTTCGATGCTACATAAAAGCTATCCGAAGAAGTTTTGAAGTCCCAACCAAACAACTTTTCCGGTCAAATCGTGCAACTTCACCAATCTAGGTCCCGAGACTCAACTCCTTCTCGAAATTGATTTTCCGATAACATTCAAGCCTAAAATGGCATAAGCATCTTCGGGAATCAAGGTCATCTCCCGACGGGAAGTGCATTGTATCGGTTTCACCATGATACCTTTCGACAAAGCAATTGACGGTGTGAGATATCGGATTCAAGTAATTTTCAACCAAAGAATACAAACCCGAGTTCCTTACTAATGTTTGGACATCTTCATGTTCCAACGACAATTTCCACTCACCGCGGCTTGGTTTCGCAAACACGCACAGCCTTAGTATGATCCTACAAATAAGACATAATACGATTAAGAGATAATGTAAAAAATAAAACAATGCACATGCACAAAATAAAAAATACTTACATAAGTTTGAAAGATTGTACGAGCCCAAGAGTTCTTGTATCCAAAGAGTACTTTCGGTTCCGGAGCTTGACCCCAAATTTTACCATCATCGCGGTCGGGTATCATGTCATCAATGTGAGGAAGGTGACAACCTTTAACTTTGTGTTTGCCCTTTCCCTTGCCTTGTGTTGGTTGTTGACTAGTCTCACCAACTTCGGTTTGGATTGCTAATTGACTTGGGGGAACCTCATCATCTTTATCCTCACTGTCCCCTTCATCATTCTCATCGTTCACAAATGTACCTTCACGGATTCTAAGTGCATTACCTTCACCACCACTCTCCCAATCTAACCCTCTTGTTTGAAACCCCAAACGCTTCTTGCGACTCGCATCTATCCCCGGGGAGGCAGGGACGGGGAGTATCAAGACCGTCCTTTCTCCTTTTTTAGTGAGAATAGGACCTTTATTTTTCCTCGATACTTTGGCTTTTGACCTATAACATAAACAAACGAAACAAACATAAGAAAAGTCATCACAGTTTTTAAACCGGCATTGAAATTCTTAAAACAACTAATGCCGGTAACATGTACCGGCATATATGTTCAAATATCGAGCATGCCGGTTTTTGAGTTTTTCTTACTGAATGTTTCAAGTGTCAAACCGGCATACACGAATTGAACTACTCGATGCCGGTATTTCAAAACCGGCAATGACGAAACCTAGATATAATGCCGGTAAAAAAAAAAATAATATTCTGTGTGTTTTTAGTTGACTACGGAATAGCCTTCAACCCAATTCGAATGCCGGTCCTAAAATCTAATTTTCAGGAACTCAAGCCGGTTTGGTGTTCAACTACTATCGTATGCCGGTATTGATATTTCAGGTTCAGGAAGTTAAACCGGCATTGTATTCGACCAAAAGGCTATGCCTGTTTCTAAACCGGCTTGGTGTTCAAACTAAGATTGAATGCCGGTTTTCTCTGCAACTCCACAGTTTCACCAATTTTGGCGATTCTAACCTAAACCCATGGCTAAAAATCGATTAAAACAATCATAAATGAGCTAAAAAAACACTTACCTTCTCAGAGAAGCCATGATTGGTTGATCATCCGAGTTGGATGCTTCTTCCTCTTCTAGTTCTTGAGCAATGTTCTCGATTCGTTGCTCATGTGTTTGTTGAGCAATCGATTTAGTGTTCCGTTTTGCTTTTGATTTCTTTCGTGGAGGCATGGTTATGGTAGGTTAGTCAACGAAGAAATTTTTGATTCAACGATTAATCGTCGATGAAGAATGAACGATGAGGAAGACGATGAAGAAAGAAAAAAAATTCTAAACCTAACCCTATGCCGGTACAAATTGAATTGGGGGATATATGAATTTGGTATTTAGATTTTATTGTTTTAGGGAAAGGGCATTACAGTAATTTCATAATGTTTTTTAATTAATGAAGGGATATTCTGGTATTTTCGCACCCAAAAGACACCCCTTATCAGCCACAAATGGTTGGGGGAAGTAATTCATATCCCCCAATTAAAATCCATATCCCCCAATTAATAGTTCCTATTTAATCATAATAATTAATTTATCAATATTTGTAAATGAGATTTTAATTTAAATTATGCACAATATAATACTAACTTAAATTCTATCAGTTTATGTTTGTTATACTAATTTTCCATTTCAAAAGATGATTGAATTTATTTACGAAGAAGGATCCTATTAATATACATATTTATTTTATTTTAATTCTAATATTACACTAAGTATCATAATGCTATTATACTACTTCATGTTTATTTATTTTATTTTAAAGATTTACTAGATAATTTGTTAGACTAAAGATAATTTCGGTACAAGATTATTAACAAGTTGAGTCTTTATATTTTATATATTATATTCTCACTTTCTTAAGTCTAACACCTAATAAGTATTATATTAACTATCTAGTTTGGATAGAAAATATATATCTCTAATTTGTAATTAGTTTAATTTGCAAAATTTAACCATAGATAAGCGTTATTAAGTTTCCATAACTATTTACTCATAATTATTATTTTTATCGTTATATATCCTTATTGAACTTTTTGTTAAGTTTAATATGGTACTAATCGATAAATTTTAACATTATTTTATTAAAATTATTATTACTATTATTGTCATCTATAATTACTATTATAATATTTGTATTATTAACATTGATGATTGAGCTATTATTCTAACTACTCTTACAAATATTATTAAATCCCAAAATCTTATTAAAATTTATGTAATTATAATTTGTTTACCCTTCATTTAAGTCAATGTGTTTAGTAAGTTTCAATGTGATTTACAAAATCTATCAATAATACTAATTTCACTATTTTTATATCATTAGATTGTCTACATGTTCGTACTTTTTAGATTAGTTATTCTCAAATTTTTATTAGCTAAAGTACTGGTGTACCCTACAGTTTTTATTTCATTACATACAAACAACCAAACAAACAAATTAATCAATCAAACAATTCTTTTAATTATTAATAGCTTTTACTGATTATGATTTATCTCACAACCCAACCCAGTTCTAAACTAATCTAGTTCACTAACTTGCACTGGCTATTCCTATTAATTCCCATATAAGATCTAATAGTGAGCTCTGATACCAACAATGTAGCGCCCCCTAAGCTAGCAGCTGACTAATCCAAGTGATTAACTAAATAAGAAGCACTAAAATCTAAATCATCTACTTAAACATTCAATTAAGAAATTTGCTACAAAACTTAACCCAAAACTAGCCCCGCTCAAAAATATATATATACAAGAATGCTTTACAGATGATACATATACAATAGTCATTTGGTTTACAAATAAAATATACAACATAATAAACATAGCAGAAGTTAATCAACTAACGAAATCAACCCTTGAAGCCTTTGATGCGCAACTCTGATCTGTCTCTGAAACCTGAAAGTGGGAATGGGTGACCACATCATCCCTAAAAGGGGTGCCCAGCAGGAATAACATTTCACTTTATAGTAATCATAAACAAGAGTTGGAAAACAATACATGTTTTCCCAAAGATTAAAAAGTGACCTAGTCACTGAAATAAACAAACATGTATATGGACACACTCCTTTTTCAAACAATGTACTAATATGGTTGTGCAATTCCGAACTCGCAAATCCACACCTAATCGTACGTATGGATGTCGACAGTTCCGAACTCGCAAACTGCCAACCAGTATATGTTATAAAAGCTCTATGTATAAATGTGAAGGAGCGTATCCTATATACCACTGGTGGAAATTCTCATTTCCCATAACAATTCACAATGATAAACAAAACATTATAAGTCCTTTCCAAATCGTGGAAAGATTCAAAGAATCAACAGAACAATCGTAATGCAAACTAAATAAAGCTTGGAATGTACAATCAAACAATGCATGAGTTTGTTAAACAAAGACTTTTATAAAAGAAACAACAATGGTTAGCAAAGAGTAAAATGTATTCCCACCTATTTTGATGACAGGCCACGTCTACCTCGAGATCCACGATCCACTGGTTCATCCTCCGAATCGATCGTTGTTAATAACTAACCGTTAATCACACAAGAAGTCTAAGAAACTAGACAAAATGGCTCATACGAGACTCATACAAATCTATTTAATGGTTCTAAGCCCAAGTCCACTAAACCAACCCATTAAACTAAGATCCAATCCATCAAGTCAACTAACGGTCAAGGAAGTCAATTAACGAGTCCACGTAAAGTCAAAGTCCAGGGTCAAAGGCCAAGTGGTCAACGAGTCAAACTGGAATCGGTCAACTGTCAACTCAGGTCAAGTCATGGAAAAACGGTGAGTCGACTCAGTCCAAAAGACTGATTCAGGTTATATAAACCAAGTCCTTGCACAGGCCGTAACTCAAATACAACTTCAACTCATATATATTCTTAAACAAACTTCAGAATCAAATTACAAACACAATTATAGCTTAATTACCTACAGTTGCAGCTCTAAGCTTCTACAAGAGAGACTCAACTCAAACAACTGCAACACTAACACCCATTCAACAACACCATCTCTAAACTCTGAACTTACTCAAATCTGCACCAACCACCAACAGTTCAGCTCTAACAGCCAACCAACACACCTCTTTATCATCTGAGATACAAACCCATAGATTCTCATAACAGCACAATACCCAACTCCAATAACTTCAGTTCTATTATTACTAGAAAATTACATCCCTCACTCCATAACCTCAATCACATAATCCTCTTTTGCTGAATCAGAATCTCATAGTTCAATCTACTAACTGCAGTACATCTACATAACTCATACACATCCATTCTTTACCCTATGTACATTCAGATTCTTTCTACAACATCAACCAAAACATTTCAGTTCCTATTTGAACAACTACAAAATCAGTAACACCATTCTCATGACCTGCAATCTCAGATCAACCTGTACAGACCACCAACTAACTCCATACTCAAACCACTAACAGTGTAACCATCCTTTCTTCTTTATCGTTACCGTCCCTTTCACCTGACATTACACATCTCATCCCCTGTAACATCAGCACCATCACCTAAGTCTTGAATCACTTCAATTATTACCATGACTACAAGCAACTCCAAGTCTCTCATAATCCAATTCAGACAACACTTACATTGATTTTAAAATTAATATGTTCAAACCCCAACAACAATTCTTAAATTTTCATTCATAAATACGAATTCCATCATTAGCAGTTCATACATACACCTCATTTAATCCAATCCAAGCTCATGCTAAATCATGAAACTTATTCAAGACTACAACATTTCAACTCTGCACATTCTCATCTCAACATTCAGCATAACCTACACCAACACCAAATCATTTCAATCTAAAACTATTCACCAGCTCCTAAAACATACATCTAACCTTTTTCCATTTCCAGACTCAACAATATCACTATCTCTTCCCCCTCCATGTAACTCACATTTATCCCGTACTAAGAGTAATTTTGGCACCATCCTAACATATACCCATACCTTGTATCTCAAACACAAGACTAAACTACAACCACGGTTCCATTCACAATCATATAAACTCAAAACTGAACATAAAAATTCACCCAACGAAATAAATAAAACAATTACCTTAGATTGGTTTTACTTAAACAATTGAATCAATTCTTCTTTTACCTCGACCTGAATCAGCCCCTTATCAGCTCAATTCTGTAACTTAAAATTATCCTTTTCTTCTTGAACTTCAAAGTCACTGCTCAAACCCTAACTATCCTTCTTGAATTCTTCATCAACTCCAAACCCTAATTCATATCAAACCCATCTTTAATCACTCCTAAAGACTCCTAATTTCATCTTCTAATTTTTCAAATGAATTCCTTCAAAACCCTAATTTCTTCTTCACAATTAATATTCTTCTCTGAAACTTAATCATAAAATTAGCACGACAATCTTCTTCTTATATTCAGGCTCTCGAAACCCATCTTCAATTACCTTAAATCAAACCTTCATCATCTTACAGACCCCAGCAATACTAAATTTTCTTCTTCTTAATCACATCGACAACACCTCCTTCGCCATCAGGATAGTTTTATCAATCAAGAACTCTTAAACGTTCCTTCAAATTCATCACTCAAATTCTACAGAAGGAGAACAAAGGAGAAGCAGAAGAGAAGAGAGAAAGAAAGAAGAAGAAGAATGAAGAAGAAGAAGAAGAAGAAGAAGAAGAGAGAAGAACGAGTTAATCTACTCAATTGGGATATGGCCGACCAAAATATCTAAAGGCACCCGAAAATTGATATGTGCAGCCAAGACGGTTTGTGTACAAATCCATTTTACCCTTCTCAAGAATCCGATGATATCTTTTTCGTCTGGTATCTGAATATCACGTTCGAGTAGTCTATTCTGCGTAACTTTTCGAGACCTATTCAATGATACTAGTTTCATATCTAGATCGTTGTTAGATTAATTTTTAATAATTAATTTTTCATGTTAAATTAATCGAGTTATTATCGGCTAATTCGGCACTTGACCGGTCTAATAGCGTTGACGAGCTTTAGGGTCTTTACATATATAAGGGAGAACTCTAGCAACCGAGAAACCTAATCTCCACACCTCCCGTGTGATACTAGTTGCGACTAGAGTCGATTCTCCTTTAACCTAGGTTTTTCTAAAACCATTATAGGTTAACGACTTAAAGGCTTCAATGGGATTCTGTATCCAGACACAACTATGTTCTCTGTAGTTGTGTGTTCTGATCCTACTTTGTTCTATCATATTGAGTACTATATTCTCTAAGATTTGCTCGAGATTCAATCTCCGATAGGTAAGATAAAAAGTAGTCATAAACATCTTCGTCTCATCGTTTGTGATTCCACACTATCTTGTTTCGCTACCATACAATTAAGATTATTGTGAGGTGATTGATATTACTAGGTTGTTCTTCGGGAATATAAGTCTGGTGTATCAATTGGTTCCTGTTCACATTGATTTATTAAAAGACAGAACAAAAACTCGTAGGGATTTCTGTGGGAGACAGATTTATCTATTAAATATACTTTCCTGTGTGAGACAGTCTTTGACTTTTGGTCGTAGCAACTTTTAGTTGTGGATGACATCAGCTAAGGGAATCAAGTGTATAGAGTCCTGCTAGGATTTAGAGGTGTAAGGAACGCGACTGTACCTTAATCAGTGTGAAATTAGTTAGGGCTCAACTACATTCTAGTCCGAAGTTAACTTGTAGTAGGATAAATTCTGTAGCGGCTTAATACATTGTAGTGTTCAAATCTGGACTAGGTCCCAGGATTTTTTTGTATTTGCGGTTTCCTAGTTAACAAAATTTCTTGTATCTGTGTTATTTGTTTTCCACATTATATTTTTATATAATTGAAATTACACAGGATGTGCGTAGTTCAATTAATTAGATAATCCATCATTTGGTTGTTGATATAAATTAATTGACACCTGAACATTGGCCTTTGGTACCGTTCAAGTTGTTTCTCATAATAATCAGGCTCGCGGATTTCTATCTGTTTGATTTGATGATTACATTAAGAAACAGAGATATAACTCTTGGATGTATTTTCCTTGATTAAGTATGACTGTCTAGTTTATTCTCTTGGAAATATATTGGAGTTAGTCCATACAGATTGCCGAAACGAAATATTGGATGTGGTTGTTAGACTCCTGTTTTTTCAGTTTAACTATCTTTGGAACTCTCTATTTTGGATATTATAAGGTAGACAACCTCTTATATATTTTTTTTGTTAACGGATAACTTCATTGTTGGACCACCAGGAGGAAGTTAGACCTAGTACAATTTCCTATCTATCCATTCAAAATGTTGAATGTGTATTGCTTTGCTTGTCTCGCATTTTACCATTTTTGTGATACATTTTCAAGCCCAAAACAAGAAGAAAATGCATCCACGTATTAGATAAGAAAATATCTTATCCAGATGGACTACTCGAAAATGACTCCTCAAATTTGAGGGGTTCCTTCAGGATTTATTTAATGGATTTTTATTAAAGTGGCCACCTTTTTGACACATAATTAAGAAAGTGGCCGTTTTTTCGAATCTTTTTATAAATTGGCCGAGATAGAATCTTTCTGTCTCGTTTTTTTTCTTCAAAAAACAGTAACGGCAGTTAAGTTAACACGAGTCAAGGGTATTTTAAACTTTTTCACAGCCTAGTCAACTCGCGACTCGGTCGTGTTAGAGAAAAACACTCGTCTTCTCCATCTGTTCTTCTCCTGTAACTTTTCATTTCCATGGAACCCTAGAAAATTAGTGAAATCAAATCAAATTCAACAGAAATCGAATGAATCATTATCCAAAATTTGTCTACATCTCCCGAATTAACCCATCTTAATTGAAAAAAAAAATCATCTAAGAAATGAACAATTATGAACCCTTACTGAAACCAACAAGAACTCGTCTCTCAAATTCTTCATAAGCCATCAATTCATCTCTTTAATTCTTCTCTGGATTTAATTCATTTCATAATCTCAAATCAACATCATTACTGTTTGTACCCTATTAAAATAGTGTATTGCGTGCCGCACAAGCTATTTGGTAAGGGAAAAATACGGTTTATTGTGGAAACCGGTGGGTTTATTGTGGAAACCCACATGGCTTATTGTGGAAGCCTAGTACGGTTTATTGTGGAAACCGGTGGGTTTATTATGGAAACCCACATGGCTTATTGTAGAAGCCTAGTACGGTTTATTGTGGAAACCGGTGAGTTTATTGTAGAAATCCACATGGCTTATTGTGGAAGCCTAGTACGGTTTATTGTGGAAACCGGTGGGTTTATTGTGGAAACCCACATGGCTTATTGTGGAAGCCTAGTACGGTTTATTGTGGAAACCCACATGGCCTATTGTGGAAGTCTAGTATGGTTTATTGTGGAAACCAGTGGGTTTATTGTGAAAACCCACATGGCTTATTGTGGAAGCCTGGATTTGGGTTGTTTGGGAAACCAGTGGGTTTATTATGAAAACCCACTAGGCTTATTATTGAAACCCAAGAGTCTTGAATAATTATTTATTTATAATTATTAATATTATTTAAGATAAATACATGATCCTAAATAAAAGGGGATAATTATCTTAAATATTAATAATTATTATTCAAGATATTTATTATTTAAGATAAATGAGGATTATAATAAGTATTAGGGTTTATCATGAATCTGGATGTTATTTGAGATTTATACAGATGAGGAAAGTTATTAGGATAACTATCAAAACCCTAAAGCTACATCTATTTCTGCCTATATATAGAGGCTAAATCTCAGCACAAAAGGTACACAATTTCTATTCTTTTTCTTAACAACCTACTTGCATAAAACTCTTGTTGATTTTAGCATCGGAGTGTCTTTGCAGGTACCCCCACCATTTTCAATCAACAATTCGTTGGAGAATCTAATCAACGGCGACGATTCGATCATCATACACACATCTCGAAGATTGTTGGGGCGATAAATTTTGCACCAACAATCACATCTGTTTTTCTTTCTATAAGAAATGCAGTAGAGCTTCTTCCCAAACCCGTGACCATATTCATCATCAGTACCTCAATCTTCTTCTTAATCTTGATTCACTAAAGCATCAATTTCTAATTGAGCATCGAATCCCCATATTCGGGTTTAGTTTTTTCAAGAACCCTAAATTTATAATCAAGAACCCTAACTTTTTTAATCGCCAAAAGATAACATCAGTACATGGAATTGAACTTGATTTTTGCCTACCCATACCTTCAATTGTAGCGAATAAATGATGGAACACATCAATTGATAACCTCTTACTTTCCATCACTTGTTTCATTCATCCCGGAGAAGATGAAGTTCCATCACCGGAGAAAAAGTTCCATCACTGCAACGGAAGAAATTCAAATTGTGGATGGTTGTATTTGTAATCTGGTCTGGTACTACAGCTCGAGCAGTGAAAATGGCAACAGAATATGGAGTAAGTTAGCATAAGAAACCATCATCATCTGAGCGGCCACATCTTTCTCTACGCAGTAGAAATAGTTAGAGTAACACCAAACCCGTCTCTTATTAGCTAGGGTAAGGCTAACTTGGTAATTTTCTTGGACAAATTTGACTTTGTCAAAGGTTATGACCGAATTGGTAGGTCCAGATGTTATATCTAACGGAAAGGCCACTTTTTAGAAGATTTGAATTTCCTGGCCGGTTTATTAATTATATGGATGGAAGCTAACTTGGTATTCAATATACTTTCCTGTGTGAGACAGTCTTTGACTTTTGGTCGTAGCAATTTTTAGTTGTGGATGACATCAACTAAGGGAATCAAGTGTGTAGAGTCCTGCTAGGATTCAGAGGTGTAAGGAACGCGACTGTACCTTAATCAGTGTGAAATTGGTTAGGGCTCAACTATATTCTAGTCCGAAATTAACTTGTAGTAGGATAAATTCTGTAGCGGCTTAATACATTGTAGTGTTCAAATCTGGACTAGGTCCCAGGATTTTTTTGTATTTGCGGTTTCCTCGTTAACAAAATTTCTTGTATCTGTGTTATTTGTTTTCCACATTATATTTTTATATAATTGAAATTACACAGGATGTGCGTAGTTCAATTAATTAGATAATCCATCATTTGGTTGTTGATATAAATTAATTGACACCTGAACATTGGCCTTTGGTACCGTTCAAGTTGTTTCTCATAATAATCAGGCTCGCGGATTTCTATCTGTTTGATTTGATGATTACATTAAGAAACAGAGATATAACTCTTGGATGTATTTTCCTTGATTGAGTATGACTGTCTAGTTGATTCTCTTGGAAATATATTGGAGTTAGTCCATATAGATTGCCGAAACGAAATATTGGATGTGGTTGTTAGACTCCTGCTTTTTCAGTTTAACTATCTTTGGAACTCTCTATTTTGGATATTATAAGGTAGACAACCTCTTATATATTTTTTTTGTTAACGGATAACTACATTGTTGGACCACCAGGAGGAAGTTAGACCTAGTACAATTTCCTATCTATCCATTCAAAATGTTGAATGTGTATTGCTTTGCTTGTCTCGCATTTTACCATTTTGGTGATACATTTTCAAGCCCAAAACAAGAAGAAAATGCATCCACGTATTAGATAAGCAAATATCTTATCCAGATGGACTACTCGAAAATGACTCCTCAAATTTGAGGGGTTCCTTCAGGATTTATTTAATTTGTGGATGCTCTAAATTTCCTCAAATAGTATTTTTTCGACATCTTGTGGAGACATGTTTGTGGATTTTGTTGTGGAGACATGTTTGTGGATTTTGTTGTTTCCATACGAGATGCCCTTGTAAAAATGGGTCAATAGACTTAAGGCTCTTTATTGCATATTTACGGCCAAATATATTCCGAAAGCAGACCAATTTTTCATGCAGGCAACCTTAATTACTACTGAACGACTTGATTCAAAATCTTATAATGACTCAGATTTAAAAAAACAAAATGGTAACTTTACAGAAGTTTCATAATGGAGCAGGATTCTGGGTACGTGTTATTTGTAAGGATGGAAAAGTTTGGTGTATAAGAGTTCATTCCAAGTATCTTGAAGTCCAGGCAAACACCAATGAACACAATCAGCATAACTAGTTGGATTAGCTATCTGCTCTTTTGTTAAGGGATCCCATTGCTTCTTATATATTGCTATATGTGCATCTTTTCTGTACTCAGAGAGTTGTGTAATGTTTAGAAGTGTAATAGGTATTTTTGATTTACTAAATTCTTGTCTAACCACTTCCATTACTTTTTTCCGAGATCCTAGCCCCCAATATTCTGGATCTTCTATTGGAGTCGTTTGATTGAGACAATTCCCATTTGGTTCCCCACCCCATTCGCGGCTCCTGCAAGTAAAACATTCAAGTTATTAAAAAATTGTTGTGAATACACAAAAGAACGGGTCACAGTAAAACCTTCGAGATGCACTTACTTTTCGTGGATAGGCGACATGGCAGTGAACATAACCCTATTTTTTCTCGGGATTTGTATTTTTTTCAACCCATTTCACCAGACTCTTCATTGCCACACGATATGCATCTTCGGTCTTCAACTCCTCAGTTACTTTCTCTTCATCTTGGAATGATCCTTGTCTACATGCCAAGAACATAAAGTCATTAGACTTCATTTTCTTTACATATATGTTTGCTAAGCAAAATGAATCAGAAACTTGTTTACAAGGGTTTTGAGATTACAATAATTTAAACTTCAGCCCAGTGCACCACCAAATATAGGTATTGAACACCAAAATGTCCGCTCCCTTCCAGTGTTGACCGTGCTTGTCGATAGAATTCTTACGAACCAATCTATCTGGAAATCTATGGATTATGGCGTTATCGGAGTTTGATTCCAAAAGAAATGGTGCCCAATAAAACTCGATCGTCGCATTGTAGTCCTAAATGTTTGAGCAATATAGTTTAGAAGATTGTGACTAATTATTTATGTACAAGTGAAACCATATAATATAAACACGTTAATTGACTTTACATCATAAATTTAATTATCGTTGGTAGTTGGTACCTTGGCTGTGAATACAGTGAGAGAGTCATTAACTGTTCGCATGGATTTGGCGTGTTCAGGAATGACCTTCTGGAGGAGACACACCATGGAAGTGAATTGACCCCGATTCAAGGAGTCACCAACAAACAACATCCTCTTACCTCTAAGTTTTTCCAGCATGAAACTTGCATTGAAACTGAATCATGAGAGAATTGTTTATGAACCTGGGCAGAGAACAACCATGAGGTTGCCATCTCCAATGTTGATAGCCTTTATCAGGTCTTCCTTCTTGTTGACAAGTGAGTTGAGATGGTATGTATGGACATTCCGGTTCTTCATAAAGCGGTCGATTTGCTTCATCGTAGACCCATTTCCCACTAAACACATCACATTCTTGATGATCTTCATCACCATGAGGCTCTCCAATTGCATATGGCAATTTCACCTGCTTCTTAGTCTCTACTTAGTTTCCCATAAATGAAAAAAACTTACACTCTTAGAAAACAAATCCTAAAGATCATAATTTAAGGTCGGAAAACTACATAATTCAAAAACAAGAAGCTGGTTAAGTTGAGATAATTTCATTAATCCTCCTCACCTGTTTTTATCAAAATTGTCTGTTTGTTGTTTGCTCCCGGTGACTCTAGTCGTAACTGATTTACAGTTTGTCTCAGAAAACAACCAACACTGTTCTCATGAAGAATAGAGACAAGGAGAACGAAAACGAAAATTAAGAAAGTAAAGAGATATGGAGAAAGAGTTGTTGTTTTTCTACGAAAAGTTAGGGATGCAGAGGAGATAAAAGGCTTCATGATTTTGCTTCTCATCCAAAGATTTAGCTTTGTTTTCTTTGTGTGAGCCTCAATCTTTTAATTAGAGCTTAAATACATGCATGAGACTTTCTACACATATATTAAGGGAGTAGCATTTACAACATACATATACCCAATCATAATCATTAATGTTAAGAGAAAATGTAAACTATTATCAAATTAATTAAGAAATGAAAGTACGTGGGAACTAACAGTCTATCCGAAGGATTTCATATGTAAATAATTCTTCTATTATATGTTATATGAGACCAAAAAGAACAAATTGCAAGCCAAATTTTTTATTATAGGGGAGAAATAATGATGTGGAAAACAAGACATGATTCTCTACAATGACACTGTATACCAATTGAAAGGGATGTAGCGCAGCTTGGTAGCGCGTTTGTTTTGGGTACAAAATGTCACGGGTTCAAATCATGTCATCCCTACCTATTACTTTTCCCGCGGACAGTAATTGAGATCGATCCTAATTGTACATACATTATGATACTATAGACATGCAAAGTTTATTGGGCCTACAAAGATAATACTTTTTTATGATCTTATCTATTGTTAAAAAAAGGCGCTCTTAGTTCAGTTCGGTAGAACGTGGGTCTCCAAAACCCGATATCGTAGGTTCAAATCCTACAGAGCGTAATTCTGTTTTTGAATTACAATTAAATAACTCCACCAACTTAAACAGAAACCTTAATTTGATAACGGTTGAAGTCGGGGTCGGCGCCAACGCGGTATTCAGCTATTTAAAAGAACGCTGAGAAGAGTATGTTTGATTGTCGGAAATCTGTTAAAAGCAGAAATTAATCCATGGTATAATGTGGGTTCATTTTAAGCTAACTACTACACAGTCTGAACGTGAAGTGGATCAGACAACTAGCGACCTGAAATGAAGGAATAAGATTTTGTATATTAGAAAACATGATAAATAAGTATAAATGTGTCTATACTTCAGTGGGTTTAGGTGCATGACAGAAGAGTAGGTATTTGATGATATGCTTCCGTTTGAATTAGAAAACACCACTGTTGGTGACATTTCTGCTTCAGTTGGTTAGGTTTGGTTGGTAATTTTAGGACCCATCTATCATCATAGAAAAACAATGGAAATCAACACTTTGATTTAAAAAACGATCTGGTGAATATATATATATATATATGCCTCGACCTCGTGGTTAGTATGTGATTCGCAAGTAATTGGGTGTTTATGCTAGTTTAATGATAAGCTTCATGGTTAGGTTGTTTTTGATCGATACGACTAACATCGTGTAATTCTGTCCCTTGGAAATGCGTGTTTCTTGCGCTAGCTAGGAGCAAATTGGTGCTGGTCTGGAGCTCGAATTGCATTTGACACATTTTTTTTTTCTTTTTTTTATGGAGCCGAGATGAAAAATGTATCTGTGCACATAACCTGTATTTGATGAGATCATCACATAACCTCCAGATCATAATTAGATCATCAACAACAAAAAACGCAAATCGCGTTGATCCTTGTTATTGCTCTGGAATCTAACACGATGGGGTTGAACACGGGGATGATTTTCTTTTGACAACTTAAGATGGATCATTGCTATTCCTTGTTTTCTTGAAGTTTTCTTGGGACAGCAGCTAACTAAATACTGTAAACCTTGGTGGACCAATGTAATCGACAACTCATCCTAACCCTCCTCAGCTCATACGATCACATGCCAAAATGTATCCCGACTACTTCGTGTTTAATGGGCTAACTTAAGAGTGCGAGTGGAGGGAGTGTCGACTCAAGTTTAATGGGCTTGAATTCTACATAACAAGGTCCAAAAGTTATATGAGCTTACTTTTCCAAAAGTGAAAACTAAAGGGAGACCCATTCTTTGGATTTTTCCAACTATGAAACCCACGTCCAAAAACTTAAAGGCGTGCACCCATTTTCTAGGAAAAAATTATTCTCAAACCCAAATTTTATAAAATTCTATTTCGTTCTTTTTCAGCAGATTTGCTATCAACATCAACTGGAAACTAATTTCTTCTTCCTATCTCTCTTATCTTGTTCTTCATTTTCAGATCTACTAGATTTAGAACAAAAATTTCAGAAAAACCTATTTCAAAAACAAGGGCTTGTTCTTCAATACAAGTCCGATCTGTTTCAAAATCTTGATAAAAGATGATTTTGGGTTACAAATCTATGATCAATAAACTTTCCTCTTCAAACCCATTGAAGATTTTTTTCAATAAACACTGATAATCTTAGCCTAATTCAGGGCTTTTCTCTTCACTATCTCTTCGTACTGTGTTACACATCGGAGAAATTGACTAACTCAATTGAACTGCTGCTGCAGAAATTGACGATTGTGAAGTCACATCGAAGCAGCAACAACAAAAACTGTTCAGTGTAGAGAGCTTCAAAGCTACATCGAAATCGGATTATGCATTCGAAAATATAAAGAGCAGCTCCAAGATCGAGGTCATAAAGTTTCATGGAAGGCCAGTTCCAGTACTGTTTGTTTTCAGCCCAAGTTATGGCAAGATTCCTCGGAAACACCATAAAGCATTTGCAACCTGAGTTCTCATCGATCCAGTACTTCTGAACTGCTTAGAAGTTACATGGCAGATGAACGTTAATCACTACGAAAAATGCCAATTAGAAAACTCACTTAACGAGCTAGCTGGTAGCTTTTTATGTAAATACTCATTTAAGGTAGAATTTAATTTGAACTTGCCTGTATTTTTTGATTCACAATGATCCCACGGCTCAGATGACTGTGCAGCGCTGACGGGTTTATGTGGCTGTGAAGTTTTGACTGGTTTTTTTTGTTTGTGAAGCTCTGACTGGTTTATGTATCTGTGAAGCTCTGACTACTTGATGTCCATTTCTGTATCCTGACCCTGCACTAAAAATATGATCGTCTTTTCTCGTCACTGGTACTTGTTCTGTTAAATTTGTCTTACCTTATGTCATTGTCTGCTTAAATTATGTCAATGTAGTTACATTTGTTGAATGGGAGTTGAACTTGAGCCTTAGATGGAAATGAGCCCAAAGTATAGATAAATCAAGAATTATCAACATTACTTGGTGGGGCAATGTTTAATTTGGTGGGGCTGTTTGATCGAATGGAGTACAATCGTTGTTGTTGGTTGCTTATACGGCCAGTGGGCGAGATGAAGACCCGAGGAATAGATTCTCCTACATTAGAAGTTTCAATTTCTAATGGGAGAACTAACCAATTTCTTGGTGGAGTTTGTTTAAACTTATCTGAACAGATGGGTTTGAAAAGGTGCATCTACAAAAGTTATGCACCATAATAGGTTTTGGTGCAGTGAACAGATGCATAACCTATTATTCATCTACAAATTTGTTGCATAACTTGTTATGCAGTCCAGAAAACTGTTGCATAGCATGTTATGCAGCAACTTTTTCGTCACTATCGAAATCAACAAAAACAAAGACTGCATAACTTGTCATGCACCAATAATAATATATGCATAACATGTTATGCAGTTGTGAAAATCGATGCATAACCTGTTATGCATTCGAAAATATGGCTGCATAATGCATTATGCATCGAGAAAATTGATGCATAGCATGTTATGCATTCGAAAATATGGCTGCGTAATTCATTATGCATCAATTTTTTTATGTACGCACTAAAATCAACCAAAGCAATGGCTACATAACTTGTTATGCAGTCGAAAAAATGGTTGCATAATTCGTTATGCATCTGTATAATGTTTTATGCATCTTTTTTGGAGGCTGCATAATGAATATAATGCAGTTAGTTTTCAAAAAAAAATCCCTAATACGATGATCACCTCCGATTTTTTCGTGAAAAACAAAAATTTGATATTGTTGTTTGTACTCGTTGCATAGCTCTCTTTAAAAGATTTCCAACGATATAAAATTTGTAAAATTCCAAGGCGCGGATTTTTTGATATGTTATATCCAAGTTGCGTTGCTAATTATACCCCTGAAAAATTAGGATGCATAACGAGTTATCCCTGAAAAACATTATGCATAACACGTCATGCGGATGCATAAACCATCGTGCAGACATATTTTAATAATTTTGAATAATTATGGGTGTGACAGAAATATTATGGGTATCACGGTATCCAAAATTAATTGTAGACTTGACAAAGAAAATATTTTTTTTTTTTTTTTGGTCTCTCCTTAATTTCCCCTTTCCAAAAATCAAAATTAAACGCAGGATAGTTAAAGAAACATCGAAAAGTATAGAATCATTCTAATATTATTATTATTCCCAGCGATCTTCATCCGCATTTCTTTGTAAACTCCGTTCTCTTCTGTAAACACAACTAACAAACAGTCTCTCTATAAATTCAAATGCGAGTATTATTTCCTCGCTATTGCACTCTTAAAACAAATCCAATTTCATCATCTTCTTCTTTACAATCCTCTTTAAACATGTCTTCTTCAGTCATAATTCCATCTATTTCTCTTCCAAAGATCTCTTATTCTGATTCTTTGAAGAGTTGTTCGAGTTTTTCTGGTTCTAGAAATGGAGTTAGATTGTTTAATTCGAAGAATGTTGATAAATCTAGGGTTTCAATGAGTGTTTCTGTTGGATCCAAGACTACTGTTGATGATGCTTTGTTTTCTGATTATAAAGCTACTACTGCTTTTCTATTTCCTGGTCAGGTTAGTGTAATTCACTTCTTGAAAACTATAGTAACTCAGTTTGAGCAATGCTTTGATTACTTTTTTGATAAAATTGTTTGCAATTTGATATATTATGTATTTTGAAAATGTATGTAATTTGTTAGGTTGTAGCATTGAGAAATAATATGAAAACTGTGTTGTGTTTTGTTTTCATGTCGTCATCCTGAGATAAATTTTCGATTCAGAAAGATCTATTGGAAGTTAGTTCATTGGTTGTGCTCCTTTGAGAACATAGATTTTGGAAGTTGTAAATGTAAAATGAACTATGAATTGATGTAATGTAAGCTTGTTTTCCAAATGAAATAGTTCTTGGTAGATGATAATTAGGATAAATTATCCACGCGACCAACCCATAGAAACCCTTTATGAGTCTAGGACTCTAGGGTACTATGTCCTGTGTTCCAAAAGTCCACCGATACAGCCAAGGTGAGAGACAAGATGGTCTATGTGAGTTTAAATGAGAAGTTCAACAGAGAGCTAGATGGAATTCAGGTGGAGTTGCAAGCAACTGATCCTACTGAGTAGATCTTGATGTTATTAGAATCCGAGTAGTTAATTACATGATGACTCTGAACCCAGGACATTGGGATTTCACCATCCAATGCATCATGTTTTACTTAAAATATCTATATTTGGAACTATTATAGAGCTGATAATTTATCTGTTATTTGTGGCAAGTATTTATCTCTTGTAGTCTGATCTACAAGCTAATATGCAACAGTTTGTGCGGGTAAATGACACCCTTAACTTGTTCTTCTCATCTGCTCATAATTTTTATGATGTTTGACACCCTTTATACCGCTCTCCATTTCAGTTATTACAATGTAGGCATTCTTCTTACTTTTCTTAGTGATATCAATGTGAGTTCTCATTCTATTTAAGTAGACAGATTTACCATCTGTCTATTGTTACTGTTGTTGGTATTAGTTGCATGATATCTTTCTTTTCTTCGCATATTTGCAATAATAGAGAAAAAGTATGACTCAACTATCTGCAGTTGATGTGTTGAGCTTCATCTATGAAACATAGAAGCTTTCCTCTTGAATGGTATTCTTTTATCTTAAAGTTTTGGCACTGATCCAGTGTGGTTAGTTCTTACCGATGCTCATTATTGTGAAGTTTTGCAGAAGAAAGAGAAGAAATGTGACTGGCACATGGATGCAGTTTTGATTCTGTATTCGTTATTCAGAAGTCTATTACTTGTTCTGCACAGATAGTTTGGAACCCTCATAAAAACGTTAGACTTCTCAAAACCAACCAAACCATAGTTCGGTTGTTCACAGACAACTCACTTGCAGTTGTTCATTTAATACTGTTGGTGAAACTCATAGGCTTCAGATTTTTTATTTTACGTGTTAACAATCTTAAGTAGTAGGAATTCACCGTAGAGCTGGTTTTCTTCTTGATGAAATCATTTTGTCTAAGGGAAAGTATATTTGTTGTAAATGGTGAACCATCCTTTATTTCCTCTTAGTTTCCTCTTACCAGGGCTAGTTAAGTGTACTTTTATGAATGATCTGTATTCTCCGTTTTCTTTTAATGCACGATGAGATTTTTTTCTGTTTCTTCAGTTATTTTGTTCTGCGTGAACTCATGAATGTGATTCTTAGTAACCCTGGACACTTGGAGGCTAATCATATGGAACCGGTCAAGATTCTGTTTGTTGTTTGTTAATAAGAATTGCGATTATCACCCTGAATTGTTGGTTATACTTCTGCCACATTCAGTAATCTTGTTATTATGTCTCAGGGTGCACAAGCCGTGGGAATGGGTAAGGAAGCTCAGAATGTGCCTGCTGCTGCTAACTTATATAAGAAGGCAAATGACATACTCGGGTAAGGTGAATAGATATCAAGAATATTGAACGACACTCGCTTTCCATTCCCATGTATATCTAGTGTACAACCTTGGTTTCTTATATGATACAAAACTAGTAGTTTATTTGTGCAATTACATTAAGTAACTTGCATGAGTATGTATTTGGATATATAATTGTGATATGTTTATGAATGCAGTTTTGATCTTCTTGACGTTTGCACCAATGGACCTAAAGATAAACTGGATTCAACAGTTATAAGTCAGGTACCTGCTGACTGATAACCTTATTCTTTTTAAAATTTTCACTAATGGAGTCATAAATCAGGCTTATAGCGCTTTTTATATTTAGCTTCATAGACAATATGTGCTTATGTTTTGATTATTGTTTAGTCCTACATATTTTTCATGAACAACTGTAGCATTTGGTTCTGTATCGTTGCAGCCTGCTATCTATGTCACAAGCCTTGCTGCAGTTGAGGTATTGCGTGCTAGGGATGGAGGTCAGCAGATAATCGATTCAGTGGATGTCACTTGTGGTCTAAGTCTGGGAGAATACACCGCCCTTGCATTTGCAGGAGCTTTTAGGTATATCACTAAAATTGCTTAGTAGAAGTTTTTAGTGCTCCGCATAGTTGGTACACCACCCCTGCATTTGATTACTTTTCTCTTAAATCAGTTAGTTAACTACAAACTGCATTTTGAAAGTATGCTCTTGAAGAATATTGATACTTAAGTAATAAGATCTTATCATGTCATGTCTATCGTGATAATTTTTAGCATGTTTTTGGATATATCTACCTGACCTAGTTTGTTATCCTTTCCTAGTTTTGAGGATGGACTCAAGCTGGTCAAACTGAGAGGAGAAGCCATGCAGGTAATTTTGAAGTTGGATGTAATGTTGACAAGATTCTTCTCTCTTAACTTGAAGGGTATTTACGATATTAATGGCTATTATGTATTTGCTTCTGCTAGGATGCAGCGGATGCAGCTAAAAGTGCCATGGTCAGTGTCATTGGACTCGATTCAGAAAAAGTCCAACTGTTATGTGATGCTGCTAACGAAGAAGTAGATGCAAAAGATAAAGTTCAGATTGCAAATTTTCTTTGTCCTGTAAGACCTACTGTTATTTATTTATTTTTAAAAAAATTTGCTTTGCTAATTTAAAATAAAAATAAAAAAACACCTAACATATTTTAATTTGTATTCTGTAATGGTAGGGAAATTATGCTGTTTCTGGAGGTGTGAAGGGAGTGGAAGCATTAGAAGCTAAGGCCAAGTCATTCAAGGCTCGAATGACGGTAAATCCTAACCATCATCTGTTAGGTTATGCTATTCTTTTGGTCCTACTTCAGTACCATTTGTAAAATAATTTCCAACCAAGTTTAGTTACCATTCTAAGTTAGATGTTGTACCATTCTTTCTCTCTCCCCTCAGGTACGTCTTGCTGTTGCTGGTGCTTTCCACACTAGCTTCATGGACCCAGCTGTTTCAAGATTGGAAGCTGCTCTAGCGGCAACAGATCTTAGAACCCCTAGAATACCAGTCATATCCAATGTCGATGCACAACCACATGCAGATCCCGCAATAATTAAGAACATATTAGCGCGCCAGGTGAGGCATCGCTATATATATATATATATATGAGGTATGATCATTGTCTTGGTTACTGATTATCATTAACTTGAAAATGCAGGTAACTTCTCCTGTTCAGTGGGAAATGACAGTGAAAACCCTTCTAGACAAAGAGGTCCAGAAGAGCTATGAACTGGGTCCTGGAAAGGTATAGTATTACTGTTGCAAAACTAATATTTGGCTCCATTCAAGCTCATTTCTTAATTTGGTCGACCACAACAGAAATAAGATAAAAATTAAAAGTAAATAAATTATGAAATGGCAGAAGCAGAATGAGTAACATCTTGTGTTGTTTGGATTCCATAGCCATGTTGTCTTTGATGTTATGTTATGTTACTTAGATTGTTTGTACCTCATCCTGTTTCTGTTTCAGGTGATAGCTGGAATTGTGAAACGGTTCTCCAAAACTGCTGTTGTTGAGAACATTGGAGCCTAAAGAAATTTAATGATTTCAAGGAGGTTATATTTGGTGCCTTTTGTATTTAACTTGGGTAGGAGTCCTACAAAGAATATCTGCTTCACGAGCTAGGTCATGGTTACTATGTTATCTACTTAGCCAGGGGAATGAAGACTTGGATGATACTTTGCTGCACCTGTGGGGAATGCACGAGTTTGGCACGAAATTTTTTAGGGTGCTCAAATAATGTACCGTGTTAGGAACAGTATTTCAAGTATTTACGATTTGAAGAAGTTTGTTGTATGGAGCAAAACATTAAAGCATAAAAGAGAAAAAAGAGATGGAGGGAAATCATATATGTTTTTCTCATTAGCTATTACTCTTTTAAATACATGGGATAAAGAGAAGGCAGAAGTACATGTGTTGATTGAGTTAGAGGAAATGCTACATGTGTCTAACATGGAGAGAGTTGCCCATGCATAGTGACACATGGGGGTGGTCAACCACACCACCAATAATATTCCTACAACACTCCCCCTTGGATGACCACCGTTGTAAATTGACTGCTTTGTCAAAACCTTTCTAGAAAACATGTGCTGATGAAAAACTGGTCAAAGGAGAAAGACACTTGAGCTTTTTAAATGGCGTCGCTTGTCAGGACTCTTCTCCTTTGTAGGTCGTGTCGAAATATTTTTCGACAAAAACCTGAATACTCGTAAGGAGAAGGATAACCTCAACTGAAGTTGTATCTCTAGTGTTTTTGTTGTCTCATTAAAAACCTTGCCGAGTAACAAAACCCCGTGGAAAAAAGTAACCTCGGTGAAGGAAAATAGTACAACACACTTTGATGTCATCAGTGTCGTTAGATGCTCTCCCTGATATCGACATCTCCCCATGATTTGTATTATGGTATTATTGTTGTCTTATTAAAAACCTTTTCGAGTAGTAAAAACTCAGTGGGAAAAGTGACCTCGGTGAAGGAAAATAGTTCAACATACCATCAGGTGCTCCCCCTGATGCAGGACAATTTCTTTAGTCTAATAAATTCATGGGAATGGACAGTTCCTTTAGTCCTATGGGTCATGGGAAGTTCGGACAATCTCTTTAGTCCTATACTTCTCACATGTTTTTCAAATGTGGCCTTAGGTAATGACTTAGTAAATAATTCTGCCACATTTTTCGTCAAATTTTACTTTACTGACTTGAATGTTTAGAAGACATTGTTGTTGCTGATTGTAGAAGAACTTCGGTGATATATGTTTCGTATTATCACCCTTGATATACCCTTGCTTCATTTGTTCGATGCAAGCTGCATTATCTTCATAAATGCATGTTGGCTCTTTAGTGGTAGAATTTAAGCCACATGTCCCTCGAATATGTGTAATGATAGACCTTAACCATATACACTCACGAACCGCCTCATGTAGCACAATGATCTCAGAGTGGTTCGTGGAGGTAGTCACAAGGGTTTGCTTGGTAGATCTCCAGAATATCGATGTATTCCCGTTAGTGAACACATATCCAGTTTGTGATAGACCTTTGTGTGGGTCTGAGAGGTACCCAGCATCAGCAAAACCAACCAAAATATTATTTGGGGTGTTGGTGTAAGGAGTTGCAATTACATTAACATCTCCTCTTTCGTCTTCGTAGGGATAAAATAAACCCAAGTCAATGGTTCCCTTTAGGTATCTAAAGGTATTCTTTATACCATTCCAATGACGTTGCGTTGGCGCTGAGCTATATCTAGCTAACAAGTTCACTGAGAACGAGATATCTGGTCGAGTACATTGTACTAAGTACAATAATGCGCCTATTGCACTTAGATAGGGATATTCAGCTCCCAATACATCTTCGCCATCCTCCTTTGGACGAAATAGGTCCTTATGTACATCTAAAGTTCGACCAACCATGGGAGTGCTAGCAGGGTGCACTTTGTCCGTATTAAATTGCCTGAGTATCTTCTGGACATATGCATACTTGTGGATTAATATTTCACAAGCTCGATGTTCTAGTTCAAGTCCTAGACACATCCGAGTTTTCCCAAGATCTTTCATCTCATATTCGGATTTCAAATAGCTTGCGGTTTCTCTTATTTCATCAAGAGTACCTACTATGTTCATATCGTCGACATAGACGGATATAATTGCGAATCCGGAACTTGTTCTCTTTATTAACACGCAGGGGCACAATTCATTATTTGTATATCCCTTCCCAATCAAATAATCACTTAGACGGGTATACCACATCCGCGGATTGCTTCAATCCGTAAAGTAAGCGTTTCAACTGTATTTCAAATGCACTCCGTGGTTTAGAGTTACTTGATTTGGGCAATGGAAGTCCATTTAGAACTTTCATGAATATCTTTGTATCAAGGTACCCATAGTTGCATTTCAAGTCCTTCTGAAACTACTAAGCTGACTAAGTAACGGAACGTGATGACGTCCATTATAGGAGAGTACGTTTCTTCGTAATCAATCCCAGGGTGTTGTGAGAAACCTTGCGCCACAAGGCGAGCCTTATATCTAACGACTTTGTTCTTCTCATTATGCTTTTTGACAAATACCCATTTATGTCCTACATGCTTTACACCTGGTGGGGTTAGCACTACCGCACCAAATACCTGTCTTTTTGCCAGTGAATTTAATTCAGCATGGATTGCATCTCTCCATTGAGGCCAATCTGCTCTCTTTTGGCATTCTGCAATATAGCGTGGTTCGATATCATCGTTCTCTATAATCTCTCGAGCAACAGTATATGTGAATATATCATTAATATGCGTGGAGGATCTTTCCATCAACACGTATGAACTTTCACAATCCAATTCTTTGTTCTCTGGAATCAATTCAAACTTCGGGGAGTCCCCCAGTAATGATTCATGGACATAAATGTAATCAGAGATAATCTCATGAGATGGATTATCTGTATTGATGATGTATGGATCAGTTTGTGCCTTACTCACCCTTTTCTTCCTTGGCTGAGTATCGATCGAACCAAGTGGTCTCCCCCTCTTCCTTTTGGGGGCCACGGCCTCAGCTACACTTCCACCAAGTGCAGCCTTGGTACCTATATCTATTGTACCTTTTCCCTTGTCGGGAATTTCCAACCTTGCAGGCACGTTTGCAGCTGGTATATGTGATCTCGTCACTTTAGTGATATCAATAAATGCATCAGGCATTGAATTTGCCACATTCTGAAGATCGATAATTCTTTTCACTTCACTTTCACATTGTGGAGTGCGGGGATCAAGATGAGACAACGTGGGAACACACCACGACAATTCTTGTGGTTTCCTTTGGAAGTCCTTTTCCATACCTCCCCCTAACGACGGGAAGGTTGTCTCATCAAAGTGGCAATCCGCAAATCTAGCGGTAAAGAGATCGCATGTCAAAGATTCTAAGTAGCGGATAATTGTTGGGGATTCATATCCAACGTAAATACCTACTCGTCTTTGTGGAACCATCTTAGTACATTTTGTGGGCGTAATAGGCACGTATACGGCACAACCAATATGCCTAAATGTGAAATATCAGGCACATATCCAGTTACCAACTGATACGCAGAAAATGGTTGGCTAGAAGTGGGTCTAAAGCGAATAAGTAATGCTGCATGCAATATGGCGTACCCCCAGGCAGTAATAGGAAGGTTGGAACGCATAACCAATGCCCTAGCTATCATTTGTAACCTTTTGTTGGTAGCTTCTGCGAGACCATTTTGAGTGTGTACATGGGGTACGGGATGCTCTACGTCAATTCCATTAGACATACAGAAATCATCAAATCATTTAGATGTAAATTCTCCAGCATTATCAAGTCTGATAGATTTGATTAGTCGTATAATTTGTGCTAGGAGCTTTGCAAATGCAGCATTTCTTGTGGACAACAATGCAACGTGTGACCATCGGGTCGAAGCATCAACCAGAACCATAAAATACCTGAATGGTCTGCATTCTGGATGTATAGGTCCAAAAATATCACCTTGTATTCTTTGTAAAAATGGAATATTTTGTTTGGTATCTTTAGCATAGGATGGTCTCGATCCCGTCTTTCCAAAAGAACAAGCTTTGCAGAATGAGCGATGTGCCTTCGATAAGGACAACGAAGAAGAATGGGACTGGGGGTGCGCTTCAATTACTTTGGAAGACAAAGGTTGCGCTTCTCTTACTTTAGAATGCACATTGTTACTATGCATTGTAACAATATTTTGTCCCATTTTCTTTTTCATTCGAAAGAAAGGATGTCCGTGTGAGCTCTTCAAAACACGAATCATCATATCACGACCCGGGTGCCCTAGTCGATCGTTCCGAAGATTATATAAGTCACTGGCCAACAGTTCATCGTTGGTAACAACATGGGATTCAATAATCCTAATAGTGGTGATGTAAAATCCACTAGATTGACTCATTAGTTTCTCTAAGATGCGCTTCCTTCCACATTCATTGGAGGTCACGTATATGTACTCAATTCCATTTTCACGGTAAGTTTCCAAGTGATAACCATTTGCACGGATGTCCTTGGAACTCAATAAAGTGCGGTTAGCTCTTGGTGCATATAGAGCTTCTGTGACTTTAATCATTGTGTTGTTTGGCAACAAGAATTGAGCAGTACCTCGCCCAATGATTACTTGTGGTGATCCAATCATCGTAGTCACAGATGTATTATAAGGAGTAAAATCAACAAATAATTGTATATTTCGTAGGATAGTATGGGTGGTAGCACTATCATCTAGACATTCAATTTCTCCTTGAGACATTCCTACAAATACATTAGGCAGGAAGGTTATAAAGATGAACAGTTTATCTCATTTTCTTTAGAGAAACCTGTTCTACTAGAATGGCATCCTTACCATTATAATATACATGTTAAACAATAGATTATCATAAACAAGGTAAATTTATATAGAACATGATAGAAAATAAGTACTCATAGATAATCCACACACATAACATAAAGATTCTAATAACATGTTTAGCAACAACACCACCTACTCAAACCATTAAACAAACGGTAAACTAAGAAAACATAAAGTACCTCAAAGCAACTAACAACCTATTAAAAAAACAGAGTCTAGCAAGCCATGAAACAAGAAACTAAATGTTTAGGCCCAGGAAATGTCGGGCACATCCATTGTTGGGGCAAAGTACTCGTTTCCTAGGAAATCTGAGATTGTGAGGTTAGTGTCAGGGGTAACATTATTTTTTTCTGCGTAGTTAGCCTCTTGTTCGATAGCTTCCCGATACTTTTTGTAGCTCGCAGATGCATTGGCGCTAGCCTTGCAATGCTTGTACCAATGTCTGGTGAATCCACACTTAAAACAAGGCGCACTTCCATCTGCAGCCTTTCTAGTGGTGGGATTCATAAGGGTTTTCTCAAACTTAGGATCACTACCACTATGGCCATAAGTTCCTTCTCGATGCCAAACATGAGAATGACCATTTCTCCCTCGACCTCGATTATGTCCCTTATGTCCTCTTCCACGAGAGGTGTTATCTTCACGTGGGTATGGATCATGGGAATGTGAATCAGAATGTCGAGACCTCTTTCCTTTCGGGACCTTCCCTTTATTGACCTTTCCATGGTTATCTTCGGGAACTTTTTTTTTCCCGACAGCTCTGGTATTGTTGTTGACAAGAATCTCATTGTGCCTTTCGGCCACTTGCAGTAAGCTTATCAATCTACTGAATATGGTGATTCTTTTATTGTCAACCTCCAAACGATACTGGTTTGCTAGTATCATGGACGAGGTAGTAAAGGTCGATAGGGTTTTCTGAATCATTTCCTCGTCAATAAGTTTCTTTCCACAAAAGTCCAAACGTGCCTAAATTTGCAGCATGTTTTTTTTTGGAAATCATTCACTTTTACATAATCGAGAAAGCGGATTTCGTTCCACAAGACGTTCAATTGTGGTATTAAGGAATCATGAATGTTCCCAAAACGGCTATCGAGAGCATCCCATAGCTCTTTTGGTGTCTGCAAGTTATGATAACCCCAACGCAGGTTAGGATCGATGTGTCTCTTGAGGAATATAAGAGCATTAGCTTTGTCTTTCTCAGTTTCCGGAGTAGCGTCGGCAGATGGCTTGACAGTGGAGATGAAGTCCTTTGCAACGAAGGTAGTTTACACATCAGCAACCCAACGGTGGTACTCAAGTTCTGCTGAGTCCAAAAATTCGAACTCTGGTTGAATTGGGTCCATCTACGTAGACAAAGTAAAGGACATTAATATGGTGCTCAAATCCTTTTGAGCCCATAAACATGACAAATTTCGATACCATTTCTTATGACCAAATTTATTTATGGCCAAAATGAATATATATAAACCAAGTTTCTTTATGAGTTATTTTGTGTTTGGGTCTATATTTTGGTACAGGTTAGTGTTTGGTACGTGAATTTGTCCAATTTAGTGTTTGAGTCGTTGACCCGTTAGTCAAACAAGTCAACAAACGATTTTAGTCAATCAGTTTGTTTAGAGTTAACTTCCGTTAGCAAACACTCTAAATGAATAAAGTACCTTTATTTTTTGCATAAACAGTTCCATTTTTTTCTACATGAACACTAATGAAGAACAAAAACTCAATCCAATGAAAGAGTTTATCAAATCTTAGCCGAAAGAACAAAATTAACCAAGTTACATCAAACCTTCATCTATAATCCAAAGACCATATTTATTTATTTTCAAATTTAGCTTTTGTTCTATCATACATGTACCAAATTTCTGCTTCAGTTAACCAAAAAATTGAGAAACCTAGAAATTTAAAGAGAAAAAACCAATTTTTGGAGAAAAAATCGCCATGGTCAATTCACAAACCGAAACCCCAAAACTTGATGATCATTAGAACTTTGATTCAAATGTGTTGTTGTGTTTCAATCCAACATCTTGATTGCATTAATTTCTCAATTGAATCAGTGAAAGAAATTTAATAGTTGAATATGGATGTGATGGTGGGAGCAGCAACTTCTATGAAGATCCATGAACAATAAGAGAGAAAGCAAAAATACCACAAAGAGCAATTTCAGCAGAGCATCTACTGATGCTTGATACAACTGTTCGACAAGCTTCACACTAAATAACTCATGTTGATAACCCTAAAAGTAGATGTGAAAAGAATTGAGATATGGAGAACTTTGAGAAATAAAAGATTTTGAGATTTGAAAGATTTGATCGAGACAACCAAAGGTGTTATTCATGTATTCTAAATACTGTAAATTTTATGTAAAAGTTTTCCGATATAGACCGATAAGTTCCAAATTATAAACAGAGTTTCGGTGACGGTGAACCCGAGTGACCGAATATAACTTTTTTAACAGTTTGACCACAAAAACTAGTTGACTAACGGGTCAACGACCCAAACACTAAATTGGACAAACTTCGGACCCAAACACTAAATTATACCAAAATTCACGTCCCAAATGCAAAATAAATCTTTCTTTATGGTTGTATATATGTAATACAGATATGTCATAGTCCAATTTATGGTCATAACCCATCAACAAAAATGATTAACCAAATTTCTTTATGGTTAACAAATTGATCAACCAAAAATAAGCTTGTTTGGGAAAAAAAAATACAATTTTATTTTATTTTTGAAAAGCAATTGTATTAAAAAAAATCGGGTTATCTTTAATAACACAAGGAGGATCTAAAATAGTACATATACACTATTATGATTCAAATAAGAACATATGGTAAATAAGCATGATGTAAAAAAAATGGTATCATAGCATTCATAATGGAAAGTATATATGTATACAAAGGCAATGAGTAGCATAGTATTTTTTAATAAGTAGTATAAAGTTATGATATGATGCTTTCCAAATTTAAAAACATACATACATGCATCATAATTTTGGAAAGTAAAAGAAATAATATAATATAACATCACATCACATGATAAGAAAAATTGAGACAATAGATTCTCAACTTTTGGTCTAAAGTAAGGACAAATCTATCATATGGCTTTATCAATACAAGAGAAAGACTACTCTATTACTTTTAGTAAAAGTACAATCATGGGATAAAGAAGAAAGATAAATGTATCATTTCCAAGAGGAGGATAAATCAATGGATTTTATTTTATTTTTTTCAAACTAGAAAAATAAATTTCTACTTTAATCAATCTCATTTTTATTTTTATTTTTTTCAATAAAAACGTGTAGAAGTAACACAAACCATATTTTTGTGTATCACATGATTTTAAACTAGAGATAAAAATATCACTTTCATGTTAGAAGACAAGCATGTGATCATAAAGAAATAAATAAACTATCACTATCAAGTTGAAAATCAAATGGATTACTTTCTTTTAAATTTTGGTGTAACTAAAATAAATAGTAGAAGCTTCTTTTGGAAAAGTTCTATTTGATTTAAGAATGAAGTCAACAACTTTCTTTTGTTTTGTGTTTGAAAGATTGAAACTCAACTTTCTTTTCTTTTCTTTTGTTGGTGCCCAGCTTGTTGCCAGGCTACCCACCAACTTTTTGTAATCTGACCTTCAAAGGCTTTTTATATTATTAGCTCATAACATTGTTAGGAAAAGTACTGATAACGTGAAGAAGTTTGTTGTATGGAGAGACAAAACATTAAAGCATAAAAGAGACAAAAGTGATGGAGGGAAATCAGATATGTTTTCTCATTAGCTTTTACTCTTTAAATACATGGGATAAAGAGAAGGTAGAAGTACATGTGTTGATTGAGTTAGAGAAAATGTAACATGTGTTTAACATGGAGAGAGTTGCCCATGCATAGTGACACATGGGGGTGGTCAACCACACCACCAATAATATTCCTACAACACGATTTTAATTATAGTTTATTTTATCAATTAATTTACGGTGCTTTATGTGATTATAATTAACGTATAAACTTCATTGAGGTGTATGCTTTAATCTTAGAACACTCAAAAGTTTATTTTATATGAAGTACCAGCATGTTATTTTAGTCAGCCTTTTTTTTTTTTGATCGGTCAATAGGAAAGGATTTATTGGAAAAAAATATACTCAATGGGTACCTCAACCCAATAAATACAACCGACAAAAACAAAACCGATTTTTGGAATCGATCACCCAAAGTAAATACATTGTTGATATAACTGGTGTAAATTAAGTTTTTAATATTAGAATGGAAAAGATAAAAAATGATTACAGGACTAGACACATTATAAAGCACATGAGAAAATGATCTACACTAACAGGTGAAAAGGCGAGGGTACCCCAAATATACCTCAAGCTATTACTTTTCCTTCCTATAATAAGTCTTTTCCCCGAAAGTGATTGTCTATAGACTGATTCGAGACAATACAACAAATCGGTTCACACTTTGTGTGATCGTCTATGGATACGAGATCGAGACAATACAACAACAAAGTGTGTTTACTTGATACAAATGTTCGGACTTAACCAAACTCAATAGGATTCACGTATCAAGTAAATAGGAATTAACGTTTGTGCAATTTACTTTAATTATAATAAAACAATTATATTGCGGAAATATAAAGTAAATGACACAGCAAGATTTTGTTAACGAGGAAACCACAAATGCAGAAAAACCCCGGGACCTAGTCCAGAATTGAATACTCTCAGGATTAAGCCGCTATACAAAATAAACCAACTTCGTATAGTTGAGACCAAGCAACTAAACCTATAGTTCACCTAGTTTCGTATGTATTCCCACGCCTCTAACCTATAACTAAGTCACGTACTTGGACCAATTCCTTTGGTTCGTATTCCAAACAGTAAAGGAATGAAAAATATGTTTGGTATCAACTCTCTTCAACGAAGTGATATGAGTTGCGCAAAGGTTCCCTTGTTTATCTTAACATAAACTCCTTTGCCAGGTTCCAAGATCTATCTTATAGGCAATCACCCAAAGGCAATCGTTAAGATTAAGCCAATCAATACCTTTAATCACAAGGAAACGTATTGATGTCGATCTTCCTCAACTATTCTATCAAAATACCCAAAAGCATAAATCAATTATAGTCGGATCCACTTTTTCCCAAACAAGTATTGTGCACACCAAAGATTATAAAAACCAAGTCATAAATCTTCAATATCTTCTTTGTCTTTAAATCTTCTTAGATCTTCAATAAACACCAGCACACAACTACTTGAATCTCTTGTGATCAATCACACACAGAATGGAGTCTGTTAACAATAGATTATCACAAGATCGTATTTAGATCTAACATAAGTCTAAAGATCCCTGTCGAAACCTTGAACTAGTTTGAGTGAATCTTATATCAGAAGAAAAGATTCTCAAGCATAAACAAACTAGGTGCAATCAAAGTTCAACCACCGTTAGTCAATCAAATCAATAAGAAAACTAAAGATAAACCACAATATCTAGTTTCCCACCAATGGGTCGCGCTAGAGCTTCTCAATCCCAAAGAAGACTTTAAATTGAGCGGTCATAAGAGATTTCACATAATTAGATTACTCTCCACTCTGATAGGCGGCTTCACCAGTAACAAAGATAAAAGAGTAAGTCTATGTCACGTAGGATTAGCTTGCTAGAAATGCAAACTCAAATTATTTATAGACAAGGAAGTTTGGACACCAAGGAATTTCCAAAACCGAAAATATTCTCAAGATATTTTACATATTTACCCAAATTCGGTTTTCATAATTCCTGTAAATGCACTGTCCAAAAATATGATCGAAATCTCCTTGGAAAATCTTTAATTAGAAAATGCACATTACTAATTCTTATTTTCCATATATATTTAAAAACCCTTAATTAAAAAGATTCTTAACTTATTTAAATTCGATCTTGGGATTTACTTCCTTCTTAGCCATTAAGGAATATCTTTGAACAATGTAGAATAAGCTTTAATGCATCGTGTTCAAAGTGTGTCGACATCTTACTCTTGCAAGTCTTTTCCATGCTTGCTCACTTGAAACCGATTTACCACACTTCCAAAAAAGTTTAGAATTGGTTCAACTGACTTTCAAGAACTATATGATTGATCAAGTACCACTCAATCACAACTCATGGGTTTACGGTTCTACCAAAACAAGTTTCGGTTCTACCTCCATGTGAGTACTATGCATAGTTACACTAACTTACCAAAGATACGGCTGACTAGGTACTAGGATCGGTTCCCCACATATATTTAGTATCTAACTTGTATGCACTGCACATGTCCATAGGATCGGTTCCCCCTTCCCAAAAATGTGTTGCACATGTTCATAGGATCGGTTCCCCTTTCTTCCATAAACCTTACTGCACCTCATACAATGATCGGTTCCCCTTGTGATGCACTTCACCTCTTACTAGGATCGGTTTCCCTTTTCCCAGTAATAAGTTCAGACACTCACAACCCGATCATACCCCAGGTGATTACTTAAGATCGGTTTCACTAATAAAAGTAATACCAATACATAAGTCAGGCCTCATGTGAATAGTTTTACCAAGAACACAAACAAGTCATGAGTGGTTATACTAATCACACATATTGGTCGTTCATAAGATATGCAATGAAGAACATCCCCAATAACGCCTGGCGATTTCCTTTTCAGTTCACAACACATATCATGAACTTACTTCCTTAGAACACATGTAAACATTGTTCCCTAGGATGAAATCCTAACCTCATACCCATACATAATCACAATAGCATTAATACAATTATGTTGATGTCTTATATACAAAGTTTAATGGTTAAGCAAGAAACTTCATATTGTATTCCTTAATATTATGTCTATCTAGAGTGTTCATGCTTCGCAGTTTTATGTTTTCAATATGCACGACTTGAAAGATACGTTAGGAAATGAAATAGTTCAAGTCAAATATCACTAACATCAAGTGTAAGGATGATGTTGTCGTTGTAGCTCCGCACATCTTCACTTCTTCAAGTCTTCACAATACTTGTAATGTCTCACCCTAATACTTTCAAGATAACCTATAGGAAGTTGACTCTAGTACATTTAAATCAAGCGACTCTTAAATGAGTTTTGTCTCACTAAAATATAACAACCAAACTTGACATACCAACGCTTGGTGGGTTCAACCGATAAATGCTCTAACAATATCCCCCTTTGTCAATTTTAGTGACAAAACTCTTACAATCATATGGATAAACAAATTATAATAATTCATTACACATACGCTTGATTCCCGAATTCAACAGCACATAACCTGCATTAATTCAATCCTTAAAATGCCGTTGTTGACATTATAATAACAAATATCATACTCCCCCTAAAGGTGAGATATGTAGATTTTCAATCCGCACGTCTTTGTTATCCAAATCGTATGATATGTTACTCCCCGTTAGTATGTGCTTTTCCTCATTCATTAGATAAATGTTCAAGCACCATTGTCCTCTTTCCTAGTGACACCAATCAACCATAAAATTGATACCAGCATCACTTGTTTACTCCATATATTTCTCCCCCTTTTTGTCACAAAAATGACAAAGAAACGAAAAAATAATGGACAACACGAGAAGGATCTTACAAATCTCAAAAATAGACTTGCAACCTGTTGAGTCAAGCACGAGGGTTCCACATACCATTTTTTATAACCAATATCAAAACCGAAACTACAAAGTAATTACGTTTTGATATGTTATCATGGAAATAATTGCCCGAAGCAATTTTTTGAACTAGTTTAGAAAACCAAAAATCAACTAAGAAACTTAGTTCCTTTGCTAAACCGATTGTATAAATACAACTGCTTCATTCGATAATACCAAAACAAAGATAAACTCCATTTTTTCATCGGGTTCTAATTATCCATATAACTTAGACCTTTAGAATTCAAACAAGCCAAATACTAGGTTAGTTAACTAGCATTTCCTTGTTTAGGCTTTCGGCTAGACTTGAATAACTGAAACCTCCACTTTGATAAGTCTAACTAAGATCATAATTAACTTAGCTTAGCTTATTCGCAATCGAATTGGACTAAACAACTCGTCCTGTCAACATATTCATTCGTTAAGCCATAAATAATTCATACAAACCAATAAATCAACTTGCATAATTATTCACCTCAACATGATACAATAGAAACAACATATAACAAGATTTCACTATTGCGCCAAAATTTTGTAAGCCTAAACAATTGATACTACACAATAAAGCAAAATAACAATTTTTTTACTTAACTGGAAGCAATTGAATTAACATAAACATTAAAGCACCGCAATTGCACCAAATTTCGTAAGCCTAAACGATTGATATCACACAACAAAGCAAGATAACAAAAGTTTTACTTAACCGGAAACAATTGAATCACACAAACATCCACACATACATAATGGAATAAACAAATCAATTGTACCAACTATTTCGTTTTGGCAAAAGCAATATATATATCAAATAAAAATAGGCTTTTCTTAAAATAGGAAAACAATTAACTAACAAGATTGTTACCTCAATTTCGCATCCAACTTCTCCAAATATGATTCCATCGCTTTTTTCTTCTGGGAGAATTGATATCGAAATACCATTACGTTTTCATTCTCATGCCAAAAACAAAAGAATAACAACAACCAACCTTTACCAGAGAAAGGTTGAAAATCGATTTTAACAATTGCAAGCAAAAGTTGAAAACCATCGAAACACATATGCTTTTATGCTAAAGCAAACCGATTCAACATATTGTGACTTTTTTCACATATTGTTTCAATAGTAATCCCTTATGATCCTTTGATAAAGCCTACCAACATGGGGTAGAACTTAATCCTGCTAAATCAAAAAGTCACCCAAACCATAAGGGTTCACAACATATTATGAGATCGAATATCAAGGTAATAAAACCGAAATCAAACATCTCATAAACATACATAGCAAATAAAATAAATCATTAAATTACCGGATATGTAAATCATAAACTATCACAAGAAAAATTATAAATCAAATAACTTTATTCATAATACTAAGATAGTTTTATTCAAGATAGACACTTAAAACTTGAAATAAATCAACAACTAATGTCTACTCTTATTCTTCTTTGAAGGTAAATCATCCTTCATTTGTTTGCTCTTCAGAGTCTTCTTCTAGTTCTTTATTTAAGAACTCATCATTGATCTTTAGGATACCATCAAGAGTATCTTTATCATTTATGTAGGCGAATGCCAACTGATTCTGAATCCAGTCTAATTGTATTCCAAGACGCTGAATATGGAACATAAGGTCTCCATTGTTGTAGACTTGATCATATGAGATACTAAATTCTCTTTTTGTTCCTCCCATTCTATTGATAATGCTTTGTGAGAGAGTTTTAATACCTTTCTCATCTTTAAAGTTGCTTTCCAAAGCTTTTTTACATAGCTTAGTGATAAGACAGGGATAACCAAGGTTTCCATGAAAACCTATGACATTGAGAGATTCAATGATCTTAATCATTTGATTGATAATCATTCCACAAATACCAATTCGTTTCTTTCCTTCAAGAAGAAAGTAAACTAATTCAGCAAATTCTCTATTCCACGAGGAGGAATCTCTTGAGCATGCAAACAAGGTTGTCACAGCTAGTTTTCCGAACACTCTTAGATGAAAAAGTACATCTTTGGTTAGCATTTTTCCTTTTCTCCATTCAACAGTTTTTCCAGTGATGAGTTTTGAAATGCTATCGTGATCAATTTCAGAACCTGTAATCATATGACCTTTCACATTGTAGTTGATGATTTCTGATATCATCTTTCTGTCGACATGAAGATAGTACTTCCAACCAACGTACTAAAAGTAAGTTTTTGATGATTAATATTATGAATATTTCCATAAAAATTCCTACTATGTCAGGTGAATATTTTTCAAATTCGAACATCTTTCCCCAAATTCGGTCTTGAACAAATTTCACGTAATTGGTCTGTGAAACGTCTGGATCGAATATCTTCTCTTCAGTGAAGGTAGATTCTCTCAAGGCTTGGTATCTATCAAAGCATGTAGTGTCTACAAAATCAGTAAGATCATGTTTTTCTTTGATCAAGTGAGGACGCTTGATTTTCTCAACCTCTCCAGGAGAAATAAATTGATTCAAGACAAACTTGTCTATTCCATGGTTTTCTTCCACTAATTTCCACTTTCTCATATTTGCGGAAATATGAAGAACCCTAGTTTCGGATTTTATCAGTCTTCTCCAATGTTTTCGGACACGTAGTAAGAGATAACCTTTTATAGGAAGACTTGAGATCAAAAACTGGAAATAGCTAGTTTTAGGAATTACTAGCAAAATCGAAAACTGAGACTTGTGGGAAGACAAATCCTATTTTGTATATGGGTCTCTCTTTTGGAAAACCGATTTTTCATGGACTGAATCTTTATTTGGGATTGATTTAATGTCTTTATCCAAAAGTTTATTTACTCTTTTACTACCAGAGATTGATAATATTACTTGAAACTCACTCAAGTATTTTATAGAGTATACAGATACATGTTTGAACAAAATATAATATTTGTTAAAAATATCACTTGAATCATAAATCATGTAGAATTTTAAAAGATCACTAGCTTCATTAAAACAGTTGTGAGGTGTATGAAGAAGTCCATAATTAATAGAATTATTAACTGAAAACTCAATCCTTGGAGGATTACATGTTTCCCAAACTTGCACCCATAGAGGTGGAACATTGACAGTCTTTGATTTGAAAATGTATACGAATATACTTTGATAGGCTATCCAAAATATATTTAAGATTATAGATTTCTCAAGAACACCATAGTCGAGGTTCATAAAAATCTTAAGTAGAATCTTATGCATCTTCAAGATACAATCTGTCTCATTGACCATTACATCATTACTTATCATAATGATATACAATCCTATGACACTCAAAGTATTATGTAAGTCATTCACGACATACATATGCATAATTCCTAACAGGTTTAGGAATAAAACCATTACATACTTCATAAGTGTTATCCACCACGAACTCCTGAATTAGTCAAATCCTGCCATTACGTTAACTGAATCATTAACCAGACTCAATTCTTATAGGATGGATCGCACCAAACACAGATTGTTAGATCTTTTCGTGTTTGCCTACTCTGATACCAATTGAAAAGGCGAGGGTACCCCAAATATACCTCAAGCTATTACTTTTCTTTCCTATAAGTCCTTTCCCCGAAAGTGATTGTCTATAGACTGAGTCGAGATAATACAAAAAATCGGTTCACACTTTGTATGATCGCCTATGGATACGAGATCGAGACAATACAACAACAAAGTGTGTTTACTTGATACAAAGTTTCGGACTTAACCAAACTCAATAGGATTCACGTATCAAGTAAATAGGAACTAACGTTTGTGCAATTTACTTTAATTATAATAAAACAATTATAATGCAGAAATATAAAGTAAATGACACAGCAAGATTTTGTTAACGAGGAAACCGCAAATATAGAAAAACCCAGGGACCTAGTCCAGAATTGAATACTCTCAGGAATAAGCCGCTATACAAAATAAACCAACTTTGTATAGTTGAGACCAAGCAACTAAACCTATAGTTCACCTAGTTCCGTCTGTATTCCCACGCCTCTAACCTGTAAACAAGTCACGTACTTGGACCAATTCCTTTGGTTCGTATTCCAAAAAGTAAATATCAACTCTCTTCAACCAAGTGATATGAGTTGTGCAAAGGTTCCCTTGTTTATCTTAACATAAACTCCTTTGACAGGTTCCAAGATCTATCTTATATTCAATCACCCAAAGGCAATCGTTAAGATTAAGCCAATCAATACCTTTAATCACAAGGAAACGTATTGATGTCGATCTTCCTCAACTATTCTATCAAAATACCCAAAAGGATAAATCAATTATAGTTGGATCCTATTTTCCCAAACAAGTATTGTGCACACCAAAGATTATAAAAACCAAGTCAGAAATCTTCAATATCTTCTTTGTCTTCAAATCTTCTTAGATCTTCAATAAACACCTGCACACAACTACTTTAATCTCTTGTAATCAATCACACACAGAACGGAGTCTTTTAACAATGGATTATCACAAGATCCTCTTTATATCTAACAACAGTCTAAAGATCCCCGTCGAAACCTTGAACTAGTTTGAGTGAATCTTATATCAGAAGAGAAGATTCTCAAGCATAAACAAACTAGGTGCAATCAAATTTCAACCACCGTTAGTCAATCAAATCAATATGAAAACTAAAGATAAACCGCAATATCTAGTTTCCCACCAACGGGTCGAGCTAGAGCTTCTCAATCCCAAAGAAGACTTTAAATTGAGCGACCGTAAGAGATTTCACCTAATTAGATTGCTCTCCTCTCCGATAGGCGGCTTCACTAGTAACAAAGACAAAATAGTAAGTCTATGTCACGTAGGATTAGTTTGCTAGAAATGCAAACTCAAAGTATTTATAGACAAGGAAGTTTGGACACCAAGGAATTTCCAAAACCGAAAATATTCTCAAGATATTTTCCATAATTACCCAAGTTCGGTTTTCATAATTCCTGTGAATGAACTGTCCAAAAATATGATCGAAATCTCCTTGGAAAATCTTTAATTAGAAAATGCACATTACTAATTCTTATTTTCCATATATAATTAAAAACCCTTAATTAAAAAGATTCTTAACTTATTTAAATTCGATCTTGGGATTTACTTCCGTCTTAGCCGTAAAGGAATATCTTTGAACAATATAGAATAAGCTTTAATGCATCGTGTTCAAAGTGTGTCGGCATCTTACTCTTGCAATTCTTTTCCATGCTTGCTCACTTGAAACCGATTTACCACACTTCCAAACAAGTTTAGAATTGGTTCATATGACTTTCAAGAACTATGTGATTGATCAAGTACCACTCAATCATAACTCACGGGTTTACGGTTCTATCAAAATAAGTTTCGGTTCTACCTCCATGTGAGTACTGTGCATAGTTACACTAGCTTACCAAAGATACGGCTGACTAGGTACTAGGATCGGTTCCCCATATATATTTGGTATCTAACTTGTATGCACTGCACATGTCCATAGGATCGGTTCCTCCTTCCCAAAAATGTGTTGCACATGTTCATAGGATCGGTTCCCCTTTCTTCCATAAACCTTGCTGCACCTCATACAAGGATCTGTTCCCCTTGTGATGCACTACACCTCTTACTAGGATGGTTCCCCTTCTCCCAGTAATAATTTCAGACACTCACAACCCGATCATACCCCAGGTTATTACTTAAGATCGGTTTCACTAATAAAAGTCATACCAATACATAAGTTAGGCCTAATATGAATAGTTTTACCAAGAACACAAACAAGTCATGAGCGGTTATACTAATCACACATATTGGTCGTTCATAAGATATGCAATGAAGGACATCCCCAATAACGCCTGGAGATTTCCTTTTCGGTTCACAACACATATCATGAACTTACTTCCTTAGAACACATGTAAACATTGTTCCCTAAGATGACATCCTCACATCATACCCATACATAATCACAATAGCATTCATACGATTATGTCGATGTCTTATATACAAAGTTTAATGGTTAAGCAAGAAACTTCATATTGTATTCCTTAATACTATGTGTATCTAGAGTGTTCATGATTCGCATTTTTATGTTTTCAATATGCACGACTTTAAAGATACGTTAGGTAATGAAACAGTTCAAGTCAAATATCACTAACCTCAAGTGGAAGGATGATGTTATCGTTGTAGCTCCGCACTTCTTCACTTCTTCAAGTCTTCGCAATACTTGTAATATCTCACCATAATACTTTCAAGCTAACCTATACGAAGTTGACTCTAGTACATTTAAATCAAGCGACTCTTAAATGAGTTTTGGCTCACTAAAATATGACAACCAAACTTGACATACCAACGTTTGGTGGGTTCAACTGAGCAATGCTCTAACAACGGGTAAATAAAAAAAGTGACCTGATAGTTGTAGGGACAGAATATCGTAAGATATAAGGTTGCGAACATAGTAACAAATACAAGATAAAAGTGTCGCAAGGTAAAGCGATAATAGAAGAAACACGGGAGAAGTGTGAAGAATTTGTGAGTATAGAATAAATTTGCGATCAGAGGTTGTGACGCTTCGCAGGTGATATACAGTTGTACATATTTCACTATAAATAGTAGTTCAAATGTTAAATTGAGGAGGTTCTGTAAGTGAGTGTTAGAAAAAGTCTTAGGAGAGAGAACAAAGAAATTTGTAACTGTTCTAATCTCCATTAACATATTTCTTTGTAATCAGTTGAGAATATTAATCAAAATTGTCATTTTTCATCAAGAACTTCTTAAAGTTTTACAAATTCTACTAAGGGTGTAGTTGTAGGATTTCCTGTAACTACATAATTGGCGCTAGAAACAGGGAGGAAAGATTGAAGATTGTTATAGCAGAAATTTGAAGGAGTTGTGGAAATTTGGAGATCAAATGGAGTCAGTAGATGAAGATTGCAAAAGATAAGAATGTAATATGATCACAAAGACAATGATTGATGAATTTCATAACAACATGGAGGGAAGGATACACAAACGAGATTGTAGAGGAAGAAAGATCATGGAAGTGGAGAAAATAACGACTTTGAAAGAATGGGAAAAGTAGAAAATCACATTTTCAGTAGCATAAATTCCAAATGAAGACTTAAACCACACTTCACCATTAGTAGTCACAATTCCGATTATGCGAGAAGAAAAGAAAGCTACAAAATCTATAGAAAAATGGAAATTAAACCGAGTTTTGATTGATACAGGGAGTTCTGTTGATATTATATTCTATCATGCACTTAAGGGAATGGGGATTAAAGATGAAGAGATCACAAATTCAGAATGTCTTATCCATGGATTGGGAAAATCTACAACAAAATCCAAAGGGGAAATAATGTTACGAGTACCACTGGGAGAAATCGAAAAACACATAGTTTTATGTGTGGTAGATATGGAATCTCCATATAATATGCTGATGGGAAGACCATGGATTCATGCGGTTAAATCTGTTGCTTCGACATTACATCAATCAATTAAGTTTCCCACACCAAGTGGAATACAAGAAATAAAAGGGGATCTTGATAGTGCAAAATTTTGTTATCAAATTGAAGTAAAACAGTGTGGAGGGAGAGCAATAAAGAAACAATTCCGTAGAAAACTTGCGAAAGAAGCAAAAAAGGAAGAAGAGTTCAGAGTGTATACAATAAGAGCAAGAGAGGGAAAAGGAATACCAAGTGAGATCCCCAAAAAAGAAGGAGAAACAATGAAAGTAATCAAAGAACCAACACCTATGGGAGAGCAAAATCCTAGTTACGTTGCAGCAGAACCAACCAAAGAAATAAATATTGGAACTGAAGAAGATACTTTAATCTTACGAATTGGAACTAAGATGGATGAAGAAGAAGAGAAAAGAACTATTGATCTCTTACGAGAATACAAAGATATATTCGCAGGAAGTGTAGATGAAATACCAGGAATTGATCCATCAGTGGAGTGTCACAGATTGAACATTGATAAAAGCGTAAGACCATTCAAACAAAGAATAAGAAAGATCTCGCAAAATTATCATGCACAAATAGAAGAAGAATTACAAAAGATGTTGGATGCAGGAATCATAAGAGAAGCAAAATACCCAGAATGGATTGCGAATATGGTCATTGTTCCAAAGAAGAATAAAGGGATAAGAATTTGTATAGATTTCACTGATCTAAACAAAGCCTGTCCTAAAGACAGTTTTCCATTGCCAGACATACCACAAATGGTGGAATGAGCTGCAGGACATGATAGAGTCACTTCACTCGATGGATATAAAGGGTACAATCAAATATCACTCGCAGAAGAAGACCAAGAACATACTTCCTTTTTTGCTCCAAGAGGTTTATATTTTTATGTGAAGATGCCATTTGGTTTGCGAAATGCGGGTGCTACATATCAACGAATGGTCGAAAAGGTGTTCGCAAAGTGGATACATAAAACCTTAGAGGTGTATGTGGATGATATGTTGATAAAAAGTAAAGAGACCAAAGATCATGTGCAAGATTTGAAGGAAATATTTGAACAAATGAGAAAATTCAACATCAAATTGAATCTTGAAAAATGTATAATTGGAGTTGCGTCAGGAAATTTTTTGGGATACATAGTATCAAAGGAGGGAAGACAAGTCGATCCAGAAAAAGTACAAGCAGTTCATGACATTCCAACACCTGAAACGGTAAAAGAAGTGCAAAAGCTAAATGGACTCTTGGCTTCACTTGGAAGATTTATTTCGCGAATGTCAGATAAGTGCAAACATTTCTTCAATATACTTAAGAAGGGAGCAAGATTCAAGTGGACTGATGAATGTGAAAAAGCTTTTCAAGGAATCAAAGAATATCTCGCGAAAACATCCATATTACAGAAACCAGAGAAAGATGAAGAATTATTGGTATACCTCGCAACAACTCAATATGCTTTAAGTGCAGTTCTATTGCGAACAGATGCAGGAATAGAAAGGCCCATTTACTACATCAGTAAAACTTTTAACGCAGCAGAGAGAAATTATTCTAAAATGGAGAAGTTAATCTTAGCACTAGTTTATGCATCATTTAAGTTGCGAATATACTTTCAAGCGCATGTGATAAAAGTGGTAACCAAAGTCCCAATTGAGTCAGTCATGAAGAACACAAAAAGATCAGGAAGAATAGAAAGGTGGAATGCACAAGTAAACCATTACAAGATAAAGTATGAAGTGTTATCATCGCAAAAGTCACAAGTTGTCGCAGATTTCTTGGCAGAATTTCCCTTGGAAGAAGATGAGGCAGTAGAAGAAATGATGGATATTGAAGAAGAATTTGGGAATCCAAAAGACCTATTAACAGAACCAAATAGATGGAAAATTTTAGTAGACGGATCATCCAACAGTGAGGGGAATGGAGTAGGAGTTGTGTTGATTTCACCAGAAGGAGAAAGAATAGCATTCTCATTCATACTAGAATTTGCATCCACGAACAATGAAATAGAGTACGAAGCTGTAGTACATGCATTGAAGATTGCAATAGAAAAGAATCTCAAAAGTATAAGAATAACAAGTGATTCTTAGCTGGTAATTTGTCAAATTAAAGGGGAATATACCACAAATGAGTCTTCTTTGAAGAAATAAAAGAAACTCGTTGATGAATTATCTGCGAGGATACCAAAGTTAAAATGGAGGCATATAACAAGGAAATACAATCGACTCGCAGATGCATTTGCATTCATTCCAAGTATGATGAAAAACCCTAATGCAAGAAATATCAAAATCCAGACAATTCAACATCCATCAGTGAATAAAGAAGAAGAAATTGAGGAAGCAGTTGCGATGGAAGTAGAAAGGGAACTATCAGACGACATCGCAAAAGATCTCGCAGATTGGAGAAAGGAAATTCATGCATATCTCGCAAAAGGAGAAATACCCAGGAACAGGCTAGAAGCACATAAATTAAAGAGTCGTGCAACAAATTATGAGTTACAAGAAGTAAATTTATACAGGAAATCTTTCAGTGGACCATCTCTCATATGTTTAACTCGTGAAGAATGAGAAAAAATATTGAAGATGTTACATGGAGGATAAGCTGGTAATCATAGTGGGGGAAGATCTCTAGCATATAGAGCAAAAATATAAGGGTATTACTAGCCTTATATGCACACATATGCAAAATTATTGGTGAGACGATGTAAAGAATGTCAATGACATGGGAAAAGAACTCATGCGCCAGGGGCACCATTTACCTCTTCAACAAGCTGCTGGCCTTTCGGGAAATGGGGATTGGACATTGTTGGTCCATTTTTACCTGGATCTGGGCAGAGAAGATACTTAATAGTCGCAACAGATTATTTCACGAATCTCACAGAAGTAAAAGCAGTATAACATATTCGCGATAAGGATGTTTTTACATTCATATTCGAGAATATCATTTGTAGGTATGGAGTTCCAACACAATTAGTATCCGACAATGGGAAGCAATTTGAAGGGCAGAATATAGATATGTTACTCAGTGTTTTTAGGATAAAATGTGGGAAATCAACTCCATTATATCCACAAGCTAATGGATAGGCAGAGGCAACAAATAAAACAATCGCAGATACAATCAAAAAGAAATTAGAAGGACATCTCAGAGGGTGGTGCGAGCAAGTGCCTAGTGCAGTTTGGGCATACAATACAACTAGAATGTCTCCTTATTGTTTAACATATGGAGTAGAAGCAGTATTGCCAACAGAGGTTGTAATTCCGACAACAAAGAAAGAAGCTTGGGAAAGAAATTTAAGTGCAGGGGTGATATTAAGTGAGCTGGATGATTTGGAAGAAAAAAGGGAAAAGGTGTTGCGACATATGAAAATTTATCAGGAAAGATTAGCTCGAGAGTATAACAAGAGAGTTATTGAACGTGAGTATCAACAAGGTGATTTGGTCATGAGAGAAACACCTCCCTACCAGAAATAAAATGGAGGAAAACTAGAACCAAAATGGGATGGACCATATGTCATTAAAGAGGTTGTGGGAAGTGGAGCTTATCGGCTGATGGATCCAGAAGGGAAAGACATGGGTTTAAGACTTGGTCGACCCTGGAATAGATTGTATTTAAAAAGGTATTATCCATAAAACTCATGATAATTTTGCGAATATGGTTTGCTCGTACAAAAACTACCAGAATTACAAATTTTATTTGCGATCAGCTTTCATAAAAGAAAGACGCAAACTGTGATCAGATTTCAAAAAAGAAAGAAATCCGCAGCAATTTTACACATGCAAACCTTTGTGGCGTACACCCTAGTTCGCGAAGCAACATTTCGCAAGAGGCAAAGTCCTAAAGTACGTCATTTAAGGGGGTACCTATAAGCATGGCTCAGGGAAAACGGAACACCACCACAGAACCTGAGTACATGGACATTACGGGGTACATAACCCAAAATCGGGGTACCTATCCGGGTAAGACACCTTGGATTCTCAACCTAATCTTGCGATGTAACATGATTTAGGTTGGGCGACTAAGGCATACTGTCTTTCCCAAGAAGTGCAGAAAACGATCAAGGCGCCGAGGTACACGGTTGAGTCAAGAGTGCCGGATGGGTTTGAAACACATCTTCCATTCTTGACAAGTCTTGGCAAATGATGCACTTGGCCCAAAGATACCCCATAGGGTGCAACCTCGTAACTATAAGCCCTATAGGCAAAAAGGATAAGAGGTTGCGAACAAAAGCTGGTTGTTGGAAAAACCGGATGGGAAGAGCTAACCTTGTATGGTCGATGTACGCTTCCTTGAATGGGCAACCAAGGGGAAGATAAAGGGCAGCACCCTCCATTAGGGAGCTGATACGTGCTATAAGACGCAAATGTCATGAGGCTTTTTGTTCGCAAGAACATAAAGGCTTGTCATATTGTGCAACAATCGTATTTCTGCGAGTAAAAAAAAAAAATATATATATATATATATATACTCGCAGAATTAAATACAAATAAGTTAAGATGAGATCAATGGGTTATTACATGAAAGTGTGATAACGTCCTGCGATTTCATCGCAAGACGATAATGTCACAAGGTTGTATATTCACAAGTATATTCAGACTTGTCATATTATCGCAAACACAAAAATATTGTTAAGATAAAGTCAAGGGGTTGAGGCATGCGAATGCACCAACGTCCTGCGACTTTATCGCAAAAGAGGTGGCAAAGTAAGACCTTTACTTAGGAAGGCATGATAAGACCACAGAAACTAATGAAGTCAATATCATTGGAGATTCCTTATATTTTCAACAAGAATACTTCTTATACTCATACCAAAAAAGGCAATTTTATTTGCAATCAAATACGGATATTACATACTCATTAAATTTTACGAGGATTGAATACTTCTTATACTTCTTCAAGGATGGAATACTTCTTATACTTCTTCAAGGATTGAATACTTCTTATACTTCTTCAAGGATTGATTACTTCTTATACTTCTTCAAGGATTGAATACTTCTTATACTTCTTCAAGGATTGAATACTTCTTATATTTCTTCAAGGATTGATTACTTCTTATACTTCTTCAAGGATGTTTCATAATTCTTCAAGGAGGTTTCATACTTCTTATACTTCAAGGGGGAGATTTCTTATTTACTTCGCAACAACCAGAAACTTCGCAACTTAAACTAAGGTAGATATTTTAATACTTACAACAACAATTGATCACCTGAAGAGCAATAACAAGGGGAAAGGGAATACTAAGCTAAGTCTTTAAGATATGTTATTTCTCTTCATATGATCAATTTATTCAATTTATGCAAATCAAGAAAGTATTCAACTAGAGAAAGGTAAATTCATTATCGCAAAATATAAAATATACTTCTTAAGGAACATAAACAGTAGGCATAATTGTTCATAAAAAGAGAACCAATAGTAACCAAGAGAAAGAGTTCAAAAGAAAGAAAAACAAGAGGATTAACGATAACTTGGGAAAAGAAGTTTATCATGCTTGGTGCTCTTCATCAACACTTTGTGCTGGATCTTTAAGATGAATAGGATCATCATCAGTGTTCAATTCTTGCGAAACATTACCCTTTGAAGAGCCCTCAACAGGAGTTTCTCCTTGAGGGACAGATTCTTTTCCACCATCAAGTTCTTCATCATCACTCTCGTAATCAAAGTCACTATCAGGATCACGAGCAACTTCATCATCAGATATTTCCAGAGGTTCAACTTTCATTGGAGGCAAAGATCTTAATAAGAGAATATTGTTTACGAAGACATGAGCTTTCAGATGACTTTCACAAAGTAGAGCTTTCTGGTGGTTAATATCTTTAATATCTTTGGCATAAGCAAGATGGTTGAATCTCCGATTGGCACGATCACGAGAATTGATCAAACGAGTAGAAAGCAAAGTGTTCTTCTTACGAAGCTCAGAACAGGTGGTCTCCAATCCATCTTTAGCATTGCGAAGATTATTCTCAGATTCTGCGAGTGAAATAAAATTCAAAGAATCAGTTCTGCGAATATAACAAAATTTAAAGGTATATAAAAGGCAGTCAAATTTTGATGACTACCTTCTCTCTGTGAAGTAAGAAATTGAGCTAAAGATAGACAACAATTCTTCATCTGATCCATAGCTTTATCAAAACCATCACCCAACTAATCCTTCAAGTCTGGATTGAAGCTTTTGATCTTTGGAAAGAAGAAATTTGTTATTCTTCGCAAGTATTGTATTAAGGTTTTCTAGTTGGGAATAATCTTCTTTAATTTTATTCCTCTTAGTCCTCAAGATTATATTCTTATTAAGAAGGGATTCCTTCTCGGCAGCAAAAGAACTTCTCTCTGCATCTGAAGACTTCTTTAATTCCTCAAGTTCACCTTTTAACAAATAAAGGAGATTTTCTTGATCGCAACATTTACTCTGAAGAATATTCAATTGTTGCGAAGAAACGGCCATTGTATTCAAATATGAACATCTTTCTTCTGATAAGGTTTCATTCTCTTCTAATAGGGTTTCTATTCTTAAATCGGCTTTAGTTAAAGAAGAAGTGAGCTTAGATATTTCATCGTTCAAAAAATTTTGATCATAAATTAGTTGGGTATTCTCTTGGAAAAGAGCATCTAAATTATCAAGAGCACATGAATGAAGACTAGATAAATGGGAAAATTGGTTCAAAAGACTTTCATGCTTGGCTTGAGATTCTTCTGCGTTTGATTCATGATGAAGTACCAATATTCTACATTCCTGGATTGATTCTATAAAGGGGAATGGGTTTTAATGGGTGTTTCAAGCATGCGAGGAATAGAAACAAACAAAAGGAGAAAATATAAAGATAATAGCAATACCTTTTAATGCGTTATTCCTCTTACGAAGGATTGCACAATCTAGAGAATCATTTTGAAGCTGGTGATTCTCTTTACGAAGATTCTCACACTCTGCTTTCAAATACTCCTGAGTTTGTCGAATCAATTCAACTTCTTTTTCCAGGGCTTGACGTGAAATAGAAATATCAGGATTGATGAAGTTGTTGAGCATTTCTCAAAATTCAGACTGCGAGTGAACATTTGAAGACCTCGCAGTATTACTTAAAACATCAGATAACATCTGGAAAGCTGAATAAATTCCATCTCGAACTTCTTGAGGAAGGGGAGAAGAATTTGAAGGAATAAGAGCAAGTTGTAAGTTTCTTGGAGCAACAACACTCAAAGGATTAGGAGCTAAAATGGGTTTTTCACGAGAAGGGGTTGAAAAGGTAGTTTGCGAAGGTTTATCTTGACGAAGTGTTGATAAATTGACAGGGGTGGGAGACTGAAAACTGGGTAATGGAGTAGAGGCAGGAGTTTGCGAAGAAGTGCTTTCACGAGGAGGAGAGGGAAATTATTTATCCATCACAAGAAGGAAATCACTGATTGAAATTGATGGCTTGGATTTGATATTACGAGATCTCTTGGTAAGGTTGGATTCTTCACCGACCTACAAATCAAAATGTAGATTAAAAACTGAGGCAACAATATATTGTTTCAGAAGGAAGACAGAGTATTTTAACTACCTTTTGATTCTCGGATCTTCTTCTTCGAGGGTTAGGGTTTGAGCTTTTATTTGGAGATTTCATTTGAGAAGAAATTTTGCTGAAAGAAATCAAAGTCAAATAATGGATTAAACAGAAATAAAAGAGATAAACAAGTGAAAGATGCGGGAGATAAAAGAAAATTACCTCGGAGAACTCATGATGGGATCAACATGAAGAGAAGGCAATAATCGAAGATGTAATGTGAGAAGAAGATGAAGTTGCAGAAGTAAAAAGAGAAGGTAAAAAAGATAAGGAAGGGAGTAAAAGGAGTATTTATAAGGGAATAGTTAGGAAAATACGGTTACAAAAGACGTGTTCGAATTCCAAAAAGAATAAGTAACGTTTATATTCTCACGATCATTACTTCTTCGCAGAAATGACATGAGAAGAGGCAAGATGTAGGGACAGAATATCTCAAGATATAAGGTTGTGAACATAGTAACAAATACAAGAGAAAAGTGTCTCAAGGTAAAGCGATAATAGAAGAAACACGGGAGAAGTGTGAATAATTTGCGAGTATAGAATAAATTTGAGATCAGAGGTTGCGACGCTTCGCAGGTGATATACAGTTGTACAGATTTCACTATAAATAGTAGTTCAAATATTAAATTGAGGAGGTTCTTTAAGTGAGTGTTAGAAAAAGTCTTAGGAGAGAGAACAGAGAAAGTTGTAACTGTTCTAATCTCCATTAACATATTTCTTTGTAATCAGTTGAGAATATTAATCAAAATTGTCATTTTTCATCAAGAACTTCTTAAAGTTTTACAAATTCTACTGAGGGTGTAGTTGTAGGATTTCCTGCAACTACACTAGTGTCGGTAGAAATAAAATCCAAAAGAAACAGATGATATTACAGGAACGAAGAAGATAACTATCATACTTTATACTCCGCCACAAATAATACATGTGGACACTGGAGAAGTTTGATCTGACATAACAAAAAAGTTGGAGATGGCAATCCTTTAATGAAAATATCCTACCCGCTTCTCATAAGGAACAAACTGAACTTCAATTAAACCAGTTGCAATACCAAATATATGATAAAATGATACTCTACAATGTGCTTGGCCCTTGAGTGATATATAGATAGGATTCAATGCTAAGCTTCTGGCACTCACATTATCACAAAATACTCACTCCCTCCCACTTTAGATGGCGAGTGATATATAGATAGGATTCAATGCTAAGCTTCTGGCACTCAATTATCACAAAATACTCAATCTCTTCCAATTTAGATGGCGGTTTAGGATTTTTTTCTAAATTCCAAAATATTTAAGGATTTTCATAATTTTCCACAAAACTACCAACAACAACCTTGAATCATGTAATGGTACCATTAAAACAAAAAAGTCAACATAATAATAGCAATTGAAGAATCTTTTCATGGATGTAAATGGGAAAAAAAATAGTCTCTTTCAATTTTCTTAATCTGCGTGGAAATTGCAAAACCTTCATCTAAAGTGGAATGGAGGGAGTGATAGACACATTCTTGTGTCTGAATTTGTCTCAATTCTCTATTTTGTTAGTGCATAGTTTTGTACTTATTGTGTCATTTTATGTGTTTGTCGGTGTTTTTGGTAAATAAAATTTTGTGGGAAAATTGGCTCGAAAAAGTGTTAAGGCACACAAAAAAGTTACTAAAGGCACCCAAAAAAATTATTAAGGGAACCCCCAGTGATAATGGCACACATGGAATTTATGGGAGGGGGGGATCCTTCTTCTTTGTTTAAACCTTGAAATTGGTGGAAAATCACTTCTTCAACTGCGAGTTTTCTTTGATGATTTTTTGCGGGTTTTCATGAAAGTTTTTCACATAATTTAGTTGGGATTATCCCGTTTTGAAATCGAAAAAAAGGAAGTTTCCATTGTTGTCTCGGTAAAACATGGAATGAAAAGTATCCAGAGTTTGGTCGGAAGATACATAAGTTATAAGAGGATATTCACACATGATTCGTATATGTCAAATATAGAGAATTTAGGAAAGTGTTGAGAAACCCAAACGCGTAAGAGAAGAGAAAATAAAGGAAAATCCCGTAGCTTGCAGATAAAGAAAAAAAAACCGAAGAGTTTTTGGGGATGTTTGAGCCTTGTATGTATAAATAAGGTGTTGGAGAGTCACAACATGATATCAAGAGGTGAGGGGAATTTACGGAGCAGAAAATAAAGCTACAGAGAAATCTGCAATAGAGAAGAAGAAGACGAAGAACAAAAGACATAGCAAGGCAGTGGCAAAAAATCGTGATCTTTTCTTGAACTGGAGAAGAGCGTCGTTTTCGGCAGGGATGATATTTAAAACTCTAAGAAGCAGTGATTAAGTGAATCATATAATAAAACCAGGGAAAATAAAATAGTTACCCATCAATCATGCATAAATAGCTTCATCCATATTGCCTTGGTTATATGAGAATTAACTCATCATGGTAAATAATATCTCAAAATATGTATTCATCGCTCAAAAGTGTTCACAAATAATGAAAAATAGAGAAAATAATTAAATCGGGAATTTATAACATTTATAAGTGTTGCAAACCCATTGTTACAGAGAACACTCTGAAGAATGTCGCAGAAAAGGGTCTTAAAGCTTAGCATTAAATACGGTTCATTAACGACTGTCTTGGATGGTCTGTTATTTGTGTTTTTCAGAAACACAATTGTTTTCTCTGCAACTTTGATTTCCTCAATCTGCAGGGTCTCTAATCACTCCCCAACTCTCTATATTCCTCCTCTCTGCTCCATTCAACCTATTTATACCCATGCTTAAATGTAAATAAATCTCACATTACTCTCTCCGCAAAACACGAGAATTATTTCCTTTTATATCTCTGCACGCAATAATCTTCAACTAACATACTCCAAATTGGTTGAAACAGGTATCTTAATTGAGTTGAATTTTGTCTTTCCGCACGCCAACTACCAAATATAACCATATAACTCGGAAAAGAATGAATACTCGAGATATTCTTGCGGCTTATTGTGTGCAACAACCTCCTTTTTCTTCGAATCTAACTAACTTACCAATCTTGTTGTGATGAAACATGATATCTCCAATTGATTCACGTGATAAAATCTCCAAAAATCTCTCCCAATCTATCTCCTGAAAAATACGAAGTTAAAAGATGAATTTCCCCCAAAACAATGTTTGAGTGAGGAATAAGAAGGGTGCCCTTATCCAAATAATGGATGACGATATCAACTGGGGTGCCCTTAGTAAAACTATGGATGCCTTTAGCAATTTTATTGGGTGCCTTTAACACTTTTGCAAGGTTCCTTTAGTAATTTTCTCTGGGGATGCAAACATCACATTTTGAGCCAATTTTTCCACAACTATTTATTTCTCCAAAAACACATATAAAGACATAAAACACCATAATAAGTACAAAAATGAGCACTACATAATAGATAATTGAGATCAAATCAGAGACACAAAAATGTGTAAATCAAGAGACTAAATCCTCTATAACAGTTTAACTGCAACGCTTATAAATGCTACAGTCTCACTGTTTTATTCCTTTTCTTATATTTTTTCTTTTCAAACACTTTTGAGCTATGTATCAATATTTTGAGAGTGTTTTGAACATGATGAGCTAAACCCCATCACTGGGTCGAGTACGGAGCCATTTTTATGATTGTGTTAAATATAATTATTTCTTTTATGACTTTTTTCATTGATTTCATGATGGTGTATTCTTAGACTTAGAGCTTTTGATGCACCATGCTTATGATTTACAGTTAATCTTTTTAGAAATCATATTTTGGAAAAGAATCAAAGTCAATAATATGAGCGATAATTGTTTAGAATCAATGTATAAATCACTTGAATATGATCAATGGTAGAATCCCAAGTTCAAGTTTCTCTCAATTTTATTATCATCCTTTACATATTTTCTAGTTTAAATCAAAATTAGGTCTAGAAAAAATCTTCACAAGTATTCTTTGAGATCAATTTAAAAAAAAATGGTACCATTGGAGGGAAACTAAATCGTATTGTTATTTTAGTTTTTCTATTAATGGATTTGATTAAGAACTAACGGTATAGTTATCCTTGATAGGCCAAACCTTTTACTCTATGGTCATTGTCTTCTTATATAAGGCTACTCTAGTTCATTTGAGGATTTGACTATTAAAAATCTTGTGATTCAAGATCTGTAGATAGAAATTTTGATCAATCAACATTAACAGACTCTGTTTTGTGTATGTTGATTAATAGTGGAATCAAGTTATTTGTGCGACGGTTACTTTGAAGATTGAAGCTTTTTTTTCCTGGTTTCTGATCATTATGATTCTTCTTTCACACTTGATTCTTGGGATCCAAACAAGAAGTTTATCTTGATAGACATAATACTTGAAAAAATATCAAACAAACTATCTAGTTGCTTCTTCTTGTAAAATTTCTTGGGTAGAGATTGTTCTCTGATATTTATAAATGAGTTGGTTATTGAAAAAGAGAAGGTACCAAGCATACCACATACTTCTTTGTTCGGTAACCTGTATGGACAAATACTAATACAATCATAAGTATCCCAGCCTAATTAAATATATGGATTTTATATCTCTATCTCTTCTTAATATGGAAATCTAGCCAATAGAGTCTGTGAACCTGATTGTTAAGAAGAGTACTTGGACGATCTCAAATACCAATATCCAAGATCAACCTAGTCGTATCCAATATATTCAAATATGAATTCTTCCAAGTATGAAACTTGTTATCTACATTTCAAGATATTAATTATATAAGAAACGAGTCTCATAATTGATCTTAATTATATGGATGTATCTAATAGGATTGCATACGTACTACTTGTGTGAATCCTATTATAAAGTTAAACAATATAATGCAGAAAAGGAAAAATAAAAGACACCAGAAGTTTCGTTAACGAGTAAATCACAACTACAGAAAAACCCCAGAATCTCGTCCAGAATTTAACACCAAACTAGCCGCTACAGACGCTATCCTACTAACACCATAAATATGAATTTGTCTCCCGAACTCAAAATCGCATCTTCTACGAACGTTTAATTATTGCCTTGTCCGCCTTGCCCTATTAAACAATCTTAATACATCTTACAACAATTGAATATAATTTTATAATTCTTTAACATTACAACAAGATTGAATCAAATAATAAACCAAATTAGAATCTTAATTATTAAATCTAAACTGAAAATGATTCAAAACAGAGTGAAAATAAATAAAAAAGAACTAAGTCAAAAGGAAGAGAGGATAAGGTACGTTTAATTACCCACTCCAAATTAGGTTTACAACATTTAGGTAAGGTAAATAAGAATTGTTATAGAGAACACTCAGAAGACTGCCACAGAAATTATCGCAGTAAAGAGTCTTAAATCTTAGCATAAACGACGGCTCGCTAACGACTGTCTTAAATGGTCTGTTATTTGTGTTCTTCAGCAACATAACTATTTTTTCTGCAATTTTGATTCCTCACTCTGCAACGTCTTCAATCACTCTGCAAACTTTTTGTATTCCTTCTCTCTGCTCCGATCAACCTATTTATACCCATATCACCTCAAAATCTCTCGATTAAATGCAAATAATACACTCATTACTCTCTCTGCAAAATACAGTTTGTTAGAGCATTGCTCGGTCGAACTCGCAAGCATTATTATCTCAAGCTTGTTTTCTAAGTTTAGTTGATCAAAACTATTGTCTTGATTTATAACTGAAGGCGAAGATCTACTGAAGAACTCAAAGGAACTTCATCAACAAAAGGTATGTGAAGACTTTTTTTTTTTTATCACTCATAAAGTCTATTCTTACATATCTCCTATTGAGACAAGTCATATTTTCATATCATACACATTTGATATTTCGAGATGAGTATAACTCGCTATTTCTCGAAATATGTTGGTAGCTTTCTGTCTTATCTGCATTCATCATCATTCTTGACTTGATGTCAAAAGATGATCATATGGAAATTTCCTTGAAACATCTTACATGATTTGTGTGAGACAATCATTTGATATCGACTTGGAAAGTTCATATTGATCATTCAATTACTTGATGATTTCTTATTAGCTAATGGTATGTGTGATACATCCATTGTCGTCTTCTTAGAATATTTCAATGATTGAATTGGGAATTTAGAGCTAAAACCCTTTGTCTAGAAAACCATCATAGTATGCGTACTTAGGTACAAACTGTGTTGATAAGGTTCAGTTATGGAAACCAGGTACGAGTACCTGTTCGCATACGGTTTCAACTATGGAAGTTCGAGAACCAAGTATGTGCACCCGTTCGCAAATAGTTTTACCTGAAATTGGGTCCGGAGCTACATTATGCATACCCATTCTCATACTGTTGGTCAGGACCAACTTTCCGGAACTTGAGTATGCATACCCATTTGCATACTTGAGTGGTTCAAGTTCTAAAATCGGCAAAGTATGTTTTCATACTCATGAACAAAATACATTTATATAATAAGGAATTCAATCTTTGCAAAATATGGGTTTAAATGTTCATGAATTGATTCCTTCGAATCAATCCGATTTTGCTTCGATTCGTTCATGTATTTTACTATAAGATAATGAACAACTGAACAACGCTATGAAGAACACAATTATATCCTTTGATTATTTTTTATCATCATAAGTTGATTTAGATGTGTTAGATGAATTTGGATTAGACAAAAGTGTTCATATGGCTAACTTTGGTTAACTATTGCTGAACCAACAAATGTACACGTTTAGGTACGGTTTGCCATATCTAAATGAAGTATATTTAATTTGTGTGTGACAAGATAAGTACATATAATGGTGGAGATATATTGCTTTGGTTTCAAGAAAAACTTAGTTTGCATCTTAAATCAGGATTTCATCTAACGATGAATAATAAATGCTTTGTTTCTAAGCTAACTAAGCAAACCCTGATTTGAAGACTATATAAGGGAGAACTCTAGCAACTAGGAAACCTAATCCCCACACCTCCTATGTGATACTAGTTGCGACTAGAGTCTATTCTCCTTTAACCTTGGGTTTATACCAAAACCGTGTAGGTGAACGACTTAAAGACTTCATTGGGATTCTAAAGCCAGATCCATCTATTTTCTCTATAGTTACGTATTCTATCTTACTTTTTATATCTTATTGAGTACTATCTTCTCTAAGGTTAACTCGAGAATTATCTCCGATAGGTAATATATAAAAATTAATCACAAAACTTCAGAAGTACCATATAGATAAGTTATTGTGAGGTAATTGATATTTCTAGGTTGTTCTTCGGGAATATAGACTGGATTATCTATTGGTTCCTGTGCACCTTGATTTATCATAAGACGGAACAAAACTTCATAGGTATTTATGTGGGAGAAAGATTTATCTATCTTAGTAGACTTTTTTGTGGGAGACAGATAAGTCTTCGACTTTGGGTCGTATCAACTCTTAGTTTTGGGTGAGATCATCTAAGGGAATCAAGTGTGTAGAGTCTTGTAGGGATTCAGAGGTGTAAGGAACGCGACTGTACCTTGATCAATGTGAGATTGGTTAGGGTTCAAATACATTCCAGTTCGAAGTTAATTTTGTAGAAGGCTAGTGTCTGTAGCAGCTTAATATAGTGTGGTGTTCAATCTGGACTAGGTCCCTGAGTTTTTCTGCATTTTCGGTTTCCTCGTTAACAAATTTTTTGGTGTCTGTGTTATTTCTTTTCCGCATTATATTCTTTTATATAATTGAAATATCACAGGTTGTGCATAGTTGAATCAATTAGTAAATCCAATATTTGGTTGTTGATTGAAATTTATTGACACTTGGATATTAGTCTTTGGTACCATCCAAGTTATTTCTCATAATCAACCAGGCTCACAGATTCGCATCTGTTCGATTACAGATTAATTTGGGAAATAGAGATATAACTCTTGGATATTTTTTTCATGATTGAGTTTGGATGTCTAGTTGACTCTCTTGGAATTGTATTGGAGTTGTCCATACATATTGTCTTGCGAAATAGTGGTTGTGGTTGTTAGACTCCTGCATTTTCAATTGGTATCAGAGAAGGCAAACACGCTAAGACCTCATAAGTCTGTGTTTGTAGCAATCTGATTATTATGGACGAGTCTATCTCTAATAAAGTACTAGTTTAAAAATTACCAGATGATTCTTAAATCTTTCACCTGAGAGAACTGTCACATCTAAGTCAATACCTAAACATTCCCTTGATGTAGAAACTGTTGATTAGGAAACACGGCTATAAGAACAGTTGGATGAACTTTCTGATGAAGGTGATTCAGATATTGATAGAGATGTAGATGAGAAAATCTCAGAGTATGTTAAGCTTTTAGATTTGGTGGAAAAGAATAAGTTGACAACTTCTCATGTCACACCTCTTCTGACTCCTCTCTGTCGAGAAAATAAGAAATTGAGAAGAATTTACTCAGGTCTTTATTCTTGGAATAACATTAACGATTCGATGCTCAAAGATCGTGTTAATGACCTAAGTAAAAAGTCACCTGAATATGATAATCGTCATCAAGATTTCTATAAGTTGGAAGAAAAACTCAAAGCAACTGAAGCAAGGAATAACTCCCAGCAAATAAGTTTTGATGACAGGGAAAGCGCTTGTCTCAATCGAGATTAGCGCCTTGAGGATGATTTAGTTGCCGCTCTTGATAAAATCAATATGTTAGAGGAAGACTTGAAAAAGTTTAATACTAATTCAAACAAATTAACCACTACGCTAGGAGTAAGTAAAAATCATCGTGATACACGAGGATTGGGCTATAAGGGAATATATGGTCCAAGTATTAGCAAAGCGGTAAAAAAATTCAAGGGTAGTGATTATTCTCAACAAAAGGTTTCCACTGATGGAAAAAGTGAAATACCTTCATAGCCAGTTAAGGTTCGAAAGAGAAAAGTATATCAACCTCCAAAAACAACACATACGAATCCTGGTAAGAACATTCCTTAAATTTGTCATTATTGTGGAAATAAAGGTCAACTGGAAAGGAGATGTCGTTTTCGTATAAGGAATGAGAAACTTCATGATGTTCTTGTTTGGGAATCACAAGAAGTTGTGAAACCAAGATCTTATGTTAAGGCTAATCCCTTAACATTAAAGGTTGTAACTATCCAACCTTTAGGCAAAGGAATCAGTGTTGTGATTAACCTAGATTTTCCTATAAACGTCATGAGAAGCCTTTTCACAATCGTAACGATTATCAAAAGGATAAATTTTTAAAGACGAAGACAAGATCCGATGCTCCCAATTGTAGAAATACTTACTTGCAAAAGAATAGTCAGTCTAATTCTCTTCTGATAAATCTAGAAGAGAGTAATGGGAAGAAGATTCTGGTTGTTCCTAAACTCACTCAGAAGTGGATACCAAAGAAAGTCAATGATGTTTTGAGTGTGAAAAGGAATGATCCACCAGAAAATTCCATGAATATGGAGAAGGAACTATCCATGATGTTAGAACTTAAAAAGTTCTTTGGAAAGATGGATATGGATGTGAAAGGTTCTAAAAGCGATCTCTTTCATGATAATCCAAAAGTGAAACAGAATAAGCCAAAAAATTTAGATGGTGAAAAATCCATAGTTGCGAAAAGGTCCATTTCAGTCACTTGTGGTGAGGAAGACATTGTTCACCTCAACACAACTTGATTGTGTTGTAAGTGCATCCTAACCAAGGAATTCCCTGCAATGTATACGGTGAGGGAAGCACGATAATTGGGGCGCACATATTATGTTAGGTATGATTTTGAATCTTTGGTAAGGCCGTAGAATTCGATTGGATTCCTCTAAAAAGGTATGTCTATGAACTTGAGCAAGATTTATTTTTCTTTTATTATTTTCTTAAAGTACTTATAATGATCCATGTACCTTGTGTATCGTTCATGTCTACCTAACTTGATTTTTTTTTAAGGTTCTTAAATGTTTAGGCTTGAAAGTAGTAGTTCGGGATGTTTGGACTTCATGGTACACATACCATGTATGCATACCATCATTTAAAATTAAAATCCAGGGACTTCAGTTCGCATACTAGTTTGCAAACTTCTCCAGTTCACGAAATCCCGTTTGAAAACCCGTATGCAAATTTTTTTTGTCTTCGATATTTGATAAAAAGCTTGTTTTGGCTATAACTTCTTCATCCGAACTCGGAATGACCTCATTCTTTTTGCATTCTCTTCCTTTTGAATTCTCTTCAAAATGGTGATGAGAAATCCTAAATTTTGATGAGTTGAGATTGTTCTTTATCCCGTCTCTTGTTTTTGAGTGTTTTGCTCCATTTTGTAGCACTTGTGCCACTTCTCTTGGACTTGGCACTTGGATTCTTGGAGTACCTCTCTTATAAGCTCTTTTGTAGCTATTTTAAGAATGTTGTTAGTGAGAATGAAGTGATTTCATATAGAGATTTTCCAACGGATTTTCATCTTGCAATGTTTTTAGATTTATTTATTTAAAATTCTAAGTTGTTTGGAAGATAATTTTGCAGTATTAATCATTATTGGCTGTATATATTGCAAAAATAATATTGTATGGGATGTGTGGTTTGTGTTCGTGAACTATGAATATTTTATGCATGTTCAAAAGTTAAGTTTATTGTGTCATTATACAAATATTAATGAAAAATAGAATGAACTTCTGAATTATATGTCAAAGATTAAGTCTACAAAGTAAAGTTCATTTACAATGATTTTAGTATTGGTGACTTGGTTATTATACTATGCTCAAAATACAAACGAATAATATACTAGTTATTTTATACAACTTAAGTATATGAAGTTACAAAGTATAATCTATCTATTGACTTCGCAGAATCGACATAACACTAATTGGTAATCCGTTATTATTTAGTTTGTTGAACTTTTGGATGAATCCATAACTCAAAATTATGTTTAATTACATAGTTTAAGGGAGTAGAATTGCGAAACTTGTTACGTAGTTGAAAAGGTCATTCAAAGATCTATTTTAAGGACCAATCTCTAATAAGGTTTTATTCTAAGAATTGATCCCATGTAATAATCTCAACTAGCACCGATCCCTAATAAGGATCTCAACTAAGACCATCCCTAAGATCTATGTCTGAACTGATCCTTATATGTCTGATTGAAACTTACATATTCGATGTTTCTAATATCTTAGGTTTTCTATAGACATCGAGATGTTTGGTTGGATGGGAGTGTTCATATAATGTCATGTTAGTAATTTGAACATATGATAAACTTTAATATCTTAATCTTCAAGTATTTTCCTTTGATACTCAAGGTATGATCTTGAATCTGAAATTTCAATATCGTTTTAGATATAAAAAAACATATGCTTACTGTTAGAGCATCACTTGATCAAACTTGCAAGTTTTTTTATCTCAAGCTTGTTGTCAATGTTATATATACAAAAAACATATCTTGATTTCTAGTCTACTAAAGTCAAGTCTCGGACTAGGATTAGAGCATGGTAGTTGAGTATTAGATATCACTAAAGACTGAAGAAAAAACGAAGACCTTTGCAAGAACTTCGTCAACAAAGAGGTGTGTGAAGACTGGCCTAAATTATTTACTCATCGTATCTACCATTTTATTCTTTGCTTCGTTGTCGTATGATTTTAGTAGATTTGATATCGCAAAGAAAAAAGTTCGAGTTCAAGCTTGACTTGGTTAAATTCTAGAAATATGATTCGAGCACTGAATGTTCATAGATCATTAGTAGTCATAGTTAGAACTATTTATTGCTCATAAACTTTTTTTTTCAAGTTGATCATTTTGAAATTTCCCAATCAAACAATGTAAAATATTTTTGGTTATTGGGAATGTTTCAAGTTTAAGAATGAGATAATTACAGAACTTCTTGGAAAAAGATACGCATACCCAGTATAGACACTTAGTCAGTATGAATTCTGCGAACTGTTTGCAAACCCGATTTGAATACCCTTTACATTTGAGTTCGGGAATGGAAGTAGGTTCATCAGTAAAAGACAATCATTCTTGTCCCGTAGAATCAATATAAATTTCTTCTTTAAGATATGACTGTTCACAAATATGAAAGCCAAAAAATTCCATTTTAGCAGTTCTTGGTGAAAAATGCTTAGAAGAAGTGTACCTATAAGAGCATCTAATAACTGAGTGAACTATTCTTCTACATATTTGACATTGCAATGTTGAATAATCAACAAAGGAAGAGGGAGATTTACTAGATCCAAAACTTTTCTCAAAAGTAGTTTTAGACAAAGGTTATGACTCTTTAGAAGATGAAGAATCGTGAAATGAAGGTTTAGACTTAGAAGATGCTGATTTTTTGGTGTAAAAAGCAGCATTACTTTAAGTATCAAGAAAAGAACCAAAAATTGTGGAATCATGTAGAATTACAATCCACTGCTCTTTATTTAATAATCGAGATCTAAGACCAACAAATGTAAAAGGGATATCTCGATTTTGAACCATGATAATAAATTGATCAAAATAAATACCTAAACCATTAGGAGTATGCTTAAAAAAAATCTGAATCTGAAATATTATCTCCTATATCTGAAAAAGCAGGGGTCTAACAACCTCACCCAATATTTCGATTAGCAATCTGTATGGACAACTCAGAGTTGTTTTCTAGAGAATCAACTAGACTCAATCAAATAGAAAATACTCAAGGAGTTATTATCTCAATCTATCGATTTGATTTACTCAAGAAAATATGATTCGCGAGTTATAATCAAAGAGAGATAACTTGGAAGGTACCAAAGACCAATATCCAAGTGTCAATCAATTTAAATCAACAACCAATAAGGTCATATATTCTAATCGATTGAACAACGCACAACCTGTATTATTTAAATTATATAAAAATATAATGGGGAAAAGAAATAACACATACACCAGAATTTTGTTAATGAGGAAACCGCAAATGAAGAAAAACCCCGAGACCTAGTCCAGATTAAACATGCACTATATTAAGTCGATACAAACACTAGCCTACTCCAAATTAACTTCGGTATGGATTGTAGTTGAACCCCAATCAATCTCACACTAATCCAAGGTACAGTTATGCTCCTACGCCTCTGATCCCAACAAGATACTGCACACTTGATTCCCTTAGATGATCTCACCCACAACCAAGAGTTGCTACGACCCAAAGTCGAAGAATTTAGCAAACAAATTTGTCTCACACAGAAAAGTATACAAGATAGATAAATTCGTCTCCCACGAATAAACCTATGAGTTTTGTTCCATATTTTGATAAATCAAGGTGAACATGAACCAATCAATAAAACCATACTTATATTCCCGAAGAACAACTTAGTTTTATCAATCACCTCACAATAGTATTAATCGACGCAGCGAAAAAAGATATTGTGGAATCACAAACGATGAGACAAAGATGTTTGTGATTACTTTTATATCTTGCCTATCAGAGATAGAAATCTCTATCCAATTATTACAATTGTACTCAAACGATAGAAACAGCAAGATCAGATCACACAACTACAAGAAAAGTAATATCGGTCTGGCTTCACAATCCCAATGAAGTTTTTAAGTCGTTAACCTAGTTTTAGAAGAAGAAAACCAAAGGTTAAAGGAGAATCGACTCTAGCTTAGCAAACTAGTATCACACATAATGTGTGAGGATTAGGTTTCCCAGTTGCAAGAGTTCTCCCTTATATAGTCTTTCAAATCAGGGTTTGCAATCAATGTTAGCTTAGTAACAAAGCATTCAATATTCACCGTTAGATGAAAACCTGATTAGATACAAGCTAATATCTCTCAACCGTTAGATCAAAAACTTAGCTTGCCATACACACATGTACTTGAAGATTTTGGGTTTTTGTAACCGTACCCAAACGTGTACAATAGTTAGTTCAAGATTAGTCAACCAAATGGTTAGCCAAATGATAACTTTCATATCAACCATATTCTTCTTCACGATAACTAGTCCAAATGACTCAAATGAACTAGTTAGAGAGTTGTTCAATTGCTATGAGATCTTATGTACTACACAAGAAATAACTGAATCAAAAACAATATGATTCACTCGAATCGATTCATGAACTATAAAGCCACGGTTTGCAATAGCATTCCTTAGATAATTTAAATAAGTTCACGAACATCGTTTTTAGACATAACCACTCAAGTTCGCGGACTTAAGTAACCGGTTGGAGTTCACAAACTCCAGCAGAAATTCTCGGGTTCGAGAACTTCCGTCAGTTCACGGACTGAAACCAAGCTTCAACTCCAGCAAAAATTCTCGGGTTCGAGAAATACGCTCGTTCGTGGAACTGGGTTGAATGCTCAAGTTCCGGTTTTAACTTGATCAACAAAGTTCGCAAACTTCAGTTCAAGTGCATAAGGACTTATACATATATGTATTACCACAACAATGTTTATATCCCCCAGTGGTTATATTGTCTAAACTCCCATTTCAATCATTGAAATATTCTCAGAGGACGTCATATAGTTGTTATTCACGAACTAGTTTTCGTCAGAGCAATTTCCAAAGTGATTGAAACATAACATGACTTTCGTCACAAGGCAAAGATGAATTCAGCTAAAGCGAAAGCTTTACCAACACACATTTCGAGAAATAGATAAGTGAGATATACTCAGCTCGAAATGTCACATGTGTATATCTTTAGTCTATATAGTAAAACGACTTTTGTCTCAAGATAGGAGATAGAGTAGGTAGACTTTTGAGTGATAGATATGTTCAAGTCTCCACATACCTTTTAGTCGATGAAGATCCACCGGTTCCTTGAGTAGTCCTTCGTCTTGTATGATGATTGCCATGGAGTTCTTGAGCTCAACTACACTTTATATCCTAGTTCGAGACCTTAGATATAGTAGACTAGAGAAATCAAGACTTTATAGTTTCGATCACTAACATTGACAAACATGCTTGATATAGAAACGCATGCGAGTTCGACCGAGGAGTGCTCTAACAGTCTCCCCCTTTGTCAATTTTAGTGGAAAAACTATTAATACATATGGAATACAAAAAATATATAAATAAACTTTGTAGCTCCTATTCCACATGTCTAATCTTCAACAATAATTGAAATCTTCGTCACTTCCAAGTAATCCAATGATCCCAAAGGTTGTAAGTTTAGCATCATCGTTGTTGAAAATCTGTAGCTATAACAATGAGAAATGCATCGGTTCTCAATCATTGTTATACAGTATCATAGTATTATTACACAGCGTCAAAGTCCAATTGCATCACAACTTCAAAAATAATACTATGGTGATACTTTATTCCCCCTTAGTCAATACTCCATCTCACATGGAAACCACTCCCCCTTACATAATGATCCGAAAACCATATGTATTTGTAGTGTGAACTACATTTATTCTCCCCCTTTTTGTCAATAAAATTGTCAAAGGTACAAGAACGGGATCCTAATGAAATTTCCATAATAGATATTTCATCACCAAAGGTAAATATGTATCATCTTGTTTAGATGCAATCATAAAGCGAAGCTAAATGCATTCATCAAGGAGTTTATAAAGACGCAAGATAACCCCTTTAATATTCCACAGCCGCACTCCCCGCAAAGATTTGGCAATTAAGCACAAGTTCAAAAGAACTATCCCCCATAATATGTTATTCCCTAAGGAACAACAAGAGCGACCTTAATTTCAAAAGAAAAGAAGGATTTCTTTAGACTCAAAAAATTACATACAAGTATGAATTTGGAATCCAACAAGAAATATTCAATCAAATTAACCAAAGAGAACCAAGATTAATTTGACTAAATATGCTCAGCACAAGTAAACTTATGGAGACTTAAAAAATCAATTAAATTAATCACAAGAAAACTTGCAAATAATATAATTGTCATACTCAACCAAACTAATTACAAGAGTAATCAATTTAATTGGCCACACTCGACATAAGAAAAACTTACGGGGTTCTAACTAAATAACCATACTGGATGATTGATTTAGTTCATTTGGGCTCAACACAAGAGATTATGGAACCCCGACTAAGATTATCATAACATGACAACCTTAACCATACATGTACTCAACATAAGAAAACTTATGGAATACAAACTAAACAACCACACAAGTTGATTAATTTAGTTCTTAATGCTCAACATATAGCATCTCATGGAACAACCAACCATGCCAATAAGAATTCGACTTAGTTGTATCGTGCTCAACATGACATACACAATGGATCCTTCACGGTAATACATAAAAAATGGATCAATAAGGATCTATACCTTGGATAACACAAGGATTCATTCGATGTTTCATCACCATTTGCACAATGACACACAATAGACATAATCCTTGAATCACAAAAGATTTTAACCTATCTTACATCAATAATTGATAATATAGGCTTAACTTTTGTGTTTGTCAAAAGTCTATTCATCCTTTTATCAATATTTGCATATCAATTCACGAACGACTTTACTTTTGACAAAATATGGGACAATCAAGTTCACGGACGTAAACAACATATCCCATCAAAATATTGCAATATATAAAACCATAAAGATTAATACTGCAACCATCATCTTCCAAACAAACTTAGAGTTTTTTAAACCAAAAAATCTAAACACAAGAAGATGAAAACATTGGATATAGCTATGTGTAATCACAATAATGGCTATTCCAAAACACTAATTATTCTTCTAAACAAAGGAGAAAAAATAGAAGATTTACTAGACATTAAGACCTTTGAAGAATTCATTATTGTCCCCGAACTCCTTGTCGTCAACAACCATGGGAACATAAGGTTCATTTAGAAAGGAGTTTATATCGATGAAACTTCTTGGTTACTGTTGTCAAACCAGGGCTTTCTGAATCTCATGAGTCTTATACACAAAAGCCTTTATTTGTTGAATCTCCTTTCACAGCTCCTTCAAAACTTCAAGAACATCAGAAAACTTCTGAGAATTTGAAGGAACAACTCTTTGCTTCCTCGTATTCCTTCTTTTTCTTTTCAAGGTTGGAGGCAATAGAGATTATCCTTTTCCTTCATGATTGATGGCTTAACAATCACATTACCTTCTTTTTCATCAGAAGACATCATTCTTGGAGCATCCATAAGCATATGGGTTTGTGAGAGGAATTCACAATTAGCTCAACAAGTAGTCTTAAGATAAAGAGAGGTTTTAGAGAAGGAAAAGGAATGTAGGGTTCGAAACCTAAAACAGGTTCGTGGACGACCAACCCTTATCCCTATAAAGAGCAGAATTGTCGATAGTACCCTTTTTTCTGTTTGATAGACAAAAAGGAAAAATACTTCTAAGAAAATAAAACAAAAAAAACTTTTCCTAAAGCCTGAGAGGTACACAATCATTTTATCTTTTGATCAGGCACATGAGACATGATATTAAGAACAACACAATCAAGTTGCGTTGCGGTGAACTATAATTTGTCCACCAATTTTCTCTTGTGGAGAATCCACAGGCTTCTGTCAATCAAAACAGTTTGACCATACTTTCTTCTCAAATGGTCTTGATTTTTTCTTGGAAACTAACTTCTTAGACGAAGATAAAATCTTACATACCTATGCGGTCTTTTGAGCAAGTTTAAGCTTTCTTGCTAGATGATTTTCTCTTAGTTGAAGTTTTTTGATGTGTCTTTGCTTGTGTTTGAACTTGTAACACCTTGAGATTTCATGACCTTTTAATGAACAATATGAGCACGTCACATTTGGATAGTAATCAGGCTTTTGAAATGTGCAGGCAGCTAGGCACATAGTGGATCCTGAAACATTATAAACAGAGTTTCCAAGAAAAGGGTCAACTTTTTCTTCCAGAATGGTTGGATTATCTTCTGAAAGAATATCAAAATTGATATGTGTATTTCTACAATTATCAAAATCAATATTTTCACCAAGAAGTGCAACACTTGATTTCTCGTCTTTATTGGAGTCATATCTATCAGACATTTCATCAAGAGTTGCTGTAAGACCTTTGTTCCCAACGTACTTTCTACGATTTGGACACTCATTTGCAAAATGACCAAATCCCTTACACTTAAAGCACTGAGGCATATCCTCATCATCAGTTTCATCAATATCCCTATTTTTAGGAGGAACACCTTTATGAGGTTTGACTGAAGCCTTAGGCTTATCTCTGGAGAACCGTTTACTTTTCTTCAATAGAAGATCCCTAAACTGTCTTGTGATCATCAAGACTGATTTGTCCAGATCTTCATCTGATGAATCTATCTCAGAGTGATCATCTTCAGAGATATACACTTTTTTACTTTTATCAAGTAATTTAGTGTCCATTAGTGCTTTGAACCTAACATCCTTAGATTTGGATGAATGTTCATGATCAAAGATCTTAAGCTTTCCAACCAACGTGTTTCTGGAGAGATTATCTAGGTTATTTCCCTCAACGATGGCATGCTTCTTAGCATCGTATCTGGATGGCAGTGATCTGAGAATTTTCATCGCAATGTCCTTTTCAGGAATAGTTTTACCCAATGCAAAAGATGCATTAACAATTTCAGAAACTTTGTGATTAAACTCATCAAATGTTTCTTCATCTGCCATACGAAGGTTTTCCCAATCAGAACTAAGGTTTTGAAGCCTATCTTCCTTTTCACTGGTATTTCCTTCAAATACGGTTGCTAATTAAGATATCCCAAGCTTCTTACGACTTAGTGCAATTAGACACATGGTGCTGAAGATTTGGGGTAATGGAATGTATAATTGCATTCAAACCGTCAGATTTTTGCTTTGCAACAAGAATCTCTGTAGGAGTGTATTCCGCAATATTCTTTGGAACATTTACATCTCCAACTGCATCAACGGGAGCATTATAGCCATTAACAACATATACCCATGATTTGAAATCACATGCTTGAAGGAAAGCGTGCATAGCAATTTTCCACCATAAGTAATTAGTGCCATCGAAAACTGGTGGTACGTTTATTGAGATAACACCTATGTCCATAGAGTCAGATCGCTTACAAACACAGACTTATGAGGTCTTGAACGTGTTTGCCTGCTCTGATACCAATTGAAAAAGCGGGGGGTCTAACAACCTCACCCAATATTTCGATTAGCAATCTGTATGGACAACTCCGAGTTGTTTTCTAGAGAATCAACTAGACTCAATCAATAGAAAATACTCAAGGAGTTATTATCTCAATCTCTCGATTTGATTTACTTAAACAAATATGATTTGTGAGTCTAATCAAATAGATATAATTTGGATGGTACCAAAGACCAATATCCAAGTGTCAATCGATTTAAATCAACAACCAATAGGTCGGATATTCTAATCGATTGAACAACGCACAACCTGTATTATTTCAATTATATAAAAATATAATGCGAAAAGGAAATAACACGGACACCAAAATTTTGTTAACGAGGAAACCGCAAATGCAGAAAAACCCCGGGACCTATTCCAGATTAAACATACACTGTATTAAGCCGCTACAGACACTAGCCTACTCCAAATTAACTTCGGTCTGGACTGTAGTTGAACCCCAATCAATCTCACACTGATCCAAGGTACAGTTATGCTCCTACGCCTCTGATCCCAGCAATATACGGTTCACTTAATTCCCTTAGCTGATCTCACCCACAACCAAGAGTTTCTACGACCCAAATTCGAAGACTTTAGCAAACAAATATGTCTCACACAGAAAAGTCTACAAGATAGATAAATTCGTCTCCCATGAATAAACCTATGAGTTTTGTTCCGTCTTTTGATAAATCAAGGTGAACAGAAACCAATCAATAAAACCAGACTTATATTCCCGAAGAAAAGCTCAGTTTTATCAATCACCTCACAATAGTCTTAATCGACGCAGCGAAAAAATATATTGTGGAATCACAAACGATGAGACGAAGATGTTTGTGATTACTTTTATATCCTGCCTATCAGAGATAGAAATCTCAAGCCAATTATTACAATTGTACTCATACGATAAAAACAGCAAGATCAGATCACACAACTACAAGAAAAGTAATATCGGTCTGGCTTCACAATACCAATGAAGTCTTTAAGTTCGTTAACCTGGTTTTAGAAGAAGAAAACCAAAGGTTAAAGGAGAATCGACTCTAGCTTAGCAAACTAGTATCACACAGAATGTGTGGTGATTAGGTTTCCCAGTTGCTAGAGTTCTCCCTTATATAGTCTTTCAAATCAGGGTTTGCAATCAATGTTAGCTTAGTAATAAAGTATTCAATACTCACCGTTAGATAAAAACCTGATTAGATACAAGCTAATATCTCTCAACCATTAGATCGAAAACTTAGCTTGCCATACACACATGTACTTGACGATTTTGGGTTTGTGTAACCATACCCAAACATGTACAATAGTTGGTTCAAGATTAGTCAACCAAATGGTTAGCCAAATGATAACTTTCATATCAACCATATTCTTCTTCACCATAACTAGTCCAAATGACTCAAATGAAATAGTTAGAGAGTTGTTCAATTGCTATGAGATATTATGTACTACACAAGACACAATTAAAGCAAAAATGATGTGATTCACTCGAATCGATTCATGAACTATAAATCCATGGTTTGCAATATCATTCCTTAGATAATTTAAATAAGTTCACGAACATCGTTTTTAGATATAACCACTCAAGTTCGCGGACTTAAGTAACCGGTTGGAGTTCACAAACTCCAGCAGAAATTCTCGGGTTCGAGAACTTCCGTCGGTTCGCAGACTGGGTTCGCAGACTGAAACCAAGCTTCAACTCTAGCAGAAATTCTCAGGTTCGAGAACTACGCTCATTCGCGGATTGGGTTGACTGCTCAAGTTTCGGTTTTCACTTGATTAACAAAGTTCTCAAACTTCGGTTCAAGTGCATAAGGACTTATACATATATGTGTTACCACAACAATGTTTATATCCCCCAGTGGTTATATTATCTAAACTCTCATTTCAATCATTGAAACATTCTCAGAGGACGTCATATAGTTGTTATTCACGAACTAGTTTTTGTCAGAGCAATTTCCAAAGTGATTGAAACATAACATGACTTTCATCACTAGGCAAAGATGAATTCGGCTAAAGAGAAATCTTTAACAACACACATTTCGAGAAATAGATAAGCACTGATAGTATGTTTGGATGATTGTTTGGGGGAAATCTATTCTTACTAAAGGGAAAGCCGACTGTGGGGTGAATTTAAACAAATAACATGTTGTGTTATGTCAGGAGAACATTCTTGAAATGCTTATTTTCTTCATATTAATTTTGATCAGTTTTCGGCATCTCACAGGGTACACAAATGTGTAGTGTTGGATCCAAAATTTTATTTTTTTTCGAAAATCAAATACAGGATTCTTCTACCATGATGTCTTTGTCAATAGTATAGAAAAACAAAACATAAAAAGCAAGATGATAATTTATTTATTTTTATTCAGCAATGAATGAATTGCTTTGTTCACATTTTGGTGATACACGGTTGATTATGGTAAACCCTTTTCCCAAGAAATATAATGAAGGGTTGTAATTTTATGCATATAACCACGAAAAAAAAAATGCTAATGTCAGTAGCAGCTGCGGCAATATTAGTTTGAAACGAATTCGACGAAGAGAAAGAAGAAGGAGAGGCGTACCTCATACTATGCGTCTATAGTCTTACAAAGTTAAAATCCTCAAAGAAAACATAGGCACACACTTATATCTAATTGACTATTGTTTTCATTTTCATAAAGACCAGTATCGAGGCATACTTTTTCCTAAGTTCGGATGAAAAGTTATTAGCCGAACCTAGGCAAAAACATAGGTTCGGCTTAAAATTTGAGTATGCCTCAAAATAGCCTTCTTTTCATATTGCACAATGGACCCATATTCCGAGGGTGCATATGCTATCTCAAAAACTTCGCTAAGTTTTTCGCTAAACGTGAATTCTCAACATCCTCATGTGTCTTGCAGGGGCGTTCAAGTATGATAGTTCGTCACCATGTTTTATGTCAACCTTTTCATTAACCAAAATATAAATTCCAATTGCACCATCGTTAGATCGGTAAATTGTTAGAGCACTGCTCGGTCGAACTCGCATGCATTGTTATCTCAAGCATGTTTGTCAATGTTAGTGATCAAAACTATAAAGTATTGATTTCTAGTCTACTATAGCTAAGGTCTCGGACTAGGATAAAAAGTGTAGTTGAGCTCAAGAACTCCATGGTGATCATCATACAAGACGAAGGACTACTCAAGGAACCAGTGGATCTTCATTGACTAAAATGTATGTGGAGACTTGAACTTATCTATCACTCAAAAATCTATCTACTCTATCTCCTATCTTGAGACAAAAGTCGTATTACTATATAAACTAAGATTATACACATATGGTATTTTGAGCTGCGTATATCTCGCTTATCTATTTCTCGAAATATGTGTTGGTAAATCTTTTGCTTTATCCAAGTTCATCTTTACCTAGTGACGAAAGTCATGTTATGTTTCAATCACTTTGGAAATTACCCTGACGAAAAATAGTTTGTGAATAACAACTATATAACGCCCTCTGAGAATGTTTCAATGATTGAAATGAGAGTTTAGACAATATAACCATTTGAGGATATATGCATTGTTGTGGAAACACATATATGTATAAGTCCTTATTGCTTGAACCAAAGTTTGCGAACTTTGTTGATCAAGAGAAACCATAGAAGTGCGCGGGCTTCAGTCCGCGAACTGGCGATTGATCGAGAATTTCTGTTGGAGTTTGTGAACTCCATCCGGGAACTTAAGTCCACGAACCCATTCCGCGAACTTAAGTAGGTTATGTCTAAAAACGATGTTTGTGAACTTATCTTAATAAACTAAGGAATGCTATTACAAACCGTGGATTTATAGTTCATGAATCGATTCAAGTGAATCACATTGTTTTTGCTTTGATTGTGTCTTGTGTAGTACATAAAGATATAAGCAATTGAACAACTCTATAACTAGTTCATTTGAGTCATTTGGACTAGTTATGGTGAAGAAAAATATGGTTCATATGAAAGTTATCATATGGCTAACCTTTTGGTTAACTATTGTTGAACCAACTAATGTACAAGTTTGGGAACGGTTTTCACAAGCCTATAAACGTGCATTTCATGTGTGTGTAACAAGCTATGTTTTCGATCTAACGGTTGATAAATATTAACTTGAATCTAATCAGGTTTTCATCTAACGGTGAATATTGAATGCTTATTTAGTAAGCTAACATTGATTTCAAACCCTGATTTGAGAGACTATATAAGAGGGAACTCTAGCAACTGGGAAACCTAATCCCCACACATTCCGTGTGATACTAGTTGTGGGGAAACCTAATCCCTACACATTCTGTGTGATACTAGTTGTGCTAAGCTAGAGTCGATTCTCCTTCAACCTTTGATTTTCTTCTTCTAAAACCAGGTTAACGACTTAAAGACTTCATTGGGATTGTGAAGCCAGACCGATACTACTTTTATTGTAGTTGTGTGATCTGATCTTACTGCTTCAATCGTACAAGTACAATTGCAATAATTGGCTTGAGATTTCTATCTCGTATAGGCAAGATATAAAAGTAGTCACAAACACTTCGTCTCATCGTTTGTGATTCCACAATTTTTTTTTCGCTGCGTCGATTAAGAATATTGTGATGTGATTGATAAAGCTAAGCTGTTCTTCGGGAATATAAATCTAGTTTTATCAATTGGTTCCTGTTCACCTTGATTTATCAAAAGACGGAACAAAACTCGTAGTTATATTCGTGGGAGACGGATTTATCTATTACTGTAGACTTTTCTGTGTGATACATATTTGTTTATTAAAGTCTTCGACTTTGGGTCATATCAACTCTTGGTTGTTGGTGAGATCATATAAGGGAATCAAGTACGTAGTATCCTGCTGGGATCAAAGATGTGGGAGCATAACTGTACCTTGGATCAGTGTGATATTGATTGGGGTTTAACTACAGTCCAGTCCGAAGTTAGCTTGGAGTAGGCTAGTGTTTGTAGCGGCTTAATACAATGTATGTTTAATCTGGACTAGGTCCCGGGGTTTTTCTGCATTTGTGGTTTCCTCGTTAACAAAATTCTGGTGTTTGTGTTATTTATTTTCCGCATTATATTTTGTTACATAATTGAAATAATACAAGTTGTGCGTTGTTCAATCAATTAGAAAATCCGACCTTTTGGTTGATTTAAATTGATTAACACTTGGATATTGGTCTTTGGTACCATCCAAGTTATCTCTCTTTGATAATTACTCGCATATTTCTATTTGCTTGAGTAAATATCAAATTGAGATATTGAGATAATAACTCCTTGAGATATTTATATCTATATGAGTTTGACTGTCTAGTTGATTCTCTAAAAAGTAACTCGGAGTTTGTCCATACAGATTTCTAATCGAAATATTGGGTGTGATTGTTAGACCCTCGCTTTTTCAATTGATATCAGAGCAGGCAAACACGCTTAAGACCTTACAATTCTGTGTTTGTAGCGATCTGACTCTATGGACGGTAAAGTATCTTATGACGCTTCACCAGGATTAAAAACTAATCGTATGAAGTATTCTGATAAACTGGCAATTCTCCAGAAAATGTTGGATGAACAAATCCAGATCAATTCTGATCTTGTTGCATAGATTTCATTTCTTAGTGATTTGAAACAAACCATAAATCCTTTAAAGGATATGAGGGATTCCAGTAGTTTCTCTCTGAAGAAAGGTCATACATCAGCTGATAAACAACGATTAAATGTTATGAAAACTGATATGACTCAGAACTATTCAGTGAAACTAAAAGATGTTGGTCCATGTTTGTTTTATGATTCTTCGAATCACTTTCAACATAAGTGTGTGTCTCTTTAAAAGAGATTAAGAGTTGAAAGTAATCTTCGTAAAAGAACTAAACAACTCTTTGCGTCTCTAAAAAGACATACAACACTATTGGGAAATTTCAAACAGAATAGTACGAATAGTATGGGATCTTTTGCTTTAAAATCAACACCACCCTTTCAATGGTTTCTCAACAGTGGATGTAGCAGACACATGACAGGTGACCTCACTTGGTTTGTTTCTTTAGACGACTATGAAGGTGGACATGTAACATTCGGTGATGGGAGATGTTGCTACATAAGCAAAAAGGGAATAATCAAATTACCTGGCGTACCTAAAATTCATGATGTAGTCTACGTAAAAGGTATGACTGCAAATCTCTTATCTATTAGTCAAATTTGTGACAAAGGCCATCGAGTTGTCTTCAATGCAAACACATGTGACATTGTAGACAAAACTGGAAAAGTAAATTTTCAGGGAATTCGTGGTAAAAATAATTGTTATCTTCTTGATACTTAGTTCGGTGATTGTTGCAATCTGACTAAGGTGGAATCTACACATCTTTGGCATGAACGTTTTGGTCACATCAATTATCGTCTCCTAACTAAGATCATTAACAAATAACTTGTTAGAGGCGTTCCCAAAATAAATGCAAAGATTGAAGGTGTATGTGGTGCCTGTCAAAAGGGTAAACAAACAAAATTTCACCATCGATCATCTCGAGATATTCTCACTAAAGCTCCACTTGATTTAATTCATATGGATCTATTCGAACCAATTCAACAACCTACGGTTGTTGGTAAGAAGTATGCTTTGGTTATGGTAGATGATTACACCAGATTCACTTGGGTGGCATTCATATCTCATAAGAATGAAACTCTTGGAGAATTCAAGATTATTGTTAATATAATCCAGAACGAACAAGGTCGCAAACTAAAGAAAATTAGAAGCGACCGTGGAACTGAATTCAAGGAAACTAAGGTGTTTGAATTTTGTGACGAACTGGGAATTATTCAACAATATTCTCCACCAATTACTCCTCAAGATAATGGAGTTACAGAGAGAAAGAACAGAAATATTCAGGAAATGGCCAGGGTAATGCTCCATGACAAAAACTTACCGTTAAGGTTTTGGGGAGAAGATGTCTTCACAACATGCTATTTGATCAACCGTGTCTACTTACGGTCTAAAACCCTCAACATTCCTTATGAGTTGTGGTACGGTAGAAAACCCAACTTGCACTATCTTAGTGTTTGGTAGTAAGTGTTATATTCTAAAATATCGAGAGCAGAGAGGGAAATTTGATACCAAAAGTGACGAAGGTATATTCCTTGGCTATGCTTCTGATAGTCGTGGTTTCCGAGTATTTAATCTCAGAACTCAGGTCATGATGGAATCTGTTAATGTTATCATTGATGATATTAGTAATTTTCATCATGATAATCCTCCTGCTGAATTTCCTCCACCAGACACAATTGAGAAAGTCAAAGAAATACCAGAATCAGTTGAAGTTATCCCAACTGTTACTGATCCTGATATTTCTAGTGATGAGGAGAAGAGCACTGATCAAGCTGCCCCCGATGAACCAGAACGTGTTCCTGCACGACACCTCTGGGTTCAAAGGAATCATGATCCCAACAATATTATTGGAGAAAGAGATTCTACAGCTAAAACGAGAGGACAACTTCAAAATATTTGCAATTTTGGTTGTTACCTGTCACAAGTAGAACCAAAAAATATTTTACTTAATGGTCTTATCCAAGAAATTTGGATTAAAAATTATTTATGCTATAACTACAAGGATTAATTAACAATAAAGACGGGCTAATTACTAATTTTTAGAAACAAAGGTGGGTTGATTACTAATTTTTAAGAAATTACATATACAAATTTTTTACCTAGCTAAAACTAGGGACGGGCTATAGCCCGGGTTAGCCCCTTGCTAGGCCCGTCCCTGCTTTATTCCACATTTTATTTGTTATGTTATCTCGTCACTGGTTTACTACGCAAATGGACCGTTACTTGGTCATCAACTCAAATAAAAAAAGAGAAAAAAATTTGGTTATATTCTTAAAAACAAATATTCCCAAATTCCCAAGTCTCCCGAAATATCACCTCTTGGGAGGGATTTATATCATTCCTATTTTCCTAAAAAAAAGTCATCTCTGAAAACAATAAATCAATGACTTTCAATTCTCATTCGGATAATAGAGGTGTTGGAGTGACTCTAATGAAAACCTACAATAGGGAATAGTTTTACCGCTCAGCATCCCATAGGAGTGCATGTCCGGTCCCTACATCTCCCCATATTAAAATGCGATATGGTGATTAACACAGATTTTAACCGGGGTTCGGTAAAAGCGTAAAAGAGTAAAGTCAGAGTAGGACTGAACGAAGTAAAATAGCCCGCGAACTTGACTAAATCGGTGAGAGCGATTACCAGAACAAGTCCTAACTGCGCCATCAACTCCCATCTCTCTTTCTTTCTTTCTTCCTTGTTACTGAACTTTGCAAGGGAAAAGAGAAGGGGAGGGATATCATAAGAAATCTGGATCTAATTCCTGCTGAATAAATAGTTAGTAAATGGATCAGATACTGAACAAGGTAGGAAGCTACTGGTTAGGCAAGAAAGCCAACAAAGAAATCGATTCAGTTGGAGATGACATCACTGTAAGTCTCCTTTCCCATTCTACTAAGATTTTCATCATTCTCTACCTATTTTTTAATTTTGTATTCTAGAATTCCATTCCTTAAATCGTCTCATATTAGATTTGATGTTAGAATTATTAGTCTCTTCTTGATTATGATTTGGTAATTTCTGAGGAAGCTTGTTAACCAGATTAGATCTATCTGATCTTAAGTTAGAAGCATATAGGTTGAATTTTTGAAGAGTGGAAATAAAGGATAAGATTTGTCCGCGATGCTCAAATTGAATGTGACCTAGTTTTAGAAAAATTGAAAATTTATGCCTATTTTTGTGGAATTTTACACCCGTAAGTTCAGTTTTACCAGGCTTATTCCTCCTCTTCGTACGTGCAAGATATTTCTAAATGGCTAATGACTCGACGTGAATTGGCTGTGAGTACATTGATTGATTGAATAAGCAGAATTTTGACATTTAGTGTACTAAAAGAGTCAGATTTTGAGGAAATATAGGAACTTGATCGTAAATCTGTGAACAAGTTGCAATTTTGGCTAAGACCATTAAGTAAAATATGTACTTATACTGAATAAAAAGACATGGGGAAGGAGTAATATAACTAAGAAGCTAGAAGGTTATATAGACAGACCCGCTAGAATGACTTGAGATGTATAACCCTGAATCGGAATAGATGGTGTTACTTAGAGATAGGAATAGATGGATCTAGTGATGCACTAATATGTTGTCCACGTTCTTATTGTTATCTATGATTAGCTACTGATTTATTTGAAAATTTGTTAATCATATAATTTTCTCCTGTGTATCAGTCATTGTCAAGTACAATCGAGGGAAGCGCCAAATGGTTTGTCAATAAACTCAAAGGTGAATTCTCTTTCTACAATTCCTTTTCATATTAACTTTGCTACAAATGTTTTATATGTTGGTTTACCTGGCGTGAGCATCGACCAGAGGCAACACACACCTCTTAGAATGTACCTAAATTTGGACTTTCTTTTGGGGCTCATCATAATCTTATTTCTTCTGCCAAATCAGTGATTGTGTTATCCATCTTTTTTACAGTCATGATAAAGTTATAACGCTTATGGTTGGATATCTTAAGTTGTGATTGCATATAAGGCCCATTGTATCCAGTCATAAAGTCACTATAAACTCTCCTTGCAGAAACACTGACATTACCACTCCAACAAAATGTGACAATACTGATCCAAGTGTCTGGGTGCCTGGTGGGGTGATTGACATTTTCTTGTCCATCATTCAAACCATGTAGTTAAAGAGCCGATCCAGTTTGAGTGCTGCTAAATTGTTCTGTAGTGAGTTGTTTTCATTCTCCACTAAACAGTATAGCCACTGGGATGAGATTTTTTTTGTGTGCAGCATAGCACCTCTTAGAATCCTAAAACATGACATGTTATTCCAAAGCTTTAGTTTTCACGATCGAGTATTGATGACAGGAATTTCTCCTTCATTCCTAAATGTAGTTGCTACTCATAAAAAGCATTAGAGAGTCTTTTGGATGAAACCTGACTTCTCTCTGTAGTCTTAAATGTACAGTTTTGTTAGGTTAGCATTGTCTTTTAGTTTAAGCTGTGAAGCCCTAGTTTTCACTTTAAAGTTGTTTACTTGCAACTAAAATCTGGAATTTCTTTGATTGAGAGGGAGTTTGGGTGTTCGCAGGAAAAATGCAGAAGCCATTACCGGAGTTATTAAAAGAGTATGACTTGCCAGTGGGCATTTTTCCTCGAGATGCGACCAACTACGAGTTCAATGAAGAGACAGGTAAGTTAATCGTATACATTCCCGCTATTTGTGAAGTCGGTTACAAGGATTCATCATGCTTGCGTTTCTCTACTACTGTGACCGGGTATTTGGAGAAAGGAAAGTTAGCTGACATCGAGGGAATAAAAACAAAGGTAATGATTTGGGCAAAAGTAACTACCATCTCAACCGAAGGCACAAAGGTTTATTTCACTGCGGGTCTGAAAAAGAGCAGGGGTAGGGATGCATACGAAGTCCTTAGGGATGGATTTACCATCGACAAGTTCTAAGGGGGTGGTTTATCTGTTTCCAACTTGTAGAGAATTATACAATATCATCAGCTTTAAGATATTGTGAATTAGAGAACCCTTGTTGCAGTGATTGTCATCCAAAGGGTCTGTAAGTTAGTACCAAAAAAAAACCTCTGTAGGAATTCTTCTTTATGGGATGTTTGCTTGTTGCTTGTTAGCTGTAAATCTTATTCTTCCTAATAAAATCTGTGCATTTTTTTCTGAAATTTCAGAATGGAACTTGCTATTAATTCAATCAGAATACATATAAATTTGCATAGAACTATTAGACACTAAATTACTCTCAAAAAGAAACACACTGAAGATTAAAACCCTCAAACGTCTTCGTTGTTTTTCTTCTCCCCGCCATCATTATTGTCTGCTTCTTCCTTCTCCGTGGCAGGGTACTATTCTACCACGAGACCACTGGTGCTTTGTTGAGAGCAGTCATCATGAAAATATAGTAGGGATGGTAAATACCCAGCCGTTCTGAGAACAAATTATAACTGGGTTCGGTGGATGTCGTGTCGCTGCAACAAAATTGACAGATGGAATTATTTTTTATTTTGTTGATTGACAAATGGACATTTTTAAACTGAGGTGGTGTTGTTATTCTTAAAACCAAAACAGTGGGAAACTTCAGTTTAGTTTCTGTCCTTCATCTGCAGAATCTTGAGTGTTTGAAGACTCTCAAACCAAATAGAAACATGACAAAGAAACTGGAATCGCCCAGCACTTCAGCTACTGCCATGGTTTACTCTTCAAACTCGGTTATTACTTTCTACTTTCAGCCTCATTTTTTTATTTACTTTTATACTATTATTTTTTTATCAGATTTTAAAATGTGAAGTTCATTTCTTTTTATTTCTTTTCTTGCGTTGCTTAAGTTTTTTTATTGTCATTTTACTCTTTACTATAGCCATGTTTATGAGAGCATGCATTTTGATATCACATTGGCAGAGGATCTTGTACCATGCATTAGAGTTTGATGACTATCAACTGTGTACTGGTTAAGTAGCAAGATATGTTGGGTTGTCTTAGGAAGAGTATCCGGTTGAAGAATTTGAAATTTATGTCCGAGTAGTTTTCTGAAACATACATGCATACACATCATAGTATGCACCCACCAACTTGATCTGGTTGTAAATTGATTGAATCACTCTAATCTGAATTATGGATTTTAACTTGGGATTATTGAACAGGTGGTTGATTATCCTATGAAGAATAAAACAAGGTCAGTTTATGTTCTGGTACTAACATTTCTTGCACATTGTTTGTTTTTAATTATCTTAATTTGAGAGGAAATGTTGTCTGCAGTCGAACTAGATCGGTGAACAATATTTATAGGCCTAAATCATTAGCCCAAGAGCAAGCTGAAGAAATCCAATCGACTTTTGGTCAGAGATATCCAAGCTTCATCAAAGTTATGCGCCAGTCACAAGTTAGTGGGGGTCCATGGATGGTAATCCCAGTTTCCCTTTATCTAGTGAACATTTTGATTTCAGAACCAAGTTACGGTGTTAGCAGCATTCTCATGATATTGTCTTGAATGTTGCTACTTTATTAACAGAAAATTCCGAGGAACTTCTGTTATTCCAACTTACCAAGAGAAAAGGTTGATCTTACTTTGTTGGTTGAGGATGGAGATGAGTTCATTGTAAGATTTTATCCGCGGATGTTCGCTCTAAGTGGTGGATGGGATCATTTTGCCACTGCAAACATGCTAATTGCAGGAGATGTCTTAGTTTTCCAGTTAGTCAAGGCTACCAAATTTAAGGTGATTATTATTTGATTTGGGGTGATTTTTGTTGTAGCAGCATGTTGCCTTGTTTAATGAATTTGAGTTTATAGTGATCACAATTCGTACACATAATTTTTCACAGTATTTTGGTATCCATATGCAACATTGAGGACTTATGTCAGAAAAATGTGCTCCAGCCCGTGTTACACTTGCATACTTGTGTCATTGTTGTTAAACTGAGATTTACATATATCCATCTTTTAGAGTATTTTTAGCAAGCGGATATCAGCACTTTTTCAGTAACATTCACTATTTTATAGGTTTATATTGTAAGAGGAAACAGTTCGATGGATGTTGATGCTGATATTGACCATCTGGAGTTCCCTGTTCCTGCAAAAGAAAATGACTTGGGTATTTTCTTATGTTTCTTCCCATTCTTTTTTCATTTTTGAAATACTAAAATTCGAAGAGGCTTACCTCATTCTCCTTCTGCATTTGATATTGGAAAAGATGATGTATATATGAAGGACCTGATGCCAATTCAACTGTATACACGAAAACGCGTGAAGTCGCATCCTTCAGTTCCTCCTCTTGGTGATGCTCAAATGTGTGTACTTGCTCTGGAACCACCACCTATGGAGCATAATAATGAAGTGGTAGATGATTCGGAAGTTCTCACAGGCATGAAACTTTCAGACTCAATTGTTGAGTTCCAGGACGTTGGGAGTTTCCACATAGCAGTGAATGATTTGATTATTGATTCTGAGATAACTGAATATGTTCGAACCAAATACTACGAGCTTTGCCGCAGTCAGAAAGCTTTCCTTCATAAACCTCTCGGGCCAAGGCTGAACAGTAAATTAGTCGCAGGAATCATCTCTGAAACAGTTAATATCGCTGATGCCATTAGAGCAAGTACGCTCGACACCCCAAAGGATATATTTGAAACATGGGCGAGGGGTTTAGATGCATTTGGACAACTTGGAATGAATGTTGGGTTCTTGGTTTCGCGTCTCAACAGACTTATGAAACTAGCCTTTGATTCAGAACAAGCATTTGAATATAAGAGGTATCGTGACATTATGATGAGAAAGAATAAAGTCGACGAGGAGATAACAAGTCTTGAAATGAAAATTCTTTACTTGAAGAATGACTCCAGAAGGCTAGAGAAAGATATAGAATGTCTGGAACTGGAAGCGCAGGAGCATATATTGACATTCAGGAAAGAGGCTGCATCTCCTTGGTGATTCAGTCTCTTGAGAAATCGTCTCTTTTTGCAGTTTACCATCTTGTGTCTGTGTTCGTGCTGTATGGATTTTTTGGGCAATGAATACACTTTTTTGAAGGTTTTTTGTGTAATGGATATGTATGATATTATAGCATCTTCTTTCATTAGAAGAAACTTCTGTAAAAGAAGAATGAAAAAAAAAAATGCACCAGCCGGGAATCGAACCCGGGTCTGTACCGTGGCAGGGTACTATTCTACCACTAGACCACTGGTGCTTTGTTGGTAAAGTCGCCACTCAGAAATTACAAATTCTTTAACTTTCATATTCCAGTTTTTTAACAACACGTGGCATTACAACTCGACAAATGTGGCATTTTTAGCCATGAAACGAGCTGAGGTATTACAAATGTAAGCTTCCGATAGTCGGGCCATTATGACTTCACTTCACTCGTCAAGTTCCAGAATCTGAACGAAAAAACCGAAGAACAAACAATATGGAAGGCAAGCAGAAAATTCCCAACGGCAGGTTTCTCAAGAGAATTACTAGAAGTTCAACAAAGGAAACGGATTGTTCTCTCACCAAGGTTGTCCCTCAACAGGTGGTTCACAGTCCTACAAAGGAAAAGAAGAGAACAAGGTCAGTTATCAGATTTTGTTTTTGCTTGATTGATATTTTCTGTTTTTATGATAGCAACGTTGTCTATGTGACACCTGAACTGCATGCAGATCAAAGACATTGTTGACCGCCACTGAAGATCATCGTAATAAATCATTAGCCCAAGTGGGAGCTGAAGAAATCCAATCCAGTTTGAATCCGAAATACCCTAGCTTCATCAAAATTATGCTCCCCTCACATGTTAGTAATGGGTTTTGGCTGGTAATGATCACCCCATTTTTCTGTTTATCATGTAAGCATTTAGGGTTCAGTACAAACTATGGTGTTAGAGTTGGAGACAATTTGATTAATGCTGTCAAGTTGCTTTTCTGTTAACAGGGACTTCCTGCAACATTTTTCTCTTTGAATCTGCCGAAAGAGGACTTTGATTTAACTTTGTTGGATGAGGATGGGGAAGAGCACACTGTAAAATGTCTTCCTCGGAAGTTTGGACTAAGCGGTGGATGGGGATCATTTGTCAGGGCACACAAGTTGGCCGCAGGAGATGCCGTGGTCTTCCACTTAGTTGAGGCTACCAAATTCAAGGTGACATTAAGTGATTTCAGAGCAAATGGTTTTAACAATTTTAAGTTTCATTTATTTTATTTTCAATTTATAGGTTTACATGGTAAGAGGAACACACCGTTTGGCATGTGATATTCCGGAAGAAGGGAGTGACATTAACATAGCAGGTAATTTTATGCCTTCCCTCATTAAGCTGAGTCTGTCCGTCCGGTTATTCCTAGTTTTGCAATCTGTTGTGATTATAATCGTCTTCACTGCCTTTTTTTAATGGATTTCAAACTGAGAAGGCCACTCAGATGCTAAGGAAAGAAATACACGCAAGCGCGTATCATCTCATCCTACAGTGCCTTTACTTGGTGAGGATCGGGATAGTGTTCTCTCATTACCTGAAGATTGTAATGAGATGGAGAGGACTAAAAGACCTGGACATAAACAAGTTAAGTCTTATTCTGCAGTCCCTCTTCATGGCGAGGATCCAGATGTTACTCTTCCACTAGCAAGTTCGATACAGCCAAAAGACCATGGTAATGAAGTGGAAATTGATCTAAATATTATGCTTTCACCAGCAAGTTCGAGACAGCCAGAAGGCCGTAGTGATGAAGAGGTAATTGATAGAAATATTACGCTTCTACTAGCAAGTTCAAGGCAGCTAGATGACCATAGTAGTGAAGAGGTAATTGATTCAGAAGTTTTGGAACGTATAAAATTTTCGGACTCCACTTTTGAGGTTCAGGATGTTACAAATTTAGAAAGTTTCACTATAGTAGTCAATGGTTTGATAATAGATTCCGAGATATCTGCAAATGTTAGAACTAAGTACTATGAGCTCTGCCGCAGTCAGAAAACTCATCTTCATAAGCATCTTATACAAGGGATGAACAGCAAATTAGTTGCAGGTATGATTTGTGAAACAGTCAATATTGCTGATGCCATCAGGGCAAGTAAGCTTAGTACTCCTAAGGATGTATATAAAGCATGGCAGAAGAGCTTGATTGGTTTTAAACATCTGGGAATGAACGTTGAGTTCTTACTTTCTCGGCTAGACATACTTCTGAAACTAGCCTTGGAATCAGAACACTCGCTCGAGTACAACGAACAGGATCGTGCCAAAGAGGAGGAGTTATCAACTCTTGAAAAGAGAATTCTTGAACTCAGAAATGAGTCCACAAGGCTCGAAAAAGAAGTAGAAACTTTAAAAGTCAATGCAGAGAAGCATGAGGCATTCCATAATGTGGTAAATTCTCCTTGGTGAATGAGAAGGGCGGAAGGAAGATTCTTGGTTGTCTGTTTAAGTGTACAATTTTTCAAGGTCGGATTTAGGTTGGTGCCAAATTAACGGTGGAGTATGTACTCTAGTTGGCCTACCTCTGTTCAGCATCTCCTCTTAAGTGTTAAAGACGTGCTGATTGTTGTAAAGTGTGTAATTACACATAACTCGGTTAAGATTAAAGTGTTGTCTGTTTACCTATTATAATTGTCTCTAACCTTTATCATCCAACGTCTTAGAAGCAGCATGAGCGGGAAGTCATCCCGCAAAGTCGTGCAATTCAATTAGAGCCATACAATTCATTTTCAGGAGCTGCCCTCCAAAGCTGTTCAATTAGCAAGGTTCCATTGCAAAAGAGTGCACATTGATTCCGATGGTGAATAATAATCACATAAAAGAGGCTAAGAGGAGTATATTTTCAGTTGCTTTACACCTTCATTTCATCTCAAAACTCTAATATTGATGATAGATATATGGCGCAAAAGCGAATTAGAACCTAAAAAATAGGTGGTTGTCTAAATCTTGTTGCATCGTAAAGTGTACACACTAAACGGATACTGCTGCAGTTGTTAAAAGGCCATGATGCCTTAGAAGTGCCTCAGGAGTTGGTTCACGCCCTCGGAACTGAACAAAAACCTGCGAGAAAAAGGAATGATGATAAATAGTTGCAATACATACAATGTGCATCTGTTTATTGCTTAGTCTACTGGAACTAACCTCAAGTGGCGGTTTTCCACCTCCAAGAGCAAGAACCGTGTCCCGGAACTTGTGACCAATCTCTTTGACAGCCTGTTGCAAGATTTTTCACAATGAAATGTAAGCTAAGTTATTCGTCATCTTATACTCTCAGTAAGACGGACATAATGGATTTACAGCACCGAACAATCATATAAGGTCCTTTGACACAAACTGATTTCGAGACAGTTATAACAACAATAGCAATAAGAAGCGAGAATAATGTTCATTCACAAAGGCGATTTGAAACCATTAACCATGGCACTGATAAAAACTCTATTCATCATGCAAGTTTTAATTCACGTACCTTTTCATTATCCAGCCCAGCATCCTCAAATGCTGAGAAAGCATCAGCTGATAACACCTCGGCCCACTGTAAATATTTGATCAATACAAGTAAGATTTAGATAACCTTGAAATGCACATTACATAGCCTGAAATTAGATTGTAAAATAATGAAAAGAATGAGTCTGAGCAGAACAAAAGGAAAGTTACCATGTAACCGTAGTATCCTGCAGCATATCCACCTAACATGTCAAAAAATATAAGTTAGTAAAGGCAGTTACATAGCAATTAAGGCAATGAACTCAAATGATTTACGTTCTGAACCTGCAAAAATATGATCGAAAGCACAAAGGAACCTATCCTCTGGCAGTGGTGTGAGAACTTGAGTTTTTACGCTCATTCTGCGATAAACATCAAAAATGGACTCTGAACCACCAGGAATGTACTTCCCATGCAGCTCCAAATCAGTACTCGCAAATAGTATCTGTGAAACAATAAATAACGTAAAAAAGTTACGCGTCTCTTCATATATGTAGTCATATGCAACATAATAATAGCATTCTTTCCCTAAATTATTCATGGGCCAATCTTACAAACTGATACTATACTTACTATCTCATAAACCATAAAGTTTCCTCCATCTTCAACAAGTGTCTATTTCATTTGGATCTTTTTGTCTTATACTATCTCTTGGGGTCCATATAAAGGCCTGAACAAGATAACTGCTTATTTTTTGGGTCCATATAACGTTGTTTCAAAACTCTAAATTGTGTAAACAACTAAATCAATAGATCACCTAAAAGACCCCATCTGTGCCAAAGAAGATCTAGTCCCCTGTAGAAATGTAAGTATGCATCTAATTATTCAGCACCAACTTACCTGGCGTAGGTTTAGTGAGCCTGCACGGAATGTCTTCGCTGCAAGGAGTTTCAAGTAAACTTCGTCCGGGAGCGTCTCTCCAGTCTCATAGTGTTTTGCAATGCTCAACAAAGTATTTCTGTAGCACCAGGTAAAGGTAATTGTAAAGAACGATATGAGCAACAGACCTACGCGAATGAAATAGAAGAATAAAACTGCAATGAATCATGATAACATAGGTGTCATCACTAATCAGTAAGGTAGTACATATCAATGTTAGATCTCAGTGTATCATGGTTTAAATTTTGTTGCCCAATTTTAGAAAGAAGGGGTAATACTCATTGTATCTAAAACCATTAACTGTAATCTCATAAATATCATAGTGGGTTAGCGAGAATGACTTCAATGATTTACTCTCACCTCTGGTAACACCAATTCTCCATGAACTGAGAAGGCAATTCAACAGCATCCCTTTCTATACCCCGTATACCAGAAACCAGACCCTCGTCTTCCTTGGTGAGCATATGTTGTAGTGCATGGCCAAATTCATGAAAAACAGTCTCAACCTGCATTTATTGCATCCAAATACATTTTATTGTGCGCTTCAATATAGATTGGTCCTAAGAAACCTTCTGATAAAAAGTTTAGGATATTACGCATTCATATTTCAATACAGATACCACCATTTGCGTTACAAGGGCATATGCAAGAACCAGATGCAGCATAGCCTTTTGAATTAACTAAACCCTGACTGCAATATATCTGTAGGGTTACACGAAATCTTAGTTTGCTTCCGATGCGAGTTACATTAGATTTTAGCAGTCTCATTGGCTGCCACCATGATTTCTGAGTCTGGGTTCTGGAAGAAAAATAAAGTAAATTGGTTGATTGAATATTACCTCACGGAATGTCATAAGGCTTGGCTTATCCCCTACTGGTGGTGATTGATTGCACACCACATAAGCAACAGGCAATCTAGCGGAGGCACCGTCACGTGCAAGAGCACGACTTCGTGCAACAGCAGCACCCATCCATGCCCCTCCCTGTTTTTCAGATGGACGAAAATATGGATCGAAATAGAAGTATGCAACAGCATTACCAAAGGAATCTTTCACCCGGTAAAATCTAACATCGTCGTTCCATACCTGGACAAAAGTAAGTTAGAAGTGGACAAATAATTGGTGTTAGAGTAAACAAAGTGGACAGCAATTGAAAAGTGGGAACAAGATATTACTGGAGCTAGGCCATCGGCTGCCTCAATATCAATTTCGAACAGTCTCTTTACAAGACCGAAAAGACCATCCATAACCTTTGGCAATGATAAGTACGGGCGCAACTCTTCCTGCAAAGTAGAACAACAGATTAAGGTAAATACTCCTGCACAAGTCACCATATAACAAATATAATTTGTCGGCATGAATACAGTGTACTTCGATCTTCCAGCTTACTATTCAAGCAAAAAAAAAAAGAGAGTTTATAAAGAGGCTATTCAGGGAGGACCAAATTGAAATTCTCCAGAAATAGTGAAGGCATTATTATACGAGTTATTTGGTGCAATCTTTTGGGGTGCTTAGGATCATCATGCTAATCTATATGGATTTGTTGTCGATTTCTGCAGTCTGTCTTGAGTAAACCATGCAGATCTTTCTGTGCCGCCAATATTGCCATTAATATATAGGAAAATGCAGACAAAATATATAGCAACTAAGTTTCAGATAAACTTAATTGTTACAGAACTTGGATTAGGAGAACAAAATCCACCATAAGCAGTATTACAAGGGAGATAATCGGTTTCTTAATAAAAATCAAATGCAGATTTTCAGTGTTCCATTGTATATTTTTATTGCTATAAAAAGCTCAAAAGTGAAAGATTGAGATCCAAATTCAGTCTTCCTGCGATATAGAGTAGTAAAGCATCGAATATAATCCTTAAGCAGCTTATGATGATTTAGATATAGTTAATTGTGCCATAAAGAAAATATATATGCATGTTGTATTACTTGAATGAAATTCCGAGAACATCGATTGGCACCACTTTAACTTTTTTTTTTTTGACACATAACACCACTTTAACTTATGCTGTACAAATTCTTCTCAAATTGTAAGAAAGCCAAAAAGAATACTGAGCTTCTAATTATAAATGGCAGAACCCGGCTCACCTCATTTATGTCATACTTCGCCTCGCGCAGTCTCTCACCCCAAAAGCTAATATCCCAGTCACACAAATCATTTGCTTCTACAGCACCCTGCTCTCGTGAGAATTTCTTAAGGTCTTCCATATCTACAATGAAATTAAAAGAATATATATACACACTTGGTTAAGCCTTTGCCCACTTAACGAAAACTTACAGTCCAATCTTCATAGTACGCTTTGACTGATACTAAATCTCGCAGCACATAATTCAGGCATGGAAGCCCAACACTATTACCACAAAAGGAACCAATAGTCTCATGCAACTGCCAAACTAAGATACAACTGAGGAAACCATATAAAACCGGATACAACCTACAATCCTCTCAATTTTAACAAGTAAAATAAGTGATGCTACCTTGTACTGCAGCATTCCATGAAGCAGTCCGGATCTTTTCTAGGAATTGCTCTGCTTTGTCAACAGTAGCCATTCTCATTGCCATGCTAACCTGAAGAGGAAATTAAGGTGTTGGTTTAGCATTCTGAAAATTAAGTGTACTAAATGACAGATGACAAATCATACCTCCGCATAATTGTTGTAACCAAGAAGCTTTGCCTTCTCCATCCTAAGCTTCAGAATTTCGTCAATAATTGGGGAATTGTCCAGATCTCCATCAGAGGCACGAGTTATATGAGCTCGGTAGACTTCCTCACGCAAAGAAAGATTCCGAGAGTAGCGCATAACAGATTGAAAACTTGGACGATCTAATGTTATCATCCATGGACCATCTTCAGCAGTGGCCTTTTCATGCCCCTAATGAGAGAGAAATACTTAACTGATGCCAGAAATTCAAAATAAGAAAACAAAAGGGAAAGCCCGGAAAAAAGTTAGCACTTCAACATGAGATATACCTTGGTGGCTGCTATTTGTGCAGCTAGGGAAAGTGCTGAAGCAGGCAATCCGTCGATATCTTTTTTATCCGTAATCAACTTTTCAAAAAATTTGGTGGCATCCATAACGTTCTCCATAAACTTCTTGCCACACTTCTCTAACTCCTGTTGCACTTCATTAAACTGTTCTCTTTTATCATCTTCAAGCGATACACCATTAAGAGCAGCCTCTTTTATTTTCCACTGGACGATACGTTTACGAGAATCGCTCAAAGTCTGCCATTCGGATGACTCCTGAATAGCCTTGAATGCATTATAAATGGGTTTGCTTTGTCCCAGTCTAAGCAGAAACTTAACTTTCTCTGGCTGCGAAATATGAAAACATAAATCAGATACTGCATGCATGTTTTAACTAACTATTCATGCTGCGTAAAGTTTAAGAATCTTAGCAAAATATAAATATAGCACCTGAACTTCATCTATAGCGGAACGGAGATCAGCGGAATCTTTAACATTCTGAAGATGATCAATGATCCCCCAAACTAGTTGTAGTCGATCCAAAATCTTCTCCAATGGATCAACTAATTTAGGCCACGTTGGTTCTACTGATTTCTCTAATACAAACAAATCATTCCCGAGTTGTTTCAATAAAGTTTTAATGCCAGGCCGAACATGTTTAGGTTCAATAACATCAAAAGGAGGAAACTCAAAATCCTGCAATAAAGGATTATTTTTAAGCTCCAAATTTTCTTCTTTCGAAAGCATTATATTAAAGAACAGATGTAGAAAAATAATATATGGCTGAAATCAATAAATACAAGAAGAAGAAGATGAGGAAGAAACGGGAATTTATAATTATATATAGACAGAATTGTGAAAGAAGTTCACCGCCGAAGAACTCCTATCTTAGTAGAATACTGAGAATCCTAGAAAAGGAATTTATAAAATCCTGAAGTAGTTGTGGGACAAGTATACGGTAGTTATATGTTAAGAGAGTCTTGACAATGCTCTGGGATACTCATACATCAAGAGAAGTAACTAGTAAGGGAAATTTGTACCTCTGATTTGAGCTTCCAAATCTTTGTGAAAGGAACGAAGAACCCTACCACCAGATTTTCACTCTTTTATCTCCACTTCAAAATCCTTTGGAGAAATAGCAACAACCCTCTTCCCGTCCATCAACATAAGGGGTTGAAAAATCAAGGAGAAATTTTCCTTATGAGCTTTCGTTGCGGACAGAGAAGATCAATCCACTCCGTGCCCTTATTTTTTTTTTGAGTATTTTTGTTCAGTGAGAAAATCAGGGGCGGGAAAGTCAGTGTTGGAAATAATCAATTGAGACCCATCCCTCGAAATACATTTTTAGAGAGAAGAGAATCCTCCCAGCCATGACTGGTTTGGAACTTGGAAGAACACTGACGAAGAAAAACCCTGGGCGACAACATCGCCTGGTCAATTTGTTGAGGCTACTTTGGTTTGACTTTGCTCTTTGTAGCGCAAGGTGCTACACATACCGATTTGTTATCCGGCAGAATAGCCAGAGAGGGAAATGGACGGTTCATGGCGCTTTCTCGGCATTGGGATCATCAATCGTAAAAATGGGGCCAGGGCAGATGTGTGAGGCGGGATTGTTGGCCGATAAACCTAGCATTTCCGCTTGTTTGTGTCCTTCTTTGCCTAGCACTTTTAGGGCGACTCTGTCGCAATTAAGGGCGACCATAAAAGACAAAATAGGTTGAAAATACTTATATGCCCCTTCATAATCGGGAGGTATTTTGTGCCCGATTGTTATAACCTAATCGGAAGCTTTGTAACACCTTTGCCTACCGATTTAAAAGGATTTTAGAAAAAAAAACTCATTTTGGGGCAATCTATAATCGGAAGGTAATGTAACCAATTAACCTTCCGATTATTATAATCGGAAGGTAATGTAACCAGTTAAACTTCCGATTATGGCTAAGTCTCAAACACGAACCAAATGGCTAGGGGTGGCTCTGCACCCAGAGCCAAATGGAAATTTGGCAATGGTCTGATGTGGAGCTACTTATAATCGGTAGCCAAATATCCTACCGATTATAGAAGATTTCAAAATTTTGGAGAAAATGGATTTTAGAGAAAAAAAAACTCATTTTGGGGCAACCTATAATCGGAAGGTAATGTAACCAGTTAACTTTCGGATTATTATAATTGGAAGGTAATGTAACCAGTTAAACTTCCGATTATGGCTACGTCTCAAACACGAACCAAATGGTTAGGGGTGGCTCTGCACCCTGAGCCAAGTGGAAATTTGGCAAAGGTCCGATGTGGGGCTACTTATAATCGGTAGCCAAATATCCTACCGATTATAGAAGATTTCAAAATTTTGGAGAAAATGGATTTTAGAAAAAAACTCATTTTGGGGCAACCTATAATCGGAAGGTAATGCAACCAGTTAACCTTCCGATTATGGCTACGTCTCAAACACGAACCAAATGGTTAGGGGTGGCTCAGCACCCTGAGCCAAATGGAAATTTGGCAAAGGTCCGATGTGGGGCTACTAATAATCGGTAGCCAAATATCCTACCGATTATAGAAGATTTCAAAATTTTGGAGAAAATGGATTTCAGAAAAAAAAAACTCATTTTGGGGCAACCTATTATAATCGGAAGGTAATGTAACCAGTTAAACTTCCGATTATGGCTACGTCTCAAACACGAACCAAATGGTTAGGGGTGGCTCTGCACCCAGAGCCAAGTGGAAATTTGGCAATGGTCCGATGTGGGGCTACTTATAATCGGTAGCCAAATATCCTACCGATTATAGAAGATTTCAAAATTTTGGAGAAAATGGATTTTAGAAAAAAACTCATTTTGGGGCAACCTATAATCGGAAGGTAATATAACCAGTTAACCTTCCGATTATTTAAACCTAATCGGAAGCTTTGTAACACCTTTGCCTACCGATTTAAAAGGATTTTAGAAAAAAACTCATTTTGGGGCAATCTATAATCGGAAGGTAATGTAACCAGTTAACCTTCCGATTATTATAATCGGAAGGTAATGTAACCAGTTAAACTTCCGATTATGGCTACGTCTCAAACACGAACCAAATGGTTAGGGGTGGCTCTGCACCCTGAGCCAAGTGGAAATTTGGCAATGGTCCGATGTGGGGCTACTTATAATCGGTAGCCAAATATCCTACCGATTATAGAAGATTTCAAAATTTTGGAGAAAATGGATTTTAGAAAAAAACTCATTTTGGGGCAACCTATAATCGGAAGGTAATGTAACCAGTTAAACTTCCGATTATGGCTACGTCTCAAACACGAACCAAATGGTTAGGGGTGGCTCTGCACCCTGAGCCAAGTGGAAATTTGGCAAAGGTCCGATGTGGGGCTACTTATAATTGGTAGCCAAATATCCTACCAATTATGGAAGATTTCAAAATTTTAGAGAAAATGGATTTTAGAAAAAAAAACTCATTTTGGAGCAACCTATAATCGGAAAGTAATGTAACCAGTTAACCTTCCGATTATAAAAGGGAACATTAGCCGAAATATTCATACATTAATCGGTAGCTAATGATTCATTTTAAACTACCGATTGTTTGTAACCTACCGATTGTGGTTTTGGCTACCGATTATATAATGGCATAGTTGCCATTTTGAAAAATCGCGGATAAGGGGTAGCTCAATTTTACGTTTGGGTGACCTTTTTTGTCTTTTAGTGTCGCCCCTAATTGCGACTGAGTCGCCCCTAAATGTGCCAGGCTTCTTTGCTCTTCCCTTTTAAAACAGAAAATAAAATTTCTCATTTTTTACCTTATAAAAAAAAGTTTTACTTACTACATATCTCCAATTTTCCCAAATCTCATCCCAATTCTCAACTATTTACCTAAATATCATCCCAACCACACAAATTAAATTTTGTATCACACTTTTCACCGTCTTTGTTTCCTCTCTCAAATCTCAACCTAATACCTATGAGTACTTCAACATGTGTAATTCGCACCACGGCGTTGCTTATGTATTACCAGTGGCATCGTTATGAGTGTGTTTATTTTTTTGTTGACTCGGTATCTACATCTGACTCGACTCGATTCAGATGTCAAATCGATTGTTTTTTTTATTTTGAGTCATATCTAACTCGCGATCTGACTAAAGCCTAATCCCTGACTCGGATCCATTTGAGTCAGCGCTCCCGACTCATGGGACCAAGCCACTGAGTCACGTATTTTTGAGTCAAATACAGACGAGCCAGGTGATTTCAGTCAGATCCGAGGGGAAAAAATAATAATGTATATCCAACATTATTCTAAAAAAATGGAATAAAGGTTTGGTACCCAAAATAAGAACTACAATTTGATCATCGAATGAATTATTTAATTTTTCTTTGATGATCATACTTTTATCTTTTGTACCGATGTAATTGAAATTAAGTGTAAAAGAACTAGAACTGATTACATTTGAATATCTAAGGTAGCATACTCAATTATATTCTCGTTGATAATTTTGTATTTCAATTAGGTTTTGGATTCAATTCCACATAAATTTGCCAATTTTATGTTAATGAATTTTTGTTACTTTAATTGTCCACACTATATATTACAATATGTTAGGAAGTATAACTAATTGTTAGTGCATTGATCGGTCGAAATCACGAATGTCGTTATCTCAAGCTTGTTGTCAAATTTAGTTGATCAAAACTATATCTAGATTTCAAGTCTACATTTATTCAAGTCTCGGATTAGGATATAAGTGTGTAGTTGAGTACCATAGATCACTGCGTTCACCCTTTGAAGGCGAAGATCAACCGAAGCTTTTGGAGAACTTCATCAACAAAAGGTAAGTAAAGATTGAACCACCTATTACTCAAGTTTTCACCATTTTATCTATGAGACTATGTCGCATGACTAAAGAAGACTTTACATGCACAACTAAAATTTCGAGTCAAGTTTATCTTGATTAATTATTCTCGAAATATGTTGACTAAGCTTAAAAACATTTTTTTCATACTTGATGAATTTTGTTAAAAAAAATTTATTGTCTATAACCTAAATTATGATTCACGATTATCATTTAAAAATAGCTTGGAACAGTGATATGGGTCATTGATGTTATCCGGGAATGTTTCAAATTGATTATTAGAGAGATATAAAACTACTGTAAATCTGGATACAAGATAGTACACGTACCAGCTTACATACTGGCAAAACTGTTATAGGGCCGGAGTCGCGATACATGTACCCATTACACGTACCAGCATATATATAGTTCCGCAACGACTTTCGAGTACACATACCCGGTATGCAAACCCAAAAAGTTATGTGACTCATGAACACAAGATGGTACACATACCCGGTATACAAACCGAAAGAGTTCTGTGACTCGTGAACTCAGGTTGGTACACATACCCAGTATGCATACCGAAAAAGCTCTTTGTGAACTCCTGAACTCTTTTTTGTCTTAAGGGTATCCTATCCAAACCCGATACACGTATACCATGATAAAATAACTCACGAACCAGATGTAGGTACACATACCAAGTACACGTACTTACCCTGTCAAATATTTTCAAATGCATTAGAATTATTTCTATGAGATAATCAGCATTTGAACAACTCTCTATAAAAACACATCTAGACATATTTGATCACATTAACCTATGGTTGTGATTCAATATTAAAGTTTTAAAGTGTTATATGAAAATTATTAAGCTCATAGTTCGTCTGGATAGTTTCGGCTAACCTTTCGTGAACAAGTTATTGTACACGGTTCGGTTATGTTTCATCCTAACCAAAGTGTATATTTTATTGTGTTAATCTCAAAACAAAGATTCATCTAACGGTGGATATTGATTGCTTGATTCCAAAGCAACCTTAGATTAAATCTAAAGCAACCTTTGTTTTGAAATTCTATATAAGGAGAACTTCAAGCAACTGGGATCTTTGAATCCCCGATACTTTTCTTGTGTTCCCTAGTTGTAAACTAGAGTCGTTCTCTCCTTTAAACCTTTTTAGGTTTAGCAACTAAAAAGACTTCACATAGGGATTTGTGAAGCTAGGTCCAACTATCTTTATCTTGATAGTTCGTGTATCCTGATCTTGCTACTGATTGTTAAGACTTTAGCTCCAACAGGCAAGATAGATAGAAATCACAAAGTTTCTTCATCTCAGACTTTATGATTCCACATGTATATTCCTCTATAATGATTCATAATTGAAATCATAGTAGGAATTACTTTTGGGGTGAATAATAATCTAGGTTGCTCCTTGGGAGTCGTAAGTACTGGATTTTGAGGTTTGCTAGACTTTGTATATTGCAAAAGATTTCCTATCTCACCTTGATCTTTGATCAAAAAAAAAAAATCACATATAGGCTTATCTGTGGGAGGCATATTGGTTTATAGTATTTGTTAGAGCATAGCTCGGTTAAACCCACCAAGCGTTGGTATGTCAAGTTTGGTTATTATATTTTAATGAATCAAAACTAAATTTAAGAGTCACTTGATTATGTACTAGAGACAACATCGTATAGGTTAGGCTAGAAAGATTAGGATAATGATACATACAAGTATTACTCGAAGACTTGAAGTATGTGAAGAAGTAACAAGCTACATCGACGACATCATCCCTCCTCTTGAGGTTAGTAATATTTTGACTTGAACTGTTTCATTCCCAACGTATCTTTCAAGTCGTGTTATATTGAAAACATAACTGCGAAGCTGTGAATGATTATACTCTAGTAGACATAGTGTTAAGGAATTAGAATACGAAGTATAACGCTTATCTTTTGAACTTCGTATATAAGACATAGACATAATCGTATGAATGCTATTGTGATTACGTGTATGGGTATGGATGAAGATTTCATCCTAGGAAACAATGTTTATATTTTTTTTAAAGGAAGTACATTCATGAACTTGTTTTATGAATCGAAAGGGAAATCGCTAGGCTCATTGGTATTGTTATTCATTGCATATCTTTGGATTACCAATATGTGTGAGTTAGTAGAACCGATCATAACTTGTTATGTATCTTGGTAAAACTAGTCGTAATGCCTGACTTATGTATTGGTATGACTTTTATTAGTGTAACCGATCATAAGTAATCACCTAATATGGTATGATCGATATTTCTAATTGGTGTGACCGATCCTAGTAATTGGTGTAACCGATCCTATTAATTGGTGTGACCGATCACAAAAGAGTGTGTAATCGATCCTTGTAATTGGTGTAACCGGTCCTGGTAATTGGTGTAACCGATCCTGGTAACTGGTATGACCGATCACAAGTAATACTATGGGAATATGGTAACCGGTCCTGGTAATTGATGTAACCAATCCTGGTAACTGATGTAACCGGTCCCAGTAACCATATTGAGGTAGAACTGATCCTTGTGTTTGGTAGAACCGTAAACCCATGATTAATGTATTGATATTTGATCAATCACATAGTTCTTGGAAATCAAATGAACCAGTTCTAAACTTGTTTGGAAGTGTGGTATAATCGGTTTCAAGATTGTAAATATGTAAAAGGATTTACAAAGAAATAAGATGTCGACATACTTTGAACATGTTCAATAACTCTTATCTTTTATTGTTCAAAGATATTCCTTAATAACTAAAGGATATCCCGAACCGAAATAAGTTGCGAATCTTTTGATTAAGGTTGTTAATTTTATATGCTTTTAATTACCAGCAATTAAAATGCATATCTCTAAAAAATAAAAATTGGTAATGTGCATTTACTAATTGGAGATTTTGGACAGAGCATTTCTAGGAACTATGAAAACCGATTTGGAAATATATTGCATATCTTAAGAATATTTCGGTTTTGGAAATTCCTTGGTGTCCAAACTTCCTTGGTCTATAAATACCCAAGTTTTTATTTCGAGCAAACTATCCTAAGAGCCATCACAACTACCTTGTTTTGTTGTTACTGGTGGAGCCGTCTATTCTGAGAGGAAAGTACCTTAATCAGGTGAAATCTCTTACGACCGCTCGTTTAAATACTTATGTGGGATCAAAAAGCTCTGCGAGTACCTTTGGTTGGAAACTAGATAATTGCAATATTATTAGTTTTCGATTTGATTTGATTGACTAATGGTTGTTGAACTTTGATTGCACCTAGTTTGTTTATTCTTGAGAATCTTCTCTTTTGATATAAGATTCACTCAAACTATATCGAAGTGTCGACGGGATCTTTAGAAATGTTTGTAGATCTGAAGACATCTTATGATAATCCATTGTTAATAGACTTCTTCATGTGCGTGATTGATCACAAGAGATTCAAGTTGTTTTTTCAGGTGTTTATTGAAGATTTAAGAAGATTTGAAGACGAATAAGATTTCTTATTGGGTTTCATACTCTTTGGTGTGCACAAAACTTGATCAGCTGGGATCCAACTATAATTGTTTTATCTTTGATGTATTTGATTGATTAGTTGCGTAGATCGGCATCAGTATTTAGTATCTTGGTAGATCTTATTATTGACTGAAAAATCTAATCTCAATTACTTTGGTAGTTGTTAATTAGATTGATCTAAACCCTACAAAGGAGTTTATTGGATTATACATAAGATCCTTTGTCTAACTCATATGATTGAGATTGAATAGAGTTGTTACCGAACATATTTGTTGTTCCTTTACTGTTTGGAATATGAACCAAAGGAATTTTTCCAGTGCATGCACTTATTGAATGTCGGAAGTGCAGGGATACTGAAGAAACTAGGTGAATTATAGGTTTAGTTGCTTTGTCTCAACTATACGAAGTTGGTGTGATTTTGTATAGCGGCTTCATTCTGAGAGTATTCAATTCTGGACTAGGTCTCTGGGTTTTTCTACATTTGAGGTTTCCTCGTTAAAAAAATCTTGATGTGTCATTTAGTTTTGTTTTCCGCAATTATAATTGTTTTTATTATAATTTAAAGTAAATTACACAAATTATATTTCTGTATTACTTGATAGTGATCCTATAGAGTTTGGTTAAGTACGAACCTATTATCAAGTAATCACACTTTGATTGTTGTATTGTCTCAATCTCGTATCATATACGATCACACAAAGTGTGAATACATATTTGTTGTATTGTCTAGACTCAGTCCATATACAATAACTTTTGGTAAGAGGACTTATAGGTGGAAAAGTTTTAGATTGAGGTAGATTTGGGTACCCTCATCTTTTCAGTCTTCAATTGGGATGAAGCAACTCTTAGGCTGTAAAGGATGTTATCTAAGGGAATCAATTGCGCAGAGACTTGTGAGATTCAAAAGGCATAAGGAGCGTGACTATAACTGAATCGATGTGACGGTAGATTCGATCTCAACTACGTTCCAGTCCGAAATTTTGATACTGAATTGATGTCTATAGCGGCTTAACAATGTTTGGTGTTTAAATCTGGACAAGGTCCTGGAGTATTTCTGCAGTTGCAATTTCCTTGTTAACAAAATTTCTGGTGTCTATGTTATTTCTTTTTCCACATTATATTGTTTATCTTTAATTGAAATATCACAGGTTGTACGTAAATCAATCAAAGTAGATACGTCCATCGTAATTGTTGGATATGACTTGGTCGATCTTAGATATTGATCTTTGAAATCGTCCAAGTACTCTCATGTTATAATCAGCTTCGCGGGCTTGTCTCCGTTTACATATTGATTGCGAGAGAAAGAGATATAAACTCTTTTTATAATTCCTGATTGAGATTCATTAAGTTGTAACTCTCTGAATTGTAATTGAGTTTAGTCTATACATGTTCGAAATTAGGTTGGTGGTGTATTTTGGTACCCCCGTATCTTCACTAATTTTTACAATTTGGTCTCCAAACCTGATCAAGATGGTGATTCGATAATTTCTAAACCTAATTATTTGGTGGTGGTGGTGAGAGTTTAATCTAAGTATGGAGATTATGACATATTATAGTGAGTTTGTCTTGCCCAATCTAAAAAAAGTTACACAAAATTTGATTTCTATAGTTGGATGGGATATAAGAATAATGTGGATGGGAAATAGGTAAAACCAAATACATATATATATATATATCTTCGGCAAAATTAAAGGAAGGGCCAGAACAAAACGAATTTGGAAAAATAATTTAGTATTGCTAACATAGGGAAAGATAACTAGGTAGTACATCCAACCTTGAGTAATAAACGTATTCATCAAATCATGAGCTTGGAGTATTAAGTCATGATCTAGCTTCAGAAATTTCGAAAGTGATTCCCTTATGTTTTAGTTATCCTGAAAAGTGTTTCAGACGTCAACCTTCAAAGACTGAGTAATAAATTTTTTGAAACCTTGGCAGCGAGCACTAAACATGTCCATTGCCTAATTTTAAAGGTTTAGCTTTTGAAAGTTTTGAAGCAAACATGTTTTGAATAACTTGCCAGTTTCGAAAATCAAAATCTCAATTTTTGAAAGCTAATGAGCCTTAGAAAACTACGTATCTTGTATTTTTGAAATTTCAACAGTGAGGTCTAATAACATCTTATGTTGTCCGGCCATGGGTTTTTTGAAAGTTAGGCTAGTCTATATGTGAAAACCATATAGTAAATAACATACACACTAAAGATATATTTTTCATCTCGTCGACACTTTTGCTAATTCTCGTTACACTCGGGATAGTTCTTTGATATTTTTTTTTTAAAAAAACCAAAGAATAAACACCAAATTATAACAAGAAAAATAAGCCCCGCTCTTAATGAGATGAGTAATATAGGGAGGAGGAGAAATAAACCACACATCATACGATTTGTTGGAAATTACATATGGTGCTAAGGAATGTGCCACATTACCGGCCTCCTTTATAATGTGGTGAAACTTTACATAATTCACAACACCTTTTTTATTTTGTTAATATTATTTAAATTTTCCAAGGAAAATGACTACGCCTACCCTTAAGAATGTTGATGATGATTAAGAAGTCTGGCCTTTTTAATAACTATATTTTTGAAACCTTTTCTTTTAGCCAACTTCATTGTTAATAAAGCTCTATAGGCATAAGCCTCAACAACAGAAGTAAAGTTAAGCACTTTATTCTTGCAGACATGAATGTCAGCAAAACTATCTCTTGCAACAGCACCACACGCAAACATCTTTGGTTATGTTGCTCCACCAAAATTGATCTTAACTTTTTTTGCACCCAGAGGCTCCCAAAATACGTTTTGATCCTGATAATGTATATTTATGTAGGGATGACATCATTTTTATCAGTAACAACTTTCAAGTTAAACCAGTACACATGGCTTCCTTGATGACAGATTGGATGCTAAACTTACCATTATTAAATGATATTATTCCTTGACTTTCATATAACCCATAATAAACAAGCACCCATTTTTATCTTAGAGTAGTCGCCTCCTTCTATGCGATATCTTTCAGTATAGTGAAATGAAGCTTGTGGAGATTCACATGTTTAAAGATTCATAAGGGATGCAAACATCACAACTTATATATCATGACAATGAAGGCACGAATGCTCAATTATCTTCATTTCTGAATGAAACAATTTATAGTCCACGTTAACATTATTTACGTATCTAATGAGCCGACCCCTTTATCAATATTTTCCCCACTTAGATACTTGAGTTATCCAACAGTATGGAGTTTTTAACGGGCACCGCTGCAGTCATACAACAAAAGCTTCCCGGGAATTCATCCACTCCTGGATTACTCCCGCCCGAGCATGCTTAATTGCAGATTTTTTTCATCTTCGTGGTCAATTATGCTGACAAGGCCTCGGTGCTAGGAAATGATAACCCATTACATATATTCCAATCGGCAAACCTTTCTTGTTTAACTGGGGCATCACAATACCACCACCTTATATTGGAGCCATCCTCGGCTCCTGAATATATACAAGTGTTTGTACCATAAGTAAAAATACCACTTAATGGGCCAAATTGATACTTGAATCATCTTTTGGTCCTCATCCAAGCCCGCTAACCAGTCAACCAAGGAAGTACACCCGCCTGCACAGACCGGTCAATGGTCAAAGCCAGTCAATGGTCAAAGTCGATCAATTGTCAAAGTCAACATCCGATCAAGGTCAATGGTCAAAGTCAACCGACGGTCAACTATCGTGGTCAGTCGCACCCCTAGCCAATTTTATGTCTTGCATCCAGCAACGCTGATAACCAATTCCCAGCCAAAATCTCTTCCGAACTTCCAACCAGTCTCCAACCATGCTGCCAGCCGACCTCCATCCAGTCTGCCATCCAACCATGCTGCCAGCCGACCTCCATCCAATCTGCCATCCAACCATGCTTCCATCCAACCTCCATCCAGTCTGCCATCCATTATGCAGAATTAATAAGAGACATGAATGATCAGTTTTCATGCAGAAATAAAGAAGAGGCATAAAGGGGCAGTTTCATGCAGAAATTATGGTGGGAGCATAAATGGGCAGTTACATTCAGAATTCAATATAGGAGCATAAATGGGAAGTTACATTCAGAATTCAATATATGAGCATAAATGGGGAGTAAATGCGATTTATGTTGATATTGGAATTATATTTTTAACTGTATAAATAGGAAGAACAGAAATGATAAAGGGGGGGGGGGAATAGGAGAGAAAACAGAATGTAATACAATTATCAATGAAAAATTACTCCCCAAGGGGATTTACCCGTGGACGTAGGCAACCATGCTAAACCACGTTAAACTTGTGTCTGATTATTTGCCTTTCAATTCATCTCCAAACCCTAAAAATACACCAAACAACCCATTCATCATGTTTCGTGCCCAAAAGTGATTTTGGGTACAAACATTGGCTCCGACTAATGGGACTACGAGAGAAGGAATCGTGTCCTCCCATTGAGAAAGTTGTACAAAACGCTTCAAAATCGCTTACGTGAAAGAGCTGCTTGAACGTCGTGAAAAATCATTGTTGCAGTCCAGCTGATCGTAGCTGCTGCAACCCAGTTTGATCACAATGATCGTCGTGCAACTGATCGCAGATGCTGCTGACCATATAATTGCACATACTGCAGTCCAGTTGATCGCAACTGCTGCAATCAAGATTCGATGTTTCAGATCTGCTGAAGCTATTACCTATAGATATCGCTGAAAATCGCATCACTGCGAAATCTGAAGGTAATGTTGTTGGAACGCTCGGTTCGCGGCAAAAGATGTAGTGAAATACCATCAAAACTGTTGTAGGATGTTCGATCCACAACACGGCTTGGCCCAGTTTTGTTTCCAATCACTGCAATCCAGCTGATCGCAGCTGCTGCAGACCAGTTAATTACAGTTACTGCAGTCCAGTTGATCGCAAATGCTGCAGTCCAGCATCGTAGTCGGAAGCCACCGAAGCTAACTCACTGCGAAAATCACCAAGATTGTTTTCAGGATGTTCGATCCGCAGCATGTTCAAGTCCAAAGTTCAGAAAAAATTTGCTTCTCAAATAACGCATTACCCACCTATCTGAGTTTCATGTATGTCAAAATCTCAAATGTAATTATCGCAAAGTTGTCAAGTTGTCTACATTCCAAGGTGCTTGAATACCCAAGGGAAAACCTTCAGAAAAGCATCTCAGAAAATTCCATAAAGGGCCACAAAAATGCAGCAAAACCAGGGTGAAAATTCCTTGAGAAAAAGCAACAGCCCCTGCAACCGTTGCTAAGAATCCATAGATCCGTTGCGAGAAACTTTCAAGAAAAATACGACAAGTCAAACGAAACATGTCACCGAAAGTCCGTTAAAAATGATCACAGTTTCAGTAAACTGTCACAAAAAAAAAGGAGGCCGGCGGCCCTAGCCGGATGCCTCAGCTGTCCAGAACTGTTCAGCCACTTCTGGTTTTTCCCCACCCACGTCAGGATTCACTCACCCAAGTCAGAGGGACGCTCACCCACGTTTCCTTCTCAGTCACCCACATTAGAGTTTTGGTTAACCTTCTTCAACAAAGGTCTTGTTCACCCACTTCAGTTAATTATACGAAAAAAGCTTCGATGCTTCACATTACATCAAAGTTCGATGTTCTACACTATCCAACCGTTAATGCAATGGGGTTCATCAAACTTCTATGTTCCTTGCTACATCAAAACTCAATTTTCAGGAAAACTTCAATGCTTCTAGTTGCATCATAACTTCGATGTAACGCGTGTCCAGACCGTCAATTGATATCACGAAATTAAAGCCGGCAGATAACCCGGTGGCAGCAGCGGCAGCGATCAGCAGCAAAGCCGGCGGCCAAGCTGAGCGGCAATCGCCGATCATTTGGGGATTAAATGGAGACTAGTCGGGTGGGCGATTAGTCGGCGATGATTACTTAATGGTTCTGATTTGGTGCGGCGTTATACAACTTAATTTCGTAGACCCGATCTGGTGTATCTCGGTGCAACTTTACTCCGTAGTTCCTATTCGGTGTGACGCGATGTAAATTAATAATGTAGCCCCGGATTTTTCAGCCCACATTCATTTGGCTGACGGGTTTGTGCGCCCCACTAGGGCTTGGGCTTAAAATTTGTTTCGTTGATATCTTATTCATCTCACGTCTGAATTGGATGATTTTTGGCTCGTTGCGATCGCATTTCAATATCCTACGACATGAAGGTAAAAAAAAAAATTATAAGATTGTTTGGGTACAATCACCTCATCAACATGTTTGGAGCATGGCGTTAACCAACCAATGTTGTTTCTTCGATAACTTCTTCTTCATGCATCCAAACTGAGTGATTTTCGGCCCGTTGAGATCGTATGACAATTCCCAAGGTCGTGAAAGTGAAATTTCAATTTTTGGAGAAAATTAAATTTTTAGAAATTTAAAATGACAGCATCAGAAACGGTCACATCCAATCACCACCGAAAATACTGCAGTTTTGTTGCTCGAACTGCTGCAGTACTTTTACACATGACTATTACAGTTAGTTGATCGAACTACTGTAATCCAGTTTCACAGCAACAGCTGCTGGCCAGTTGATCGAACTGCCGCAGTCCTTTGTAATTACTACAGTCAAGATTGGTCGAACTGCTAAAGTCCAGTTTTCCCCAAAACTGTTTCAATACAGTTTTCCTCACCACTACTTCAGTCCAGTTTTATGCATAATTGTTAATCTAAGGAGTACAAATAATCGAAACTGCTAAAATACAGTTCTGTGGCAACATCTGTTAATCCAGTTTGGGCATCCTAATCACTTCGTAAACGAAGTTGCAGTAACATTTTCAATATGGTAAGTATACAATTTACATATTTTTTATTTTTTATTTTCATATATTCATGCATACTTTTGTTCAATAAGACACCTTTAATGTGACGAGCATTTTCTCAACGAGGGGATGCACACATTTCAATCCTGCGCGCATCTAGAATAGTGGGATTGGCCCCCCGCGCGAATTCTAGATAGCAGACATATTCAAAATTCCATGCGCGAGCAAAATTCCGCAAGGAAATGCACCCTTGTGCGAGCATTGAGCAACATGACAATCACTATCTACTGGGGGCGAGTTGCATATCACTTAAACGTGACTGACTATCACTTGGGGGAGAGATATGTGATACCTCATGGTTTGAAATGACTCCTTTGGGGCAGGCTGTGTAAACACTTTATACGATTGGGGGCAATTTACATAGCACCTAAATGCAATGCGGAGTTCAGCTTCCGAAAATCGGAACTTCAGGTAACCCAAACTTCTTAATCCTCCAACGAATTGCAGGATTAAGAGGGGCGAGCATACACCATAATATTTTTACGCAATTATTACAATCGGTAATGTTAAACTGCCATAGTTATATTGATTGAATTATTGTACTCCAGTTCAAAAGCAACTGCTGCACTCGGTTGGACGCAACCGATGCAGTCCAGTTGCCTGCGAATTTTGTACTCAGTTGGACGCAACTGATGCAGTCTGGTGACACTCAGTTGGACACAACTGATGCTATCTAGTTTTATTTATAACTTTTACACCTATGTTTATCGAACTATTTGAGTCCAGTCCCTCAGCAATTCCTGCAGTCCAGCTGAACGCAGCTGTTGCAGTGTAACTTTGTTCGTTGCTGCTGCATTCCAGCTGATCGCAGCTTATGCAGTCCATCCATGCTCGCAGTTCCTACAGTCTAGCTGAACGCAGATGCTGCAGAGGAACTTTGTTCGTTGATGCTGCATTCCAGCTGAACGCAGCTGATGTATTCCAGTTATGCTCGCGAGTTCTGAGTCCAGTGAACTTATTTCTGCTGCAGTGGAACTTTGTTCGTAGCTGATGAATTCCAGCTGATCGCAGCTGATGCAGTCCATCCATGCTCGAAGTTCCTGCAGTCCAGCTGAACGCAGCTGCTATAGAGGAACTTTGTTCGTTGATGCTGCATTCCAGCTGAACGCAGCTGATGCAGTACAGCTATGCTCGCAGTTCTTGCAGTCCAGCTGAACGCAGCTGCTGCAGTGGAACTTTGTTCGTTGCTGCTGCATTCCAACTAATCGCAGCTGATGCAGTCCAGCCATGCTCGCAGTTCCTGCAGTCCAGCTGAACGCAGCTGCTGCAGTGGAACTTTGTTCGTTGCTGCTGCATTCCAGTTGATCGCAACTGATGCAGTCCTGCAATGATCGATGCCCCTGCAGTCCAGATGATCACAGCTTCTGCAGAACAGCTTCACTCAATACTGTTATCGCTCACTCACAATACCACTCCACTCAAGCATCACGCTTCTGTTATAGAATAGTTCATCCTTCTATCTTGATTTTGCATACAACAGTGGTTCATGCTCAACTGTTTCCCACTGACCTCCCAGTCACAATAGCCACACTTGGGGGCATCGTGATTGTGATTTCCGCAAACAACAAGGGGAGTTAGCCAATCACCCCAACTTCAATAATCCACACTTGGGGGCGAGTTTTATCATTGACTAAGGAAAACGGAATTTTCTTAACCCCCAACAAGTTGGAGGTTAAGAGGGGGCGATGTTTGTACCATAAGTAAAAATACCACTTAATGGGCCAAATTGATACTTGAATCATCTTTTGGTCCTCATCCAAGCCCGCTAAGCAGTCAACCAAGGAAGTCTACCCGCCTGCACAGACCGGTCAATGGTCAAAGCCAGTCAATGGTCAAAGTCGGTCAATGGTCAAAGTCAACATCCGGTCAAGGTCAATGGTCAAAGTCAACTGACGGTCAACTATCGTGGTCAGTCGCACCCCTAGCCAATTTTATGTCTTGCATCCAGCAACGCTGATAACCAATTCCCAGCCAAAATCTCTTCTGAACTGCCAACCAGTCTCCAACCATGCTGCCAGCCGACCTCCATCCAGTCTACCATCCAACCATGCTGACATCCAATCTGCCATCCAACCATGCTGCCAGCCAACCTCCATCCAGTCTGCCATCCATTATGCAGAATTAATAAGAGACATGAATGATCAGTTTTCATGCAGAAATAAAGAAGAGGCATAAAGGGGCAATTCCATGCAGAAATTATGGTGGGAGCATAAATGGGCAGTTACATTCAGAATTCAATATGGGAGGATAAATGGGCAGTTACATTCAGAATTCAATATAAGAGCATAAATGGGCAGTTACATTCAGAATTCAATATATGAGCATAAATGGGGAGTAAATGCGATTTATGTTGATATTGGAATTATATTTTTAACTGTATAAATAGGAAAAACAAAAATGATAGAAAGGGGGGGGGGGGAATAGGAGAGAAAACAAAATATAATACAATTATCAATGAAAAATTACTCCCCAAGGGGATTGACCCGTGGACGTGGGCAACCATGCCGAACCACGTTAAACTTGTGTATGATTATTTGCCTTTCAATTCATCTCCAAACCCTAAAAATACACCAAACAACCCATTCATCGTGTTTCGTGCCCAAAAGTGTTTTTGGGTACAAACAACAAGCTCAGATCTTCGACGTTCTCTGTCACTCATGAGACCGGTACCTAACCCAACCCATCCAGCATACTCTCTCACCCTAGATAGGTGACCCGTTATCGTCTCTGATACCATTTGTAATAAACCGACCCTCTATTGATATTGTCCCGCTTAGCCACTATGGTTATCCAATAGTGTGGGGTCTATAACGAGCACCATTGTGGTCATCCAACAACAGCTTCCTGGGAGGTCACCTATCCTCAAATTACACATTCCAGAGCATGCTTAATTGCAAACCTTTTTTCCAACTCTGGAGCAAATTATGATAAACATGCCTTAGTGCTAGGAAATGACAAAAAAAATTACTTATATTCCAATTGGTCGAATTAGGGTATTACAATGTACTTCGTAATGCTACTAGCCACTGCCATCCCATTTGTGAGAAATCTCCAAATGAACATATAAATTTTAGGAGTAAGGTTTCTGACTTTCCAAAAAAAAATCCGAGAAATTCCAATTTAGAAGAAATAGATGGTTGTACGTCATTAAGAGTTTTTAGGAAGGAGTGGCTCAGAATACACCATTAAGATGATAATATCATATAATCGATTGAGTATCATTATCAAGTGGAAAATGGATTTATAATATCTTCAACCTCAGATTGGCAGCAGAGCTGCTGCAACTTGACTTCATCCTGTAGATGGTGGATTTTCAACAAGGGATAAAATCATAAACCCATAATTATACGTATTCCTTGATCCAGCAATCAGATGAATATTGAGGCTCATGTCTCTTATCGAAAGCATGAAATCTTATGCCACAAGAATCTATGAATGAGAATCTTGTCTCTAAGAGCATATGTAGATATGTAGTCTCTCAGCTGAGGAAACGGCATATCTCATGAATACTGAGCAATTTCAGTAATTACTTCTATATAGAATCGAAATATTGGACGGCTCCTAGAAAGCTTCCCTGCTAGTATAGAGCAATAACGTCTTCATGATTTAACAATGTTTTCCCTGACTATATAAAAGAAATATGACTCTTCAACAAGCTCATAACACTCAATTCCTGAATAATTAATGCTCCTAGATGACCGTACTAGTATAGAGCCATCAATTAATTATTTTTAAAATCATTAGATTTGTTAATTGAATCCCTGAAAAATATTCAATGTTTTTCATAATATTTCGTTAATTCAATTTATGGTTTTTCCCAGCAAAATTCCATGGGTTAGTAATAAATATTCAACACACGGGCATCTGAGCTACCTTTGAATAAGCCCCGACTAAAATGGTGCAAGTGTACTCAGCAATAACACATCAACGAACACCTGAATGCACGAACGAGTATTTCAAAATACGACGAGACGATGAACCTATGCAAAATAGGAAAGAAAATAATAAATAATAAAATATTAACCAAGGTGCTGAAGGATCGGGCCCGCCAGTTGTGTCGTGACCAATCCCACGTCCAATTTTATATTTTATCATATTTTATTATTTTCCTTGATCTTATGAGAATCCTTTCATTTGAACAAATATCCTTTGTTTTATGGAAACTCCTATGTTTCATGGTGTTTCCTTCGCATCAAGGAAATAATATAAAATTGGTAAAGATATCATGGGACCGTGTATACTAGCCGACCGGCTATGCCCTAGTCATGGCCGGTCCCACACCTCATGATTCCTCAATATTTTATTATTATTTCCCTAATCTCATGAAAACTCTTTAATCTCATGATATTTCCTTCAAACCATGAAAATTAATAAAAATTAGGGAAACTCATGGGACCAGGCCCTAACCGACCGGTCATGACCTAACCGGTCTCACATGCCCCTTATTTTTTATTATTATTTTTATGGTTCCTTAATCCCATGAAATTCCTTGATTTCATGATGTTTCCTTCAAATTATGAAAATTCCTTCAAATCATGAAATAATACATAAAATTAGAGAAAACTCACGGGACCGGGCCCTAGCAAGCCAACCATGCCAAAGCCGGTCCCACAAGCCCTTATTTTATTATTATTAATATTTTTTTTTCCTCATCTCATGGAAACTCCTTGATTTCAACAAAACTCCTTGGTTTCAACAAACTCCTTGGTTTTATCATATTTCCCTAGAATCATAAAAAATATTATAAAATTAGGAAAAATATTGTGGGAACGGGCGCTTTGGCCGGACGGCCATGCCTTGGCCATATCCGGTCCCACAATTCATGATTCCTTCATTTTTTATTATTATTTTCCTTCATCTCATGAAATTTTGACGATTTCACCAAAAATCCTTGATTTCTTCATATTTTCTCAAAATGTTGCTCAAACGCACATCAGAAAATATCAAAATTCTCAGAACTGAGATACGAACACTTTGGTGATGTGAGCATGTTACCTTGACCAACCAAGGTTGGATTTTTGGCACGCAAGGAGCCGGTATCACGCATTCAATTTGACCTAATTTGTGCAATTGCACGTATTAGGTCCAAAACTCTTCCAAACAACTTGGAACTTCATAAAACGACCGTTATTCGATCTCGTGACCACCCAGGGTCGGTTTCATGACCCCTTAGTTGGTCCCCCATCTCTTCATAATCAATTAGATTTTATCATCTAAGATTCAGACGAACATTATTTTAATAAATGATTAAATCAGCATTTAATCATCCTTTCACCAACTGGTCTTCAAGAGACTTTGGTATATTTTTACTCATGTGAGCATGTGGGCGCTACATGACCGACCCATAATCCCATGTAGCCGGTCCCTCCTTTACTCATTGGTTAATTTTCAATAAACCATCAATTGGTCATCAATTGATCGAATTATGGTTTTGAGTCCAAGGTTCATAATTCCATAATCAAATACTAATAATTTTATGATGATCTCGTGATCAATATCTTATCTAATATACTTGGTTCAGTTGCCAGTATTTCAAATTAATATTTTATTTGGTCATGCTACCAATAATTCATCAAACGAGTAATATTTGCTCTGAATATTGGTTCAACTATCAATATTCAACAATTCACCAAATGAGCAATATTCGCTCAAATGAACAATATTTGTTCACTTTAGATATCAACATTTATTCGAGAATTATACCTATGTCTCAACAGACATGTTCAATTCGTGAGTCTCATAATATTTGCAAATCATGTTCGACTCAACAATATAAGGACTCATCGTCCCATGAAGTCATGAAATCAGCAACTGACTAACTAAATACACGTCTTCCTTGCAGAATCCACAATCATACGAGACATCAATCGTGTTACATGGGGGGATATTAACTAGGGTTTTGGTCTGGAGGTCTACGGCACGTGTGTTCATACACACAATGAGAATGTGAGAAAGTCGTGCAATTAGTTAAAAGAGTTAACAAAGTAGTGGATGGAAAATCAACCAAGTCTCCGCACGTTGAACAACTGGTTTTAACACGATTTCCACTTCCCCACTCTTTGATTCCATCAACTGTCACACTTCATTGGATCATGGTGTTTACAATTCTATAAATATAAATAAGTTTCTGAATCATGATTGAAACAAGGACAATCTCCCGTCAAACAGACAACACGAGGTTAACAACTCAACATCTGAGCAATTACTCTCAACAGAGTAAAATTCAATCATTCAGAACTTATCTTAATTTCCGAACACACAACACACCTACAATCTTTGATCACCATTGATCTCACATATTTCTCAGTTTCCCTCTTACAGATTGACCCATCCTCTCTTGTGACCGAATTTACTCCGGAACGACCATTGTATTTGTTTATGCCGGAGTAATATAGATTGATCTCTCGAATTCAAAGCACTCCCTTCTTGCAGTGCATCTGTATGAGGTTAAGAATTTATCTTGGTTCAAGGAGTCTCCTTAGCACGGTCGTCTCCTCAATTCTGTAAAAAACTGCGAACCGTTTTGCTCCATATACATATTGGCGACCACAGTGGGAGATCGTTCTCTCGGTTGCAATCTCACTTCTCACAAAAATGGTCGGTCTTAGGTCTGGTTCAGTTACCAACCCGGATTCAACACCCGTCTCTAATATTGCAAGCTTTGGCGGTGCTGCTAACACCACTCCTCCGGTGCAACCTGCCACTACTACTCCTCCGAGTACTGGTGCTCTAGTAATCACCCTTGCAAGCGGCGGCACTGAAACCATCAATAATCCACTCTTCGGTTGGTCTCCTAAAGAAATCAGGGAAAATCCACCTACCATAGGTGATCTCATGAAAGTGTAAAAAACTATTGCCAAAAATCAGACTGATATGGCTGCCACTCAGAAGGAACTATTCAATTATCTCAAGACTCTTACAGACAAGATGTCAGATAAAACTCAAGAGAAAGGAAAATCTACGGAAAAGTCTTCAGACGTTGATCCCAAAGTCAATCCAATCCATGTAGTAGATGATTAAGAAGTTCCCAAGGCTACAGAAAATTCACCAGTGAAAGAACCGTCAAGTTTCATCACTTGTGAAGACCTGGAATGCCTCTTGGAAGATCGTGGAAAAGACAAGACGCCTTCTTTCCACTATCACCAACCTTCATACCCTGCTGCTACGCAAAGGATTCCTCTACCAAAAGGTTATACCTCTCCAACATTCACTCTTTATGATGGAACGGGCAATGCTCGAGAACATGTTTCTCGATTTCTGGAAGCATTGGGTGAACATGAGCACAACCATACTGTCCGTTTGAATGAATTTTCAAAGTATCTGAAAGGCATAGCATATACCTGGAACAACAACATCACACAAGGAAGTATCAAAAGTTGAGGAGAAATAGTTAATGCTTTCTATAGAAAGTATTTCTTCGTTTTAGAGCAAATCACTCTCTCTGATCTCGGAAGGATGTTTCAAAAAAGCAACGAACATCCTAACGATTATGTGAAAAGGTTCAGAGTTCAAGCCTTGGATTGTCATGATCCAAACGTCACAGAGAAACAACTCGTGGACTTGTGCATCAATGGAATGATTCCAATCTACAGAGCTTTATTGGAAAATCTCAGGTTCCAGAATTTCTCATAACTTCATGAAGCGTCCAAGAGATCAGCAACTACTGCACCTGCTTTATTGGAGAGGCCTAAGACTACAAAAGCTGAAGAGCCACGAGAGGCTCGAGGTAGAAGACATTTAATCAACAAACAATATAACCTCCAACCTTCCACAAATGTTATTGCAGAATGAAGCAAACGAAAATCCGAGCCGCAGCGCAAACATACTTCATCAACCCCTTCAACTGCGCAAAGGAAGGATAATATGCAAGTTCATGCCCAACATACAGAATCTGATCCAGAGGCACCTGATTTCCCCTACTCCATTGAGGAAGTTATTGAATTTCTAGATGCCTGGGTTCAAGACGGCGCAATCAAACTTCCATATGGAAAGAAAGAGCCAACTGAAGAGGCCATGGAAAATCCTCGTTACTGTCGCTTTCATAGGTTTGTCAACCACCCCACAAGTGATTGCAGAATTTTAAAGCGCATATTCAAAAAAAAGATCAAATCAGGAAAACTCAACTTGGGGACTGAAGGAGTTCATAGAGATCCTCTCCCAGTCATAACCTTCACTTTTTTTAAACCACCTGTCAAAGAAGTAGTTCAATCCTTAATCGAACACGTCTGCGAATTGCTATACTTATCAAAGGCTCAAAGGGGAGACATGTTCGCTGCACAGAATCACATTGTGTCAGGGAAGCGTTTGTTGATTCAAGAAGCATTTCCTGAGCCGCCCTCAATAACAGACAAAGAAATGTACGACTGTGGACTTCTTACCACAGCCCATCTCAAGGGAAATGAGTTCAAACGAGCATTGATTGATGTCATCACTGCTGTAAACATCATCCATCTGAAAACTCTCCGAGCTGCTGGTATCATGCGACAAGAAGCTATTCATGCTCCAGTAAAAATCACAGATCATGAAGGAAGACCCAGAGACGCTTATGAACACATTACTCTCAAGGTGAACATAAACTCAGCCTGGACATAAAGAAAATCTTACATAATCCGAGAAGATCCAGGATATGATATGATTCTTGGACGAACATGGATTCACGCTGGAAAGGTAACACCAACACCTTCAATTTCACATTTCTCTGTTGAATAAACCTCTGATTCAGAAGAAGAAAAAGATATATTTTTCCATTCGAATATCTGAAGGAGGTCAAAGCCCTGACAGAACTGACACAAAAGCCTGAGTAAAATTCAAACGCTTTCATCAAAATATTTCGTACTCAGGAAAGTCTTATTCCTCCTCATATGTCCATATCATCAGTTTTCAAATATGCCTATTTGGTCCGAGGGCTCCACTCCACCAACAACTTAGAAATTGCAAAATGCTATGAATGGATAACCTCGCCTCAGCAATATTTTGCCAAATGGTTAAGTTCAGAACTTCTTCAAATCGAACATACCATCAAAAAGCTTATTGCTGAAGACATAGCTAAGCATGACAAATAGTATCCTAAATACTCTCCTTTGGACGAATGTCCACATGTGCCGCAAGGATTGAAGACTGCAACAACATGGAATTTCACTACACGAGGAATTCCAAATCAGCAGAAGATATTCAGAGCACGGACAGTCAAGCGTAAAAAATTCCAAGAAGGAGATTTAGTTCTCAAAGCAACTAAGCGTAATTCCCATTCTGCCAAGAATTCCAACTGGGAAGGACCGTTCATGGTCTCTAAGTCTGTTGCTGGTGGATACTACAGATTGATCAACATGGATAGCAAGGAAAGTGTGGCCGTGATACACGAGAATTGTCTTAAGGCCTTTGACATCTAAGGTTTTGGATATTCGAGGTATTGGGTGTTCAAGGCACGAACATCCAAAATATTTGGCATTTAGAGTTTTCTTTCATTGTATTTCAATTCCTCCAAAACATTTGCAATGCTTGCATTCAGTAGTTTAAATTCAAAAATTTATCAAAATTCAGTCTACTTAAAGAAAATCTCTAGCAAATCCAAAGAATACTTATCCAAAACCAATCAAGACCAAAAGTAAAACCTCACATCTCTCAGAATTTCAGAAGTTCAAGAGATTATGAAAAGAAATCAACAAAGAAATATTTTTGCTCCTTTGCATTCTTCAAGACTTGTAAAAGCTGCCTTCTCCATGTTCAGCTCCTCAGTCAGCCTGGAAATGTTTTCTTCCTTATTCATCACATCATCATTTGGAAAGGGTATGTTATTTTCACATGATTCCTTAATAGCATCCATCTTCTTACGAAGCCACTTCACATTCAATCCAAGTCTTTCACAATTCTCCAAGTTGTACTACCAATCAAAGAGTACATATGGGGTCACAGTATTTTCTGGCCCTGGTGCATATATCGCTTACAACACGCAAGATAACACTTACTTGCATTGTTAAAGAATAAGTACGCTTTGGGTCTCTAGTAACGATGACGTGACCAAATTTCTTCCATATTTTCTCGTACAAGTTGGCATATCCAATGGGAACGCTGAATCCACCAACTAGCTCATGGTATGGGAGTGATGCATCAAAGGGAGGATCAAAAACAATCCATGCACTTGGGTATTCATGTACCACTATACGATTCTAAATCACTGGAGCCACTTCTACAGTCGTAACAACAGTTTCTTCAGCTTCTTCAATGCGTGGTTCAACTTCTTCCGTCACTGAAGCAATAATAATTGAAGTCTCGGTCTTTTTAACAACGTCAACAGTAATACCCTCATGACTTTGAAGTGCATATATGGTTGTTCCTTCATCAATAACCACTGTGTTGCTCAAGCCATCATTATTAGCTCATTTATTATCAACTTCGGTATTTGACACCTAATACGAATATTACATGATATTAGGATTATCCAAGCATGAAACCAAAATAAATAATAAATTACAACATACAAGTGGTCTAACATCATCAAAATTCTTCATTCTACATGCTAGATGTCAACAAATCACGTGAAAGTCACAAAAACACATTTTACTAAAGGTGCACAGGAACCGAGACGGACCGACGGACCGTCCTGGAACCGGTGGAACCGTACTTGGTTTTGTACCGAACCGAGGAAAGGGGTACAGGTACCGGTCCAAAAAATAGGAACCGAGCTCTGGGGGTACAAGTACACGGTCCAATACAAGTCTCGTGGCTAATCGTACCGACTGTATCGATCAATTATGGACACAGATCCTTTACAAAATATTTGAGGACACAGATCCTTTACAAAATACTAAATGTATCCCCATTTCTTAACTACAACACAGGGTCTAAAGACTCTAAACAAACTAATCCAATTTGAAGTTCATATCTGTAATTTGCAAACCTTAATTTTAACATCAAAAAAGCCGAGAAGTTGATCGATCAACTGAGATTTTTCTTGCTCGATAATCATTAATTTCCAACAAAAAGTTAGTGCATAAAATCACAGGCTAGTCACTAGGAGGATTTACTAGCAGGTAGATTTATCAATAGGTGGACTTGTCGAAGGAGTAGCAGCCAACACTATTGTTTTCCATCACCTCGGTTCTCCTGTCATACTTCTCCATATTATCTCCTGAGCTTGACTGCATCTCCATTGCAAACCACCATCACTGCCTAATGCTATGCTTCTCCCCATCTGTTAACTCGAGATCTTCACAACAACGAACCATCAATCAACCATAGGTGACACTACCATGAATTGAGCATCTCTACGGCTCTGCCATACTCTTTTCCATTTCTTTTAACAGTAGCTTCCTCAGCTTCAACTAATTTTCCAAGTCTTTCTTGTAATACTCGGTAGCTCGAAGCTTTCTCCATATGTATCCTGCACAGCAAGCAAAAACACCATATACGAGGATATATGAAGCCCAAACATAAGGATATTCTTCAGCGTGTTGTTGGATTTCTAGATACTTATTTTCTAACCTTCCCTTCCAATCAGTACCGATTGGTACCGATACCGCATATGGTACCGAATAGTACCGGAACTGAGGTATAGGTACAGGTCCAAAATTTTGGAACTGAGGAGGGGGGGGTACATGTACTCGGCCTCGGAAATAACCGAGCCGAACCGTACCGTGTGCACCCTTACGTTTTACAACAAGCCCGCCTGAGAAGATTTTACACTGCCATGTACAAAACGTTGAACTGAGAGCAATTGGTGAAGAATCAAGAGTTAGGTTATATACCATTATCTTCGTATGGATGTTATATACAGCATGTCAAAATTTTATAGCAATCGGATGAACGAGCAAAAAGGTGTGGTCAAAACATTCGACTACATGACAGCTAAAAATTTCCTGAAAGTCTCCTGGATGTTTACTGTTTCGTCGATTTCGACTCCTAAACATGCTCAAAACTCAAAAATATTCTTCTCTCAAGCTTGTAAATTTCCTGGGCATAAGGATGCATATGCGGATCGCAAAAATCTGATATCGGACGAAGATTTTACGGCGTTTTTGCTCAAAGGCTGAGTTCTGAATTTTTGGGTGACGTATTTTCGGCAAAACTTCTCATATATTCAGATTCATTCTCACTCATTCACTCATAAATCAACAAGTTTATGCTTCTATGGATAAAATACAAGAGAAATTCTTACTTGGGTGGTCTCTGAAGCGTTCAAAGAACCAGAGTTGCTCGCACCGACATCGACAACACCATTACTTTCATTCGGTTTTGAGCTCTGAGAGTTTTCTTTATCGCCAACCTTCGAGCGAGCATCACTAGTACTCTCCACTTCCATGGAAATATTCTCCTGGATATATTCTCAACAATTAGCATTTTATTTACTAAGCATCATAATTTTTTATATGAAGAAATACTTACTTCAGCTTCTTCGACACTGGAGTCAGAAACCGTCTGCCCAGCAGCAGAGAATTGAAGACCGTCAATACTCGGGGGAGCGAAATTTTGTAACCAAATAACAAATATTGGTTTTATGATCCTAATTACTCGGATAAGAAAGGGTCACAGTGAAATAAGTACTGACAGCTCACCAAAGAAACAACCGGGGACTTTATGGTGTTAGGTAACATCTTATAATTATTACTCCTGCCTTCCCCGCCATGAATAGTTGCTTCAGTTTCTGAGAGGTTTACATCGATTCGCGGTCTTACATTACGACCGTCCTGTGGGAAATTTTGATACAATAATCAAAATACAATTATCATGATCTTACGAAGACTTCATAAAGAATATTTACTTGTGAACGTCCTGGAGATGTTTTCCGTTTATCTCAGCAGAGAAATACTTCAATCTTGGTCGAGTAGCAATCATCTCAGCATTAGGAGGCTCCTTCACTAAAGGTTAATCAACTCTCACGAAAGCAAGTAAACACCAGAGATGTTGATCCCAAAAGTATATGTAACCTGGAGTTACATATGTGATTCTATCAGAACTAGGGAACCAAAATTCACTCCCTTCCACATGTGTGCGGTCCAGACGTGTCATGAGCTATTCAACTGAGGGTTTCCTTCTTTGAAAAGTCGGAACACACTGATCCATGCCCATTTTCCGAGATGCCCTATCAATATTGTATTCTTCCACCAAGAATTCACCATGTATTATGGATATCAGATGTCCAGGAGTACAACTTAACATAAAATACCTCTCGCCATCGTCCAAATCAGCACCAGATTTCAAAGTCATACTCTCTTAGGCATTAAAAGTTCTCAATTGAGAGATGTAAGGAGGAACTGATACCCATGGGCGGAAGTTGAATTCAGATTCACGGTCTAAGACATCAACGAAGCGGGTCTTGAGTCGAGGCTGTTTTGTGGACCAAAGCTTGATCCTAGCATTGGCTTTCTCAGAGAAAACATGGCGAGCATCAGTGTTCAATCCTGGCAAAATGGTACGTGGAATGGGTGCATAATTCTTGAAACGCTCCCACATCAAAGCTTGAAGAAACATTGTATTGGTATAGCATTCAATCTTCATAAAACCATTCGATATGTTGGAGTCTATAATCAAGGAGTCCAAGTTAGAGTACAAAGAACCCAGGAATAAACTACCTATCAGGAGTTGCTCACCCTGAGCCATTTTAATTGCAAAGTGAATCACGAACGACTTTAACAAATTTCCATCATCTTCAAATACATCTCTGGACAGCCATAAATAAAAGATAGCAGCAATAGATAAATTACCATCAACATGCCACTCCAGAGGAGTATCTCTTGGCCACCAGTGTATTAGCCAATGAGAATAACAACCTTTTCTGCCAGATGCCTTATTAATCTCCACCATTGTGGTTGTCAAGATGTTATATATTATAATTTCCTTTGATGAAGAAAGACCTTCAGTAAGGTTACCCATGATTGGAAGATGCAACAAAGAAACTACATCTTATAAAGTAATGGTAAACTCTCCCCATATGCATATGAAAGAGTGAGTTGGAATACACCAGCGAGCAAGTAGAGCTATTATACCTCGCGCATCATGAAAAATGAACAAATCTCCACAAGCTTGAATAGCCCGTATTACTTGTGTGTCATGCAACTTGGCTCGAATACGAGGAAAACCTAGCATGTACCTCGCCCATCCAAAAATATTTTCTAAGAGCCGCCGAGAGCTTGAATTCAATGATTGATGTAGAAAAATATCCTCGTTCAAGACAGAACCGAATAGCTGCCTGAGGAGTCACCAATTTTTTCTAAGTGACCTCTCTGGGATTATCAGAAGACGAAATTCTGGAGTTTTGAGACGCTTTTCAGGCTCTTGATCTATGAAGAATGCATCCTCTATGTTTTCTTAATTCTAGGTGTTTCATCTTTACCAATGGAAGTCTCATCCATGCATAAATCATCCTTATAGGAATCATTATCTATGTATGAATCTTCCATGGAGGCATCATTATCCACACATGTATCATCTCTGGAGGCATCATTGTCTCGGGAATCAGACATCCTTGCAAAGCAGCTGTAACATACACACAATGCTTCGCTTCAGTATATCATTCATACAAGATGCAAAAATCAATGGAATGAAGTAATCGGGAAAATGTTCATGCAAGCATCTACAAAATGGTAATTTTGAACTCCTACCTTTTATACGATTCCACTAACAGTAGTGATTACAATGTAAGAGTTGATACTTCAAAACTTGCTCGCTTCTTCGAACCTACAAAGGACGGGCAAACCTCGAATTTTCATAAAATCATGAATATTTCTACTATGTGAACATTCACCATGGAATTATGAAAACTATAACATTATTTCATCATAAATAATTGTTTACTTCTAAAGATTACACAAAACTCAAGTTTTGATTTTTAAAGAAAATAATATATATATAAATATTTACATTTATATATAAAAACGTGATTAACTCACGTAAATAAATAAAAAATTGACGAGAACAAGGATCACTAAATAAGATTCGTGGGATATCCCACGGTTTCAAAATAAAAATCCCATGGACAGACCATGGCTTCATAAAAGAAATATTTTCCTTCGTACGATCGTCTTGCTTTGAAACGAGGGTTTATTTCGGTTTTATGAAAGCTCACATCTTTTCAAGATAAAGTTTTGGTTTTCAAGAAAGCTCATAAACAAAATTTTATCACTGGACACATGTCTATACATTAAAAAAATCTCTCCTAGGTCAGGGATTATTAATAGTTTCTCAAACTAACGATGGAACGAACATACGTATTTTAAAAATAAAGGTTTTCAACAAAACTCACATTCATATATGCACATATATATATATATAATTTTAACATGATAAAAGCATGAACAACTCATGAACTTAGCAAACTTTTGAAAAATAAAATAAAAAAATAATCATGTACCTGTCGGCACCGGCCGGAATATGGCAGGACGGTGATCGGACGGTAGCTGCTCCGGCAGGAAACTCTGGCGAAATTTTTTTCTCCTCCCTGATGGCGTGAAGATGATGAAGAGGTGAAGGTGGTGGTCGTGTAGGTGAATAAAAAATAAAGAAGGATTAATCCCTTTTATATCAAACTTTATTTCCAAAACCTAATTCCACATGGATTTCCCTTTTGGGCCCGACCCGTGAATCCTAAAACGACCAAGGTCCCGTCATAAAAATTAATGGTTCAACACCAATTTATGTTCATTAGACAATTCTCTATCATTCCACTGATATCTTCATTCAAGTCGTGGTTTGCTCGTACTACCAAAATCCGGTAACGTCTTACCTTATGACTAAGTTCAATTGCTTATATTGTCTGTAACCGGAAAATCACCATTTAGTGCTGACTGAGGAACATGACTGTCCCTCACTAAGTAGGGGACTTAATGTAGATGATGGATTTTCAACAAGGTCTAAAATCATAAACCCATAATTATACGTATTCCTGATCCAGCAATCAGATGAATATTGAGGCTCATGTCTCTTATCGAAAGCATGAAATCTCATGCCACAAGAATCTCTGACAGATAATATTGTCTCTCAGAGCACATGTAGATATGTAGTCTCTCAACTGAGGCAATGACATATCTCATGAATACTAAACAATTTCAGTAATTACTTCTATATAATATCGAAAGATTGGACGGCTCCTAGACAGCTTGCCTTCTAGTATAGAGCAATAACGTCTTCGGGATGTAATAATGTTTTCCCTGACTATATAAAAGAAATATGACGCTTCAACAAGCTCATAACACTCAATTGCTTAATAATTAATGCTCCTAGATGATCGTACTAGTATAGAGCCATCAATTAATTATTCTTAAAATCATTAGATTTGTTAACTGAATCCCTGAAAAATATTCAATGTTTTTCATAATATTTCGTTACTTCAATTTATGGTTTTTCCCAACATAATTCCATGAGTTAGTAATAAATTTTCAACATACGGGCATCTGAGCTACCTTTGAATAAGCCCCGAATAAAATGGTGCAAGTGTACTCAGCAATAACACATCAACGAGCACCTAAATGCACGAACGAGTATTTCAAAATACGACGAGACGATAAACCTATGCAAAATATGAAAGAAAATAATAAATAATAAAATATTAACCAAGGCGATGAGGGATTAGGCCCACCGGCCAGCCGGTCGTGCCGTGACCAATCCCACATCCAATTTTATATTTTATCATGTTTTATTATTTTCCTTGATCTTATGAGAATCCTTTCATTTGAACAAATATCCTTTGTTTTAAGGAAACTCCTCTGTTTCATGGTGTTTCCTTCGCATCAAGGAAATAATATAAAATTGGAAAAGGTATCATGGGACCGTATATACTAGCCGGCCGGCTATGCCCTACTCATGTCCGGTCCCACACCTCATAATTCCTCAATATTTTATTATTACTTCCTTAATCTCATGAAAACTCTTTAATCTCATGATATTTCCTTCAAACCATGAAAATGAATAAAATTTAGGGAAACTTGTGGGATCAAGCCTAAACGTCCGGTCATGCCCTATCCGGTCCCACACGCCTCTTATTTTATTATTTTCATTTTTATGTTTCCTTAATCCCATGAAATTCCTTGATTTCATGAAGTTTCCTTCAAATTATGAAAATTCCTTCAAATCATGAAATAATACATAAAATTAGAGAAAATTCACGGGACCGGGCCCTAGCCGGTCCCACATGCCCTTATTTTATTATTATTAATATTTTTGTTTTCCTCATCTCATGGAAACTCCTTGATTTCAACAAAACTCATTGGTTTCATCAAACTCCTTGGTTTTATCATATTTCCCTAGAATCATGAAAAATATTATAAAATTAGGAAAATGCAGTGGGACCGGGCTCTTTGGATGGCCGGCCATGCCTTGGCCATATCCGGTCCCACACCTCATGATTTATTTATTTTTTAATTATTATTTTCCTTCATCTCATGAAATTTTGACGGTTTCAGCAAAAATCCCTGATTTCTTCATATTTTCTCAAAATATTGCTCAAACGCACATCGAAAAATAACAAAATTCTCAGAACTGAGATACGAACACTTGGGTGATGTGAGCATATTACCTTGACTGACCAAGGTTGGCTCTTTGGCTCGCAAGGGGCCGGTCCCACGTATTTTCACAATTTGACCTAATTTGCGCAATTGCACGTATTAGGTCCAAAACTCTTCCAAACAACTTGGAACTTCATAAGACGATCGTTATTCGATCGCGTGACCACCCAGTGTCGGTTTCATGACCCCTTGGTCGGTCCCTCGTCTCTTCATAATCAATTAGATTTTATCATCTAAGGTTCAAGCGAGCATTATTTAAATAAATGATTAAACCAATTTAATCATCCTCTCACCAACTGGTCTTCAAGAGACTTTGGTATATTTTTGCTCACGTGAGCATGTGGGCGCTACATGGTTGATCCATAATCCCATGTAGCCGGTCCCTCTTTCACTCTGTGTTTAATTTTCAATAAACCATCAATTGGTCATCAATTGATCGAATTAGGGTTTTGAGTCCAAGGTTCATAATTCCAGATTCAAATACTAATAATCTTACAATGATATCGTGATCAACATCTTATCTAATATACTCGGTTCAGTTGCCAGTATTTCAAATTAATATTTTATTTCTTCATGCTACCAATAATTCATCAAACGAGTAACATTTGCTCAGATGAGCAATATTTTCTCAGAATATTGGTTCAACTATCAATATTCAACAATTCATCAAATGAGCAACATTCGCTCAAATGAACAATATTTGTTCACTTTAGATATCAACATTTATTCGAGAATTATACCTCTATATCAACAGACATGTTCAATTCGTGAGTCTCAGAATATTTTCAAATCATGTTCGACTCAACAATACAAGGACTCATCGTCCCATGAAGTCATGAAATCATCAACTGACTAACTGAATACACGTCTGCCTTGCAAACTCCATAATTACACGAGACATCAATCGTGTTACATGGGGGGATATTAACTAGGGTTTTGGTATGGCGGTCTATGGCACGTGCGTTCATACACACGATGAGAATGTGAGCAAGTCGTGCAATCAATTGAAGGAGTTAACAAAGTAGTGGATGGAAAATCAACCAAGTCTCTGCACGTTGAGAAACTGGTTTTAACACGATTTCCACTTCCCCACTCTTTGATTCCATCAACTGTCACACTTCATGGGATCATGGTGTTTACAATTCTAGCAATATAAATAAGTCTCTGAATCATGATTGAAACAAGGATAATCTCACATCAAACAGACAACACGAGATTAACAACTCAACATCTGAGCAATTACTCTCAACAGAGTAAAATTCAATCATTCAGAACTTGTCTTATTTTCAGAACATACAACACACCTATAATCTTCGATCACCATTGATCTCACACATTTCTCAGCTTCCCTCCTACAGATCGACCCATCCTCTTTTGTGACCTAATTTACTCGGGAACGTCCATTGTATTTGTTTAGGCCGGAGTACTATAGATTGATCTCTCGAATTCAAAGCACTCCCTTCTCGCAGTGCATCTGTGTGAGGTTAAGCATTTCTCTCGGTTCAAGGAGTCTCCTCCGCACGGTTGTCTCTTCAATTCCGTAAAAACCAGCAAACCGTTTTGCCCCATCTACACATCCAAACTGCGTACATTCTGTACAATTAGATTTTTCACCTTTATAATATCTTGGTAAACAGATTAATGTTGAGCATGGGATTTATTCATAAGATTTGGAACCCATGGTTCATCCCCAATGTGAATATATTCTTCGTTCACAACATACTAGCAATTACCACCTTCGTTTGATAGATGGATAGATGGAGAGAGTAATAATCATTGAAATACAATCAAATATTCAAAACCTAACCTATAATGACGGATAATGTCTTTGTGTAATCTTCATTCTTCAATTATTCAAGGGTAACTTGAGTATTCCATCCCACTCCTCTTCAAACTAAGTTTAATCTATTATGCAGTCTGGCTTTAGAAAGTGAAAAAGCGGGAGATACAAATACACCCAAATTTTTCATTCGGCAACCTATATAGACAAAACTTAATACAATATATAACAAGTAGACCAACTGTATGATCCTTGAAAATATGTATATAGAATTTACACCCCAACCTCCACTCAATCAGTATGTATATAGGCACAAGGTTCGTGAACCTGATTTTTAAGCAGAGTACTTGGATGATCTCAAAAATTAATATCCAAGATCAATCTAGTCGTATCCAAATAATCCAGTCGGAATTCTTCCAAGTAATTAAACTTGTTACATATCTTTCAAGATACGAATTTTATAAGAAACAAATCTCGTAATCAATTACAATTAAGTGGATGTCTCTACTTAGATTTAATACATACAAACATGTGAAAATCTAATTATAAAGATAAACAATATAATGAGGAAAAGAAAAAACACAAGACACTAGAAACTTTGTTAACGAGGAAACCTCATAGCAGAAAAACCACGGGACCATGTCCATATTTGAACACCACATTGTACTAAGCCACTACAGACACTAGCTTACTATCAGATTTCATACCAGAATTTAGTTGAGATTGGATCCACCATCTAAGCGATTCAGTTAACATCGCACTCCTTACATCTCTTGAACCTCTCAAGGCTCTACGCACTCGATTCCCTTAGCTGACGTCATTTACAACCTAAGAGTTTTTTCAGCCTCAGTAAAAACTTACCAAGCTTCCTCTAACAGATAAGCCTATTTTATTTCTATTCAGATCAAAGATCAAGGTATGGAAATCTGTTTGCAATAGACAATGCTAGTAAACATCACAAATCTAGATCTTACGACTCACGAAGAGCATCGTATATTCTTAACCACCTCTCAAGAACAATCTTCAAAAGATCAACTAAGATCGGTTTTCATATATCTATCTTGAGGAATCACAAAGTCTGAGACGAATATAAATTTATGATTTCTATTTATCTTTCCTGAAAGAGATTACGATAACCTCGCAACAGAAAAGCTCGGGATTCACGAACTATCAAGGTAAAGATAGTCGGACTCGGCTTTATGAATCCCAAAGTGAAGTATTTTATACTTAGACCTAACTATGTTTCTCAGAGGAAACCTAAGTCAATAGAGGACGACTCTAGAATCAACTAGGACACAAAGTGTCAGGGATTGATTTTCCCAATTGAAAAAGAATCTTTATTTATAGTTTTTCCAAGGCCATGGTTATATTATAATTCAATCCATGATAACTTGAGAATTAAGCAAACTCTATTCCTGAAAAATACAATAAAACAGTATATATACACTCAGGTTCGGTTATTGAACCGTGTATAATGATCGTTCGGTTTGTCAAGTTATCCAAAGAACTAAAAGCAATTTTATGTTCATTCAAACACTTAAGAGTTTAATCATGATGCACACACATAAGTGTTTTAGTAATCAATGAAGTATTAGTAGTGTTTAAGAGAATTCTAATAATGCTAAACATAATATGAAAATAAGTATTTGAGCATTTACTAAAATATAAATTGGGACAGAGATGTTGAAAAGGAGGGGGTCTAACAACCACACCAAATATTTCGATTAGCAATCTGTATGGACAACTCCGAGTTACTTTCTAGAGAATCAACTAGATAGTCAGACTCAATCAATAAAAAATATCTCAAGGAGTTTATTATCTCTATCTCTCAATTTGATATTTACTCAAGCAATCTTTATCAAAGAGTGATAACTTGGATGGCACCAAAGACCAATATCCAAGTGTCAATCAATTTAAATCAACAACTAAGGTCGGATATTCTAATTGATTGAACAACGCACAACCTGTATTATTTCAATTATATAACAAAATATAATACGGAAAAGAAATAACACAGACACCAGAATTTTGTTAACGAGGAAACCGCAAATGCAGAAAAACCCCGGGACCTAGTCCAGATTAAATATATATTGTATTAAGCCGCTACAGACACTAGCCTACTCCAAGCTAACTTCGGTCTGGACTTTAGTTGAACCCCAACCAATCTCACACTGATACAAGGTACATTTATGCTCCTACGCCTATAATCCCAGTAGGATACTGTGTACTTGATTTCCTTAGCTGATCTCACCCACAACCAAGAGTTGTTATGACCCAAAGTCGAAGACTTTAATCAACACATCTGTATCACACAGAAAAGTCTACAAGGATAGATAAATTCATCTCCCACGAATAAACCTATGAGTTTTGTTCCGTCTTTTGATAAATCAAGGTGAACAAGAACCAATTGATAAAACCAGACTTATATTCCCGAAGAACATCTCAGCTTTATCAATCACCTCACAATAAACTTAATCGACGCAGCGAAGAAGATTATTGAGGAATCACAAACGATGGAACAAAGTGTTTGTGACTACTTTTATATCTTGCCTATCGGAGATAGAAATATTAAGCCAATTATTACAATTGTACTCGTACGATAGAAGATGCAAGATCAGATCACACAACTACGATAAAATTAGTATCGTTCTGGCTTCACAATCCCAATGAAGTATTTAAGTCGTTAACCTGGTTTTAAAAGAAGAAAACCAAAGGTTAAAGGAGAATTGACTCTAACTTAGAAAATTAGTATCACACAGAATGTGTGGGGATTAGGTTTCCCAGTTGATAAATTTCTCCCTTATATAGTCTCTCAAATCAGGGTTTGCAATCAATGTTAGCTTAGTAACAAAGCATTCAATATTCACAGTTAGATGAAAACCTGATTAGATTCAATCTAATATTTATCAACCGTTAGATCGAAAATATATCTTTTTACACACACATGAAATGCACGTTTGTAGGCTTGTGAAAACCGTACCCAAACTTGTACATTAGTTGGTTCAACAATAGTTAACCAAATGGTTAGACATATGATAACTTTCATATCAACCATATTCTTCTTCACCATAACTAGTCCAAATGACTCAAATGAACTAGTTAGAGAGTTGTTCAATTGCTTAGATATTTATGTACTACACAAGATATAATTGAACCAAAAACGATGTGATTCACTCGAATCGATTCATGAACTATAAAGCCACGGTTTGAAACAGCATTCCTTAGTTTATTAAGATAAGTTCACAAACATCATTTTTAGACATAACCTACTCAAGTTCGCGGACTTAAGTTCCCATACAGAGTTCACAAACTCCAGCAGAAATTCTCGGGTTCGAGAACTTACACCAGTTCGCGGACTGAGTTTGTATGCTGAGTTCGCGGACTGAGCTCACGCACTACTCCGGTTTCACTTGATCAACAAAGTTCGCAAACTTCGTTTCAAGCAATAAGGACTTATACATATATGTTTTGCCACAATAATGCTTATATCCTCCAATGGTTATATTGTCTAAACTCTCATTTCAATCATTGAAACATTCTCATAGGGCGTTATATAGTTGTTATTCACAAACTATTTTTCGTCAGAGCGATTTCCAAAATGATTGAAATATAACATGACTTACGTCACTAGGTAAATATGAACTTGGCTAAAGCGAAATCTTTACCAACACATATTTTAAGTAATAGATAAGAGAGATATACTCAGCTCGAAATATCACATGTGTATAATCTTAGTATATATAGTAATACGACTTTTGTCTCAAGATATGAGATAGAGTAGATAGACTTTTGAGTGACAGATAAGTTCAAGTCTCCACATACCTTTTAGTCGATGAAGATCCACTGGTTACTTGAGTAGTCATTCGTCTTGTATGATGATTTCCATGGAGTTCTTGAGCTCAACTACACTTTCTATCCTAGTCCGAGACCTTAGCTATAGTAGACTAGAAATCAAGACTTTATAGTTTTGATCACCAACATTTACAAACATGCTTGAGATAGCAACGCATGCGAGTTCGACCGAGCAGTGCTCTAACAGATGTATTTTTGAAAGTTGTTGTAAAGTGGTAAGAAAAGTATCGTTCGCTCGGACTTGTGAAGGATGATTTTTAGATTTAAATTTTAATAATTAAATTACAAAACTCAAGACGAAGTTGTTATCAAGATTATAAAAAGCACGAAGACTCGGGATTTCATCATTAACCAACTAAAGTGATTCAATCTAATTAATATTCATGCAATTTTTTACGTTTAAGGTGATTTTAATATGTTGCAAAAATAGATTTTCAAAGTAACAATTGTAAATCCAAAGCATAGAACATCAAAAACCCAAGGCTAAGCATGCTCTATCAAAATAAATCACAATCGTTCAATTATAATCCTTTAAAGAATTTTTATTCAAGGCAAATAATCATAAAAGAAATTTCAAAAAATATTAAAAATAGAAATGTACCACTTTTCTTGGAATAATGGCTTCCTCCGTCGCCTCAGCTAAGGGGTTTAGCTCCTCATATTAATTAGTTAATTACTCAAAATATTGGTTCATAGGTCAAAAGTGTGTACAAAAAGGTAAAAAGATGCTAACATTGATAGATATTTGGAGCAGGCTAGATTGTGCAAGAGGATTTATGTTGTAAAGTAAACTGCTAGCCTCCTAGAACTGACAGTTGAACAAATAAATAGTCTGTCGGTTCTCTGAAACCGACAAGCTATGCATGAGCTGGTTAGCCCTTGTCCATTTTAACTGGTGCCAATAGTACTTATCATTACTACACCCTAGAATTCAGAAGAGAATTCATTTCTCAGTCATTTGGTTTTATTTTTTCTGCCTGAAATCGATATGGCGGCTCCATTATCACTCTGAGATAGAGAGAGGAAAACCGAGATTGGTAAGGTTACTATGCAGATCGAATTCGAAGAGAAACCAGGGAAGATGATGTGTTGGTGGTTACTGAAGAAAGGAGAGATGAATTTGTGCGTCTGTGATGAGAATGAGATGAGGAACCAAATAATTCTTGATGAAAGAATCATGGAAGAATTGATGAAATTAGTAGATGGGTCTCTTCGATATTAAGAATGACATAGTGAATTTGAGAAATTGGGTGTCAATCCAGCTGAATTGGTTGAGGACATAGAATTTAGGGTTTGTAGGATGTTTGATTATGTGAAGAAATTTAATGAAGAACTTGTGTGATTAGATGGGGTTTGAGGTGATAAAGGTGTTGATGGTCATGGGTTGTATTTGAATTTAAGGTTGGCTGCAAAATAGATGAGTTCTGATTCGGTTTAAATCTGGAGCTGAGATGGATTAGGTGAAGAGACTCAAGGGTTGGTGGAAGTGATGTTGCTACTTATGAAGAGATGCAGCTGGGTTGAACTGGAACGAGATGACTGTGACTATTACAGGGAGTGTTGTTACTTGTAGATACCTGAAAAATATCAAGGAAGAAGGTGCGACCTCCCCATATCCGCGAAAGGACATGACATAGTGCTTAGAGGCAAAGGAAAGTCTCCATGTTCACCACCCCCCCCTATCCTAAAGAGGGTGTTTTCAAGTACCTATTCCTCCTAATTCGGGGGCACGTGTGGAAGGAAAAAAGACATACTTTCTAGAAGAACTCAAGAGTACAGATGTACGGCCTAAAAGGAGTAGTAGTAAGATAAGAGAATAGAGAAGGACACATATCTAACACCCCCATTTATGGAAATAATTATAAATAGGGGTCCTCCCCCCCAAGGAAAGGAATCAGTGATATCATTGTAGGAAATTGTGTTCTACTTCTAGGAACTAGTCTCTCTCTACCCTACTTCTATATGTACCTTGTATACCTTGTACTGTTTACATTTTGGCGACCACAGTGGGAGATTAGGTCACTAGATTAACGCACGATTCATCACATGGACACTGACAGATTTACACGCCAGACCCAGCCGCGTGTTTATGGACCACTTACTGAAGTGGAACAGATGTTATTTGATATTGAGGAGAACGATCGCCAAAGGCAAGCCTTAATGGAGAGTTTGGAGGCTATCAATCCATTAGTAGGGAATCACTACGAGCCGGACTCCCCCCGCTTGAACCAAGGAGGCGACTTTGATCAGGACCCAAGGTTTCGGACTCCCCAAGGGCGATCACAAGCAAACCAGTCTGGAAGTCAGCTTATGACGGGTGAACAAGCTCGGAACGCCACGTCCGATGGGAAGTTTACTAAGATTTTGGAGGAAAAGTATGGTCTTGAGACCCAAGCTAGCGCCTATACTATAGCGTAGCCTATTCCACCCGAGATTCTAGCTAGACCGATGCCAGTAAAATACAAGACGCCGAAGTTTAAGTTGTTTAAGGGGAGTGGTAACGCAACGGAACACATGCATCGCTTCACCATGTCATTAAATGAGTATGCTCAAGATGAGACTGTGTGCATGAGGGAGTTCGGGAAAACTCTAATAGGGGATGCCTTTACTTGGTACATTTCACTAAAGCCTAATAGCATACGGTCATGGGATGAGATGAGACATGCGTTCATGCAAAAATTCTACTATAAGCCCGTAAAGATCTCTATCTCTGACTTGGGAAACACTAGACCACGGAGATAGGAGAGGCTTAAACCCTTCGTAATATGCTTTAGGAGCGAATCCCTCAAGTGTAGAATAGAAGTATCTGAAGAAGAGTTGGTAGGCATTTGTATATCTGCACTCGAACCGAAAACACGCCGAATGTTTGAAAACGCCCAGATAACGATGTTTGCTGACCTTGAAGAAGTGTTTGCAAGGACTGATACGACTAATGTAGAAATTGAGGCGGCAGAGAAATCTTGGTCTCATTCAGTGGCTTATGCTAAAGAAGATAGTTCAGGAACGTTAAAGAGACGAGGGCCACCTGGTAATGATAATAGGAGAGGTAAAAGGAGAGCAAAGCAGGAAGCACCCTATTTTCCATGTTCCTACGAGTAGGCAATTGGACCGTTAAAAGAATGGATCACTAATGGCGATATTACCCTTCCAAAACCTAGAAAAGCTCCTACCGAGGCAGACAAGCGTAACCCTCGTTATTGCATGTTTCATAGAAGAGTTGATCACCCCACTAAGGAGTGTAGAATTTTCAAATGGCTGATCCATAACAGGCAACGAAATGGCGAGGTGGATGTAGGAGGTGACAATGATATACAAGACAACATGCTGCCAGATCACGGAATAGCATCTCTAACGCATGATCCTAGGGAAGAGATGAGCCCAATGGAGATAGTTGAAGAAGAAATATATGCAATATCTTCTGGTGGTATGACCGAACAGATAGCTGAAATAGTAGCGAAGAAACCGCTATTCGCAAACTTCTTTGACGCCCTAGGATTTGACGCCGCCCAAAGACATTTAGCATCGATGTTCTTGACCAGAATTGCAGCTAGAGAAGACGTTAGTGCGTATTTGGATAAGAAGTACCCGCTCCCTACTAACATTATAACCTTTACTAAAGAATATAAAGCTGTAAATAGTGATCACACACGTCCGTTGTACCTCACTGCCAAGGTAAGGAAAGATACTTTTAAACGGGCATTCGTCGATACTGGAGCATCGCTCAACTTGATACCTCTACATATTTTGAAGAGCATAGGCGGCAAGGAATCCGAGATTAAAAAATTTCAGACAAGGATTCAAGGCTTTGGTGGCTTAAGTCAGCATACGATTGGGACCATTAATCTCGAAGTCAGGGTTGGTCCGATAAATGCGATTGAACCCTTACATGTAATGGATGTTAACATGGCATATCCCATCTTATTGGGGAGACCATGGTTGCACAAGCATGGCGTTGTGTCGTCTACTTATCATCAGTGTGTCAAGTTCATTCTTAAAGGAAAACAGAAAAGAGTTCGGGCGACTGAAAACCCTTTCACGACGGATGAAGCGTGTTATGCAGAAGGAGCCTTCTTCGATGGGCTGAGCGAACCTAGTGAAGTAGTAACCCGTATTCACTCAATCCTGATCCCAGACTGGGAGACAACTTATCAAGAAGGAAGCTCTAGTCTGGGACGAAAGAAAGATTATGTTAAATCAGACAAAAGGCGTTTTCGAAAGGTGTCCCGTCCATACGGACGCCATGTTTATCGATTATAACAACTAGCTGTGGAAGCCTCAACAGTGGAAGTCAACCTTGCAGAATAAATGAAAGCTCTTAAGGTCGATGACGTTCCCCACGCTTGGGAGAGGATGTCAAAGAATGCCCCGCCCAAACATGTTGAAGCAACAAAAAGAGTAAATCTTGGGACGGAGGAAGACCCAAAATGGGTAGAGCTTGGGGAGGCTCTGTCGGATGAGGAGATCCTTGAGCTGCATGAATTACTGAAGGAGTACAAAGACATTTTTGCCTGGTCTAACGAAGACATGCCTGGTTTAAATCCTGCCTTAGTATGTCATGAGCTAAAGGTTAATCCGCATAGTAAGCCGGTGAGACAAGATCGTCGCCATTTCCACTATGAAACCGAAGCACAAATCAAGGATGAAGTGAAAAAATTGCTAGAAGCGGGTCACATCAAACCGATACACTACCCAACATGGCTCACTAACATTGTACCAGTCGAGAAGAAGAATGGAACAATTCGATGTTGTGTGGATTTCCGAGATCTAAACCGGGCATGTCCTAAAGATGAATTTCCTCTTCCTAACATCGACATGACAGTAGATACGACATGCGGCTATGAAATGTATGCATTCATGGATGGGAAAAGTTGCTACAACCAAGTCAGGATGAAAGAAAGTGACGCAACCAAAACTACATTTTCCACGCCTATAGGGAACTTCTACTACGTTGTCATGCCCTTCGGACTGAAAAATGCAGGAGCAACTTATCAACGGGCGATGACATCTATCTTCCACAATATGAATCATGAAATTGTTGAGGTTTACGTAGATGACCTTGTAGTTAAAGCTAAGAAGAGAGGGTAAATTCGCTCAGCACCTTCGTCGAGTTTTCCAACGATATCGAAATTTTAATTTAAAGATGAATCCTGCTAAGTGTGTGTTTGGAGTCACTACTGGGAAGTTCTTGGGGTATCAGGTTACCATTAACGGGATCGAAATCGACGTTTCTAAAGCTGAATCTATTATCTCAATGCCACCGCCCAAGAATAAGCAGGAACTTCAGAAATTGATAGGAAAAGTCTCTTATGTAAGGCGCTTCATTCCGGGGCTGGCTCAAACGCTAGATCACTTCTTCCCGATGCTTAAAAAATATGCGAAGTTTGTATGGATGGAGGAACAACATCAAGCTTTTGAAACAATTAAGAAGTGGTTGATTCATCCACACGTCCTACAACCACCTATTAAGGGTGAACCCCTCTACCTCGCCCATACAGAAACATCAATTGGGGTTCTAGTCGCCCAAGACATGGGAGGAGCCAACCTTATCCCTATCTATTATCTCAGCAAAACACTGAAAGATGCGGAGCTACAGTAGACACCTACGGAGAAGGCATGCTTACCTTTAATCTTAGCGGCACAAAAGATACACCATTACCTCCTGAAACACAAATGCTACGTGGTAGCGGCTGCTAACCCAATTTTCTACCTTACGACCAAAACAATTCAATCAGGAAAGCTTGCGCGATGGTCAATGCAGCTGTTAGAATTCGACTTCACGCCAATCCGCCCTCAAGGAGTTCGGGGTCAAGCAATCGCGGATCTGTTAGCGGAATTCCCGGGGTCGGATACTTCTGAGATACACACCGATTTACCAGGGAAAGTCGCCCAAGCATAAGAAATATCGCCTCAGAGGTGGAAAATATCTTTCGATAGGTCCTCTTATGGAAGCCACATGGGCGCAAGCATAGTTTTAGAGTCGCCTAAAGGAGATCTTCAGCCGTATGCCTACAAACTTGATTACCCATGTACTAATAACGCGGCTGAGTATGAAAGCTTCCTTATAGGGATGCAGATGGCGTTGGAGATGGAGATTAAAGAGTTATAAGTCATGGGTGACTCAAGGCTTCTCGTAATCCAAATGGAGGGAGACTTTCATGTGAAAGAACCAACACTAGCGATTTACCGGGATAAAGCTCAGAGCTTAATGCGAAGGTTTGACTACATTACTCTGGAACACAAGGAGCGTCTAATAAACAAGCACGCAGACGCGCTGGCGACAATGGCGTAGAAGCTTTAAATGCTACAAAAGGATAAAGAGGTTATCACTATTATCATGAAGACCTCTCCTATAGCGCTAAAAGAAAGAGATGCCATGGAAGAATTAGATTGGCGACAGATGGTGAGCGTCGTTTACTCAACAAAATAAAAATATATTTCCCACTAATTAAATATAATATAGCGGTAGTAAGAGATCGTTCCCACGAAGAGTAATGCAATTGTTATGTTATCTAAATCGGCAAAAATAATAAAGAAGGATAAAAAGATAAAGATATTGAAGAAATCCTTCGCAGTTACTAACCGTTAACTCAACATTGTACCCGTTTATCTCTTATTAGAAACAATTGTCACCAACCGTAGGAAAGCATGTACGCTTAGCAATCCCCAAAAACTCCTTATATCACCGGATACGGAAGCGCTCGACTACCGGATTCTACTCAAAAGAACCACCTTGACACGGAAGCGCTCGACTACAAGATGTAATTCTTTAACGCATTAATATTTGTGAATTTAGGTTTGATCCCAGCAGTAAAAGAAACTCGGTGTTGTCTTTACTCGCAATTGCTCCACAAAATCCCTCCTAAGGTCGATTTCTACTTGTGTAGGAGATACTGGTGTTGTCTTTAGCATTAGAATGATTAATAAACTAATTGGGAACCAATCAAAACTTTGAATTCAATCCAATGAATCAATTTAAAACTTGAAACAAACTTGCAAAATAATTGAGCTTCACATTTAGAACTTTGAATTCATCCTTACAATATAAAAGAGATAGTTCTCCCCCCTAAGGGGGAGAAAAACTGTGAAAAAGATATATGTTAAGAAGATATGATATGATATAAAATTCTGCCTAGGGTTCCCTATATATAGAGTTTTGTAACCTCCTCTTTAAGAAAACTAGGAAACCTAGCAAAAATAGGGATATGCACCTCCTCTTGAAGAAAACTAGTAAACCTAGCAAAAATAGGAGATTGTCCCGTGCATCCCGGACCAAAGCAGGTTCCAAACTCTTGCACACTCAAGGTTGAACCCTTAGTTATGTTCGTGTAGAGTAGTTGTCTAAACAGCCTGTTGGGCTCGTGCACTCAAATTAAGTGTAGCCGGCCCATTTCTTCAAACCTTCACGGAAGAAGCCCATTTAAATTCTCACAACTGTTTGCAAAGCCCAGCCCATTATTTCACTTCAACTCAACTGTTACTATATTCTCTGCCAGCTTCCACAATCTCTCGACCTATGCCAAACTCCCGTCACCTGTTCAGCAGAACCCAAACTCAATACCGATTAACAACAGCTCAACTTCTCTGCGTCATTAGTTTTTGGCAGCAAACCACATTATTAATTCTGTACGTGTTGTTTTCTTCCTCTTTTACTAGTCGAGCTGCATCTATTCATTACTGATGGCATTCACCAGTTCAGTTCCATGCTCATTCATTGCTTCAACTGCCAATGTCATCGCTGTCCAACAACACCATTCGAGTCCATTTATCTTCTCAATATATAAATGGAAATCAACCACCATCATTTCATGTACTATTCACCATCACAGATCACCAACAACTCCCAGTGCCTCCTTTATATCGACCATCATCGCTTCCAGTTGTTATAACGACCATGATCAATACTTCCATGACATGCAGACTCGAGTTCATACCTTGGATACGGCTTCCCTCCATCACAGATGCACCCTCTCCTCGAGCTTCATCATCACTGTCGCTGCCATGCCATGATTCACCATTTTTCTTTATCGCGACCAACAACGCTCACTCTTCACGACCACTCGGTCCCATAATATCTCGGCAACTCTCTCTTAAAACTCAGCACCAACATGTCTTCATGCCACTGCCAACTGAGTTCTTCCATTCGACTGTCATTTCAGCCAATTGCCATTACGGAATTGTGTCGAGCCCAATAATCAAGCCCAGGCAGAAATCCAACAATCAGAACCATCTCTTTAAGCCCAACACCTTAAACTGGGCTGGTATTAAGCCCATGCGTGCCTCAAATAAGAGAAATAAGCTCCGCACATTTGGATCGTGACAGCATTGTCAGCTGGTTGCTTCTTCACGCCCACTCGAATGTCCGTAGTAGTTTTCAGGCAATGATAATTCTGTCTCTCTTTTGGAAAGTTGGACGATTCTTGTTCTTTTTCGGGAATAAGCTCCAAAATTCCCATAAAATATAAAAAGAAAGATAATAATACAATTTCGTAAGAAAACTAGCTAAGATAGCATAACCAATCGATACTTAGAGAGGTGTTTTTAAGCACCTATCAACAGATGATCATAGAGAATCTAAAACGTCCACTATAAGAAAGGTTGCTTTCGTGGAAAATGTTAAGAGCCTATACACTTCTTGAAGGAGACCTTTACTTTGTAACAACAGGAGGTGGTCTTTGCAGATGCATCGGTCCTGCTGAGATTAAGGAAATGTTAGAAGAAATACACTCTCAAACATGTGGGCATGCGGCATCTATAATGCTACACCGACGTATTCGGCGGACAGGTTTATATTGGCCCGATATTGCTGAGCAAGCCAAAACACTTCATGATAACTGTCCTACTTGCCAAGGCACCCCTCAAGAAGCAGAAGTCTATGTCATTGATGAAGAAGGTGAAGATTGGAAGGAACCTTATATCGACTACTTGACCAATGTCACTCTCCCAAGTGATAAGAAGACTGCCCTCAGATTAGTTAAGAAGTCTGGCAGATACTTTGTTATCGACAAAATATTATTCCGCAAAAGCTTCAGCCAGGAAGCTCTAACGTGCCTTGGAAAGATGGAAGCACTTAGGGTCATGGAAATAACGCACGATGGAGAGCATCAAGGGAAATCCAGATTGTTTTCACAAATTTATGAGGCAGGTTACTATTGGCCTACAATGGAGAGCGACACAGCAGAGTATGTTCGGAGGTGTGAGCAGTGTCAGATACATGGGAACCTGATCCATGCTCCCCATACAACTTTGCATAATATTGCAACACCGTGGCCTTTCCATACTTGGGGACTGGATATCATTGGACCCATCACGTCAAAATCTTCCAAGCAGCACAAGTATATCGTTACGGCTACAAAAAGTTTTACCAAGTGGGTTGAAGCAATCCCACTAAAAAATACTACAAGAGCTACCATTGCCGGTTTTATTAAGGAGCACATCATCGCCCGCTTTGGGATACCAATGTGTATTGTATTGGATAATGGAACACCCTTTGTTAATAGCGATGTGAAATATTTGCTGGCGGCTTTCCATATCAAATGAAAGACATCTACTCATTACTATCCCAAGGGAAATGCATAGGCTGAAGCCACTAACAAAACCTTGCTTCGGATACTTAGCCGCAATCTATATGATAACAAGCGGCTATGGCACGAAGAACTACCTATGGCATTATGGGCGTACCAGAATGCTAAAAGATCCTCCACTGGAGCGACACCCTATACTTTAGTCTATAGAGAAGACGTTATTCTGCCAGCAGAAATCGTAATAGCATCAGCTCGAGTACTTGCTGCAAGTGGTCTTCAAGTCGAAGATAATAAAAGGTATCAAGTCTTGGACACGATCGAGGAAAAGCGAGATATATCCCATGCTCATGCTGAGAAATACCATGCACGACTGGCGCGTGCTTACAACCATAAGGTTAAGCCGTGGAGATTTGTTGTAGGTGACCTGGTCCTTGCTATCTCACACCATGTCCCTCGAAATGAAAGCGCTGGTAAATTTGCTAGAGAACCTTCACGGTTTTGATGGTTTTCCTCCAAAGGACTTGTTCCTTTGAGTCGATTATGCGCAATGGTTTTTCTTCATACGAAATATTGTCATTTAGTTGCAAGTCTCTCCATTCGATGACGTGGTACGGATCATCATTATATTTACGAAGCATATATACATGAAACACATTGTATATGTCTGCAAATTGTGTTGGTAGAGCTAGTCGATATGCTACTTCTCCAATCCGTTGAAGAATTTCAAATGGCCCAATATAGCGTGGCGCCAATTTACTTTTCTTCCCAAAACGTTTAATGCCTAGTCTAGGACTAACTCTTAGAAACACATTGTCCCCAACCTGGAATTCTAATGGTCTTCTTCTTACATCTGCATAACTCTTTTGACGACTTTGTGCCGTTTTCAAAAGGGCTTGGATGATCCCTATCTTCTTTGTTGTCTCTTGAACCATTTGGGGCCCTATGTTACTTCTTTCACTAACCTCAGCCCAACATAACGGTGTTCGACACGGTCTTCCGTACAACGCCTCATAAGGTGCCATACCGATGCTGGACTGATAACTGTTGTTGTATGCAAACTCAACAAGGGGTAAATGATCGCTCCAATTACCTTTGAAGTCGATCGCACATGTTCTTAACATATCCTCCAAAATCTGAATCGTTCGCTCGGACTGACCATCGGTATGAGGGTGATAAGCGGTACTCATATCCAATCATGTTCCCATCAACTGGTGAAAACTCCCCCAAAATTGGATGTAAAAAGAGGATCTCGATCGGAAACGATCGATAGTGGAACTCCATGCAACCTAACTATCTCCTTGATGTACAAATTACATAAAATAGGTACAGTATCTGTCTGCTTCACCGGAAGAAAATGGGATGACTTGGTGAGACGGTCTATGATCACCCATACGCCATCCTTCCCATGTTGGGTCTTAGGTAATCCTCTAACGAAATCCATAGCAATGAAATCCCATTTCCACTCCGCTATTGGTAAAAGATTTGAACTTTATAGTATAACGTCTGGTATTTTTTAACCCGGGCTTAAAGCCCATTTCAACTCATAAGAGTTGACATAGTGATTTGTATATATGAAGGTGTACAAATCCTAGCTTATTATTATAAATCTTTGTGATTTGGGGTGCAAATAACCAATTGGTTAGTATATGGAATTATGGGGTCACTACCTAGTAGAGCACATGATTTTTATGGCTAGTAATACGTATGGGAAAAAGAATAAGTATTTCTCTCTTTTGCATCTACTTTTAGGGTTAGTAATATATATATTGTTTTGTCTTTTTCCTAAAACCCTAGAAAAGAAAAAGAAACCTTATTTCTTCCTCTTTTTCCATCTACTACTTTACTAAAAAAAAGAGGGGGAATCTGATTTATTATTGTACCTGATTGGATTACTGATTGGCTTTGATTGACAAGAATTTCAGATTTAGATTTGCGTAATAAGTAGGGGTTTCTCGTAATACTATATAAAACTAAACTATTTCCATGATTTATTCGCTGATTTGCATGGTGTTTACGGATGATTTATGGCTGTCATTATCCCTATATATGTACGTCCGATGTTCATTGATTTTCCTTTGTTTGTAAACAAAGTCCACTATTTTATGAACCTGTCAGTGTTTAGTGTTGTCTAGATCCTTTTAAATAATAATGATTTGTTCATCCGATTTTGGAAGAAGATATTTTAAAAGAAAATACTTTTTCTTTTTGTTGTCAGTCCCTAACTACTGCACTGGTATTTTTTTCTATTTGCAACCCAAAGTTTAAGATCTATAGGGTTTTAAATTGTTTAAAAAAAAAAAAAAAAAGAGAAACTATAACTTTATTTTGTTTCTAGGTGTTGTCTTGAACACCCCAACTACGGACAGGAGACGTTTTAACTTTTTCTTTCATTTGAAACCAAAAAGTGGACATATTTTAAAGTGGACATATTGTAATTGAATCTTATTTCTTTTGGTGTTATCTGTGATGTATCCCGTTTGTTTTTGTTTAAAGTGGACATATTTCTTTAAAAAACGAATACCCATGTGACATACTAATATCCCAAATTTCAACTACCTTTGGACTATTCTGTACACCCCACCACTCTTTAGGTCATACCTCTCCTTTAATCAAGTACAAGTGGTCTTTTTAAATTAATTTCAAATGGGAAAAGTATTCACTCTCTCCTCTGTTTCTCTCTAGCAGCAAAATGTTGTCAAGTAATTTTAAATCCTTTTTCTGTTTGGGTCAGTGATTTGACGCGGGGTTTTTTATTGACTTCTATCAGTAGAGTCAGTTTAGTTTGTAAACTAGGTGCATGTAAAAGTACTATATGCATATATAATAAATATATATATATATTTTTTGGTTTTGGAAATGGATGCATTTTGTCCTTTATTGTAAGTAATATACATAAGCAGTGATTAATCTCTCGGGTTTCGAAAACATTTTATTTTGGTACTTGTGTGTACGCGGATATATTGAAGGTGCTGTTAGAAATGAACTATAGTGCGTAACTCTTCTGCTGAATTGTAAGGCCTTTATGACATCCCACCACTGGTGGCTACCCTGGGAAGACTGTTCGGGGAACAGTATGGTTTGTAACCGGAATAACTCTGACAATATATTAGGAACCTATAATTATAGGTTGTCTTATGTGAGTAAAATGAGTAAGTAATTCCAGAGGATTTTGACTTACGTGGATTTTATTTATTTTTATCGGCTGCATGGTTTAATTTTCGTTGCATTATATTATTTTTTTGAAATTCCTACTGGGATGTGGTTTGCTCACCCCAAATTCTCTTTTCTATCCCAACAGAGTTTGAAGAGCAGTTAGCACAGTAAGCGGACTCAGAAGCTTACGGCATAGTGCTCAGATGTTAGTATTCTCGCAAGACACTACTATATGATATCATGTGGATAATGGGTATTTTTATTGATTGTCATTTTTATTACTTTGTAGTTTTCAAGTATTTTAATAAGAGACATTTCTAGTTAAATACTTTTTAAATTGTTGTTCTTATTTTATCAATTTTAGAACATCATTAGTGATTATTATTATTTGGGAACTTTTTACTTGGAATTTGAGTTGGAAAAGACATTTAATAATATCGTCTTTATTCATTTTGTAGTTGTACTTTGTTTTATTAGCATTCTTTAAAAAAAAAAAATGAAGCATGTTCCATAGTCATGCCTCAAGGATTCGTTCTTGCTAGTTGGGTTGGAAGTGATCCATTGGGTCAAATCCGGCTCAATAGAAGCTCGAATTTTTGACGGACGTGACAGTTTGGTATTAGAGCATGGTTCCGATTTACTTGGACCGTGTGTGTGGACTTACTAGTTTTGAAGGTTTAATTTTCATAAAAAAAAAAAAATTGCACTCTGATTTATTTATTTTTACGACTTTTGATTCAAAACGATTTCTCTTTTGAAAAGTGTGTTACGTTTTTTTTTTTTTATTTAGAAAAAATAAATTTATTTAGTTTTCATCAAGTGTTTCTTTTCATATTTAAATTTACTTTAGGGTTGGGGTAAAGAACTAAAAGCCTTATAAAATAAATCGTTGCGTGTTTTAGTTAAATTAGGTTTTCGACGTAGATATTAACATTAGTGCGCGTTTATATTTATTTAGAAGATGCCGCCTCATCGTGATGCTACCAATGGTGCTCAACCAAATGGAGAAGAAGGAGAGGACATGAGGGAATGCATAGAATCTACCCTTGACCGAGTTGTTGGGACATTGGGAACACTCGTACAGGTTGTTGAAACCCAACGCCAGGGTAGAGTGGACTTAGAAAAATTCTTGAAGGTGGTTGGAAGAAAGGAATTTAAGGGGACTGAAGAACCTCTTGAGGCTGAAAGGTGGTTAATGGGGATACAAAAGGAGTTTTTAGCCTTGAGAGTAGAAGAGAATGACAAGATCCGTTTTGCTACGTACCTTTTCACTGGAGCTGCTGATTTTTGGTGGGATTCGATAAAACGAGTCCGAAATGTTATCGTTTGGGAAGAGTTTGAAACACTGTTTTTTGACAAGTATTTTCCTGAGACTTTCAAATCCCATATGTGTGCCGAATTTTCAACCTTAGCTCAAGGAGACATGACGGTTTCTCAACTAGATAAGAGGTTTGTTGAATTGGAACGTTTTGGGGATAACTTGGACAATACGCCGTTACGAAAAGCAAGAAAACTTCAGGATGCACTGAAACCTGCCATCCGTGCTAGGTTGGTACCATATCATCTTACTACTTATGAGGATGTCCTAGATACTGCATTAGCTATAAAACCAGACTGGATCAAGAACCAGAAGGAAAGGGAGCCGAGAGATCCCAAGAGAAACCAGAAGACGGATTCATCGACTCATCGGAAGCGTCCACGTACGGATAACCCTGGGAAGGTAGTTGCACCAAAACCTTGATTTCATTGTGGAGTTGTGGGTCACTTCGCTAGGGATTGTCCTAAATCGAAGCCACCTGGACAACTGAATGCAATATCGGGGTGTTATCATTGTGGGAAGGAAGATCATTTTGTGAGGGAGTGTCCTTTACCTGCACCACCTAGGCCTCCAACTCATAATCAGTTTCAGAATACCCCAAGGCCAAATTTCCAAGCACGACAACCATACTAGTCACGAAATAATGCACCACCATTCCAGCAAAGGCGTCATCCAAATGTTCCGGGGCAAGTGAACCACATTGCTACAGTTGAGAAGAGGACAGAAAATACCGCGATTGAGGGTAACTTCCTGATCTTTAGTTCTCGTGCTAAAGTTTTTGTTTGATTCTGGTGCGACTCATTCGTTCATATCGTTGAATTTTGCTGCTTATCTTGGTTTGAAACCAGTACCCATGGGATTCACTTTGAGCGTCTCTTCACCACTAGGAAATGTAGTATCCCTTAGTAAATTTTGCAAGGATTGTGAAATAACTTTTGGTGACTATAGAGTGAAAATAGATTTGATACCGATGAGGCTCCATGATTATGATTTCATTATTGGTATGAACTGGTTGTCGCAAAACCAAGCTATACTGGAATGTTTTGAGAAGAAGGTATCTTTCCAATCATCGGATGGAAGTCGAGTGTATGTTCAAGGAGAAAGGTGGAAAGTTATAAATCCATCCTTACCCGGGATGAAAAGGAGGGATGAAACCGAAGAACACATAGCTTATCTTGCTAATTTGAGTGAAAAAGAGGATACCAAGGTGGTAGATGAAGAGTTACCGATAGTTCGAGATTTTCCGGATGTCTTTCCAGAGGCATTTCCTAGATTACCACCAAAGAGAGAGATTGACTTTGAGATTCAAGTGCAACCGGGAAGTATGCCAATATCGATGTACCCATACCGTATGGCACCCAAAGAGATGAAGGAGTTACGGAAATAACTTTATGAGTTGGAAGAGCTGGGATTTATTCGACCAAGTACCTCACCGTGGAGATTTCTTGTTCTTTTTGTGCTCAAAAAGTATGGATCAATGAGGATGTGTATTGACTACCGATGACTGAACCGAATTACAATAAAGAATAAGTATCCTTTGCCGAGAATTGATGACCTTTTTGACCAATTGAAGGGAGCGTATTACTTAACAAATATTGATCTTCGATCTGGGTACCATCAAATGCGGGTCAGAGAGGAAGACATTCGTAAGACCGCATTTGGAACTTATTACGGTCATTATGAAGTTCTCGTGATGCCGTTTGGGTTAACAAATGCACCTGCAGTATTCATGGATCTGATGAACCGAGTTCTCCGACCTTTTGTGAACAAATTTTTGGTAGTGTTCATTAACGACATCCTCATTTATTCCAAGACTAAGGAAGATCATGAGGAACATCTAAGAATGGTTTTACAAACTCTAAGAGAGAACAAGTTGTATGCAAAGCGGATCAAGTGTGTATTCTGGATGACGAAAGTTTTATTTCTCGGACATGTTATTTACAAGGATGGCATATCTGTTGATCCCGAGAAGATATCGGCCGTAACGAAATGGCAACCTCCAAAGAGTGTTTTTGAGATTCGCAGCTTCTTAGGTTTAGCTAGCTATTATCGAAGATTTGTTGAGAATTTCTCGAAGATAGCAGTTCCTCTTACTCGTTTGACCAAAAAGGGTGTGAAGTTTGAGTGGACTACTGAGTGTGATAAGGCATTCGAGGAGTTGAAGCGGCAATTGACTACGGCACCCATCTTGGTTACCCCAGAACCAGGATTAGGTTATGATGTTTATTGTGATGCTTCAAGGAGTGGTTTGGGTGGAGTTCTTATGCAGAAAGGGAGAGTAGTAGCTTATGATTCTCGACAGTCAAAGAATCATGAAAAGAACTACCCAACTCATGATCTGGAATTAGAAGCTGTAGTGTTTGTGTTAAAGCTTTGGAGGCATTATCTTTATGGAGAAAACTTTATGGTATTTTCGGACCACAAAAGTCTAAAGTACATCTTCACTCAGAAGGATTTAAACTTGAGACAGAGAAGATGGCTCGAGTTCCTTACGGACTATGAGTTTAATTTGGAGTACCATCCTAGGAAAGCGAATTTTGTATCGGATGCACTTAGTAGAAAATAATCTGGATCCATAGATTTATTGAGGATGGTCAAGGTTGTGGAAAAATATGACTTTGTTGTTCAGTGGAACGATGAAAGGGAATACCTGGCGCATGTTATTGCAGTACCTGATATTGTGGAGAAGGTCATTCAGGCGCAGACGTTAGACGACGGTTTGCAAAAAATCAAAGGAAAGATGGGTACTATGGATCAACATGAAGGATGGACACTGGGAGTCAATGGGGATGTACACTATAAAGGACGGTTGTGTGTTCCTGATGTTAAGGAATTTAGAAAGGAAATTTTTACGATGTCTCATAAGTCTGTATTGACAGTACATCCGGGAAGCACAAAGATGTATCAAGACTTGAAGCGCCAGTTCTGGTGGAAAGGTTTGAAAAGGGATGTTGCATTGTTCATCTCCAGGTGCCTTACTTGTCAGCAAGTGAAGGCTGAACACCAAACGACCAGCGAGGACCTCTTGACCTTTACCAATAGCGGAGTGGAAATGGGATTTCATTGCTATGGATTTCGTTAGAGGATTACCTAAGACCCAACATGGGAAGGATGGCGTATGGGTGATCATAGACCATCTCACCAAGTCGACCCATTTTCTTTAGGTGAAGCGTGATCGACATTGTACCTATTTTATGTAATTTGTACATCAAGGAGATAGTTAAGTTGCATGGAGTTCCACTATCGATCGTTTCCGATCGATATCCTCTTTTTACATCCAAGTTTTGGGGGAGTTTTCACCAGTTGATGGGAACAGGATTGTATATGATTACTGCTTATCACCCTCAGACCGATGGTCAGTCCGAACGAACGATTCATATTTTGGAGGATATGTTAAGAGCATGTGCGATCGACTTCAAAGGTAATTGGAGCGATCATTTACCCATTGTTGAGTTTGCATACAACAACAATTATTAGTCCAACATCGGTATGGCACCTTATGAGGCGTTGTACGGAAGACCGTGTCGAACACCGTTATGTTGGGCTGAGGTTAGTGAAAGAAGTATCATAGGCCCTAAATGGTTCAAGAGACAACAAATAAGATAGGGATCATCTAAGCCATTTGAGAACGGCACAAAGTCGTCAAAAGAGTTATGCAGATGTAAGAAGAAGACCATTAAAATTCCAGGTTGGGGACAATGTTTTTCTAAGAGTTAGTCCTAGACCAGACATTAAACGGTTTGGGAAGAAAAGTTAATTGGCACAACGCTATATTGGGCCATTTGAAATTCTTCAACGGATTGGAGAAGTAGCATATCTCCTAGCTCTACCAACACAATTTCCAGACATACACAATGTGTTTCATGTATCTATGCTTCGTAAATACAATGCTGATCCGTCCCACATCATCGAATGGCGAGACTTGCAACTGAATGACAATGTTTCGTATGAAGAAAAACCGTTGCGTGTAATCGACTCAAAGGAACAAGTCCTTCGGAGGAAAATCATCAAAACCGTGAAGGTTCTCTGGCAACATCATGGTTCTGAAGAGGCAACTTGGGAGCTGGAGTCTGAGATACGAGATAAATATCCGGAATTACTGAGAGGTAATTCTTAAACTTAGCTACGCCTCGAATTTCCGGAGAAATTCTTTTTTTTGAGGTTAATAGTATAACGTCTGGTATTTTTGAACCCGGGATTAAAGCCCATTTCAACTCATAAGAGTTGACATAGTGATTTGTATATATGAAGGTGTACAAATCCTAGCTTATTATTATAAATCTTTGTGATTTGGGGTGCAAATAACCAATTGGTTAGTATATGGAATGATGGTGTCACTACCTAGTAGAGCACATGATTTTTATGGCTAGTAATACGTATGGGAAAAAGAATAAGTATTTCTATCTTTTGCACCTACTTTTAGGGTTAGTAATATATATATTGTTTTGTCTTTTTCCTAAAACCCTAGAAAAGAAAAAGAAACCTTCTCTTTCTTCCTCCTTTTCCATCTACTACTTTACTAAAAAAAAAAAGGGAATCCGATTTATTATTGTACCTGATTGGATTACTGATTGGCTTGGATTGACAAGAATTTCAGATTTGGATTTGCGTAAGAGGTAGGGGTTTCTCGTAATACTATATAAAACTAAACTATTTCCATGATTTATTTGCTGATTTGCATGGTGTTTACGGATGATTTATGGCTGTCATTATCCCTATATATGTACGTCCGATGTTCATTGATTTTCCTTTGTTTGTAAACAAAGTCCACTATTTTATGAACCTGTCAGTGTTTAGTGTTGTCTAGATCCTTTGAAATAATAATGATTTGTTCATCCGATTTTGGAAGAAGATATTTTAAAAGAAAATACTTTTTCTTTTTGTTGTTAGTCCCTAACTACTGCACCTGGTATTTTTTTCTATTTGCAACCCAAAGTTTAATATCTATAGGGTTTTAAATTATTTAAAAAAAAAGAGAGAGAGAAACTATAACTTTATTTTGTTTCTAAGTGTTATCTTGAACACCCCAACTAGAGACAGGAGACGTTTTAACTTTTTCTTTCATTTGAAACCAAAAAGTGGACATATTTTAAAGTGGACATATTGTAATTGAATCTTATTTCTTTTAGTGTTATCTCTGATGTATCTCGTTTGTTTTTTTTAAAGTGGACATATTTATTTAAAAAACGAATACCCATGTGACATACTAATTTCACAAATTTCAACTACTTTTGGACTATTCTGTACACCCCACCACTCTTTAGGTCATACCTCTCCTTTAATCAAGTACAAGTGGTCTTTTTAAATTAATGTCAAATGGGAAAAGTATTCAATCTCTCATCTGTTTCTCTCTAGCAGCAAACTATTTCATTTGGTGTTAAATTTCTGCCTCGTTTTTCCGTGCTAATGTTGTCAAGTAATTTTAAATCCTTTTTCTGTTTGGGTCAGTGATTTGACGCGGGGTTCTTTATTGACTTCTATCAGTAGAGTCAGTTTAGTTTGTAAACTAGGTGCAGGTAAAAGTACTATATGCATATATAATATATATATATATATATTCTGGTTTTGGAAATGGAAATGGATGTATTTTGTCCTTTATTGTAAGTAATATACATAAGAAGTGATTAATCTCTCGGGTTTCGAAAACATTTTCTTTTGGTACTTGTGTGTACGCGGATATATTGAAGGTGTTGTTAGAAATGAACTATAGTGCGTAACTCTGCTGCTGAATTGTCAGGCCTTTATGGCATCCCACCACTGGTGGCTACCCTGGGAAGAATGTTCGGGGAACAATATGGTTTGTAACCGGAATAACTCTGACAATAGATTAGGAACCTACAATTATAGGTTGGCTTATGTGAGTAAAATGAGTAAGTAATTCCAGAGGATTTTGACTTACGTGGATTTTATTTATTTTTATCGGCTGCATGGTTTAATTTTCGTTGCACTATATTATTTATTTGAAATTCCTACTGGGCTGTGGTTTGCTCACCCCAAATTATTTTTTCTCTCCCAACAGAGTTTGAGGAGCAGTTAGCACAGTAAACGGACTCAGAAGCTTACGGCATAGTGCTCAAATGTTAGTATTCTCGCAAGACACTACTATATGATATCATGGGGATAATGGGTACTTTTATTGATTGTCATTTTTATTACTTTGTAGTTTTCAAGTATTTTAATAAGAGACATTTCTAGTTAAATACTTTTTAAATTGTTGTTCTTATTTTATAAATTTTAGAACATCATTAGTGATTATTATTATTTGGGAACTTTTTACTTGGAATTTGAGTTGGAAAAGACATTTAATAATATCGTCTTTATTCATTTTGTAGTTGTACTTTGTTTTATTAGCATTCTTTAAAAAAAAAAATGAAGCTTGTTCCATAGTCATGCCTCAAGGATTCGTTCTTGATAGTTGGGTTGGAAGTGATCCATTGGGTCAAATCCGGCTCAATAGAAGCCCGAATTTTTGACGGACGTGACAGAGATATATCCCACGCTCATGCTGAGAAATACCGTGCACGACTGGCGCGTGCTTACAACCAGAAGGTTAAGCCGTGGAGATTTGTTGTAGTGACCTGGTCCTTGCTATCTCACACCATGTCCCTCGAAATGAAAGCGCTAGGAAATTTGCACCAAATTGGGAAGGACCCTTTAGAGTTACCGAAGCAGCAGAAAGCGGCTACTACAAGATTGAGCATACTGATGGTACGCCCATAAAGGGAAAAACTAATGATAAAATCAATGGAAAGTGGCTAAAGACTTTCTACATGTAAGCAATTTTCAATATGAATAATACAATATTTCTTGTTCCTAAAATTGGAATATCATAAATCCTCCTCGCCTTATTAAAAAGGAGGAGTGCCCACAGTGCTTTACGCTTCTACTCTATAGAACGAGAATGCTTATGAAATCCCCTACGCCACATACATGGTGAAGGGTGACTAAATCCTCTTGATAAAAAGGGGTGCCCAAAATCCTCTGTGCCTACTCTTTAGGACATGAGTGTATAAGAAACCCCCAAGTGCTTTAGACACTAAACGGGCGACTAAATCCTCTCCCTAAAAAGGGGGAGTGCTCAAAACCCTCTATACACCCACTCTTTGGGATATGAGTGTACAAAAAAAAAAAACCCCTTCAATACCTCGTGAAGGGTGAAGGGTGACGAAAACCTCGCCTTAGATAAAAGAAGCGCTAAGACGCCTCTAAAGAGAAAATCCTAGAGACCCCCCTAGCGCTCTCTAAAGCTTGAGCATTTCGATCACTTCCTTAAGTTTCATAAAAAAAAACGGAAGGGGAATGATTTACACCTTACCAAAGCATGACCCTGACACCCTTAAAGGCTCAGGCGTCTCGATCGACTTGTAAGTAAAAATCGCAGAAGAAAAAAAGAAGGGGTAGAACTTAATCCTCACCAAGGCATGAAGGATCAAGCGTCTCAATCACCTTATAAGTAAAAGTATCAAAAGAGGGGAGGATAACTCAACCTACACTAAGGCATGACCCTGGCGCCCTTAAAGGCTCAGGCGTCTCGATCGACTTGTAAGTAAAAGTCTCAAAAAAGAGAGGGGATAACCTAAAAACATGACCCTGGCATCCTCAAAGGATCAGGCGTCTCAATCACCTCATAAGTAAAAGTCTCAAAAAGAGGGGAGGATAACTCAACCTTCACCAAGGCATGACCCCGGTGTCTGCAAGGGCCCAGGCGTCTCAACCACTTTCCTTTAAATATCACAACAAAAAAAAGGGAACGATTTCCACCTCACCAAGGCATGACCCTAACGTCCTCAGAGGATCAGGCGTTTCGATCACCTTATAAGTAAAAGTCTTGAAAGAGGGGAGGATAACTTAACCTTCACCAAGGACTGACCCTGGCACCTTCTCTAAGGCTTAGGCGTTTTTGATCATTTTCTTTCAAAGAAGTCTTCAAAAAACCAAATGAAAGAGAGGTTAACCTTGGCATCCGAAAGACCCAAGCGTCTCTATCACTTTCTCTTAATCCTCCTTAAAGCACCTCATAAGTAAAAGTTCTAAAAAAAAAGAATAGGATAACTTAGGCCTAGGCGTTTCGAAAAGTGAGAAGAGAAGAACAGTCTAAATAAAAAGATTTTCATAGATTGATAATTAGAGGCTTTCAACGAAATCGCTCAAGGAGCTACAACAACCGATTGAATATTGCACAACGCATCTTCCAATATATCGGCAAATACATGTGCTTGTACATAATAATCATAATTAATATCGACTTGTTCAAAACATAACCGTCGTCGCTCCAGGAAAGGGAGTGTTGCAGGAACAACATTAGCAACCATTTCTTGTAGCTTTTTCTCAAACTCCGCCAAGAGACGTGAATAACGCCTATGTTCCTTTGCAAAATATTCAAACATAATATGTGTTGCAGCCATCATCTGTTCAAGACGAATGACTTCTAGTGATAAATCTCCTTGATCCATCATAGCAAAAAATGAACTAACAAGCACTATTTATAAAAGAGGGAGGGGAAACCTTCAAGATAAATTCTAAAAAAAAAAAACACAACACTGATAATTAAACTAAGAATTAATGACGTAAATTGTCTAGCATGGTATGATATTTCGCTATCTCTTCCTCTACCATAGACAATCTACTGCGCGCCCCCTTCATCGCCTCGTGAGCATTCATCCGAGAAATTCCAGCTTGCCTAAAGCGGCGTTCTACCTTACCAAAGGCGGAAGAGGAAATCACCCCTATTTCTGCCATATAGTAAGTATCTGCACATTCAGACCAGTCTAAACTTTCCTTGGCCAAAGCCTGCTCACACTTGTCTAAATCATGTACACATTCATCTCTTACCTGGTTTAGGCGATGGATTTATTGCTCATACACCTTCTCCCAAGGTCTCCAAAGTATAGTGGGAAGCACCAAAATTCATTCATTATTAACAATAGGGATAGAATCTGAAAATAAACCGCAGAGAACTTCTAGTTCATACGCCGAAAAGAAGAATGAATAACTTCAAACACAATGTATATCTATATATACATAACCGAATCAGGTATAATAATTTTAATCTCCAGACACGTGTCCAACGAACGATTTATGCCAAAGTATGAGCAAGTGCTAAATCAATGACACGTCGATAGAACGAAACATGCATTAAATCCAAACTCAGAGCTACTCGGCAACTTTTCAACTCATAACGCCTGATCGATAAATCCATAGTAACATTGCGCCCAGCATTCTCAAGATTGGCTATTTGCGATTCTACATCCATCAATGACCCATGTGTGTCTGCGTGTTTTTACTCAAGAAACTGGCATACCAATGGGTGAACGTCTAGGAGACTCCTTAACAATGAAACCTCTATAACTATACGATAATAATTGGCCATTAACCTTAGTGCCACTCAAAAAAAAAGAGAGCAGGATAATGATAATGATGATAATAAAACAGTAACAATGTTTTGAAGTTATAACTATTAGCCTCAAATATAACACAAATGAAGAGAGAAGGGGAATAATGACCCAGTCTCAAAATACGTACCAAATGTAATACAAACCCCAAAATGTTTCTTAAACAAAGGAAATCACAAGGAAAAAATAATAAAAGGGGAGAGGGAATAGAAAATTAAATTCCCTTGGACACCTAAGTGCTTAGGACTCATCTTGCTCCGTCATCTCAGCTCTAGCTTCCGTTAACAAACGTTTTTCTTCTTCTAGCATCCTTTTGGTCCGAGCAATTCGGTCCATAATCTCACCTGACTCTTTAATCAGACGCTCATGAGTTACCATCATCGTCTCCAACTCTCCCTCCACAGAAGAGACTCTTTCCTCAAGGCCAGTAACAATATTGGGTAGTTGAGCTCGACGTGCATTCACTCTAGCCTCGGCCTCCTGCCAGAGCGTCTCTAGCCATCCAATGTTAAACCGCATGTTAGAAGAATTCGTAAGCGTACGATGCCAACTTTGTAGATGAATGGTAGAAGGACGATCGCCAGCATCTGCCATCTCACCTACTACGTCCAAAATATTCAAAGTATAAGAAATGAGAATGTTGGCGTCAGGGAAAACCTCATCAGAAGAAACATGTCCATGTTCAGTCACCACTTGAGTATACAATGCTTCATAACGAGGAGGTATCCAAAACCCAAATACTGAAACATAATTTTCCCCGTCTCGCACAACGTGTTTCTCCATAGGCCTACCCATAATTAATAATGTAGGTGGGACTGAACGATCGCCATTAGAGGCAATAATAAGATCAACTTGTTGAGGTATCACTTGCCGAGAGCGATGATCACTCTGAGTCTTAGTACTTTTCGCTCTGTCTGGACCATCCTTAGCGCCAGAACGATCTTGTTTTCCCATAAGCTAATCAAAAACATCATCCAAAAGTGATTTAAAAAAAAATGAACTCACAAGTGAAGAGGGAGATGCGCCTTGATGGCCCGTAACAGAAGATGATGAGGAGGAGCTCCCGGCGGAAGCACTCGAACCAATGGCTGAACGACCGCCTTGTAATAACGTAAGTAAATAAGAAACTTAGAAAGAATTAACACTCTCCCTTTGTAAGACCCTCCGCACATATATATAGGATATCATAACTAATTAATGAAGTAAACGACAAATGAACACGTGTTAGACGAACAAATAGAATACCTGATGGCCCCTGAAGATGAATATCTGGTTGACTAGGTAAGATGTTAGCACCAGGCACAGAGATCGAGCCAGTGCCAACAACCTGATGAGATGAACGGCTTTGAGAAGGACGCCTTTTAAGAAAATCTACGGCTCTATCCGAGAACGATTGTCGAGGGGAGATCGAGGGATACGTGGGATAGGGACTATGCCAGCATCACGACGCCTTTGCATTTCGGAAAATCTTGGCGGCAATTCCTTTACGTTAATTCTGAACCACTCATGAGCAAAGTATTTTAATGAACCAGTCGGAGGGACATTTGACTAAAGAAAATATAATAGGATGAGCATTCATAGGGCGTCATGGAGAAAAAGGGAAACAATAAGAAAAGAGTTAATCGACCAAATACCTCATTCTTCTGGGGTAAAGACCCATATAGATTACGAACTGCATCCTTAATCTTTAAAGCAGAAGGCGACATTTTCTTCCCCTTTCCTGGCGAGGGAAGGCCTTCGGCGCGCCTACTTTTGGCGCCAAAAGCCAATCCATGAGAACGCAAGATATCAACGGGTATTCTAGTACGCCCTAAATGATAAAGTTCCGCCACGTTTGGTAAAGGAGCCATCACCCCATCAACCGCCAAGGCGTGATGTAGGTATTCCATCTCACAAACCCAATAAGAATACCAGATATGAGTAACTTTCAGCCCCTACCAAGTTGTGGAACCTTTAGAGGGTTAGAAGGAGGGCGACAAAAATGTGGCTTCCTACCCTTGAAGACGAAATGCATGAAACTCCTCTCTACCATTAGTGAGTCTGAGGAGCATGAAGGCGAAAGGTAAGAACTAGTTCCTTGGTCAAAACCCGCCTGACGGGCGACACAGTTCAAGTTATAAGCTTCAGTGAAGTATTTCCCCTTGTAAAAACCTAGGAGATATCCTGGTGTTGCAGCTGCCACAAAGTTATAGGCTTCGAATGTAGGAGGATCTATGGCGACATCTACATAATCCTCAGGAAAGAGCGACACAAATCGATGAGAATATTCACCACATTCGCCATCATCGTACGACCAAAAATTAAACTCGTTTAAATCATCCAACAGAGAAGCTAGGTGAATGGACTGCTTTGCAACAACTTTCTCATATAAGGCTGTTCGGGGATAAGAAAGAGGATAGGTAACGGTGGTCTCGGTACCATCTTGTGTAGTAACGACTCGCTCTCCAGTGAGCTCCAAATCATTTATTTCTGGTCTATATCGGCGGTAATGCTCCCATCCCCACATATGCATAAAAGTAGCAGGGAGTTACGTCTCGACGGTGAAGGAGGCGTCATTAGCCTTCTGAATATCATTTACGAATAAATCTAGATGATGGTATAATCCGCCCAGAAACATAGGCGCCAAGGGGAAAGAGACTCCCCGTGATATAAGAACAGCCATGACCATTGACTCGTCAGTGATTGCATTGGTAGGTGAATGTTCAAAGACTTCATGAGATATAAAATATGACAGGAAAGCAGCCAACTCGTGGTGCTCAGTAGACCCTGCAGGAGGAGAAGGCGGTTCCCAGTTAGATTCACCTATCAACTTGGGAGCCCACATTCTAGCCCAAATATTTAGGGTAGCTCGCTTTGTCGGGTCCCTAAGAGGCATAGGAGCCTCAGTCTCCACACCAGTGAGGACGCCCTTTCCATAAGCAGCTCCTTTTGCGCTTCCCTTGGATGATATACTAACTTCTATGATTTGCTTCCTCGAGTCCGTACGGGCTTGTTTCAGAAAACATAAGATGAGATTGTCAGCGGCGGATAAGTTGCCTGATACCTCCTTGAAATCATGAATCCCATAAAGAGGAAGGTCGGTTAAAGATACCACATCTTCAAGTGTAGGTGATGCTTCTCCCCATGCGAAGAGACACGTATGAACCAATGGTATCAATCTGAGAGACATGCTAATCATATCTCGACTGTTTCGAGTAAGGCGCTTGTAACGAGATGAAAAGAGAGCTTCCATCAAACCTAACTTGATTATCATATCCTTGCAATAAGGGATGGAGAGTACTAATCAATCCAAGGGCACTATTCAAGGCAGGCGTTCGATCGAGAAAGGAATTCTATTTTTGGGAGGACGAAATCCCCACGGCTAAGGCTGATGCGTGAGAGAGTAGAAATTGGAAGAAGAGGAGGCGATTCGATCTCCCTTGCTAGTAGCCAATCACTAGTCTCTTCGTCAACCACAGGAGGATCAAAAGCGGTAGGTTTACTTATAGTACTAAGAAGGAGATCGTCTAGGATAAACAAGACCGAGCTAGGAGAAGTGGTTCTCTGATCAAGTTGTTTGGAAAATTCTCGTTTAAGAGTCTCCTAGCTCTTGCCTCGCCCTGGAGGAAAAACTCGCTCCTCCTCTAATAAAATAGGAAGTATGTGAGGCGCCTCCTCCTGCTCAAAACTCTCGTCGCCAGAAGAGCTCTTAGCGGTTGAACTCTCATAGATACTCATAGTATAAAACACGAATGACGCCTAAAGCCGCCTTGGCAAGTCGAAAGAAAAGAAAAGGGGGAGGAGAAATAAGATTAAGAAGAAAAAATAGGAGAAGAAATAACTCGGTTTTGATATTTATAAAAAGAAATGTAACTGAAGGGTAAACGAAACAGTGTGATAGAATTCGAAAAGGCACGAGTTTTGAGGGATAGCTGATGAATGATAACCGCCTAAACCATCTCGAGAATCGAGGAAGTGACACGTGGTAGTTAAAAATCCTTCGGAAAGTATAAGGCCAATCATGAAAGGCGCCAATAGAGTAAAGTGAAGCAACGAAATTTATTAAGCCGATCGCCGGAAGATATATGGACAAGGCGAGGGGACTTGCGAAGAGAATCTCCTATGGATACAAGGAAAGAACAAGGGGTCTGGTAGAAGACAAGCTCCTAGAAGATAGGAAACATGGGAGGAGACAGTCGCTAAGGGATATAGCACGAGGCTAATGGTATTCAATAGAGTAAAAAGGAAAGGGGACTGAAGAACGGATCATAGGAGTGAAAGTAAGAGAAATGAAGTCTCTCATGAAGAGAAAATTAAATAAGGAAGTTCTTAAAATACGAAATTGAAAGATGCATCGCCTCAAGAGAATTCGTCAAAGACGTTGGGTTTGGGGTAGTTCGCCTATGAAGGATATCAGAGGAATAATAGTAAACTGTTGAGAAGCCTAACGCCTTTCCCAAACATCTAGGGGACTTAATGTAGATACCTGAAAAATATCAAGGAAGAAGGTGCGACCTCCCCATATCCGCGAAAGGACATGACATAGTGCTTAGAGGCAAAGGAAAGTCTCCATGTTCACCCCCCCCCCCCACCCATCCTAAAGATGGTGTTGTCAAGTGCCTAGTCCTCCTAATTCGGGGGCACGTGTGGAAGGAACAAAGACATACTTTCTTGAAGAACTCATGAGTACAGAAGTACGACCCAAAAGGAGTAGTAGTAAGATAAGAGAATAGAGAAGGACACATATCTAACACCCCCATTTATGGAAATAACTATAAATAGGGGTCCTCCCCCCAAGGAAAGGAGTCAATGATATCATTGTGGGAAATTGTGTTCTACTTCTAGGAACTAGTCTCTCTCTACCCTATTTCTATCTGTACCCTGTACACCTTGTACTGTTTACATTACTCAAATTGCAGAAGAAGAATATGGAGATAAGAAGGGTTTATGCTTGATGGGTGAATGTGCAGCTGATTATGGCAGTGGTGAAAATGGAGCTACAAGGAACGCGATATGAGTGTTTGAACTGAACCGCAGAGCAGGTTAAGGTGGTATGATGCTGTTGGTTTCAGGAGCTGAAGTGATGCAATGGAGGAGTAAGCATTACAGGCATTTGAGTAGATGTAAAGGACTTGGTGGAATTTGAGCATTGCAGGAAAGGTTGATATTGTTGGAGTTGCAGCTGCCGGTCAGTGTGAACAAAGCTTGGAAATGGAATTACAGGTTTTCAGCTGGATGCTAGGTCAGGAAGCTACATCAAGTGCAAGGGAGAGTTGCAATTGAGAAAGAGATTATGAAGTTGTTGTTGTTGGAACTGGAAGAATGGCTTGCAATTCAGATGAGAAGTTGATTTATTTCTGTGGAAGTTGTTAATTGCAGGTGATGGGAGTTGAGCTGCAAGGAACTAGCTGGTAATGTGCAGTGCAGTGATTAGAATGAAAGTGTAGCAACAGTATTGAGAGATTGCAGTCACTGAAGCTGCAGAATGGAAACGCAAGGATCTGGAGTTGGGCATTGAGATTAGAGAGAGCTTGAGACTACAGGGAAAGCTGGAACGAATAAGGTGCATGCAGAGAATGGATGGAAGAGTTGAAGACCTAATGGAAGCAGTGGTGCTGAGTCATGGAGTTAGATTGGAGAACTTAACCTGATGCAGCTAAGTCTGTAATGGACTTGAGTCTTAGATGGTGCAGCTACAGATGGTGCAGGTGGATGGAGAATGGTTCAGTCTGTGATACTGTTGGTTATTGCTTCAGGTTTTTCAGTGAGATGCAGGTGGAGATTTGTGGAAGTGAAGACTAAGGTGATGCTAGAGCTGAATGCCTTGTCAGTTCCACAAGACTGACAGGCTTAGTGAATTCTACATGGGCCTGTATGGACTTGGGATGGGCTTTAATATTCACATCTAGTCTATGAAGGTTGTTGGACGTGTATGAGTTTGGAAAGTGAGAAGCTATTAAGGGGAGAAACCCACAGTTATTATATCATTATCTTCTCTTCTACTATGTTTTCTAGGGTTTAGACACGAAAGATTTTCTTTTTCTTCTTGTTATGAACTCCATAAACACAAGTACTTGATTTATTTTTATTGGTTAAAGATATAGTCGTATTTTGCAAGCATGCTCTCCATATTATTGTTCACTTTCTACGGTTTATAATAATTGCACGATTGACGTATTACAATATGATTGAATATTTGTTTAGTTAAGTCTAGAATTGATTGAACTAACATCCATATCTATAGCTATTTTAGGGTTTATCATCGAGCGATAACCTTGAATACGAGTAGCATAATATGATTACGGTTTGTAGTTATACACTCTTGTAATCATATGTAGAGTTTGACCCTTGTCCAAATTGTCATGCGCAATGTATGATAATTGCATTGATTAGCCTATTTCTGAAACTTAATGCTCCTAGGAATTGAACTTAATTAGCGCAAGGCGTTAGGTTATTCTTTAGGTAGAATTCACATACGCAGATCTAATGTGTGTGTTGATGAACTTAGGAAATTAATGGAATATCTTGCCCTCTTGATACTCTAGGCTTTTGATGATATAACGAGATTAAATACGAATTTTATTCATATATTCAAAAACTTGTTTACAATTGAAGATGAAACCTTTACCCAATATTTCACATCCTTGATTTGTGTGTTTACTTTTTATTGTTTTTCTTTTGTTTTATTTTAGTTCATAAAAATCTGAAAACCCCCCAATTGTTATTATAGGAAACCGAAACAACTTGACAACCTTAGTCCTCTATGTGGGAACGATCCTTTATTTTCCTTGTTATATTATATATTTTGAGTAGTAAGAAAGTGTAATTATTTTTGACGCCTACAACAACGATCAAACATAGAGATTTATAACGGATATAAGTGTTGCAAATAAACTATTACAAAAAACGATAAAACTAGAGTATCGCGGAATTATGGACTGTTCTGATGCGTCTAATGTTCTTTATGTTCTTTAGCAGCAACAACAACAACAATATCTGCAAGTCGAATTTATTTTTTCCTTCGCCTCTGTTAGCCCCCAAAATTTCTCTAAAACTTGCATAGCCTCCCTGAGATGCGAACGAACCTATTTATACACCTCAACAACCCTAAAAATTCCAGTTTAATTTCTCTTTTCCTTTTCGTGCAAGTTACGGCAAAATCTTCTTTACTAGTATGTTTACGGGTTTCTGAGTTGTCCCAATCGATCCAAACTATCTATTAGGTTGATTTAGGAAATATTGGTTGGCCTTTAGTCTTACTGAATTACCGAAAATCAAACCAAATAAGAACACGTGAAATTCCACTCCCTTGTTTTGCTTCAACTCTAATTCTAACCAATTTTGATCTAATCCAACAACCTTACCAACCTTGTTTAGGCCTAAGGAGTAAGCCAAAAAAAAATCAGCACTTTAGTCTCCTTTAATCCCCTCCAAAATCTCATCCTAAATTTTTTTCTTCGTTACACATATTTTCCAGCTGAAATCAAAATTCAAATTGGAGAAGATAACCTCCCCTTATCTGTGGATGGTCTCCATTTAACAATATAGGTACAAATAGCAATTCCTGGGGTGAGAATAGCAATTTTTGTGGTGCAAGTAGTAGTTTTGGGTTTGTTAAAGCATAGCTCGGTTGAACCCACCAAGCGTTGGTATGTCAAGTTTGGTTGTCATATTTTAGTGAGCCAAAACTCATTTAAGAGTCGCTTGATTTAAATGTACTAGAGTCAACTTCGTATAGATTAGCTTGAAAGTATTAGGGTGAGACATTAGAAGTATTGCGAAGACTTGAATAAGTGAAGAAGTACGAAGCTACAGCGACAACATCATCCTTCCACTTGAGGTTAGTGATATTTGACTTGAACTATTTCATTCCCTAACGTATATTTCAATTCGTGCATATTGAAACATAAAACTGTGAAGCATGAACACTCTAGATAGACATAGTATTAAATAATACAATATAAAGTTTCTTGTTTAACCATTAAACCTTGTATATGAGACATCGACATAATCGTATGAATGCTATTGTGATTATGTAAGGGTATGAGGTGAGGATTTCATCCTAGGAAACAATGTTTTTACATGTGTTTTAAGGAAGTAAGTTCCTGATATGTGTTGTGAACCGAAAAGGAAATCGACAAGCGTTATTGGGGTTGTTCTTCATTGCAAATCTTATGAACGACCAATATGTGGTATAACCACTCATGACTTGTTTATGTTCTCGGTAAAACTACTCACATGAGGCCTGACTTATGTATTGGTATGACTTTTATTAGTGAAACTGATCTTAAGTAATCACCTGGGATATGATCGGGTTTGTGAGTTTCTGACCAAATTTGGGAAAGGGGAACTGATCCTATGAAGAGGTGCAGTACATCACAAGGGGGAACCGATCCTTGTATGAGGTGCAGCAAGGTTTATAGAATAAAGGGGAACCGATCCTATGAACGTGTGCAACATGTTTTTAGGAAAGGGGGAACCGATCCTATGGACATGTGCAATGCATACAAGTTGGATACCAAACATATGTGGGGAACCGATCCTAGTACCTAGTCATACGAATCTTTGGTAAGATAGTGTGACTATGCACAATACTCACATGGAGGTAGAACAGAAACTTGTTTTGGTAGAACCGTTACACCCATGGTTTGTGATTGAGTGTTACTTGATCAATCACATAGTTCTTGAAAGTCAGATGAACCAATTGTAAACTTGTTTGGAAGTGTGGAAAATCGGTTTCAAGTGAGTAAGTATGAAAAAGGACTTGCAAGAGTAAGATGTCGACACACTTTGAACATGCACATTAATGTGTATTCTTTTATTGTTCATAGATATTCCTTAAAAGCAAAGAAGGAAGTAAATCCCAAGATCGAATTTAAATAAGTTAAGAATCTTTTAATTAAGGTTTTTAATTATATATGGAAAATAAGAATTAGTAATGTGCATTTGCTAGTTAAAGATTTTCCAAGGAGATTTCGATCATTATATTTGGACAGTGCATTTACAGTAATTATGAAAACCGAATTTGGTTTAATATGGAAAAATATCTAGAGAATATTTTCGGTTTTGGAAATTCCTTGGTGTCCAAACTTCCTTGTCTATAAATACTTTGAGTTTGCATTTCTAGCAAACTAATACTTCGTGACAGTAAACTTCCTATGTTGTACTGTTACTGGTGAATCCGCCTATCGGAGAGGAGAGTAATCTAATTAGGTGAAATCTCTTACGGCCGCTCAATTTAAAGTCTTCTTTGGGATCGAAAATCTCTAGTGCGACCCATTGGTGGGAAACTAGATATTGCGGTTTATCTTTAGTTTTCATATTGATTTGATTGACTAACGGTGGTTAAACTTTGATTGCACCTAGTTTGTTTATGCTTGAGAATCTTCTCTTCTGATATAATATTCACTCAAACTAGTTCAAGGTTTCAACAGGGATCTTTAGACTGTTGTTAGATCTAAAAAAGATCTTGTGATAATCCATTGTTAACAGACTCCGTTCAGTGTGTGATTGATCACAAGAGATTCAAGTAATTGTGTGCAGGTGTTTATTGAAGATTTGAAGACAAAGAAGAGATAAAAGATTTCTGACTTGGTTTTATAATCTTTGGTGTGCATAATACTTGTTTGGGTAACATAGGATCCAATTAATAATCGGTTTATCCTTGTGGTAGATTGGATTGATTAATTAAGAAGATCGGCATCAACACAGTTCTTTGGATTAAAAGTGTTGATTGGCTTAATCTTACCAATTACCTTTTGGTGATTGAACATAAGATAGATCTTGGAACCTGGAAAAGGAGTTTATGTTAAGATAAACGAGGGAACCTTTTTGCAACTCATATCACTTGGTTGAAGAGAGTTGATACCAAACATATTTGTTGCTCCTTTACTGTTTGGAATACGAACCAAAGGAATTGGTCCAAGTATGTGACTTGTTTACAGGTTGGAGGCATGGGAATACACACGGAACTAGGTGAACTATAGGTTTAGTTTCTTGGTCTCAACTATATGAAGTTGGTTTATTTCGTATAGCGTCTTAATCCTGAGAGTTTTCAATTCTGGACTAGGTCCCGAGGTTTTTCTGCATTTGCGTTTTCCTCGTTAATAAAATCTTTATGTGTCATTTAATTTATATTTCCGCATTATAATTATTTTATTATAATTAAAGTAAATTGCACAAACGTTAATTCCTATTTACTTGATACGTGAATCTTATTGTGTTTGGTTAAGTCCGAACCTTTGTATCAAGTAAACATACTTCGTTGTTGTATTATCTCGATCTTGTATCCATAGATAATCACACGAAGTGTGAACCGATTAGTTGCATTGTCTCAACTCAGTGTATAGACAATCACTTTCAGAGAAATGACTTATAAGAAGGAAAAGTTTTAGCTTGAGGTATATTGGGATACCCTCGCCTTTTCAATTGGTATCAGAGCAGGAAAACACGAAAAGATCTAACAATCTGTGTTTGGTGCGATCCATCGTATAAAAAATGAATCTATTGCATGATTCAGTTAACGTACTGTCAAAATTTGATAGGACTAACTATCCATTATGGAAATGGCTATGAAAGCCTTTCTTCAATCCCGAGATTTTAATATTTGGTTATTAATCGAAGACGGATATCAACGACCGATGGATTATTCGGAAACATAGTTTAAACGCTTAACGGATTACACTCATGAAGAAAGAATTCTTGCAATGCAGAATTATGTTGGTTTGAACGTCATCATACATGCAGTTATCCATGAGATTTTTATATCATGTACTGGCTTGCAGGACTTTTAAAGAAGCATGGGATACTCTTGAGACTATATTCGAAAGATATGATTCTGAAAGAGAAGATAGACTTCTTTCCCTTTCATCTGAATGGGAGCATCTCAAGATGGATGATAACGACACCTTTGAGGAGTTTAATTCTAAGCTTTCTGAGATTTTTAATGCATTTTTTTCCTTGGAATGGTTATACCTGAAAAATAAATAATATGCAAAATTCTCAGATCGTTAACATCTAGATACGAGTCTAAGAAACATGCTACAATTTCTCGAAGCTCTCTTGTAGGAAAGTTAAATATCTTTGATAAAGAAATTCTGCTGAAGAATCAAACTGAAAAACACTTGCCTAAAGGACAAGGTTCATGTTGAAAAATAGCTTGACTCAACAATTATGCTTATAGCGCAACGAATTAAGGACATTTTATCTATTGATAAACATGTTCCTGATACAGTTTATTTTTGCCATAAAAAGGGTAACAATGAAGTTCAATGCTTCAAGTGTCGAAGATTCGGATATATGGCAAAATATTGTCCCGGAAGAAGAACTCAGAAGTGCAACAAGGTGTATGTCTCCACTCTTGATGATATTCCGGAGGAAGAATCCAATGAAGAAATATCTGATTGTAATGCACTTCTTGCCAACTCTAATGAGGATGAATATTGTGAGTCTGAATGACTCTTAGAAAAACGTGAGTTGGAAATTAAGGAGAATACAAGTTTAAGCTTAGTTCTTGAAAACCTTTTGAAATATCTTTCGGATAACATCAATATGGTGAAATCTGAACATGAAGAATCATATGAAAAACCGAAAGAATCAGAAACTAGGTTTTCTGAAAATATGATAAGATCTTCATGTAGAAGAGATTATCATACTAAAACTCTCCTTGGAAATAAATTTATCAAGGCTCTTCACAAATGGATAAAGATTTTGAAGACTGATAAGTTTATAAGATCTCAAAAGGAAATTGCAAACTCTTGCAATTACAAGAAAAAGAAGGAACAAAAGGAAACACAATCTATTGTGTTTGTAAGTCATCCTAAGGATGTGTTTGTTCAATATGGTGGGAATAATTCTCACCTAAACACACACTGATTGTGTTGAAATATGCATCCTCACTTGTTGCCCAAAATTCTGTGTGTGAGGAAGCATAAAACCGGGCAAGTAATTTCGTCTGTGAAAGATAATAGATATCTTTCTATTTTTGGTAAATATAGTGTTGGTTTTCTTAAACCAAAATTATTGATATTCTCTGATCCTTTATATCTTCTTGTCCGTGAGAATACTTTGGATTTGAATGGAGAATTTGATTGAAGAAAAGACATCTCTTGATGACTTAGCACTTTGTGCATCTGTTATGACTGAAAATCATGATGTTTCTCTTCATGATAATTCTCAAGATTCTCTAAGAAAACATATTCTCTCTGTTAAAGGTTGCATTAGATATCACGAGTTGATGATAAAGGATTCAAAAGAAGTATTAGCTAATCTTCATTCCCAACTGTTTGAAATGAAGAAATCATCTATTGAAAAAGGGAGTGCTCAGAAGAATTTGAATCTAGTTTTTGAAAGCAATCATCACGAGATTTGAGAAAGGAAAAAATAGACATCAATTTTTGATTTATTTCATTAATTGTATAAGTATATTATGAATAAAGTTATTTGATTTATAATTTTTCTTGTGATAGTTTTTTGATTTACATAGCCGGTGCTTTAATGCTTTATTTATTTGCTATGTATGTTTATGGGATGTCTGATTTCGGTTTTATTACCTTTATATTCGATCTCATAATATGTTTTGAACCCTTATGGTTTGGTTGACTTTTTGATTTAGTAGGATTAAGTTCTAGCCCATGTTGGTAGGCTTTATCAAAGGATCACGAGGGGTTCATGTAGAAACAATATGTGAAAAAGTCACAATATGTTGAATCGGTTTTGGTTTAGTATAAAAGCATATGTGTTTCGACGGTTTTCAACTTTTGCTTGCAATTGTTAAAAAACAATTTTCAACCTTTCTCTGGTAAAGGTTGGTTGTTGTTATTTTTTTGTTTTTGGCATAAGGATGACAACATAATGGTATTTCGATATCAATTCTCCCTGGAAGAAGAAGATACGATCATATTGGAGAAGTTGGATGCGAAATTGAGGTAACAATCTTGTTGGTTAATTATTTTCCTGTTTTAAGAAAAGCCTATTTTTATTTGATATATATATATTGCTTTTGCTTAAACAAAATTGTCGGTACAATTGATGTGTTTATTCCATTATGTATGTGTGGATGTTTGTGTGATTCAATTGGTTCTGGTTAAGTAAAACTATTGTTATCTTGCTTTGTTGTGTGATATCAATCGTTTAGGCTTACGAAAGTTTGGTACAATTGCGGTGCTTTAATGTCTATGTTATTTCAATTGCTTCCAGTTAAGTAAAACAATTGTTATTTTGCTTTATTGTGTGGTATCAATTGTTTAAGCTTACAAAATTTCGGTGCAATAGTGGAACTTTAATGATATATGTTGTTTCAATTGCTTCCGGTTGAGGTAAATAATTATGCAAGTTGATTTATTGGTTTATATGAATTATTTATGGCTTAACGAATAAATATATTGACGGGATGATTTGTTTAGTCCAATTTGATTCTGGATAAGCTAAACTAAGTTAATTCTGATCTTAGTTAGACTTATCAAAGTGGAGGTTTCGGTTATTCAAGACTAGTTGAATGCCTAAACAATGAAATGCTAGTTAACTAACCTAGTATTTGGCTTGTTTAAAATCTAAAGGTCTAAGTTATATGGATAATTAGAATCTGATGAGAAAAATGGAGTTTATCTTTGTTTTGGTCTTATCGAATGAAGCGGTTGTATTTTTACAATCGGTTTAGCAAAGGAACTAAGTTATTGGGTTGATTTTTGGTTTGCTAAACTAGTTGGGAAAATTGCTTCAGGTAATTATTTCCATGATAACATATCAAAACATAATTAGTTTGTAGTTTCGATTTTGATATTGGTTATCAAAAATGGTATGTAAAACCCTCGTGCTTGACTCAATAGGTTGCAAGTCTATTTTGATATTTGTAAGATCCTTTTCGTGTTGTCCTTTATTTTTTCGTTTCTTTGTCATTATTGTGACAAAAAGGGGGATAAATATATGGAGTAAACAGGTAATGTTGATTTCAATTTTATGTTAATTGGTGTCACTAGGGAAGAGGACAATGGTGCTTGAATGTTTATCTAACGAATGAGAAAAATCACAGACTAAGGGGGAGTAACATATCATATGATTGGGATAACAAAGACGTGCAGACTGAAAATCTACCTATCTCACCTTTATGGAGAGTATGAGCTTTGTTATTATAATGTCAACATCGACATTTTAAGGATTGAATGAATGCATGTTATATGTTGTTTAATTCGGGAATCAAGCGTATGTGCAATGAATTATTGTAATTTGTTTATCCATATGATTGTAAGAGTTTCGTCACAAAGATTGACAAAGGGGGAGATTGTTAGAGCATAGCTCGGTTGAACCTACCAAGCGTTGGTATGTCAAGTTTGGTTGTCATATTTTAGTGAGCCAAAACTCATTTAAGAGTCGTTTGATTTAAATGTACTAGAGTCAACTTCGTATAGGTTAGTTTAAAAGTATTAGGGTGAGACATTATAAGTATTGTGAAGACTTGAAAAAGTACGGAGCTACAACGACAACATCATCCTTCCACTTGAGGTTAGTGATATTTGACTTGAACTGTTTCATTCCCTAACGTATCTTTCAAGTCGTGCATATTGAAAACATAAAAATGCGAAGCATGAACACTCAAGATATACATAGTATTAAGGAATACAATATGAAGTTTCTTTCCTAACCATTAAACCTTGTATATGAGACATCGACATAATCGTATGAATGCTATTGTGATTAATATGGGTATGAGGTGAGGATTTAATCATAGGAAACAATGTTTTTACATGTGTTTTAAGGAAGTAAGTTCATGATATGTGTTGTGAACCGAAAATTAAATCGCCAGGTGTTATTGGGGATGTTCTTCATTGCAAATCTTATGAACGACCAATATGTGTGATTAGTATAACCGCTCATGACTTGTTTGTGTTCTTGGTAAAACTATTCACATGAGGCCTGACTTATGTATTGGTATGACTTTTATTAGTAAAACCGATCTTAAGTAATCACTTGGGGTATGATCGGGTTTGTGAGTGTCTGACCAAATTTGGGAAAGGGGAACCGATCCTATAAAGAGGTGTAGTACATCACAAGGGGAGACTGATCCTTGTATGAGGTGCAGCAAGGTTTATAGAAGAAAGGGAACCGATCCTATGAACACGTGCACCATGTTTTTAGGCAAGGGGGAACCGATCCTATGGACATGTGCAGTGCATACAAGTTAGATACAAAATATATGTGGGGAACCGACCCTAGTACCTAGTCAACCGAATCTTTGGTAAGCTAGTGTGACTATGCACAGTACTCACATAGAGGTAAAACCTAAATTTGTTTGGGTAGAACCGTTACACCCATGGTTTGTGATTGAGTGTTCCTTGATCAATCACATAGTTCTTGAAAGTCATATGAACCAATTCTAACTTGTTTGTAAGTGTGCTAAATCGGTTTCAAGTGAGTAAGCATGAAAAAGGACTTGCAAGAGTAAGATGCCGACACACTTTGAACACGCGCATTAATGTGTATTCTTTTATTGTTCAATGATATTCCTTAACAGCTAAGAAGGAAGTAAATCCCAAGATCGAATTTAAATAAGTTAAGAATCTTTTAATTAAGGTTTTTAATTATATATGGAAAATAAGAATTAGTAATGTGCATTTGCTAGTTAAAGGTTTTCCAAGGAGATTTCGATCATTATATTTGGACAGTGCATTCACAAGAATTATGAAAACCGAATTTGGGTTAATATGGAAAAATATCTTGAGAATATTTTAGGTTTTGGAAATTCCTTGGTGTCCAAACTTCCTTGTCTATAAATACTTTGAGTTTGCATTTCTAGCAAACTAATCCTTCGTGACAGTAAACTTCCTCTATTATACTGTTACTGGTAAATCCGCCTATCGGAGAGGAGAGTAATCTAATTAGGTGAAATATCTTACGACCGCTCAATTTAAAGTCTTCTTTGGGATTGAGAAGTTCTAGCGTGACCCGTTGGTGGGAAACTAGATATTGTGGTTTATCTTTAGTTTTCATATTGATTTGATTGACTAACGGTGGTTGAACTTTGATTGCACCTAGTTTGTTTATGCTTGAGAATCTTCTCTTCTGATATAAGATTCACTCAAACTAGTTCAAGGTTTCGACGGAGATCTTTAGACTGTTGTTAGATCTAAAGACGATGTTGTGATAATTCATTGTTAACAGACTCCGTTCTGTGTGTGATTGATCACAAGAGATTCAAGTAGTTGTGTGCAGGTGTTTATTGAAGATCTAAGAAGATTTGAAGACAAAGAAGAGATAAAAGACTTCTGACTTGGTTTTATAATCTTTGGTGTGCACAATACTTGTTTGGGTAACAGAGGATCCAATTAATAATCAGTTTATCCTTGTGGTAGATTGGATTGATTAATTGAGAAGATCGGCATCAACACAATTCTTTGGATTAAGAGTGTTGATTGGCTAAATCTTACCGATTGTATTTTGGTGATTGAACATAAGATGGATCTTGGAACCTGTAAAAGGAGTTTATGTTAAGATAAACAAGGGAACCTTTGCGCAACTCATATCACTTGGTTGAAGAGAGTTGATACCAAAAAGATTTGTTGTTCCTTTACTGTTTGGAATACGAACCAAAGGAATTGGTCCAAGTACGTGACTTGTTTACTGGTTGGAGGCGTAGGAATACAGACGGAACTAGGTGAACTATAGGTTTAGTTGTTTGGTCTCAACTATACGAAGTTGGTTTATTTTGTATAGCGGCTTAATCCTGAGAGTATTCAATTTTGGACTAGGTCCCGGGGTTTTTCTGCATTTGCGGTTTCCTCGTTAACAAAATCTTGATGTGTCATTTACTTTATATTTTCGCATTATAATTATTTTATTATAATTAAAGTAAATTTCACAAACGTTAATTCCTATTTACTTGATACGTGAATCCTGTTGTGTTTGGTTAAGTCCGAACCTTTGTATCAAGTAAACATACTTCGTTGTTGTATTGTCTCGAACTCGTATCCAAGGTATATTGGGGTACCCTCGCCTTTTCAGGGTTTTAGATAGTAAAACACATGGGTGCCTTTAACACATTTATGGGGTTCCTTTACTAATTTTCTCCGAAGGTTCAAATGCCATTTTCGAGCCAATTTTTCCGCAAAAGTTTATTTCTCCAAAAACACCTACAAAGACATAAAATACCTTGATAAGCACAAAAATGAGCACTAACAATATATAGAATTGAAATTAAAAAAGACACATAGATACGTTTATTAGATAGTTGGTACAATGGTTTTCCAATCGTAGGGATTGTTAACGAGTCAGGGTGAAATGGTTCGTGAACAGGGTTCGCCAACTGTTAGCCTATTATTCCAACTTTGAAAATTCAGTTCACCATGGTTCGCCAACCGGGTTCGTGAACTGTTTCCAACTGAACTTGTAGTTTGTGAACCGATTTGCCAACCTTCTTGTATTTCTCAAACTCATATATCTATGGTTTGCAAACTGGTTTACCAACCTTCCCTGAGTAGAAATATTTGTAAGTTCAATATTTCTTTCTTATGATGTTTGAAATATTCCCAAGTTATAAAACATTTGCATGGGCAATTTTCAATTGATCCACAAATTAATTCATATAACTAATATTTGTTAAAGACTGTTGAACATCTTTGCTTAGAATCATATTTCGATATTTTTCTCAAGACAAGCTTGACTCGAAACTTTTTCTTTGTAAATCTACTAGAAATTGTACGACATAGTCGCAATAGATAAAATGGTGATATAGTGAGTAAAATAGAATGGCTAAGTCTTCACATACATGATACAGAAGTTCTCCAAATGTCTTCGTCGATCTTAATTCTTCAAGGGTGATCCATGATACTCAACTACAAATTCTAACCCAGTCCGAGACTTGACTTACTATACTAGAAATTAAGATATAGTTTTAATTATCTAACATTGACAACAAGCATGAGATAGCAAAACTTGTGGGTTCAACCGAGCAATGCTCTAACAGAAAGCGATTCAAATGTAAGTTTTGGCATTTAAACTTCACAAAAGACTTAGATAGAAATTCCGTGGGTTCAAGTAAAAAAAATTAATTTAAAGTAAAGCACATGTGATTAAAACTGCTCAATTTACGTCTTCATTGAGATACAGGTGGTGGAGAAACTTCCAACCAATAAGGGTTGAATTTTTTTCAACACCTACAAGATGTCGAAACAAACTTCAAAACCAAAACTTTTTCCTTTCTACAATTGTAATTCCAGTAGAGCTCTTCATTCATGCAGTTTTACGAACAAAATAAGTTAAATATCACAACAAGTTTGTAATTTCAAAATTTCAAAATTTTGTTACCACTTCATAATCAGTTTCACGCGTCATTGTCACTCGATTGATCTGCATTACTAAAGATTCAAATACCCGTACATCTCTACCGTTTGAAAATGAGTCGACAATGATATTGGTCACGCATTTTTAGGTGTCTGCGATGAACTTTTTATGAACACGTTGAAGATTTTGTGCCTCTGGTCGATTTTCGCGACGCACAAGATCATGTGATTGTAATACATAAGTCAACTAATAGATGAATTTCTTCTTTAATAAACATAGCATGACGAACTCTGAATTGAGCCATCTTTCATAAGATTATTTTGAGAATACAAGATAATTAATTGAGATTATCATAGATTTTTTTGAATTAATGGTGTATAGAAGGTGTAATCAGAATGAGAAGGGATTAGTTGTTACTCTTATTTGACAATATCCAACAAGAAATGTTGACGCTTAGATTGCAATGAGAATGCACTCCAGATGTTCTAAAGTTCTGTAAATAGTATCTGGGCACTAGATAATTACACCTTTTATTCATAATTGACGAAATCTTTTATTTATAAATTAATTTTGAATTATTTCTTTTCATAATTGACGAAATCTTTCGAATTAAAAGAGAATCTCATGAAGACCCATTATTTGCATTTTGTACAGACACTATCTATATGTAAGAGTTTCCCTTTGAAACCTTTACCTTGCTTTCTCATTACTTTTTAATAAATGCAAATAATAAATTTAGTTTATTGTGGTTGTATACTAATCAAGACTAAGTAAAAAAAATAATTTGTAATGGGTATCATATTTAGGTTAAGTATCAACCACTCAATGTTGATATTGAGATCTGATAGTATCTAGTGGAGATTTAACTACAATCAAGAAGATTTGGTATTAATTTCATGTCTTAATCAAAACCTCGACCTCTTCCAAAATCAAACTCATCAAGCTCTTATAGTCTCTATCGATAGTCTCATAAATCTACTTCTTCAACACCAAAACTACCTAGGATATCAACTGGTTTTGAAACCCTAGCATAATAATCGACATTTCTCGTGAGAGATAAAAGGAAACCAATAAAACCGGAAAAATCGTTTGCTTAACGTTAAACCATTTGATAATTTATTTACTAAAGTATACTCATTTATTTTTTTTCAAGTTATTAAAATAAACCTTCCAGTTAGGAAGCCCATTCCTAAAATTATTTATATAGATTACAAACTAGGCCTCTAAGAATCCTAACCGGTTGAGAAACTCCTTCTTAAAATACGACTAGGAAATAAAAGATCCTAGTTCGCGAACTTTATCTAAAAAAGGTGTAGATGAACCTCTATTTTTGTGCCAGTTCATGCGAACCGTCAAATTCAGCTTGTCAACTTATTAAAATAAAAGTTTTTAGGAACCTCCAATTTTACGCCAGTTCGCAAACTGTTAAATTCAATCCTGAACAATTATTAAGTTTTGAATATTTTAACAAATTTTTTCCATATAAGAAAATCCTTATTTTCGAACATAATTTGCCGCAATAAAGAGAGTAGCATTCATTTATCCTTCCAATGTTTATTATCAGATTGGTTTCATCATTTCATTTTCAACGGTATTTATAAGATTGGTTTCATAATTCATTTATTTTTTAAATACTCGCTAATACCATTTTCAATAGTTCATCATTTTCATTTGCTCCTTGTGAGGAGGTTCGAAAAAATACCACCACCAGATCAAATTGTTAGCTTTCGTACAGTAGGTATATCAGTCCACTATTTCGTGCAGTAGGTATATTTATACTGAAAAAAAGAAAAAAATGCAGTTCTAAATTTCTAATGATATAAAGTTGTGCTTCATTTTTTTTCTGCTTTCTTATGTTGGGTCTTATTTATTCCTTTAAGGTAGTCCCTTTTTTTTTTCCTTTTCAAGAAAGGCGAGGGTTTTAAGTGTATCCTGAGAAGTTTATTGGCATCCTATAGTAAATATCCATAATCCTTGAATAAATTAACATTCCCTGCAATTATAAATTTGTTTATAAAAATAACAAACTTCAGTTCACTAACACTGTAGAGCTCGCTGAGATCAGAAAGTTAACTCCATTTATTGCACTCAAAATCATTGACATAAGAGACTACCTCCACATACCAAAGCAAAAAGGTAGTGAATCCTTGACACTATTCGACGTACCAGTTTTTTGTACTTTATTAACGTGATTTAGAAATAAAAACACATTTTTAAACCTTCATAACAATGTATACTGTAGCGCGATTATTATTTTAAGTGTCCATTACAACATTGCTCCATCTGATTATGATCCGCAGTTACACATGTCACGTCATTTTGCATGGTTTTTATCTAACTAGTTACCGGTTAGGTAGGTAATTAGATGTAACGTGATTTTACCCTTTACTCATGCTCAATAACTTGCTAACCTATGTCGTATTCCATCCCATGGATTGAAATTCACCCAGTTGTTTTCTGTTACTTGCACTTGTATAAGTAAACCAACTAATACCAATACCACCACCAACTTCCTGATAATGGTCTTTTGTCCAGTGGGTTATTTCCAGGATTTTTTTTTTCCGAATATATTTCAACAATATTTTTTTGTGTTGGTAACTAATTGCTAAGTATTACTAATGGCCAAGACAACAAAAAAACTCAAAAGTCATATAGTATATATTGAAAATCAAAATATATTAAAAAATAACAAATGTAGAAAACTAATGTGTGGTTGTAATCGATAAACACATAAAGGAAAAGAGGAAGAAAAATGAGAATTTTAGTAGATGTTCAAATTATACATAGAGAGACGGAATAGTGAAAGAAGTTCACCATCCAAAGATATCTTGTGATGGTAGAATACAAAGAATCCTAAAAAAATGATTTATATAATCCCGAAGTATATGCTAGCTTATTTATGAAAATTTGTCTAACGTATGAACAAATTATCGGGAAAAAAACTCTTGAAATAAAATAATATTAGATGTTGATAAAATATTTATGGGAGGGAAAAAGTGAAATGATATTTGGTTGGAAAAATATAACATACCTTTACATTTAATTTTAACTGCAATAATACCTAAGATTGTAAGTAAACACATTTTCAAAAATAAATAAATTGTGTGCAAACTCTAATTACTATTATCTATAAAAATGTGGTTGCTTCAAAATAGTTAATAACTAAGTTTACATTCCAGTTATGTTAATATATAATTTTATTAATAAAGGCTCTAGATATATGTTTAATATAATTTCTGATAAATACAACTAGATAAATACATCATGTTTGGTAAAGGTTTAACTTTTTAGATTTTTTGATGTGAACTCAGCTATTATTAAATCGCAAGTCTATCCTACTGACCACCATATAAAGAGTCAAATCGAAACAAAAAGATAAAGTAATTTATTTACCAGTACACGAACACTGTAGATACTAAAAAAATGTTTTTTGTAATTATGACTGCCACTTTGCCATACCCACAATGGGTGCAAAATTGGAAAATCTTCTCATTTGACATACAAGTTCTATAAGCCTGTGGACTAGTTCACTAATATGATCTCGCGTAAGCATTGCATGCATTCTCTTCAGATGCTACAACTTACACTTATCACATTTTTGGTCGATTATTGTTAAGTTTTGTCAATAAAATTGAGAAAAGAAAAAATTGTTAGAGCACTGCTCGACCGAACTTCAAAGTTTTTTAATCTCAAGCTTATTGTTAATGCTAGTGTACACAACCATATCTTGATTTCTATTCTACTAAAGTCAAGTCTCGGACTAGGTAGGATTAGAGCACATTAGTTGAGTATTAGATATCACTGGATATACTCAAAGATTGAAGAATAAATGACAAATGAAGACATTTGCGAGAACCTCATTAACAAGAGGTATGTGAAGATTGATTTATCCTACCTAATCAAAGTATATACCGTTCTATCTTAGAGCGTCCACAATGGTACAACTATACTAAAACCAAAAACCTGACCAAAAACTAAAAAAAGTAGGGTTTGGGGGTCTTTGAACACAACGGTGTGGAGTAAAATTATAGCCAGGCGCAGTTTTTATCTCCATCCGAACTGAGCATACATTTAATCTCTATGTCATTGACAGACGGACACCTACTTATACGCCTTAATAGGGCATAAATTAAACATGCTTATGATATCGGACATGTTGGTGTCCGCCTGAATGGGGCATAAATTAAGTTACTCCCCAAAAGGAACAGACGTGTTGGTGTCCGCTCGATAGACGAATGGAGTTTAAAAGTCCGCCCATGCATAAGTTAAACATCTTCCCGAACCAGGCGTAACTTGTATATACGCCCCATCTTATTTTCCTCGTGATAATCATTTAATGGCTAAGTTCGGGCGTAACTTAGAGTTACATGTCAAAAAAAAAAATCCTGAAGACTAAAGACCGGTCAATGGAATTCGTTCATGCACCAAACCCTGTGGTCGACTAAGATATTCTAGCAGAATGTCAATAGTCAAACTTATGAATTTTTCGAAGCATTTTATATATGTATACAAAGAGAGCTCATAAAATGTTGTCCTCCTCATCTTATGTCTAATTGAGCTATAGGTCTTTTATCTCTCAGAAGATTTAATGAAAGCACAATAATAAGATAATAGTTTCTATATCATTCATGGATTCCTACTCGTTTGAATCCACAAATATCCGTATTCAAGACCAACGTCATCAATCCAAGAAAAAATGCCCTGAAGTTGGCATTTTCAACTCATACAACTTCATTATCTAATAATTCTGTATCAGCATGTCCATTCCAAAAACTCTTCTTGTTGAACAATTCAAACAAATATAAATTGTTTCGCGTCAACAAGTTTGGGTTCATCCCAGAAAGGAATTCCATTAATGGGGCCAACATGTTATTTACGCCTGTATGGGCGTTGATATAATATCCGCCCCATACAGGCGGTCAATAACTCATTGCCTCATGTTAGGCATAGATACTATGTCCGCCTGATGGGGCGGACCTTTAATGTTCGCTAAAATGAGGCGTATATTCTTTTTCCGCCTGACCACGAAACGCAATAACAAGTTTATGCCTCGCTCAAACGTACATTTTATTTACGCCTGATACCAAACGAACTTTTAATTTCCGCCTGACTAAATTTATTTACTCCAGCTTCTCAACCAAATTTACTCCGAAATATGGAAAAATCCTACCAAATTTATTTTTTCTCCTGTCCACTGTGATTGAAATTTCGACTAAATTTGGTTTTGGTCCAACTTTTACTCATCATTGTGGACGCTCTTATGAGACTGTGTCATATAATTTTAGTAGATTTAATATTGCAAAGAATAAATTTCTAGTTCAAGCTTGTCTTGTGTAAACTCTCGAAATACGATTCAAGCAATTGAATTCATATATTTTTAAACGTCTTGGTCAAGAAAAACTTATTTTTCACAAACTATTTTTGTTAGAATAGATATTTGAAATATTGCCCAAATAAAATAGTTCGAGAATTTTTTTGTGTTTGCATACAATCGGGAATTTTTATGAACTTTATATGAGATTCAAAACTTCACAAACTTTTTGGGGTATGTATACCACATCCCGACCAGATTATCTTTTACCCGATAGTTCTTGAATCCATATCTTGTTTAACTGGTTACTTTATTTCTCAAATTATAGATTAGGAACAAGATAAATAAAAAACCCCAAAGTTATCTTCGTCTCAGACTTTGTGATTTCACATGATATATATCTAAACTCTTCTTTGATTCGTTTGGATTGTTCTTGTAAGGTATAATTAATCTAGATTTCTCTTTTATAAGAGTATGAATGTTCTAAATCTTTAAGGTTTGCTAGAATTATTCTACTACAGACAGATTTCCAAACCTTGATTTAAATATCTAAAAGAAAATCAATAAGCTTTCTGTTAAAGGTAGTTAAATATTAAAAGTCTTCACTGAGGATGAAGCAACTCTAAGGTTGTATCAGACGTTAGCTAGGGGAATCAAGTGCATAAGATCTTGTAATATTCAAGAGACATACAAAAACACGACTGAATCTAAGTTCTTTAAAGGGTGATTTTGATCTCAACTACATTCTAATATGAAGTCTGATAGTATGATAATGTCTTTAGCGGTTTAATACAATACGGTGTTCAAAGTGGACTAAGTCCCGAAATTTTTCTGAATTCTCGTTAATAATATTCTTGTGTATATGCTTTTACTTTTTCAGATTGAAAGTTTTTCTATAATTGTACTAAGTACTACACAGGTTCATTCTCTTTTCAACAAAAAAATGGTGGTGTACTTGGTACCCCCTCCTTTTCACTTGATCCTTTGTTAGCATCAGTTCTAACTTCCGTATCCTCTTTTTTAGCGGATACAACTTCATTTGATTTTGATATTTTATTTTGGCTCTAAATCATAAATCATACATGACAAACTATCCATCAATCCAAGAAAGATCATGCATATTACAACCAAAAGTGGGCAATGAAATTCAACTATCGACATCGAAGCAAAAAAAAAGTCGGCACTCTATCAAACACTGTCGACATTCAATGTTTGTCAGTCGCCATTGAACATTCCAAATTGACAATTCCGACAGTTGTAATTTTTATTCCAAAGAAATTAACAAACAATTAACATTGTTTTGAAAGTTTTCATCCATGCCGACTGTTGTGATGTGAAGTCGCCATTACTAGAATTTAAACAGGTCATGTCGACTGACTGTAAATCAACACTAGAAAATTGGTATCACTATCGACATGACATTCATTGATAAGCCAGTGATGACCTTGGACATGCAAAATTAGGAAGATAAAACAGTTGAATTGGTATGGTATTCAACAAGTATACAATACCGATAATAATAATAATAGTCGGCATGGCATTCATCATCCGATCAATGACAACTTTTTGGTTTTTAACCTAAAATAATATAGTTCAAATAAATCACAATATTTGAAAAACGAAAGAGAATCACTTACCTTCTCACCGGAGCCATTTACTTAGGGGTTGATCGTTCGAGTCTTTTTCTTGATTTGCAATCGCATGTAATTTATCTTTAAGATTTTGTTTAGCTGAAATCGCGATACAAGGATTAGGACAAGACCTAGAACATTATTTTGTTCTACCAATTTTTGTAAAAGGTATTAATAGACATAATTATGATGCAAGAAAAGATAAAGTAAAGAAGAGAGCAGTCAGCACAGAGACATGAGGAGAAGAGAATGGGGGATGATAATAATTTGGTTTTAGGTTTTTTTGTATTTTAATTTATTTTATTAGGAAATATTAGATGAAAATATTATACAAAGCTTTTAGTCGGTAGCCTAGCAACAAGCTGGGCTCCAACGCCTTTTTGGATAGCAATACCTAATCTATGAAAAATAAAAATACCAATACCACTACTAGCGTCGTTACTAACTAAACAAATTTTCATACGCTTGAAAAAACACAAAGTATCCTCACCTAATTCTCCTAGAGTAGTGAAAGCTAGGACACCTAAACCGTGGCCATGTGAGACACACTTGTCCAAGTACTTAGAGTGTTTATGTGAGACCGCATTAGCTATGGCTTTTCCAGGGATGAAAGAACGAATTCCATCACTTGTGAAGGGAAAGACACATGTGACATCCATACAAACACCATTTTCATTTTCCCAATTAAGCACAAGAATATCAGCATGTTTCAACTCATTGTCATCATCCGTCAGAAAACCCAAAGAAACTTCCTTACGCACAGAAACACCAGCTTTGTAATGAATGTCAGTGATTACATCACGAACAAAATCATGTCGAAACTTGGGACCTATATCCTTAGCACAATGAAGCGCGTGATCCCCGAAGATGTCCATGGATTTGTTACAACTTGAGCATAAGTCATTCTCAACAAATAAAGGAATACCGAGACGATAACAAAGCACAGCTCTAAAATGTCTGGGTCCAAGGTACTAGTTAAGCCCACTGATGGGTACAAACAATAAATAATCTTGTGCATGCTTGACCTGGTTGCACTGACACATGATGGAATCTCTTCCAGACATGGAAAATTATATTTGCTTTTTAACTACATCAAAATAAGTGACTGCCAGGGAGTACATGGAACATGGGGCAGTATCATCGACACAGTATGTAGAAGGCAAGCCACATACTTGAACAAAATTTTGAAGTGCAAACTGATAAGCAGAGCCTTTGTCAGCTGAGAATAAAAGGTAATATGGTATTTTCACCACTCAAAACCTCCCCTTATACCAAAACCCAGCTCGATTTAACTATGAGTATCCCCCAATCTGTGAGGGTATCCCCCAATTGTGGGTTGTTGATTAAATGGTATTCATATTTTTCTATAGTTGGTTATGGTATTGGTAGATCATAAAATGGTATTCATATTCACACCCCCACCCCCTCCCCAAGATGTGGCTCCCATCTAAACCCTCTATTTTGATAATTGGGTTTGCCAATATGTCCCCATAGAAACAAATGAAAGTGCTGATATTTTTAGACGCATCTCCTATAGATATCTTCGTGGGTTTTCGAGCCACTATTTTTTTGTATCTTCAGATTTGCTTAAAGGATGACTGGCATAAGTCATGTTTTATGGCATGGTAGTCTGCCAAATTGGCTTCAATCTGAAATTAGAGATAAACTTGATGTAAGAAATTAAATTTTAGAAATATATCTTTCTTTCCTATTAAAAAAATACAAAATAATAATAATTAAACCATTTACTTGAGAATATTGAACCCTTAGTGTCTGTTATGATCCCGGCTGAAAAATAATGGAATAATATATTTGCAATATAGTACGAAAATAAAGATTTATATGCCAATTACTTTAGTACAATACATAAAGTTTTTGTTTGGATGATAGCTAATATGTGACTTTTACTATTTTTGAGCATCCAATACAATACACCGATATTTGATGGTAAGGCATATTCACATGCACCAGTCAAATGCCTTTGTTTGCCACTTTTGTACCCACTATAGGTATGACAAAGTACAAAATGTAACTTCCTAAGTGTAGAATATACCACTTAGGCATACGCGATAGAGACTCTGCCAAGTACCATCACTCAATGGTTTTAAAATCACTCGATAGTCAGAAGAGCGCTAGAGATAATCTTTATATCGCTTAATTCTATGATCATCGCCCAATGGTCATAAATTCCCCCTTGTAAATACTCAACTTCAGTTCATTCAACTTATACCAATTTTTTTAAATATCTCGCTATTCTTCAAATCTAAAAATATATTAATTAATCACACCTTTCACACACGTCTTAATTTCCTGTAATATGACTTCTCAGTCTTAACCTTAATCTCAGAGCAAAAGTAACAAAGTTCGGGGTATAAAATTCATTGTCGTTGAAGATGAATGTATGTCGTAATTATGTTATTTTACCCAAGATATGTATTGATCGTGCACATCATCATGGTAACACCGTGCAGGATAATATATTTATCAATTATCAATATCAAACCATGAACATCACTGATCATGATTCCAGTGGGCTGTGGCAATGCTTAATTACTATCAATAAGGAAGTCATCTTATATGTTTTTGCCATAATACAAGCTAAAAGAGGCCGAGAGAGTGGTGCTACGGATGTTGATGTGGAAAGACAGTATCGTATAGATTGGCAACGCAAAAACAGAAAGAAAAAAATCCAATTCAAAAGTTTTTATCATATTTTAAAAGTGTTGAACAAATATAATCCAAATGTGTTAGCAGCTAATCAACAAGCATCTGACATATCACCATACAATTCTTCTCTTTCAACACCAAATTCTTCACCATTTTCAGCAGGTCCAAATGGCAACTTAGTTCTCAATGATGTAGCAAGATAAAACAATTAGGGAGAAACAATGCAAGAATGGATAGAAAATTAGCTCAAGAAGGGGGGGTATCTCCAACGGTTTTAACATGAAGGTGTTTATGAAACATCAGAAGAGTCGGCTTTCTCAAGAAAAATTTGTGAGTTACCATGACAAGCATAAGATTCTTGGTGTGGACACATGAACTATGAACAACCAACAAAAACATGTATGGAAACTGAAATTTGAAAATATACAAAGATAAATTGAACAACAATCGAGATTTATTATTAACAACCTGTCCGGTGATGAGTTTGACTAGAATATCTTAATTAAATAACTGATGTGTTTAATTTTAATTTTAATTTGAAATGTTGTTACATTCTACTGAATATTATTTAAAATAAAAAGTTCCTTAATTTGAAATATTGTTGGGTTCTACTTAATAAGTTTTAGTTAATTATAATTGTTAGAGCATTGCTCGGTCGAACTCACAAGTGTTTTTATCTCAAGCTTGTTGTCAAAACTACATCGTGATTTATAGTCTACAATTAGTTAAGTCTCGGATTAGAATAGAAGATGTAGTTGAGAAACGGACATCACGATAGTCATCATTGTGTTCTGCCATTTGAAGGAGGAGATCAACCGAAGCTTTTGGAGAACTTATTCAAAAAAACATAAGTGAAGACTCACCTATTTCTCAAGTTATATTCACCTTTTTATCTATGAGACGATGTCGCATCACTAATTCTAGCTAACCTCAAAAGAACTGTTGGTCCCGAAACCGGTTTGGTATCCATACCGCTACACGTACCAGAAAAGTTATGTGAACTCCGGAACTGGTTAGTGTCTTAAGGTATCCATACCAGTACATGGACCTGAAAAGTTCTGTGAACTCCGGAACTCGATCATGTTACAAGGTATACATACCGATACACGTACTTTGACTTAACTGCTCATGAATCGGTTAATTATGTATACCTTTTACATCTACTTACCATGTCGATTAAATTCATATGTACATAAATTATTTCCACGAGACAATTAGTATTTGAATAATCTCTAAAAACACCATAGACATATTGTTAGAGAATTGCTCGGTCGAACTCACAAGTGTTTCTATATCAAGCTTGTTGTCAAATTTAGTTGTCAAAATTATTTTTTAATTTCTAATCTACAATTAGTTAAGTCTCGGTCTAGGATAGAGGTAGTTGAGAAATGAACCAATCATCATTTGCGTTTAACCATTTGAAGGTGAAGATCAACCGAAGCTTTTGGAGAACTTCATCAACGAAAGGTAAGTGAAGACTGAACCACCTATTTCTCCAGTTATATTCACCTTTCTATCCTTGAGATTATTATCGCATAACTAATTAGACTAGCTTGAATAAACAAGAATTTTGAGTCGAGAACTAATTATTTAGTTTACGAATTTCTCAAAATATAATGAATAAGCTTTATGAAAATTTCTTCATACTTGATCAAATTCGGCAGAGAACATTTTATTGTTTAGAACCATTTCTTGATTCAAGTTTATCATTCAAAAGTAGCCTGAAAAAGTGATATGTGAGGAATGTCTCGAAATGATTTAGAGAAATATAGAACTATTATATTCGAAATACAAGACAGTGTTATAAGTCTTACAAACTGGGAAAACTGTTATATGTCTGAAGCCGTATTACATGTATTTATACACGTAGCGGAGTAGCTATATATTGACTTTCAGATTTGTGTGATACGCATATTCGTGCGCACATCATGGAAAAATCTATTTGTTTCGTGATCCAGATAGGTATGTATTTTCATATACAAACCATTGTGGAACTGTGGTGAGGGAACCAGGTTAAAATATTCAAACCGATAGGCGAACCAATATAGTTCTATGTTCTAGAACCAGTTTAGTCCCCAAACTGGTACGTAAACTGAAAAGGTTCCGTGAACTCTGGAATCGATGAAGATCTTAAGTTTGCAAACCGGTACGTGAACTGAAAAGGTTCTGTCAACTCCAATACTCAGTTTTGCTTGTAAATTTGCAAACCAGTCCGCGTACCTTAACTCGGCCGATTAACGAACTACTCAAGTATTTGTACTTTGTGCATTTACCAACTATGTTGATTATGATTCAATTGCGATTAAATTAATTCTATGAGATAATTTGGATTTAATCAATTCTATAATTAACACTAGACTCATTTGATCACATGATTGTGACTCAAGATCAACGCCTTTGTGTTCATGGAAATGAGTGTTAAACTCTTAAGTTCAAACTGGCTAGTTTCGGCTAACCATGTTGAACATGGTCTTTATACATGGTTCAGTTATGGATTACCTAACCAAAGTGTATATCTTGTTTATGTGAATAATATTAAAAGCTTTCATCTAACTGTGAATATTATTTGCTTGGTTTTAAATCTATCTTAGCTTAAACCTAAAACAACATACGCTTTGAAGTCTATATAATGGGAACTCTTGGAAATTGATATCTTTGAATCCCAACACTACTTTTGATGTGTCCTAGTTGTATCTAGATTCGTCCTCTCCATAAACCATTTTAGGGTTTAACAAATATCAAAAACTTCATTGGGATTCGTGAACCCATGACTAGTTATCTTTTATCTTGATAACTTAAGTATCCTAATCTTTTTCGATTATTGATTTATCACTTGAACAAGATATATAGTGTTAGAGCGTTGCTCTGTCGAACTCGCATGCGTTGCTATCTCAAGCATGTTTGTCAATATTAGTGATCAAAACAATAAGTCTTGATTTCTAGTCTACTATATCTAAGGTCTCGGACTAGGATAGAAAGTGTAGTTGAGCTCAAGAACTCCATGACAATTATCATACAAGATGAAGGACTACTCAAGGAACTGGTGGATCTTCATCGACTAAAAGGTATGTGGATACTTGAACTTATCTATCACTCAAAAGTCTATTTATCTCCTATCTTGAGACAAAAGTCGTTTTGTTATATAGACTTAGATTATACACATTTGGTATTTTGAGCCAAGTATATCTCGCCTATCTATTTATCGAAATATGTGTTGGTAAAGCTTTCTCTTTAGCCAAGTTCATCTTTACCTAATGACTAAAGTCATGTTAAGTTTCAATCACTTTGAAAATTGCTCTGACGAAAAATGGTTTGTGAATAACAACTATATAGCATCATATGAGAATGTTTCAATGATTGAAATGAGAGTTTAAACTATATAACCATTAGAAGATATAAGCATTGTTATGGAAACACATATATGTATAAGTCCTTGTTGCTTGAACCAAAGTTTGCGAACTTTGTTGATCAAGTGAAACATGAGAAGTGCGTGAGCTAAGTCCGTGAACCCAGTCCGTGAACTGGCGAAGTTCTCAAACCCGAGAATTTCTGCTGGAGTTTGTGAACTCCATCCGGGAACTTAAGTCCGCGAAACCAGTCCGCGAAATTGAGTAGGTTATGTCTAAAAACGATATTTGTGAACTTATCTTTATAAACTAAGGAATACAATTGCAAACCGTGGCTATATAGTTCATGAACCGATTCGAGTGAATCAAATCATTTTTTCTTCAATTGTGTCCTGTGTAGTACATGAGATTTTCTTGCAATTGATCAACTCTCTAACTAGTTCATTTGAGTCATTTCAACTAGTTATGGTGAAGAAGAATATGGTTGATATGAAAGTTATCATATGGATAACCATTTGGTTAACTATTGTTGAACCAAGTAATGTACAAGTTTGGATATGGTTACACAAGCCTACAAACATGCATTTCATTTGTGTATAACAAGCTATGTTTTCGATCTAAAGGTTGATAAATATTAGATTGAATCTAATCAGTTTTTCATCTAACGGTGAATATTGAATGCTTTGTTACCAAGCTAACATTGATTGCAAACCCTGATTTGAAAGATTATATAAGGGAGAACTCTAGCAAATGGGAAACCTAATACCCACACATTCTGTGTGATACTAGTTATGCTAAGCTAGAGTCGATTCTCCTTTAACATGTGGTTTCTTCTTCTAAACTAGGTTAACAACTTAAAGACTTCATTGGGATTGTGATGCCAGACCGATACTATTTTCTTGTAGTTATATGATCTGATTTTGCTATTTCTATCATACGAGTACAATTTTAATAATTGGCTTGAGATTTCTATATCCGATAGGCAAGATAAAAAGTAGTCACAAACATATTCGTCTCATCGTTTGTGATTCCACAATATCTTTTTCTGCTGCGTCGATTAAGACTATTGTGAGGTGACTGATAATACTAGGCTGTTCTTCAGGAATATAAGTCCGGTTTATCAATTGTTTCTTGTTCACCTTGATTTATCAAATGACGGAACAAAACTCGTAGGTATATTCGTGGGAGACGGATTTATCTATTACCGTAGACTTTTCGGTGTGATATAGATTTGTTTATTAAAGTCTTCGACTTTGGGTTGTAGCAACTCTTAGTTGTGGGTGAGATCAGCTAAGGGACGTAGGAGCATAACTGTACCTTGGATCAGTTTAATATTGGTTTGGGTTCAACTATAGTCCAGACCGAAGTTAGTTTGGAGTAAGCTAGTGTCTGTAGCGGCTTAATACAATGTATGTTCAATCTGGACTAGGTCCCGGGGTTTTTCTGCATTTGCGGTTTCCTTGTTAACAAAATTCTAGTGTATGTCTTATTTATTTTCCGTGTTATATTTGTTATATAATTGAAATAATACAGGTTGTGCGTTGTTCAATCAATTAGAATATCCGACCTTTTGGTTGTTGATTTAAATTGATTGACACTTGGATATTGGTCTTTGGTACCATCCAAGTTATCTTTCTTGTATTTAATAGAGACTCGCAGTTTGCTTGAGTAAGATTTAAATCGAGAGATAGAGATATAAACTCTTTGATATACTTTTCTATTGATTGAGTCTAACTTTCTAGTTGATTCTCTAAAAAGTATATTGGAGTTCGTCCATACAGATTGCTAAGCGAAATATTGGGTGTGGTTGTTAGACCCCCTCCTTTTCAATTGGTATCAGAGTAGGGAAACACATTTAAGACCTAATAGGTTTGTTTTTGTAGCGATATGACTCTATGGACAGAGATGTTATCTCAATAAATGTACCACCAGTCTTTGATGGCTCAAACTATCTAGGGTGGAAAATTGCTATGTGTGTTTTTCTTCAGGCACGTGATTTTCGAACTTGGGTACGTGTTGTTAATGGTTATGATCCTCCGGTTAATATAAAAGGCGATATATCTCTACCTAAGGATATTGGTAGTTACAGTCTTGAAGAATCTCTTGCAGCAATGCAAAACTCTGACGGATTGAATACTATCAGACATGCCATTACCCCAGACCTTCAGAACTTTGTGGCTACTTGCACTAAGTCTAAATATGCTTGGGATGTCTTAGAAACTGTATTTGAAGACAATAGATACGTTTCTAAGAAGCATGTCATCGATGGAGGAAATAACCTCAACACCCTCTCCAAAAATGCTCCTCTTGGAAAGGTAAAAGTTCTTAATCAAATTTCTGCTCAAACCTTTGCATTCAATGTTGTATCCGAGACAAGTGAAACCTCTAACTTATCTTGGGATGATGAGTGTTTCTCAAATGGTGATTGGTTTGATAAACCATTAATAACAAAAAAGATCAATGAATTTGTAAAAAGGAGCATTAGATGTGATAAACATCCTCTGTCAGCTTTTGCTGCTAATGATTCTAAGAAAGAAAAATTCTTATGTGTTAATATTTTGAATACATCTGATGGATGTAATGAACCCTCAGCTCATGCAGCATAAACATCCACATACTCAAAATCTGATTCAGAAGTTGAGTCTGACAAAGAGTTATTTGATTTCTTGAATAAAGAGGTTCTTTAAGAAAATTTACAATTAAAAGCTTCTTTGAAGAAACTAGAATCATTAATCCAGGTGAAAGATCTTGAGATAGATTGTCTTAATGACAAACTCACCAGAACCATTGCTCTGAAGGAAAAAGAGACTAATACTCTCAAGGATGGTCTATAAAGATTATCAGGAAGTTCTGAAAAAATCTCAGCAATGTTATTTGGTCAGAAATCCTTTGGAAATACAAATGGTTTAGGATTTAAAATCAAGACTTCAAACATTGTCAACCCAATTGTTTCCACTTGTCCTGGAAAAATAAAAGTGGGAAGTTGTGATAAACAAAAGACACTTCAACAAGACAAAGGATCATTGATTGGTTCGTTTTGTGGAAATGCAAATCATGTTCAAAGTACGTGTAGGAGATTCAAGGGGAAACACAAAAGGATTTCCAGACTACAAAGGAACATGCAAAATACGAATCTGGATAATCAACACGGGTCTCATAAAACCAATGCTTCGAGAGTCAGAAGATGAAGGAAATCTATTTATACAACAAACCTTGGTAAATCACCATGTGATAAACAAGGGAAGTGTTTGGCTCACAACATCACTGGCTAGCTTCATAGACTTTCGTATCCTCATTGTTTAACTTGGGAAAAATGAGGTTTGCGCTAAAAATAACCCTGGATTTTTTTTAAGTCTTTTTCTTATGTTTTTGAAGAAAATATTCTCCTAAAAGGATGGAAGACGGATAATAAATTCAGAAAGACTTATTCTATGTCTCTAGGGTTTGTGGTTCATATATCTATTTTTATTCTTGTGTCTTCTCTTTCTCATTTTTACTCTAAAGATACATACTCATGGCTCCTGTGACTAGAGGGATCACGAAAAGAGATGCAGTTGAAGTGTATCTTTGTGAAGGAATCTCTTCCTCAAGAGTAAAAAAAGCGAAGTCATTAATCAATGGAGAAGGTTCTTCCTCTAACTGTCTCTTGTCAGTTTGTCATTATGATATTGATTTTAGAGGCATGGTGAAAGACTTCATCAACAAGAGAAATTATTTAAAATCTTAAATCGTTTTCTCTTTGGAAAAGATAACTCACTATGAACAAATGTTGTCTCTAACCAAGAACACCTTGTGTGAGCTAAAAAGAGAACTTAGCGAGTTGACTGATATTTTTGAAGATTTAGAGGAATTGAATGATCCCATAATCAATGTTTTTTTCAATAATGAGAAGGACTTCTCGGTAGATGCTCTGAAAAAGATCTACAATGCCTAGTAAATCTTCTATTTTTCTTGTCTTTATTTAGAAGAATAACTAGAGGTTAGAATAGTCATTATTGTGATTACACATAGCTATGTCCAACGTTTTCATCTTCATGTTTTTAGGTTTATTTATTTAAATTCTAAAACTATTTGGAAGATGATTATTGCAGTATTAATCTTTATGGTTTCATATATTGCAATATTTTTATGGGATATGTGTGTTTGCGTCCGTGAACTTGATTGTCCCATACCTTGTCAAAAGTAAAGTCGTTCATGAGTTGATATGCATATATTGATAAAAGAATGAATTGACTTTTGACAAATACAAAATTAAGCCTATTATGTCAATTTTTAATGGAAAATAGGTTAAAATCTTTTATTTTCGGGGATTATTTCTATTGTATGTCATTGTGCCAATGGTGATGGAAAATAGAATGAATCCTTGTGTATTCCTCAGTAATTGATCTTCCCTGATCCATATTTTATGTATTACTGTGAGGCTCCGTGTGTCTTATGTTGAGCACTAAACAATCAAGTTAATTATTTTTATGATTAGCTTTGTTGTTGTTGTTCGTAAGGTACTTTATGTCGAGCATATTGAACTAAATTAATCATCCTATTTGGTTATTTAGTTATGACTCCGTAAGGTTTCTTATGTTTGAGTATTTTTGACTGGGTTGATTATTTTCATGATTAACTTAGTCATTGCTCCATAGATTTTATCATGTCAAGCATGACCAATTAAATTGATTACTTTTGTGATTAGTTTAGTTGTGTATTTCGATTAGATTAAATATGGGTTCTCTTGTGATTAATCTAATTGAATATTTTTAAGTCTCCATAAGTTTACTTGTGTTGAGCATGTTCGGTTAAATTAATTATGAGTTCTCTTATGGTTAATTTAATTGAATATTTTTGGATTCAAATACATACTTGTATGTGATTTGTTATGTCCAAAGAAATCCTTCTTTTCTTTTTGAAATTAAGGTCGCTCTTGTTGTTTTTTCGGGAATGACATATTATGGGGGAGAGTTCTTAATTGAACTTGTGCTTAATTTCCAAATCTTTGTGGGGAGTGCGGATGTGGAATATTATAGGGGTTATCTTGTATCTTTATAGACTCCTTGATGAATGCATTTAGCTTCGGATTTATGATTGCATCTAAATAAGATGATATATGCTTTCTTTTGGTCATGAAATGTCTCTTTTGGAAATTTCATTAGGATCCCGTTCTTGTACCTTTGCCAATTTTATTGACAAAAAGAGGGAGAATTAATATGTAGTTCACACTATAAATACATATGGTTTTCGGATCATTATGTAAGGGGGAGTGGTTTCCATGTGAGATGGAGTATTGACTAGGGTGGAGTGACATATCATCATAGTATTATTGTTAAAGTTGTGATGCAATTGGACTTTGACGATGTGTAATGATACTATGACATTGTATAACAATGACTGAGAACTCTTGTTTTCTCGTTGTTATAGCTACGGATTTTCAACAACGATGATGCTAAACTTACAACCTTTGGGATCATTGGAGTACTTGGAAGTGACGAAGATTTCGAGTAATGATGAAGATTAGGCATGTGGAATAGGAGATACAAATGTTTATTTATATACTTTTGTATTCCATATGTATTGATAGTTTTGTCACTAAAATTGACAAAGGGGGATATTGTTAGAGCATTGCTCGGTCGAACTCGCATGTGTTGCTATTTCAAACATGTTTGTCAATATTAATGATCAAAACTATAAGTCTTGATTTCTAGTCTACTATAGTTAAGGTCTCGGACTAGGATAGAAAGTGTATTTGAGCTCAAGAACTCCATGCCAATCATCATACAAGACGAAGGACTACTCAAGGAACTGGTGGATCTTCATCGACTAAAAGGTATGTGGGGACTTGAACTTATCTATCACTCAAAAGTCTATTTATCTCCTATCTTGAGACAAAAGTTGTTTTGCTAAATATACTTAGATTATACACATTTGGTATTTCTAGACGAGTATATCTTGCCTATCTATTTCTCGAAATATGTGTTGGTAAAGCTTTCGCTTTAGCAAAGTTCATCTTTTCCTAGTGACGAAAGTTATGTTAAGTTTCAATCACTTTGAAAATTGGTCTGACGAAAAATGGTTTGTGAATAACAACTATATAACGTCCTCTGAGAATGTTTCAATGATTGAAATGAGAGTTTAGACTATATAACCATTGGAGGATATAAGCATTGTTGTGGAAACACATATATGTATAAGTCATTATTGATTGAACCAAAGTTTGAGAACTTTGTTGATTAAGTGAAACCAGATAAGTGCGTGAGTTAAGTCCGCAAACTAGCGAAGTTCTCAAACCCGAGAATTTATGCCGGAGTTTGTGAACTCCATCCGGGAACTTAAGTCCGCGAACTTGAGTAGGTTATGCCTAAAAACGATGTTTGTGAACTTATCTTTATAAACTAAGGAATGCAATTTCAAACTGTGGCTATATAGTTCATGAACCGATTCAAGTGAATCAAATCTTTTTTGCTTCAATTGTGTCTTGTGTGCTACATAAGATTTCCTTGCAATCAAACAACTCTCTAACTAGTTCATTTGAGTCATTTGAACTAGTTATGGTGATGAAGAATATGGTTGATATGAAAGTTATCATATGGCTAACCATTTGGTTAACTATTGTTGAACCAACTAATGTACAAGTTTGGGTACGGTTACATAAGCCTACAAACGTGCATTTCATTTGTGTATAACAAGCTATGTTTTTGATCTAACGGTTGATAAATATTAGCTTGAATTTAATCAGGTTTTTATCTAACGGTGAATATTATATGCTTTGTTACCAAGATAACATTGATTGGAAACCCTGATTTGAAAGACTATATAAGGGAGAACTCTAGCAACTGGGAAACCTAATCCCCACATATTCTGTGTGATACTAGTTGTGCTAATCTAGAGTCGATTCTCCTTTAACCTTTGATTTCTTCTTCTAAACTAGGTTAACGACTTAAAGACTTCATTGGGATTTTGAAGCCAGACCGATACTAGTTTCTTGTAGTTGTGTGATCTGATCTTGCTATTTCTATCATATGAGTACAATTGTAATAATTAGATTGAGATTTCTATCTCTGATAGGTAAGATAAAAAGTAGTCACAAACATCTTCATCTCATCGTTTGTGATTCCACAATATCTTTTTTCGTTGCGTCGCTTAATACTATTGTGAAGTGATTGATAATATTAGGCTGTTCTTCGGGAATATAAGTCCGGTTTATAAATTGGTTCATGTTCACCTTGATTTATCAAAATACGGAACAAAACTCATATGTATATTCTTGGGAGACGGATTTATCTATTACCGTAGACTTTTTTGTGTGATACATATTTGTTTATTAAAGTCTTCGACTTTGGGTCGTAACAACTCTTAGTTGTGGGTGAGATCAGCTAAGGGAATCAAGTACATAGTATCCTGCTGGGATCAGAGATGTAGGAGAATAATTGTACCTTGGATCAGTGTGAGATTGGTTGGGGTTCAACTACAGTCCATACCGAAGTTAGTTTGGAGTAGGCTAGTATCTGTAGCGGCTTAATACAGTGTACGTTCAATCTGGACTAGGTCTCGAGGTTTTTCTGTATTTGTGGTATCCTCGTTAACAAAATTCTGGTATCTGTATTATTTCTTTTCCGCATTATATTTGTTATATAATTGAAATAATACAGGTTGTACGTTGTTCAATCAATTAGAATATCCGACCTTTTGGTTATTGATTTAAATTGATTGACACTTGGGTATTGGTCTTTGGTACCATCTAAGTTATCTCTCTTGTATTTAATCGAGACTCGCAGTTTGCTTGAGTAAGATTTAAATCGAGAGATAGAGATATAAACTCTTTGATATACTTTTTTATTAATTGAGTTTAACTGTATAGTTGATTCTCTAGAAAGTATATTGGAGTTTGTCCATACAAATTGCTAAGAGAAATATTGGGTATGGTTGTTAGACCCTCGCTTTTTCAGATAGTAATCACAAAGTTCTCTTCGTCTCAAACTTTGTTATTCCGTAAGTTTTATACTTGTGAGTTGAATAATAATCTAGGATGCTCTTCGGGTTGAATAAGTCCGGATTTTTAGGATAGACAGACTTTTTTCAAGTTGCTATCGATTTCCATCACCTGGATCTTTCATTTGATCTGATCATCTGTTTCAATCGTAAATCAGGAAATCAATTATATAGGCTTAATCTGTGGGAGGAAGATTTGGTTTAAAGTCTTCAATTGAGTTGAAGCAACTCTTAGTTAGTGTGAGATCATCTAAGGGAATTAATTACATGGAGTCCTGATGGGATTCAAGAGTCATAAAGAGCGCAACTGTACCTGAATCAGTGAGATACTAAGTTAGGGCTCAACTGCATTCCAGTCCGAAGTTAATTGGTATTATGCTAGTGTCTACTGCGGATTAATACAGTTTGGTGTTCTATATGGAAAAGGTCCCGGGTTTTTTCTACATTTGCGGTCTCCTCGTTAACAAAATTTGTAGTGTGTGTGTTATTTCTTTTTTCCTATTATAATATTTATCTTTATAATTGAAATATCACATGTTGTGCGTTGATCAATCACAGTAGACAGGTCAAGACTTGATTGATCCTTGGATATTGGTCTTTGGTACCGTCCAATAACTCTCTTTGAGATTAGGTTCACAAATTCGTTTCTGTAAACGTTCTCATCACAAGATAGTTTGAGATATAACTCTAGACACTTTTCTTGATTGAATTTTAACTCTCGGAGTTGTGTTGAGTTTGTCCATACAGATTGCCTACAAAAAAGTTGGTGGTGTATTTTGGTACCCCAGTGTTTTCACATATTTGATCACATAATTGTGACTCGAGTTAAGTCTTAAGTGTTATATGAGAATGTTCAGTTGGCTAGTTTCAACTAACCATTCATGAGAGTGTTCTTTTGAACACGGTTCGTTTATGGTTCATTCTAACCAAAATGTATATCTTGTTATGTAAATCAGATTCAAAGATTCATCGAACATGGGATACTGTTTGCTTGGTTCCAAAACTATCTTAGCTTAAACCTAAAGAAACTTATTCTTTGAATGTGTATAAAAGAGGAAACTCAAACAACTGGGATCTTTGAATCCCGAAACTACTTTTCTTGGTGTATCCTAGTTGTAAAACTAGAGTCGTCCTCTTCCTAAAATCCTTTTAGGGTTTAGAGACTACAAAGACTTCATAGGGATTCGTGAAGCCAGGTCCAGCTATTGTTTATCTGATAGCTTGAGTATCCTGATCTTGCTCGATTATTGAGCTGCTCACTTGAACAAGATAGATAGAAAACTTCAAAGTTCTCTTCATCTAAGATTTTGTTGATTCCACAAGTTTAATACTTGTGAGGTTAATAATAATCTAGGTTGCAATTCGGGTTGCATAAGTCCGAATTTTGAGGTTAGTTAGACTTTGTCTATTGCTATCGATTTCTAATCACCTTGATCTTCGATCAAAAAAGAGATCACACATATGGGCTTATCTGTGGGAGACAAATTGGTTTAAAGTCTTCAATTGAGTTGAAGCAACTATTAGGCTGTAAAGGACGCCAGCTCAGGGAATCAATTGCGTGGAGTCCTGTTGGGAGTCGTAAGGACTATAACTAAATTATCGTAAGGCTTTAGTTTGGTCTCAAATACATTCTAATCCGAAATTAATTGGTAGTAGGCTAGTGTCTGTAGCGGCTTAATACAGTTTAGCGTTCAATCTAGACTAGGTCCATGTTAGAGCATTGCTCGGTCGAACCCATAAGTGTTGTTATCTCAATCTTTTTGTCAAATTTAGCTGTCAAAACTATATCTTGATTTTTAATTTACAATTAGTTAAGTCTCAGACTACGATAAAAATGTAATTGAGAAACAATGGATTACGGAAGTCATCATTGAGTTATACCGTTTGCAGGCGAAAATCAACCAAAGATTTTGGAGAACTTCATCAACAAAAGGCAAGTGAAGACTGAACCACCTATATATTAAGTTATATTCACTTTTCTATCATTAAGACGATACCGCATAACTATTTAGACTATTATGCATATGTAAGAATTTTGAGTCAAGTTTATCTTGATAATTAGTTCTCGAAATATAATGACCACACTTAATAAACATTTGTTCATACTTGATGAATGTCGGTTAAGGACAATTTATTGTTCGGAATCAAAATCTTGATTCAAGTTTTATCATTGAAAATAGCCTGGAATAGTGATATGTGTCATTGATGTTATTCGGGAATGTTTCGAATAGATTTAGAGAGAAATATATAACTATTATAGATTCAGATACAAGACAGTGTTATCAGTCTTACAAACTGGGAAAACATTTATAAGTCTGAATACGTATTACATGTACTCGTACATGTAGCAGAGTATCTATATATCGACTAACGGATTAGTGGTACGCATATTCTTATGCACATCATGTGAAAATTTCTTTAACTCGTGAACTAGATCGGTATGCATACTCGTATGCAAACCATTTTGACACTGTGGTTACAGAACTGGGATTAGTATCCAAATCTGTAGGAAAACTAAAATAGTTTTATGTTCCCGAACTCGGATGTGTATCCAGATCGGTACATAAACCTAAATAGTTCTTTTAACTCCGGAACTTGGTTTGGTGAAATGTTTTCAAACCGGTACACGTACTGTAACTAAACCGACTCACGAACGACAATGGTATTTGTACCTTGTACACCTACTAACCATGTCGATTATATTTTCAAGTTTGATTAAATTATTTCTACGAGATAATTTGCATATGATTAATTCTCTAAAACACTAGACTTATTTGATCACATGTTTGTGACTCATAGTTAATGTCTTATGTGTTCATGAAAATGAATATTAAGCTTTTAAGTTCAAAATGGTTAGTTTCAGCTAATCATGTTGAACATAGTCTTTATACATGGTTCGGTTATGGTTTCACCTAACCAGAGTGTATATCTTATTTATATAAATCAGATTCAAAGATTCATCTAACGGTAGATATTGTTTGCTTGGTTCCAAAGCTATCTTAGCTTAAACCTAAAGCAACATATGATTTGAATGTCCATAAAAGAGGAACTTCAAGCAACTGGGATCTTTGAATCCCGACACTACTTTTTGGTGTGTCCTAGTTGTATCTAGAATCGACCTATTCCTAACTCTTTTAGGGTTTAGCGACTACAAATATTTCATAGGGATTCGTGAAGCTAGGTCCAGTTATCTTTCCTTGATAACTCGTGTATCATGATCTTGATCGATTATTGAGATACTCATTTGATCATGTGAAAATCTGTTTAACTCGTGAACCGGATCGGTATGCATACTCGTATGCAAACCATTTTAGAACTGTGGTTACAAAACCGAGATTAGTATCCAAATCAGTAGGCAAACTAAAATAGTTCTATGTTCCCAAACTCGATTGTGTATCCATACCGGTAGTTATGTTACCTCCAGAACTTGGTTTGGTGAAATGTTTACAAACCGGTACGCGTACTGTAACTAAACCGACTCACGAACGACAATGGTATTTGTATCTTGTACACCTACTAACCATGTTGATTATATTTTCAAGTGCGATTAAATTATTTTTACGAGATAATTTGCATTTGATTAATTCTCTAAAACAATTGACTTATTTGATCACATGTTTGTGACTCAGAGTTAATGTATTATGTGTTCATGAAAATGAATATTAAGCTTTTAAGTTCAAAACGGTTAGTTTCAGCTAACCATGTTTAACATAGTCTTTATACTCGGTTCATTTACGGTTTCACCTAACCAGAGTGTATATCTTATTTGTGTAAATCATATTCAAAGATTCATTTAACGGTGGATATTGTTTGCTTGGTTCAAAAGCTATCTTAGCTTAAACCTAAATCAACATATGCTTTAAAATCCATAAAAGAGGAACTCCAAGCAACCGGGATCTTTGAATCCCGACACTATTTTTTGGTGTGTCCTAGTTGTATATAGAGTCCTATTCCTAACTCTTTTAGGGTTTAGCGACTATAAAGACTTCATAGGGATTCGTGAAGCCAGGTCCAGTTATATTTTCTTGATAACTCGTGTATCATGATCTTGATCGATTATTGAGCTTGATCAAGATAGATAGAAATCATCAAAGTTCTCTTCATCTCAAACTTTGTTGATTCCACTGGTTTTATACTTGTGAGGTAAATAATAATCCAAGCTGCACGTTGGGTCGCATAAGTCCGGATTTTGAGGTTATCTATATTTTGTCTATTGCTATCGATTTCTATCACCTTTGATCAAACTATTTGATTGTAAAAGGAAATCATATATATGATTAATATGTGGGAGGCAGATTGGTTCAAAGTCTTCAATTGAGCTGAAGCAACTCTTAGTTAGTGTGATGTCAGCTAATAAAATCAATTACGCGGAGTCCTGCTGGGATTCAAGAGGCATAAGGGGCGTGACTGTACCTTAATCGGTGGGATACCTTTTAAGGATCAACTACATTCTAGTCTGAAGTTAATTGGTAGTAGGCTAGTGATGAGTGCCAAATATTGCATATTCATACACCTTTTCATTGGCACTTAACTCATCTTTCGCGCTTCAAAGTCATATATTATCCCAAATTCTGCATTTTTACCATTTTCAAGAATAAATATTTGTATTAATTAATTTTGTGTTTTTAAGTACTAAATAAAGCTTGGAAGAATTGAGAAGACAAAAGAGCAGAAAGTTGGAAGCGTTGCAACCCGCTCGCGCATCAGTGGCAACCTGTTTACAATACATTGGATTAAACTACCCATGATCCAAGACCCAAGACCCAAATCCGTTTCCACCTCATCCCCATTGGATTCTTTCCAAAACATCCACCTCACCCCCATTCTCTCACTCAATCACTCCCAATTTGTTTCCCACCACCAAATATATTCCATTTTATCCATCAATTAAAGAAAACATGTTTTGTTGAGTGGATGATTGCCAAAATTCGAATCCAAGTGTTGAGAGAATTTTTGTGTATAAATAGAGAGGGTTGTTGTGTTGAAAACTCATCCAAGAATAGCTTGTTCATGTTAGTTTCTTAAATTCAGTTTTGTTGTAATGTTGTTCATGTTCTAATTTCATTTGATAGGGTTTAAATGAAGCTGTAACTTATTGTTATATATTCATATCTTGTATATTGTTCTTGAAAGTTTAGAATTGTTTAAAGATATATTTTAATCCAAGTTTGTCAACATCTTGCTCTCACAATGAATGCCATGTATCCATTGTAGTTAGAATATCTCTATGTTGATTATGCTACAACTCATGCTTAACCAAATATTGATCCTCAGATTAGTTGTGCTTTAATTAGACAGTTAATGCTTTGGAGAAATACTTTAGTTGTGATTAAATTATCCATTGGAGAAACACCTTAGATATACGGTAGACTTGAATCTGCTGTAAGGACAAGAATAATATGACAAGTTGAATGGATATCATAGGTTAGTGGTGGATTTGAATACTCTAGTATCCATATTCTCAATATTTACACCTTGATTTAATTGTATATTTTAATTCAAATTACTTTCTGTTTAAGTCTTTGCCAATATCTCGTCGTATCGACAAAAACAAACCCCCTTTGGTTACTCTCTGAATCAGTTCTTAGTAAGGATTTAGAATCAACTTCTACACTCTCCAAGTCTCTGTGGTTCGACCTGTGATTGCCCTGTGTTGCTTGTCGACACTGTGCACTTGCAGTTTATACATAGAAGTAGGTATCTTTATAAGCCTATCAATTTTACTGTAGCAACGTAACTATTCACAGAGTCTATTTTACAATTAATATTGATATTCTTTGATTTTTCTTTCAAACTTCGACGCCCTAACTGCCTCTTTTGAGCTCAACAGGTGCCTGAGTAGCTGTTGTAAAGGCGAAGGAAAGGAAGCGGAAGAAGATTTTATTTAAAAAAAAAAAAAGAGTTTATTTTATTTTTAGTTTGTATTAGGATTCCTCTACTCTTGTAATTTTGTTTTTCTTTTGCACTTAATTTTTTTTGGACTTTGGACTTGGACATTCTTCTTTTATTTTTATTTTTAAACCCTACGGAAGGGTAGTATTAAATATCAAACTGTTTGCAGAGAAGGACGGTGATTACAATATCACCTCGGCCCCTCGGGTTCATTCATGACATAGGAGTCGTGGCCCGAGTCGACAACAATGGTTCATCCCCCGTCTAGAACGGGAGGTAAGTTTGTCGAAACACTCGCAAATCCCCTGTTAGCGAGTTACTGTATTCCTTCGGTTGCATATATGTCGAGGACTTGAATATGGCTGCTTTTATTTTCCTAGTAAAGGGAAATAACTGGCCATACAAGATAAGGGATTCGGATTTCATCACCGTTCTCTTCTTGCCCGCCTTAGGAAAACGATACCAAACGCGAACCTAAGCTTTAAAATTTGGAATAGAACAAGACCTATAGGGTAACGAGCTTAGTAGGAAATTCGTTTGAAAAATATTGGTTACTCTTTAATCATACTTCGAAGTTCATGACGGTTTCTGTAAATTGAATGCGTGACTGCGCCGCCTTGTAATACATTGAGGCCTTGGGTATCAAAGCTCTAGCATCTTCCCTCGCCTCTATTCAATTTACTTAAACTCGGATTGATTCCAGAGGAGTTTGCTCAGATTGTAACGAATTCCATTTCGAAGGATTAGAAGCTGGTCTAGAAAACAATCTAAGTGGAGCCATCATGCTTTTTTTTTTGCTAGAAATCAGTAGGTTTACTGTGGTGGAGTCATCCTTGTTTGTGATTGCATAGAAATTCCCTTCTAGGTGAATGGTTAACATGATTGATGTGCTATCTAGGCTATGATTGTGTTTTTTAGAGACCACACACACCGACTAGTTAGAATCACTCAAGAAGAGTTAATTGAAATACATAGTTCTGAGGCAGACAGTCCAAACCCATCCGAAACAATGGGAGAACCAGTCCGTAGTCTAAAGGACTACATGTACCCAACGAGGACAAGCCAGTCCTCGTGCATTGTCTTACCAGCTGTTGTTGGACAATTTGAGCTAAAGGAGAGTATCCTCAATATGTTGCCTAAATTTAAAAGGGTTGAAGCTGAAAATCCCTACCACCATGTGAGAGAGTTCGAGGAAATTTGTGGGACTCTTCGGATCAACCAAATGATGGATGAGGTCCTCAAACTGAGACTTTTTCCTTTTTCTTTGATAGACAAAGCAAAGTCTTGGTTGTGTGCTCAACAGCCACAGTCATTTCATACATGGGATGCTCTTACGAAAGAGTTCTTCAAAAATTTCTTCCCAAACCATAAGACTACGACAATTCGTCAAAGTCTGAATAGTTTTGTGCAATTAGAGGAGGAAACTTTGGAAAAATATTTGGAGAGATTCAATGAATTATTTCTCCAATGTCCTCACCATGGTTTTGAAAAATGGAGACTTGTGCAAATTTTGTATGAAGGATTAGATGTCAAGAACCGAACTACAGTTGAGTCCATGTGCAATGGTCAATTTATTGAAAAAACTGCTGATGAGTCTTGGACTTTCTTAATCGAAGTCCCTGAAAAGACTCAGCAGTGGGAATCCCCCCGTGAACCAACTAGGACTACCCCTATATCTAGTGTCCATAGAATTGACTCTGACTTCGAAGGAAGTGCAAAGATGGCATCCTTGGCCAGGAGAACAAAAAAGCTAGAACTAGAAAAGAATGGAAAAACTAATATCCCTACTCTCCGTAGTCAAATTGAAATGACCACTTGTGCCGCATGCCATAGTTCAGACCATCTAGTGGACACTTGTCCAGACCTCCATGCATTTCAAGAGTCTAAAACCGAGCAAGCCAATGTTTTGTACCAAAGGCAAGAGAACAACCCATATTCTCAGACCTACAACCCAGGGTGGATAAATCACCCTAACTTTTCATGGTCTAAGGGACCTGTACAAGGGGGAACATCAAATAATAACCAAGGATACCCTTATCCTAGAAACCCCCAAGTGCAACCACATGTGCAGTACCCTGCAGAGAAAAAGCCTAGCTTCGAAGAAAGTTTCGGTTTGTTGACCCAAAATTTGGTACAACTTCAAAAGACCACATACCAACGTTTTACAAGTCTAGAACTTAAAATGGGTCAAATTTGTGAAGCATTGAATGAAAGAGACAAAGGCAAACTCCCTAGTCAGCCCCAACAAAATCCAAAAACTGTATATTAGGCAGAAAATTCAACTCGAAATGAGGCCTCCCATAATCAAGTAAATGCTGTCACCACTCTTCGTAGTGGTAAGGTTGTTGAGAACAATGTAGGTGTACCACAGTCGAGTGAGTCTAAATCGGACTCACCAATGCATACAACTCCACAGAAAACACCTATTGTTGAAAACAAATCTGAGCAACATAAGAATTCCCATAATTCTAATGTCTCTGCACCATCTCATGTACCTGTTGCTCCATTCCCACAAAGATTGGTGCAGCAAAAAATAGTATACAGTACAACGAGATTTTAGAAATGTTCAAACGAGTGAACATCAACATCCCATTTCTTGATGCAATCAAGCAAGTCCCTGCTTATGCTAAATTCCTTAAGGATCTGTGCACACAAAAGCGAAAGCTTCATGTGCATAAGCGTGCTTTTCTCACTGAGCAGGTGAGTGCAATCATTCAAAGCAACACACATCCTAAGTTTAAAGACCCAGGTAGTCCAACTATCACATGCAAAGTAGGTGACCAGACGGTTAAGAAGGCGTTGCTAGACTTAGGGGCAAGTGTGAATTTACTACCATATTCAGTATATGTGCAGTTAGGTCTTGGAGAGTTGAAGGCAACACCTATAACTCTGCAATTGGCAGACAGATCCGTCAAAGTGCCACGTGGTATGGTAGAAGATGGTTTGATTAAGGTTGATAAGTTTTATTTTCCTGTGGACTTCATCGTTTTAGACACTCAACCTGTGCAAAATCCTGACAGTCACATTCCTGTCATTTTGGGACGTCCTTTCTTAGCAACGTCCAATGCAATCATTAACTGCCGTAATGGAGTGTTGAAGTTGTCATTTGGTAATATGACTGTGGAGTTGAATGTTTTCAATACTAGCCAACAACATTTAGATCTTGATGATTATAATGATGTGCATGAAATCAACATGATTGAAAGTTTGATTCAGGATTCGTTGTCTAGTAGCATGTCTGTTGACCCGTTGGATGCTTGTTTGAATAATTTTGACCTGGATCTGTTTGATGATGAATACATAAGTGAAGTGCATACTTTGCTTGAATCCACACCACTTATGGACACGTCTAAGTGGAAATCTAGAGTGGAACCACTTCCACTCTTGGAATCCAAGTCTGTTCCCTCTCTTGTTGATCCACCAAAGCTCGAACTGAAACCATTGCCTGATACTCTTAAATATGCATTTTTGGGACCTTCTAATACTTTGCCTGTAATCATTTCATCTGCCTTAGATACAGAACAGGAAAGTAAACTTTTAGAAGTACTTAAGGAGCATAAAAAAGCCTTAGGATGGACCATCTCGGACCTTAAAGGCATAAGTCCCACTGATTGTATGCATCATATAAACCTTGAGGATAATGCTAAACCGTCTAGGGAGATGCAAAGGCGACTCAATCCTAACATGAAAGAGGTTGTTAAGAGTGAGATTATAAAGCTACTTGATGCGGGTATCATCTACCCAATCTCAGATAGCAAATGGGTTAGCCCCATTCAGGTTGTGCCGAAAAAGTCAGGAGTTACTGTAGTTCAAAACGATAAAGATGAGTTAATCACTACTCGAGTAACCACAGGGTGGCGAGTTTGCATTGATTATAGGAAGTTGAATGCAGTTACAAAGAAAGATCACTTCCCTCTTCCATTCATAGATCAAATGCTTGAACGATTGTCTGGGCGTAAATTCTATTGTTTCTTGGATGGTTTTTCTGGTTACAACCAGATTCATATTTCACCCGAAGATCAGGAAAAGACTACATTTACATGTCCATTTGTCTATCGTCGTATGCCCTTTGGGTTGTGCAACGCACCCGCTACATTTCAGCGTTGTATGATGAGCATTTTTTTTTGACATGATAGATAATTTCCTTGAAATCTTTATGGATGATTTCTCTGTGTTTGGATCATCTTTTGATGAATGTTTGAACCATCTCACTCGCGTGCTGATTAGATGTAAAGAGAAAGATTTGGTTTTAAATTGGGAGAAATGTCATTTTATGGTGAACTCAGGCATAGTTCTAGGGAACATCATCTCTGAAAAAGGCATTGAAGTAGACAAAGCCAAAGTCTACCTCATTCAAAACTTGCCGCAACCTCGCTCTGTGAGGGAGGTTAGATCATTTTTAGGCCATGCTGGTTTATACCGTAGATTCATTAAAGATTTCAGTATGATCTCAAGACCACTGTGTAATCTACTCAGTAAATATGTGGCATTTGTGTTTGATAATGATTGTGTTCATGCTTGGGAAGAGCTCAAAACTCTTCTAACTTCATCCCCTATAGTCCGACCTCCTGATTGGAAATTGCCATTTGAAATCATGTGTGACGCATCTGATTTTTCTGTTGGAGCTGTCTTAGGTCAGCGAGTTTACAAACACCCCTATGTGATCTACTATGCTAGTAAGACACTGAATGAGGCTCAAATGAATTATTCAACAACCTAAAAAGATCTGCTAGCTGTTGTGTTTGCATTAGATAAGTTCAGATCTTATTTGATAGGATCAAAAATCATCATATATTCTGACCATGCCGCATTGAGATATCTTTTATCTAAAAAATATGCTAAGGCTCGACTGATTCGATGGATACTCTTGTTACAAGAGTTCAACCTCGAAATTTGAGACAAGAAAGGGTCAGAAAATGTTGTTGCGGATCACTTATCTAGATTGAATGTCGAATCTGCTGATGAATCCACTCTTATTAGGGAATCATTCCCTGATGAACAACTGATGCTGGTTTCTGAAATTCCATGGTTTGCCGACATCGTGAACTACCTTGCTACAGGTAGGATGCCACTTCATTAGTCTAAACAAAACCGATCTAAATTCTTGGCCGAAGTGAAACATTTCCTATGGGATGACCCATATCTATTCAAATACTGCCCTGACCAAATCATTAGGAAATGTGTCCCCAATTCTGAACAAAGGGATGTCATCTCTTTTTGTCATGATCAAGCATGTGGGGGCCACTTTAGTGCAAAGAAAACTGCTGCAAAGATCTTGCAGAGTGGTTTTTACTGGCCAACATTGTTTAAGGATAGCCATGAATTCTGTATTTCTTGTGACCGGTGCCAGAAATTGGGAAGTATATCAAAACGAAACATGATGCCCCTATAACCCATTTTGATTGTTGAGCTATTTGATGTATGGGGTATTGATTTCATGGGTCCATTTCCTAGCTCTAATGGAAAGTTGTACATTCTTTTTGTTGTTGACTATGTTTCTAAGTGGGTAGAAGCAATTTCAACCAAAACTAATGACCACAAGGTGGTACTTTCGTTCTTAAAGGAAAACATATTTTCTCGATTTGGCACTCCTAGAGCTATAATCAGTGACGGTGGTTCACATTTCTGCAATAGTCCTTTTGAGTCTCTAGTTCGCAAGTATGGCATAACTCATAAAGTCGCAACCCCATATCATCCACAGACCAGTGGACAGGTAGAGGTTTCAAATAGGGAGATTAAGCACATTCTAGAAAAGACGGTTAACCCGTCTAGAAAAGATTGGTCTTTAAGATAAAATGATGCTTTATGGGCTTATAGAACAACATATAAAACCCCTATTGGCATGTCCCCTTACCGACTTGTGTATGGGAAGCCTTGCCATTTACCTGTTGAGCTTGAGCATCGTGCATATTGGGCTATTAAAAAGCTTAACTTCTCTCTTGATAAGGCGGGTACACAACGGAAACTCCAACTCAATGAGTTGGAAGAGCTCAGAAATGATGCTTATTATAGTTCGAAGTTATACAAATATAAAATGAAGGTGTTCCATGACAAACGCATTTTGCGCAAGTCATTCACTCCAGGCCAAAAAGTTCTATTGTATAACTCACGATTGCACCTTTTTCCAGGAAAATTACGTTCTAGATGGACATGCCCGTTCTTGGTGCAAACAATTTTCCCCCATGGGGCTGTAGAACTAGAAGATGTAGTAACCAAGAATGTCTTCAAGGTCAATGGGCAGAGACTGAAGCCGTTCCTTGAACCGATCCCACCTGAGATTGAAACAACTCATCTTGCTGAGCCGATCTATGTGGACTGAAAAGTTCACCCCCTGTACATACAACATATATCTTCCCTGCTGGTTGCTTTGGACATACTTTACTATCTCTGGTTTGGCATCTGGTAGTCTCTTTCCTTTGAATCTGTTTTGTTCTCATGGTTTGTTGTTGTTTCTGTTATCTTTTGAAACATTGAGGACAATCTTAGATTTAGGTTTGGGGGAGTATTTGCATATGGCGTTTTGAGTCTTTTGTTGTTATTTTTTTCTGACCAGATGTGTAGCGGGTCTTTTGTAGGATCCTTTGTAGTCTTTTGCATTTTTTTTGTGACCAGCTGTGTAGCGGGTCTTTTGTAGGATCCTTTGTAGTATTTTGCATTTTTTATGACCAGCTGTGTAGCGGGTCTTTTGTAGGATCCTTTGTAGTCTTTTGCATTTTGTATGACCAGCTGTGTAGCGGGTCTTTTGTAGGATCCTTTGTAGTCTCTTGCATTTTTTTGTTGTCTTCTATGACCAGCTGTGTAGCGGGTCTTGCATTTTTTTGTTGTCTTCTAAGACCAGCTGTGTAGCGGGTCTTAAAAATTTTTTTATCAAGGTTCTACGAAATTCCGAAGTTCACCATATACAGTTGAAGACCGAAGACGAAGACGTTTCTATGGATGCTCTGAAATTGGAGAAGGTTTTGTGGGTACATCTTTGGTAGGCCCTCACGAGACTACAACTCGTCCACTAGGGACACCTAGGGGTTTAAAGGCTTAGTGCATACGCTAAATGCATTCGAGAGACCAGCGACAGTGGTATAGTTAGGATTTCTTAAGTTTTGTTTCACTTGAGGACAAGTAAAATTCAGGTTTGGGGGTATTTGATGAGTGCCAAATATTGCATATTCATACACCTTTTCATTGGCACTTAACTCATCTTTCGCGCTTCAAAGTCATATATTATCCCAAATTCTACATTTTTACCATTTTCAAGAATAAATATTTGTATTAATTAATTTTGTGTTTTTAAGTACTAAATAAAGCTTGGAAGAATTGAGAAGACAAAAGAGCAGAAAGTTGGAAGCGTTGCAACCTGCTCGCGCATCAGTGGCAACCTGTTTACAATACATGGGATTAAACTACCCATGATCCAAGACCCAAGACCCAAATCCGTTTCCACCTCACCCCCATTGGATTCTTTCCAAAACATCCACCTCACCCCCATTCTCTCACTCAATCACTCCCAATTTGTTTCCCACCACCAAATATATTCCATTTTATCCATCAATTAAAGAAAACATGTTTTGTTGAGTGGATGATTGCCAAAATTCGAATCCAAGTGTTGAGAGAATTTTTGTGTATAAATAGAGAGGGTTGTTGTGTTGAAAACTCATCCAAGAATAGCTTGTTCGTGTTAGTTTCTTAAATTCAGTTTTGTTGTAATGTTGTTCATGTTCTAATTTCATTTGCTAGGGTTTAAATGAAGCCGTAACTTATTGTTATGTATTCATATCTTGTATATTGTTCTTGAAAGTTTAGAATTTTTTAAAGATATATTTTAATCCAAGTTTGTCAACATCTTGCTCTCACAATGAATGCCATGTATCCATTGTAGTTAGAATATCTCTATGTTGATTATGCTACAACTCATGCTTAACCAAATATTGATCCTCAGATTAGTTGTGCTTTAATTAGACAGTTAATGCTTTGGAGAAATACTTTAGTTGTGATTAAATTATCCATTGGAGAAACACCTTAGATATACGGTAGACTTTAATCTGTTGTAAGGACAAGAATAATATTACAAGTTGAATGCATATCATAGGTTAGTAGTGGATTTGAATACCCTAGTATCCATATTCTCAATATTTACACCTTGATTCAATATTGAGCTTGATCAAGATAGATAGAAATCATAAAAGTTCTCTTCATCTCAAACTTTGTTGATTCCATTGGTTTTATACTTGTGAGGTAAATAATAATCCAAGCTGCACGTTGGGTCGCATAAGTCCGGATTTTGAGGTTATCTAGATTTTGTCTATTGCTATCGATTTCTATCACCTTTGATCAAACTATTTGATTGTAAAAGGAAATCATATATATGATTAATCTGTGGGAGGAAGATTGGTTCAAAGTCTTCAATTGAGCTGAAGCAACTCTTAGTTGGTATGATGTCAGCTAAGAAAATCAATTACACGGAGTCCTGCTGGGATTCAAGAGGCATAAGGGGCGCGACTGTACCTTAATCGGTGGGATACCTTTTAAGGCTCAACTATATTCCAGTCTGAAGTTAATTGGTAGTAGGCTAGTGTATGTAGCGTCTTAATACAATTTGGTGTTCAATCTAGACTAGGTCCCAAGGTTTTTCTACATTTGTGGACAAAACTTCTAGTATCTGTGTTATTTATTTTTCCACATTATATTGTTTATCTTTATAATTGAAATATCACAGGTTGTGAATTGATCAATCATAGTAGAGATATCCGACCTAGTTTGTTGGATACGACTTGATTGATTATTGGACATTAGTCTTTGGTACCGTCCAAGTAATTTCTTTGCGATTAGGTTCATTATTTAATTCTGTATATGTTCTAATTGTTAGAGCATTGCTCGGTTGAACTCATAAGTGTTGATATCTCAAGATTGTTTGTCAAGTTTAGTTGCCAAAACTATAAGCCTTGGTTTCTAGTCTACTTATATCTAAGTCTCAGATTATGATAATAAGTGTAGTTGAGCCTTAGACTCTACGACGTTCATCGAATGAAGACGAAGAACTACTCAAGGAAACTTGTGGAACTTTATCAATAAAGAGATATGTGGAGACCTGAACTTATTTATCACTCAAAAGTCTATCTATTATATCTCATATTTTGAGACAAAAGTCGTATTCCTATATAGACTTCATTTATACACATGTGCTATTTCGAGCCGAGTTTATCTCACTTATCTATTTCTCGAAATATGTGTTGGTAAGATTTCACTTTGGCCAAGTTCATCTTTACTAGTGACGTAAGTCATGTTGATTATTTCAATAACTTGAAAATTGTTTTGATGAAAAATAGTTTGTGAATAACAACTATATAACATCCTCTAATAAATTTTCAATGATTAAAATGAGAGTTTAAAAGATTGAAAAAGCGGGGGTCTAACAACCACACCCAATATTTCGATTAGCAATTTGTATGGACAAACTCCAATATACTTTCTAGAGAATCAACTAGACAGTCAGACTCAATCAAGATAAAATTACATCAAAGAGTTTATATATCTATCTCTCGATTTAAATCTTACTCAACCAAACTGCGAGTCTCAATTTAAATACAAGAGAGATAAACTTGGATGGCACCAAAGACCAATATCCAAGTGTCAATCAATTTAAATCAACAACCAAAAGGTCGGATATTCTAATTGATTTAACAACGCACAAATTTCAATTATATAACAAATATAATATGGAAAATAAATAACATAGATACCAGAATTTTGTTAACGAGGAAACCGCAAATGCAGAAAAACCATGAGACCTAGTCCAGATTAAACATACACTGTATTAAGCTGCTACAGACACTAGCCTACTCCAAACAAACTTCGGTTAATGTAGTTGAACCCCAATCAATCTCACACTGATCCAAGGTACAGTTATGCTCCTACATCTCTGATCCCAGCAAGATACTACATACTTTATTCCCTTAGATGATCTCACCCACAACTAAGAGTTTCTACAACCCAAAGTCGAAGATTTTAATAAACAAATCTGTATCACACAGAAAAGTCTACGATAATAGATAAATCCGTCACCCACGAATATACCTACGAATTTTGTTCCGTCTTTTGATAAATCAAGGTGAACATGAACCAATTGATAAATCAAACTTATATTCCCGAAGAACACCTCAGTATTATTAATCACCTCACAATAATCTTAATCGATGCAGCGAAAAATATTGTGGAATCACAAACGATGGGACGAAGATGTTTGTGACTACTTTTATATCTTGGCTAACGGAGATAGAAATCTCAAGCAAAATCTTATAATTGTACTCGTACAATAGAAACAACAAGATCATATCACACAACTACAAGAAAATTAGTATCGGTCTGGCTTTAAAATCCCAATAAAGTATTTAAGTCGTTAACCTGGTTTAGAAGAAGAAACCAAAGGTTAAAGGATAATTGAGTCTAGCTTATCATAACTAGTATCATACAGAATGTGTGGGGATTAGGTTTCCCAGTTGCTAGAGTTCTGCCTTATATAGTCTTTCAAATTAGGGTTTGCAATCAATGTTAGCTTGGTAACAAAGCATTTAATATTCACCGTTAGATGAAAACCTGATTAGATTCAAGCTAATATTTATCAACCGTTAGATCGAAAACATAGCTTGTTATACACACATGAAATGCACGTTTCTAGGTTTGTGTAACCGTACCCAAACTTGTACATTAGTTGGTTCAACAATAGTTAACCAAATGGTTAGCCATATGATAACTTTCATATCAACCATATTCTTCTTCACCATAACTAGTTCAAATGACTCAAATGAACTAGTTAGAGAGATGTTCAATTGCAAGAAAATATCATGTACCACACAAGACACAATTGAAGCAAAAAATGATTTGATTCACTCGAATCGGTTCATGAACTATATAGCCACGATTTGCAATAGCATTCCTTAGTTTATAAAGAAAAGTTCACAAACATCGTTTTTAGACATAACCTACTCAAGTTCGCATACTTAAGTTCCCGGATGGAGTTCACAAACTCCAACAGAAATTCTCGGGTCGAGAACTTCCGCCAGTTCGCGGACTTAGCTCACGTACTTCTCCGGTTCTATTGATCAACAAAGTTTGCAAACTTTGGTTCAAGGAATAAGGACTTATACATATATGTGTTTCCACAATAATGCTTATATCTTCCAATGGTTATATAGTCTAAACTCTCATTTCAATCATTGAAACATTCGCATAGGACGTTATATAGTTGTTATTCACAAACCATTTTTTTCCAGAGCAATTTTCAAAGTGATTGACACTTACATGACTTTCGTCACTAGGTAAAGATGAACTTGGCAAAAGCGAAAGTTTTACCAACATATATTTCGAGAAATAGATAGGCGAGGTAAACTCGGCTTGAAATACCAAATGTGTATAATCTAAGTCTATATATCAAAATGACTTTTGTCTCAAGATAGGAGATAAATAGACTTTTAAGTTAGATAAGTTCAAGTCTCCACATACCTTTTAGTCGATGAAGATCCACCAGTTCCTTGAGTAGTCCTTCATCTTGTATGATGGTTTCCATGGAGTTCTTGAGCTTAACTACACTTTATATCCTAGTCCGAGACCTTAGATATAGTAGACTAGAAATCAAGACTTATAGTTTTGACCACTAACATTGACAAACATGTTTGAGATAGTAACGCATGCGAGTTCGATTGAGCAATGCTCTAACAATCTCCCCCTTTGTCAATTTTAGTGACAAAACTATCAATACATATGGAATACAAAAAATATATAAATAAACTATGTAGATCCTATTCCACATGTCTAATCTTCAAGATTACTCGAAATCTTCGTCACTACCAAGTACTCCAATGATCCCAAAGGTTGTAAGTTTATATAACATCATCGTTGTTGAAAATCCATAGATATAACAACGAGAAAACAAGAGTTCTCAATAATTGTTATACATCGTCATAGTGTTGATCGCTGTCGTATGCGTCAAAAATAATTTACACTTTCTTACTACTCAAAATATAAATATAGCAAGGGCAAGAAAGGATCGATCCCACAGAGAGGTCTAGGTTGTCAATATATTTTCGGTTCCTTATATAAAACACCGGGTATTTTTCTGATTTTTATATACTAAAATAAAATAAAAGCAAACAAAGAAAAATAAACAAATCAAAGTATTGAGAATATTGGTTAAGGATCCATCTTCATTCACAAATATGTTTTCTTCACAATAATTAGAATTGATATTTAATCTCAAATTTTATCAAAAGCCCTAGAATATCTTGATCGCAAGAATATCCCGCAAATTCCCTTTTGTCATCAACAAACACATTAAAAGATGCGAATATGAGTTCTATCTAAAAGAACAACCTAACGTGTAAAAGCACTAATCAGGTTTAATTCCCTAGATGCATTAAATTCTATGAAATCAGGCCAATCAAAGCAATCGAACGTGGAAAGCGCACTAATTCAATTTAACAAAGGTTATAATTCACATACGATCATAAGAATATATCACTACAAACCATAATCATATTTATGCTACTTGCATTCAAGGAGTATCACTTTTACGTATAATAAACCCTAAACTAGCAATAGAGATGAAAACAAACTCAACCGATTCGCGACTCGATCAAACTAGCATTCAAATCATATAACACTATAAATTGTGAATCATAATCGATAAAATATGGAGACAAAACTAATTTATCATATCAAAAACCATATTATGTGAAATCCAATTATTCCATAACCAATAATAAAATTAAGCACTCATATTCAAGGAGTTCATAACAAGAAGAAGAAGAAATTCTATCATATTGCAAACCCTAGAAAAAAGTAGTCGTATTAGATAATTGTTTTGTGCCTAGGCTTCCCTATATATGGAGTTTTGTAACCTCCTCTTGAAAGTTAGGAAACCTAGTAAAATAGGAAAGTGCACCTCCTCTTGAAATTATGTCCCGTGCATTAAACCCCGGACGAAGTGTATTGCCAAAATCTGGCCAAAACTCACGGCCAAGAAATGACTGAGCCACGGCATAGGCTGCTCATCAAAGTCGTGTAAATCCCAAACAAAGCCCAGCCCATTTAGACTCTTTCAGCTGTCGGTATTGATACTGTGAAGGCAGACAATGGGCTTGCTTCCAGCCCAATTCCGTCAGTAGCCAGTAAATGGCATGTCAGTTCCACAGAACTGACAGGGTAAATTATTTCTCTAGCTTACTCATTTCATGACCAGCTTCCCTGAGTTCTCTCCTTCTCGCCTCTATAACCAAGACGTCCCATGCAATACTCAGTGGACTCTCTTCATTCCCTCGACATTCAACAGCAACCCTTGATAATCTACCTTCCAGTTCCATTACAGCAACGATCAACCATCATCATTGCCATCTCCACCGATCGCTGCAGCAACAGCAGGCTCGACTCCATCTCTGTTCGTTCAACATCACGTTCTCGTCACTCGAGTATCACATCGTCACTTGTGGCAGCATCTCCATACAATCTTCCATCAAAATACGTTCTCGATCTCCATCACTTCTGGTCAACTACCATCGTAACAGTGGCTTCCATACGTACCATGCATGCCATACAGAATTCGATCCAACATAAGCAGCTTCATTGCTGCCATCATTGTTAACTCAACTGCAGCTCGAGCTCTACCATGCACGTTAACAGCACCATACAGTTCGTCAACTTCTCAATAAATTCGACCAACAACACCGTTGGAGTCCATACTGCAACAAATCCTCAATCGAGCTCTGATCCTCACCGCCAACAACTTCTTTCTCGTTTTCTCCCTACAAACAGCTTCGAACTTTACTGCCATTTAATCGAACTCTTCCATTACTTCTCTTCCTCATTAAATCTTCACCATCATTACAAACTCTGGCCATAGACTTCACGATACTCATCATATTCCCGCTATCCATTAGTGGCAGAAAACCCATCAATCGTCACTGCCATCAATGGAATTAACCAGTGAGCTACATATTCCACCGTCTTCATAAAGAGTTCAACTCTTCTGAGCTTCCTACTTCTCGGTCACCAACAACCTTGAACAACGATCAGCATCGCCATACAATCTTCCATCAATCCATCTCCGGCTTTTAATGGCTATGGCAGCAGCATTTCAACTCGAGCGCAACAACCACAGAACCATCCATCTCCGCATTCCGTCACGATGGCAGCAAGCCATTTCATTCTCAGCTCTAACAACGCCTTAGCCCATTGTTTCCAGCTCCTACGATCTCTGGCTCTGCCAAAGCCCTATCTCCCATGCAACACATCTCTTATGACCAGTTTCTCTCGCCATCGTCACAGCTTACTCTTGCTATCCCCAACTACCATCCACCACCCTTCTTAACACGTAACTTTTGTCAATGGCAGCACCAAAACGTCCCATGCATGCAGCTCCTCCATCTTGTCATCGAACTCATCAGCCTCAGCTAGTTGGTTGGCGTCCAACCACTGAATGCCTGCTTCAATCGAATCCTCAATCTTCTTCTTGTCCTCAGCTGAGACATCAGCCCAGTTGCACATGCTGCACCTAGTTGGTGTTTAAGGCCCATCACCAACATCCTTAAGCCCAGCGCACACATCTTTAAGCCTAGCACATGTAACCAGGTGGGTGTTTAAGCCCATGAGTGCCTCAAGCTTTACTATCAGTTTTGGAAAACCGACAAGGTTAATTTCTTGTTTCTCCCATAAGTTCTTCGTACAACATCGGAATGACTCCGTTATTGCGCCATTAGCTTCGTCTTTTCGTCCTCTTCAAGGTGATATAAAGAAATTCCGGATTTGAGCGAGTTTCACTCCCTTTTGCTCCAATGACTCCAAAACACCTAATAATACTCAAACTCACACATAAGATACATAATTCACAAGAAAAATAGCAAAGAAAGCATAAACTCTACATAGTAAATACGGTGTATTCTACACCTATCAAATTCCCCCACACTTAGACTTTGCTAGTCCTCGAGCAAATCAAACAAAACTAAAATACAACAACTCCGTGACGTCGAGGCTACGGTTAATTTTAGCATAAATAACAAGCCTTTAAACCCCTAGGTGTCCCTAGTGGACGAGTTATAGTCTCGTGAAGGTTTACTAGAGATATACCTACAAAACCTATATTTCTAACTCCGTCTATTTGTGACAAATCAATGAACGAATCTAAAATGACTACAGGAGGAGGTACCTTGCAAATTCAATTCAAGTATTAGTAAATAAACTCTAATTAGATAGTCGAACAAGCCACAATACTCGGAAACTAACAAACCACAATCACAATGAAAAGATTAAGAAGATGGATATAGATGTAGATGTTGGCGAATGTTCACAAGTGATCGATGTTTCCATATCTGTCTGAAGGTCACTGCCAAGATGAACCTATTCCTATTGGATTGAGCTACTTGGTTTGAAAGCTACATCAACTCACTAGCATATACAAGGGAATCAGGAGTGACTTTATTCAACCAAAATAATACTTTTTTTTTTTCCTTTTCTTTTTCTTTTTCCTTTTCTTTTTCTCTTTCTCTTTTTTTTTTTTCACTTATTTTTTTCAGACAACATGATTGGATCAAACTGGATCCAAGTGCATGATTCTTGTCAGCACGTACATGATAGTTGCCTTGGATCCTGCATTCCACGCTTGTTTAGGCGACGGAGACAGGGACTACGTTTCACACATACTGCTTTATTCCCAAGTGTCATTTTATTCTTTTTGGTCTAATTGGTCGGTCTCTTTTTTTTCTTTTCATATATTTTTTTTTTCATTTTTTTCTTTCTTTTTATAGTAACTCAATCACTCTATTTCATCCTAGCAGTAATAACACGTCGATGTTTAGTGACCCACCAAAGCACTTAGAGAACAATAGATAAATATGGAAAAATAAAAATAGAATGTGATATGGTGATATTCCGAGATATGGTAACAACTATCATGGTATTCGTGATTTCTGAGCTATGTTCGTCCCTTTTAGTTAATCGTTTCTTCAACTCCTGCATTCAAAATGGTTCCATTCACTAATGGTGTCATCCTAAAGGCACAAGTTTCTAGATTTCGGAGTTCAAAAAGCACAAATTTTTTTTCTTGGTTTTTCTATTTTTTTGATTTTTTTTTAAAGGCATAAAACAAACTAAAACAAACTATACAAACATATAAATGCTCCCCCACACTTAAACTTCACATTGTCCTCAATGTGTAAAACCGAAATTCTGAATTCTGACATAACAGAAGATAAAACGCAAAAACTATGCAAATTGGTAAGGAATTTGGAAAAACTCCATTTCACAAAAGTTGTTCATCTACGTGTTTTCTACACAGTGTCAAAATTTCACAGTGTTCTGATAAACGGTATGACATTTATGGTCTCTGGACTGAACTACGCGCAGTCTGAAATTTTCTGACGAAAAGGTATTCATCATAATTCTCTTCTAAGATAGATTATGGACTTAATGAAATTAAACCTGGGGATGCAAATATGAAAACAATAAAAAATAAATAAACAAAAATAAAGCAAAAGAATAAGAGATACAAAACCGGTGGGTTGCCTCCCACTAAGCGCTTGTTTTAAAGTCGACGGCTCGACTTAGTTTCTTGAAAGATTCATTCCCCATATATTAGCAATCTGAAAATTTGGGGATCCACCCATAACACCTGTTTTGCAAACAATATCTCCATACAAATATTAGTAATATAAAATAGAAACGAAGCTATTAACCGATAAAAGCTTCCCCCACACTTATTCTTGTCCACACTTGGAAGTGCATAAAGAATATAAGAGTCGGGTACTTCCACGGTTTCTTGGTCCAAAACCTGCATAGTATGAGAATCTAATGTTTCTAATGGTGGAAATCGAGAAACAAAGTCATCTAATAATGTTCTCGAAGCACATACATTCAAACCAATAAGAGGTAAAGGATAAGAATTAATATGCAAAGGGTTAGACAAACCTCGCACAATCTCTTGAATTACGGTATCCTCTTCATCCTCGAAAAATTCAAGTGAACTATTCACCTCTTGTATATCATGGTCCTCTATTAAACCTTGCAACCATTCTTCGTCCGTTTCTGCCTTAACCGGAGTCTCGGCATCAACATCATCATTACAATCATTCACAAGTTCAATTGGGTCTTCCACAATATTGGTCATAACGGTCACATTCTCAACATACTCCTCTTTGTTTTCAGGCACATACTCTATTGCGGATCCAAATTTCACTATGAGGAACTTTTTTAGAACACTCAAAAATTCTTCATCCTCAAGCTCCGCCCTTTGAATAGGCTCTTGATCATTATTAAGATTAATGCTTGAGCAAGCTGCACTAGTGTCATCATATTCCTCTTCGTCTTCATCTTGATCCCAAAAAGATTCCATTGTACACTCCTCATTGTTGTCACCATGAATTGTTTCAAGCAATGTATCATAATCACCGTCACTTCCATAGTTAACATAAGGTTCTTTGTCGCTGAATTTAATGTTGCTAAACTCTAACTCATCCTTTTGAATAGGTGAATGATCATTATTAAGATCAAGAGTTGAGTTAGCTACACAAATATCAACGAAAGTGCCCAAGGATTGGCCTTTTTCAACATTAGCATCAATCAAATATTCATCACGAACCATATGCACATTAGAATTATACATACCTTCCTTACATTGATTAATGCCTCTTCGCAAGTTAGCAATACCTTCACGAAGTTCTTGGATTTGCTCGTTTGTAGTCTCTTTTGCTTTTTGAAATTCTTCTTGTAAAAAGTTGGAAACTTGATCTATAAAGTTAGAGACTTTTTGTTCACGAGCATAAGAATCCTCCCATCCTTGTGGTTGTTCACACACATACCCGTCATAAGTTTGTTGAGGAAAACCATAAGGTTCCATGGAATATTGGTCATAACCAATGAATTGGTTTTGATTATACCCCTGGAATTGGTAGTTATCATATTGTTGAGGTTGTTGAAAACCGTATCCGTTGTTCCAATATGCTCCATCCATGAGAAATAAGTACCTGAAATAAGATTCTCAAACCAAGGTTAAAAACTAGAAAATAAGAAAAACAAGAATAAGACTAAAAACAAAAACAAAAACAAAACAAAAATAAGAAACCAAAAACAAGTGACAACCGTTGCCTCCCCGGCAACGGCGCCAAAATTTGATCGTTGTCGTATGCGTCAAAAATAATTTACACTTTCTCACTACTCAAAATATAAATATAGCAAGGGCAAGAAAGGATCGATCCCACAGAGAGGTCTAGGTTGTCAATATATTTTCGGTTCCTTATATAAAACACCGGGTATTTTTCTGATTTTTATATACTAAAATAAAATAAAATCAAACAAAGAAAAATAAACAAATCAAAGTATTGAGAATATTGGTTAAGGATTCATCTTCATTCACAAATATGTTTTCTTCACAATAATTAGAATTGATATTTAATCTCAAATTTTATCAAAAGCCCTAGAATATCTTGATCGCAAGAATATCCCGCTAATCTCCTTTTGTCATCAACAAACACATTAAAAGATGCGAATATGAGTTCTATCTAAAAGAACAACCTAACGTGTAAAAGCACTAATTAAGTTTAATTCCTAGATGCATTAAATTCTATGAAATCAGGCCAATCAAAGCAATCGAACGTGGAAAGCGCACTAATTCAATTTAACAAAGGTTATAATTCACATACGATCATAAGAATATATCACTACAAACCATAATCATATTTATGCTACTTGCATTCAAGGAGTATCACTTTTACGTATAATAAACCCTAAACTAGCAATAGAGATGAAAACAAACTCAACCGATTCGCGACTCGATCAAACTAGCATTCAAATCATATAACACTATAAATTGTGAATCATAATCGATAAAATATGGAGACAAAACTAATTTATCATATCAAAAACCATATTATGTGAAATCCAATTATTCCATAACCAATAATAAAATTAAGCACTCATATTCAAGGAGTTCATAACAAGAAGAAGAAGAAATTCTATCATATTGCAAACCCTAGAAAAAAGTAGTCGTATTAGATAATTGTTTTGTGCCTAGGCTTCCCTATATATGGAGTTTTGTAACCTCCTCTTGAAAGTTAGGAAACCTAGTAAAATAGGAAAGTGCACCTCCTCTTGAAATTATGTCCCGTGCATTAAACCCCGGACGAAGTGTATTGCCAAAATCTGGCCAAAACTCACGGCCAAGAAATGACTGAGCCACGGCATAGGCTTCTCATCAAAGTCGTGTAAATCCCAAACAAAGACCAGCCCATTTAGACTCTTTTGAGCCCGGACCATTTAAATTGATACTGTCGGTATTGATACGTGAAGGAAGACAATGGGCTTGCTTCCAGCCCAATTCCGTCGAGCTTGATAAATGGCATGTCAGTTCCCATTTGAACCGACAGTGGTCAATTATTTCTCTAGCTTACTCATTTCATGACCAGCTTCCCGAGTTCTCTCCTTCTCGCCTCTATAACCAAGACGTCCCATGCAATACTCGGTGGACTCTCTTCATTCCTCGACATTCAACAAACAACCCTTGATAATCTACCTTCCCGGTTCCATTACAAAGAACGATCAACCATCATCATTGCCATCTCCACCGATCGCTGCAGCAACAGCAGGCTCGACTCCATCTCTGTTCGTTCAACAGCACGTTCTCGTCACTCGAGTATCACATCGTCACTTGTGGCAGCATCTCCATACAATCTTCCATCAAAATACGTTCTCGATCTCCATAACTTCTGGTCAACTCGCCATCGTAATGAGTGGCTTCCATGCGTACCATGCATGCCATACAAGATTCGATCCAACATAGCAGCTTCATTGCTGCCATCATTGTTAACTCAACTGCAGCTCGAGCTCTACCATGCACGTTAAAGACACCATACAAGCCAATCAACTTCTCAATAAATTCGACCAACAACACCGTTGGAGTCCATCTGCAACAAATCCTCAATCGAGCTCTGATCCTCACCGCCAACAACTTCTTTCTCGTTTTCTCCCTACAAACAGCTTCGAACTTTACTGCCATTTAATCGAACTCTTCCATTACTTCTCTTCCTCATTAAATCTTCACCATCATTACAAACTCTGGCCATAGGCTTCACGATACTCATCATATTCCCGCTATCCATTAGTGGCAGAAAACCCATCAATCGTCACTGCCATCAATGGAATTAACCAGTGAGCTACATATTCCACCGTCTTCATAAAGAGTTCAACTCTTCTGAGCTTCCTACTTCTCGGTTACCAACAACCTTGAACAACGATCAAGCATCGCCATACAATCTTCCATCAATCCATCTCCGGCTTTTAATGGCTATGGCAGACATTTCAACTCGAGCGCAACAACCACAGAACCATCCATCTCCGCATTCCGTCACGATGGCGCAAGCCATTTCATTCTCAGCTCTAACAACGCCTTAGCCCATTGTTTCAGCTCCTACGATCTCTCGGCTCTGCCAAAGCCCTATCTCCCATGCAACACATCTCTTATGACCAGTTTCTCTCGCCATCGTCACAGCTTACTCTTGCTATCCCCAACTACCATCCACCACCCTTCTTAACACGTAACTTTTGTCAATGGCAGCACCAAAACGTCCCATGCATGCAGATCCTCCATCTTGTCATCGAACTCATCAGCCTCGGCTAGTTGGTTAGGCGTCCAACCACTGAATGCCTGCTTCAATCGAATCCTCAATCTTCTTCTTGTCCTCAGCTGAGACATCAGCCCAGTTGCACATGCTGCACCTAGTTGGTGTTTAAGGCCCATCACCAACATCCTTAAGCCCATCGCACACATCTTTAAGCCTAGCACATGTAACCAGGTGGGTGTTTAAGCCCATGAGTGCCTCAAGCTTTACTATCAGTTTTGGAAAACCGACAAGGTTAATTTCTTGTTTCGCCCATAAGTTCTTCGTACAACATCGGAATGACTCCGTTATTGCGCCATTAGCTTCGTCTTTTCGTCCTCTTCAAGGTGATATAAAGAAATTCCGGATTTGAGCGAGTTTCACTCCCTTTTGCTCCAATGACTCCAAAACACCTAATAATACTCAAACTCACACATAAGATACATAATTCACAAGAAAAATAGCAAAGAAAGCATAAACTCTACATAGTAAATACGGTGTATTCTACACCTATCAAGTGTCATTACACAGTGTCAAAGTCCAATTGCATCACAACTTTAACAACAGTATTATGGTGATATGTCACTCCCCCTTAGTCAATACTCCATCTCACATGAAAACCACTTCCCATTACATAATGATCCGAAAACCATATGTATTTGTAATATGAACTACATATTAATTCTCCCCCTTTTTGTCAATAAAATTGGCAAAGGTATAAGAACGGATCCTAATGAAATTTCCAAACGAGACATTTCATGACCAAGAGTAAGCGTATATCATCTTATTTAGATGCAATCATAAAGCCGAAGCTAAATGCATTCATCAAGGAGTCTATAAAGATACAAGATGACCCCTATAATATTCCACAGCCATACTCCCCACAAAGATTTTGTAAATTAAGCACAAGTTCAATTAAGAACTCTCCCCCATAATATGTCATTCCCGAAGGAACAACAATAACGACCTTAATTTCAAAAGAAAATAATGATTTCTTTGGACATAAAAAATCACATACAAGTATGAATTTGAATCCAAAAATATTCAATTAAATTAACCGTAAGAGAACCCATGATTAATTTAACTAAGAGGGAGGATCCATGGACACTCTTAGATGGACAAGGTCGGACAAGATTTACGCCATTTTCTCCGCAAAACCCAAACGATAATGAATGTGAGTCTAATATTTTTATGGTATATTATTTTTATAAGACTCTACATTCCTACAAAAAATGAGAGCAATTCGAGATGTATAAAACCACCATCTACCCCTTTGAATGTCAGCCGTTCAAAATTAACGGTTGAAATTAAGATCGGTAAATGGTCACGTTTGCTATCTCGAATTGCATTCGTTTGGGTTTTCCGGAGAAAATGGCGTAAATCTTGTCCGACCTTGTCCATCTAAGAGTGTCTATGGATCCTACCTCTTTAACTAAATATTCTCTACACAAGTAAACTTATGGAGACTTAAAAATGCTCAATTAGATTAATCACAAGAGAACACATAATTAATCTAATCGGAATACACAACTAAACTAATCACAAAAGTAATCAATTTAATCGTTCATACTCGACATAAAAAAACTTACAGAGTCATAACTAAATAACCAAACAAGATGATTAATTTAGTTCAATATGCTGGACATAAAGTATCTTACGGAACAACAACAAGGCTAATCATAAAAATAATCAACTTTGGTTGTTTAGTGCTCAACATAAGACACATTACGGAGCCTCACATTAATACACAAAATATGGATCAGGAAAGATCAATTACTGCAGAATACACAAGGATTCATTCTATTTTCCATCACCATTTGCACAATGACATATAATAGACATAATCCTTGAAAATAAAATATTTTAACCTATCTTGCATCAAAAATTGACATAATAGGCTTAACTTTTGTATTTGTCAAAAGTTAAGTCATTCCTTTATCAATATATGCATATCAACTCATGAACGACTTTACTTTTGACAAGGTATGGTACAATCAAGTTCACGGACGCAAACACACATATCCCATAATAATATTGCAATATATGAAATTATAAAGATTAATACTGCAAAAATAGTCTTCCAAACAATTTTAGAATTTAAGAAAATAAACCTAAAAGCATGAAGATGAAAATGTTGGACATACCTATGTGTAATCACAATAATGGCTATTCCAAACTCTAGTTATTCTTCTAAACAAAGACAACAAAAATTGAATATTTAGTAGGAAATAAGACCTTTAAAGAATTCTTTATCGTCCCCAAACTCCTTGTCGTCAACAACCATTGGAACATAAGGTTCATTAAGGTAGGAGTTTATATCAATAAACCTTCTTGGCTGATGATGTCGAACCAGGGCCTTCTGAATCTCATGAGTCTTATACACAAAAGCCTTTATTTGTTGAATCTACTTTTTCATCTCTTTTAACACTTCAAGAACATCATAAAACTTCTGAGAATTTGAAGGAACGACTCTTGGCTTCCTCACATTCGTTCTTTTCCTTTTCAATATCGGAGCTAGCAGAGATTTTTGTTTTTATTTCATGATTGATGGCTTAACAATCAAATTAACATCCTTTTCAACAGAAGACATCATGCTTGGAGTATCCATAAATGTATGGGTTTGTGAGAGGAAATCACAATTTGCTCAACAAGTAGTCTTGAGATAAAAGGAGGTTACAGAGAAGGAAAAAGGAATGTAGGGTTTTGAAACCTTTAAACAGGTTCGTACACGACCAACTCTCAACCCTATGAAGAGTAGAATTATCAATAGTACCCTTTTTTTTTGTTTGATAGACAATAAGAAAGAAAATCTAAGAAAAAAAAAACTTTTCCTAAAGCCTGAAGGATACAAAATCATTGTCTATTTTGATCAGGCACATGAGACAAGATTTCAAAAACAACACAATCAAGTTGTGTTGTGGTGAACAACAATTTGTTCACCATTTTCCTCTTGAGAGGAATCCACGGACTTTTGTCTATCAAAACGACTTGACCATACTTTCTTCTCAACTGGTCTAGCCATATCCTTGGAAACTAACTTCTTAGATGAAAATAAAATCCTACATACCTCAGCGGTCTTCTGAACAAGTTTAAGCTTCCTTCCTAAATGATTTTCTCTTCGTTGAAGTGTGTTTGTTGGTGTTTGTAATTGTAACACCTTGAAAGTTCATGACCCTTTAAAGAAAAATAATTACAAGTCAAGTTAGGATAAAAATCAGGCTTTTGAGATGTGCAAGCAGCTAGGCACATGGTGGAACCTGAAACATTACAAACAGAGTTTCCAAAGGATGGGTCAACTTTATCTTCCAGAATAGTTGGATTATCTTCTGAAAGAATATCAAGATTGATGTATGTATTGCTACAATTATCAAAATCAATATTTTCACAAAGAAGTGCAACACTTGATTTCTCGTCTTCATTAGAATCATAGTTGTCAGACATTTCATCAAGAGTTGCCGCAAGACCTTTGTTCCCAGTGTATTTTATACGATTTGGGCACTCGTTTTCAAAATGACCAAATCCCTTACACTTAAAGCACTGAGGCATATCCTCATCATTATTTTAGGAGGAACACGATTATGAGGTTTGATTGATGCCTTAGGCTTATCTTTGGAGAACCGTTTACTTCTCTTCAGTAGAAGATACCTAAACTGTCTTGTGATCATCGAGACTAATTTTTCAAGATCTTCATATGATGAATCTGTCTCAGAGTGATCATCTTCAGAGACATACACTTTTTTACTTTTATCAAGTAATTTAGAGTCCTTTAATGCTTTGAACGCAACATCCTTAGATTTGGATGAATTTTCATGATTAAAGATCTTAAGATTTCCAACCAGCGTATTTCTGAAGAGATTATCTAGGTTATTTCCCTCAACGATGGCATGCTTCTTAGAATCGTATTTAGATGGTAGCGATCTGAAAATTTTCATCAAAATGTCCTTTTCAAGAATAGTCTTACCCAATTCAAAAGATGCATTGGCAATTTCAGACACTTTGTGATTAAACTCATCAAATGTTTCTTCATTTGCCATACGAAGGTTTTCCCAATCGGAATTAAGGTTTTGAAGCCTAGCTTCCTTATCAACGGCATTAGCTTCGAATACAGTTTCTAAGATATCCCAAGCTTCTTCAGACTTAGTGCAATTTGACACATGGTGCTGAAGACTTGGGGTAATGGCATGTATGTTGGCATTCAAACAGTCAATTTTTTTCTTTGCAGCTAGTATCTTGGCAGGGCTGTATTCACCAATATTCTTGGGAACATTTATATCTCCAACTGCTACAACAGGAGGATCATAACCATTAACAACATATACCCATGATTGAAAATCACGCGCTTGAAAAAAAGCTCGCATAAAAATTTTCCACCATAAGTAATTAGATCCATTGAAGACTGGTGGTACGTTAATAGAGATAGCACCTCTGTCCATAGAGTCAGATCGCTACAAACAAAAACTTGTAAGGTCTGGAACGTGTTTACCTGCTCTGATACCAATTGAAAAAGCGGGGGTCTAACAATCACACCCAATATTTCGATTATCAATATGTATGGACAAACTCCAATATACTTTCTAGAAAATCAACAAGACAGTCAGACTCAATCTAGATAAAAGTATATCAAAGAGTTTATATCTCTATCTCTCGATTTAAATATAACTCAAGCAAACTATGAGTCTCAATTTAAATACAAGAGAGATAAACTTGGATGGTACCAAAGACCAATATCCAAGTGTCAATCAATTTAAATCAACAACCAAAAGGTCAGATATTCTAATTGATTGAATAAAACACAACCTGTATTATTTCAATTATATAACAAATACAATGCGGAAAATAAATAACACAGATAACAGAATTTTGTTAACGAAGAAACTACAAATGCAGAAAAACCCCTGGACCTAGTACATATTAAACATCCACTGTATCAAGCTGCTACATACACTAGCCTACTCCAAACTAACTTCGGTCTAGACTGTAGTTGAACCCTAATCAATCTCACACTGATCCAAGGTACAATTATGCTCCTACGTCTATGATCCCATTAGGAAACTATGTACTTAATTTCCTTAGCTGATCTCACCCACAACTAAGATTTGATACGACCCAAAGTTGAAGACTTTAATAAACAAATCTGTATCACACAGAAAAGTCTACGGTAATAGATAAACCCATCTCCCACGAATATACCTACGAGTTTTGTTCCATCTTTTGATAAATCAAGGTGAATAGGAACTAATTGATAAACCAGATTTATATTCCCGAAGAACAACTCAGTATTATTAATCACCTCACAATAATCTTAATCGACGCAGCGAAAACGATGAGACGAAGATGTTTGTGGAATCACAAACGATGTGAAGAAGATTTTTGTGACTACTTTTATATCTTGCCTATAGGAGATAGAAATCTCAAGCCAATTATTACAATTATACTCATACGATAGAAATAACAAGATCAGATCACACGGCTACAAGAAAAATAATATCGGTCTGGCTTCACAATCCTAATGAAGTCTTTAAGTCGTTAACCTGGTTTAGAAGAAGAAACCAAAGGTTAAAGGAGAATCGACTCTAGCTTAGCACAACTAGTATCATACAGAATATGTGGGGATTAGGTTTCCCAGTTCCTAGAGTTCTCCCTTATATAGTCTTTAAAATCAGGGTTTGCAATCAATGTTAACTTGGTAACAAAGAATTCAATATTCACCGTTAGATGAAAATCTGATTAGATTCAAGTTAATATTTATCAACCGTTAGATCGAAAACATAGCTTGTTATACACACATGAAATGCATGTTTCTAGGTTTGTGTAACCGAACACAAGACACAATTGATGAAAAACAGATTTGATTCACTCGAATCGGTTCATGAACTATATGGCCACGGTTTGCAATAGCATTCCTTAGTTTATAAAAAAAAGTTCACAAACATCGAATTTAGACATAACATACTCAAGTTCGCAGACTGGGTTCGCGGACTTAAGTTCCCGGAAGGAGTTCACAAACTCCAACAAAAATTCTCGGGTCGAGAACTTTCGCCAGTTCGCGGACTTATCTCACGCACTTCTCCAGTTCTCTTGATCAACAAATTTCGCAAACTTCGGTTCAAGGAATAATGACTTATACATATATGTGTTTCCACAACAATACTTATATCTTCTAATGGTTATATAGTCTAAACTCTCATTTCAATCATTGAAACATTCTCAGAGGACGTTATATAGTTGTTATTCACAAACCATTTTTCGCCAGAGCAATTTTCAAAGTGATTGAAACTTAACATGACTTTCGTCACTAGGTAAATATGAACTTGGATAAAGAGAAAGCTTTACCATCATATATTTCGAGAAATAGATAGGCGAGGTAAACTCGGCTCAAAATACCAAATGTGTATAATCTAAGTCCATATAGCAAAACGACTTTTGTCTCAAGATAGAAGATAAATAGATTTTTGAGTGATAGATAAGTTCAAGTCTCCACATACCTTGTAGTCGATGAATATCCACCAGTTCCTTGAGTAGTCCTTCATATTGTATGATGATTTCCATGGAGTTCTTGAGCTCAACTACACTTTCTATCCTAGTCTGAGACCTTAGCTATAGTAGACTAGAAATCAAGACTTATAGTTTTGATCACTGACATTGAAAAAAATGCTTGAGATAGCAACGCATGCGAGTTCGACCGAGCAATGCTCTAACAAACATGTAACCATCTTTGGATATAAACATAGTGTGTTCTCACATTTGTGTAAAAGTCCAAAACCGAGAAATCAAGGTATGCGTACCCGTACGCGTACTGGCGGTTGTTGGAAATCCGGGTGAGTATGCGTACCTGTACACATACTGGCGGAAAGTTCACGTCCATGAATTTCTGCTGGAGTTTGAAAGTGAAAAACAAACTCAATCTTGTTACATAAGTATACGTAACTGTTTGCGTACTTAGGTAGGTTACTTTCTAAAATCGGTTTGTTCATGAACTAAAACATTTATATAATAAGGAATGCAATCTTTGAAAATCGTGGCTATAATGTTCATGAATTGATTAAAGTGAATCAAAATCGATTTTGCTTCAATTGTGTCTTGTATACTTCTACGATATAAAGCAATTGAACAACTCTCTAACTAGTTTATTTGAGTCACTTGAACTAGTTATGGTGAAGATTAATAAGGTTGATATGAAAGTACTCATATGGCTAACCATTGGTTAACTATTGTTGAACCAACTAAGTGTACACGTTTAGGTACGGTTACCCAAACCTAAATGAAAGTTCATTTCATTTGTGTATTACAAGCTAAGTTCGATCTAATGGTTGAAAGATATTAGCTTGAATCTAATCAGGTTTTCATCTAACGGTGAATATTAAATGCTTTGCTACCTGTAGAAATCGGGGGTCGCCTAGCACGGGTCGAGTGTCGGTCTATTTCCTTTGTCCATAATTGTTATGGGGTGAGGTCCATGTTCTCATCCGTTCGTGGATGTTTAATGTACACAGGGGTCTGGCAGAGATAATTTCTTACTAGTTCATTAGTAAGAGGGCCAACTCTGCAAAGAAGAAAGAGATGTTTTGAAGTCGCCACCTGACTAAAGGGAGTCAGGACCCTTTTAACTAGTTTGAATTCTTTTGAGGAAAACAAAACCTAGTTATGACTTGCATATTTATGGTCTACTATCAGAGTCGGGTAAGGAGATTCTAGTACGGGATGGGAAGGTGTTAGGCACCCATCAGCCGCCCAATCGTAAGATTGGCCTCTACTTCATGATTAAAGGGGAAAAGTTTATAATTTATTTTTATCAATGCTTATGTGCAGGATTTTAATACCGAAATTTATTAGAAATTGAGAAAAGATTCTTATGCATCAATTATTTAGAATATAGAATTAATGCAAACTTTAATATTATTTATATATATATATATATAATAAACATATTTATTATGGGTCTAATGTGGGAGGGAATTCCGCTTTAAACCCACACTTTGACTTATCCCACTTGGAAAATTAATAATAAAGCATAATTATTTTTATGTAATGTAAAAGAGTAGTCATGCGGTGTTACTACGAAATGGAAAACCATTCCGTTCCCGTATGACTACATAATTACCGAAGAGATAGGAAATTAATATACCTGAACTATGATATTGAAACTTGAAGGATTCTTAGGATGATTTGTTGCTTTCGTCAAGTATGTAGAAAGTAATTAAAGTACCAGCAATTTAATGCTAATCTTTTAAGAACTTAAAGACAATTAACTTGAAATATGATGTAAGAAAACTTGAAAATATTCTAATAACGATTTCTTGCTTTTGTCAAGTATGCAGAAAATAATTAAAGTACCAGCAATTTAATGCCAATCCTTTAAAAACTTAAAGACAATACTTGATTTGATATTACTAAGCGAAAGAAAAATAAAGGAGAAAGTGTTTGAATGCGAGAAATTATTATTGAGTCTCTGCTTTCAAGTGTTTTCCAGTCTAAAATGAAGTCTCTGGAGTGTTTTTCATTGTTTTTGAATGAGAAATTCGATCTCTATTTATAGGGAAAAAATCTTCAACTCTCCGCCAATTTCGGGCTGCTTTGTTGAAAAAAAGGCCGTAAATCGTCCTTTTTTTCTTTCTTCTTTTCTTCGCAAATTTTCCTTCATTGCTTTTCAATTGTATGCGACAATTAAAAATTTGATTATGATATGTGGGTCCGCTGGGTACTGTTCACGGTACTGTTACTATTCAAAAGTACTGTTACTGTTCACCGGTGTTACTGTTCACCGCATCAAGAACATGATTGATGTGAAATTAGTCTCCTACCCAAGCTCCATATCATCCCTAAGAACCTAGTGATGAATTCAAAATCCAAAATCATTGTCGATCAAAATCCATCATCATCGTGATCATCATGATGACCACCATTAAGAACACCCATGTTCTTCATGTTCTTCATGAGGAAGAAAGAGAGGTTCCCTTAGTAAAAAATTGGGTGCCTTTAGTATTTCCCTGGAACTTGACTGCTTTGACTTTTAGTCTTATGAGATTTTGTTTTGCTCATAACTTCTTCATACAAACTCAGAATGATTCCATTCTTTCGCCATTGGATTCGTATTTTCTTCCTCTCTATCATGATAGTGAGAATTCCCAGGTTTGGAAGGATAATGAAATTGGTAGGAGCTGTGCTTGTGGGCTTGAGAGCTTGTGGGCTTGATTGGTAGAGCTTGTGGGCTTGATTGGTTGAGCTTATGGGCTTGATTGGTAGAGCTTGTGGGCTTGAGAGCTTGTGGGATTGATTGGTTGAACTTATGGGCTTGATTTAAAGGATATGAAAATCCTTAATGGCTCCACAAAGAAATTTCTCTTATATCCGGCTTCGAAGTATAAGAATGATATTTTCTATGGAAGGTGCGGAAATGGGGTGTCAACACTACCAAGGTAACTTAGATTGCAAACCCTGATTTGGAGACTATATAAAGGATAACTCTAGCAACTGGGAAACCTAATCCCCACACCTCATGTGTGATACTAGTTGTATAAGCTTGAGTCGTTTCTCCTTTAACTTTAGGTTTTTCACGAAACCCTGTAGGTTAACGACTTAATTGGGATTGTGAAGCCAGACCCAACTATTTTCTCTGTAGTTGCGTGAACTGATCTTGTTGTTTCTATCATGTTGAGTACAATCGTAAGATTGGCTTGAGATTGATATCTCTGATTGGAAAGATAGAAAAGTAATCACAAACATCTTCGTCTCATCGTTTGTGATTCCACAATATCTTGTTTCGTTAATCGATTAAGATTATTGTGAGGTGATTGATAATGCTAGGCAGTTTTTCAGGAATATAAGTCCGGGTTATCGATTGGTTCCTGTTAATCTTGATTTATCAAAAGACGGAACAAAACTCGTAGGTTTATCTGTGGGAGATAGATTTATCTATTCAATATACTTTTCTGTGTGAGATAGATTTGTTTATAAAGTCTTCAACTTTGGGTCGTAGAAACTCTTGGTTGTGGGTAAGATCATCTAAGGGAATCAAGTGCGTAGTATCCTGCTGGGATCAGAGACATAAGGAACGTATCTGTACCTTGAATCGGTGTGAGATTGATTAGGGTTCAACTACATTCCAGACCGAAGTTAGCTTTATAGTAGGCTAGTGAATGTAGTGGCTTAATATAGTATGGTGTTCAAATATGGACTAGGTCCCGGATTTTTTCTGCATTAGTGGTTTCCTCGTTAACAGAACTTCTAGTGTCTTTGTTATTTCTTTTTCGCATTATATTTTGTTATATAATTGAAATATCACAGGTTGTGCGTTGAATCGATTAATTGGTAAATCCAACCTTTGATTGTTGGTTGAAATTGATTGATCCTTGAACATTGGTCTTTGGTACCGTTCAAGTTATCTCTCTTATATTCAATCGGGTTCGCAAATTATTATTTGTTTGATTATGGATTGAATTGAGGGATAGAGATATAACTCTTTGATATACTTTTCATAAGATTGAGTCTAACTGTCTAGTTGATTCTCTTGTAAGTATATTGGAGTTAGTCCATACAAATTGCTAAGCGAAATATTAGGTGAGGTTGTTAGACCCCCGTTCTTTCACTAATCACAAGAGATATAGATATAACTCTAGATACCATTCCTTGATCGCTTAAATCTTAGAGTTGTATTGAGTTTGTCCATACAAATAACATAAGAAAAAAGTGGTGGTGTATTTTAGTACCCCCACGTTTTCAGTCCCGGGGTTTTTCTGCATTAGCGGTTTCCTCATTAACAAAATTTCTGGTGTCTGTGTTATTTTCTTTTTCCACATTATATTGTTTGTTTTTATAATTGAAATATCACAGGTTGTGCATTAATCAATCAAAGTAGATAATCCATCCTTATTTGTTGGATATGACTTGATTGATTACTTGGGAAATGGATATTTGGAATCACTCAAGTACTCTCACACGAGAATCAGGTTCACAGACTAGTCTCTGTAAACTTTCTGATTGTGAGAGAAAGAGATACAACTGTAGATACTATTCCTTGATTGAGATTCATTAAGTTGAACTCTTAGAATTGTGTTTAATTTTATCCATACAGTTGCCTACGAAAACGTTGGTGGTGTATTTTGGTACCCCCTCATTTTCAATAACACCACATTAATATCATTGCATCGTATTAAAAATATCATACATGTAATGAGAAACTCCTTAAGGTTGTGAAAATGAGCTTCATATTCAATTTTTTTTTCTTTCTTTTCCATATTCATCATTCCTCTCGAGAACGACAACAATTTCATCATTGGTTTCACCCCTAAGTCTATATCGACTTACAATATGAACTAAAGCTATAATAAATTCTTCAATTTGTTTTTATTGCAAAAAATCGACAAAACAGTTGTGGAGATCCTGGTTGTGAGGGTTACCCATGTCATTGTAGAAGGTATTATGAACTTTACTCCAATAACTCTGACCGACTAAACTAGCTTGACGATGTTCTTCACCCCTTTTCGGCTAGTATATTACATAGTTTCTGCAAAGAGATAAATCTTCGTCTAGAGTAAAGTTAGGATTAACCATTTTTATGGAGACAAATATTCAAACAGAGGAGATTTGTGCAAAACATTAAAATTATCATGTGAACCCGTAAGGCAAAAAAAATACGTGTCATACTAACAATCATAAGAAGCAACAACTTCAAGGATAACAATTGGTTTTGCATAATGAACCTTATATTGACCGGCCTAATAAGTATGGCATTCCTTCCATACCCAATGCATACATTCAAGACTACCTAGCATTCCTGGGAATCCCCCATCCCCATTGTCCATTAATATTTCTGTAAAATCTTCCTCGATTGGTTTTCGTAAATACGTTGAACCAAATGATTAATTATTACTTTGCAAAACGATGAAATATAAGTGAATGAAGTTGTTTTTCCCATACGAAAACACTTATCGTTCGAATCTGCTGGTTTTCCATAACTATAATCCTTAGAACCGAAATAACTTTTTGTTCAGAACTATGACCTCTAATATTCAGAGCATCATTGAGGTTTCACTTCACAAAGTTCAGTAATAATATTTATTACCAGGTTCCGGGGTAATGCGAAATCGACATTGGAAATATTGATCAGATAACACACAATTGGGAAAAAGATAATCATGCACCGGCGTCTGGTGGAACCATTCCCTCCCTCGATATGTATATCTTCTTGTGAAAACATCTTTTGGCTCAGAAACTCTAGGTATTTGGCATGATTATACGAGCATGAGTTTTGGTTAGTTCTCTATCTTCAACTTCCTCATCATCAAATTGATGCAACATCCGAAGATGCTTTTCTTATTGTGCTTTAAACCGATTGATATGATATTGCCTCTTTTCATTGAACTCGCCGTTGATGATTATGAAATTTAAATTTGAGAAATATATATGTAGAAGTAGGTGTGAGTAATTTGATGAAGTAAGGAGGCATATATATAGGAACGAAGTAGAGGGGATAGCTGTTAAACGATCGAATTTCCATCGAGCAATGGAGATTACAACGATAACGATAGTCATTATACATGTAGTTGCAGGAAATCCTACAACACATCTCTCACATGAATTCATAACAATCAACACATTTTTTAAGATCAATAACAACACTTTTTATTAATTGAATCTAGAAATTTTACCAGAAGGAAATGAAATCAAGAATACAACACTATTTCAGACTTTCTCTCTCCTCAAAACTTTCTCAATACTCCAAAAATTATCTCTCTCTACCTTATGCCTATTCATCTCTTTATATAGGTTATTCTATAGTGGATGACAGCTAAGTCGACCTTTATTTTCGGATCTGACTTGAGGTACTTCGCAAGCTTACAAATGTTAATTTAGCAAATATCCTAAAATTTCGCTAGCTCATCACACTTTTCTCATGTTTACGATGTCGTCATCGGTTATGTCATTTCTGAAATCACTCTGCGACGTATTCGCAGTGTTGCTGATGAAGATTTCGCAAGTGTGTTGTTGTTGCATTATTCTGATCCTATATATTTCCTCTTCTCATGTCTTCTCTGCGAAGGGGATAATGTCATGAGAAGTTGTACTTCAGAATGTTGTAGTTGTTCATCTTTCCACATTCTTTTATACTGACATGATCTTGTATTCTCCGCAATATTTATTACACATATCTTTTTTTCCACCCATTTCTTGACAAGTCTTTTTCAACCGCTATTTCTCAATCGTTCACGTCCACTCTTCGCATTAATGAGTTTATCTTCTCGAGAACTCTTCTCTCTATATATAATCTTCTTTTTTTCTCTTTTCACTTTCTTCTATTCCTCTCTGTAAATTTACAGTTTCTCCGCATATTCCGCTTCTGCTACTGTAAATTTTCATAATTTTTTTTCTTCTTTTGATCTTCATTCCTTCATTCCCATACTCAGATATGCCTCCAAGCGGCCACAAAGCTAAAACTTCTCTTGAAGGAATTCAAAAAGTCTTTAAAGAAAAGGGTTTTATGCTATCCACCATTCCCAATCAAGAAGCTACCTCCATTATTTCTGCTAGATTATTTTATGATCATCATTGTGATGATAAAGAGATCATAGTTTCGATGGGTCAGATTCTCACTGGCCTTCCTATCCCTCTTTATGATCCTGACTTTCCTTTATTTTATGAAATACTCTCCCATGCGAAGTTCTCGCGGGCAATATATCAGCTAAGTGGGGATTGCATTTGCTTAATGCTTGAGTTCGCCAACCGTGGTGCTGGAAAAGGGTCTCTTTATTCAACAAATGTTAGGGATCCTGAATTTAAGGAATTAGCAATTCTTCCCGAAAAATACACCGCATAAAGCTTCTTTGATAATTATGAACTAATACATATGAAGAACGTAAAAACACGCTGGGGTATTCATTGGAAGGAAAATGTTGATGACGATAAAAAGCTTATGCATGACATTGATTGGCATTCTGGCAAGAATAAAACTCCTCGCCAATCCAAAGATGAAAAGTGGTGCGTCTTTCCACTGATTTTGAGGGCCCCTTATATTTCTGGTTCAAATGTGCTTCCTGCGAATCTCGCTACTTACCAACCTTGAGCATTTAATTGGCCTGAGAAACAGAAAGAGGTATGTTTCTTTCATTCAGTCTATTATCTTCATTCATCTTTATACTTATTAATTTTGCGAAATCTTCATATTAACAAGCTAAGAAGAAGCTACAATAGAACTAGCAAGGCAAGCACCCTAGCAGCACTTCGCTCGATCACGGATGAAGTAAGAAATACTTTCCTTTATCATTTTTAACAATATTGTTGCCTCTGTTTCTTATCTTCATTCGTGTGCGTAGATTAGCGTTGTAGTTGTGGAAGAAGAAGTGTCTAATGTTGCGAAGACCAAAGGCAAGGATAAAAGTACCCTTTGCAAGGAAAACTCTATTGCCCCGTCTTCAAAGAAAAGAAAAGTTCGCTCTCCCTCTCCTTCAAGTTCCCACTCTGATGAGAGTACAGTTGATGATGCTATGTTCGCAAAGGAAGGTGCCTCTTCTGAGTCTTCAATGGCACAATTGTCTAGCATATTTTCTGATTCCATGCAAGGGATTGGTGATGACAATCTCACCAATACATGCAAATCTCTTGCAAATACTGTGATTCCACTCTACTGGAGGGTGATAGTTCTCTTCGCGGAGTTTCTAGATCAGTGACTCCTGACTTTCTGAACTCACTCGATATTCTGATATGCTTTTATTTCTTTATTTCTTCTTCATACTTATAATACAAAATTATATCAATCTTGATGATTCTTGCTTTCTTTCGCAGTCTGGAAGAGCTTCTTTCGTTGTTGCCTCAGATTTGGAAAGAAGGCGTGCTATTCTTGGGAAGAAGGGTCTTGAACTTCACAAGAAAAATGAAGAAATGGAAGCTGAAGCTGCTGATCTTCGTAAAAAGAATAAGCAGTTGGATTCTGAAAATTCCACTTAGAAGGGAAAAATATCTATTCTTCAAGATGCCAATAAGAAACTTTACGGTATAGAGCTTTTCTTTCTTTTCTTCATTTCGTTTTCTCATTATCTTTCCTCATATGATTTACCATTTTCGCAGACATTTATGGTCTTTCTGATGAAGCTACCATTCTTCGTTCTTTTCCCGAACCCATAGATAATGATACCTTGCTTGAACTCCTTAATAATTCTTTGAATAGTTTTTCAAATGACAAGATTAAGTCCCTTTCCCTAGATGAATATCCAAATTTCGCCTCTTAGAGATTGACCATAGATCCAGCTTGGGCTTAGCCAATAAATTTAAGCGTTTCTATCTTAACTCTAAAGAGGAAATTAATAGTTTAAGGACCAAGAATAGTAGTCTCATAGATGAAAAAGATCGTATTGTTATCCAAGGTGCTCAAACTCTAGCGAAATTCCATGAAACTCTTCTTGAGGTTCAAATTGAACAAGATGAAGCTACTCGCCAAAATGCTATACTTAGCGAAATAGAGAGTCAAGTTCGCTCATGTATTCTAATACATAATGATGATGAATTCGCTTTGGCTGCGAAAGTTCTAGATAACGCCAGGAATAATCTAGGTGTAGATGTTAGTCTCCATACTGAACACACAGCCTTGGTTAGATATATGATTTATGACAGAGAAGGTTATTAACTACTCTTCCTTATTTAATTGTTTGTTTTTTATAAATTTCCATCAAGTTGCTAATTCAATGTTATACTTTAGCAGAGGCTGAAGGGAGACTTCGCAGAAGAATTGAAGAACTTGAGGCCGAGAAGGGGAAGCTTGCAAAGGATCTTGCTTCTCGCAATGATAAATGTTCTAAGCTGAAGAGCCAATTGAAGATTACTGTTGCGAACTTTAAAAATGATGCTACTCTTTTTCGCAACCAGACTATCAAAATGGTTTGTGATGACAATAAGATTCCATATATCCTTATATCTTATATGAAGTCCCAAATAACACTCCTGACTTGGTCATCTCTGATCACGATGCTAGCGAAGAAGAAGAATCTGATGAAGATGCAGAAGAAGAAAAATCTGACGCTAGTGAGGAAGGATAAGAGTCTGATGAATATGATGAAGAATCAAGCAAGAAATGATTTTTGCTTCCTTCTTTGATTTTTTGTAATATCTGTATATTTGTCTTTTAATCCTCTATTATTGTAATCTATCACTGCGAATTTCTTCAATCTTCAATGCAAGTTCTATTTCTTTTGTTTCTTCCTGCATGTGTTAGAAAACAATTCTTTCTTGCAATATGATTAATCAATATATAATTTATTTTTCATTTTGTGCGTAAATCTATCATATGGAAACAAATAACATACTCTCATTTTATGCATTCCCATACTTGCCTATGTTATTTATGTTCAAATGAGAGATTAAGAAAGTTACCTTTGTTCAGTAAGATTGTTGCGAAACCTTTGAGTATATGCATTCCCAAATCTCGCAGTTATTTCTGCATAATCTCGCAATCAAATATTTTAGAATTGCACTTTTTCTTGTATTCTGATGTGGTCTTATTTTGCCTTCCTAAGTAAAGGTCTTATTTTGCCATCTCTTGTCATTATGACAAAATCGCAGGACGTCTTTGCACTGTCATGCAAAAAACCCTTGATCTTGTCTTAACCTTTTTATCTTATAATTTTTGTTGTGACAATATGACAGGCCTAAATATTCTTACGAAAATAAAGCCCCATGACATTGCCGTCTTGCGATGAGATCGCGGGACGTACTTACACTTTCATGTACTGACCCATTGATCTCATCTTATCTTTCTCTTTTTTATTATTTCCTCTTCAGGAATGTTGCACAAATATGACAAGTCTTGATACTCCCGTGAGTAAAAAGCCTCATGACATTTGCGTCTTAAGACACTTATCAGCTCCCTAATGGAGGGTGCCGCCCTTATCTTCCCCCCTGGTTGCCCCTTCAAGGATATGTACTTCTGCCATACAAGACTAGCTCTTCTTATCCAATCTTGACAACAACCAGTTGTTTTCGCAGCCTCTTATCCCTTTTTACTATATGGCTTATGGTTACGAGACTGCACCCTAAGTGGAGTTTTCTTCAGGCCGAGTGAATCATAGCCAAGACTTGTCAAGAATGGCAAGGTACTCTCCAGACGCCCCGGGCACTCTTGACTCAACCGTGTACCTCGGCGCCTTGGTCATATTATGCACTCCTTAGGAGAGTCCTTATTACCCTAGTCGCCCAACTCAAGTCATATGCTTAAGTTGAGAATCCAAGGTGCCTCTCCTGGATGGGTTTTTATTGACCCAAAATCTCCATGACTCAGGTTCCAGTAGCGGTGTAACCTTTTCGCTGATCCATGCAACAAGTACCCCCTTCTATGACGCACTTTAGGTCTTACATTTTCCTCTTGCGAAATTTTGATTTTGTGAACTAGGGTGCACGCCATAGTAGGTTCGCCCCATTCTAATTGTTCTGATTATTATAGTTTTGCATTTCAGCTCTTATTATAATTTCTCAATTCTCATCTTTGTCATTCCATAAAATACATTTTTTGAATTTTTTTGTAACAAACTAGTCACACACTTTTCTTTCTTTTTTCAATTTTATTCTGATATCAAATTCTAAGTTTCTTACCTTTGCTGTTTTCTTCCTCTGCATCATTGATATTTTCTGCAGCTTTCTTGTTTTCTGCGAGCGTTTCACTATTTCCTATTTTCAGCAAACATTTACTTCACAACGTTTCTTCTTTTCTCTTCTCTACTGCATCAACCATCAACCTCTCACTTCTCTGCTTTCCTTTGATGTTACATCTCCAATTCTATTTTATGTAGTTCGTTCTTCGCATGACTCAACATCAATTTCATAACACTTCTTTCCCTCAATCCAATCTCCTTTTATAATTCCAACTCCGCTCGGATAAGGGAATTTGACGCATTGATGAAATGTCGATGCTACGCCTAGAATCCCATGTAGCCAGGGTCTTCCAATTAAGGCGTTGTACGGTGACTCCACGTCGACAACACATAACAGAATTTCAGAAGATATTCCTTTCAATGGAATTCTCATAGTGACTTCACCTTTAGGTTTATTAGCAGTTCCGTTAAAACCATATATTTTGTAAGTTTAAGGTATTAAATATTCATCTTTTCCACCCATAGTTTTATAAGCATGATAGAACAGGATATCCATGGAACTTCCAGTATCAATTAAAACTCTGTTGATTGCCCATGAATCCTCAGCTTCATCATCTTCATCATTACTTGGTTTTGGATTAATCTTTAATTTCACCACCAATGGGTTTTCATGCATTTCTCCACCTTCAGGTACTTCTTATGCGGTGAAGGAAATAGTCTGTTTTTTCCATTATTTTAACGGTGAAACCTTCGCAATGTACATTATTTCTCTCCCATCAGCATCTCTGGATAAAACTCTGCTCAGAACATTATCATGAAAGTCTTCAATCATTTTGTATGAATATACAATATAGTTACTGAACAGATTCTTCGCTTTTGCTCCAACTTCTATTACAAATGTTTCTCCTCCTTTTGTCGTATTAACTCTGCGAATTTCTGGTGGAGGTGGTAATGGTTGAGATTGAGGTTGTCCCATGAGAAAATGATTTAACTTTCCATGATTTATCATCATGAGAATGATTTTCTTTATATTCCTGCATTCATTTGTTGAATGTCCATGAAAATGATGGTAAGAACAAAATTCTTGACTTCGGTGATTTGGAGGTGGCTCTTTTCCCATGTTCCAGGGTGTTGGTACATTTTCCATCAAGATTATTGCTTCCCATATTTTTTATACACTAGTATTTAGAGGTGGCATTTTAATCTCTTCCTATATCATCTTATGATTTCCTTGGCTTCTGTGATAATTTTGCCTTTGACCTCCATATGTTTCTTGTGGTTGATCAAGTCTTGGAATTTTGTTGTTTCCACCTCGGCTATAAAAGTTTCTTTCTCACTCAAATTCTTCTTGGTCGCGACTTCCCATAGCTATTATTTTCTGCTGATTATTCTCCATTATCCTCTCTTGTTGTCCTTGCGAAGTGCTTGCAACTGTGTTTATCAACTTGGGTAACAAGCCTGTGTTCGCTGCTTTTGAACTTGTATTCGCAACTGGGTATGATTCTATCTCATTCTGATTTTCTTCAAGAGAAATATACTCTTCCTGAAGCTCTCGCAATTCAGTCATTGTGATCGTGTTCTTGACTCTGAAAATTTGAATATACAGCAAGTTGGTTACGAACATTGCATTAATAAATGATAAAATGAGATATATCTCATCTACTCGACCAGCCATTTCACTACACATTGTCTTCCATTTTATGGTCAAATGCTTCAAACTTTCACAAATTCTCTGCTTCAACCCAAATACATCTTCAATACCAGGTCGCGAAGAATTATTACTTATATATGCTCCTAAGAATGTAGTTTGTAAATGATTGAAAGACGATATTGTATTCTTGGGCAACCCTTCAAACCATTTCAAAGACTCTCATGTTAAACTGGATGCGAAATACTTGCACAATACAGTATCATGATTTTCCCACTGTAGCATACATCTCACATAAGCTTTAATGTGTTGAATTGCACAAGTTGTCCCATCAAAGATGCTAGTTAATGCAGGCAGGTTGCAATTTGGGGGTATTCCTCCTAATTGTACTTCTTGTGTGAATGGAGTTTTTGCAACTTCTTCTATAGCTTCATCCAATTTTCTTCTGCCTCCTTCTTTTCCGTTATTTAGCATTCCTCTCATCTCCGCTAGTTCTTTTAAGATTTGATCATTTATTCCAGGATTTTGGTCCATTGGTCTCTTTAATTTTGCTTCTCTTCTTCTACATTCATGTCTGTCTTGTCTTGCAAAATTTTGATCTTCTTCTTCATTATTTTCTTCTCGTCTTTCCCTGCGATCTCCACTTTCATCTCCTTCTTGAATTCGCACATGATTGTACCTCTCATTTTCTCCTCTGCAATTTTGGTCATTCCTTATCAATTTTCTTTGTTTCCTTTCAGCTCTCCTTTGTATTCTATCATATTCTTCATTGATATTTCCATTATTCCGATTTTGTTCACGTCTTCTTTCTCGATTATCATGATTGTTCTGGCGTATTGCCTCTTGGAGCTCTTGTTCCTCCACTTCTGCTCTCAACCTTTCCCTTTCGCAAGTTAGACGTGCTTGTTCGGCATAACGTCTCTCGATTTCATCTTCAAGCACTTGTTGATTTCTTTGAATTTATCTCCCATGTAATATTCTCATTCCTTCTTCCTGATTTTCTTCGCCATCTTGATTATTTCGTTCCTGACGTCGCTCATTCTCTTGATTCCTGTTGTTTTTTCCATTTTGGAGAATTTCGCCTTGTGGGATGTAACGATCTTCAATTATTTATCTCCTTTCGCGACGTTCTTCATTTGGATTTTGTATTTCTTCTCGATTTCCTTCTCCAATACTTGTCATAGGAGAATTTCGTCTTACTTCACTTCTAATTGATCTTGAAATTGATCTTGTAGTACTTCTTGACCTCCTATTATGTAATCTCATGTTTTCCATTCCCAACTCATGGTTTTTCCTTGTCAAATTTGCACGTTCTTCTGCTTCTAACCTCCTCTCTTCGTATATTCTTTATCTCAATTCCTTTAATGCTCCAATTATTTTATTTCCATGAATTATTCCTCCAACTGCTTCCTGGTCTCTCTCTTCTTGTCTACGATTTCTTAATTGTTGCTCTTCTTCCACTTCTTCTGCTGAATCTGATCGCCAAGTGTGTACACTCACTCTATCATAATCCACAGTTCTATTTTGTATTGGCATATGCTGAGTTGGTTGTTGAACCTGATTTTCTCCATTGTTTCTTGTGTTCATTCTTGAAGATTCCACAATTTTATTCTTCCTTCTCCAGCAAGTCTCTTACTCCTTCTAACAATTGTTGGTTGTCTTGAAGCATTTCTTCTTCTAGCCATCTTTTCAATCTTAATGAACTGTTGAAAACTATATGAAATTCTTCACCAATTACTCCAAATTCCTTCAAATCACATATTAATCAGAATTTCTTCAACCAGTTCCCTATTTTTAGCTCCATTGTGTAGTTGCAGGAAATCCTACAATACATCCCTCACATGAATTCATAACAATCAACACATTTTTTAAGATCAATAACAACACTTTTTATTAATTGAATCTAGAAATTTTACCAAAAGGAAATGAAATCAAGAATACAACATTATTTCAGACTTTCTCTCTCCTCAAAACTTTCTCAATACTCCAAAAATTATCTCTCTCTACCTTATGCCTATTCATCTCTTTATATAGGGTATTCTATAGTGGATAACTACTAAGTCGATCTTTATTTTCGAATCTGACTTGCGGTACTTCGCAAGCTTACAAATGTTAATTTCGCTAGCTCATCACACTTTTCTCATGTTTACGCTGTCGTCATCTGTTATGTCATTTCCGAAATCACTATGCGACGTCTTCGCAGTGTTGTTGATGAATATTTCGCAAGTGTGTTGTTGTTGCGATATTCTGATCCTACAATACCGTTGGCGCTTTTCAGAATGTCGCTCGATAGGAACTCCGTCGCTTATCATTTTTCCATGGTGGCGTGGCAGGTTTTTCCATGTAGCCTGGTATGGCAAATAAATTTTTTTTTTGCCGTGGTACATGATACATAGGAATAGGCCTAGCCACGATTATTATTGATATTTTATCAACCGGAAATGTTCATATTATCTGACAATAATCGACTCTCAACAATACTAAGAGGACTATCTAAGTAATTTTATTAACCGAAAATGCTCATATTGTCTGACAATAATTGACTCTCAACAATACTAAGAAGTCTATCTAACCAGGTTCTTCATCAGCAAATTTATTACAAATTCTTGGAATAAAATGACATTCCATCTTGGGATTGATTTCAAACTATCAATGGCATATAACAGAATGACTTCATTCTCCCACACTACCAGAAAGGCTCTGTTGATATGGCCTTCATCTCCTTTCGGGTCCGTTACGAACACAATATGGTTGAACTGCAACTCTTTACTCCAGTGAACCGCATCAAGAAAAGCCGGACATTCTATCTATCCAGAATCTTTTACTCCTTATAGCATTTTGATAGACAGCCCCACCATTTTCACGAATAGTCACCCAAGATTAGAGCAACTCTCATTGCTCCGATATCAGCATCATACGTCACCTTTGTCCAACGAACAAAAAAATAAAAATAAAAATAAAATCGAAGTAATCATCGTTTTTCTTAAAATGACACCTGGTAACGTCGTACTTGACATGTGGTGTTGGTGGTTAGACGGCGAAATTAGAGCTGAGGTGTTGCAAATCCATGAAACTTCGAACTCAGCAGTTGGAAGATGCTATGACTTAAACTCACTATATCCAACAACTCCAAAATCTGAAACAAAATTCGGAAAATGAAAGTGAAGAAAGAAATCCCTACCAGTCTCGCAAAGGTTTTTACCCTCTCTCTCTTCTCATCTTTCGCTGTTTCTGATTTTCTGATTATTGTGTTTATTAGGGCTCTTATTTCCACATGGATACTTAGTTAATCCTATGATCAATCAACTACTGTTTCACACATTTTTATATTTCTTTAGTTAATTTTAATCACAAAAAATTTGTATCATTAGTTGTAGAAAAGAAGGGGTTTTAAAATCTCAATGCTGTCATGGAATGCTAACCCCAATACTGTTGAAATGTAAGTAGCTGTAGGAGTATCTTGCAAACTGTAGATAGTGCAAGAATTTGCACCTACCATATCATTTGGGCTAGCGTTGTTCATTGCAGAGCTTTCATAGATAGTGCTCCTCGACCAATACGCTACGAAGACCGGCCTGTCATGGTGCAGAAGAGATATGTTCCTTAACATAAAAATGGATGGCCCTGCCACCTGGTCTTAAACTTGATTTTCTCTAGTCTGTTGGATCTGTTTGTAGCAAATTGAATCACTATAATTTGTTTTTCGGATTTAAAAAAGCAAACTCCTTTTCTATTGAACAGGCAGTCACAAATTCTTTCAAGAAGAAAGCAAGGTCAGTTCATGCTTGGCTACAAACTTTCTTTGTCATTTTGTGTATGTTTTGGTTCGTTTCTTGATGATAAAATGTTGTCTCTGAAATTCATCTGAGGGTGCAGAGGAAGGAGACTATTGACCATGATAGGTAAGCCTAAATCATCAATCCTAGATAAAGCTGAAAAAATCCAGACGGGTTTAAGTCCGAGTTATCCTAGCTTCATTAAGATTATGCGCCGTTCACATGTCAGTGGGTCTTTTTGGCTGGTAATTACATATTTGATCTAATCATATAAAACATTTCAAATTCAGAACCAAATTATGTTGGAAGAGACAATATGTTAATGGCTTCAGTTTGCTCTATTTACAGAAACTTCCATCGGCATTCTGCAATCCAAATCTACCAAGCAAGGACATTGATCTTACTTTGTTGGATGAAGAAGGGGAAGAATACATGGTCAAATGCCTTGCTCCGAAGTTCTCACTAAGTGCTGGATGGAGAGGTTTTGCCATGGCACACAAGTTAGTCGAGGGAGATGCCTTGGTGTTCCATTTAATTGAGGCTCAGAAATTCAAGGTGATCATTATATGGTTTGTTGTTTTTGCCTTCCATTAGTTCCTTGATAAAACATGTCACAGTTTTTTCCTTTTCCATGCGGCTTATTACCACGCAGACATTATTACCACGCGGCTTGATTTCTGTTAGATAAATTTGTTCCATCCTATGTTTAACCCGGTTACTATTGCCAATTTGTATAACAAACATTGTCTAAGCTCTATCTAGCATTCCGAGCTTTAAGTTTCTTTCTTCCAATTTATAGGTTTACATAGTCAGAGCGCGCGGTTTGGAAGATGTTGACCTTCCTCCTGTCCTTCCAAACAATCATATTCTTGCACAAGGGAGTGTCCAAGGTAGTTTCTATGTCTTCCCTAATTCTGCCACAATTCTCTGTGTTCTTAGATTGCTACGATTCCAAGTGCCTTCACTCTTTCTTTTTTTGGATTTTGAATTGGAAAGACGGCGCAGGTGCTTCAGAAAGGATGATAACTAAATTTTTTACAAGAAAGTACCTAATATCTCATTCTGCAGTCCCTATTCCTGGAGAGGATCAACATATGGTTCTCCCACCAACATGTGGTAAAGTAATGAATGCAATTGATAGAAGTTCTGCAGAAAACTGCACAGAGTCTCATCCTTCAGCCCCTTTCCTTGGTGGAGATAAAAATAGTAATCTTGCACCGCCAGGAATGAATGCAACTAATGGAAGTCCCGCAAAAAACCGCACAGTGTCTCATCATTCGGGAACAGGTGATCAGAATCATAATCTTGAACAGCCTGAAGACAATGGTAGTGTCGAGGCAATGGACACAGAAGTCTCGGAAGGTGCAAGACTTCCGGAGCCCATTTCTGGGATTCAGGAGTTTACAAATTTGGATAGTTTCACAATAATAGTTAATGACATGCTTATAGATCCCGAGATATCTGAAGATGTTCGAAGTAAATACTACGTGCTCTTCCGCAGTCAGAAAGCTTATCTTCATAATCATCTTATGGAGGGAATAAACCGTAAGATAGTTACCTGTATCATTACCGATATTGTAAATATTGCTGATGCCGTCAGAGCTATTAAGCTCAGTACTCCCAAGGATACATTTGAAGCGTGGGAGAAGAGCTTAAAATTTTATAAACACATAGGAATGGATGTCGAGTTCTTGCTTTCTCGTGTTGGCATACATCTTCAACAAGCTTTGGCATTCGATTACAATGGTGCAGTTATGGAAGAGAATCGTCTGAAGGAGGAGATAACAGCTCGTGAAGCAAAAATTGTTGAACTCAGAAATGACTCAATGAGTCTGGAAAGAGAACTAACAACTCTGGAAGGTAACAGAGAGAAGCACGAAGCGGCATTCCAAAGTATGGTAAATTCTCCTTGGTGAATTTACTTAGCCGGGAGCTGTTGGAAAAAAATGTATGGTAATGGCTGGGACGTAGGAACATCTGATATCCTGTTGTATATTAGTATTGTAAGAGTATGGAACTACTGTATGAACTGCATTGTATTATGTAAATGCATTTAGGTAATTGTGGAAAAATAGTAGTGACAACACTGTTGTTCACTACACTATTTGTTGCAAGCAGCAACTCACTCCAGGTGAAACTGTGTTAGAGTGAATTATTACTGCAACCTACCTGTATAATTAGTATGGTTCTGCATCTGCATGTGTTCTTGGTTCAGGCTGGCAGGACCTTAGATGTCCACAGTCGTTATAGGCAGCATTATCGATGAACCACTCCATTTTGAAATGGTGATAGGCAGACAAGTCCTGTATTGGCTAACCAGGCAGGGCACCAAGGAAAGGCAAACAGTGAGCACAAAACAGACAAACAAACATCCCCTAGGCGTTTAGGAGGCCCGGTTTGCCCGGGTGGGTATCTATACGGACAAGTCCTGTATTGTTGCTGTCAATACGGACAAAGGGGTCGTCTGACGTGTTGACCATTTAGAACTTCTTGGAAGTATGAAATGTGGAGACCTTCCAACACCCGTTTTCGAAAACTCCGAAATCTGAGTGAGTGTGTCTGAAACAGAAGAAGAAAACAGAAAAATGAAATCCAGTTCAGCCATGGTGACGACCCACTCTCTCTCTAAGGTTCCTTTCTCTCTTTTTCTGTTTTTTTATCTCATAGGTTTTATCGCTGCTTGTTCATTCTGTTCTTCTAGGATAATTTTTTTTTCTTTTTCTTTTAATTGGTAGGTAAAGAAACCGTCAAATGCTTAGGGTTTTGTAAGATTGAACCTCAGTGTTGTTTGCATGTATTATATCAATTAGGGTAATCTGAATTATGTAAGTTTGGTTTGCATGAGAAGGCATAGGACTTTTGCTTGATTATTCAAAACAAATTGAAGTTCTTTTAAATAGTAGAACTTCGAAGTGCCATTTCGAAAATAAAAATAAAAAATCGTTTCAAAATAATGTAGGAGTGGAGTGCAGACTCGTACGTCATTCTTTGTTCTTTTAACTTTTAGTGTTTGTTGAAGAACTTGCATTCCTACCTCATAGTAAAAGCTCTGATATCGAAAAATGTCAAGATTGAGAAATGAGAGGGGTTTTCTTCTTGAGGGGATACGTTTCGAGAAATCAATTTTTTACTGTTGACATAGAATACTATGATTCTGCTGTGGGTGATATGGGTTGCACCAGTTAAGACTTTGTCTGTAGCATTGTAACCATAACATCAGTTGGGTCATCGGGATGGTTGCAATTTGTGGTTGTTCTAGCACTACCCTATATGTGGTTATGTTTCTTCCATAGCTCATCTGATGCCTCTAGTTGTAATTTTCAATTCTGAATTTTGTCATGATGCCTCCGGTTGTAATTTTCAATTCTGAATTTTGTCAGGCAGTATAAAAATCTAGTTATTTAACACAATAGCATAGCATATGAACTATGAGCGCATCACCTGATAGTTTTATAATATTGAATCACTCTATTCTATGTTGACAACCGAACTGTATCATTATTGAACAGGTAATTGCTAGTGGTAAGAAGAGTGATGTAAGGTAAGTTCATGTTTTGTTACCATCATTTATTGCACATCGCATTTGTGTGGTCTCTCTGTTGTTCACTTGAAGTTGTTGACAAACCAGATTGATGACCGAAGTTGAGAAGCCTAAATCATTAGTTGAAGTGCGAGCTGAAGAAATCCAATTTGGTTTGGATCCCCAGTTCCCAAGCTTGGTTAAACTTATGCTGCGGTCACATGTTGTTCAGGGTTTTTGGCTGGTAATACCAAATTTTTACCTATTGTTCATATTTAGGTGTTCGAAATATTTATCTTACTGTCATGAATTTGGTTTTTGCTAACAGGGACTTACTTCTAAATTTTGTTCGAGCCTACCTAAAAATGATACCGAAGTTACCTTGGTAGGCGAGGATGGGGAAGAGTACACTGCAAACTACCTTCCTCGTAAGTTTGGACTAAGTGGTGGATGGAGAGGGTTTGCCACTGCACACAAGTTAGTTGAGGGAGATGCCTTGGTTTTCCAATTAGTCGAGGCTACCAAATTCAAGGTGATCATTATTTGATTTGTTATCATTGCTTTTCATTATTTTCACAGGTTTTGCTGTATCCATTTGAACATTATTAGACTGGTTGTTCATTTCTGTAATGTGCTCGGCCTAATGTTTATGCAGTGTTATAGACATAGTCTGCACTTAGGAGCAAAACTAGTTAAACACTCAAGTTTCTTTCTTCCACTTTATAGGTTTACATAGTAAGAGCACACAGTTTGGCGAATGGTGAGGTTGCTAGTTCCCTCCTAAAATCTGGCATTCCTGCAAAAGGGAGTGACCAAGCAGGTAATTTCCACGTCTTCCCTCGTTCTGCTCAGTTAGTTCATTGTTGGTTGCTGGATTTTCAAATTGCTGCGACTCTTAAGTGTCATCATTTTTTCTCTGAATGGGTTTCAAATTGACTGACACAGATGCTGAGGAAAGGAAGACGGGTATAAAATATACAAGAAAACACATACTATGTCGTCCTGCAGTACCCCTAATTGGTGAGGATCAACATATTGTGCCCCCCTTGAAAAGTTGCAAGGAAATGAAGATGACTAAAAGTCCTGCACAAAAACATGTTAATTCTCATGTCTCAGTCCCTTTTCTTGGTGATGATCAAGATGCTACTCTCCCCATAGCAGGTCCCAAGGAAACAACGGCAACTGACGACCCTATACGAAAGCGTGTGAAGTTTCATCATTCAGTCCTGCATCTTGGTGGGGATCAGAATATTACTCTTCCACTGTCAAGCCCCAAACAGCCTGAAGATCAGAGTAATCGAGAGGCAATTGATACTGAAGTGTTGGAAGGTATAAAACTTTCGGACTCCAGTGTTGAGATTCAGGATGTTACAGATTTAGAGAGTTTCACTATAACAGTTAACGGTTTGATTATCGATCCAGAGATGTCTGAAAACTATAGATCAAAATACTACGAGCTCTGCCGCAGTCAGAAAACTTATCTTCATAAAAATCTTATGCAAGGGGTGAACAGTAAATTGGTTGCAGGAATCATTTGTGAAACAGTTGATATTGCTGATGCCATTAGAGCTAGTGAGCTTGGTACTCCTAAGGATGACTTTAAAGCATGGAGGAAGAGTTTAATAGGTTTTAAACATTTAGGAATGAATGTCGATGTCTTACTTTCACGGATAGACATTCTTTTGAAGCTAGTAACGGAAGCTGAATATTCATTCGATTACAACGAAACTATGATACGACGGAATCGCGTCAAAAGAGAGATTACAGCGCTTGATATGAAAATCCTTGAACTAAGAAATGAGTCTGTAAGGATAGAGAGAGAAGTGAAAGCTCTACAAGTCAATGAAGAGAAGCACGAGGCATTCTATAGTGTGGTAAGATCTCCTTGGTGATTTTACTTAGCCGGTGAACGGTGTTCTTTTCTCTAGTTCTTCACTAGCTTGTGGATTACATGGGTATGCATGATCATAAAATGTTGTATCATCCTTTTACTTAATTGTAGGCATATGATTGGTTAAAATTATTGACTTTTTTGTTTTTAATGATTTTTATTAACAAAAATGTGACTATGATGGGAAGACATCCTTTAAGTGAATGTCTAAAACTAGCTTGTGGATTACATGGGTATGCATGATGGAGGTGTGGAGGGAAAATTCTGTCATTTTTTGTGCAACGGTTGACGCCAAATCCTAACTGGAAGCATGTGCGTCATAGTTGGCCTTCCTATGTTTCAGCACCCTTTTAAGTGTCTGTAATGACAAATGAAAACACCTTAAACAATAATCTTTTCTGATGTTTGTTTAGAGCTTCTCCAATGGTGAATGTGGTTCTTTCATATGTGGCATCACTTTTAAGACATCCTCTGGGTATAAATTCCTATATATTAGGAGAAAATAAATTTTATCTCCAACCCATAAAATGTTGTATCATCCTTTTACTTAATTGTAGGCATATGATTGGTTAAAATTATTGACTTTTTTGTTTTTAATGATTTTTATTAACAAAAATGTGACTATGATGGGAAGACATCCTCTAAGTGAATGTCTAAAACTAGAGGTTGACTTAGAGGATGTCTAATTTTTTTTTTTGCAGACTATTTTTTATAAAAGTTGTTGTGTATCCTATGTGGATGAAGACTTTTCTCTTCACACACATTCCATTGGAGAAGCTCTTAGCTTCAGTAAATCGTTATTTTCGTTTTATAAAAATAAACTCAGGTAGTGTAGGAATGTTAAAATGTTGATCTGGTTATTGGCTTTCATAAAAATATTAAGTAAAACGTAAAATATGCACCAGCCGGGAATCGAACCCGGGTCTGTACCGTGGCAGGGTACTATTCTACCACTAGACCACTGGTGCTTTGTTGAGTATGCTTTTAACTTTTTCTTAGATAAATCTAACAACAAGCCATGTGCTGGAGATCAAACAAAACACCCCCTAAGCATTCGTGGGTTACCGTATATCATGTACGGGGATCACATCACAAATGACAGATGGAGTCTTTGTTGCTGAGGTGTTGTTACCCAAAGTCCGACTCTGAAGTAGATCAGAATGAAACACAAGAAAACAAAAGAAAATGAAAAGAAAACAAATAATGCGTACCAGTTCAGCAATGATCATCATGGACTGCTCTCCCTCCAAGGTTTACTCTCTCTCTCTTCAGTGTTGGTTATATTTTCTTAGATTTTTGAAACTTAAGCTTTTGCCTCTGCTATGCTTACAGATTTTATTCTACTAGGAATTTACTCTTGGAATTTTTGTTTACTTGTAATCTTAGCTGAAAAAAACCCCTATTGACTGTTTAAGTTAAGCTATATTATGTGAATTGGGGTAAACTAGATCTCATTGTATATTTGTATATAATTAGTTCACTACCTTCAATGCACACCAACTTGGTTGATCAGTTCATTCAGTTGGTATTTCTCTTACTACCGTTTCTTAGGAGACCATAACTATGGATTCTCTAAGTACTCCTTCCTTGGGGGGAGTCTGACTCTCAAAAGTGATAAATGTTGCATAATAGGGCATATGTTTTGCGAAATTGAAGTTACAGTAAGTAGTCTGGTTTCTGGGTGCATAATAAGTTATTGGATTGTTATAGTTTTCGAAACAATGTTTTGTCAAAGAGTACAAAGTTAGTTGACACAACATGATAGTATGAACTATGAAGGGGAACACATCACCTGGTTGTAAATTGAGTTCATTAACTTAAGTTGGTATTTACTAAACTGAATCACTTAGTCTGAATTATGGGTCTTAACAAGCAAACCTCGAGATTACTGGACAGGTGGCGACTAGTCCTAAGAAAAAGAAAGCAAGGTATGTACATGTTTAGCTACCAATTTTTTTCTTGCAAGTTGTGTTTGTGCTGACAAACTTTTACAAGTTAATAGAATCTGTTGCTTTCGTCATTCACTGGAACCTGCAGAACAACCAAATCGATGATTGAAATTGAGAAGCCTAAATCATTAGCTGAAGAGAAAGCTGAAGAAATACAGTCCAGCTTAGACCCCAAATTCCCGTCACAAGTTTCTGGGGGGTTTTGGCTGGTAAATCCAATTTTTATAGTCTGTCGTGAAGATTCGATACTTTATGCTAATATCCTCAATTTTGTTTTTGCTAATAGGGACTTCCCTCAAAATTTTGTTCTTCAAGTCTACCAAAAAGTGACACCAACTTTACCTTGGTGGATGAGGATGAGGAAGAATACACTGCAAACTACCTTCCTCGGAAATTGGGATTGAGTGGTGGATGGAGAGGGTTTTCTATAGCACACAAGCTAGTGGAGGGAGATGCCTTGGTTTTCCACTTAGTCGACGTTTCTATATTCAAGGTGATTTATTAGTGTTCACTATGTTTGATGTTTTTTCAGTCTTTAACAAATGTCAGTATAACTATTTGATGTAACAAGCAAATGTTGGCAAAAAATGCTTGTGGGCTTCTATTAGATGAACTGCTCCATTTCATGTAATACATTGATTTTGGGAGCTCTCCTAAAAATTGAGCTTTTAGAGCAACTGAAACTTGGTGTTAGTATATCAAGTTTTATTACATACTAGGAAAGGAAAGAAAGAAAGAAATATTGTTTGCATATGGTTGTTAGGATTTAAACCACACGATTGTATCACGTATGCTATGATGCCCCTCTCTAACTGTTCGAGATGGTTGAAACTTTTAGATTCCTCTCTTCATTGTATAGGTTTACATGGTAAGATCACACACTTCGGCTGATGTTGATACTTCTCCTGACCTCTTAAAGTTGGAATGTAACACTGAAGGAACTGACACAGGTATTCTCTCAGCGCCTCTTATTATGACTGTTTAGTTCTTTGTTTGTTGACGTCTTTCTTAACCTTGTGAGTTCTAATTGCTTTGTTGACATCTAAATTAAAAGGTTAAGGTGATGCAGGTACTATGGACAAGAAGAAAAGCAAAAAAGGTGCACAAAAGCGTGTAAAGTTTCATCCTACAATAGTTCTTGACGAAGACGAAAAACTTGATGTACCGTCAGAAGGTTCACATCAGCCTGAAGACCGTAGTAGTGAAGAGGTAATTGATTCAGACGTTCCGGAAGGTATCAAATTGTTGGGATACATGGACGAGTTTCAGGAAATGAAGAATTTAGAGAGTTTCACCGTAGAAGTAAATGATCTGGCTATAGATTTCGAAATACCTAAGCATATTCAAAGTAAATACTATGAGCTTTGCCGCAGTCAGAATAGTTCTCTTCACAAAGATCTTGTGATGGGTTCAAACTCTAAGCTTGTTGTGGGGATTATTTTTGAAGTAGTAAATTTAGCTGAAGGCATACGAGCTTGCAAGCTTAGCACTCCGAGGGAAGAATTAGAAGCATGGGAGAACAGCTTGAAAGCATTTAAACAACTTGGCATGAACACGGGGTTCTTACTTTCCGGGTTGGCAAACTTTTGGAATTATCTTCCAAGTCGGAACAAGCATTTGATTTGAAAAGGTACAATGAAGCTATGGAAGGTAAGAATTGTGTCAACGGGGAGATAACTACTCTTGAAATGAAGATTCTTGAACTGAGGAATGACTCCATGAGATTCGACAGAGAAATCAAAACTTTGAAACTTCAGGCAGAGAAACATGAGTTGGCATTTAAAAATGAGGTTAGCTCCCCTTGGTAATTTCATTTTTCCAATTGCAATCTTCTGATCTCTGCATTTTGGTCATAAAAACACTCAATATCAAACGGTGTACATGCTAAAAGGTTAAGAGAGAAAAACATCCATCTCATCTTTTGTTCAGAACAAACCTGTCTGCTTTTTTTTTGGTCAGTTTTCTTGGAATGCCATTTAAGTTGAAAATGTGATGTATAGTCCTCTTGTAACGGCTCGTACTATGTATGAACAACTGTTTTCGAAAGTATGGTCTCTTATTTAAGTTGCTATACTTTCAGTGCAATATACTAGGCACACGCATTTACACATTTGCAGTGGGAACAATCTAAAAAGCGGTTTCAAGTATCATGAAAAGTAAACCCGATCCCGTTAGGTCTCGGAAGAAATACTTCCAATGTAAACAGAAGGATCATACGAAACCATGCAAGAATAAATCTGAAAGAAAACCATCTAGTGTGAACAGAAAGATCATATAAAACCATGCAAGAATAAATCTGAAAGAAAAGAAAGATCATATGAAGCCATGCAAGAATAAATTGTTGGAAAATATACTAAGTAACAAAGAATAAATCTGAAAGAAAACCATCTAGTGTGAACAGAAAGATCATATAAAACCATGCAAGAATTAATCTGAAAGAAAAGAAAGATCATATGAAACCATGCAAGAATAAATTGTTGGAAAATATACTAAGTAACAATTAGAAGATAAGTTAGTATACTCAATATAAGATATGTTAAGTAAGAAACAACTAAGGAGTGTTTTACTGTGACGTTTACACGAACACTTTGTGAGCACTAGAACAACGGTGAATTGATGTTTGTTCAATTCTTCTCTGTGTTTACCACCAATGCAATATTGGTGTATTTCATTCAATAAGCAACTTCATAAGCATTCCAATGAATTCAGTAAACATAGTTTCAAAGTAATTCAAGCATTCAAATCAATAGCACAATTGAAAAGAAAAAGGACATACAATTAGGGAATAGAAATAGCAAACAGTGGATTGAGGCTAGAGAAATTCTCTATGTCCTTAAAACGATTACGCCCCCACAATGATGCCGTATGGTTGATTGGCGTTTCCCAAGATACAACAATCTCCTTCTTGGTTGATGCAGCACTTCAAACATCGCAAGAAATATCAAACTAAATTGTGCTTTTATGTAATCTCTATTCGACACTTGACAAGACCAAAAACGGGAGATTCAATTCGATATAGAACTGGGAAATCAAAAGGAGAATTTATAGGAGAATGGTGACCGAAAACAAGGGGAAAAAGCATGTTCCCAAAAGGCACAACGTTTGGTCTTTAACAGACTCAAAACTAGGGGTGTTCATGGTCGGTTTTGGTTCGGTTTCAAGCCAAACCAAAACCGAAACCAATACTATCGGTTTTTAAAAATTGAAACCAAACCAATCCATTAACCATTGGTTCGGTTTCCAAATGGTTCCAACCGGTTTCGGTTTTTCCCAGTGGTTTTTGGTTAACCAATAATTATGTCAAACAAAAAAAAATTACACAAATTTACAGAAAAAAATAGTATTGGTTTACAAAAATTTAAAGACAAAAAATAAATAAAAAGAATATCAAAAGTAGTTAAAGCTTACTCTAAATCTAGAGATCAAAAGAAGATTTAACTAATGGTAGGCTATATAGTGACATCTCTAATGAAAATTTAATCAATGATTTTTTTTTAATCAATATTCGGTTAACCATTGGTTATTGGTTCGGTTTCTCTATCATACCAAAACCAAACCATTAATCTCGGTTTTCATCTTTTCTAAACCAAAACCAACCATTAGTTAATGGCTTGGTTCGGTTTCTCCCTAATCGGTTTGGTTTGGTTCGGTTTCTCGGTTAACCATTAACCATGAACACCCCTACTCAAAACCCTTCAGGGAAAGTCACAATTGCTAGTTTAGGAACTGTTTGGGTGGTTAGTAATTGAAACCAAATACTAAACCGTTTCCAACCCTTGGCTTAGTCACTTCACTTAATTTCTATTCACAATGACTAAGGAATTAACCCTTATAATTCCAACATAAATCTTAAGGAAAACCATCTAGTGTAAACAGAATGATCATATGAAACCATGCAAGCATAAATCTAAAAGAAAGCCATCTAATGTAAACAGAAAGATCATATGAAACCATGCAAGAATAAATCCTAAAGAAAACCATCTAGTGTGGAACCTTGTTTCCGTACGAAAGTTTCTCAAAATATTTTTCATCAGAAACTGACTAACTGAGAGAAAAAAGATTTATGTTTTATAAAGGTTTTACCTATTCACCACCCACACTTTTCCTATTTACCACCCACCTGAATTACTACCTACACTTACCTATTTACCACCCATACAATGTTTCATTTTCCCTAATTACAGCTCATTGAATTTTTATTTACACCCGCCTCTAAAATCACCCAACAAGTAAACACCTAAATAATTTCAGTTCCAAAATCTAATTCGTCTTGTTCATCATCTTCACCTGAAATGCAGCACCTCCTCTACTCATCTCCACCAACCCGCCACCACCTTCAATCATACTTTTTTAATTTTTATTTTCTTTGCTATTTGTAGATCTTGTTCTATATGGCACCAAAGAAACAAGGGATTTTTCAAGAAAAATCAAAGCCAAAAAAGAGGTAATAGCTAAACCTAGAATTTCTGAATTTTTGCATGTGTGGTTGTAGTGTTTAAATTCGGTTTGACAGTTTTTATTGTGATGAAGAACTAGTAATCAACATTGGGTGTAATTTTTTTTTTGCATTGATTGTAGTGAATCAAGTCGTCACATTTTGGTATTGGATGTTAATTAAGCTACAGATTGTAATTAGTCATATTGTAGTAGTATGACTCTTTCTACAGATTGGATGTTATTGCAGTCGTCACGTTAGCATACTATCCTTTTAGGTAGTCGCCAGAGTTTGGACTACTATGACACTTTCTAGTTGTCCAGAAATATGAGACTAGATCAACGAATTCACATGGAAAAAAACAACAAAAAAAACTAAACAAAGACTTAGTGTATCGCTTATTTACCTCCAAATATTGTCCACTCAATGTGTTTTCCGAAGAATTGATATACTCTTGTTGGAATTGATATACTCTTGTTGGATGCTAGACTCAATCTAAAGTTTGGATATTTTGTCCTAGATTTTCATTAATGGAATCCTCCATAATAATGACTTTAATCACTGATTAATTCTTCTAATTATCGATGAATTAAATGATTAATCATAAAGAAGTAAAGAGTTTGGGAGTCCAAATTTGTACACCCCTCTAAAATCGGGGTGCACATTTCGGCTAATGCTATTGATCAAAATCCCTTTCGTGGTTTCAGTTTTTTTTGTTTTTACTTTTTATTTTAGATTTTACAGTCCGAAATATCTTGTATTTTTTTCTCTCCCATTTATTTTGAACAACAAATATCTTTTTACAGTATACATCTTATCCATATCAGGATACGGAGGATATGGAAATATCTTTTTACAGTATACATCTTCTCCATATCAAGATATGGAGGAATATGGAGAAAAAGCTCATACTGCGATTATTTATTGATTTTCAATAACCCAAGTATAAATTACCTCCTCTCTCTGTCAAAGACAGTTTCAATTACCTCCTATCATTCTAGATTCAATTTAGTTTTAGTAGTATCCATTGCCTTTTCATCTGATTCAACATCCCAAAACAAACCTTCAAGTTCATCAAAAATGACACTGTAAAGATTACAAATACTCAGCAGGATCAGGACGATAAATTTAATACCATCATAAATCCCAACAAAAAGCCAACCATGTTCTTTGAATACAAGAACATGAACTCTATCTTCACCAATTTTACCATATGCCCGATGAAAAATACTGCTTCGTTCTTCATCATCTAGGGATCACGCCCGTGACTTTCATTACTCAAAATATCATGATAAGAACAACCCAAGGTCTCGTTCTCTCTGAAGGTCCCTTTTCTTTTAACATATATCCCATTATGAGGAGCTGAAAAGTGAATTTTTCCAGAATGTTATGATCAATGTTGATGATGCATAGTACATAATTGATGATTGGATTCAACATAGAGTCATAGAGAATCTACAGGTTGAAGTTGTTGATCTCTCCTGACTATGATTGCTTTGACAAGTTCGAAATAAAGAATTTATGTTCAAACCTAATTTCTTAATGTTCAATTCGATGATTAGCCAAAAAACCCTATTCTTCTATATTTTGATTGAACGACGGTTTCTTTTATGTTTTGATTCGGAAGTTGCAGGGCATCGGCAGTGGTGGGTGGAGGAGATGGGAAGAGATAAAAAAGAAAAAAGTGTTGGGAGACAATTTAATGTAATAAAAAGTAAAACTAAAAACCAGAAACGAGGTGGTTTCCTGAAGAAAATGTGTAATGTTTTGGACGAATCACCAGGGCCGGAATGTGCACCCCGGTTTTAAAGGGGTGCACAAATTTGGACTCAGAATTTGGTGTATTATAATTAAATAGAATCCTAACTTAGGGTTTGTAGTTTTTGGTTTTAATGGTTTTTTAATAGAAAGAGAGATAAACGAAGAAGACGTCAAAATATAATAGTTATAGTCAAATTTAATTTGACTTTTATAGGTGGTCATTAGGAAAAAGTATAATTAAAAACTACTTTCACTTTATAAATTGTGAGGTGGGTGGTAAATAGGAAAATCGTGGGTGGTGAATAGGTAAAACCTTTACAAAAGTCATTGCACCAAATTATTAACTGTGTTGGAATTTTCAAATTGAGTGGGAAAAAAAGAGATATCTTCGAATCGAAGAAATCTTTCTCAGAGACTTATAACTGCACAGTTACGAACCTTTAGAAAATGATTGATCTTAGGATTTCTGACCTTAGAACGCAGATTAATCAATTGAGACGAGGCATTAAAAAGACAAAAAAAGGTTGTATTCAGGTAAAATCTCTACTTCTCTATCCTTCAATAATTCTCCCGAGATAAACTGCGTTAAAGATATAACAGGAACTAAACAAGAAAGTATACCAAAAAATCTTGTTGTTCATTATTGGCATTTATCAGATGCTTATCATAACATAACCTGATTATGGTAAATAGTGCCTCCTCCTGTAACATTTAAAGGAGGATGCACATCTTGTTCAAGAAAGATAATTGCTTCGTTCTTGACTTATATTGTATCTTGTTTTGTGTATATTATCTCTTGTGTAAAGTCATGACTCTGAGTACCACCATAAGGTTGTCTTTGGTGTTGTTACATCAAATGTCTTGATGTGAATATCAACTACCTCTTGTGCTCTAAATCCCCATTCATTAATCTAAGAACAATGTTGACATTGTCTACATGACCTGTCTTGGAAATTAATTTGGTGACGAATTCCAAGAACACACGAACCTGTAATAATGTGGGTCCCATAACCGGTTTTAAACTCTTGTAAGTAATGAGTTAATCCACTTCAGAATATTCTAGAAAAGGATCTATCTTCCTCCAGTTTTTGTGACCTAGAAACTGTGTAAGATATATATAATTAAGGTATGCCTAACTGTGTAAGATATATATATATATATATATATGCATGTGCATGTGCTGATATAACTCGTGAATTTTCATAAGTTATGAATATTTCTGGGATGTCAAACAACACAAAGGAAGATAGCAAGTAGATAGAGGATGGTACCACCAAAGGAATTGTTAAGTTTTATGATAATCCTGTCACCATATCCTGTTACTTTTCTCAAGAACATGCAGGGAAAAAAAACGGTTCAGATGTCCACCGATTTGGTTAGAAATCTTATGAGAGACTTTGTAGTTGTGTTCGATAAATTTTATGCGGCTAAAAAGGATCTCAATCTCCTTAAAACAGCAACGGGAAAAGCAACTGATGATCTTGGCTCTATCAAATCTAAAGTTGTTGACTACATATGAGTTGTAATTTTTTTCTCAAAATTTTTAAGTACTAGGAAACTTCTTATGAGAATTTATTCTTGTGTTCGAAAAGGATAACTAAGGTTTGGTAAAGCATACATTGTGAGTACACAAGCTATTACCAACGATTTTCATCTTGCATGTTTTTAGGTTTATTTATTTAAATTGTAGAGTTTTGGGAAGATGAACTTGCAGTATTTAATCTTTATTGGTTATATGTATTGGAAAATCTTATGAGGTATATGCGTCCTTTAATTTTTGTGAATTAAACTGATATCTCATATATGCTCAAAAATTAAATCTATTAAGTTTTATGAACTAAAATTAGAATAAACTTTGTGAGAATTTTTGCAGTATTGATCTACTCGTGTCACACTCTTGTGTAATTACTGCATTGTCAAACTCCGTAAGATTTTCTTATGTTGAGTCATATCGATTAAATTGTCTCATTGTTTGTAACCGGCATATCGATTAATTTATGTCAATGTTTAGGATACCAATCCATGTGATTTGTTAATGTCCGAAAAAATCCTTATTTTTCTGAAAGTAAGGTCGCTCATGTTTTTCTCCTGAGAATGACATCAAATGGGGGAGAGTTATTTTTGAACTTGTATCTAGGGGATGCTTGTATCTTAAATCTCCTAGATGAGAGACTAAGTATTTTATACTCTGTGATATCATCTGAATAAAAGTTGATATGTGTTTCTTTAGTCTTGAAGTATCTTTTGTTAGAAATCATTATGATCCCATTATTTTCGTACCTTTGCCAATTTTTATTGACAAATACATATGGTTTACAAATTATTATGTAAGGGGAGTGAATAAACATTTATAGGTTTCACCTATTATGCAAAATATGTAAGTATTAACTAAGGGGGAGAAACATATCACTGTAGTATTACTTCGAAGTTGTGATACAATTGAACTTCAGAGAAGATAATAATACTATGTTTCTGTATAACAACGATTGGGAATATTTGTTTTCAAAGTTTTTATCGCTATTGATCTTAAACAACAACGATGCTAAGTTGAACACGTTCAGAATCATTGGAAACTTGGTGTAACGAAGAATTGAAGGAGTTGGAGAACCAAGGAAATCAAGCATGATGGATTCCAGAGTTTTGAAGCTTTATTTTTAAATACATATGTATTGATAGTTTTGTCACTATATTTGAGAAAGGGGATATTGTTAGAGCATTGCTCGGTCGAACTCACAAATGTTGTTATCTTAAGCTTGTCGTAAAATTTAGTTGATCAAAATTGTATCTTGATTTCTAGTCTACATTTAGTAAAGTCTCAGATTAGGATAAAAGTGTGTAGTTGAGTACCAGATATCACTGCGTTCTACCATTTGAAGGCGGAGATCAATCAAAGCTTTTGGAGAACTTCATCAACAAAAGGTAAGTGGAGACTGAACCACCTATTACTCAAGTTTTCACCTTTCTATCTATGGGACTATGTCGCATGACTAAAGTGGACCTTACATTCACAATATAGATTTCGAGTCAAGTTTATCTTGTTAATTATTCTCGAAATATGTTTGACTAAGCTTAAGAATATTTGTTCAAAACTTGATGAATTTGGTTAAGAACAATTTATTGTTTATGACCTAAATAGTGATTCAAGTTAATCATTTGAAAATAGCCTGGAACAGTGATATCTGTCACTGATGTTATTTTGGAATGTTTCAAATTGATTATTAGAGAGATATAGAACTACTGTAAATATGGATACAAGACAGTACACGTTCTTTTACATACTGGCGCAATTTTTATAGGTCTGAATCCGCAATAAATGTACCCAATACACGTACCACGTAGCTATAGTTTGCAATGAATTTTGGTATACATACCAAGTATACAAACCCAAAAAGTTATGTAACTGGTGAACTCAGGATGGTATACATACCTAGTATGCATACCGAAAAAGTTTTGTGGACTCCTGAACTCGTTTTCTCTTAAGGGTATACAAACCCGGTACACGTACCATGACAAAATAACTCACGAACTGGAAAGTAAGTACACTTACCCAGTACACATACTTACCTTGTCGAATATTTTCAGATACATCAGAATTATTTCTATAAGATAATCAACATTTGAACAACTCTCTAAAAATACATCTAGAAATATTTGATCACATTAAAACCTATGGTTGTGACTCAAGATTAAGGTATTAAAGTATTATATAAAAATGGTTAAACTTATAGTTTGTCTGGTTAGTTTCTTCTAAAATTTCATGAAACATTTATTGTACACGGTTCAGTTACGGTGCATCCTAACCAGAGTGTATTTTTTTATTTTTTTATTTTTTGTTAATCTCAAATCAAAGATTCATATAACGGTAAAAATTAATTGCTTGATTCCAAAGCTACCTTAGCTTAAATCTAAAGCAACCTTTGATTTTGAAAGTCTATAGACGAAGAACCTCAAACAACTGGGATATTTTAATCCCCTACACTTTTCTTGTGTGTCCTAGTTGTAAACTAGAGTCGTCCTCTCCTTTAAACCTTTTTAGGTTTAGCGACTAAAAATACTTCGCTTAGGGATTCGTGAATCTAAGTTCATCTATCTTTATAGTTCGTATATCATGATCTTGCTACTTATTTTTAAGTCTCACTCCGATCCGGCAAGATAGATAGAAATCACAAAGTTTTTTCGTCTCAGACTTTTTGATTTCACAAGTATATTCCTCTATAACAATTCTTTGTTGAAATCGGAGTAGGTTTTACTTGTGAGGTGAATAATAATCTAAGTTGCTCTCCGGGAGTCGTAAGTACCGGATTTCGAGGTTTTCTAGACTTTGTTTATTGCAAATGATTTCCTATCTCACCTTGATTTTTTGATCTAAACGAAAATCACATATAAGCTGTCTGTGGGAGGCAGATTGAATTCCGCATTATATTGTTTATGTTTATAAATGAAATGTCACAAATTATACGTAAATCAATCAAAGTAGATAACCCATCATAATTTTTGGATACAACTTGATTGATCTTGGATATTGATCATTGGAATCGTCCAAGTACTCTCACGATGTAATCAGGTTCATGGACTTGTTTCCGTTTACATATTGATTGTGAGAGAAATAGATATAAACTCTTAATATAATTTCTGACTGAGATTCATTAATTTGTAACTCTCGGAATTTTATTTGAGTTTCGTCCATACAGGTTGCCTAAGAAAAATATGGTAGTGTATTTTGGTATCCCCGTATTTTCATAAATCTTAGTTAGCATCGCTGATTATTTGAATAATATTGAGAAAATAACTGACAACCTTGCTACTATCAATGAACGAGTTTCAGATGAAGATGCAGTGATGTATATTATTTATGAATGGGTCAAAATTTCAATCATTTTGTGATTACTTCTCAAAATCGTGATAAATCTAACACATTTGCTAAGTTGAGATATCGTTTTGCTTCTCTCTTCGTACAATCATCTTCCCGCTGAGCCCTCTTTCTCCTCGGTCCACAGAGAAAAATATAGGACTAGTGTCAATAGTTCATCATGGAAGAAAGGATTTCCCGAGATGGGATCACTAACCAAGACTAATAGAATAAAGAATCACTGTCTTTTTTGTATACCTTCCCTGGTTATGTTGCTACCATGGGCCTTATACAATCGTTCATATCATATCCCTTTCAAGACAACATAGGTCATCGACAAGATCTGCATCATGAGCATTTGTTGAAGATTCAAGATCATGAGTCATTTTTTCATCTCGATTCAATAAGTTTTCATTCCGCACTTTATTAAGAAAAATTCTAAGAATAATGAATCGAACACTTCTTCTGGTGATGAAAATTCATTTAGTGTTGAATTTTCTTCTGGTGGTAAAGGTAAAACTCTTACTGATTTTACCAATATCATGTGTCAGATCTGTAAGAGACTTGGTCATACTGCAAATATGTTCCGATTTTGATATGTACATGCTTATACTTCAAAACCAACCGATTATTAATAATCAGTTATTATTTCATTACCTCAAGCTTTCTATGTTTGTTCTACTTCAATCACTGACATCCGAATTTTTGTTAATACAGATTGGACACCAGATTACAGCTTCTGCTCACATGAATAATAATGTGCTACTCAAGACAAAGTTAGGGATAGATTCAAAATTGAACTATCTAACAAATGATACTTGTACAAAACAGCGGAATAATCCCTTGATCATGTGCTGTGGCATTGTAGTTTTATTGTTCGTGCATGGTCTTGGATCTCCGGTGTTTTTGGTTTATCTCCTTACGTAAATTTGGATAATTATTACAAGGCAGCTAAGGGTCGTAGTGCATAGTAAAGGATTTGTGGTTAGTTTCCAACCTAATTATAAAAACAGAACTATGGACTATGCCCAATAAGAGTGAGTATGAAAAAAATAACCAAATTGGTTTTTCTGCCAGAAGAGAGTTTTCTTTAATTCATGAATACTCAAAAAGTTTGTGTGGGTATATGAGAAACGTCGATGATGACGTGAGTACTGAATTATTTTGGTGTTAGATAGAGAAAGATTAAAATGCTTCAACCTGTTGAAATGTTTTTGGAATCCAACGGGAGATAATAAACTGTTACTTTATTGTGATGATGCGACGATGATAAGTGCATAATTCACATGATTTTAGTGTATATTCCATGCTTGTTTTAGTTAGATTTCTTGCATATTATCCTTGTATTACTCTTGTTTTCCATTTTATTTGTTTCTTTAGGTGAATCATTCAAAGTCAATGGAAACATATGCAAAATATTTATAAAGTGAAGTTCTCCAAATATCCAAGTGTCTAGAGCCAAAAGAAGTGGAAGAAGTGCGACGAAAATGAGCAAAGAACGTCGAAAACATAATAAGGACTAGAATACCAAGTTCAACTCATCTAAATTCAGGATTTCTTATCACCATCTTGAATATAATTCAATTACAAAGAGACTGGTGAAATAATAAGGTCATTCCGAGTTCGGATGAAGAAATTATGGCCGAAACGATATGCTGAAAAATGCAAGGAAGAAGACGGTGACGACCCAAATTTACACCATGACGACTCTCGGAGATTTTGAAGGGTCAATTTCAGCACTTATAGTTATTAGGGTTTAGTAAAATTACCATGACGACCCTTAAGCGTTTCCAGATAGAGATTACGACTTATTTTTGGTATTTAGAGACATTTGGGTCGTGGTTATGGACCTTGATGACTGTTGCAGGCGAGAAAGACATGTTTTAACACGTTTTGGACTTCTAAAAGGAGGATACTTGGTCCCAATGGGATTCTAAGCCCTATATTTCGTGGGAGCTATATAAGGAGAGCTTCAAGACATTAAGAAGACATCTTGACATATTTTTTGCAAGTCTTGGAGGAGAGGAATAACGGAGGAAAAGCTAGGGTTCGGAGCGGTTCTCATCAATCGTAATGATTTCTTCTCTATTTTATCAATTGTATAACATGGATGCTACTACATCCATGAGTGGCTAAACCCATTATTTATTGAGGATGAATTCTAAGTTCTATACTTTATTTGGTTTAATATATGCATCTATTTTGAGTTCTTCATATGATTATCGTTTGCTTCTACTTTGATGAATGTTTATGATTGATAAATTGATTGCTCTAGGTGTCCAACTATAGTAGTTTATTGATTGATATGTTTCTAGTAAAGGGTTAGGATATTTGTGTAATTGTTGAATAACCCATACACAAGTAGAAAATGTGAGACCTTGCAGAGGGATTTTGTGGAGCAATCACGTGTAGAACAACATTAGAAGGATTGGATTTTGTGCTAAGAGTCTAACTACTGAGATTAACCTAAGTCATAAAACTTAAAGCATTTGACCAAGTTACACCTTGAGTGTGCTACTACTTGGTGGCTAGGATGAATAGAATCTGATATTCGAGCGCTTCGGTATCCAGTGACCAAAGGACTTTAGGGGGTAGCACTGCGCTAGTTGTTATCCCACGGTTGATGATAATCTATGATTAACAATGAATAAATGAATATATTCACTCATTGACGGTTTAGTAACAAAAAAGGATTCCTCGATCATCTCTCTCTATTGCTTACAACTTAATTTTATTCACTTTATTTAATTTTGTTTAAAATCTAAAACAAAACTCCCCTTTGTGACACTTTGACAACTAAAAATCACTGCTCTTCGTGGGAACGATCCTTGCTTCCATTATATTACTAGTTAATTGTGTGGAAATAAGTGATTTAATTTGATTGCACTCACGACACGCATCAAATTTTTGGTGCCGCTTCCGGGGAGCATTCGGTAGCTTTAGTTGTTTCTTTTAGTTTTATTTAGTTTTTGGAATTTTTTTTTTTAGTTTTTAACTTTGTTTTCTAGATTTTTGTTTTAGGTACTTAATCTCTGGCATCGAAGGATTGGAATTACGAAAGGTGCGGAATTCAAAATCGTAAAGGAACGGTACTTCAAGCAAGTAAGAAGTTGCAACCAGAACCGTCATCTACAACAGAGATGGTTGGAGGCACTAATCCACCACCTCCACCCGTGGAGAGGAAGTTAGGAGAATTGACATCTCCGTGCTTAGATTTACAACCACTGTGCATTATAATCACTAACCCAGTGGAGCTGTGATAAGCACGTAAGTGCTATATTTTATACCCATATTTATATTAGCTAGCACTCGATATTTTGGCTAACAACACTGTTTTCAGCTATTTGAAGGAGATATGAGCAAATCCAATCTTCCGGAGATAACACAACTAATTACCAGCTAAATGGCATTTGCGACAAGAACCATGCATGTTGTTACTAGCGGCATTAATTGTGGCTGCCCATGTATGCTCATTTGGCACCACTTAGCCATGTATGTCACGACAAGAACATGAAAGGAAAAAGTCAATTGCTCAGTTAACTGGGACTTGGATGAATTGGTCTAAATGTGATTTGTAGCTTTGATTCTTGGAAGTGAATGAAGATGGAATCGAACTGAGACGGCAGCGACTGGAGTTTGGGTTCTCAACTGTGCTTTCGAATTCAAATGGGGTAGAGATTAAAACGAACTGGTACTAGTCAGAACTACTTGAGATGCATCCATTGGTTGAACTGAGTTCGATGGTTGTTGGCATGGTAATTTAAGAAGACGCATTGAAAACAACAACGAGCAAAAATGGATTCGAACTGAAATGGGTCAGTTGCTTGTGTTGGCTCGAGTGTACAGTACATGGCTGTTGCGAAGATATTTTGCAGAGAGGATTTGCATGAGCTGGTCACAGTCAGTGATGAGAACTTTGGATGCAGTTTGGGGGTTTCTCATCTCATGCAAGATTACTAATGGAGCTGCTCGGGTTGCGATCAGTGGATGAAGGCTTGAGAAAACATGAGAGAAAGAGACGAATATCAGTGGGAGTTATATTGGTAAAGCTGTAGAGTTGATGTTGCTTCAGTGTTTTGATGATGGTGATAGGAGTTTGCTTTCATGGGTGCTCGAGGTGAGACAGAAGGATGTATTGGTAGCAAAGCAAAGGTCAGGGAACAGAGGATGGTGATGTGGTGGAGCTGTTGCTGCCAGTTGAGAAGAAATGGGTGATTGCTGAATTGGTCACTGTACTGTTGGTGTGTTCGGATGGACTGAACTTAGAAGGAGCTATAATTGGAAGGTCAGGGTGCATGCTAATCTAAGTCCAGAGAAATGGTTGAAGTTGTGATGTTCAAGGAAAGTGGGTTGGCTGAGATACTGCAATCAGTGATGGTGGCTAGAAGATATGGGTATCGTACTGGGCCTTGGCATCTTCTAGGTCTTAGTTAAACTCTACGGAGCAGAATATATTTACCCTAAGAGAAACAGATAGGAATGGGAGGAGGAGGAGGCCATCTACTTGAGTTTTCTTTGTCCGCTAAGAAGAACAGTGTTGCAGCAAAAGATTTGAGCATAACAAAGAGAAGAGAAGACGATGACTCCTTCGGTTTAATCTCTCTATCTTGACTTATTCGTTTTGATGGGTTTTGAGAAACCCATTTCGATGTATTGCTTGATTGTTTTATAACTAGGGTTTTATGGACAAAACTACTTTTAAGCATAGACCATTATGAAATAAATTCGAATTAATTTGGTATTAGGCTATGTGAATTGAATTTCGAAATCCAATAATCATAGTTTATTGATTTTATAGAGAATATATGTTGTTGTCTCACCGGCTTTGTACGATACAAAAGCCTAAATGCATAAATGTGATAGTTTTGCAATTCAATTTGTTATAGTATTTGATAATCCATGCTTAGGTTAAATCAATTGATGGGTTATGCTTAGACGAGGCAAATAACAATTGTGAACTTACTAATTATCTTTTCAATAATATTCTTGTCATTATAATTTGATAGCTGAAAAAGCGGGGGTCTAACAACCTCACCCAGTATTTCGATTAGCAATCTGTATGGACAACTCCGAGTTGTTTTCTAAAGAATCAACTAGACTCAATCAATAGAAAATATTCAAGGAGTTATTATCTCAATCTCTCAATTTGATTTACTCAAGCAAATGTGATTCGCGAGTCTAATCAAAGAGAGATAACTTGGATGGTACCAAATACTAATATCCAAGTGTCAATCACTTTAAATCAAGAACCAATAAGGTCGGATATTCTAATTTATTGAACAACGCACAACCTGTATTATTTCAATTATATAACAAAATATAATGCGGAAAAGAAATAACACAGACACCAGAATTTTGTTAACGAGGAAACCGCAAATGCAGAAAAACCCCGGGACCTAGTCCAGATTAAACATACACTATATTAATCCTCTACAGACACTATCCTACTCCAAATTAACTTCGGTCTGGACTGTAGTTGAACCCCAATTAATCTCACACCACTACAAGAAAATTGGTGTATTGCAACATATTATATGTGTGGCTAGAAACCCTATTTCATGTAGCAAAAGTCTTTTGCCACATTAAAATCTTTTGCCACACCTGTGGCAACAACCTGGGTGGCAAGAAATTATTGCCACGTCTTTAGTACCCTGTAGCAATAGCTGGGTTTTTTGCCACGCCAAACGGTGTAGCAATAAAATGAGGCAAAAAAGTATTTTCTATTTTCTATTTAATAATTTTTTATTTTTTTAATTAAAAATTTCCATATGCATCTATTTTTTTTATTTATTTCCATTAATAATAATTTATTATATTTCCTTTAAAATCTTTTCCCACCCCAACGAGTGAGGAAGTTTTATGGTATTGTTATTGTTATTGTTTCCATTTTTTGTTTTTCGTTTCATAATCACAATATTGTATAGTTCTAAGTTTTCTCTTCTAAATCATTTGATGTCATTTGATGGATATAAGATAAGAGCAAAATTCTCAGTCATTGTATCAATTTTATTGTTGATATACAAATTTAGAACATAGATTATATTTACAATACATACATAAATGTTACAAGGAAAAAATAATAATCGCGCTTTTAAGAAAGGAAGAATGAAAAGCCGAAACCAAATTTCATCCCAATCTTTCTTTGAACTCCTACGAAATCTTTTTTTTCTTTTATTTTTCTGGACGAAATACTCCTGCAAAATCAATGTTCAAGGAAAATAATCATTTTCATAATCAGGAATCGTTGTAAACATCTATACATTATACGACCATCAAAGAAAAAATTACATAACAATTGTATGTATGCAAGATATGAAATTTACCCTGCAATTGAAATATCCCCAACTTGATTAGCTGTATGTACTTGTGACATGAAAATCAACAAATTTCATAAACTAGACTCACCTGGTGAATAAACAAAAATGAAAGGGGTTAAAAGATTATTGATCAAAACAAACACCAACAATGTTTATGTAAAGTAACAAACACCTAAATCAAATAACTATCTCGATTCGTGTAACTGTTACAGAGACAATGGATTCCTCCACTATCATCAATCATTAAGATTTATGCTTCAAAAAAAAAAAAGTCAATCATTAAGAAAGTTAAATAATCCCAAGATTTTCCAAATCAAGCACTCCAGAGATCAAACCTTCAAGAGATTAACACTTTAAAAACTTATTCGGCGATTTGATTACTATCAATTATCAACAGAATATGTATTAATTTACTTAGATATGAAAGGAAGAAAAAGAGGGAGAGAGAACACAAGAGATTACAGCGAGGGAATGTATAAGAAAGGGAAAACAAGGGTTGTTGGAGTTTGACTCTTCCAAAAATATAATAAATAATAAATATACATTAAATTCTTTTATTTTCTTCATATGAATACATCAACTAATTTACTTTCATTTCGGCAGTTTAGGAAACTAAATTAAAATACTTGTACCTTTTTTATATTTAATAAATACGAGTATATTTAGCCTCATGTGACGTAAAAGAAAAGTTATTATTTATTATAATATTCCGTATTATGTATACTTGCTTTTTTTATTATTATTATGTATACTTGTTGCCACGCCTCTGTGGCTAAACCTTAAACTATTGCTACATCATCCAATAATATGAGGCAAAAAAGTATATGTTGCCTCATCCGTTCACATGTGTAGCAAAAAATCTTACTTAATGCCACTCCTATTATTGTGTGAGGCTAAAAACCCCTCTATTGCGACATTATTTATATATATGTGGCAAAGTAATGAGGCAATAGACCCGTTTTCTTGTAGTGCACTGATCCAAGGTACAGTTATGCTCCTACGCCTCTGATCCCAGCAGGATACTGTGCACTTGATTCCCTTAGCTGATCTCACCCACAACCAAGAGTTGCTACGACCCAAAGTGGAATACTTTAGCAAACAAATATGTCTCACACATAAAAGTCTACAAGATAGATAAATCCGTCTCCCACGAATAAACCTATGAGTTTTGTTCCGTCTTTTGATAAATCAAGGTGAACAGGAACCAATCAATAAAACCAGACTTATATTCCCTAAGAACATCTTAGTTTTATCAATCACCTCACAGTAGTCTTAATCGACGCAACGAAAAAAGATATTGTGGAATTACAAACACTGAGACGAAGATGTTTGTGATTACTTTTATATCTTGCCTATCAGAGATAGAAATCTCAAGCCAATTATTATAATTATACTCGTATGATAGAAACATCAAGATCAGATCACAAAACTACAAGAAAAGTAGTATCGTTCTGGCTTCACAATCCTAATGAAGTCTTTAAGTCGTTAACCTGGTTTTAGAAGAAGAAAACCAAAGGTTAAAGGAGAATCGACTCTAGCTTAGAAAACTAGTATCACATAGAATGTGTGGGGATTAGGTTTCCCAGTTGCTAGAGTTCTCCCTTATATAGTCTTTCAAATCAGGGTTTGCAATCAGTGTTATCTTAGTAACAAAGCATTCAATACTCACCGTTAGATGAAGACCTGATTAGATACAAGCTAATATCTCTCAACCGTTAGATCGGAAACTTAGCTTGCCATACACACATGCACTTGACGATTTTGGGTTTGTATAATCGTACCCAAACGTGTACAATAGTTGGTTCAATATTATTCAACCAAATGGTTAGCCAAATGATAACTTTCATATCAACCATATTCTTCTTCACCATAACTAGTCCAAATGACTCAAATGAACTAGTTAGAGAGTTGTTCAATTTCTATGAGATCTTATGTACTACACAAGACACAATTGAAGCAAAAATTATGTGATTCACTGGAATCGATTCATGAACTATAAAGCCACGGTTTGCAATAGCATTCCTTAGATAATTTAGATAAGTTCACGAACATCGTTTTTAGACATAACCACTCAAGTTTGCGGACTGGGTTCGCGGACTCAATTTAACCGGTTGGAGTTCACAAACTCTAGCAGAAATTCTCAGGTTCGAGAACTTCCGTCAGTTTGCGGACTGAAACCGAGCTACAACTCCAGCAGAAATTCTTGGGTTCGAGAACTACGCACGTTCGCGGACTGGGTTGACTGCTCAAGTTCCGGTTTTCACTTGATCAACAAAGTTTGCAAACTTCGGTTCAAGTGCTAAGGACTTATACATATATGTGTTATACCACAACAATGTTTATATCCCCTAGTGGTTATATTGTATAAACTCTCATATCAATCATTGAAACATTCTCAGAGGACGTCATATAGTTGTTATTCTCAAACTAGTTTTCGTTAGAGCAATTTCCAAAGTGATTGAAACATAACATGACTTTCGTCACTAGGAAAAGATGAACTTGGCTAAAGCGAAAGCTTTACCAACACATATTTCGAGAAATAGATAAGCGAGATATACTCAGCTCGAAATGTCACATGTGTATATTCTTAGTATATATAGTAAAACGACTTTTGTCTCAAGATAGGAGATAGAGTAGATAGACTTTTGAGTGATAGATAAGTTCAAGTATCCACATACCTTTTAGTCAATGAATATCCACTGGTTACTTGAGTACTCCTTCATCTTGTATGATGATTGCCATTGAGTTCTTGAGCTTAGATATAATGGACTAGAAATCAATACTTTATAGTTTTGATCACTAACATTGACAAACATGCTTGAGATAGCAACGCATGCGAGTTCGACCGAGCAATGCTCTAACAATCTCCCCCTTTGTCAATTTGAGTGGCAAAACTATTAACACGTATGGAATACAAAAAATATATAAATAAACTTTGTAGCTCCTATTCCACATGTCTAATCTTTAACAATACTCGAAATCATTGTCACTTCCAAGTAGTCCAATGATCCCAAAGGTTGTAAGTTTAACATCATCGTTGTTGAATATATGTAGCTATAACAATGAGAAAAGCATCGGTTCTCAATCATTGTTATACAGTGTCATAGTATTATTACACAGCGTCAAATTCCAATTGCATCACAACTTCAACAACAATACTATGGTGATACTTCAATCCCCCTTAGTTAATACTCCATCTCACATGGAAACCACTCCCCCTTACATAATGATCCGAAAACCATATGTATTTGTAGTGTGAACTACATATTAATTCTCCCCCTTTTTTGTCAATAAAATTGGCAAAGGTACAAGAACGGGATCCTAATGAAATTTCCATAAGAGACATTTCATGGCCAAAGGTAAATGTGTATCATCTTGTTTAGATGCAATCATAAAGACGAAGCTAAATGCATTCATCAAGGAGTTTATAAAGATGCAAGATAACCCCTCTAATATTCCATAGCCTCCGCACTCCCCACAAATATTTGGCAATTAAGCACAAGTTCAAAAGAACTCTCCCCCATAATATGTCATTCCCTAAGGAACAACAAGAGCGACCTTATTTTCAAAAAGAAAAGAAGGATTTCCTTAGACTCAACAAATTACATACAAGTATGAATTTGGAATCCAAAAAGAAATATTCAATCAAATTAACCAAAGCGAACCAAGATTAATTTGACTAAATATGCTCAACACAAGTAAACTTATGGAGACTTAATAAATCAATTAGATTAATCACAAGAAAGCTCGCAAATAATCTAATTGTCATACTCAACCAAACTAATTACAAGAGTAATCAATTTAATTGGCCACGCTCGACATAAGAAAATCTATGGAGCAATGACTAAGTTAATCATGAAAAACTAAACTAGTCAAAAGAGATGCTCAACATAAGAAATTTATGGAGTGCTAACTAAATAACCATACTATATGATTGATTTAGTTCATTTGGGATCTCAACATAAGAGATTATGGACTAAGATTATCATAGGACATGACAACCTTAACCGTACATGTACTCAACATAAGAAAACTTATGGAATACAAACTAAATAACCACACAAGTTGATTAATTTAGTTCTTAATGCTCAACATATAGCATCTCATGGAACAACTAACCATGCCAATAAGGAATCGACTTAGTCGTATCATGCTCAACATAAGATACACAATGGAGCCTTCACAGTAACAATAATATGGATCAATAAAGCTCTATACTGTGAATTACACAAAGCTAAGATTCATTCTATGTTTCCATCACCATTTGCACAATGACATACAATAGACATAATCCTTGAATCACAAAGGATTTTAACCTATCTTACATCAATAATTGACAATATAGGTTTAACTTTTGTGTTTGTCAAAAGTTTATTCATCCTTTTATCAATATTTGCATATCAATTCACGAACGACTTTACTTTTGACAAAATATGGGACAATCAAGTTCACGGACGTAAATACACATATCCCATAAAAATATTGATATATATATATAAAACCATAAAGATTAATATTGCAACCATCATCTTCCAAACAAACTTAGAATTTTAAACCAAAAAATTTAAAAACAAGAAGATGAAAAATATTGGATATAGCTATGTGTAATCACAATAATGTCTATTCCAAAACACTAATTATTCTTCTAAACAAAAGAGAAACAATAGAAGATTTACTAGATAATATCAACTCAAACATGTCTACTAGAAACCGATCATAAACTAAAGTTCACGTTCGACAACTTCACAGGTTTCAAGTCTTTTGAGTTTGTGATCCATATCATTAACTGCGTCTTCGGAGAAGATATCCTTATTGAGAAGTTCTTTAACATATGACTTCATGAGACCAAGGTCAGCAGTAACCTTTTTCAACTCACTTCTAACCATATCAAGATCCTTCATTGTATCATCAAGTTGCAGTTTTGCTTTCTCTAAGTATTTCAGAAAGTCATGAACCACTTCAGCTGACACCATATGCTCATTCTCAAAATCTTGATGTGAGTAGGCATAGTAGCATGAGGCATTAGGTGCTCCATCTTCCACAAGAATTCTTTTCTTTCTTCCTTTTGATTCAACACCAAAACCTTTCACAAGAAATCCCTTAGCAAGGCCACCATAGAAGGATGAGGAGGAGGTAATTCTTGATAACCCAGAAAAACCTAGAGTATGCGTACGTGACATATGTAACTCAATAGGTCGTCTATTTAAAGGTTTTGTTTAGATTAAGGACTTTTAGGGTTTCCAAGCTGTAAACATGAAACGGTAACCCGTGTACACATTCGAACACAATTCACCCCACAAGAAAAGAACACAACACAAATAAACAGAGAAATACTAAAAGACATTGCAAATACTTTTTTAAGAAATATTGTCTCCTGGCACTAGTTTATCTATAAACGATAAGAGAAAAGCTCAACTAGGCAAAACGCAAATTGCCAAAGTACACATGACTTTTACACATCTTGCTCAGCAAAATTTTTATGATCAAGTTCCTAACCTTGTGATTAATTAGCACAAGTATGAACTTTGAGCTCATCTAAGGAATTGTGTCTATGATCAAGTCTCTTTTTCCTTCTGAATTTAGAGAGAGACTCCTTTTGATTTGAGAAATTATTATGAAACTTACTGTCATCAAAATGTGAGCTACAGTTTAAGTTCTTACCAGAAGAGTCTTGAATTGAGGAGGATGACAACCTGTCGACAATTTCTTTATAACCTTGAATCATTTTTATCAGGTTATTCCTTATATCACCGTTCTTCCTTCTTTCGCCTGGAATTTTTCTCAAATCAAAAGATAAGTTATTTTCAGAAACAACAGCTCGGTCTTTCCTAAGACGATGCTTATTAAGACTTTTGTTCTACTTTCGAACATTTGAGGAACTCATTGAACTGACCTTCCTGGTAACATACACAGGGTACGTATGAAAACCAATGGGCTTCGACATACGAATGTTAGTTACACCTTTGAGAATTAAGTCTAAGGTGTGTTGAAGTTGAACAAGCGAGTTTTTATTCAACTTAGAGTTTCTATTTTGTCTAATAGAACCTTTTGCTTCGCAAAAGTGACATACTTTTTGATCACACGAGTGATTAGGCAGTTTAGTCTTAACATTCTCGTCGGGAGATTTCTTCCTTACATATGGTGTAGAATTTCCTTGATCAGTGGAAACTAACACCACTTTCTTAATTGGAAGGGACTCTATTCTACTTCTGGTGCTGGAGCATTTTCATATGTAGTAGAAGTGCTTGGTATATTGGACTACTTAGAGCATCCTTGGATAGAGAGCTTACTCAAGTGATGTTCTATTTCCAACGCATCCTTCTCAAGGCGTGCATCAAGTGTCATACATGAAGAATGATCTTCAGTAGTTTCTTTGGATTTGCAGTCTCTTATCATGCCAAGAAGAACACTGACATTTTTTTTTATATGATTGAGTCTATCATCTTGGATTCTAACAAGATTCAGAATCAACTTACTCTCTTCATCTATTTCCCATTTATTTTGAGAAATAGACTCTTTTGAAATGTAATCAGAACAACGCATGTCAGGATCTATCTGTCTAGTTTGAACACATGGTTCGTCTATGGTTGAGATAGAGGAATCTTTCTATTTAATAGAATTAGACGAGACAAAGTTTTTATTTCTGGTGACGCATTTATCAGAGATACTAATCTTGTCCATTGAGTCAGATCGCTACAAACACAGACTTGTAAGGTCTTGAATGTGTTTTCCTGCTCTGATACCAATTAAAAAAATGGGGGTCTAACAACCTCACCCAATATTTTGATTAGAAATTTGTATGGACAACTCCGAGTTGTTTTCTAGAGAATCAACTAGACTCAATCAATAGAAAATACTCAAGGAGTTATTTTCTCAATCTCTCAATTTGATTTACTCAAGCAAATGTGATTCGCGAGTCTAATCAAAGAGAGATAACTTGGATGGTACCAAATACCAATATCCAAGTGTCAATCACTTTAAATCAACAACCAATAAGGTAGGATATTCTAATTTATTGAACAACGCACAACCTGTATTATTCAATTATATAGCAAAATATAATGCGGAAAAGAAATAACACATACACCAGAATTTTGTTAACGAGGAAACCGAAAATGCAGAAAAACCCCGGGACCTAGTCCAGATTAAACATATACTGTATTAAGCCGCTACAGACACTAGCCTACTCCAAATTAACTTCGGTCTGGACTGTAGTTGAACCCCAATTAATCTCACACTGATCCAAGGTACAATTATGCTCCTACGCCTCTGATCCCAAAGCAGGGATCTTTGCGCACTTGATTCCCTTAGCTGATCTCACCCACAACCAAGAGTTGCTACGACCCAAAGTTGAAGACTTTAGCAAACAAATATGTCTCACACAGAAAAGTCTACAAGATAGATAAATCCGTCTCCCACGAATAAACCTATGAGTTTTGTTCCGTATTTTGATAAATCAAGGTGAATAGGAACCAATCAATAAAACCAGACTTATATTCTCGATGAACGGCTCAGTTTTATCAATCACCTCACCATAGTCTTAATCGACGCATCAAAAAAAGATATTGTGGAATCACAAATGATGAGACGAAGATGTTTGTGATTACTTTTATATATTGCCTATCGGAGATAGAAATCTCAAGCCAATTATTAAAATTGCACTCATACGATAGAAACATCAAGATCAGATCACACAACTACAAGAAAAGTAGTATCGGTCTGGATTCACAATCCCAATGAAGTCTTTAATTCGTTAACATGGTTTTAGAAGAAGAAAACCAAAGGTTAAAGGAGAATCGACTCTACTTTAGCAAACTAGTATCACACAAAATTTGTGGGGATTAGGTTTCCCAGTTGCTAGAGTTCTCCCTTATATAGTCTTTCAAATCAGGGTTTGCAATCAATGTTAGATTAGTAAAAAAGAATTCAATACTCACCGTTAGATGAAAACCTGATTAGATACAAGCTAATATCTCTCAACCGTTAGATCGAAAACTTAGCTTTCCATACACACATGTACTTGACGATTTTGGGTTTGTGTAACCGTACCCAAACGTGTACAATAGTTGGTTTAATATTAGTCAACCAAATGGTTAGCCAAATGATAACTTTCATATCAACCATATTATTCTTCACCATAACTAGTCCAAATGACTCAAATGAACTAGTTAGAGAGTTGTTCAATTGCTATGAGATCTTATGTACTACACAAGACACAATTGAATCAAAAACCATGTGATCACTCGAATCATTTCATGAACTATAAAGCCAAGGTTTGCAAAAGCATTCCTTAGTAATTTAAGATAAGTTCACGAACAACGTTTTCAGAGATAACCTCTTGAGTTCGCGAACTGAGTTCGTGGACTCAAGCTAACTGGTTGAAGTTAATAAACTCCAGCAGAAATTCTCGGGTTCGAGAACTTCCGTCAGTTCGCAGACTGAGTTTGCGGACTAAAATCGAGCTAAAACTCCAGCAGAAATTCTCGGGTTCGAGAACTACGCACGTTCGTGGACTGGGTTGACTGCTCAAGTTCCGGTTTTCACTTGATCAACAAAGTTCGCAAACTTCGGTTCAAGTTCTAAGGACTTATACATATATGTGTAACCACAACAATGTTTATATCCCCTAGTGGTTATATTTTCTAAACTCTCATTTCAATCATTAATTGAAACATTCTCAGAGGACTTCATATAGTTGTTATTCACAAACTAGTTTTCGTCAGAGCAATTTTCAAAGTGATTGAAACATAACATGACTTTCGTCACTAGGAAAAGATGAACTTGGATAAAGCGAAATATTTACCAACACATATTTTGAGAAATAGATAGGTGAGATATACTCATCTCGAAATGTCACATGTGTATATTCTTAGTCTATATAGTAAAACGACTTTTATCTCAAGATAGGAGATAGAGTAGATAGACTTTTGAGTGATAGATAAGTTCAAGTCTCTGCTTACATTTTAGTCGATGAAGATCCATTGGTTCCTTGATTAGTCATTCGTCTTGTTTGATGATTGCCATGGAGTTCTTGAGCTCAACTACACTTTCTATCTTAGTCCGAGACCTTAGCTATAATAGACTAGAAATCAAGACTTATAGTTTTTATCACTAACATTGACAAACATGCTTGAGATAGCAATGCATGCGAGTTCGACCGAGCAATGCTCTAACACATTCATCTTCAGATGTTTGAAAGTACAAGGACGAACAAGTTTGGGAGTTCCAATAGAGTTGCCAATGGGAGCAATGAAATGTGCACGACATATTTTATCAATAAAGCATGGAAAGCCTAACTTCTTGTTGGATGACATCATCGAGACCATTTGAAGAATGATAAATCCACAAATATCAAGACCTTGAGCACCCAATTCAAGGAAATAGACTAACCCATAAATTCACGACTCCACCGAGAGTTCTCAATTGTGGAGGGACAAAGATTAGAAATGCCAAGTTTTCCGAAAATCATTAAAGAAAGACTAAGATCATGGGTAGGAAATTTCCCTTCAAACCAATCAACATTCTTGCGGAAAAAACCATTAGAAATGGTTTCGTATGATGGATTTTCTCCTCTTGGTCTAGGAAGGCGAAAATGACCCAATGAAACATATCAAATCTTCTTTATGACCACTGTCTTTTTCTAATTTCTTTTCTAGAATGAAACCACTAGAAGAAATATTTTCAAAGATATTACTTCTAGAATTTTTGAAGAATCTAATTCTAATAGAATCTTGGTTACTTGGTATGTTCATACTCATAAGATAAGGAGAATTATGATTTTTTTACATATTCTTCAAATTCTTATCATTATTATTGACTTTCCTCATGAACCCTAAAATAGTGAGTGATAAGAAAGATAAAATTTTACTTGATATGCTCCTTGAGGATGATGACCATCCTTTGTCCTCTTTTTGACCTCCAAAAGAATATTAATGGAGATGGTACGTGAACCCTAGAAATGTCCTTGTTCTCGAAAGCGGACAAAGAGATGAGGAAGAAGAAGAAGGGTACACGTACGAGAACCCTTAAGAGAAAACCGGTAGTGAGCTTGGACCCGTACTGGTTCGATAACCCATAAAGGGAAACATGATTTCATTTCTAAACCCAGAATCAGGAGGTTAGCACACTAAGAAGAGTTAAAACAGTGTGATAAAAATTATAGTACAAAGGTACAAAGCATAATTTATCCTCAGGTGGACAGAAAAAATTCTGTCAAGAAAGTTTTTCTTCAAGGAAAAATAAATTTCAAAAATAAAGCTAACACATAATACAAAGACACAAAACTAATCAGACTGTTTCTTGCCCCATTTCAAGTTATATACAAATGGGGTGGAGCCAATATTGTTACCAAGAGGCTAGATGATCAGAGGAAACCTCATGCACCTTCTTCAGTCGATAATTATGAAATGTACCAGACGTATAATCACAGTAATGATGATATTCAGGGTTAACTAAAATTTTTGACTCCTTTGTCTTATAATTAAATGAAGGATTTTTACGACAACTGGAACTTACAACACCACCAGTAAAAATATTTTTATTGATTTTGACCGAGTTTTTGCCAATACTTAATGCACGTCACAAATAACATAATCGGAATTTTTACCAGTACAACCTTTTCCTTAATCGAAATTAGTCGTTCCATGGATTTAAAATGGTTTTCAAAAGCCATAAATATATCTTTGTCAATTGATCCATCATGACAGTATTCCTCAAAAAGATTGATAAGCAGTCTAGATGAGTTCCATATCCTTGAGCTTTTATTCACACGTTTCTTGCAACGAACCTTTTTAAAGGAATCTTTAATTTTTCCTTTAGATTGTTTTCCATCATCTAATTTTTTTAATGTCTTAGATGGTGTGAGATCATCTTGAGAGATCAGAGGGCTTGAGAAGAATAAACTCTAAACAATCTTCGAGGATTTCTGGTGTGCGTTACAGATGCACATAACAAGTTTCCCAAAGAGATTTCCCATGCGTAAAGTCTCTAGAATCAAACAAACACAAACTTATTAGGTTTATCGTGTTTGCCTGCTCTGACACCAATTGAAAAAGTGGGGGTCTAACAACCACACCCAATATTTCGTTCGGAAATTTGTATGGATTAACTCCAATATAATTCCAATATAATCCACTAGACAGTCAGACTCAATCAAGGAAATATATCCAAGAGTTATATCTCCATTTATCAATGTAATCAGCAAATCAAACAGATAGAATCTGTGAGCCATGATTATTATGAGAAATAACTTGAACGGTACCAAAGACCAATGTTCAAGTGTCAATCAACAACCATAGGTTGGATTTACCAATTGATTGAACTACGCACAACCTGTGATCACTTGATTCCCTTAGCTGATCTCATCCACAACTAAGAGTTGCTACGACCTAAATTTGAAGACTTTATAAACAAATCTGTCTTCCACAGAAAAGTCTATTTTGATAGATAAATATGTCTCCCTTAGAAATACCTACGATGTTTTGTTCCGTCGTTTGATAAATCAAGGTGAACAAGAACCAATTGATAATCCGGTCTTATATTCCTGAAGAAAAACCTAGAAATATCAATCACCTCATAATAACTTAACTATATGGTAGTAGAACAAGTTATTATGGAATCATGAAAAATGAGACAAAGAGCCTTGTGATTACTTTTTATATCTTACCTATCGGAGATAAATCTCGAGCAAATATTAGAAAAAATAATACTCAATACGATAGAAAAAGTAAGATTAGAACACGCAACTACAAAGAAAACAGTTGGGACTGGCTTCATAATCCCAATGAAGTCTTTAATTCGTTAACCTATAATGGTTTTAGGATAAACCTAGGTTAAAGGAGAATCAACTCTAGTCACATCTAGTATTACACATGAGGTGTGGGGATTAGGTTTTATAGTTTCTAGAGTTCTCCCTTATAAAGTCTTTAAATCAGGGTTCGATAGATTTGAAACAAAACTCAATATTCACTGTTAGATGAAATCCCGTTTTAAGATTCAAGCAAAGTTTGTTTAAAACCAAAGCAATATATCTCCACCGTTAGATGGTCTTATCTTGTTACACACAAACGAAATATACCTTCATTTAGATGGGTAACCATACCTAAACGTGTATATTGAGTTGCTCAATAATAGTTAACCAAAGTTAGCCATATGAACATTTTTGTATTAACCACATCCATCTAACACTTCTAGATCGAATGATAATCAAATGAATCTAATTTTGGTACTCATTGAGTTGTTGAATTATTTATATTCTCATAGAAGTATATAAGACACAATTGAAACAAAATCGGATTGACTTAAAAGATTCAGTTCATGAACATTCTATCCACGGTTTGCAAAGATTGCATTCCTTAATTTATAAATATAGTTGTTCATGAGTATAAAATCATATTTAACCGATTTTGGAACTTAAACCAACTAAATTTGCAAACGGTTTCTCAAACTAGAGTTCCAGACTTTGGTCATGTCTGACAGTTCGCAAACAGGTATGCATATTTTCGTACCGGACCTAACTCAGGTGAAACCGTTTGCATGCGGGTATGCATACTTGGTTCTCGGACTTTCACAATTAAAACCGTTCGAATACTGGTACAAAAACTTGGTTCCCGGACCCGAATCATATTACAACATTTTGTATACTGGTATGCATACTGTGCTATATACATACAATGGTTTAATTATTCTAAACTCCCACTTCAATCATTCAAACATCCTTAGAAGATGACAATAGCTGTCTCACACAAACTATTAGCTTATAAGTAATTTTCAAGTGGTCGAATTTTCAATACGAAATATTCGGAGTCTACATCAAATGACTGTCTCACACAAATCATGTAAGATGTTACAAGGCGATTTTCACATGATCATATTTTGACTCATTATTTAGTTTCCAACAAATAAATTATTTTCAACTAAACTCGTCAAGAATATTGATGAGCATAGTTCAAGCAAAAAGCTTTCCAACACATATTTTGAGAAAGATATACACGAGTTAAGCTCAGCTCGAAATATCAAATGTGTATAATGTAAAAGTATATATAGTTATACGACATAGTCTCAATAGGAGATAGAATAGAATAGACTTCTGAGTGATATATAAGTTTTAGTCTCCATATACCTTTTGTTGATGAAGTTCCTCCAAGCTCTCCTCGGTAGATCTTACTCTTCTATCGGTGTACGCCGTGAAGTCTAAAGCTCAATTACACATTCTATCATAATCCGAGACATAACTATAAGTAGACTAAAAATTAAGACTTATAGTTTTGATCACCTAAACTTGACAACCAAGCTTGAGATAGCAACGCTTGCAAGTTCGACCGAACAGTGCTCTAACAACAAGTATTACTCCGAAGACCCGAGGAATGAGAAGAAGTAACGAACTACAACGTCGACATCATCCTTCCACTTGAGGTTAATAATATTGACTTGAACTTGTTTCATTCCTAATGTATCTTTCAAGTCGTGCTATATTGAAAACATAACATGTGAAGCTATATATATTGTACATATTGTATATAATACTCTAGTAATGAGACATGATTATAATAGTATGGTCATAATATTAAGGAATTAGATTACGAAGTATAACACTTATCTTTTGAACTTCGCACTTATGACATCGACAAAATCTTGTATATGGTTTTATCATTATGTGTATAGGTTAATAGTGAAGATTTCATCTTAGGAAACAATGTTTTACATTTGTATAAAGGAAGTACATTCATGAACTTGTTCCATGAATCGAAAGGGAAATCAATATGTTTATTGGTCCGGCTATTCATTGCATATTCTTTGGATGACCAATATGTGTGAGTTGGTAGAACCGATCTTAACTTAGGTTATGTATCTTGGTATAACCGATGAAAATGCCTAGACTTATGCTTTGATATGACCGGGTCCTTGTAATTTGAGTAACCAATCCTAAGTACTCAGCATGAGATGGTATGATCGATCCTTGTTATTGGTGTGACCGATTCTGGTAATTGGTATGACCGATCATAAGTGGTTGTGTGACTGACCCTTGGAATTGGTATGACCGATCCTAGTGACTGGTGTGACAGATCACAAGTAGGTACCATGTTAAGGTAGAACTGATCCTAGTGATTGGTATAACCGATCTGAATCCATTTATGTGACTTGGTAGTACCGATCACAACTAACCATTTTGACTTAGTATGATCGATCACATGGTAGTCTTGGAATTCTAGTAGAACCAATTCTTAACTTGTTTGGAAGTGTGGTAGAACTGATTCTAAGAAGCAAATCCATATATATACAAAATAAGGATTTGCAGTAAAAAAGATGTCAACATACTTTGAACACGAGTAGTAAATCTTATCATTTATTGTTCAAAGGTATTCCTTGGTACTCAAGGTGATCCCGTGTCGAAATAAATTAAGAATCTTTTAATTAAGGTTTTTGGTTTTATATGCTTTAATTACCATCTATAGAATAAAAATTAGTAATGTGCATTTAATAATTAGAGATTTTCTATGAAATATTTCGGAAATATTGGACAAGAATTTATTGGAATAAGCAAAACTGAATTTGGGCATTCATTGCATATCTTGAGAATATTTTTGATTTTGGAAATTCCTTTGTATCCAAACATCCTTGGTCTATAGATACCTAAGTTTGCATTTCTAGAAAACTATCCTAAGAGACAGGCAAACTTCATTTCTTGTTGTTTCTGGTGGAGCCGTCTATTCGGAGAGGAAAGTATCCAAATTAGGTGAAATCTCTTACGGCCGCTCGTTTAAAGACTCCCGTGGGATCAAGAAGCTCTACGAGTACCGTTGGTGGGAAACTTGATAAATGCAGTGTTATTAGTTTTCGATTTTATTTGATTGACTAACGGTTATTGAAACTTTGATTGCACCTAGTTTGTTTATTCTTGATAATATTCTCTTCTGAAATAAGATTCACTAAGACTAGATCGAAGTATCAACAAGATCTTTAGAATTGTTGTTATATCTAAGGACATCTTGTGATAATTGATGTAGTTTTTACAGTGGTAAGAATAGTGGTTCGTTAAAGACCTGTAGAGATTTTGGTTTTAGACTACTTACTAATGTTAAAAATAAAGAAAACTGAATTGAAAGTGATATCAGGTTTTAGAAATAACCAAGACTTTGGATTCCACTACTACTCATGATTGATTTATAAGGATTTCAAAACTCTAATTAACTTTTAAGTCCTCCTTTTATCTTAATTCACTAAAATCAGACAGATTCTCAAATATTACTTGTAAACCTTAAGCATAGATTATCAATAGATTTAGCAAAGCATAACCTATCAAATTAAATGAAAAATAATTAGGAAAATCATGCAAACAATTTAAAACTCTGCAGAAGAAGTGATTAAGTGAATTATATAATAAAACTAGAGAAAATAAAATAGTTACCCATCGATCATGCGTAAGTAGCTTCATCCATTGCTTGGTTACGAGGGAATTAGCTAATGTTGTTGGAAACACCCTCAAAATATGAATTAATTGCTCAAAAAGGTGCTTACAAGGTGAAAGGAGTGAAAAGGTAGAATTTGCAACAAATATAAGAGTTGTGAATACACTGTTACAAAGAGAACGATAAAAGCTTTCTGTTGCAGTCACTGTAGCTTAACGACAGTTCCTGGGAGTCTAAGTTCCTCGTGTTCTTCCTCCCTTGTAGCAGCAGTGACTTCTTCTTCTCGCTCTGCCATGTTCTAAACTTCACCCAACTCCTCGATAATCTCCCCCCAAACTTTCGATAATCCTCTGCTTGACTCCAAACTACCTATATATACTCGACATGTCAATAAAATCGCGGAAAAATCTTCACAATCTTTTCTTTTCCTCCACACCAAGTTACGGATTTATTTATTTTCTTATCTCGTGCACGCTTCACCTCATTGTTCCAAGCTCCCAAAAATAGATAAGCAAGAATCCTACGAGGATATCTTCCCTTAATGCTTGCGTACATTCCCTAAATAACCAAAAACCAAACCCGAGAAACTCTTGCCTGTTTTAAACGGAATCACCAAATATACGATGAAGCTTCTTGTTTTAACTCCTAAACACGTCATTCATCTTGTTTATTAGGTAAATACTTAATCCCGTGTTTAACTCTTCCAAAATCACGTCAAAATCTTGCCTGAAATCACCCTTCTCTGTTTTGCTTAAACCGGTGAATTAACCGATGATCCAGCCCAATTAGATGGACTCAAATACCTATACCTACCCTGTCATGCCATAACAAGTCCAGCCCATAAGAAATCCGCAATTGAATCTCTTTCAAACTCTTTAAAAATTGGATCCGTAATCTGCCAGTAAACTGTGTACTTTTTTCCCGCCAGTTTTCCACTTTTGAACGATGAAGATGAGGTGCCCTTGATCCAAAAGTTGTGCGCCTTTAACAGATGAGGTGTAAATAGCAGCAAGGTGCCCCTTAGTAATTGAGCCGCCCCTTATCCAAATGAGTGGTGCCTTTAGTAATTTTCTCCCATGAGCGCTAAAACCACTTTTCGAGCCAATTTTTCCGCACAAGTGTATTTCTCCAAAAACACCTACAAAGACATAAAAGGCTGAAATAAGTACAAAAATGGGTTCCAACAATATTGAAAATTGAAATCAAAATAGACACATAAATGCGTCTATCAATAATCCATTATTAACAGACTCCGTTTTGTGCGTGATTGATCACAAGAGATTAAAGTGATATTGTGCAGGTATTGGAAGGCAATAGAAGATTTTAAGATGAAGAAGAATTCTTATTAGTTTTCGTATTTTGTAGATTTAGTGCACAAACCTTGATCGGTTGGGATCCAACTAGAATAAGTTTATGTTTGATAGATCTGATTGATTAGTTGCGTGAGATCCGAATTCCCTATATTTCTCTTTTAGATGTATATTGATTGATTGTGAATCTATACTTGACTATTTCGGTAGTTATTGTTTAGATTGATCTAACCAGACAAAGGAGTTTATTAGATTAAACATAAGAGCCTTTGTCAACATCTCATTTTATCTTGTAGCAAGATTGATTAGAGTGGTTACCAAACAGATTCTTCCTTTGCTGTTTGGAATACGATCCAAAGGAATTGTTATTCACGTACGTGACTCTAGAAGTCGAAGGCGCAGGGATACTGAGGGAACCAAGTATCTAGGGGTAGTCTGCTTGGTCTCAAATATACGAAGTTGGTATTTGATTTTGTATAGCGGCTTAATTATGAGAGTATTCAAAACTTGACAAGGTCCCAGGGTTTTTCTACATTTGCGGTTTCCTCGTTAAGAAATCTTGTTGTGCCATTTACTTTACTTTTCCATATTATAGTTGTTTTATTATAATTAAAGTAAATTGCACTTGTACGTTAATTCCTACACTTGATATTGATCCTGTAGTAAATCGGTTTCGGATCTTCACTATTATCAAGTGAATATCAAGTTGTCATATTGTCTCGACTTTGTCCATAGACGATCACACTTGGTATCGGACTTATAGGTTGATATAAAAAGATTATGGTGTATTTGGGTACCCTCGTCTTTTCACAAAGCGTTAAAGCCTCTTGAAAAAAAATAGACCTTGTCCAAGAGTACCTTTGATATACCTGAGGATCCTCTTAGAAGCCTGATAATGTGCAGAAGTTGGAACATGCATAAACTGACATATTTGATTGACTGCATAGATGATTTCAGGTCTTTGTCCAGGTGAATATTGTAAGGATATAGGATTTTATAGTAAATCACCATCTTAAGTAGAGAGTTTGAAGTTTTCAGGGAATGGAGATGTGCAAGGTTTGGTACCCACTAGATTGCATAGAAGTTCAATAAGATACTTTGTTTGACAAAAAAAAAACCCCTTTGAGTTCCTTGTAACTTCCAAACCAAGAAAAAATATGGCTCACCAAGATCTTTCACAAGAAAAATAGTACTCAAATGATTAATAATGTTGTTACAGTGAGAGACATTTATGATGATGTCATCCACATAAACAAGCATAATTGTAAGTTTAGGTTCCAACTTATGAGCAAAACAAGGATGGATCAGCTAGAGATGGTTTGAAGTCGAGATAAATTGATGCATCTGCAAGTTTTTCATACCAGACCCTTGGTGCTTGCTTTAAATCATATAAGAACTTATTCAGTTTGCACACATAGTCAAGATATTCAACATCTTTATATCCCGGAGGTTATACCATATAAACATCTTCCTTGAGATATCCATGTAAGAAAGCATTGTTGATGCCCAGCTGCTTGATATGCCAGTTGATATTCATAGCAAGGTCAAGAAAAATTCTAATAGTTGTTGGTTTAACAATTAGACTGAAAGTATCATTGTAGTAAAGTCCCACAATATGATGAAACCCCTTAGCTACCAATCTAGCTTTAATCCTGTCAATAGAACCATCTGCATTATGTTTGACCATATAAACCCATTTGCTGCCAACCAGGTTCTGAGAAGGATGAGGTGGAACCTTTGTCCAAGTATCAGCTTCAAGAAGAGCATTATGTTCGTCGATGTCACTGTAGTACATTGGTAAAGTCACTGGGTGATGATACCAGTGACCTGAGTTCGAAACTCGCCAACACAAAACTCTTTACCGATAAAAAAAAATAGCATTATGTTCTTGATCTATTGCCACACACCAAACAAGATGTTTCTTGGCTTGAGAGTAACATGTTGGTGTTGGAGGTTCAATAGTAGCAATGTAAGCAGTTGATAATGCATGTTTAGTAGAGAAAATAACCTTTGGTTTGTATATATGGTTCTTAGATCTAGTAGTCATGGTATGAGTATTAGTAGTCATGGTTCTCTGGTCTGACAAAAAAATGTTATAGGTAGAAGTGAAAGATGAAATATCTGGAGAGACATTAGGAATAGACGGTGATGGAGATATTTGAGAAGTTGAGGTTTCAGAAGAGGTAGTGGGTGAGGAGGTGAATGGAGTAGATACAGAGTGATCCAAAATAGTAATGGACATATTAAATTTACAGAGAACATCATCAAGAGTAGTGATTGATGTAAGAAATGAGTGTGGAAATACATGTTCATGAAATACAACATGTCTATAAAAGTAAATTTTGTGAGAAATATGATCCAAGAGCCTATAACCCTTACTCTGAGAACTATATCCTAAAAAGATATATTTAGTACTTCTTGGCTGAAGTTTATTAGAGACATAAGGTTTTAACCAAGGAAAACAAAGACAGCCAAAGCGTTTTAGAAAGTGATAATCTGGTTATTTATGAAAAAGCTTCGCAAAAGGAGATATAGAATGCAAATATTGTGTTAGTAGCCTATTAATGATATTATTTTTTGTAGAAAGAGCATCAAACCAATAACAAAGAGGAAGTGAAACTTGAATGAGAAAAGTCCTAGTGATGTCAAGAAGATGTTTATGTTTGGACTCAGCTACGCCATTCTGTTATGGTGTATGAGGACAAGTAAGTTCGTGAAGAATTTTGTGAGAGGTAACAAATAAATCAAGTTCATGATTCAAAAATTCTCCACCACCATCAGTTCTGATAATTTTGATAGTAGTGGATAGTTGAGTTTTAATTGTATTTTTGATCTGTAAGAAAATAGAAGTAAAATATAATTTTAAAGTGGGAGGAGAAACCCAACAGAATTTGGTAAAATCCTTAATAATGTTGATATAAAATATATAACCATTTACAAAGTTTATTGGAGTAGGAACCCAAACATCAAGATGCAACAATTGTAATGGATACAATGAAGCAAAACTTGACATTTGAAAATATTTCTTATGAGATCTACCTAACTGACACTCACTACACAAAAGAGGCTTTGACATAGCATTGTCAAACATTATTGGCCTACAAACTTTACTGAAAAACACAAAAGAAGGATGAGCTAATCTTATGTGCCACACTTCTGAAGAAGCATAAACATAGGACAAGGATGATTTGTAATGAATGTGCTTATGGAGAGGATATAGACCATTCTCGCTGGGTCCTTTGAAAAGAATCCTCCTTGATTTCAGATCCTTGATACAAAAATCGGTGGAGGTGATAGTTAGAGCACAAGAATTGTCTTTAGGAAACTTATGAGCATATATGAGATTGTGAGAGGCTTTAGCAACATGTAGGATTTTGTTTAAATGAAAATTTTGTGAAGGAAAGGATAAAGTACTAGTACTACAACCCAAATTTGACATACCCTTACCATTAGTTGTAGTGACGGATTCATTGTCATGATAAGAGGTTGAAGTAGAAGTGTCTAAATTACCAGCATTTTTGTATCCCATGAGTTCATGTACCATGGATATTCTATAAATATATTAGCAGAGGCAAGAATTGCTTGTATATTTCGTGGAGTATCACTACGTTGGTAAGAAAAATTGAGACGATTCCAACATTCACGAGCATCATGACCATATTTATGGCAAATTTGACATGTATATTTATCTCCGGATGACAAATCAGAAGGAGGATGTCTAGAGGCAAAATGTGTTGCAGAAGAAGGTAACAAACCTTTATTAGAAGTTCTCCATGAAAAGAATTGAGTACATCCACGAACACGAGTGTTGAAGTTTTGGAAACCACGACCAAAAACTCTACCAGATCCATGAAAATTAGTATATTGAGCAGCAAAAGCTCTATTGGATGATTCTTCATGTAAAGATTTGGATCTTGCAGTAATGATAGACTCTTCACTTAAAACCAAATTGTGGAGTTCAACACTTGATACATAAGGATAACGAATGCGAATTGATGTAGTAAAAGATGCGTATTCAGCACACAGTGCACCAAGAGTAACCACAACCAAATCATCATCAGAAACTTTATCCAGCAGATGCAAGTTGATCACAAGTAAGAGTTTTATCTCATTAAAAAGAGAAGAGTCATATTTGTCACCTTGTTTAATTAAAAAAAGCTTGGTTCTCAACTGAATTGAGTGTGTTGAAGAAACACGAGCAAATAGATCATTCATACACTTCCACAACTCATACGAAGAAGAAACCCGAAGCAAAATATGAAATAACCGAGTCAGAAATAGTTGAATTAAGCCATATGATGGTAGTAGCATATTCATCCATATGATCTGATTAAAGATAATTTTCAATTCTATTGATTTCATTCCTTAGAGAAGTGAATTTAACTGGACATGGATAAGAACCATCGATATACTTCATTATCTTGAATTTACGAATCACGGGGATAATGAGAGACTTTCATGTTAAGAAATTATCATATTTAATTTTAAGATGAATAATGTTTGTTAATTGATTTAAAAACACTTTAGAAATTGAAAAATATGTTGGATTTTCCTTTGAAGTATAAGGAAATTCGTGAATCATACAAGATCACAAGACAAAAGCTGATATTGAGGATGAAAATTAAAAGAAAGATCAAGAAATAGATCTGAAAAAGAGATCAAGATCAAGAAACCGATATGATAACAGTAAGATGAAGAATCAGAGAACATATCTAGGAAAACAAACATAGAAATCTAAGAGAAGAATTAAAATATAAGAAATGTAGTGATCGGAGAAGAATTGAGTGGAAACAATGACCAAGATCCTAGCAGAGAAACTCTGTTTCTCCGTCTGATGTCATAGTTGTTCTGAGTGAAACAACAAAGTTCTTTCTTACTACAAAACAAGGACATACATGTTGGCCTTATATAGTGACATCATTGACTGTTACATATCATAAGACAAGCCGACTGTAACTAATTACAGAAAGAAACAAAAGTTGTTACACTGGAAAAGATAAACATACTCACTAAAATACTAAGGGAATGACAAAAGATGATATACAAACACACTATGTTACTAGATGTGACCTTTGAATCTAAGGTACAAAGAACAGTGAAAATAACAAGTATAGAATCTTTCTTCAGTTATTATTATTATTCTTATTCTACATATTCCTTTTCATCGTATCCTTACTCTGTATAACAGATTAGGATTTCTGATCTTTCTTGTGTCATGCGTTCTTTCCTCTTTCTCATCTTTATGTCTAGATTTTACTAGTGGATTGGATCAACTTTGATACATTTGAGGGCACAGTTATAAATTTACGAAATTCGACCGTTGAGCGATATACGTGAGGTTTTGAATTAAATTACGACCTTATCCTTCAAATGGGACCAACGGTCGCTCTTGGAATACTGTCATTCTATGACTTCTGAAGAATAAAAATCGCATACACTTGGTATTAGTTAACGAATGTCAAAATGACGTTACCAATCGATGGTGCAAAGACATTTTGTTCACTCCCCCGTTACATTCGCTTTTATTAGGTGAAAAATTGAAAACGTTTGTATAAATTACTTTTGAAAACCTTCATAGTATTACTGCAAATATATCTTCTTGTATTTCCAATGATCTTGAATATCGACTTCCTAGTGTTGTGGTGTATAAACCAATTCATCTCTGAGTCGAAATTTAGTGGATGATGCATTTGGAAGTTGATGGTCTGGCCAATAATGTTATGCAGAGGATATCTAGAGTGCCATTTTTTTTCTTCTAAATGAAGAGTATCATATGAATGACTAAAATCATGCTTAACCCAATGAGAGATATCAGGTGTCAAAATTATCCAAATGATCAAAATGTATACAATCTTCTCTCGTGATTTTTTTTCTTCTAAAGTGAGCTACACCATTAGCGTCTTGTTCACTGACTTACATAAACCATAAAGTATTACTAGAAATTTATTCTTAACATCAGTTTTCATCAAAGTTTTAATATGGATGAAACTGGTTTTTTTGGGTTGTATATGGTGGGAAGGATGAAATCAGTTTCATCTAGTTTACACATTGATATACCTTATTTTTTTTTTTCAAAATACTCAGCGTGAAACCAATTTCATCTAGTTATAGACTGTAATATAACTGTATTTTCGTCAAAATATGCAGGATGAAACTAGTTTCATATAGTTTATACACTAATATACCTTAATTTTCGTCAGAATACTCGGCTAGATTCCGAATTCATCTATTTGTAGAATTTGATATAACTGTATTTTCGTCAAAAGATGCATGATAAAACCAGTTTCATATAGATTACATATTGATATGCCTTAATTTCGTCATAACATTCATTATGAAACCAATTTTATCTAGTCGTAGAATGTAGTATAATTGTATTTTCGTTAGAATATGCAGGAGGAAACCAATTTCATCTAGTTGTAGACTATGATATAAGTGTATTTTCATCAGAATATGCAGGATGAAATAAGTTTCATCTAGTTTTAAACTGCGCTATACCTAGATTTTTGTCACAATATGCATGATAATACTAGGTACTTCCTAAAAATGAACCAATGTAGTTGATTTCGCATCTCGGACTGTATCGGATGGGTCCGAGACACAACTGTCTCGCCGAGATATCCGGACGGAATTCCGGAAAACATTTTATGCCTTTTATAATACTTTTGAAATTTGTATGGAAAAGTAGATTCAGAGACGTGTCAAATTTGTGTACTCAACACTCATGCATCCACAACACATGTATGCCCTTTGGGGAATATATTATTAACTCTCAGTTCTTCTTTTACTAAGAAAAAATGACTTTTCCTTTCACTCGTACTCAAAAATGTCTCACAGAATCATAATGTTTCTTTTCTGTTCAGTATGTATACAAACTAGTGTTTATTTCTTTTGAAAAGTTTGCATAGCTACCAAGCTCAAATCATCTGCTAATAATATAGAACTTTAAGACCAGTTCGTTTGCAAAGGAATAATCACCTCACCAAGGGGAGAAAAACCCACATCAAGTCATATTCATGCAGTAACAAGTAATAACTAGCTCTACTACAATATTTTCCCATAGAAGTGGGAATGGGATCATCCATGGTTTCAGAAACTGCACAAATGAGATACATATCTAGAGTTTGGTACTCATTATGAAGTAACCCTATCTATGAAATGAACTTCTTCTCAACAGAATCGCTAAATCATGTACTATAATTCATAAAGTTTATACAAATTCAAGGTTTTGGTTTTTTATGATGGGATTGATCATGTTCTATAATTAATTTGATTTATCAATTGTTACTCTTTGGCATTTTGGTTTCTTAGAATCTTACTACAATAAAGAAAAAACAAAAACAAAAAAGGGAAAAAAAAACGAGATTTCGGCCCAAATTTTAGCCGAGATTGAAAATTTTCGGCAAGTTTTCCGATAGAATCTCGTCTCAGAGAGAATATTGATATCGGATCCTCTACGACTGAAAACGAAAAAATCTCCGATATCTCGGCTGAGACGGCCGAGATCGACTACATTGAAATGAACCAAGTGCACCGATACAACTTTTTAAGGGAACTACAAGAGAAGATTAATGATACCATATTAGTTTAGTTGTAGGTAATGTGTATAAATTAATGAATAGAATTGCTTCTTTACTAACACTTCGAGATAAATATGATGATGTAAATTGTTTAGATTGCAAATGCTTGTGGTATGGATTGTTGAAATGGATGACGGTGCTTTAGAGTAATAAATTGTTGGTATATATAGTGTAGAAGTTTATGATGTTGTTGGACTTGAAGTAATGGTGGTCGTGGAAGTAGGTGGACTGTTATTGTACATGAAATGTCTCACTTGTTGTGATAGTACGTAGTAGCCCTTTCTTTGATTCAATAAACCAGTGTTTGTTTGAAGGGTGTGAAACGACCTTCCTCACCAAGCATCTCTTTGGTGTTTCATGATTTTTTTTTCTGCTGGGTTGTTATCTTCATGCTTTCAGCCAAATTAGATTCTCTAATTAATTGATAGTAATTTTTTATATCTGTATTTTGAATTTTGTTTTACGCTTTGTATATATTTTTTATTGTTTTGCTCTATTTTCCATGTGGGCTACTAATGCTCAGTGTGAACTTTAAAATTTTGATTTATTACGTTTGGTGCTTCTATTAAATTAAGAAGGGTTTTGGTGAGGTATGATGTTGGGCGTGCACCTCCTGTCTCAGCACACCTTCCAGACCAGCTAGCCGTACTACCTTTGATGATTGCGTTGACACATTAGGTTCTGCTGAAGCGCATATTGCACAGTTGCATCATGAACTGTTATCAGCTTGCACATGGCATTTATGGGGTCCAAAATAATGGTTCTTCTGCAGCGTTCCATTCGTATGCATCTGCTTTAGGGGCCTCATTATCAAGAAGCACCACTACTACACCTGACCCTCAACATATTGCCAGAGATCCCAGTTCTTATTTTCTTAATGTGGGAGGAGGGAAACATAATGCCAAAGATAATATGAGCCTCAATACTTCAAAGTCATTTACTGGTGTCTCATCTGGTATGAAAACCCCCGCTGATCTAGCTGCTGCCTTGTCGTGAATAAGACTTTCAAATAATGATGCAGTAAATGATGAAAAGCATATGCGGTCTCAAATACAACAAGAAATTGAAGATCATCAAAATCTCACTTTCAATCTGTAACATGGTCAAAGCCTAGCCAAGCAACAGTCGTATTTAAAAATTGATATTGTTTAGTACTTTTTCTTTTTAGATTTCATATAGTCTTATCAATAGTGTAATCGTTTTATTTGGTTTTGATTGTACGAATAACATTGTAAATTGTAACATTAACGGTTGAGCACAAAAAAAAAAAGGATATTTATGTTTGTTTTTTAAAAATTTAGTTAAAAAAGTTAGGTGAAATATCCATATAGGATATTGAATAGTATCTTTAATTTTTCTGGGCATAACAGTGCCTTTTTTTCGAAGTTTTTTTCACCCAGAAAAATGCGAAATTGAGTACAATTTTGTGTATTTAAATATATTTTTTTTACCTATTTCCTATCCCCACTTTCCCTAAATCTTATTCAAACCATGCAAATCACTTTTTGTTTAACTTTTTCTGGGTTGGATAAACAAGACTTGCCTTAATATATGGATGACCATCTTTATCAAACTCACGTTCATTCTTCTCTTCTCTCAAATTCGATTCCTAATCTGTCAAAAAAAAAAAGAAAAAAAAAAGAAAAAATCTCTCCAAGATCGCTCATCTACCACTACCAGCCTAGGCAACTCTTGCCAACACGACATGTATACTACCATCACAGTCTAATATCTGTATTGATACATTAATTCTTTCTTTCTCGATTGGACTTTTAATCTTTTTATCGATACAATTGAAGCAAGGTGAACCAAAATTAATCTACGAGGGAAGCATATAATTTTTATCGATTTTACTATTTTATTTAAGTTTTTCATTATTCTAACCATCCCAAATTTAACAATTTCGTATCATTTGTATCAAGGGATTGTTTTGTATTTTAGAATTTAGGATTTAGGTTAATTATGAAATTCAATTGAGTGAGTTTTGTTTACCTAATTTAAAAAGAGTTATATGAAATCTGATTTATATATTTTGGATGGGATTTAGGAAAAGTAGGGATAGGAAATAGGTAAAACCTTTTTTTTTTTAAAAAAGAAAAAAAAAGTAACGGCGACTCACAATACAAATGACAAATGTAGGTTCTTCTATGCAATCAGTTGGCACTTATGGACTGAGAGATGTGATAGGGCATTTGGAGCTAGGCATAAGTCTGTAGATGAACTTGTCATGATTATAAAGCAATCTGTTGTCTTATGGCTTCATGAAAACGATACCTTCAAAGACATTGATGTAATGTTTATCTTGTTTAACTGGGAAACGGTTCTTCACTCTTAATTTAAGTGTTTGAACCCTCCCGGGGTTGTAATTTTTTTTCGTTAATATAATCTTCTTTTTTTCAAAAAAAAAAAAAAAGTAGGTTCTTCTCTCAACGGTGTATTAAATTAGCCGAGGTGTTTTTTTGTTTTGAAATTGCTCGAACTCTTAAATCCAAAAATCTAAACACCCCCTGAAACTCCAAAATCCGAGTGGTTTCTGAAACACCAAAGAAAAACAACAAAAGAAAAGAAATGAAAAGAAAACAAATAATGCCAACCAGTTCAGCCATGGTCATCGCGAACTGCTCTCCTTCCAAGGTTCTTGTCTCCATCTATCCCTTTCAGTTTTTTTAATTGTTGTTGGTAGCTAAGTTGATTCAGAAACCCTTTATTGTTTGAATAAATTAGGTTTTACTTAGGTTATTCTTTAACTTCCTGCTTCTTTCATTATGTAAATTTGGGGAAACCTTTTTTTGTTGACAGATTAGGGTAAACTTCATCAGGTCACCGGGATCAGCTTAGGCTCAATCCGGTGGTTGTGTTTAGCATTACTCTGTCTTGGGATTTATCATTTATGTTTCTTCCATAGTTTTAGCCCAGCTGAAGCCGTTCTAGAGACTTGAACTTTAGACCTTCACCTGCCACGAGTTTTGGTACCATTCTGCATGCACCTCGGTTGATACCCTTGGAATTTCTGTACATAATATAATGTGAACCCCCCAGCTGGTTGTAAATTGTTTTAACCGTTTTAATCTAAATTATGGCTTTAATAAGAAAATTTCTTGATTATTCTGCAGCTAGTTGGTAGTCCAAAGAAAAGGAAAGCAAGGTAAGTTTATGTTTGAATACCAACTTCTTTTGCAGATTTTGTTTGTGTTTGGTAGTAGAATTTTAGGAGTTTAAAAGAGAATGTTCTCTGTTATTTACCTGAAGCAGATCGATGACTAAAGTTGAGAATCATAAATCAACTGAAGAGCAAGCTAAAGAAATTCAATCCAGTTTAGACCCAACATGCCCGAGCTTTATTAAGCTTATGCTCCGTTCACACGTTTCTGGGTGTTTTTGGCTGGTAATTCCAATTAGTTATCTATCACGAACATTTAATATTGATACTTTTAGAGATGTTTATGCTGATATCACCAATTTGGGTTTTTCTAACAGGGACTTCCTTCAAAATTTTGTTTATCTAGTCTACCAAAAAATGACACCCTATTTACCTTGGAGGATAAGGATGGGGAAGGATACACTGCAAACTACCTTCCTCGGAAGTGGGGGCTTAGTGGTGGATGGAGAGCGTTTGCAATTGCACACAAGTTAGCTGAGGGAGATGCCTTGGTTTTCCACCTAGTCAAGGTTTCCATATTCAAGGTGATTAGATTTTTGGGTTTGTCGCAATGAAATGGGTGTTTCTTATGCTGGCTTATTGTTAATTTTTTAATAGAATCAGGATAATGTTCATATATATTGTTAAAATGCTTGTTTGTTTCTGTTAGATGAAATGCTCCATCCCGTTTTAAAGCTGTGTGCGTATTTAGTATGTACATTATGACATTTCTCTTGTATATTATGTACATTTGGAGGAAGTGAAACCATGTTATTGAGAGGGAATCTAACAAGTCACTGAATCTGATTGGAATATAAATACATGAGAAAGTAAGGTCGTTACCACTAAAATGCTGTTACACTTTAAAAATCCACTCAATCGTGTCTTGTACATTATGTTGTTTCTCTTTAACTCGCAGAGCTAGTTAAAACTTTTTAACCTTTTCCCTTCATTGTATAGGTCTACATAGTACGAACACACGCGTTTGCTGAAGTTGATGCTGCTCTTGACATTCTAAAATTGGAATCAAATACGGAAGGAAGTGAGTCAAATGACACAGGTTTTTCTCGGGCGCAACTAATTATGATAATTCAGTTTTTTGTATTGTCGGCGGGATTTCAAACCGTTAAGATTCCAAGTGTCTTCACCAATGCTTAAATTTACAATTTAACTTGATGCAGGTGGCAAAGATATGAAGAAAAGCAAAAAACGTGCACAAAAACGCGTTCATTTTCGTTCTCCAATCGTTCTTAGCGAGGACCAAAATGTTAAACTACCCTTATCAGGTTCAGATCAGCCTGAAGACCATACTAGTGAGGAGGTAATAGATTCAGAAGTTCCAGAAGGCATACAACATTTAGGCTCCGTTGTCGAGTCTCGGGAAATTAAGAATTTTGAGAGTTTCGTCATAAGTGTGAATAATTTGACAATAGATTCCGAGATACCTGAGCATGTTCGAGCTAAATATTATGAACTCTGCCGCAGCCAGAATACTTTTCTTCATGAAAATCTTATGGTCGGTTTGAACCCTAAGCTTGTTGCAGGAATGATTTCTGAGATAGTAAATTTAGCAGATGCCGTAAGAGCTTCCAAGCTTAGCACTCATAGGGAAGAATTTGAAGCATGGGAGAACAGTTTGAAAGCATTTAAGCAACTTGGCATGAATGTGACGTTCTTGCTTTCTCGGCTTAGCAAACTTCTGAAACTACTTTCTGAATCAGAAGAAGCATTCGATTTGAAGAGGTACAACGAAGCCGTGAATGGGAAGAATCGTGTCAAAGGGGAGATAACAACTCTCGAAATGCAAATTCTTGAACTAAAGAATGACTCCACAAGATTAGATACAGAGATCAAGACTCTGAAACTGCAGGCCGAGAAGCATGAATCGACTTTTAAGAGTGAGGTTAGTTATCCTTGGTGATTTCATTGGCCGATGGTGTCAGTATTTTGGTCTTTAGTTATGGTTAACTTACAGAGAGTGATAAACTTCATCAGTCTCCTTTGAATAGGACACACAGGTATGCCTTTTTGTAATTTTTGTGGTACGCATACCAAGAAAGCACCCTCTAATGTTTTAGAAAATATGATGTACGTATAGTCCTGTTTAAAACGCTAGTATTAACTGCGAGCTTTGGAACTATCGGCTAACCTAATATTCTGCTTTGTAGACTACAATGTTATATATTAGTACTGGTGGTCTTGTTTTATTTCTCTGGTCTCAGTTCTGGATTTACTAGTGTTGGCACCAAAAGTGAAGTTCTTTATTTGGAGGGTAACAGTGATGGTATTGATGATCTCATCGCAAACTGGGTAGCAAAATATTTAACATGTAGTGTAATCTTTAATTTTTGTGTTCAGCAGGGTTTTCTAGCTCTTGGTTTTGGTTTGCAGCCACTCTTTATTATTGTGCCTCCTTGGGGCACTGTTATCAATTTTAATTTTTCTTAAGAAAACAGTGATGGTATTGGAATTCATGCAAGTGAAGCAAATATGTTGACATGATTTTAATTATTTCTAGAATGAATTTTCTATATTTTTTTTAAAGTAACAAACAAATTAGATTTTTTTTTATAAGATAGAAAAGTGGTCCCTAGAACTACACTATGTACATATCGGTCAAGGATTTATGCTATTTCAGGGTCGATCAGCAACCTACCCTATGGGAAGAAACTTGAGAACCATTAGATGACTTGATGGTTCTTAGGCCTATCCCTATTCACCACTTTAAAAAAATCTATCTGCCACACTGGGCAGCATGGCAAACCTGCCGCGTCACTATGGAAAACGGTTGAGCGATAGCGTTTTTATCGAGCGATATTGTCTATGGTGCCAACAATAAAGACTCTATTGCTGGACATTAAGTCAATATTGCCCGATACAATCAATATCGTCAACAGTCGAATATAAATAGCAAAGGCCGACTCTATGACGCCTATAAATAGCACACCTCCCCATTCCACTTCACACCTTCTCTTTCTTTTCTTTCTTTAATTTTTCTTAAACAAAAATCTTTGATTCTCAAATGTGAGTCAGAAACCAAAACAATAAAAGAAACAAAAAAAAAAAAAAAATCAAAATATCTACTAGCACCCCAGCCAGTGGATTGAGTTATGAGCACGATAAAGAATATGAGTATCAAAATGCTAAGCAACGAGCTGGTGAAGGCATACTCCCTGTGCACATATCTAACTATTCATAACGAGTTAATTCGGTCGCATTAAGAGGTGGTTGGTCAGAATTACATACGATATTTAGGTACTTTCCCGCTTTTGTTCAACAAAGAGTCCGAAGATATCCTTGGCAGTGTTTATATGACATACAACCTAGAAACTATATGACTCAAATCGTTCAAGTTATATTGGAATGATGGTGGAAGAGCACAAATACGTTTTTTTCCAAAGATTTTGAATGTGGTAAGTTATTTTTCCTTGTAATTTCTAGATTTTGTTTTTAGTTTTATAAATGTTCAACCAACTTTAATTATGAATACTCTGTTTAATAGGAGTTACACCTTTAGATTTGCATATGTTGACGTGTGAGGGAAATTCATTTCCATTTAACAAATTAAAAACGAGAGTCGGAAAAAAGATGGAAAGAATAGCTTCAATTGTACTCAAATGATCTAGAAGGAAATGCACAATATAGAACACTAAAAGCATATGGATAAAAGTAGTTGGGTTGGAGAACATAGTACAAAATAGACAGTATTTGAACCCTTAACATTATAAGGAGCTTGAATGTGTGTTTGTGTTGTGGACAATATGTCAGATTCTATTTTTGTATGCAAGCTCAGTGACATTAATTGGTTTTCTCTAATCGTTAGAAGATTTAGAGCAAGCACCAACATATGACCGGGGGGTCTTCAATCTTATCAGAAATTTACATAACCCTCGGTATATGTTCCACGTGTACCAAACAAAGCCTTAATGGTTTTTGAGGAGTGTTGGAGGTATGAACCAATTATTTTCCGGTCATTTATTTTTTATTATTTTTCCCCCATCTTTTATCTAAATGTACTAACACAATAATGTTATTATTTCAGTATTGATGGTATACTTTGTTAGAGCACAACTCGGTCAAACTCGCAAGCGTTGCTATCTCAAGCTTGTTTTTCAATGTTAGTGATCAAAACTATAAGTATTGATTTCTAGTCTACTTATAGTGATGTCTCGGACTAGGATATATTGTGTAGTTGAGCATTGAACTTCACGGCATTCATCAAATGAAGACGAAGAACTACTAAGGCGAGCTTGTGGAACTTCATCAACAAAAGGTATGTGGAGACTAAAACTCATCTATCACTTGGAAAGTCTATTTCTACTATATCTCCTATATTGAGACATAAGTCGTATTACTATATGGTTTTCAATTACGCACATTTGAGATTTCGAGCTGAGTTTAACTCGCTTACATATTTCTCGAAATATGTGTTGGTTAGCTTTGGTTTCAACCAAGTTCATCTTATATTCTTGACAAAAGTCAAAAGATGATCATGTGAAAATCGCCGAGTAACATATTACATGGTTTGTGTGATACAATCATTTGGTGTAGACTTAGAATATTTTGTTATGATTATCTCTATAACTTGAAAATTATTTTGATGCTAATAGTATGTGAAAACGTCTATTGTCATCCTCTAAGAAAGTTTCAATGATTGAAATAAGAGTTTAGAACACTTAACCAGCATTGGATTATAAACATGTTGTGCACTCTTGCATATATTTGATACATGTCCGGGAACCATAGTATGCATACCCGTATGCGTACCCGTTGGTTTGAGAAGTCCGGGAACCTAAGTGCGCGTACCCATACGCATACTGGCGTAGGATTTTGACCGGAATTTTCTGCTAGGTTTGGAGGTATGCGTACCTGTTCGCATACTGGCGAAAACCAAACTTGGTCCGGCTATTCAAGTATGCGTACCCGTTTGCATACTTGAATGGTTAAAGTTCTAAAATCGGTTTTGTTGTGAACAAATACATTTATATAATAAGGAATGCATTCTTTGCAAATCATGGCTATAATGTTCATGAATTGATTCGAGTGAATCAAACTAATTTTGCTTCAATTGTGTTCTTGTATACTTCTATGAGAATATAGCAATTGAACAACTCTTTAATCATTTGAAATAGTTATGGTTAAGATGAATAAGGTTGATATGAGAGTCTTCATATAGCTAACCTTGGTTAACTACTGTTGAGCCAACATGGTGTACATGTTTAGGTACGATTACATAAACCTAAATGAGGGTACATTTCATTTGTGTATAACAAGCTAAGTTCGATCTAACGGTTGAAAGATATTAGCTTGAATTTAATCAGGATTTCATCTAACGATGAATATTGAATGCTTTGTTACCAAGGTAACTTAGATTGCAAACACTGATTTGAAAACTATATAAAGGAGAACTCTAGCAACTGGGAAACCTAATCCCTATACATTCTGTGTGATACTAGTTGCATAAGCTAGAGTCGATTCTCCTTTAACCTTAGGTTTTTCACGAAACCATGTAGGTTAACGACTTAAAGACTTCATTGGGATTGTGAAGCCAGACCCAACTATTTTCTCTTTAGTTGCGTGTTCTGATCTTACTCTTACTATCGTGATTGAGTATTATCTTTGTTAAGATTTGCTTGAGATTTATCTCCGATAGGTAAGATTGAAAATCAGTCACAAACATCTTCGTCTCATCTTTTGTGATTCCACAATATATTCTTTCGTTAATCAATTAAGATTATTGTGAGGTGATTGATATTTCTAGGCTGTTCTTCGTGAATATAAGTCCGGTATATTAATTGGTTCCTGTTTACCTTGATTATCAAAAGACGAAACAAAACTCGTAGGTATTTCTCTGGGAGTCAGATTTATCTATTCCAATAGACTTTTATGTGTGAGACAGATTTGTTTATCAAGTCTCTGACTTTGGGTCGTAGTAAATCTTGGTTGTGGGTGAGATCAGATAAGAGAATCAAGTATGTAGTATCCTACTTGGATCAGAGACGTAAGGAGCACGACTGTACCTTGAATCAATGTGAGATTTATTAGGGTTCAACTACATTCCAGTCCGAATTTCATTGGTAGTAGGCTAGTGTCTGTAGCGGCTTAATACAATGTGGTGTTCAAAACTGGACTAGGTCCCGGGGTTTTTCTGCATTTGCGGTTTCCTCATTAACAAAACTTCTGGTGTCTGTGTTATTTCTTTCCCGCACTATATTTTGTTATATAATTGAAATATCACAGGTTGTGCGTTGAATCGATCTATTGGGAAATCCAACCTTTGGTTGTTGATTGACCCTTGAACATTGGTCTTTGGTACCATTCAAGTTATTTCTCTTATATTCAACCGGGCTCGGAAATTTCTATTTTCTGATTGCAAATTGAATTGAGAGATAGAGACATAAAACTCTTTGATATACTTTTCTATAGATTGAGTCTGACTGTCTAGTTGATTCTCTTGAAAGTATATTGGAGTGTGTCTATTCGGATTACCAAATGAAATATTGGGTGCGGTTGTTAGACCCCCCCCCCCTATTTTTCATACTTACTTCTGTATTTGTGAACCTTATCTTCAAAATCATACCAATATATTTCAAATCATATAAAAATACAATATCGATAATCGGGATAAAGAATAGACTAAAAATGGTCAACATGATGTCGTTGTTCAGAGGATTCAACCGTTGTGTTGAACAAGTAATAACTTTGTTTCCATGTCGTATACAACAATCCCAAAGTTTGGAGATGTGGAAGCCCATAAAATGTTAGAACTAAGCCTTAAGACGATTGTGTTATACAGTCTTATTTCTGAAAAAGGTGTTTGGTATTATGGCGAAAGACTACTTTTTCAGTTGCAAAACAGATTGGTGATATCCATAAACCCCTATCCAAGTGAAGAAATTTCTCGAGATGATTGGGAGAATTGATAAGGGGTGGTCACATTGGGTAGAAGTTGAAAATTTGATCCAGGAGACGAGTTTTAAAATTGAATAACTTAATTGGTTTCATACTATTTACAAGGCCAATATTGTTACGCAACTCAAATATTTGGGTTGGGTGGATTACCCAGCTTTTGGTAGGATGCCACTTGGTGATGATTATTTTCCTTCCCAACCTCCACTATAACGGGCAGCGTATTTTTATATCATAGTCAGTTGGGTTCATCGTCGACTATGCCACATTGAGACATACATACTAAATCTGTGTCTGGATATATTGATACTATTTTTATTGTTCCTAGTGCACTCGAACAAACTTATCCATACTAGGGGTAAAGGCCACACCGGACCGGTATCAGAACCATTTGAAAGATTATCACGATCTACTATATGGATTTAAGAGATTCCACTTGAGTGATATGCAATGATTGAAGGATGGCATGATTTTTGACATGAGTACTCCGGGATACTCTGGTCATAGTGGTACAGGTCCAAGTCATGGTGGTGTAGGTCAAATTCCTGTAGGTACGAGTCTTTGCGTACGCTCAAGTGTTGGTGGTAGAGGTATGAGTCCTGGAGGTAGAGGTACGAATCCTGGAGGTTCAAGTCAGAGAAGTCATGGAATTAAAAGAAGTTTGAGAAGTCTTTTTATGCAGAATGTAGTGGTAGATAGTTCTACTCTAAATGAAGTGTTAGATACTTAAGTACATGGTGACGAAGTCATGGACATGGAAACAACTAATGAAGCTTTGTTTAACTAATTTCCAACTGACACTATGACTCCTGATGATCACTTGAACATTAAAGCAGTCAGGCAATCTACTCTCTTTACCACAATTGCCTCAATCACATCATCATTTCGTTCATTTTCGGATTGCTATCGTATTCTCCTCCGCACGAGTGATCCCATAACTTTTCAAGGTTTTAATGATGATGTGACTCAACCACCAGGTCAGCCTCAAACCGGCTCAATCTATGCTATGTTGAACAATATTCTTGATCCAGAAAGCATGGCCAATTAAATCTATAATGCTCAAGGAATTGGTCATGGAAATCGGTAGTTTATGGATGTATTTTAATTTCAATATTTTTAATGTAATTGTTTTGTTTTTATTAATGAAAAATATCTTTAAAATTAATTTTCAAATTCAAACTAGTTTTACATCTCATTAAGTTCCAACATTTAATTAAAAAAACCAATCATATTACATAACACTTAATCGAAATTAAATCTCAGCACATGCATCTTATAGAGTTGATAACATTCATCATGCTTAAACCGTCTTCTGTTGTCTTCAACAAATTTTGCATGAGCTCTAATTTTTAGTTTGTGGATGGATAACTCATGATGATCTCCCTTTATCATCCACAAAATTTGTGCATACTTTCTCACATCATTATTGATAAACAAAAATATTTGTTGAAGGCTCCCATTTTTCTTCTTGAATTTGCATGATCTAACGCCATAAACCTTCGAAACTTAGTGTCCCATAAATTAAAAGTGGCTAAATTGAAATCTATTTCTCTTGCAACTGATATCTGACATTGAATTAGAGAAACAACTTCTTCTCGAGCGAAATGAGCACTAGCCACTTTGGTGTAGCGATCACTAGCCATATTAAAACTAATTTGATGTTGAAATGAATTTGAAGTTGAGTATTTATAAAGGAATTTCTAGTCATTGGATGATTAACTACTGAGCGATGATCAATTTGTTGAGCGATGGAAAGACTATCGTTGGCGCTCTTCAGACCATCGAGCAATAGAGTCTTTATCGCTGATTGAGACTCTATCACATATTCCTAAGTAATATATTTGACACTTAGGCAGTTACATTTGCCACTTTTTCATACCCATAGTGGGTGCAATAGTGGCAAATCATAACATTTGTCTGGTACATAGGAATAAGCCTCAGTAACAAACAAATTAGATAACAAATTTAATCAACAAAAATATATCCGATAACGAACAAATTAAATTCATTATCACAGTAATAAAAAATAAATAAATAACGAATTTATTTAAAGAAAATACTGGATTAGATATATTTTCTTCACTATGTCCCTAAATTTAAGGCAGTTTGACATATCTTCAAATCATGTAAAGATGCATGTGAATATGTTCTTTGAATCCTTAACAAAATCCAATATCTGAATATAAAAAAAAGATTAAAAGAAGAAGAGAAACAAGAAAATCCAATTAGTTCATTAGCCATGGTCATAGACTGCTCACCATCTACGGTTCTCTCTCTGACTCTCGTCTCTACTATTTGCATATTTTATTAAATTTTTAATAATTCAAGTTTTTAGGAGAACTATCAAGTGGTCTCATGGTTCTCATGCTCCCCCCATTGCATAGGTCGGGGTTTGACCCTTGTAATTGCTAAAAAATATCTTGAACGAGTGAATTTAGGAATAATCTAGGGATCATTGTACATTCATTTAATTCATGTTATTTATCAAAACCTTAATAATAATCATATTAATTCAATTAAAAAAAAACTAGGGTTTGGGTTGATTAATAACTCACCTTTGATTTGATAAAACTCCTCAAAAACTTGTAGAATTAACAACAAAAAGCAATCCCATGAAGGAATTGAAAGAAGAAATAGTATAGGTAGATGAATTTTATGATTTCTTGTTTTCTTTCACTGCACAATGAGAAAGAAAGTTTAACAAGGAACACTGATGAGGAAGGAGACAAGTTCTCTTTTAAATCAAACCAATTTACAAAACGGACAATGATTGTTCAGGTCTGGTCAAGTTGACCAGTAGAGATGGAAGAAAAGGATAACCATTGTTTGTTCTTATAAGGCCATTTTTCCGTTTCTTAATAAAGCGGATAACTAGTGTCCGTTTTTCTCCTCAAAAAAGGACAACCATTCTCCGTCCACAATAAGAACAGCGAACCACTACTAAACTTAGGTACTTTCCAAGGTGACGTGGAAAGTGAATCGGGAAATGTTGAGAAGCTCTAGGAGACCCTGTCTTAGTTGGGACTCGCTGCCGGAAATATAATGGACGGACAACCATTGCCCATTTAGAAAACAAAATAGAAAACAGATAATGATTATCTGTTTTTAGCTTAAACATTTGTAACTTAACGGGTCAATACGGAAATAACTGGGTCTTACATAAAAAGCACTCTATGAAAAACTCAAAAGACAAAAAAGAATATTTTGCTTTAAAATTAGATCTTTCAAAAGCTTTTGAAAAAGTGGAGTGTAATTTCATTAAATCAGCTCTATTAGCGTTAGGTTTTGGTGATTCTTGAGTAAATCTCATAATGCAATGCATATCGACAACTTCATTTTCCATCATTGTAAACGGTTCTCCGGGTCCGAAATTATATACTTCAAGAGTCCTAAGACAAGGTGACGCGCTTTCTCCATATTTGTTCTTAATTTGCATGGAGATTCTTTCTAAACTATTAAAAAAGGTTATTTTTAAAAAGAAAATTTCAAGCCTTAAAATAAATAAAAATGCCCCGGACATATCTCACATTTTCTTTGCAGACACCTGCTTATTTTTCACAAAATCCGATCTAGTTGAAGCAAAAAAAACTTGCTAGATATTTTTATCAAGATTTGGCGAGATTACTGGTTAAATGGTCAATCTTCAAAAATCTTGTTTCTTCTTTAGCCCTAGTTGTCATCCTAAACATTGGAAAATAATTGCAAGAATCCTAAAAGTTCCCCTGATGACAAAAAAATGATAGATATCTTAGAACCCCTATTTTCTTTGATAAAAATAGTAAAGAAAATTTTGAACCTCTTTTACAGAAATATTACGCCACCCTTCAAGGTTGGAAATATAAATTTCTCTCACAAGCAGGCAGAACAATACTAATACAATCCATCCTTCAAGGTTATCCAACTTACTAGATGCAAGTGCTTGCCCTTCCAACAAATAAAAACTAGATTAACTGGATAGAATCCAAAGAGACTTTTGTTGGAATAAAGATAAACCCAAGTGCAGAGGAGGATATATAAAGGCTTGGGTCAGTATTTGCAAGCCTATTTCCCAAGGAGGTCTAGGATCAAGAATCCCCGCCAATTTAATATCGCTTTCCTCACTAAACTAACTATCCGACTCATTACAAACCAAGATCAACTATGGGTTCAACTTCTCAAAGCTAAATATTTCCCAAACTCTCATACTCTGTAATTTTATAGGTCTTCTAAATTATCATGGATTTGGACTAGCATACAAAAAGGGCTGAACATCATTAAAGGTAATTTTGTCTGGCAAGTCAAAAGCGGAGCTTCTACAAAAATTTGGGAAGATAAATGGGTTCCTAATACAAATATTATTCAAAAACTCATTAATATTCAAAAACCTTCTCCGTGGAGGGTAAATGAGTTGATAACTCCTGAAGATAGATATGACCAAGATAAACTTGATAACTATTTCGACCCAGATACAAAAGCAAAAATTCTAGCCATATCTCCAAAAATCCAAGAACAAGACAAAATAAGATGGCAACATCACCCTTCAGGAATCTTCTCGGCAAAAAATATATATAAAAAATCCAAGAACAAGACAAAATAAGATGGCGACATCACCCTTCGGGAATATTCTCGGCGAAAAATATATATAATTTCCTCATAAATCAGGATCAAGAAAATAATAAATTAAATGTTTTCCCCTGGAAAAAGATATGGAAGATTCAAGCAATTTAGAGAATCAAATTATTCGTCTGGAAATTATCTCAAATAGACCTCCCAACTTATTCAAAGTGCATAATATAGACATAAATACGGAGTGCCCAATGTGTAACTTTCAGGAGCAAGAAATAGAACAACATCTATTTAGTTTTTTCCATTTTGCAAGAGCTATTTGGTTTGGTCTTTCTTTAGAAGCAGTGAGCACAAAAATTATTTCGGACTCCATGGAAAATTGGATAAAAGAGTGGATTGCGGAACCAGAATTCATGCAATGGTCGGATAAAATCGCAACCATATCCTGGTTTATTTGGAAGCATAGATGTTCGGTAGTGTTTGGAAAAGCTCTCCAAATCCGAATAACCTCATAGATCAAATCAAGAAATTCTTGCATCACAATACTCGGGGAAAGATCCAAAAGAATACGATGATTCAAAGAAGTAATGTCCCCAAGGAAAAATGCTCTGACTTAACTTCGATCTGGATAATATTTATCGGTGCGTCTTTTAAAAAAGAAAATTCGTCTATGGGATATGCTTTTTTACTTTCTATGTGGACAATGAGTCTTTCATGCACATTGCACCTGGATCAGAATGGGCTTCCTCAGCTTTTCATGCAGAATCAAAAGCCTTGATAAAAGCGTATACTTGTCTAAGTAAAAGTATATTATTTAGTGTCTCAATAATAACAGATTGCAAAATTCTGGCAGAGACTCAACAAGTCACACAAATATTCTCCTTGGAGTACCAAAAATACCATACAAGAAAATCTCTCAATTCTGGAAAAATTACCACAGGCTCATCTTAAGTATATAAACAGGAAATATAATTCTGTGGCGGACTACATTGCAAAAAGAAGTTCGTCTAAAGAATCTTAGGCACATGTCATCCCAACTGCAACTAAGAATTTTAAAATCTAGTGTTATTTCCAATGTATTTGATAAAAATGAGCTTAAATGTTTTGTACTATATTATTTGATTAATATAGTTAACCTTTCCATCCAAAAAAAAAAAAAAACATAAAAATTGCATAACTTAGTAGAAAACGAAAAATTATTATGTGTTGGCTTAAAATGGACCAAATAAATAGAAAACAAGTAATCATTCTTGATTTTTGTCTCAAAACCAAATAATCATAATTGAAGGGAATTTTATTTGGCATAGCTAACATCTACAAATTTGGAAAATGTTATGTGGGAAATGGGAACAAAATTAATATATGGCAGGACAGTTAGGTCAAAGATTTGGATTCCCAAATATGTAAACCTATCAACTGCCCTCCAAATATTGAAAAGTTTGTTGATCTCATAAATGGAAATCAGCAATGGGACATACCCCTAATAAGTAACATCTTTAATGATCACATTGCTAGGAAATATTACAAACAAACATAAATATAGTCTAGGAAGATAAAGCTATATGGCCTCTGACAAAGGATGGTAAATTCACTGTGAAATCCTTTACATGGAATTAACACACAGTAATCATCCTAGAAATGAGACAAAAAACCGGATTTCCATCTGGAAATTAAAAGTCTCCCCATCTATAAAAGTTTTCCTTTGGAAAGCAACACACTCAATCCTCCCCAACAGGAGAAAGAGTGGGAAAACACTTGAACTACATAGACAAATTTGAAAAATTTGTACCTGCCAGAGGGAATCCATTTCTCTTTTTTTTTTAATAGGAAAAATAGATTGATTAATAAAAATAAATTACATAAGAGTTTTATCCTGTTGAATCAAAGTTTGAAACCAAACAGGAAAAACATTGTAATACTGAAAGAAAATAATATGAGATCTTGCCAACTTAGCTAGATTGTCTGCTATATGATTTGTATCTCTGTGCACATAAGTGCATGAACAAAAGGAAAATGAACTAAAAATGTCTAGTGCATCTTTTATTAAGGTGTGAAACAATTCACATCATTTATAACATTTAGGCAGTCACCCTCCAAGTGCAACTCTGTCATGCCTTTTTGTTTTGCCCACGGAACTGCTTCCAAGAGTGCATGCGCTTCTGCCTGCTCTGGATATATTGCATGAGCTGCACCTCCTCGCAGTCCATCGCAGTCACCTGCAAAGTTTCTAGATATTGGAGCCCAACCAGAGAAAGTTTTACTATCTACAAATGGTGCATCAAATTATTGTTTATACAATCATTAGCTGGAGGAGACCAATAATGTTGTTATTGAGATATAACATGATTAGTGTTAGATTGAACCACTAGGGTACTTATCCAATCATTCATCTGCATAATAATTGAATTTTCAATAGTGTCAGCATTAGGTTGAAAATTATCAAAAGATTTAGCACATCTTGCTTTCCAGATTGACCACATACAGAATGCAACATTCTCATATTGTTTGAAATCTAAAGCTACTAAGGTATTACCTATAGGGAAGAAGTGGCTTACCCATTGATACAGATCAACATTTCTAAGAATATTAAATAATCTGTCATCAAACTTAAACCAAATTCTTCTGGCAACATTACATGAAATAAACAAGTGTTGAGGAAATTCACCAATCCGATCACATATAGGACAAGCAGTGTCCTGATACTTAGTGATTTTGGTTGGCTTATATTTAGTACGTAAACATCTATGTAAAAACTTCCACATAAAATGGTGAATTCTAGGTGGAAGTTCATGTTATTTTTGCTAGGACTAGACAAGAGTTTGTCATTCAAAATCACTCTATAGGAAGATTTAACTATGAAATAGCCATTGCTACTCGGTTCCCATCTCATTTTTTCTTCTCCACTAAAAGGTATTTTAATTTTTAGAATCTCATTTAGTGTATTATCATTAGTATAAAACAGGGTTTGGATAAGTTTGCCTTTGTTAGTGGTGGTCAGGATTTGTCTGGACAAACATAAATCAAGGGCTGTGGTTAGGGCTGTCAATGGGTACCCGTTACCCGCTACCCGGAACCGGACCCGCCTAATTGGGTCCGGTTCTGGGTCCTAAAGTTGGACCCATTAGCAACTTAGGACCCGACGGGTAATTACCCGATTGGACCCGAATGTTAACGGGTCCAAACGGGTAATACCCGTCGGGTAATGGGTACCCGTTTATTTAACCTTTTAATCATCTTTTTAGCAAAATTATAGGTATTTTGCAAGTTTCGGCTTTGAATTTTTATTTTATTTTATTTTTTTCTTATATTTAATCTTTATTTAGTACATTAATAAAGAAATAATAATAAATTTTTATAAAAATAATTTATATTCAAGTTAAAAAGAGAAAGAAATTAAGATTTTAAGATTTTTTAATACCCAACGGGTACCCGGGACTTTAAACGGGTCCGGTTCTGGGCCAACACATTATGGAACCGGCCCCGGAACCGATGCTCCGGTTCTGGGTCATGTACTACCCGGGAGGACCCGGACCCGTTGACAGCCCTAGATGTGGTTCTCAGACCACACCCTACTACTTGCACGTGTGAAGTAGATTTTATGGCTGAGATTCTCTTCATTTCCATTCAATTTATCATTTACTGCCTACTGAAACGAATCGTCAAAATCAGCAGACCTTTCCTGTCAAGTTCATTCATCTTTCTTCCAAACCCTAACATGAAGAAGAATCTCAAAAGATCAGCAATTACACAATTAAAACACACCGTCTTACACACAATCACATTAAATAAGAAGAATTTTCAAAAGATCACTTTTCACCCGAAACGATTTGAGCAAATTTTTTTTCTCTTTTTGGAAAACACTATCAAAGGAAGAACAACCTCATTGAAACCTTACAAATTCCAAGGAAAATCTTTACTCTCCATAATCATCAGCCCCTGCAAAATGTGATTTACCCAAGACCTTCGTAATTGCAGGTAATCAATCTAATCTCATCTTTTTAATCTCTCTAGAATTTCTATTCTTTGTTTTTCCTTTCGTACTAGATCTATCTTTCCGCCGTGATTTGTTTGTCATTTGATTTCTATGGTCCATGTTTTTTTCTCTCAAAATTCGTTAGTGGTTTTTTTAGATCAGGTTGAAGAGAGCGACTGGGTTTTCATGATAGATCGTCTTCTTCCTCTGTATCTATTGGTAATTTGATGAAAACAAAATTACTTTGTATCTTCTATTTAATTATTTGTATTTCGCTCCAATTCATCCTATGAAAATTGAACTTTCATTTTGTTTATGAATGACTCATAGGAATAAAGAAGCTTCAATAAGTTCTTCGAGTACTATAGCCTCAAGCTCGACAAACTTTTAAGGTTCTTTCATCTTCCAATTTTTTTTTGAAATTTAGGTGAATTGTAAAATGTGTGGGCTAATTTCTTAAATCTACTGCTTGCTTAAAAATAGTTGGAACAAAATCTGTTGTACATTCTCCATAGATCAATAAAACAAGTTGGTTTTGCTACGGAGTGAGGTAATATTTGTTTCTTTATTGTCTTGAACTGGAGATTTGAAAGATATATGCAAATTGTATCCCTTTGGTTTGTAAGAATTTCTTGAACTGGAGATTTGAAAGATATATGCAAATTGTATTCCTTTGGTTTGTAAGAAATATGAAGATTACCTAGGTTACCGTGGCTATTGATAAGTTACCAAGTTTGAGATAGTAATACTTATTAACTTCGCTCACTGTTTGATAATATTAGAAGATGAAGTGCAACTTGAAAAATCAGAAGAAATCTCACTGTTTGAGCTAGCTGCATCAGAAAAAGTATTGTTTGAGGAACAATTTATACATGGAAAAATCGACAAAATAGCTAACGAGACAGGTACTGAATATATTTATATTGGAGGTCTCCATTATTTTCCATTTTGTGTTCGTGCTAATATTGTTCATCTTTAAGGAAAATGCATTATGAATCAAGAATTAGAGTCAAGTAATTTATACTCAATTTACTTTATCCAGTGACGGTCGCTTGAAAAACAGTTGAAAAAAATACAAATTTAATTCTACACATACCAACTTCAAGATGTAACTTTCTTGATCATCAATAGAAAAACTGTGGCAAAAGTAGGGAGTTTAAAGGATTGCAAGTTTATTAGCGTAAAATTACTGTATATATAGGAACCTAAGGATCGTACTACTATCAACTGCATTAGCTTTTCTCACTTTTGAAAAGCTTGGATAAAGAGCTTAATATTACTTAACCTTTGTGAAATTATATTTGGATCCACACTGACTTTAGATCAGTTTGCAAGTGTGAATTAATGAAAGCGATGTTGTTTTTTTTTTTTGAGATGGCAAGCGATGCTTTGTTGTCATTTATTAATTCTTCTTTTTCTTCACATGAATAGTACATATGTTATTTTTTATTGCAAATTCATAGGAAACTTAAATGGAAAAAGAATAATCAATTTATGTATATATCTGTATTAGGAATATTTCCTAAAAGTGTGAGTAAGATTAGGTGCTTTCAGTTGTAATCTTTTTAGTCAGATAATGAAATTGTTGGTTATCAACAAATCATAATATAGGTTCAGGCATTTGTGCATGGGGATGCAAAGGTACAAGAAATCGCAGACCGAAGCATTCTCCGGTATTTTTTTTTTTTTTTAAAGTTTATGAATATGTTCTTCAAAGGTTTATTAGTGAACCGAGATGAGTCTTTACGGTATAATACAGACGTATGGTTGATTCTTGAACTTATCAAACAACAAAAAATATGTATAGTTGGTTCCAAGAGTTTTCCTCTTTGTCCTTTCAATTATTTCAGACTCTATAGGCTTCATTTTTGCTTTCCCAGTGACCATTAAAACTAAATGTCGTACTTTTGGCAATACTGCTGTATAGAGGATGTATATGTTTGGGTAACACAATATGACTGTCGGGATCGGCACTATGTTGATAAAAACTTAAATACTCAAAAGGCCCTACATCCTAATACATATTTTGTTGGAGAGATTTGTTGGGTGTACCACCTTTCCTTGGTCTTTTTAAGTTTTTTAGATCTCAGCTAAGGTTAAGAACTTTGTTGGGGGTTATCTGTAATTATTAAGCCAGCAGGAAATGTACAATGGCTTATATATTGCAATGATGCAGAGAATGCCGATAGGGTTGTAATTTTGGATGCAAACCAGATTATAATATTTCCAGTAATTCCCTGGGAACTTCATGTAAAGAAGGGCAAGCCTGTTGCTACTATTTTTGTACTGATTGTGATTACTGAACCGTGAACCACCAGTTTGTTAATGAACAAGCTCACGGCAGTAGGGCTTAATAAAGGCTATTATTAACTTATAAATTTCAATTGATGGATAGTACCAATATTTATAATTATGGTATACCTTTTATACTAATTAGTGGCTCATGCGTTTCAATCTTTTTATGCAGAAAATAGCTTGACCATTTGAATGACGAGATCATAAAAATACAGCATCAATGTGGTGTGAGCAGAAGGCAGATTAAGTTTCTCAAGATTGATTCAGTATAGGAGTTGCATCAATGCCATTGAATTCGTTCACAAGTGTGGTATATTATTTTGAAACACCGTTTGTGGAAACCAATCCGAAATTGCCTTTACCACAACCAAGTTCATTTTTATATTTAAAGATCATTGATTGTTAACTATTCATCATCAGTTTTTTGAAATACCGTTTGTGTAATTTATGGCACGGGTTAAGCATGACTAGGTCATGTAGAAAATGTATTGTTCGTTAAACCAATACCGTTTGTGTTATTCTGTTTTAAATCAAAAATTATCTCAGTATAACCGGAAGAGGTTTTATTCTCTGTTCACCAATTACGGTTATTTGTGTCTTAAGGTCTCTGTGTTATTGGTGTCTGTTTAAAAATATTGGTTTCTCAAGAAAAAAAGACAGAAACCTGCTTAGATCTAGCCTAAAATGGACTAAATTTGAACAATAAGCTTTAATGGTGAAACTCACAATCACTTGACATACTAATGAAAGCCATTTCATTCCCGTACCGTTACGGCACGGGTTAAGCCATAGTTATAAAATAAAGCAGATATAGTATCTACTTTCCAGCATTTCAAATCTTGATCTATCAGTTGACTCACATGTACCATATTAGAAGAGTAAAATTGAGATAAAGGGGGCATGTGCATCTTAGGAATCCAATTGTCTTTCCATATATGCACAGACTTTCCATTACCAATTTCCCACACATAAAATTGTTTAACTATTTCCAAACCTTTGCAAATCCCATTCCAAATCCAGGAGCCCTATTTAGAAACACTGTCACATAATGGATTAGAATCAACAAAGTATTTACCTCTTAGAATAGCAGTCCATTTATCCTCAGGATTTTCAATCAATCTCCAAGATAATTTAGTTAGGAGAGCAAGGTTTAACACATCGGTTCTCCTAATATTTAAACCTCCTAGTTCCTTTGGGAGAGCAATGTCCTTCCACCCCTTAGTATAGAAACCTTTTTCCTCATCCCTTTTTCCCCACCAAAACCTCATTTGTAAACTATCCAATTTATCTGTAATCCCTTTTGGCATGGGAAATACAGCAAGGTGATGACTAGCTAAACTACCTAGTACTGACTGGTTCTTTACAGTTATTCCTGGAGGAGCTAGATAAATTGGTTTCCAGTGAGCAAGTCCTCCTTTTGCATTATCAACCAAGTGACTGCATGAGTGAGATTTTATTTTTTGTAAAGGAATAGGTACACCTAAGTACTTCTCATTGAAGACCATTCTTATTATTCTAAGAATATTGGATATTTCATTTTTCACATTATCAGGAACTTTCTTGCTAAATGCTAGAACAGATTTCTCAAAATTTACAGTCTGGCTAGAGAATTTGCTAAATTACTCAATAAGAGTAGCTAAGTTCCTAGCATCTCTAGTTCTAGGTTTAATGAAAATCAGGCAATCATCTGCAAAGCATAAATGAGAAATTGAGGGGAAGTGTTTGTTTTCTTTAAAACCATGAATGAGGTTATCATTTTCAGCTTGAATCAAAACTCTATATAAGGCTTCCATGCAAAGGATCAATATGTATGGAGATAAGGGATCACCTTGTCTCAAACCTCTTTGAGGATAATAAACTTTACCTGAAGCACCATTGAGAAGAATGGAAGTAGACACTGTAGAAATGCACTGGTTAATCATATTGCACCACTCTTGAGAAAACCCAAGCTTTTTTAGACTATCAAGAAGGAAACGCCATTCTATTATGTCAAAAGCCTTAGACATATATCAAATTTAATAGCTACACAACCATCTTTAACCTTAGTTTGTTTCATAGAATGAATCAATTCATGAGCAATAATGATATTATCATGTATTAGCCTACCAAAAATGAAAGTTGTTTGTGCTGGAGATATGATTTTCTGTAAAACTTTCTTTAATCTAGAGGCTAAAAATTTAGATATAATTTTGTAAGACACATTACAAAGGCTTATAGGTTTAAAATTAGCAGCACTTTTGGGATAATTACTCTTAGGAATTAGGGTAGTAAAATTGTGGTTCAATTGTTTTAGAATGTAATGAGAATGAAAAAAAAAAGACTAAACCGTTTTTACAACTTCAGGTCCAACAGTGTCCCACATTAGTTGGTAGAATCCAGGTGGGAAACCATCTGAACCTGGAGTTGTCCATATCTTCATTTCAAAAACAATTTTCTTAATTTCCTCACTGGAAGGCATAACAATTAACATGGAGTTATCATGTTCATTGATACAAGTGTATACATTACGAAGAAAGGAATATGAGTTAGGTGGATGAGTTGCTCTACTCATAGTACTAAAATGCGTTAATAATTCATTCTCAATATCTTGTATTTCATTCAATCAAATTCCCATATTGTTATGTAAAGACTCTATCAGGGTTTTTTGTCTTCTAAAATTGGGTTTTTAATGAAAATAGGCAGTGTTCCTATCATCTAAAAGCATAGCATCACCCTTACCTCTTTGTCTCCAAAAATCTTCCTCTGCATCATACCAATACTTTAGTTTCCTTGTTATATCCACAACCCTGCTATCATTAGGATTTCTAACATTTCTAGTAAGATTGGATAACTGAAATTCTAGATTAACAATTTGAGAGTTAATATTACCAAAGTGCTGATAATTCCAGTTCCTGAGATAATTCTTAGTAGAAGCAGAAGCCAGGAGTACTTCTTTTCCATTCATTTTTGATTAACTCATAACAAGTTGGGTCTCTAAACCATGATTTATTCACTCTTAAGGTTTCTTGGTATTGCATTCCATTTTACTAGCGATTAACATTATGGGGCAATGGTCACTACCTAAAACAGTTAAGTGATAAAGAGTTGTATTAGGATAGATATTAGACCAGTCATAAGAGATAAGAGCTCTATCTAATATTTTTAGAATTAGTTCACCCCCATTTATTCTATTGGTCCAAGTAAAGGGACTCCCTATATAAGTCATACTAGTAAGATTATTATTATCCAACAACAAATTGTTTGCATCTATATCACTTTGACTATGGGGGTTACCACCTTTTTTTTCACTATTATGTAAAATGAAGTTAAGGTCACTTATAACTATCCATGGATTATTATAGGTCATCCTTATATTTTTGAGATGTTCCCATTGATTGGTCTTTTCTATGTCATTTAGAGCACCATATAAAAAGGTCAATAGAGAACTGTTGTTCTGACTATCAAGTTTAACAATGCAGTTAATCATATTCAACTGAGCATCAATAATGTGGAGACTAATACCATCTTTCTATAGTATGCATAACCCGCCAGAGAGACCAATAGGATTCAAGAGAGAAATATTTGGGTATTTGAACCTTTTCAGTAAATAGTTCATCCTCTTGGACTGGTTTTTTATTTCAGACAAGAAGATTATATCAGGATTTTGAGCTTTTATGAGCATGTTAAGGTGATTTCTGGTATCCTTGTTCCCAAATCCATGATATGGTTTTCATACTTAATCTTGAGTTTGAAAAACTAATGCAGGTTTTAGCAATGTGAAAATGTAAGTTAAAATTGAAACACAAATTACTAGATTTATGCATTAAATTCAATTTTAAAAAGAAAGTTTTGTATAATACCTTAAGCTCCCCCTGTAGTGTTATTAGTTTGTTTTCCCTTAGTTGTGACTCTGTCTTTAGCTTGTGTTTCCAACTGTTTCCCATCATGAGAGTAGTTAGATGAGAAGGTTGCTTCAATATCCTGAGATGCTGCTGTCCCAAGTCTCTTTCCCAGTCTTGCTGATTCATTATCATCTTCTTCTTGAGATGAGGTATCCATTCTTGGAGTTAATATAATACCATCCTTTGGAGGAATGAAATTAGGTTTAGTGATCTCCTTTTTCTTGTGACAACTTGGAACAATAGCACCATCTTTTTCTTCCACCAGTTTCTTCTTAGTAGCAATATTGGATTTTCCAAAGAAGTAAGGCTTACTATGAGCTTTTGTTAGAAATTCAGTTGCTGCTTTGCAAGCTTTTTATATGCTTGATGATGAAACAACTAGGACAGATATTGTGTGGCTGTTTTTCATAAATTTTTTTTTAATCCATCTAATCCTGCATTAGTTTGTCATTGCTCCTCTTCTTAAGGGATTATTTATGTCAATAATGACACAAACTTTTACTCCATCTTTATCCACAGGGATAGCATTCTTTGGTTCAATTGCAATAACCTCACCCATTACTTTGCCAATCTTAGTCACAGATATAACATTCAGATGTTCAGGAAGTAACTTTTTTAAGCTGATTCCAAAAACATTGGTGATTCCAGTCAAGATATTTGTAAATTACCTCAGAGTTGTAGTTATGGAGAATAACCAAGTTCCTGTTGATACTCCATGGTCTAGTTATGAAGATGTTGTTTTTTGTGTCTTCATCTTTGAATTTGAAAACCATTATTTTTGTAGATTTCTACAACCTTCACTTCACCTTCTGGGATGTGAAACCAAGTAAACTTGATGTGATGCTCCACTACTTTAAAACCCATAGATCTTTCTTCTATGCTAAGCATACCAATAAGACAGTTTTCCCAATCTTCTACATCTTCACTAGTTTCTTCTACCACTACTTCACCTGGAGATTCATCTTCATTATCAAGTTCCAACGCTGCTTGATTGAATTTTTCAGCCAGATCGATAACTTATGCTTCATTTTCTTCCACCATTTTATTCTTGATGAAAGGATTATTATTTGATTTTGTTGAGACTTTTTGGACTTGCTTTATATGATATAAGATGACCCAATTAGTTTAGGGTTTACCAAATTGTAGAAAGAATTTTCTACGCAAGATTTTTGGAAAGGGGATACGGTGATTATTAACAAGTATTATATTTTCAGTAACATAATAAAGGATTGTTAATCCATAGAGAAATTTCAGGAGTTTTTTACCAAAATTGAAGTGACTTTTTTGGATTTCAAATTTCTTTTTCTTCCCCCTTTTTTGCCTTTGACTTTCCTTTGGAACAGTTGTAGATCGGTTCTGGCTGAGTTGAAAACTCTCATGATGGGGAAACACTGGTGATAACTTGGCTTCAACAATCTTCTTAGCTAATAGAGCAAACGCTGTAATCACAACATCAATAAAGGAAAACGCCATTAAGGGAACAACAAACTGTAAACACATTAGAGGAGAAACAGTTTAGATAGAAATACATTTAGAAGAGATGATAAAATTATAGTTCTTTGAAACCTGTACGCAAAATAACCAGTTAAAGATAAAGGAGTTGTTAAACTAATCCATTTAAGGGAACATAGAAAATGAAAATGTTGTAAAACTGACTAGTTTTTCTTAAAGAATCACGGACATCAATGTTAAATTAAAAGACAAGGATGATAAATGCAAACTTTTGTTACTGAGTTGACATCGCCGATTCAAAAATCTATCTGTTCATACATTGCCCTCTATCCCGGCAGGTGTGGAGAGAACTACACTTTGATCCACATGAGATTTACAATAATATGGAAGACTTTCATGTTTAGCTAACTCATCTTCTAAGCATCAAAAAACACAAGAACCATTTCATGGGTTGGCCATAGATGTGTATGATTGTCCTATGACACATATGGAAAGCCAAATGTAATCTGACTTTTGAAAAGGAAAAACCAAATGCTGGCAAAATTGCAAAAGATATTATTTGTTACATGAATTATCAGAAAGGTGCAACAGAAAGGAAACACCTCAATCTCATGAATGTGCTTATTCTCCAAAGAGGAAGCTGAAAGTCAACCAATTGAGCTCATAATGAGAAGGAACCCACCTATCCTTTTCACACTGAAAATCAATGTGGCAACTTTCCAAGACTCTACTTCAGGGAAAGATGGAATGGGTTTAATTATCTTTGATCACAAAGGAAAATGCAAGGGAGCAAGAGGAGAAGTGCTTGGGCAAAGCTCGAATGATGAAGTAAAACAAATGACGACTTTGGATGCGTACAACTGGGGAGTGAACCTATCAAGCATAATGGATTTTGAATCCAACTCCTGCCAAATAATAAAGCTGATGAGGAGTATGTATGCAAAGAAGATAGGAGCTCGTTTCTCTCAAGACTATGATGGAAAGGAAGTTTTTCGAAATCGGTACGTGGAGCACAACAAATGATAGGGAAAATCGCTAAGCAGTCAACCTAGCTATACATAGCATTGACTGTAATTTTGATAAGTCCTGGGACTAATTTTCTGCAATCAATATTATCCCAACAATCTCCGGTGGTGTTATTGTATATATAATTTGAGTTGTTGGCCTCACATTGAAAATTAGGCCAAAAGATTGAATTCTAGAGCTCCTGGCCCCCGACCAATAGGAATCGAGAATTTTATTTTAATTTTCAATTTTGGATAAACATCACACAGACCCATTTCTCCACTCCACCGTTGTTATCTACTCTGCGGGCCATAATTCTCTTCGATACAAACCCAATTTCTTCTTCTATTTTCCCTCATGCTACTTTTGTTCTTCATTCTCCTGTGTGTTCTAACTCCTAATGATTTTTTTTTTGTTTTTCGTTAATACATGGATACATACAAAGAGCGAAGATTCAATATAAAAGTTTGATCGTAGATTTTTCTTTGTTTTATTATTCTGTATTGGTATTGAGTTGTTCATCTTTGGTTTTTGCAGGGTTTATATTTATTGTGTAATGGAGTAACGGAGAGAAAGAACAACATAGACGCTCAAATAAAACAACAAAATCTTTGTATTGGTATTAGAAAATCCCATCCCGTTATCCAATTTTTTTTCTTTCATCTATTTGGTTTTTTTTTTGTTAGGGTTTCCTTATAATCATTCAATATCTTCTGAATTTTTTGTTAGGATTTTTAATCAGTTTTATTCGTTTGATCTGTAAGCTAAATATTTAGCTATTCTTTTAGTGTGTTAACTAAATGTGGATTTTGTTGTTTCAGTCAGTTTACCTTTCTTCTAAATTTCATCTATGAGAAAGAACAACATAGACGCTCAAATAAAACAACAAAATCTTTGTATTGGTATTAGAAAATCCCATCCCGTTATCCAATTTTTTTGCTTTCATCTATTTGGTTTTTTTTTGTTAGGGTTTCCTTACAATCATTCAATATCTTCTGAATTTTTTGTTAGGATTTTTAATCAGTTTTATTCGTTCGATCTGTAAGCTAAATATTTAGCTATTCTTTTAGTGTGTTAACTAAATGTGGATTTTGTTGTTTCAGTCAGTTTACCTTTCTTCTAAATTTCATCTATAAAGGTCATGTGTTTATCTTGATGTTGATATCTGAGTGAACCAGAAGAGGAGATAAGTATTCTTTCACTAACATTGACTTGCATGATGGCTATTGGTAGTAAGCAGTACCTTCGAATCAAATTATCGTATTATTTCCCATATTCATTGCAGGTTGGATACCATACAATGGGAATTCATGGTAATTTCAGACCTGCATATCATCAAGTGGATGTGACAAAAAGATGATAAGTGCGGTGGTGGATATGTGGTTGGTTTCGGGTTCGGTAATGTTGGTTCTTGGCTCTGATAATATTAAGTAACTTAGTTACAGTTAACTCATGTATACCTCATTAACGTAGAATGTAGATTAGGTTCAATTAGTTATAGTTTAATAGAAATTGGCTACCCTCTGATTGGTCAATGTGGTGGCTAAAGTCTATTCTTTCGACAAATTGTGCATTTTTTTTTCTTTCATGTAGGCTCCATCTAAAGGTGAGGCAAAATGCGCTGCACTGATGGAAATTATGTTCATGTATGAACCCAGAACTTATCATTGTACTGGTAGGTGTCTCTAAATTTAGCAAGAACAATATATAGGACTAAAATTGAAAAATCATTTTCTTGGATTTTTTTTGTTGCCGACTGTTGAGACTTTTGCATTCTTTCATGCTCAACTCTCCTTGATATAGAGGGAGAAACTGTTGCTCCTATCTGGCATTCTTTCATGCTCAACTGCCCGTGCTATAGAGGGAGAAACTGCTGCTCCTAACTGAACTTGGTTGACATTTGCACATCTATTGTTTATTGCATTGAAAAACATGTCATGACAGGTGTATTAATGCTAACCCAATTCAAGCTGGGAAAACTGATACTATTCCAGTCAATAGTCATGTTATTTCATATCGGTGTCTGTTTAGATTTAATAAATTTTTCGAAACTATTTTGAATCAAATATCAGGTACACCACAAAGAGTGTGGGGATGAAGGTATTCTGTAATAATGACAAGACTTTTTTCCTTTTGTCATCGCAGTTTGGTTTCAACCATACACTTGAAGTTTTGTTGCTCAAATATATTCGAGTATATTTCTTTACATATTTTAATATATGTCGTCTTTCTTTTAAATGATAAGTTTTAGAGTGTAAAAAAAGTTTATACGAGGCTCTTTCTGCAAATCAAAAGTATCAAATATTTCTGCATTTAGAACTATGTGCGTTATTTATTTAAGAGACAATATAAATTAGCAACTGAGTAACAAGCTTACAGTGATAAAAGAAGGAGTTTTATTTTCAGGCAAGCCAGGGCTAAGAACCTGTAATACCAAAATTAAATTGTTATAAAAAAATTCTATGAAATGCTTTCGCTAAAAAATAATAAAAACAGGAGTGCAAGACTATATCTGGCGTGACAATTAGATGCCAATAAACAAATTCAACGGATACCAGCATCTCGAGATCACAATGAATATTTAGAAAATGATCATATTGAATAGCTAGCACAGGTCAACCAATTTTATCCCGTGCAACGCACGGGCGCACAACTAGTTTCTTCTAATTTTAGACATCACAATGGTGATAATGTAACAGTTATAACTGATTTAATTGGTTTGGATGCAAACCAAGGGGTTTATGGCAGACTGCTCAGCAGCACCAGGCCTCAGAACTTGTCTGCAGTTTGAGGTGTTGTTTCATCCTCTTTTTATATAAAATAAAAATGGAGGAAGTACTTAAAATGATTTTCTAATTGAACGGTAACTCTCATCACAAATGAATGTAGCTTCTTCTTTTCGGTGTCTTGAATTTAGCTGAGGTATCCCAACTCCCAAGTCTAAAAAATCTAAACCTCCGCTGAAACTCTAAAATCTGAGTGTTTGTCTGAAACACAAAAGAAAACAAAAACAAAAATGAAAACAAAACAAATAATGCAAACCAGTTCAGCCATGGTCATCATGGATTACTCTCTCTCCAAGGTTCTAGTCTCAATCCCTCTCTTTCAATTTCATGTCTAATTGTTGTTTGTAAGTAAGTTGAGCCAGATACCCTTAGTGTTTCAGTAGATTAGGTTTTACTTGGGTTAACCCGTAACTGCATGCTTCTTACTTTGCCTCAATCATCATTTAAGTTTGGGGAAACTTTTGTTGATAAATTAGGGGAGACTTTATCAGGTCACTGGAATCAGCTTGGGGTCAATTCTTATTCAATGGTTGTGCCTAGCATTACTTGAAAATTTAGATCTGCCACTAGTTTTGGCACCATTCTGCATGTAGCCTGATTAATATACTCTTGGAGTATCTGGCCTGTTAGTGATTTGAAAACACCAGTTAATTAGTGTGAACCCACCAACTGGTTGTAGATTGCTTGAATCACTTTAATCTGAATTATGGTTTTAACAAGAAATTTTGTTGGTTATTTGACAGGTGGTTGGTAGTCCTAAGAAAAAGAAAGCAAGGTATGTTTATGATTGAATACCAACTTCTCTTGCAGTTTTTGTTTGATGATAAAATTTTAGGAGTTTAAAAGAAAATGTTCTCTCTATTATTTACCTGAAGCAGATCGATGACCAAAGTTGAGAATCGTAAAACATTAACCGAAGAGCAAGCTGAAGTTGTTCAATCCAGTTTAGACCCCACATGCCCGAGCTTTGTTAAACTTATGGTCCGGTCCCATGTTTCTGGATGCTTTTGGCTGGTAACTCCAATTGGTTATCTATCACGAGCATTTAGTATTCAAATTCTTAGAGACGTTTATGCTAATATCACCAATTTTGATTTTTCGAACAGGGACTTCCTTCAAAATTTTGTTTATCGAGTCTACCGAAAAATGACACCATATTTACCTTGGTGGATGAGGATGGGGAAGAATACACTGCAAACTACCTTCCTCGGAAGTTTGGGCTGAGCGGTGGATGGGGAGGGTTTGCCAGGGCGCACAAGTTGGCCCCTGGAGATGCCTTGGTCTTCCACTTAGTCAAGGTTTCCATATTCAAGGTGATTAGATTTTCGGGTTTGTCCTGATGTAATGGTGTTTTCTGATGCTGGCTTATACATTTCTTAATACAAACTATACAATTCAGGATAATGCACATTTATTGGTAAAATGCTCATTGGTTTCTGTTGGATCAAGTTCACATAATTGTATCTTGTACATTATGGCGCCTCTCTTTAGCTTGTTGAGCTAGTTAAAACTTCTTAGTTTCTCCCTTCATTGTATAGGTCTACATAGTACGAACACAAGCTTTGGCTGAAGTTGATGCTGCTCAGGACCTTCGAAAATCGGAATCAAACATGGAAGGAAGCGACACAGGTTTTTCTCGTCTAATTATGATTGTTTAGTTTTTTGTTTCTCAGTGGGATTTTAAACAGTTAAGATTCTAAGTGCCTTCACCAATGCTTAAGTTTAAAATTTACTGCAGGTGGGAAGAATATGAAGAAAAGCAGAAAACGTGCACAAAAAGGTGTTAATTTTCATTCTCCAGTCGTTCTTCTCGACGAGGACCAAAATGTTAAACTACCTTCAGCAGGTTTAGATCAGCCTGAAGACTGTAGTAGTGCAGAGGTTATAAATTCAGAAGTTCTGGAAGGCATGAAGCATTTAGGCCCCGCTGCGGGGTCTCGAGAAATTAAGAATTTTGAGAGTTTTGCCATAAGTGTGAACAGTTTGACAATAGATTCCGAGATACCTGAGCATGTTCGAGCTAAATATTTTGAACTTTGCCGCAGCCAGAATACTTTTCTTCATGAAAATCTAATGGTGTGTTTGAACCCTCAGCTTGTTGCAGGAATGATTTCCGAGATAGTAGATTTAGCAGATGCCATAAGAGCTTCCACGGTTAGCACTCCTAGGGAAGAATTTGAAGCGTGGGAGCACAGTTTGAAAGCATTTAAGCAACTCGGCATGAATGTGGGATTCTTGCTTTCTCGGGTCGGCAAACTTCTGAAACTAGTTTCCCAATCAGGAAAAGCATTTGTCTTGAAGAGGTACAATGAAGCCATGAATGGAAAGAATCGTGTCAAAGGTGAAATAACAACTCTTGAAATGCAAATTCTTGAACTAAAGAATGATTCCATGAGACTAGATATGGAGATCAAAACTCTGAAACTGCAGGCAGAGAAGCACGAATCGACTTTTAAGAGTGTGGTTAATTCTCCTTGGTGATATCGTCAGCTGATGTCAATGTTCTGGTCTTTAGTTATGGTTGACATAGAGGTAAACTTCATCAGTCTCTTTTCTACAGGACAAACAGGTATGTCTTTTTGTAAACTCTGTAGAATGCAAACCAAGAAAGCACCCTCTACTGTTATATGATGTACATATAGTCCTGTTTTAACCGCTACTGTTGACTGCGTGCGTTCTTCGGAACTGTCGGCTAATAAACTGCTTTGTAGACTACAATGTACATAGCAATGCTACATGGTCTGGTTTTATTTCTTTGGTCTCAGTTCTGGAAATTACTAGTGGAATTGGTCCTATCGGAAGTAAAGTTCCTTATTTGGAGGGAACAAAATAGTGGTATTGGTCCTATCGGAGTAATGAGTAGGGAAATAAATATATTGAAATGATTTTATTTTATTTTTTCTAAAATGAAATTTCCAATTTTAAATAATTAAGGAAAAAAATAACAGTCCAACAAATTAGATAACGAATTTAGTCGAGAAAATATTTGGTTGGGGATTTTTCTTCACCTTGTCCCTACATTTAAGGCATTTTGGCATGTCTTGAAAAACCAACCACGAAGGAAATCCGTTCTATAAATTCATAACAAAATCCAAAATCTGAAAGAATTTTTTTTTTTGAAAACACAAATGAAGAGAAAACAAGGAAATCCAACCCGTTCATTAGCCATGGTCTTGGACTTCTCACTACCCACGGTAATCTCTCTCACTCTCTTCGCTGCTATCTACATATTTTTATAGATTTTGGTAATCCAAGTTTTGTAAATTAGGGTAAACTGCATATTAGTGTTTTTTTTTTTTTTTTTTTTTAATCGGTAAAAGCTTTGATTTAGGGTTACGAGCATCTTCGGTAGCCTTCACGAAAGACTCAGTTTATAGCAAGTATTGTATTTAATCTGGAGTGCATAGTAGACACATGCTTAAAACATATCATGAGTTTTGGTTGCAACTTTAAAACACCGGCCTGTCACAAGAAAATTGTAGTATGAACCCCCTGACTTCCTAAAATGGTACTATTTTTATTCTAAGGGTTTTAACAAGCAAACTCTTGATTGCTGGACAGGCAGTGGATAGTCCTAAGGAAAACAATGCAAGGTAAGCTTATGTTTGAATATACCGACTCCTGTTTCAGTTTGTGTTTGATAGCATCTTAGGAGTTAAAAGAAATTGTTGTCTATGTTATACACCTGAAGCTGCAGCCAAAACAGATCAATGACTGCTATGTCATTAACGTCTGCAGCAGACAAAACTGAGGAGATTCGGTCTAGTTTGGATCCCAAGTTCCCAAGTGTTGTTAAAATTATGATCCGATCAAGTGTTTCTGGGGGATTTTGGCTGGTAATTCCAAAATTGTTACCATGGAGATTTTATATTCAAATTGCAGTGCTAGATCATTTTACATTGATGTCATTGGTTTGGCTTCTGCTAACAGGGACTTCCCTCATTATTTTGTTCTTCGAGTCTACCAAAGAAGGATACCAAGTTTACCTTGGTGGATGAGGATGGAGAAACGTATACTGCAAAATATCTTCCTCGGAGGTTAGGATTGAGTGGTGGCTGGAAAGGATTTGCCATTGCTCACAACTTGGTGAAGGGAGATGCCTTGGTGTTTCACTTAGTCGAGCCTACCAAATTTAAGGTGATATTTTTTGGTTTGTCCATAATAGAGTTTTCTGGCATCCATGGGAACGTTGTTGAATTGTGGATGCTCATTCCTGTCATTTTAATGTGCACCAATGAAATTCATAAATTTCTCGCTTCCTTGTATAGGTTTACATAGTAAGGGCACACACTTCGGCTGTAGTTGATGACGACGATGATGAGCTCCAGAACTTGGAAAATAACGCAGAAGGAAGTGACACAGATGGTATTTTCTCTGGAGCTTCTTATTATATATGATCGTTTAGTTCTTGACTTATCCTTCAAATAATTTATATTCATAGTGGATTCGCCTAAGTTAAAAATTAAAATGTGAAGGTGATGCAGGTGGCATGGACATGAAGAAATCTAAACTATGTCATCCTTCGACCGTCCATCTTGGCGAGGTACAACAAGAACATTTACCGGTACCAGCAGGTTCGGATCACTCTGAATATCATAGCAGCGTAGAGGCAATTAAATCAGTTATTCTCGAAGGCCCGAGTATTCCCTCCTCTGTTGAGGAGTTTAAGAAAATCAATAATTCAGAGAGTTTCACCGTAACCGCGAACGATCTGACAACAAATTCTCAGATACCTGAGCATGTTTGTATTGCAAATGAAGAAGAAGCATTTGACTTGAAGAGGTACAATGAAGCCATGAATCGGAAGAGACGTGTCAGAGGGGAGATAATGAAACTTGAACAGGAAAGGTTTAGACTGAGTAATAACTCCATCAGATTAGATAGAGAAAGGATGAAAGAAGCATTTGACTTGAAGAGGTACAATGAATGAATGGAGGCATGAACTGGAAGGATGGTGTCAAGGGTGAAATAACAACTCTTAAAATGCAGACGTGAGATTAGATGGAGAAATGAAAACTCTGGAACTGGAGGCAGAGAAGCTTGAATCGACAATTGAGAGTAAGGTTACTTTTCCTTCGTGATTTCATTCAATGCTCTGGTCTTTAGTTATTGGCATTTGATATGTGTTGGAAAAACCAACCAACCAAGTAGGGATTTTCTTTTATGTGAGACAAATAGTTACATGGATTTGGATTACTTTTCTTACGAAAGTGCTAGGTTTTCCGCCACCAAATTCCGGATAATATACTGCCAGAGAGAAAGTGAGGGTCTCATCTTAATCTTTGAAGATCCCAATGTTAGAACAACAACTCAAATATCATTTAGTCACCTTAGATTTTTAACAGGATTTTCGGCGGTACACTAAGCATAACCCTACTTTTTAACTGTTTTTTGACCAATAAATTTTAGATTTTAACGTCCAAATGTACCATTATAGAGATCGATTTTGACAACTTGCAGTGGGCTTCTTGATCCTTAACTTTATTAAAGAACCCTGTTTGTTTCTGGGCATACATGAAATTTTCTGGGTATACATAATAGTACAACTACCTATATACCCTTAAATAATTTTAATTCATAATCTATCCTTACCTTAATATAAAAAACTTAAAATTCAAAGGTTTTCCCTATTTCCCATCCTTATTTTTCCTATTTCCCATCCCACATAATTTATATCCCTAATTCTTTTAAGTACCACCCATGTAAAATTTCATATATGCTAAATACCATCTCTTGACATTTTATTTGCACCCAATAATAAAACAAACCCTACAACTAAACCGGAGAGTGGAAAAAAAACACACTAGATAACAACATAATTCATCACCACTTTGAGTCTTCCAAAGATTATAGAGAAGAAGAAAGCTTGGTGTGAGATATTAAAAATAGTGGACGAGATAGATTGGGGCATCAAATTACTTAAGAAAAAGAAAAAGAAAAAGAGGAATTAACGAAGAAGAAGACAAATAAAAGTGGTATGGTCATAGTTGGAGTCAATTTGACTTTTATGGGTGGTACACAGAAAAAAAACGGAGTTGAAAAGTAAATTGATTTTAAAAATTGTGAAGGGATGGGAAATAGGAAAAATGGGGATGAGAAATAGGGAAAACCAATCTAAAATAGTTGTCTATCCTAAACATTTATTCTTCTTCCTTCTGTCCAACCCTTGCGAACCGTCTGACAATTTTTTTTTTTAATTTCCACAATTAGTCGTCGATTGGTAAAAAATTGATCATCGATTAAATTCAATTATATAATGACTCACATAATGCAAATAGTAGGAAGTAGGCGTTATGAATCCTCTTTTAATCCATCAATTAAAGAACAAATAGAAGATGAAGGTGCATAAACTAAAATTGAACCATAAATTCAACCGACTGAAGAACCAACTCCTGAAATGAGGATTATAAATTATTTATTACAAACTCATCTCTTATTTTATTGTTTATAGGTTTAAATTGGGAAGATCAATGGTTGATGTTCGGCTGATAATTGAGACGAATTATCAGCCAAACTGTTCATTGATTTTCACCCTAAAAATGCTTATGAACAGTTCGACTTATAAGTTCATTTCTCCAGGTTCTCTTAATAAGACAGGTTCGACTAATTCGATAGTTTGTTTATAACCCTAACTTGTAATTTAAATGGTTCAGCTAGTTCGTTATTTGTTTTATAAGTCGAACCTCTAACTTGATTTTTCTTTTCAAAATTGATGTGTGTCGTTTTAGCTTTGGATGTCTTCTTTATGATAAGGAAGATAATATGAATGATAAAATGTGGTGTAAAGAGATGATAATGATTGAAGGATATTTTCTTAGGGGAGCTCTCAAAGTTCGGATTTATAATCCTTATGGGACCGTATTTCCTTGAGGTATAAGTCAATTTTGTCTCTAAATATGTCCAAGAACAGTGTCAGTTCGGCTAATACCTTTCCAACCTTTCCCGGCCAACCTCAAGTTCGGCCGATTCGATTAGATCACTTTCAAGCCGAATATCTCTCGATTAGGTCACTTTCAAGCCGAACTTTTCTCTGCAGACTCAAGTCTTTCGATCTTGTTTTGACCATAACTTATTCGTCCGATATCGGAATGACCTCATTCTTTTTGCATCGTCTTAGTCTTTTCATTCTCTTGAAAATGAAAATAGGATCTCTTTGATTTTAATGAGTTGACTGTTGACCTTGGTATTCCCCATTAGTAGACTTCACTTTCTTAATACCTTTATAGTCATTTCCAATTATTTTGGTTGATTCATCCTAACAAAGGATGCACAATAGAAAACAAACGTAATAAAATACCGAACCCCTAAATGTGTTTGGGATTAAGTATTTTATGGAAAATCAGTAACATGTTTGGTTGATACGATTTTTTGAATATGAGCCGAACTTGGAAGGATATATAGTTTGGCTGGTATGATATTTACAATAAAAATCGAACATTTAATTTAAGTTTTTTGAAACTCTCAGGAGAAGGTTTGGATTATAATGAAAATTTCTTATTAGCCGAACATTTAACTAGTAAGTAGGCCATAAGTTACAAAATATAAATTCGGCCATTAACTTTTGTATTTCGAGTAAGCCGAACTGTTCATCTTTTGTAGCATGCCAGTTAGGTTCGGTTGATAATTTCAAGCCGAACATATCCCTGGTTCGCCGAAGTAGGGTGAAGAAAAATCAATTTCTTGATGATTTCAACCTACAAAATGAAATCAAATATAATCTAGAAGTATATTTGTTCATGATTTGGCTCATAAAATCATCATTATGAGTTTGAGTTTGAGTTTAAGGTTGAGTTTGAGCTTGGGTAAAATCATTCTCATAATATAAAAAATAAGCCATATTCCGGATTATTATTGTTGTTGATGTGTATTTTCCTAGCTTTTCTAGATGATGATTGTCTCTGCTCATCCATTTTGACTACTTGAATCAAAATACAAGTTTTTTCTTCACTTATCTTCTTCTTCTCTAAAAGAAAACCCATCTTTTTATTCTTCTTCTCCCAAATTAACCAACACAAGGTTTTATAAATTAATTATCCCTAATAACTAATCATTAATATTAACCACTTATCAAGATTATTAACAACTAATTATTAATTATTGTTAACCACTAATACTAAAAGGGGAGTTTTTCCATGATCAAAAATATTTGGTCAAGGGGCTTTAAGATTTACTATCAAATGACCCGGTTTTATCTTTTCTTGATATACCCTAAAAGATTTATGTATGCCCTAAAACATGGTTCTTATTAAATGGCACTTCTTTTAGTTCTGGCTTGTCAGGTGAGAAGGTTTTTAACTTCAAGTTCTCTCACACAATCGGTGGATCTCGGTGGATCAAATACATTTCTACTAACATCAGCATCACACATCATACCTAATCTACTTTCGTATACTTTTCACCTTTTAGACTTTTTTTTTTGAAAGGGTCTTTATAACAAACTGGTCATTAAGTATAGTTATTATATATAATTATTATACGACGACGAAATAGGTGTTCACATAAACAAGAATCTTCAAATTAGTGTTTACACGGCACACGTCTCGAAATATGAGCTTACCCACTATTTGCACCACTATTTGGAATTTTTGTTTCATTTTACGAAGTTGATTATACGAAAAACTATAATTGTTTATCAGTTTACAAATTTTGTCATTTTGTAAAGAAAATGTAAAACAAAATTATTTAGGTTATGCAAGCTATTTTCTACGACTACCAGTTTCACCCAATGTAATTTGATCGATATTATTTAAGGTGTTATTAAAAAAGGTAGACTGAATTCATTAAAATGTAGGTGAATCAGGATGTTTCTTGTTACCATAATTCTTTTTGTTTATTCAATTTACATTACATACTTTTTACATACGGGCAAAAACGAATTCGTATTTTCTTTCTGGATTTGGTTTTTGCATAGACATATATTAAAGCGTCACCATCTGAATGATCGGGAACCTAAGATAAAATTGAAAGGTATAGTTCAAAGGGAAATAAATCATGTTTCTTCGTTTGATTAATCAACTAGGTTCCTAATAGTGTATCAATGTGTTTTTTGAGGAAACAAATTCGTTTTTGTAGTAATTGTTTTCTTTTTCTTTCTTGCATAAATAAATAGTAATATGCTGCTACTGCTTGAATCAGGAATCAAAGAATAGTGAACATAACATATAAATGCTCCATTAAATCTACTGCAACTCATATTGCTAACATCAAAGCCAAGATATCTATTGTGGGTTTAGAAATCATGAAAAAAAAACTACATTCTGGAATTTATTCAACATGTATTATGCAGGTTGGATAACACTAGATGATTTCAACAAAATCAATGAGAGTATATATGATATTGTGAGAAAGTACTCTTATATTGACGGGGGTTTTCAATAATCATAACAAAACTTTAGAATTAATTGCTGAAGATTTATCGATCTTATTTGGGAAGAGATTAAGGGAAAAGTTGGAGAAACCAGAAACCATTTCCTAATTGGTCTGATGTTGATTACATGCAAAACAAGTTTTGCACATCATATTTTAGAAACAAGGATAAAACTTCAACGAAAGAAATAAAGTTTCATGTCACTAGTATTGTTAGAGAAAGCAGAAAAGAAAAAGATTTTCTGAAGTAGATTATTCTGTGTGTGGCAAGCATGTTTTTGTTCACTATCCAAGATAGTACAAATATTGCTATATTGTTGTATCTTTTACACTCTTTTCTTGATTGAGAAAAAAACTGGACTTGCTCATATGATGCCCAAGATCCAAAAGAATATGCATACTCAAAAAAAAGCATCAGGCCCCTATGATAGTTCTATTGGTACGATTTAAAGCTATATGATTAGTTTTCGTTCTAGATATAAACCTAATAGAAATATAAGAAATTCTAAGTTTTGTTGCTTTAAATTGTTCGATGCAGTATTGGTTATGAAAGCACATCATATTTGAGAATTCTATTAGTGGTGCAACATAAGGATGCTAAGAGTTGTGTGATGGAATATCTCTTCAATCATGAAGAGTTTCAGACTGATTGAAGACATATTCCATCAGGAAACTCGTGGCATCCTCTCATTTGCACCACCGATAGAACTGTCAAATATATTATGCTCGCAAAACTAGTAGTGTTTTGTATAATTAAAAGCAGAAAAATATTAAAATTCATCATACATACATTAGGATTTATATCTAAAAAGGAAACTAATTATAAATCTTTGAATCATACCGGAAGAACTATCAAAGGGTCTGATGCCTTGTTTGGAGTATGTATATTCTTTTGGATCTTGTACATCATATGAGCAAGAAAACCTCATTTAATTGGGGCCCCCAAGAAACAATTAGGGGCCTCACACTACAGGACAAAAAAGATCATCATAACATAATTTTAGTTACCCCTTACCCCAAAAATAAATAATTAATGGCTAAATTACCTCTAAATGATTAGTGTTAATAATTAGTTAAGTTAAGTTAATTAAGTATGGTTAGGATAAAATCATATTTAAGAATTAAAATGTGTGTGTGTGTGTGTGTGTGTGGGGGGGGGGGTTGTGCTTTTTATGTGTTGTGAAGAAGAAGAAGAAGAAGAAGAAGAGTTTTTGGATGAAAACTTAAGGGTTTTTAGAAATGAGTGATTCAAGTGGAGGAAATGATGTTGGTGAAGGTTCAAATCACAAACATGATTGTGTTGATTGTAAGACTATCTTACATTCTCCTATGGATTGGATATATGATGAAGAGATGTTAGTAGAGGAAGCCTTGAATACTGGTGCAAATGAAGATCCTATTGCTTAAAATGAAGGAACCAATCCTCAAAATGAAGAACCCGAAGCTCAAAACAATCAGGTAAACATCTTATACTCTTCGATTTGTCTGTTTGTTGCTCCAAGTGGTCGAATCATCCACACTATGGAACAACTCAGTGTAAGGGTCGTTATTGTCGGGGGTGTATGCCCAAACGACTCTATAAAGTCGTCAATATGTTGACACTAACAATGACGACTCAAACATGCAACTTTTACAGGTGATGAAGAATCGTCAAGGTAGTGTGATAAACATTGACGACTCTAACTAGCTAGGTCACTTAAAGTCATTAGATTATTTTGTTTATAGCTAGACGACTCTAAAATCAAAACTCTTTGTAAATAAAACACCGAAGGTCGTCATATATGTAGTCATATTTAATTAAGACCCTAACCAACCATTACGAATTTTAGTTAAAGTCGTTAGGGTCGATAGTTATATACATTAACGACCCTTTCCCTAGATTGTTATAATTTTTGACTTCATAGAATCATTTCATTAAATCATAAAGGCATACATCTTGCATGGCGTTGCATTGAAGGAAATGAAAAACAATAGATAATAACGGTGCACTTAAACACTTAACCATAAAGGTTGTAATTATAGGTAGTTCCTTCCAAGATACGGTAGCAATCGTCGAGCTCAAACTTTTTCCCACGGATAGTCTCATATCGAGCATAAGCCATCCCCAACTAAAAATGCAAAACATAAATAAGTTAGTCACTTAGTATCATTCAAAACTTTGGATTGCGTAGATATGAATGTATTTAAATACTTACTCTTCTATCACCCAACATATCGGGTTTGGCTTCCCTCAAGGCTTTCAATTTTTTTTTAAAAGCTTCACATTCTTCAAATATCTTCTCGAACCTTTCTTTGACGAGTTTCAAAGTCCTTGAGTTACAATTTCCGTCTAACGCCACAAAAATGATGAATACACGTTTCCACCAAGCATCGGATGTTTGATCAATGTCATTTTCTAGATCTTCAAAGTGTTCATCGAGTGTCACCCAAGCTCTCACAATGGCGTAATCCTCATTGTAAGTGTAAGGTGTAGGCATGGTGTTTTCTCTTCTCTTTTTGGATTAGAAATTGATGAGAATGAATGTGATAGTTGAGAAATGTGGTTTGGGTGAAGAAGAGGTGAGATATGGGTATATATTTAATTAACAACCCAACGAACAATTTTTTGAATTTTTTTCCGTTGTCGACTCAACCAGATTGTTTGAATTCAAATTCTGCGTTAACTGCTGAAGAGTCGTTAAAGTACATATTAACAAACGAACGACCCTTTCAGATAAACAAATTCGGCATCTGTATGTTTATGTACTGACGACTCTAGTAACAAAAAATTTCTGTCGTAAGTAACTTTTAGAGTTGTTAATATGTCGTTCTCCAAACGTGAAGACTCAAACTAAAGATTCCAAATAAACATGGGAGTCGTCATTTGTATCTTTATAAATCCTGACAACCCTTGTTTAGAATATTGACTGAATAAATTTGTGAACTCATTTTATTGAATCGAAGAAAACATACATGTACTATGAAATAAAATAGAAGGAAAAGACATAAAATAGTTCACTACATCGCGGTTGAACACTTAAACATACATGGTGAATGGCCAGGTACTTTATACTAAGAGATGGTAGCAGTCCTCACGCGAAAACGTCTTGACATAATTAAATTCGTATTAGTGGCGACCCAAAGAGTACTGGAAAAACAATTTATTTGTAAGCTAGCATTGTTTAATAAAAATAACCAAAGAAACAATTTTTGATGAAAGGCCTTTTGATTGACAAACTTACTCTATCCATACGAGATTCATTGGGAATAGGATCGGCCCGAGCTTTCGATTCATCTTTAAGCGCAACGGATTCATTGAATAAAAAATTGTATCTTTCCCTAACGTGCTGGAGCGTCCTTCCATAACGATTTCCGTTTAGTGATTTGAAAATCATAAACACAGGTTCCCACCAATCATTGGATGTTTGATCAATGTTAAGGTACGAATTTTCGGTTTCATCGTGGTTACTGGCGACCCACTTTTCTCTTTCAAAGTGGTGCTTCGTGACCATTATGTGTGCTCCAAAATAACATCTTCTTGATTATTGAATGGAGTTTGAGCCATTTTTGGTGTTTGAAAGTGATGGGTGAATGAGTTAAGAAGATTGAAAGAGATGGGTGAATGATTTGAGAAGATTATAGTGATGGGTGATTAACTTTGAAATGGATGTCTCCTTTTATAGGAAAAAAAGACCCAACGGGTAGTTTTTTTATATTAAAAAAAACCGTTAGTTTTTTCAAAAAAACAAAAACAAAACTGCTCCTATGAGTCAAACGTATTATTGATTTTCAAAATTTGCAATAACTGCATCTAGAGTCGCCAGGTTAGATATATATATATATACGTAACGACCCTAGAAGAAAAATGAACAGAATGGTGTATATTTGTTTGTGAAGAGTCGTCAACATCCGGATAGGGTTGTTAATGTAGCGCCCCCTAAGCTAGCAGCTGACTAATCCAAGAGATTAACTAAATAAGAGGCACTAAAAATCTAAAACATCTACTTAAATATTCAATTAAGAAACCTGCTACAAAACTTAACCCAAAACTAACCCTTCTCAGAAATATATATACAAGATTTTGTCTCCAATGATACATATATAATAGTCATTTGGTTTTCAAATAAAATATACAACCTAATAAATATAACAGAAGTTAATCAACTAGCGAAGTCAACTCGTGAAGCTTTCGCTGCGCAACTCTGATCTGTCACAGAAACTGAAATGGGAATAATTAACATTTAACCTTCTAAGTAATCATATGCTAGATTTGGAAAACAATAATGTTTTTCCGAAAATATTAAACAGTGACTAAGTCACTGAAAATAATCATACATGTATATGGAATAAACTCCTTCGTCAAACAATGTATAATATGGTTGTAAATCCCTACCCGGCAATTCACACCTATTTAGATATGGATGCCACCAAGCCCATGGTGACCAATACTCTAAACAATAAAAGTTGAATTAAAGTAGATATAAATGTGAAGGAGCGTATCCTATATACCACAAGTGGAAATTCTCATTTCATATACAATTCATGTTGACGATGAAACAATACAAGTCCTTTCCACATCATGGAAAGATTCACAAAAATAACAAGTTTATCATAATGCATTTTAAACAAAGCATGGAATGCAGAAATAGACAATGCATGAGTTTGTTAAGCATAAACTTTTATAAAAGAAATGACAATGATTATCAAAGAGTCAAATGCATTCCCACACCTTTTTGAAGACAGGCCATGCCTACCTCGAGATCCACGATTCACTGGTTCGTCCTTTCAATCGATCGTTGTTAATAACTAATTGTTAATCATACAAGAAGTCTAAGAAACTAGCCAAAATGGCTCATACAAGAATTATATAATTCTATCTAACGGTTCTAAGCCCATTATGGTATCTCATTCTCCATCTTTAACATAACTAAGAGTTTACTAATCTAATTAAGTTGATTCTATAGTCCATTAGATATGTCTTATGAATATCTACAACTTTGTAGAAGAAGCCAAAGGTCAATTTGGACCACGAGAGGTCCAAAACATCTAACTAAGAAAACTACCCTAAGCCCAAGTCCACCAACCCAACCCATTAAACTAAGGTCCAGTCCATATGAGTCACTAACAGTCTTTGACGGTCAAACTAACAGTCAACGTCCAGGTCAAGTCAATTAACAGGGTCAATGGTTAACGAGTCAAGACTAATGACTCAGTGGGTCAAACCCGATTCAACCTGATTCGACTCAGTCAGATGGACTGAGTCAGCTAGAGTCAGATACCGACTAAGCTGAATGGCACAAGGCCAAAAGTACTGGCACAGGCCAGAGCCATTGCTCAGGCCAAAGATATGCTAATGCACAACCATTGTGCAACACTCAAACTCTAAACTTTAACATCTCTACTCAAGATCAGATCAATCTAATAATAATACATTAATTGAATCATCCAAATAAGCTTCAAATTGAATTACAAAGATAACAGCCTACCGGCAATAGCAGTTCCAAGCTTTCACTGAAAGATTCGACCTAACCTATTTTTCTAAACATCAACCACTGAGTTCAGTTCCACCAGATTCTAGCTAAAACTTCAACCACTATTTCATTTCACCCTCAGCAGCAACATCACTCCATGCCATACTCACCCAACTGATTTAACCATAGTTTCTTAACTATCACTAAATCTAGTTCTGTAATTCAACTACACAGACAAGACCACCATATCCAGCCACTCATTTTCCTTGCAACTTCAACAGCATCACCATTTCATGGTCTCAACACTATTTCTATTTAATTTCCACTTGCGCAATCAAACTCCAACAACTACAATGCTAGCCAGACCTGCACCTCAATTTTCTATTCTAAAACAGAACTCAATTCTTATATCCTAATATCCCCAACTACATTCATGAAAACTCTATAATTAACTTCAATCTTCAACTCAGATCAAACAACAATTCAGCTCAACCAAATTCTATTACCACCACCAATACATGCATTCTATGATCCCCATAACTAGTTCAAGTCTTCAATATCACTTCAAAATTCAATTCACATACCGACACATCACTCTAGAATACAACCTTAGACAAACCAGGCCTCCATTTAGTAAATTCTTACTCCAATCCCATTACCTGAAATCACCCATTCATCTGAACCATAACAACTCCAATTATAACACACTTGAACTTCAATAACTCAATCATCATTGTCAGTTAGACAACTCGACTGCACATCCATACATCTGACTTAATTATAGTTAACTTCAACTACCAAAAATTCATATCACTATAGACACAATAATCCATCTCAACTGAGTTCTAATGAACTTACCTTGAATTTATTCAGCACCACTAGAATCTGCAACTGATACTTACTAAAATCACCTTCTCTGTAACATCAACATCATCAGCACCACAACTAAACTCATTTTAACGATCTTACATCTTAGTTCATGGTATTTCATAACTTCAACAACTAGAAATTGTAATACTTAAGTTTACAGAGAAGAATTATTACCTCAGCTATTTAGTCTTCACTAATAACTTCAAATGCAAGCAAAACAACACACATGTCTTGCAATAATCTGCACACCTCCTCACATGATCTTCCAATCTTCACCCTCTTCACTGTTTCTCAAAAACCTTACAAAAATCCCCAATTCTCATCATTGAAACCCTAATTCATTAATCCATCACTCCGTCGATTATAACTTAATTCCATCTGTAACTTCACTCAATCAATCCCTACCCATATCTAAACTTCCTTTTAAACCTCTAATTTCATTCTTCAATCTTCACTGAACATTCTACATAACCCTAATCTTTCAATTCTTTATCAGTTCAACCTCATAACTTCAATTAAACAACAAACCCATCGTTCTTTAGCTATTAATCACTCGATTATCCATTCGAATTCATAATCAGTATGAAACCCTAATTTAATTTCTCAAACCTTCTTTATAACTGTAACTTCAAATTAATATCACCAACTTCTTCTTCACCTCATAATCTTCAAAACCCGTCCTTCAATTCTTCTTAATCATCGTTTAAATTCAACTCTAAACGAATTCACAGAACCCTAGCTTTCCTAAAGCATAAACACAACTCTCAACTTTGTGTCAACACCAGCAACACCTTCTACTTCATAAGATCTTCATCATAGATTGATTATCTCAATCAAAATCTCTAGTTTTTCTCTCAATTACACGCAGTAGAAGAGTAACAGAAAAGAAGAAAAAGAGAAAAGAAGAAAGAACGAGAAGAAAAAGAAGAAAATAGAAAATAAGAAGAATAATAATCTTCTCGGTTAGGTGTAGATGAGAGACCGACCAAACTAGGTGACACACCCGCTCGTTTTGACACGTGCATCCACAAGGGTAATGTCCAAAATTACCATTTTACCCTCCGAAAACAAATTAATAATTTATCTTCATCCGATATCCGAACGACACGTTCGAGTAGTCTATTTCGCGTAACTTTTTGATATCTATCTAACGATACTAGTTTCGTAGCTAGACTGTTGTTATATTAATTCCTAATAATTAACGTTCGAGTTACACTAATCGAGTAATTAACGGTTAAGACGTCTCTTGACTAGTCTAATAGCGTTTACGAGCTTGAGGGTCCTTACAGTTAAGGTATACCAAAAGAGTCGTTTACCTGCTATAAAAACATATGACGACCCTATCCCTGGTTTGCATCCTATTTAGTCGTTAATCTACTAAAATAGTAATTGATGACTCTAATATAGAAAAAATGACCAGAATTTAAGTCAGCTGAGTCGTCAATCTGAAAAAACATAGATGACGACTCTATCATTGGAAAAATAAATTAACAGTACAGTCATCATCGGGACATATTAAATAGTGACGACCCTTTAATGAAGGTTTTATGTATTTTTGTAGTTGGTAGTGCAACCAAGATCTCAACCAGAACCCCTCTTTATGATGGGTCCAGATACATCCCAACACTATATGACTGATTTGGTATGTTTCCATTAACCGAATCGATATATTTGTTTTCAAATTATTTTATTAGTGACCTCATGGATGTGTAATTTCTTTACTCAATGTAGACATGGAATAGAAAGGATGGGGCCAAGGAATGACTTATCTCAAAGGAAAAAGATAAGATGTGCGTGGTTGTTCAAAGCGAACACGTCAATTTTAAGAAGATGAAGATGGTATGCGCGAGAGCGGGGGAAAAGGAAGAAAGTCACAAAGGTAAGAATTACAAGTATGAGAAGAAGACGATTAGGGTATATAAAACTGCGTCGAAGAAGTGTGAATGCTCTTTTAGGATTATTTTCAAAAGGCATCATGAAAATGATGTATGGAGATTGTATAGTATTCCGAACGGTCGTCACAACCATCTTCCACCCCAAAGTTTATATGGACACCCTGCATATACCCGGTTGAAACCGCATCAATTAGAGAAGGTTCGGCAGATGAAGGGATATAGGCCTCTTCAAATCCTAAATGCAATAAGGGTAGAAGATAAGGATAACTTGTCTACCATTTCCACAATCTACGATGCCAAAGCAATGGTCAAGAGAACCGAATGGGATGGTAGATTAATTATGCAACAATTTGAGTGGTTAGAAGAAAAACTTAACTACGCCATGCAAACAAGGGTGGTTCCGGACAAGAAAGTAACTCATTTTTTTCTTGCGCACCCAAGGATGGTGAATTTGGCTCAGTGTATTTACTAGGTTCTGTTCATAGACAACACCTACAAGACAAACAGGTATAACATGCCGATGTTGAACGTGGTCAGTCATACTTTAGATAAACAATCATTCACCATGGCATAGTGCTTTATGGAAAAATAAGAAATATATGACTATGTTTGGGCATTGGAACAAGTGAGGTTGATTTACCGTGGAGAAGAGACACCATAGGTTATATTTACGGATAAGGATTTTGCAACTATGAGTGTCGTCCGTCATGTTTTTCCACTAGCTCAACATTTTCTTTGTACGTGGCACATCCAAACCAATCTTTTATCAAATTGCAAGAATCAAATCCAAAAGATCCATCCTAAGAAGGGTAATCAACGTTCGAATGAGGAAGACGAGCGTCTAAGTAAACTTTCCAAAAAAGAGCGAGCGGAAGAGAAAAGGAAAAAAAGGGAAAAATACGATGAAGAGGGGGATCCATGGAAAGGGTTTTGCAAAGATTGGGACCATTTGGCTCATTCGAAGACCTAGGTTAAGTATTATGCTAACTTGCAGAAATTTATTGATGATTGGAGCACGGATCATAAGAAGGTGGTCGACTATTTCCTAAATACATGATTGAATCCTAGGAAGGATAAGTTTGTTTATGCATGGACCAATAGATACAAGCACTTCAAAAATAAGTCTACAAGTATTACATAGCAGTTTCATGAACAGTTGAAAGCTATTCTGGAAGAGAATAATGGTAGGGTAGTTACGGTACAAAAATCTATTCACGAGCATGCAAAGAATGATATAAGCAAGATAGTGACTCAGATGGAGAAAAGTAAAGACCGTTTTTTGATGACATACATATAAGACAAAGATTTGCTACGGGGGGTAGCACACCAAGTATCATGGTGGGAAATAAACCATATTATGGAAAAACTTATCAAATTTAGAGCCAAAGCAGCCGCTGGAATGTGATGGAGTGTAATTATACAACCGAAACGTGGCTCGGCCTCCCGTGTAAACATAAACTTAGTGGGTACAAACATATCATTCTTATTGGAGATATCGATCCATTCTGGCAGAAACTTTCATTCCTCCCAAATTCCACAAGAGCCCCTGAGCAAGAATTTGGAGACTTGGAGATTGGCAAGTACATCAATGAAAAATACCGAAAAATGAATTGTGCATGAAGACAAATATTGGTTTTTAACTTGTGGCCGACGACCCGTAAGAGGTTGGGGGTATAAGAAGAGCCAATAAAACAAAATCACCAGGAAGACCAGCAACTAAAATGTTATTTAGAGAAAATGTGAATGAGGACAAGAGCTGCACAAGAGACCCGTGTCGTTATGATTATGTCCCATCGGAATATAAGGAGTATGAGAACTCTTTCATTCCCAAGAAAAGGTGTCGGCCAAAAAAGAAAGTAATCACCCAAAGTGATATAGAAGTGAGACAAAAGGAAGATATGGATGTTGTTGAGCTTGCGATCAGTACCCAGCAAATCCAAACGAGTGGAATGGTGATGATAAGAGGAAGAAAGGGTAACCCGCGCACCCCTAGAGATTCCAAAGGAAGACCACATCGTGTTGCTTACACTTTGTATGAAGAGTATACCGAACAACTTCCTTACATCATCTTAGATCACCGTATATCCACCGACAATATTAACGGGGATGGAAATTGTGGTTACCATGTTGTAACAAAATAATTAGGCCATTTCCATGAAGCCGACGAACTTAAACTCACCCAAATTGAATATGCAAGAAAAAAAATGGTCGCTAAACTCGTTGAGGACAAGCAACTCTATTTGACAAGGATCATGCAAGGAGATCCAAAAGAGAAAGAAATGAAGTTCAAGGAGTTAGTTTCTAACGTGAAATGGAAAAAGGGGTCGAATACGGTCGTTTATAATTTTTGGACGCAAATGCCTTTTGGTGGCCAAATTTTAGCAGACACATTCACTTGTGTCGTTCATGTATTCAACAAAGGGTTCCTCGGAGGCTCTTGTACGTACGTACCCTCAAGAACTAGGTGTGAGTCATCGCTAAAGAAAAGAAGAATTGTAATGGCACATGTCAACATGAACCATTACATAGGTTTGAAGATAACCGAGGAATGTCCTTTACCATGGGTAGTCTATGATCACTAGGGAGAGTTCACTAAGGAGTGGACAAACTAGTATGAGTATGGCATTAACATGTGGAACGCTATGGACCCAACGCCGAGTTATGTTGACATGGGTGATTAATCGTGAGAGGATTTTTTTATTTTGAGCTTTGTATTTTGGAGCATACTTTTGGAAGATGATTATATCTAGAACATGGATATTTTTATTTTGAAGAATGCTTAATAAATAAAATATGTTTTATCTTGCGGAACAAATGTTTTTCACTTGTGTTGTTTTTATTTATTTTTTTGAACCAGAGTCGTTAGTCTTTAGCAATTTTTTCCTAACGAATCAAACATGCCATTAGTTTATCACTTAGGGTCGTGAGTGTCGTGTTAGAGAGCATAGATCGGTTGAACACACCAAACGTTGGTATGTCAAGTTTGGTTGTCATATTTAAAGAGTCGCTTGATTATGTACTAGAGACAACTTCATATAGGTTAGGCTAAAAATATTAGGATTATGAGACATACAAGTATTACTCGAAGACTTGAAGAATGTGAATACGTAACAAGATACATCGACAACATTATCCTTCCTATTGAGGTTAGTAATATTGTGACTTGAACTGTTTCATTCCTAGCGTATCTTTCAAGTCATGCTATATTGAAAACATAACTGCGAAGCTGTGAATGATTATACTCTAGTAGAAATAGTGTTAAGGAATTAGAATACGAAGTATAACGCTTATCTTTTGAACTTCGTATATAAGACATCGACATAATCGTATGAATGATATTGTGATTATATGTATGGGAATAGTTAAAGATTTCTCCCTAGGAAACAATGTTTACATTCTTTTAAAGGAAGTACATTCATGAACTTGTTTTATTAATCAAAAGGGATGTCGCTAGGCTTATTGGTATTGTTATTCATCGCATATATTTGGATTACCAATATGTGTGAGTTAGTAGAACCGATCATAACTTTTTATGTATCTTAGTAAAACTATTCACAGTGCCTGACTTATGTATTGGTATGACTTTTATTAGTGTAACCGATCCTAAGTAATCACCTAAGTTGGTATGATCAATATTTGTAATTTTTGTGACCGATCCTAGTAATTTGTGTAACCGATGCTAGTAATTGGTGTGACCGATCACAAAAAAATGTGTAACCGGTCCTGGTAATTGGTGTAACTATTCCTGGTAACTGGTGTGACCGGTCCCAGTAAGCATATTAAGGTAGAACCGATCCTTCTGTTTGGTAGAACCGTAAACCCATGATTAGTATTGATATTTTATCAATCACATAGTTCTTGGAAATCAGATGAACCAGTTCTAAACTTGTTTGGAAGTGTGGTATAATCGGTTCCAAGATTGTAAACATGAAAAAGGATTTACAAAAAAATAATATGTCGACATACTTTGAACATGTTCAGTAATTCTTATCTTTTATTGCTCAAAAATATTCCTTAATAACTCAAGGAGATCCCGGACCGAAATAAGTTGAGAATATTTTAATTAAGGTTGTTAATTTTATATGCTTTTAATTACCAGCAATTAAAATGCATATCTCTGGAAAATAAAAATTAGTAATGTGAATTTACTAATTGGAGATTTTCTAGTAGGATTTCGGTTATATTTGGACAGTGCATTTCCAGGAATTATGAAAACCGATTTGGGAATATATTGCATATCTTAAGAATATTTCAGTTTTGGAAATTCCTTGGTGTATAAACTTCCTTGGTCTATAAATACCCAACAAAACTACCTTGTTGTGTTGTTACCGGTGGAGCCTTCTATTCGAAGAGGAAAGTACCCTAATTAGGCGAAATCTCTTACGACCACTCGTTTGAAGACTTTTGTGGGATCAAGAAGCTTTACGAGTACCGTTGGTGGGAAACTATATAATTGCAGTATTATTAGTTTTCAATTTGATTTGATTGACTAACGGTTGTTGAACTATAATTGCACCTAGTTTGTTTATTCTTGAGAATCTTTCTTGTGATATAAGATTTACTCAAACTAGATAGAAGTATCGACATGATCTTTAGAACTGTTTGTAGATCTAAAGACGTCTTGTGATAATCCATTGTTAACAGACTCCGTTCTATTCATGATTGATCACAAGAGATTCAAGTTGTGGTGTGTAGGTTTTTATTGAAGATTTAAGAAGATTTTAAGACAAAGAAGATTTCTTATTGGTTTCATAATCTTTGGTGTATACAAAACTTGATCGGCTGGGATCCAACTATAATCGGTTTATCTTGATAGACTTGATTGATTAGTTGCATAGATCGGCGTCAGTATTTAGTATCTTGGTAGATCCTATTATTGATTGCAAAATCTAAACTCGGCTACTTTGGTAGTTGTTGGTTAGATAGATCTAAACCCGACAAAGGATTTTATTGGATTAAATATAAGAGCCTTTGTCTAACTCATATCACTGAGATTGAAGAGAGTTGTTACCGAACATATTTGTTGTTCCTTTATTGTTTGGAATACGAACCAAAGGAATTTTTCTAGTGCGTGCACTTATTGAATGTAGGAAGCGCAGGGATACTGAAGAAATTAGGTGAACTATAGGTTTAGTTGCTTGGTCTCAACTATACGAAGTTGGTGTGATTTTTTAATTATGAGAGTATTCAATTCTGGACTAGGTCCCGGGATTTTTCTGCATTTGCGGTTTCCTCGTTACCAAAATTTTGCCGTGTCATTTACTTTTGTTTTCTACAGTTATAATTGTTCTTATTATAATTTAAAGTAAATTACACAAACATTAACATCGTATTACTTGATAGCGATCCTATATAGTTTGGTTAAGTCCGAACCTATTATCATGTAATCACACTTTGATTATTGTATTGTCTCGATCTCGTATCCATAGACGATAATGTGAATACCGATTCATTGTATTGTCTCGAATCAGTCCATAGACAATCACTGTAAGAGGACTTATAGGTGGAAAAGTTTAAGATTATGGTATATTTGGGTACCCTCGTCTTTTCATGTCGATACCCATATACATGTACGACTCCAAAGGTCCATGTTTGTTAATCTCCTAGATGTTTTTACCACTTTGGGTTGTTATTGGTCTATTCATATACAGTAACGACAATTAGCCGCCTTTTTTGTCATTTAGGGTCGTTAATATTCATACCCATATACCTGACGACTCTAAACGTCCATATTGGTTGATCTCCTGGATTTTTTTGTCACTTTGGATCGTTATTGGTCTATTCATATACAATAACGACAATTAGCTGCCTTTTTTCTGCCACTTAGGGTTGTTAATATCCATACCCAAATACCTGACGACTCTAAACTTCCATTTTGGTTAATCTCCTGGATGTTTTTGTCACTTTGGGTCGTTATTGGTCTAATCATATACATTAACGACTCTAAAAAAATGTCTTCAACGGATCTTTCTGAATACACTTTTTCTAAAAAAATAAATAGTCGTTGGGATATTTTCTATATAAAGATTCCATCATCAACTAGCAAATTCAACCGAAAACAATCAAAGTAAATCATTTTATCAATGGAAAGTACATCATTAAATATCTATTTAATCGAAAACATACTTATAAGATGCAAGCGACCAACCAAATCAATATTGGCAATGGAAGAAGAGATACGCAAAAGAAACATGCGACCTACTAAGCAAGCATGCTCTCCATCGTCATATCCTATGAAGAAAGAAGAAGAGAGACTCAAGGCCAAAAAAAGGAGGTCAAAACAATTCCATCTCAGGGAAAGATTGAAGCAAGTCGAGGAAGAGACCGAATGGGCTAAAAATTATTACATCGTCAAGGATCTTCCCAAAGAACATCAACATGAGAGTTTATTTTGGATTCAAGTTGGTTGGAGTCCTTTCGTTAAAGAACCTAGTAATAAGTACAAGAAACCACGCTATGATTATGAACCATCCCACGTTTGTTCAAGGATGATTCACGTTATGAAATTACGCACCAAGTACAATGAGTTTCTAGATAGACATAGAGGGGACAGGTATGCGGCACATGATGTATATACCAAATGGAGAGGAGATGCTTTTTATCACTTCGAAGACGCATTGATAGTTTAATATCGCACCAGGAAAAAGAATAACATGTAACTTGTTTAGTAAGATTTAAGTTAGACCAACTGTAATGTGATTTCCACCTTCTAATTCTTATGCTACTATTTCCAAGTTTCAACTAAATGGAGTTTCTATTTATTATGAATAAGGGCCGTTATCTTCGTATCAATTTGTTTATTTATATCCTAACAACCCTTGTTGTGGATTTCAAAAAATCCGACCGTTGGGATTTTCTTCTATATAATACAACCCCATCCTCTTGAGAAAATTGCCCAAAACCATCCATTTTCTACCAAACTACGTAAACTTTCAATGGAAATGATGGAATGGGAACCGTATGAAGATTTGTGTCTCGTTAAATCGTTTGCTAATACGTCCCGTGAACGTCCGAATGAAATCTATTCAATGTTTTGGAAGAGAGTTAAATAGTTATTTAACGGGGCATACCGCGAATCCCAATAACCGCAAATGGAGAGACTTGGCATTTCGATTCTACTACATAAATAGTGCAATGCGAGAGTATGTTAAAGTTAAGAATATGGTGTACCAACATCATCCACAAGATTCTACTAGGTAAAAAGTGAGTAATCCGATAATATTTATACTTATGTCATCGTTAAAAGTTCGCATACCAACATTTAAGAATTCATTGAATTTCAGCTGGAACGTTTCAATGGGCAATGAAGAATTCGTAATAGAGAAACTAAGTTCATTCACCACAAAGAATATACGACGTTGTACCGATGTGCAAGGAGGTTTATCGACGAACATTTGATATGTTAGATTCTATAATACCCATACTACTCTTATGTAATGTGAGTTTGATGTAATGTTATTTTCTTATTAAATCAATGTCCGTTCTCATTCCAATTCAAAGTTTCTAAAAGGGGTCATCAATTCCTAAAATATACCTAATGATGACTCTATCTTAATTTTCTTTCAGATATCTCTTGGATGTTTCTTGATGAATGAGTCGTCAATATGTAAAATTAACAAATGACGATTCTAGATGTATAGCTAGAGCCGTTACTTTTCTAAGTATGAAATTGACGACTCTTACACTCATTTTTTCAGTTATCTCCTGGATGTTTCTCGATGAATGAGTCGTCAATATGTAAAATTAACAGATGACGATTCTAGATGGATTTTTAGGGTCGTTACTTGTCTAAGTATAATATTGACGACTTTTACACTCATTTTTCAGTTATCTCCTAGATTTTTTGGTACCAAGGAGTCGTTAGTTTTCAATTTTAAACCATTCACGACTCTTTCTAGAGGGTTATAGTCGTTAATCCGCAAAATATGCAATTGAAAACTCTAAATCTTCACCAAGATATACCAAATTGTTGGTATTAGGGTCGTTAACCTGCTCAGTATGATGATGACGACTCGCATACTGCAAAAAATTTGGGTACTTGTTAGCACTAGGGTCGTTATTCTGCTAAGTATATTGAGGACGAGTCTAACACATTGACAATGTTTTCCATATTTTCAATGTGAGGCTCATCATCATTTTAACAATAATTTAAAGACAAAAACTTCTAAACATCCTTCTAAATTCTTAGGAATGCAAAATAGTTTTAACAAACCATCCAAAATAAACACCTAGTATGTAATACAAAAAATAGTTATATCTAAGAAATGGGAAGAAACATGAGTTCAAGTCAACAATCGCAAAAGAAAAAACCAACTAGATACATTCAAACTTTAAAACATCTCCTCACCTACGACTACCACCTCGAACTCCGCCTCGACCTCTCTGGCTTCCCTGAATTGATGATGTCTGGCTTCTCTTAGAATGACACTGTATTGGACTGCCCTTTGGAGAACCACCTTCTTCTCCACTAGATTGTTCATCATTATCTTCGCTTCCTTCACCCCGTTCAGCATGTTCTTGTCTTGGTTGGCTAGCTATTTTCCTTGTCCTCTTACTTTCCTTAGCCAGATCAACAAACATTTTCTTCGCTTGTGTATTTTCAATGTGTTAGCAGTAATAAGCGTACTGACGATGTCGCTGAGGTTTTAACTCTTCTCCTTTTTCGGCAGAGCAACAAAATTCCTTGATAAGAATGTTCATATGTTTCCTCTATTTGCATTCAAGTACCAATTCAGATTAACAAACTTATATTTGTATGTATACGAATAACAACACAATTCCAAAAATAAATACGTATCACAAGCTTAAGAATAGTAGAATCATCTCTAGTGTCAGATGTAGAAGCCGAGGAGGATGCTTTGTTTCTTCTCCTACCTCCAGCAGTATCTATCCTTATCACCCGACCGTGAGAGAATCCTTTGTACCATCTCATGTAATCTTCACTTTCCTCGTTACCTTCATTCACATGCTCCCCAAAATAAAATTCTTCCTTGCTAGTATCCTTATGCCTATCATTCCAATGCTTGGTCTCGGGCTTAGGTTCATAAACAACATCCAACGCCTTTTCGCCTGCCTTTCATTTGTATGATTTATGTTTGAACGGTGGTACATAATCGGGATCGTATGAATCTTGAATATACCCAAGATGACGCATTATTATATTCGGATTATACATTGAATATCTGTAAGGGTAAAACAGAGGTCCATGGTAATATACAAGATCTTGGATTCCTCCTACTCTATCTTACTTATACTGATCAAAGTTTACTTTTATGGATATCATGTTGTCCAATTTTTGGCGCATGGCTATAAATGCGTCCTTTTGCATTTTCTCCTTATCATGAGACCCAGTGAACTTGTATAGGATTCCTATTGGTTTAGTATTGTTCCATGTTGGCTCCAATTGGACGTCTTCATCGTCTTTGATCAATGAAGGGAAATGCTCGTAAATCCATACCTATAATAACATCAAAACAATAAAAAATACGATAAATCTAAAAAATATGGAAAATGCAAAAATTTAAAGAAACCGAATAAATTTGATCATTACAATTACCTGAAGTAGAGCTAAATTCCCGTTAATTTGAGAAGTTCATTCCCGGGATTCCTTTGCTAGCTCCGCATTCAAATGTTCCACTATGGAAGCCCCCCACGAGTACCTACTCTCCTCATCAAAGGGATCCAAAATCTGAAGAAGGTTGACGCTGACTCTGTTTCCTTTGCTATCAGGAAATACAACCGAAGCAAGGAGGTAAAACAAATATACGGCCGCCGTAGCACGAACTTCCAAATCAGAGAGGAGATTATTGTCTCCGTCTTTCTTAAGTGAACTAGCATGCATATTTCTTGTGGGCTTAAGTTTGAATTCTTTCTTTGGGTATTTTTTCTCTTGACAAAATGGTCATTTGTTGTCTCTTCATCCCAACCAAACAACTTCTTGGTGAATGCATACTTTTCTTTCCAAGTTAGGTTTTTCTTGAACTTGTCATTGGCGGATTTTCCTTCGACCTGCAACCCTAAAATTTGTTCTGTATCATCTGGAGTCACTGCCATCTCTCCAAAAGGAAATTGGAATGCATCGACTTCACCATAAAACCTCTCACATAAACATGATACTGCGACCTTGTCATACGCAATCACGGAGTTCTGAACCTCACCATACAAACAGGAGTTTTCAACAATCTCTCTCACTCTTTCACATTCACCTTCTAACGGACATTTTTCTATTTTTACATAAGAAGATTGGCGTCTAAAAAGACGTGCGGTATTCTTATGATCCTACAAAATAGAAACAAATAAAAATCAAAAATAAGAAAGTTAATATCAACAAAACATATGAAAATCAAAGTTTTGATTGTTACGATTGTCTCATTGATGGTACTTTAAATGGGGAAAAATGATTTGTTGGTTTTTACGGAATTGAAGAGTCGACCGTGTGGAGACTCCTTGAACCGAGCGAAATGTTAAACCTCACACAGATGCACTTCAATAAGGGAGTGATTTATGTTTGAGAGATCAATCTGTATGACTCTGGGCTAAACCAAGAACAATGGCAGTTTCAGAGTCAATTCGGTCACAAGAGAGGATGGGTTGATCTGTAGGAGGGAAGCTGAGAAATGCATGAGATCAATGGTGATCTGAGATTGTAGGTGTGTTGTGAATTCAGCGTAGAAATGCTCTGAATGATTGATTTTTGCCTGATTGAGAGTGATTTTTGTGAGTTTGTGTAGACGAAAGATTATCTGTATGAACTTTGATAATAAATTTCTTGTTTAGGAGATTGTTGTTCGAATGTTCGAAAACTCTTGTTCTTTCAATCAGGATTCAGAGACATTTTATAATGTCGGAGTTGAAAACACCATGATCCCATGAAGTGTGACAGTTTGCTGGAATCATAGAGTGGGGAAGTGGGAAATCGTGTTAAACAAATTACTCATCGTGCGGAGACTTGGTTAATTTTCCACCCACTACTTTGCTGACTCTTCCAACTGATTGCACGACTTTCTCATATTCTCATCATGGGTGAACACACGTGCCGTAGACCTCCAGACCAAAACCCTAGTTAATATCCCCCCATGTGACACGATTAAAATCTCGTGATTGTGGAGTCAGTTGCTGACTTTATGGGACGATGAGTCCATGTAGTGCTGAGTTGAACATGATTATCTAATGTTCCGAAACTCATGAATTTAACGTGTCTGCTGAGATGAGGTATCATTATAACCTAAGATGAGCAAACTGTGTTGCCGGACTATTAAACATTGGTAGTTGAACCAATATTCTTTGATCTGAGAAAATATTGTCAGTCTGAGCGAATATTGCTAATTTGAATAAACATTGCCGGTTTGAGCGAATATTTCTAGTTTGAGAAAATATTGCTTTTTGATGAATCATTGGTAGCAAGACCAAATAAAATATTAATTTTAAGTTACTGACTGCTGGGTCAAGCAAAATAAATAAATTGTTGATTATGGAATCAACATAAAATTATCAAAGTGTTTGAATCTGCTCAGAATCACGTTTCTGCAGAGCTCTGGATTCAAAACCCTAATTTTACCGAAATGATGATTTATTGCAAATCAATACAGAGTAACACAAGGACCGGCTACATGGGATGATGGGTTCACCATATATCTCCCAAATGCTCGAATGAGAAAAAATACCAAAGTCTCCTGAGACCAGTTGGTGAAAGAATGATTAAATGCTGGTTTCATCACTAAAATAATGCTCGGGTAAGCGACAAATAATAAAACATGGTATTATGAAAATATGAAGGACCGACCAAGAGGTCATAATACCATCTCTTGGTTGGTATGGGACCAGTGGATGGTCGTTTGAGCAAACTTCCAATTGTTTGGAAAGAGTTTGAACCTAATATGAGCAACTGAGCAAATTAGGTTAAAATCATTAAAACATGCGGGAACAGCTATTTCCAAGCCTCGGGTCAACCTTGGTCGGTCAAGGGGATGTGCCCGTGTCACCATGGTGTCCTCACTTTAGTCCTGAGAATTTTGATATTTTCTGGTGCACGTTTGAGCAACATTTTGAGAAAATATGCAAAATCCATGGTTTTGCTGAAACTGGGAAATACATGAGATGATGAAAATAATAAATAAAACAGGGAATTACAATGTCTGGGACTGGCCACGGCTAGGGCATGGCCGACCTGCTGACATATATGGTCCCACATGCTTTCCCAGTTTTATATAATTTTATGTATTTTCTATGATTTGAGGGAAATTCCATGAAACATGAGAGTTTGATGAAATTAGGGAACTTTCGTGATATGAGAGAAATAAATTAATAATAAAGGGAATGGGAGTGTGGGAACGGAAATGGCCGGTCGGCCAATGGGCGCGGGTCCCAAGCCACTCTTCCCAATTTTTCCAAATTTTGACGATTTTAGAGAATTTTCATAAAATCAAAGGGATTTGTTGAAAACCAATATATTTTGTTGAAATCAGGGAGTTTTCATGAAATCAGGAAACAAAACACCAAATAATAATAAAATAATAGGCGTGTGGGACCGGCTAGGGCATGGACGACCCCGGCTAGAGCCCGATCCCACAAGTTTTCCCTAATTTTTTATTATTTTCTATGATTATAGAGAAAATACATGAAATTAGGTAATTTTAGGGAAAAATCATGAAATCAAGGAATATTCATAATTTAAGAGAAATAATAAAATAATAGGGACGTGAGGTGTGGGACCGGCCACGGCCAAGGCATGACCGGCTGGCCGGCGTTCCCATGACACCTTTCCCTAATTTTATTATTTTGATAAAATTATGTGATTTAGATAAAAATACATGAAATTAGGTAATTTTCATGATTTTAGGGAAAATTCATAAAATCAAGGAATTTTCATAATTTGAGAAGAAATAATAAAATAACGGGATATGAGGTGTGGTGTGGGACCAGCTACGACCCAGGCATGACCGGCCGGCCGGCGGTCCCATGACACCTTTCCCTAATTTTATTATTTTTTGATAAAATCATGTGATTTAGGCAATTTCTTTGAAATAAAGAAAATTTGCTTGAACGAGAGGATTTTCATGAGATCAGGAAAATAGTAAAAGTATGATAAAATATAAAATTGGGCGTGGGACTGGTCACGGCATGACTGGCCGGCTGGTGAGCCCAGTCCCCTGGCGTTTTTGCTAATATTTCATTATTATTATTTTTCCTTCCTATTTTGCATAGGTTCCTCGTTCGTTCGTATTTTTTGAAATGCTCGTTCGTGCATTCAAAATGCTGGTCTATGCATTATCTGCTAATTACACTTACACCATCTTTGTGTCAGGGCTTATTTGATGCTCAGATGCCTGTTTTGTTGAATATTTATCATTAACCCGTGGAATTCTGCTGGGAAGAACCACGAATTGAAGTGACGAAATATAACGAAGAATCGTAGAATATTGCTGGATATTCAAACGATTAAAGATGGATCGTAGAATATTGCTGGATATTGAGACGATGGTTCGTATAATATTGCTGGATATTCAGACGATTTCAGAAAATTAATTGATGGCTCTACACCCGAAGGGCTTCCTGTCTAGGAGCATTAATCATCTGAGGGTTGAGAAATATGAACTTTCTGGAGTGTGATATTCCTCTTGCATAGTCGGGGAAAACCTGGTTGCATCCCAAAGACGTTGTCGCTTTATACTAGCATGCATGTTGTCTAGGAGCCTCCCAATCTTTCGATTCTATATAGTATGAGATGTGTCGTGGCCTCAGCTGGAAAGCTACACATCTACATCTTCTCTAAGAGACTTTCTCCATCAGAGGTGGCATGAGCTTTCATGCATGGAGACATGAGTCTCAATACTCATCCGATTGTCGGATCTGGAGTAATTATGGAAATTTCTCAGTATTCATGAGATGTGTCGTGGCCTCAGCTGAGAGACTACATATCTACATGTACTTTGAGAGACAGCCTTCTTAGTCAGATATTTATGGCATGAGATTTCATGCTTAGAGAAATGAGTCTCGATACTCATCCGATTGCCGGATCTGGAGTAATTACTGAAATTGCTCAGTATTCATGAGATGTGATGTGGCCTCAACTGAGAGACTACACATCTACTTGTACTATGAGATACAACCTTCTCAGTCAGAAATTTATGGCATGAGATTTCATGCTTAGAGACATGAGTCTCGATACTCATCTGATTGTCGGATCCGGAGTAATTACTGAAATTGCTCAGTATTCATGAGATGTGTCGTGGCCTCAGCGGAGAGACTACACATCTACATGTAATCTGAGAGACAACCTTCTCAGTCAAGATTTATGGCATGAGCTTTCATGCTTAGAGACATGAGTCTCGATACTCATCCGATTGTCGGATCCGGAGTAATTACTGAAGTTGCTTAGTATTCATGAGATGTGTCGTGGCCTCAGCTGAGAGACTACACATCTACATGTATTCTAAGATACAACCTTCTCAGTCAGAGATTTATGGCATGATCTTTCATGCTTAGAGACATGAGTCTCGATACTCATCTGATTGCCGGATCCGGAGTAATTACTGAAATTTCTCAGTATTCATGAGATGTGTCGTGTCCTCAGCTGAGAGACTACACATATACATGTACTCTGAGAGACAGCCTTCTCAGTCAGAGATTTATGGCATGATCTTTAATGCTTTAATGAGAGACATGGGCCTCAATACTCATCCGGTTGCCGAATCTGGAGTATAGTTTTACAATTTTACCCTTTGTCGAAAATCCACCATCTACATAAGTCCCCATGCTTAGTGAGGAAAAATCATGTTCCTCATTCAGCATTGAATGGTGATTTTCGACTGCTTAGTGAGGTACAAATAGAAATAAGTAATTGAACTTAGTCATAAGATAAGATATTACCGGATTTCAACTGAATGAGCAAACTATGGTTTGAGCGGAAACCCCAGTGGCATAATAGAACATCATCCAGTGAACATAAATTTGTGTAGAACCGCTGATTTGATGATGGAACCTTGGTCGATTTAGGATTCATGGGTCCGGCCCATGAAAAGAAATCCTTGTTTTAGGAATATACGCTAGTTCATTCGTAAGTTTAAGGAACAAACAAAATAGGCCTGAGTCTAATGATATAAAATTTTGTCTATGAGCTTTCATGAAAACAGAAATTTTATATTTTAAATATGTGAGTTTCACAAAGTGGAATAAACTCTCGCTTCAAAGGTAAATGCTCGTACGAGAGAAATTTTTTTTTTTTTTGAATAGACGTGCGTCTGTTAGTAATAAAAAAAAAATTATGAGCTTTCATGGAAAATTTTATCTTCGAGGTTTCGGAAATATACTCTCGCTTCAAAGACAGATGCTCGTGCGAGGGAGCAAAAATATATAGATATATTTTTCAAATTTACGTGAGTTTCACGCCAAATATTTATATATTTTGTTAAACCATGTTTTGATTTTGAACAACTGTTGAAAGTAAACATGGTTAAATAATGTCTGTATGTGAGTTTACACAATTGTAGAGTGGACGTCTGTCCGATTTTTGAAAATCAGTGAACGTTCACATAGTAAAAATTTATATGGGTGGTTCACGGTTTTATGAAAATCAAGTCATGATTTTGAATAATGAATTTTTCTCATTCTTGCAGGTTTGATGGAACGAACAAGTTTTCGAAATTTTGACGTTATAATCACTATAGCTAGTGAAATTATAAATAGGCAAGAGTTGGATTGTCACCGTTTCAGCGCGTGCTTGTTGTTGGTATATCCACGACTCCATGTATTTTTCCTCAGATAGTGGTGACTTCTAGTTACAACCACCCTTCTGGATCCTCCGGCGAACGCTCCAGAAATATCAAGTCAAACATGAAGACTTTTGCAGATGTTCATCCTGGGATGAATCAACCTTTCAGAGACGCTGGAAAGCTGGTACTTTGTACGTTTATCGATCATCTGTGAGCCGTCCCTTGTCATTAGAAGCACCGCCGACCTCAGCAAATGATACTATCGGCTAACGATGAAGGCAGGATTTGCGTTGATGGTGTAGATCTTGATTCAGATGTGGATGAACGAAGAATTTCGTCATAATTCGTCATCAAAAAATTCAGAAGTTAGGTCTTCATTGAAATTGTTGTAGAATCTTCGTCCGATGTCGGATATTCACGATCTACACATGTATCCTCATGCCCAAAAAAATTCCAAACTTTGACAAAGAATATTTTTGGGTTCCGAGCATGTTTAGGATCCGAAATTGATGAAATATTAAACTTCCAGGAGACCTTCAGAAAAGTTTCAGCTGGCATGTGGTCCAATGTTTTGGCCACAACTCTTCGCTGGTTTCTCCAATTGCTGTAAATTTTGGATATGTTGTCTAGGACATTCATACGAAGAGAATGGTGTATGATCCATCCCAAAATTATTTGTATATCGCTCCTAGTTCATCGTTTTGTACAGGGAAGAGTAGAGTCTCTTCAGACGAGCTTGCCGCAAAACGTATTTTCATGACTTTCGTGTTATTTGCTTGCATCTTGAGTGTATAACGATGAACATTGATGATATTGGACTGTTCATATGCTATATTTTATGGTCTAATTCGGTTTCATGTTTAGATTGCTCTAACCTCATGTAATCTTCGTATTAGGTATCAAATACCGAAGTTGAGGATATTGAAACCAATAAGGATAACTCGAACTGCCCTGCAGTTATTGATGAAGAGACAACCATCCGTGCACTTCAAGGACATGAGAAGGTTGTCACTGAAGTTATGGAAACCTCGATTGTTGTTGCTTTAGTCATAGAAGAAATCGAGCCACCAGTAGAGAAGACTGGAGAGACTGTTGCAGTGGAGCGTCAGTCCCCAGTGTTTTGTTAAACCTCTTCTTTTCGTTTTCTCTTCTTATGGCAAGACCTAGATAGAGGACCCGAGTATAAAATTGATGTAAAGATCTAGGTGGTAGAAGCTAGAGGTACCTTGATGAAGAACTTAGCGAAAAGACCTGGTGGAGATCGATCGACTGTGGGGTTATGAACCCGTCTACAAATTTCTGCTCGCATGTTGTATGCTTTGGAGGAACCTCATACGACGTCGGAATTTGATGCTTGACCCCAAATTTTGAAGCTAAGAGACTGAGTTATCTCATGAGACAAGAATCACTCAATTTGGAGTTGTAGAGATCAGCCAACAAAGCGTGCACATTTGTAATTTTTAATCCCGTGTAAATTTTTCAGATTTCATGGACCTGATGGTAAAGGCCATATCTTTCTGCTCGCATGTCCGATGGATGCGCCCTTTTGGTATGTTGTAGAAGAGACATAGAAGAACATCTTTCATTGAGGAAGCATTATCCCATTACTCACCCATTGGTACGTTTTTGCAAACCCATGTCCTGGAGTGTGTTGTATCTCATTTGAAGAGGTGATGAGAACATCTTGCAGAAGACTTTGGATTACGCCCACCAATCATGCCAACTTTGGGAAGACTTTCATGTGAGTATGTTATCAGGTTTGCACATCTTGATATGAATCATTGGCTCTTTAGATAAGTCTGCTTCATGTGCAACACTTCAGAGAATGATTAGTCGATGAAGCCCCGAGGATGTTGCTCTTGAGTTTTTGGTGATGAAACCATCAATGATTACACTCCAGAGATCCTTGTCGATTGCTGAGATCATGGATGGTGTTCCTCGAGAGATTATTGTTGATGCTGATACCATGGTTAAAGTTGCTCCAACGACCGAAAAGGCTAGAACCATGATTATAGATGTGATCTTTGCTCCTTCCTCCAGTGAGCCTACGAACTAGTTGATGAGTTGAGCGTCCGTAAGATGAAGGTGTACTGAGAGTTCAACCTGAAGGCTCCTGAAAGCATAACTTTACCATGGACTGGATTTCCAAGTGAGTCGACATTGTTTCGGTAGATAGCATCAGCAGTTTTAATATTGGATGTGATTGGTGAAGAGAGAAAGTTCCTCAATCATGCATGGGTTTGTGATGTAAAGAAATTCCGTTGATGAAGTTTCCGGAATCACCTCAGGTTGCCCAGTGTATATTGAAGGAATTAGTGCCATCCATGTATCAATGACGTTGCATATTCTTCGGAAGTCTTATCATGGAATAATGAAGACTTATCGATTGTAGTTTAGTTACACTTTGATCGTGTTGGTGTTGAACTAATGTGTCATCGTCGAGATATTTGTGCTGAAACTGTACTCTTTGATTGGGAGTACAACTTGATGGCTTTTAGATGATTGAGAATTGAAGCGTCACATCCTTTGAGAATATCTTAGGTTTGATCGTCTCGGCCCCAAATATCTTCTGTTGATTCAACATCCCTTTTTTTTGTAGTGTGTGCAGACATCAGAGCTTTCTGATTTTATGAACACTCCTGCAAGGCTATGGAGAAACGCCAAAAGTGTTCTTCTCCATGCTTGGACATCATCCCAGTAATGAATATCTCGGTGAGATGCTCGATTCAAAGAGGTTTCATATTCATCCACTTAGTAAAATGCTAATACGGTCAAGCTACCATTCATAACACCTTGTAGAGTTGCTAGAAGAAGTCCCCATGCTAGGATAGCATATGAGGAAATAAATGACATAAGCATGGAATGAAACTTGCCTGAGTGAGGAACCTCTTGAAGAATGTCTATGCATCTTTTGCAGGTTCTTGCTTTAACCTCGTCAAAGAATTCCTCAAAGTACTCTGATGGAATGTCCGTCAAATCTTCCGGATCAGAACTTTATTCATTGGAGAGATGTGTAACCAAAGGTTCTTTGTAAGTACACATCTTTTTAGTGCATACCTACGCTCATCTGAAGGACACGTCATATCCTGGATCTTTCTGATTATGTGAAACTTGGTTTCTTTCCAGGTTAAACTTATGTTCACTTTGAGAATGATGTAGCCATAAGTATTTCCGAGCGCTCCTTCAAGGTCTATGATTGAGATGGAGCATGAGTATCTTCATGACGAATGATGCATATGAATCCTATAGTTTTCACTGGAATGTTATTGATGGCGGTGTCAGCATCGATAAACGTTCTTCCAAATTTGTTTCTTCTGATATTGAATGTGGTAAGCAGTCCCCAGTCGTACATCTCTTTATCTGCGGATAGAGGCTCAAGAAGTATTTTCAGGATGGACTTCTTGACACGATGTGGTTCAGTACTGTGAACATGTCTCTCCTTTGTGCCTTCGACAGATAACGCAATTCACGTTCGACCTGAACTGCTTCTTTGATAGGTTGTCCAGAGAGTGTAGTCTGACTGGGATATGATTCTTGTGTACTCCTTCAGTACCTAGTTCGAGCTATTGTGGATCAAACCTCTCTTTGAAAATGTGCTTCAAAACTCCGCAGTCGCTTGTGGGATGATTGGCGAACCTGTGGAACCTGCAGTAACATGGACTTTCCATGTTTTCTTCAGTTGGTTCTTTCTTGACATATGGAAACTTGATTGCACCATCTTGGACCCAGACATGTAGGAGTTTTATCACCTCTTTATTGGAAAAGGAAATTCAGGTGATTCTTGATCAGGAGCTCTTGTGCGTTGGTCAGAGGCTTGTGCGTCTTGCTTATCTTTCCTTTGTGCTTTTGAAGGAGCATAGGTATGCTTGCGCGGTGGTTTAGCAATGTAGTTTTGAAGTGTGGTAAGTAAAGGGTTTGATTCTCGGACTTGGGAAGTTGTTGATTTTAGGACTTACTTAAATAAAATACTAAAAGTAGCAAATAAAACAAGGATGATATCAATAATTCGAGAGACTGGGATTTAGGATTCCACCAAACTTCACAATCAATTGGTTCATACAATGATTCATAACAATTTTAGCTCTTTTCTAGACTCTATTTCTTTTCCAAAAGTAGATTTCACAAAGCATTAGATGTAAATCATAAGCATAGTGCATCAAGAGTTCTTAGACTAAGCATACACTATCAAATAAAATCACAAATAATCAATGAAAATCATAAATCGATTAAAAATCAATGCAAAAAGTCATAAGAATCAATTATAATTACCAAACAATTGTGAACTTGGCTTCCTCCGTCATCCCGGTGTTGGGGTTTAGCTTCTCATGCTCAAAGCGCACCCAAAAGATAGAAACATGGCTCAAAAGGTGTTTTTATTGAGAAATAATATTATGCAGCGAGTTTGTAACAGATATATTTGTTACAGAACTCACTGTTACAGATCCTACTGTTACAGAGATAAGACTAACAGAAATAATTGTTGCTGAACTGTTACAAATCTTTTATCGCAGAAACTGTTCAACAGAGACACTTCTTTTGTGCTGTTCAAAATAAGACTGCCTATGCTAGTCTGTTCTTCGTGTTCTTCACCTGCTGCTGTTATTCTTCCTGCAACTTCTCTGCCTTGATTCTAAAGCCTCTAAACCTCCCCAAACTCTCGAATTTTTTCCTGTGGCCTCCCAGCAACATATTTATACATCATACTAACCCTTCAGGACAAGAAATCTCGATGAAACCTCCTCTTTTCTTTCAAGCAAAGTTACCGGATATTTTTCTTATTTTCTTTTTATCTTCATACGCTTCTATATTTAATACAAACTTCCCAGATTTGGTAGATATCTTCCCAATCTTTGCGTGATTTCCAAACAGTTCACAAAATTCCGAGAATAATTCTTTCTTCTGTCCCACGTAAAACCAAGAAAACCCGAGACCCTGTTTAACTCAAGCTCCGATGATCTGGTCAAAGTTGTTCGATTCTAACAACCATACAAACCATGTCTATCCATGAGAAGTCCAGACCATCAATATCTCGAGTTGAATCTCCCTAACACAGCTCCAATTATCCAGCCCTAAATCTGTCTCGTGAGAAATAAGCTTTTCCCGCCTTTTTCTGAAATTTGAACTTGAGAAGAAAGTGCCCCCTAACCAGTTCGCTGGTGCCTTTAGAACTGGAGTGTAAATAGTAACTTGAGTGCCCCTTATAAATGGGATGCCCCTTAGTAATTAGGTTACCCCTTATCCACTGCTGGGGTTCCTTTAGCATTTCTTATGGGGTGTCTCCAACATACTTCCGGGGTGCCTGTAGTGCGTCTTCTGGGTGCCTTTAGTAATTTTCTCCCATGACCACTTTTCGAGCCAAATTCGCCATACATGTTTATTTCTCCAAAAACACCTACAGAGACATAAAATACCAAAATAAGTGCAAAATCGAGTACTAACATTACAAAGAATTGAGACTAATATAGACACATAAATGCGTCTATCATTTAGCTTTACGTTTGCTCCCTTCTGCAATAGTGTTTGTGGAAGGATGGAGGTTTTACTGCTTCTTGATCAGACATCTGCTACCTCGAGTGTCTCACGATACTTCAGTCTTTGTAGATTTTGCTCTTTCTAACAGAGCATGTGCAGTGGTTTCCGATCTCTTCGCTGCTTCATGAAGCTCTGAGAAAGTCTGGAATCGAAGATTTTCCAATAGGGCTCTGTAAACCGGAAGCATGCCATTGATGCACAAATATACCAGCTGCTGATCCGTGACATTTGGATCATGACAATCCAGGGCTTGTACTCTGAATCTTTTCACATTTTCATTGGGATTTTCACTTACCCTCTGAAACATTCTTCCAATGTCAGATAGAGTGACTTGCTCTGACACGAAGAAGTACTTCCTGTAGAAGGCGTTAATCATTTCTCCCCAATTGTTGATAGTTTCCGGTGCGATGTTGTTGTACCAGGTGTATGCTCTGCCTTTCAAGAATTTTGAAAACTCCTTGAGACGAACGACGTGGTTATGTTCATGTTCTCCTAAGGCTTCGAGGAAACGAGAGACATGTTCTCGAGCATTGCTAGTTCCATCATACAATGTAAAAGTTGGAGAAATGTAACCTTTCGGAAGGGGAATCCTCTGCGTAGAGGCAGGATAAGGAGGTTGATGCCTATGGACATGTGATGTATTGCCCTTTCCACAGTTCTCCAAGAGATGCTCCAAGTCTTCTCGAGTAATGAAATTTGGTGAATCCTTTGCTAATGAATCAGCTGCAGCTTTGATGGTTTCGCCATCATCCACTGCATGAATTGGAATCACCTCAGGATCAATGTCTGAGGATTTCTCCTTCTCTTTTCCCTTTCCTTGAATTTTCTCTGACATCTTGTCAGTGAGATTCTTCAATTGATCAAATAGCTTCTTCTGTGCTGCAGCCATATCTGTCTGATTATGTGCAAAGATTTATTGTGCTTTGATGAGATTAGCAATGGTAGGTGGTTGGTTTCTTATGATTTCCCCAAGGTGTCGGATGAACAAAGGGTGACCCTCCGTGTGAGGAGGAGTAATATCACCACCATCAATATTTGTGGTCGAAATTATTTCCGGAATGTCCTCATTGTCGTTGTTGTTGCTAGTGCTAGCGTCGTTGGTATTGGAACCTGTGACTAACCCAGACCTAAGACCATCCATCTTGTGAAACGTGATATTGCAACCGAGAGATTAATCTCCAACTGTGGTCGCCAATTTGTAAATGGGGAAAACGATTTGTTGGTTTTTACGGAATTGAAGACTCGACCGTGTGGAGACTCCTTGAACCGAGTGAAATATTGAACCTCACACAGATGCACTGCAATAAGGGAGTGCTTTAAGTTTGAAAGATCAATATGTAGGACTCCGGCTTAAACCAAGAACAATGGCCGTTCCAGAGTCAATTCGGTCACAAAAGAGGATAAGTTGATCTGTAGGAGGGAAGCTGAAAAATGCGTGAGATCAATGGTGATCTGAGATTGTAGGTGTGTTGTGAATTCAGTGTAGAAATGCTCTGAATGATTGATTTTTGCCTGATTGTGAGTGATTTCTGTGAGTTAGTGTAGACGAAAGATTGTTTGTATGAACTTTGATAAGAAATTGCTCGTTTAGAAGATTGTTATTCGAATGTTCAAAAACTCTTGTTCTTTCAATCAGGATTCAGAGATATTTTATAATGCCGGAGTTGAAAACACCATGATCCCATGAAGTGTGACAGTTTGCTGGAATCAGAGAGTGAGGAAGTGGGAAATCGTGCTAAATTAATTACTCATAGTGCGGAGACTTGGTTAATTTTTCACCCACTACTTTGCTGACTCTTCCAAATGATTGCACGACTTTCTCACATTCTCATCGTGGGTGAACACACGAGCCATAGACCGCCAGACCAAAACCCTAGTTAATACCCCACATGTGACACGATTAAAATCTCGTGATTGTGGAGTCATTTGCTGACTTTATGGGACGATGAGTCCATGTAGTGCTGAGTTGAACATGATTAGAAAATATTCCGAAACTCATGAATTTAACGTGTCTGCTGAGATGAGGTATCATTATAACCTAAGATGAGCAAACTATGTTGTCGCACTGTTGAAAATTGATAGTTGAACCAATATTCTTTGATCTGAGCAAATATTGCCAGTCTGAGCGAATATTGCTAATTTGAATAAACATTGCCGGTTTGAGCGAATATTGCTAGTTTGAGCAAATATTGCTTTTTGAGGAATCGTTGGTAGCAAGACCAGATAAAATATTAATTTTAAGTTACTGACTGCTGGGTCAAGCAAAATAAATAAAGTGTTGATTATGGAATCAACATAAAATTATCAGAGTGTTTGAATCTTCTCAGAATCACGTTTCTGCAGAGCTCTGGATTCAAAACCCTAATTACCGAAATGATGATTTATTGCAAATTAGTCCTGAGAATTTTGATATTTTCTGGTGCACGTTTGAGCAACATTTTGAGAAAATATGCAAAATCCATGGTTTTGCTAAAACTGGGAAAATACATGAGATGATGAAAATAATAAATAAACAAGGAATTACAATGTGTGGGACCGGCCAAGGCTAGGGCATGGCCGGCCGGCTGACAGACATGGTCCCACATGCTTTCCCAGTTTTATATAATTTTATGTATTTTCTATGATTTGAGGGAAATTCCATGAAACAGGAGAGTTTGATGAAATTAGGGAACTTCTATGAGATGAGAGAAATAAATTAATAATAAAATAGGGAATGGGAGTGTGGGACCGGCAATGGCCGACGCATGGTCGGCCGGCCAATGGGCGCGGGTCATAAGCCACTCTTCCCAATTTCACCAATTTTTGATGATTTTAGAGAATTTTCATAAAATCAAAGGGATTTGTTGAAATCAGGGAATTTTCATGAAATCGGGAAACAAAACACCAAATAATAATAAAATAATAGGCTTGGGGGACCGGCTAGGGCCTGGTCCAACAAGTTTTCCCTAATTTTTTAATATTTTCTATGATTTTAGAGAAAATACATGAAATTAGGTAATTTTAGAGAAAAATCATGAAATCAAGGAATTTTCATAATTTAAGAGAAATAATAAAATAATAGGGACCTGAGGTGTGGGACCGGCCATGGCATGACCGGCCGGCCGGCGGGCCCATGACACCTTTCCCTAATTTTATTATTTTGATATAATTATGTGATTTAGATAAAAATACATGAAATTAGGTAATTTTCATGATTTCAGGGAAAATTCATAAAATCAAGGAATTTTCATAATTTGAGAAGAAATAATAAAATAATGGGACATGAGGTGTGGGACCGTCCATGGCCCAGGCATGGCCGGCCGGTCGTCCCATGGCACCTTTCCCTAATTTTATTATTTTTTGATAAAATCACGTGATTTAGATAATTTCTTTGAAATAAAGAAAATTTGCTCGAACGAGAGGATTTTCATGAGATCAGGAAAATAGTAAAAGTATGATAAAATATAAAATTGGGCGCGGGACTGGTCATGACATGACTGGCCGGCTGGTGAGCCTAGTCCTCTGGCGCTTTTGCTAATATTTTATTATTATTATTTTTCCTTCCTATTTTGCTAACGAGGAAACCGCAAATGCATAAAAACCCCAGGACTTAGTCCAGATTAAACATACAATGTATTAAGCCGCTACAGACACTAGCCTACTCCAAATTAACTTCGGTCTGGACTGTAGTTGAACCCCAACCAATCTCACACTGATCCAAGGTACTGTTATGCTCCTACGCCTATGATCCCAGCAGGATACTGCGCACTTGATTCCCTTAGCTGATCTCACCCACAACCAAGAGTTTCTATGACCCAAAGTCGAAGACTTTAATAAAAAAATATGTCTCACACAGAAAAGTCTACAGGTAATAGATAAATTCGTCTCCCACGAATAAACCTACAAGTTTTGTTCCGTCTTTTGATAAATCAAGGTGAACAGTAACCAATCGATAAAACCAGACTTATATTCCCGAAGAAAAGCTCATTTTTATCAATCACCTCACAATAAACTTAATTGACGTAGCGAAGAATATTACTGAGTAATCACAAACAATGAGACGAATATGTTTGTGACTACTTTTATCTTGCCTATCGAAGATATAAATCTCAAGCCAATTATTACAATTGTACTCGTACGATAAAAATAGCAAGATCAGATCACACAACTACAAGAAAAGTAGTATCGGTCTGGCTTCACAATCCCAATGAAGTCTTTAAGTCGTTAACCTAGTTTTAGAGAAGAAAACCAAAGGTTAAAGGAGAATCGACTCTATCTTTAGCAAACTAGTATCACACAGAATGTGTGGGGATTAGGTTTCCTAGTTGCTAGAGTTCTCCCTTATATAGTCTTTCAAATTAGGGTTTGCAATCAATGTTAGCTTACTAACAAAGCATTCAATAATCACCGTTAGATGAAAACCTGATTTTATACAAGTTAATATCTCTCAACCGTTAGATCGAAAACTTAGCTTGTCATACACACATGTACTTGACGTTTTGAGTTCGTGTAACCGTACCCAAACGTGTACAATGGTTGGTTCAATATTAGTCAACCCAATGGTTAGCCAAATGATAACTTTCATATCAACCATATTCTTCTTCACCATAACTAGTTCAAATGACTCAAATGAACTATTTAGAGAGTTGTTCAATTGCTATGAGATCCCAAGTATTACAAGAGACACAACTGAATGAAAAACGATGTGATTACTCGAATCATTTCATGAACTATAAATCCACGGTTTGAAAAAGTGTTCCTTAGTAATTTAAGATAAATTCACGAACAACGTTTTCAGACATAACCTCTTGAGTTCGCGGACTGAGTTCGTGGACTCAAGCTAACCGGTTGAAGTTAATAAACTCCAGAAGAATTTCTCGGGATGAGAACTTCCGTCAGTTCGTGGATTGGTTTCGCGGACTGCACTTGAGCTTCAACTTCAGCAGATATTCTCGGGTTCGGGAACTTACGCCAGTTCGCGAACTGGGTTCGCGGACTGAGTTGCTGCTCATGTTCCGGTTCCACTTGATCAACAAAGTTCGCAAACTTCGGTTCAAGTGTTAAAGACTTATACATATATGTGTTTCCACAATAATGTTTATATCCCACAATGGTTATATAGTCTAAACTCTCATTTCAATCATTGAAACATTCTTAGAGGGCGTTATATAGTTGTTATTCACAAACTATTTTTCGTCAGAGCGATTTCCAAAGTGATTGAAACATAACATGACTTTTGTCACTAGGCAAAGATGAACTTGTCTAAAGCGAAAGCTTTACCAACACCCATTTCGAGAAATAGATAATCAAGATATACTCAGTTCGAAATGTCACATGTGCATATTCTTAGTTTATATAGTAAAACGACTTTTGTCTCAAGATAGGAGAAAGAGTAGATAGAATTTTGAGTGATAGATAAGTTCAAGTCTCCACATACCTTTTTAGTCGATCAAGATCCACTGGTTCCTTGAGTAGTCCTTCATCTTGTATGATGATCGCCATGGAGTTCTTGAGATCAACTACACTTTCTATCCTAGTCCGAGACCTTAGATATAATAGACTAGAAATCGAGACTATATAGTTTTGATCACTAAGATTGAAAAACATGCTTGAGATATAAACGCATGCGAGTTTGACCGAGCAGTGCTCTAACACAAAACCCTCAACGATTGAAAAAAATAAAGTATCTCCATCAATTGCTGATAATGAAAAGAGGAAATCTTGTCAAGTTCCAAAGATAGCACATACACATTCAGGTAACACTAAACATAACTTTTTCCATTCAACTAAACATTATTTTTATTGTGGAAAACCAGGTCACTTGCAAAGGAATTGCAGATTTCTTAAACGATATAAATCCAGATTTGATTCTGTTAAGAAGATAAGATCTGATGTTCCGAACTGGAGAAAAACTGAGTCTCGTAATATCAGTTCTTCTAGTATTCCCCCGAATAAGTTTCATAACTACATTGGGGAGAAAAATAAATACGTTTCTCCAAAAGTTACTCAGAAATAGGTACCAAAGAAGATAAATAAAGCAACAAGTATTATTAAGAAGGATCTCCCAGACAAGAGTTCGACAAGGGATAACATCTTAAAAAGGTATGAAACAGTTATTGAAAGTTTCAAGGGAGTTGTTAAATTCCTAGAGTCCATGCATGATTTTGTTTCGAATACTTGTGGTGACCAAGATTTTTTTCAACTCAACACAACCTAATTGTGTTAAAAATGCATCCTCGCCAAGAATCCCTTGTAAATACGGTGAGGATTGCAAAATAATTGGGGCGCACAAATTATGTTGGTAAACTTTAGCTTTAGCCAAGTTCTTCTTTGCCTAGTGACGAAAGTCATGTTATATTTCAATCACTTTGGAAATTTCTCTAAAGAAAACTAGTTTGTGAATAACAACTATATGACGTCCTCTGAGAATGTTTCAATGGTTAAAATGAGAGTTTAGACAATATAACCACTGGGGATATAAACATTGTAGTGGTAACACATATATGTATAAGTCCTTAGCACTTGAACAGAAGTTTGCGAACTTTGTTGATCAAGTGAAAACCGGAACTTGAACAGTCAACCCAGTCCGCGAACTCAGTCCGTGAACGTGTATAGTTCTCGAACCCGAGAATTTCTGCTGGAGTTTGTGAACTCCAACCGGTTAACTTAAGTCCGCGAACCCAGTCCGCGAACTTGAGTGGTTATGTCTAAAAATGATGTTCGTGAACTTATATTAATTAACTAAGGAATGCTTTTGCAAACCGTGGGTTTATAGTTCATGAATCGATTCGAGTGAATCACATCGTTTTTGCTTCAATTATGTCTTGTATAGTACATGGGATCTCATAGCAATTGAACAACTCTCTAACTAGTTCATTTGAGTCATTTGGACTAGTTATGGTGAAAACGAATAAGGTTGATATGAAAGTGCTCATACCACGCGTATGATTCTTAATTACCTAACTTGATTTGTGATTGAAATTCTTAAGGTTAAAAGCAATTATCAAGACCATGGATGTTGGTTTTTATTGTAAACGAAATCTTTTCATACTCTTATGGTAACCATTCTTGGTGTAAATCGTTGTGGAAAAGGTTATTCTTCCTTCTAAGCATATCATTTCTTGTTTATACAAGTTTGTATCTTAGAAAAGATGATCACGATACTTGATATTTATTGTTATCATGAGATAATTCTAATTTTTTAGTAACACAATCTCATAAGAGACTTTCGATAATTGGTTCTTAAATCGTATCTCCTTGTTGGATTTCTAAAATCCAATATATAAATCTTTCTCCCTGGAGAAAGTTCACTCTTGTTGTTCTTTTGGGAATGACATTTTATATGAGAGAGTTCCTCAATGAACTTGTGTTTAATTGTTATATCTTTGAGGAGAGAAGTGGTTGTGGAACATGTAGGGGTTAAATTGTATCTTAATAAACTCCTTGATGAAGTCACTAAGTTTCGACTATGTGATATCGTCTAAACTAATTAAGTTGATATGTTTTCTTTTGGTCATGAAGTGTCTCCGTGAAAATTCCATGAGGATCCCACTAGTTTTCGTACCTTTGCCAATTTATATTGATAAAAAGGGGGAGAATTAATGTGTACGTAGTTCATACTAAAAATACATATGGTTTACGGATCATTATGTAAGGGGGAGTGGTTTTCATGTTGAGATGGATTATTGACTAAGGGGGAGTGATACATATCACCGTAGTATTATTGTCAAAGTTGTGATACAATGAAACTCTGATGATGTGTAATAATATTATTATGGATCTTTAACAAGTACAGGATGAACACACGCAGAGTTGAAGAACCAAGGAAATCAAGCTTGTCGATTTTTTTTTTAACAAGTACAAGCCATATGTAAAATGGTTTTGTCACTAAAATTGACAAAGGGGGATATTGTTAGAGCAATTCTCGGTTAAACCCACTAGCGTTGGTATGTCAAGTTAGTTTTCAATTTTAGTTTCCAAAATGCATTCTTGATTTAGCATACTAAAGATAGTTTCGGACTAGATTAGGTCTAAAAAGTTAAATCGAAGCTATCCTTAAATGATGAAGATTGAAGATTGAAGACTACAAGAAGACATCAACAAGTAATTCATCAACAAAGGTATGTTATTGATTTCATTTGGATTCTTGTTCAATTCTACCTTTCTAATCTATCAAGATAAATGCTCACTCTATGAAACAATTCCAATGATAGTAAATGTACATTTATGTATATATACTTGAGGTTATTTGATTCATGACTTTTTTGACAATAACCTTTATCCATATAAAGGATCTCATGTTATAGTGGATGAGATTGCGAATTCAACGAGCCAAGAATCACTCAATTCCGAGTTATAACGATGAAGTTATGAGTGATTTATTAAAGTAACAATTATAAGTGTTGCTGTAATTGTTACAGTTCGTTAGTAGGAAACAATCCATGGACTGTTTGTAACAGTTCGCGGACTTGGGCTCAATTACGTGACTAAAAGGCATTTTTGGTCAAATTGGTGATGTTTCCTTATCTAGGCAAGTTACCTATTAATCCAAACATATTTGATTACCATATTAAATTGTTTGAGATTCCTTCCTAAGTTAAAATGTGATTTATTCACATAAATATAATATTTGCTAATTAATTATTTATTTAATTATTTTGGCAAGAGTTGTAACTTAGGAAAGACTCCCATATTTAGGAGAGTCTTGAAAAAGGAAAATAGCTTTGCTTAGTTTTCAAGCTATGTTTCACTATAAGTAAGGGTTCATGAGTGCTACACGTTTTCATCCCCTTTTAGAAAATTGGTGTTAGCTTCATAAGGTTGTTTTCCATGTCTTCTGTTCATCGTGAACAAGAGTGAGATAAAAGTCTTTGTATTGGGGATCACAAAGCCAAGTTGAATCTAATCTTCGTGATTGATTATACAACTTGTAATCTAAGTTTTTCACCTCTTGTCTAATCTAAGGTTTTCTCTTCTGATATAAAACCATTCAAGAGTTGTTGATCATAAATCCTAGGTTTTGATAGATTTCAGTTTCCGATCGTATACCAACACTTGTTAGTCGAAATCGGAGACTAGAAAGAAAAACTTCTATTGAGGCATCTCATAAAAATTCTTGAGAAGTTTTAAACAAGATATCTCTAGATTTATCTAGTTGTTTTTTTTTTTTTTTTTTTTTTTTTTTTTGATAAACTGAAGCTTTATTAAAAAAGGAGGAAAAAAAGAAGGAGGGGGACTAGGCCTTACCTCCAAAGACAAAGAGAAACCAAAAACAACAAAACAGAGATCAATAGAGTTCCCAAAATGCCCGGGAACAAAGGCTACATATTACGAAAACGATAAAAAGGGAGGTCAGAGTTGTCCATTCCGATCTTATGCCTTACGAAATCCGGAGCACAGATCCACCAACGCGACTCTTCAGTCGCTCCATGCTTTGCCAATAGATCAGCCACCGAGTTCCCTTCCCTGAACGCGTGTGAGAAAAAAAGTTGGATTGAGTTTGCGAACTTCATGCAGATATTCCAATTTGTCGATAAGAACCAAGGAACCATTCCAGGATTTTTAAAAGCCTGAATCACAAACATTGAGTCTGATTCCAGCCACAGATTACGAATTCCCAAAGTATTTGCCAACCGAAGAGCAAAAATGGCCCCCCACAGCTCCGCGAAGATCGAATTTTCTGAACCCAAGTTTTGCGCCAGACAACCCTTCACTCGACCTTGCGAATCACGAAAAACTACACCACAACCCGCTGGCCCCGGGTTACCAATAGAGCAACCATCGATATTATCCTTAGTCCAACCCAGCGCCGGCTTAATCCATTTGACCACCGTAGCTTATCTAGTTGTTCTTATTGTAGAATTATTAGGGTTTTCTTAACTTGGAAATTGATCTTTGGAATCACCCAAGTTCACTTACGAAAATCAGGTTCACGGACTTCTTGTGAGTACGCATACTGATTGTAAGTTAAAACCCTAATCTACAAGATTTCCAAAACCTTGATTTATATCTAAAGGGAAATCAAACCGGTGTTTTGTGCAAACAAAATATCGAATCGTATCAATCGTGTTGTTGTATCTTCTAAAGAGAACCTTGGGTTCTGCTAGAAGATTTGTGTGAAGAATTCCTAAAGAGAATCGGTGTTCTGCTAGGAGTTCTATTTGTGCTAAATAAGTTATTACATCTAGTCCGAATAGGTAGTAGGAAATTGGTGTAACAACTTAAAAATCAGTGTGTGTTTATTCTGGACTAGGTCCCTGAGTTTTTCTGCATCTGCGGTTTCCTCGTTAACAAAATTTCTGGTGTCTATGTTATTTCATTTTCCGCATTATATTGTTTATCTTTATAATTAAAATAATACAGGTTGTACGTTAACCAATCATAGTGGTTAAATCCGACCTTGTTTGTTGGATAAGACATGATTCATCTTAAACAATTTTTTTTGTTATTTTCACATTGTTAGACCAGTTTGGACTAACCTTGTTTCAAGTGGACACCGTGTTGAAATATTCCTTTAGTGATTGTTGCTTAAAGAGGTTTATACACGGTGGATATTGATTGGTTGTGATTAATACAAAATTTTGTTTCAAGAAACCTCACACTAAAACCAGGTTTACGGACTTGCTTCTGTTTAACTATTGATTATGTTGAGAAGGAGATAAATCTCTTTAATATTATTTCTCAATTGAGTTTTTATTCTTGAGATTATATTGAAGTTTGTTCCATACAGATTTCCGAACGGAATATTGGATGTGGTTGTTAGACCCCCGCTTTTTCAACAAAAACCACCATTACCATCATCATTATCAACAACATATTCGCCTCCTACATGAATTTCTTTTTGTTTCATAACTTTTTCCTCATCGCTTCCAGAAGCAGACTCAACAGGAGAGGATGAAGTTGACGAATCCGATGACTCATTACCTTTATCTCTGGATTCACGGATAGAAAAAGTTACCTTACTCGGTCATTTTCCGTGTAATGGACTAGCATTTAAGTATTTTTGATGACGGGGAGGTCTGGAAGGAGTAGTTACCATGGGATTCTTATCTTTCGTCTTGCTACAATAGTCCAAAAACAAAATGGAAATAATAAGACATCATTTATATTGTCTCAGTTCAAGGGTCGTCAATAAGAAAATGTTAAACATAAACGACCCTTCAACATAAATGATGACTCAAAATTAGACCATGACGATTCTCAAATAGACAATGACGACTCTACTGCTTATAGATGACGACCTTTCCAATTTTTGGATAGAGAGGTAGTTATTTATCATTTAGAGTCATTAGTGTTTAGTAATGGGTCATCACAAAAGAATAGTTAATGATTTAGAGATTATAATTGACGAACCTTTCATTATTTGGGACAGAGAGGTAGTTTTGTATTATAGAGAGTCGTTACTTTATAAAAATGGGTCGTCAACAAGAATCGCCAACAATGTACTTACTAAATTGACGACTCTAATCTAGGGGAAAAAATGACAAACCTAGTTCCAGGGTCGTTATCTCCTTCAGCCTAAACATTAACGATTTTTCATTATATCAACATGCGAATGAAAAATCGTTAGGGAATAACTACTTCGACTTTTACGAACCTAGAACTGTAACTGCAATTTTTGCAATTAAAAACCTAATTTTTCAATCGGCATATCAAATTAAACGCAAACAAAAGTTATATTAGGGGGTTTTAGTTCACATACATTCTTATTGGAGCGATATATAACTTGCTCTGATTCCACTTGATTTGATTTCTTCCTGGTTCTCGAATAAACCCTAGTGTTTACTGTTTCCACGAGATTAGGGATTTTAATTTATTTTCTAGCAGTCTGCTTGGTACGTGCCATGTTTCTAGAAGAAGTTAATCGTCGATTAAAGTTTTCGCATCGACGATTACGACGATGAATCGTTGAAGAATTTTTTTTCTCTAAGAGTCGTTAATGGAGGAGAAGAGAGTGGTAGAGGGGAGTCTGATTTTTAGAAGTTGAAATGAATTGGGGGCCTAGGGTTAAGAGTTAATAGGATTTTAAGATTAGTTATTAGTGAAGGGTAAAATGGTATTTTTACCACCATTTGTAAGCCCTATATGTTTTTTTTGTGTGGATATAATTTGGTGAGGCCCCTAATTGTTTCTTGGGGGCTTCAATTAAACGAGGGAAAAAAATGGATAGCCAAAATGAAATAAATTAAAAAAAAAAATCATTTTTTATGAAATTGAGGTAGTTTTCCCCACGACGGTTTCCTTGGTAAAAATCGTGGTTGCCAAACTTGTCACTCCTCAACCTAATCACCTGCTTAGCTAATAGGATTACATCTTAATTAAAGCATCAAACCTAGATTAGCGATTCTAAGAATCATAACTACATAAAGTGCTAATAACAAAACCCAAACTCTCTGAATATTATACAAATGACAAATCTCTTAGGTGATATGAATATATTAATGTGTTGTTTCAAAAAATAAATAAATAATATATATATATATATAAAAGATTCACAACATCTCTAACAGCGCTAAAAGCTTTAAGCTATGAAAACAGATATCTTCACGCGCACCATTTCCTCCGATTACTGAAACTGAAGTGGGAATGAGTGAGCACATCATCCCAAAGGGGTGCCCAATGGAAACATATAACTTCCAAGTAATCACTAAAATGTATCAATTTTTAATGAATAGTAATCGAACATTCATCATGCATAACATGTATAAGAATAATTCCCCAGATACCTCGGTTTATAATATTGCCTCATCCGAGCTATTAAAGACATAAATTAGGTTATCAAATAAAAAGTAATATGGTTACCTCATCTGCGCTATATAGTTATATTGCACTTCTCGTGCTACATAATTTTACACTTCCCATGTTACTAGAACTTAGCAAGGAGCTATGGGAGAGCACAAACACTCCTCGCGGGGAATTACGCAAACACACATTAAATTATTCGCTCAGCAATCAACAAGCATTGTAATATAACATTCATGAAAGAAAGGTTATTTTAATTCCACCTCCTCAGATATTGCGTACCATAATAACAATATCCGTAAGAGACCACCACTGGATGATCTACAAAAGTGATGCTAGAACAAACCAAAAATATGTCACCCCGACTTCACCAAACTCATTGGAGGAGATGACAGTAGAATAAATCCATACTCAAATAATAGCGTCATCCACACAGAGTGCCCGTACAAACCATGATTCAGGAAACTACCACCATAAGTCCCGAAGGTTTTGCAATCAAGCATAATATGCAAACGAACGGATTCTCACAATAAATTGTGTAAAAGTAATATTGAGAGTCGAAGCCCCTATATAACGATATTGCCTCATCTGGGCTAAAATAGACATATAAATAGATATAATATTTGGAGAATCCAAACAATGCATACTACACAATATACCCAATTAATTACACACAAATATGCTCATAAGAAATAAACACACATCATGCTCGCATTTGAAATGAACTTAATGATTAAAAGAAGGTTACGGAGTTCCCACCTGATTTGATGACAAGCCCTGCCTACCTCGAGATCAATGATCCACTGGTTCATTCTTTATATCGATCGTTGTTAATAAAGACTAACTGTTAATCACACAATCACTCTAAGAAATTAGCCGAAAGTCTCACACAAGAAAGATACAATTCTATCTAATGGTTCTAAACCCATTTATGGTTCTACACCTTTTCATTATTTATCTTTAGCACATATAAAGGTTTACTAATTTAATTGGATTAGTTCTATGTTGCTAAACATTAACATATAATATTTCTAGTATTATGTTAGTTTTAGCTGATGTTGGTCCTCATACTATTGGTCTGATCATTGTTGCTTGTGTCTTATCTTGCAAATCGAATTTTGTATGAGGGTTATGTTTAAGCAAGGTCTAGACAGTGGTATCTTAGTTTTAAAAGAAGGCTAGCTTGATTTCCTAGTTGCTGAGAAAGAGGCCTTATCTTTTGAGGTCAATCAGATTGTTCTTGCTATTTATGTTACGGATTTATTGGAGATTGACTATTTAAAGAAAATTTTACTACTTGGCATGAAAAGCTGCATCAAGTGTCACTAACAAAAGTAATAGGTGTTTCCAGTGTACCTGATATTAAAGTTTGGTCCACCGTACTCCACCTCATGAATCAGACTCTGAATTGGGATTTTCAGTTTCGCGCCACAGTGGTTTGTGGTGCTTAGGACAAAATATATATTTATATCTTCTCTTCTAGTTGCCACAATGTAATGATATTTAAGAAACCTGAATGTATTTTGTCAAGCCAGCACCAACATGGGTCTGTGTGTTGTTATCAAATGGTCATACTAGTCGGCTCTTGTGTTAGTATGGGGACTATTTTCCATTTAATAACGGTGAAATACGAGAGCATCATGAGCTATAAATGACGAGGATATATGTGATCACTTGCGTGCCTCTATGTCTGAAATGGATGGAAGATTGAGTCAGGATGTTTTTATAGCACTAGTAGCACTCATAAATACAGATCCATTATTCATGTTATTGTTTTTTAGAGCGAAATGAAGATACACTCCTGACTTCAGATGCATTATGGGCTTCAACCATGGTGCAGTCCTTTTTTTTTGCAGTTTCATGTATGACCTGCTCAGCAGGTACAAGTGTCAGGGAAGTTATGGAAGATATCGGTGACAGACTGCGTGAGGATTGTCCTAGCTATTATATGTCATAGTGCAAGTCATAGTGCTTCACCGTGCTTTTGCAATTGAATGCATTTGTTACAACCACATGGGCATACGTTGGAAAGCTGCAACATTAAGTGAAAGAAATATTCTGGTAATAATGGTTACAGATGGTGACAAGTCTATGTTGTTAACCTACTTTTTTTCTCCATATGGTTTCCTGTACTTCAATATCATTAAGTTTGGCAGTGATCAAGTTTAAGATTGGAACGCATATGAAAATATATTGATTATATAGGGTACTGAATTGTATGGGTTAGAAGATCGTCACTGTTAACTCAATAGGAGGAGCTAGAAACCGCAGTTCCCATGTGGATTTTATCTTGACACTGTTTTGGACAGGAGATAACTCTGTAGATACGGATCACATGAGAGTATCAGTTCCAATGTTATGACTCTTGGTATTACTGGAATATCATTCTCTTGGTATACTGGATGAACTGTGGCTCTGTTTTTTGGAATACAAACACACGTGCTTAGAAGAGCTTAGTTATTATTGGCAAGTCTTAGGAAGCTTCGAACCTCTAAGAGCAACTGCAGTCATACGACTATAAACCAAAGACTAAAGACTAAAAAACTAAAATAATTTGGTTTAGTCCGTCGAACGACGCTACCGTGCAAGAGTAAATATGGTGGAGCGGATGTATAAGAGTTCGCCTGATACGGGGCGGTGTTATAGGTTGCGCTCGAATGGGACGTAACTTTAAATTACGCCTGATATCGGGCGTAACCTGCGATTACGTTTGTCGTGGGACGTAATATATAAAACCGCCCGATGAAGAGGCGTAGTTTGAAATTACGCCTGATGGGGCGCTGTTTATAATTACGCCTGATGAGGCGCTGTTTATAATTACGCCTGATGAGGCGCAATTGGAATATTCCGCCCGATGGGGCGTAGCCAGTGTACACCGCTTGATGGGGCGTAACCCAGTACAAGCAAAACCAATTACGCCCGATGGGGCGTAATACTTAACTATCACTAGTAATTACGCCTGGTTCTGAGCTATATGTTTCAAAGAGACTAAATCCTTTCACTGTGTTAAATGGACTTCTTCTAGATCTATCTGTATATTAATTATATAGCGTGAAAATGTAAATCAACAAAATATAACAACTTGAAACAACAGTTGCAATTAGGAAATGGGGCGTAAATTTAAATTACGCCCCATCAGTATCAGGCGTAGACACAGGTTGCGCCCCACTATGAATCAGGCGTAATTTATAGTTACGCCTGGACCCGGGCGGTTCGTTTGATTACGCCCAATCAGGCGTATCCTTTAGTTACGCCCCAATGGGGCGTAATTGATTTATTCCGCCTGCTATCAGGCGTACCTTTGAGTTGCGTCCCGTTGGGCGTAACTTATGCTCCCACCCCAACCAGGCGCAAATATTATCTCCGCCTAATACTGAGGCGTAACCTGCTGGTCCGTCCCAAACAGGCGTAGGCGTGAATTACGCTCGACTATAACTAAACCAAAGACTAAATATAGTCCGTTTTTTAGTTTTAGTCTGGCATTTACTCTTTAGTCCGCCCCGTAGTGATTGGTTTTTCGACTATATTTTTAGTTTTAGTCGAACGTTGTGGTTGCTCTAACCTCGCATACAAAGGTGAATCCTAGCTTCTTCTTCTTTTTTTATACTAAAAGATAATTTTATTGCTTATCTGTTGTAAGAAACATAGTCTTCCTCAACCCATTTGGTAATATTAGGAGGAAAGTTGGAATCATAGAAGAAACATAGAGCTTCAAGTCTATATTTTCTAGTTAGAGCATGAGCTACACTATTGCCTAGTCTATTAACTACCTTGCAAAACCAAAAATCATTACTTAAAAAAAATGACCGCAGAATCTAAATGTTGATTAAACCAGTGCACTTAAGTTTCTCTACTGTTAATAGAGTTCACCACATTTTTGCAGTTCATCTCAAAGATTACTTTATTGAAGCCACACTCCTCCATCCAATCCACTACCATGACTAGAGCTTTGCATTCAAAATATTCAGCTCCCATATTTGCATCCACCTCTTCCTCCAAATGTTTGCCTTTAACTCCTATTGTATTTCCTGCATGATTGCAAACAATTAGTCCAATGCTACCTTTCCCAGTTTCAGTCATGTAAGAAGCATCAATATTCAATTTAACAAATCCTTCCTCTGGTGGAATCCAGTCTTTGATGAGAATATTGCTTTGCCTGTTAATATTAGTAGGTGCAATAGCAGAATTACATTGTTGAATTAGATGATGTATTCTAATGAGAGCACTATTCCTATTAGGAAGAGTATCCTGAAATATCAAATTTCACCTGTCTTTCCAGATATACCAGAAATTAATTTTATCACATAATTCTTATTTCTATAACCATTTTGAAGCTCCTCACCTGTAGTAAACCAAGATATTACCCATACTTGGAAAGAGATAAAATTATGAGTAATGGCAATAATATCTACATTGAAAGCATTCCATATGCCCCTAGCATAGTCACATTCAACCAACAAATAATTAATGGTTTCAATACTATGATTACAAAACTTACAATGAGGTTCCACTTCAGGATTATAACTAGCTAGTCTGTCTCTAACAGGAACAATATTTTTTAAACATTTCTTGACAAAGAGTTGAACTCTATGAGGAACTCTAGTGAGCTTGAGTTTCTTCCACACATATTTAGGAATGCTATCACTAGTGATGGTATTGTTAACATAGTTTGCACAAAGAGTATTATAAGCACTCTTAAATGAGAATTTACCTTTCCTATCAGGTTTCCATATTAGATAATCTTCACCAGAAGAGGTATCTTGATTAAAAATAAAAAAAAATAAGCTGCTCATTCCAAGTTCTAGTACCAGTCAGAAACAGATCACAAACTAAAGTATAAGATAACAGGTTAGAAAGACCCACAATTGGGACAGGTGGACTATTGAAACGAATAATCCATTTGTCAAGCCATATGTTAATTTTAGTGCCACACTGAATAATCCACATAGAGTATTGTTGCATAACCTCAATACCAGATTAAATACTCCTCCAAAGCCAAGAAGAATCATCTTTTAACTTATCAAGGTAGAGCAAAGTACAATTTTTACCATATTTGGCTCTAACAATTTGCATACAAAGTGAATTATCATCATTACAAGCTTTCCATGACAACTTGGTTAACATAGTAGTATTAAAATGTTCAAGGTTTCTAAAACCCAGTCCCCCCAGAGATTTAAATACACTTAGAGTATTCCATCCTATTAAACAAAGACCTCTATTATTACTATGCCCCCACCAGAAATGATTTTGAATAGCATCCATCTGACCAACATAGTCTTAGGAATTCTAAAGCAACCTATCTGATAAGTAGGCAATTCATTTAACACATGTTTCACCATAGTGGTTCTAGCAGAGTGATTAATAGTTTTTCCTTTCCAAGTCTTAAGTCTAGCACCAAATGATTGAATAAGGGGTCTAACAGCTTTAGTCATTTTGAGTTCTCTAGCAATAATTTATTTAAAACTAGGACTAATGTTATGACTAAAGTAAACACCAGACTTATCCAAATTGAGCATTTGACCAGAAACACTACCAAAATAATCAAGCACATTCATAATACCAGCAATATTGTGCATGTCATCTTGTGTGAAAATAAGTATATCATCAGCAAACATTACATGGGTAACACCTGGAGCATTCCTAGCTTCTTTAACTCCTGAAATTTGATGATTGGTTTCAGCATTTAATAACAGCCTAGATAAGAATTCCAAGCAAATAATAAAAAGATAACGTGATAAAGGATCACCTTGTCTAATACCTCTAGTGGGGATAAATCCATGAGTAGGAGAACTGTGACGAACCAGAAAATTACACTTTTGGCGCGTTGCCCCGCAGGCCGTAACTTCCCCGATGCGCCATGATGATGCTATGATCTGGGCCTTAAATCTAGGCAAATGCACGCTCATTTGACCTTGAAAGCATGCTCTTGGAGCATGATGCAGCTAACTTAGCTTCCACACCGTTCCAACTTACCATTATTCCGCAGAGGGTTTATCAAGAAAATAAAAACTTTCTTAATACGGAAAAAACGGCCTTTTGAGGCCCTAAATAATGAAATTTGGCTAAATTCTGCTGACCATGTGATCTATAGATCAACATGTCTTGATCTTTGGGCCGTTTCCCATCAAAATGGACTCCTCTTGATCTAAATTACGACACTCAGGATTTTAGCCTATGTCAAATGCCTTGATAGGAAGTATGAGAATCCAGTGAATGGAATGCAACTTGCCTCATCTAGTTTGGCCACAATCATCTCTTGCATCGAGTTACCGATCCAGATGATATGACAGGCCAAAGTATCGCAATCATATCTAAATTAGATGATATGAGCGACAACGTGTTGTACCGGCAATGCTGCAACTCATTGCGGCTGCCTACGTACCCTTACCTAATCTAAAGGGATCAAGAACAGACCGTAGTTCATCTACGAAGGGACAAGCAACATAATCTAACTCGTTTTCTAGGCCGTGGCCAAGCAATAGTGGTAATGGCCTAGTCCGTATAGGTCGTTCCGTCAAACTACATGCAAGTGATGCATTTTTGGTCCGCAATATGGCATAACGATGCCTAAGCATAAAATGCCCTCTTTGCGAGGCTACGCAATTATAAATGAGCCTTAGGCATTATTTATACTCTTCCGGCTAAGCTATGAAGCTTACTTGGTACATAGTCCGCATATGCACCTTCAACCAACTACCCCTCCCTATATATGTTAATTTGACATTTTTAGAACTCAAATTGGGGGACCAAAAATCTTTCATCAACTCCCCACTTTACTATTCATGGCCGTTGCCATATATCTCCTGAACAACCGGCCAATATGGATGTACATTCAGTTCTGGATCACATGCCAGTTCCAATGTCCGGCCAAGATGGCTGAACATTCTTAAGGCCATCTACCCAATTGGCCTAAAGCACCCTTGGTGCGAGATTTGTCTCTTGGCCAAATGCCAAACATAATGCTCCATTTTGGCTCGGTATTGTCCTTAAGCCAATTTACCTCTTACCAACCAACGGAAGCTTTGGATGAAGCTTCATCTCAGCCCATGGCGCATCTTTTAGCATGCGCCATGCTAAAAACACCACAGGGTGTTACAAGAACCATCCAAAAGAACAGAAATATGAGTGGTAGAAATGCATTGATTTATGTAGTCGCAAAATTTCTCATCAAAGCCGAAAATTTTAAGAATTTCTAGCAAAAAAGGTCAATATATTCTATCAAAGGCTTTGGAGAGATCCAATTTTAAATCCATAGTACCATTGTGTCCTTCTTTGTGCATCATAGTGTGAATCATCTCATGAGCAACAATAATGTTGTCATGGATATCTCTACATGGGAAAAAATCTGCTTGATAAGGAGATACTACATGGTTTAAGTGAGGTTTAATTCTATCAGCAATTATCTTAGAAATGACCTTATAAATAGTATTACACAAACCTATTGGTCTAATATCAACAGGTTTAGTAGCATTATCATACTTAGGTATCAAACTAAGATAGGATTTATTGAAAGTTGTTGGCATCAAACCTGATTCGAAAAAACCTTGAACTGCATTAGTAACATCTTTCCCAATAATATCCCAATTATATTTGTAAAATCCAGACTGGAAACCATCAGGGCCAGGAGAACTCCAAGCATTTATATGCTTAATAGTTTGAAAGATTTCATCACTTGTAGGGATTTTATTGAGTTGAGAATTATCTTGAGAAGAAATAACAGTGGAATGGTATCAAAAGTGATATATGTAAACTTAGGATTAGAAGTCCTTCGTACCTGCTCAAAATGGGAAACAAGAAAATTAGCAACATCTTCACTATCATTAAGCCAAACATTATTATCACATAAACAATCAATATTTTCCTAAACATTCTTCTGTTTGTTAATGTGTGAAAATATTTGGTATTTTGATCCATATCAGTAATGAAAGTATCACCAGATTTTGGTTTATAGAACTCTTCCTTAATATTAAACCATTCATCTAGCTTTCTAGTGAGAGTGACATTGTCATCATGCTGAGAAATAGTAAATTATTCATTTTGGGCTGCCTCAAGTTGAGTTTGTAAGATGTTGATATTTCTATCAATATTTCCAAACTCAATTTTATTCAAGTGAGAAAGTCTTTTCCTTGTACTATGTTGCTTAGCTACAAGTTGAAATCCCGCAGGACTAGAAACATTAGTATTCCATGCTATAGATAACTGGATTTTAAATGCAAAATGTTTCATCCACATGGCAAAAAAATGAAAAGGTCTCTAGGAATTTCTACTTAAAACTTGTGGAATTAGTAAGATAAGACAGTGGTCAGAGCCAGCCTGAACTAAGTGCATAAGATTAGCTTGGGGAAAACAATTACACCAGTAGCTTCTACCTATAGCCATATCAATTCTATATTTTCTACTACCTGTTCCAAAACTATTACTAGTTCATGTGTAATGCTTGCCACTATAACCAATATCCATAAGACCACAAATATTTATTTTATCTTGAACATACCTATCTTCAATAGAATAATTATCAGCTTCAGATAATTCATGAATATGGAATTTCAAATCACCTATTACTAACCAAGGTTGCATGATGTTTTCACTAATCCATAACAGAAAATCCCACTATTCTTTTTTCTTATCAAAATAAGTGGAACCATACATAAAAGTAATAAGTACATCTGGTTTACTAGGATCTATTTTAGTGACTACATGAATCATATTATTTGAGACATCCTGAACCTCACAATGGATACCATGCATCTTTCCACATAATAATTATACCACCATCCAGACCAACTCTGTCTATATAAACATAATTACAGTAACTAAAAGAATTTGCTAGGGAGATCATTCTATCACTATCTACCTTTGTTTCTGAGAGAAACAAAAAATCAGGAGATTATTTCTTTATAAGAACAAAAAGTTGATCTCTGGTGATTTTTTTTGCAAAACCTTGAACATTCTATGCTAAAACTTTCATTTTTGCAGAAATATTGTGAAAACAAGAATATCTATAAGGAAATTTAGAATGCAAAGAAAAGGATAAAATTTTAGTTACCACAATTGCAGTAGCCTCAATCATTTCATGGGAGTACTCTTTTGCAGGTAGTTCTCATTCTTTAGCCAAAATATTCCAATCTATCAGTAGATCCAGTATTATGTCCAATAATGTTTTTGTGAATAACATTAGTGTGTAACATATGACTGAGAGAAACCATAGCACTAACATCCTCCTCCTGATCATCACTTCTTGATCTCTTTGCTCTCCTTTCTTCTTCTTGTATCTCGGCTCTTTATTTTTCTTCTAGTTGCCTTTGACTAGCTTCACAAATCCTCTGTAGCAACTGATCTAGGTCTTCAGTTATTTCAAAACTATAAGCTTTTGCAAGATTACTAAAATAAGCAACATATTCTTCATTTGTATATCTTCTGATTTTTAAATGCAAAGAAGTATTCTCACATTCCTCATCATTATGATCTATTGTGAAACAATATTTACAAAGAAGATGTGGTTTCCTCTCCCAATGATATCTAACCCATGTAACACCACCAGAAGTCGTATTCCACCATCCACATATATGCATAGGTATCTTAAGATCAATCTTGACTCTTGAAGTAATCATTAATCCAAAACCAGGACGACAGTTTTCTGGTTCAATCCAGATGTTTGGACCTAATTCAACTAGAGATTCATTAGTAACCTGCACCGAATGGTATCTAAGAAGTATGTTTTTGAGCTGGACATTCCAATATCGATGAGAGAATTATTAATCATTTACAACAATGGAGGGATCATACTTTTTAAGATTGAGATGACACTTCTTAATGTTCCATGGACCTTTCTTGAGAATAGCTTCAACAACTTCATTTGATATAAATTTGAAGATATAGACATTCTTATCCAGCGCACGCATATTTTTAGTTCTATATTGCTTCCATGGTTGACTTACTTCTATTCTAATAGCATTTGTCTCAAAGGTATCTTTTGAAAACAACTTACTAATAAGAGTATTCCTCAAATCCTCAGTTACTACCGAAATATCCCTATTAGAACCAACTGATCTCCTCAATTGTCTAGTGTTCAAATCACGAAGTTTAGTTGCTTGCATTTGAAATGTGATAGTAGAAATCTATGAGTTTGAAGAATAAGCCATAAATCTAGGGTTCTGAAAAAGCGGGGGTACAACAACCACACCCAATATTTCACTTAGCAATATGTATGGACAAACTCCAATATAATTACAAGAGAATCAACTAGACATCCAGAATCGATCAATGGAAATATATCCAAGAGTTCGTATCTTTGTTTCACAATGTAATCAACAAATCAAACAGATTGAAATACGTGAACCTGATTATTATGTGAAACAACTTGAACGGTACCAAAGACCAATGTTCAAGTGTCAATCAATATAATCAACAACCAAAGGTTGGATTCTCTAATTGATTGAACTACGCACAACCTGTGATATTTCTATCATATAACAAAATATAATGTGGAAAATAAATAACACAGACACCAAAAAATTTGTTAACGAGGAAACCGCAAATGCATAAAAACCCTAGGACCTAGTCCAGATTTGAACACCACACAGTATTAATCCTCTATAGACACTAGCACACTCCAAGTTAACTTCGTACTAGAATGTAGTTGATCCCTAACCAATCTCACACTAAACAAGGTATAGTTTCGCTCCTTACGTCTCTTAATCCAAGCATGACTCTACGCACTTGATTCACTTAGCTGATATCACCCACAACTAAGAGTTGTTACGACCCAAAGTCAAAGACTTGATAAACCAATATGTCTCACACAGAAAAGTCTATTGTATAGATAAATCTGTCTCCCACAGATAAACCTACGAGTTTTATTTTGTCTTTTGATAAATCAAGGTGAACATGAACCAATTAATATACTGGACTTATATTCCCGAAGAACAACCTAGAAATATCAATCACCTTGCAATAATCTTAATCGTATGGTAGCGAAACAAGATATTGTGGAATCAAAAGCGATGAGACGAAGATGTTTGCGATTACTTTTTATCTTACCTATCGGAGAAATAAATCTCGAGCCAATCTTAAAGAAGATAATACTCAATCAAGATAGAAGATGCAAGATCAGATCATGCAACTACATAGAAAATAGTTGGGTCTGGCTTCACAATCCCAATGAAGTCTTTACGTCGTTAACCTACAGGGTTTCGTGAAAAACCTAAGGTTAAAGGAGGTGTTGGGATTAGGTTTCCCAGTTGCTAGAGTTCTCATTTATGTAGTATTGAAATCATGGTTTGCAATCAATGCTGCCTTGAAAACCTGATTTGACTCGAGCTAATATCTTTCAACCGTTAGAACGAACTTAGCTTGTTACACACAAATGAAATGTACCTTCAATTAGGTTTGAGTAACCGTACCTAAATGTGTGCACCTTGTTGTCTCAAAAATAGTCAACCGAAGTTATCCATGTGAACACTTTCATATCAACATCATTCATTTTAACCATAACTAGTTCAAATGACTCAAATGAAACTTGTTATAGAGTTGTACAATTGTTTATATTCTCATAGAAGTATACAAGATACAATTGAAGTAAAATCGATTTTGATTCACATGAATCAAGTCATGAACATTATATCCACGCTTTGCAAAAGATTGCATTCCTTAATATATAAATGTATACTTCATGAACAAACTTATTTTAGATCATCGTCTACTTAGGTATGCGTACCTAAGTAGCCGGACAAATTTTGGGTTTCGCCAATACGTGAACTGGTACGCATACCAATGGAACTTCCAAACTCAGCAGAAATTCCCGGAGCTGAACCTTACGCAAGTACACGTACCCGTTTGCAAACTAGGATCACGGACTTTCTCAAAAACAGGTAGGCATACGGGTATGCATACCATGGTTCCCGGACATGGATTACATATATGCAAGTACGCATACTATTCTTAAATCCAATTGTTCTAAACTCTCATTTCAATCATCGAAACATTCTCGGAAGACGGGAATAGATGTCTCACACAAACTATTTGCTTCAAAGCAATTTTTAAGTGATCGAATGATCAATACAAAACATTCTGAGTCTACATCAAATGACCGTCTCACACAAATCATGTAAGATGTTATCAGGCGATTTTCACATGATTATCTTTTGACTTTCGTCAAGAATATAAGATGAACTTGGTTAAAGCAAAAGATTACCAACACATAGTTCGAGAAATATGTAAGCGAGTTAAACTCGGCTCGAAATATCAAATGTGTATAAATGAAGTCTATATAGCTATATGACTTTTGTCTCAAATAGGAGATAGAGTAGATAGACTTTTGAGTGATAGATGAGTTCAAGTCTCCACATACCTTTTGTTGATGAAGTTCCACAAGCTCCCCTTAGTAGTTCTTCGTCTTCAATTGATGAACATCGTGAATTCTAATACTCAACTACACTTTCTATCCTAATTCGAGACTTAGCTATAAGTTGACTAGAAATCAAGACTTATAGTTTGACAACTAAACTTGACAACAAGCTTGAGATAGAAATGCCTGCGTGTTCGACCGAGCAGTGCTCTAACAATCTCTCCCTTTGTCAATTTTAGTGACAAAACTATCAATACATTTGGAATACAAAATAGATAAACTTTGTAGGTCTCAATCCAAATGCTTGATTTCCTTGTTTTTCAATATTAATCGAAATCTTCGTCACTTCCAAGTACTCCAATGATTCCGAACGTGTTCAACTCAGCATCAGTGTTGTTGAAGATATGTAGCCATAACAATGAGAAAACAGAATCTATCAATCATTGTTATACAGTGTCATAATATTATTACACAACATCAAAGTTCAATTATATCACAACTTTGACAACAATACTATGGTGATATGTATCACTCCCCCTTAGTCAATACTTCATCTCACATGAAAACCACTCCCCCTTACATAATGATCTGTAAACCATATGTATTTGTAGTGTGAACTACACATTAATTCTTCCCCTTTTTTTCAATAAAAATTGGTAAAGGTATGAAAACTAGTGGGATCCTAATGAAATATCCATAGAGATACTTCATGACCAAAAGAGAATAAGATATCAACTTGTTTAGATGCCATCAAATAGCCGAAACTAAATGCATTCATCAAGGAGTTTATAAATATATAAGATAACCCCTACAATATTCCACAGCCTCACTCCCTACAAAGATTTATAAATTAAGCACAAGTTCAATTAAGAACTCCCCCACCACCCCCAATATAATGTCATTCCCGAAAGAACAACAAAGGCGACCTTACTTTTACAAGAAAAGAATGGTTTCTTTGGACATTAACAAATCACATGAAACATGAATTTGTATCCAAAAAACTCAATTAAATTAACCACAAGAGAACCCATGATTAATTTAATCGAAAATGCTCACATAAGAGAACTTATGGAGCCACACAGTATTTACACAAAGATGTGGATCAGGGAAGACCAATACTGCTGAATAAAAAAAGATTCATTATATCTTTCATCACTATTTGCATAGAGACATATAATAGACTTAATCTTTGTAAACAAAAGTTCATCCTATCTTCCATCAATATTTGCATAATGACATTATAGGCTTAACTTTTGTTTGTCAAAAATTCATAATCTTTTATCAATATTTGCATAATGACATATGAAAGACTTAACTTTTGACATATATGGGACAATCATAGTTCATGGACGCAAACACACATATCCCATAACAAGTTGCAATATATGAAACCATAAAGATTAATACTGCAAAATCATCTTCCAAATAAATTTTAGAATTTAAATAAATAAATCTAAAAACATTGCAAGATGAAAATCGTTGGAAATATCTATGTGTACTCACAATAATGGATCTTCCAAACCCTGGTTATCCTTCTTAAACACAAGAATAATTCTTATAAGAAGTTTCATAGACATAAATTAAAACAACTCCTAAAGAACATTTCACTTACTTTGAATAATCTTCTCATACTCCATATATTCATCAAGCTCATCTTCGATTAAATCAATCCTGGATTCAAGATTATCCATCTTTTCTTCAAACTTTTAGAAGAAATTCAAGTTCACTCTTCAAAGAACGTACTTGTTCCAAGATGAGGTTCATGGTTAAAGAGAGCTTATAAAATTGAGAGACATAAGTATTCCCATCAAAGAAGGAATCATGTTTGTCGATGAACATCTCATTCTCAGAAAAATTAAAACGGACCTTCTTAGAAGAAAAAGGACAGTCCAGACATCAATTTCTTTGCTTGAAAGACTAGACGTGGACATTGCAGAAGAGATAAATGAAATGCTCTCATCAAGGAGAAATCTTCATCTTTAAAAGAAGAAAGATATGGGATAACTTTCCAAAAATACGTTTGACCAAAACCCTAACAGAGTTTGGGTATCCCCAAGAAAAGGTCTTATAAGGGAAACCGTTCAGGAACGGAACCGATCCTTGGTACAATAAACGGAGTTGTGCAACAAATCATAGAAAAAAAATTAAAAATAAGAGAATTTTTTCATCAAAAAATCCTCTTGAAGATTGTGGTTCTTGCTCAAGGGAAAAACAAGACAATCTTAAACCTTATTAAAGATTGTAATTTCCCAAGCCCATAACGAGACGGAATGGTTTCACACGGGGGGTGAAGTATTCATTATTTCTTGTTTATGATTTTTCGTTATGGATGACGGATCACGAGTAGGAATCTTTCTTTCCATCATATCTCCTAGTACTTTGTTTATTGATTTTCGCAAACTATGAATGGCTTTGGAAATCTCTTTTGAAGGTTTATTAGGAGATTTCCTTTTCTTTTTCTGAAAACATGGTTTAGCGAAGGAGAATTTTTTTGATCCTTAGTGCACACAGTTTCCAGAAGATCCTGATTTTCACACACGGGAGACAAACCATTTGGTATGTCCATGTGTTTTTTAATATCATCCTTTCTGTCAGAGTGATTTGAGAATGACATAGAATTAGGAGTGGCTTGATTATAGTACTTGAAAGAGTTCATCGAAGAAGTTCGACATTTCTTAGCAGGATCACAATTGCGGGAAACAACAATTTCTTTTCTTAGATTAAACAGTTGATATTCCAGAATTTCAATCCTTTTAATCAAGGTTTCCTTTTCCAGTTGAAGTTCTTCTGGAGAACTAAAATTGTATATCATGGAATAATCATAGTTGTTAGAGAGACAAGTCTGATTATCAGCAAAGTAGTTAAGAGAACTTTCACAGACCTCTTCCTCGGGACAATAGTCAAGAGTTGCCATCCATGCTTTAGTTAACTCACTAACGTTTTCATCAGGAACATTAACAGTGTTATGAACACTTCTATAGCACTTGGAACAAGTTCCATTATCATAGTTTTTCTGAACTTTCCATCTTTTTTATTGATTTGAGACCTTTTTTTACTCTGTTTAAGAGTTTATTTTAACTGTTGAACAAACAATGAAAGAGTTGAATTAAAGAAATTATCCTCCCTTGTATCAATAAATATTAGGACTTCGAGACTTTTTATCAGATGCAGCAACCGAGTTTCCAAACAAGTGACATTTATCTATTTGACAAAGTACAAGATCAAAAATCTTTAACTTCCCAACCAAGTTGTTTCTGGAAAGGGTGTTAAGGTTATTTCCTTCAACGATGGCATGCTTCTTAGAATCGTATTTGGCAGGCAACGATCTAAGAATTTTCATCACAATATCCTTTTCAGGAATAGTCTTACCCAACGCAAAAGATTCATTAACAATTTCAGAAACTTTGTGATTAAACTCATCGAATGAACCTTCATCAACCATACGAAGGTTCTCCCAATCGGAACATAGGTTTTGAAGCCTAGGTTCCCTTTCAGAGGTATTCCCTTTGAATTCAGTTTCTAAGATATCCCAGGCTTCTTTAGACTTAGTGCACGTAGTCACATGGTTTTGAAGATATGGGGTAATGTCATGTATGATAACATTTAATCCGTCAGAATTTTTCTTTGCAGCAAGAATCTCAGCAGCATCATATTTATCAATATCCTTAGCAACAAATATATCGTCTATTGTAACCATTGGAGGATCATAGTATTAGAGCATTTCTCGGTGGAACTCGCAAGCGCTTCTATCTCAAGCTTGTTTGTCAAGTTTAGTTTCCAAAACTATAAGCCTTGATTTCTAGTCTACTTATAGCTAAGTCTCAGATTAGGATAGTAAGTGTAGTTGAGCCTTAGACTCCACGACATTCATCGAATGAAGACGAAGAACTACTCAAGGGAACTTGTGGAACTTCATCAACTGTAGGAGCAGAATCTTGCAGCATTGTTATACTTGCAAACAAATTAACGACGCAACAATAATATTTCGCAGAAGTGTATTATAAGTGACGCAATAGGTGACGATAGCAAAATCATGAGGAAAGCGTGAGAAGTTCGCGAAGGTTCAAGATATTTGCCAAAAAAATTGCGAAGCTTCGCAATGTAAGTCCTCAGGTCCGAAGTTGAGGAACAGTTTAGTTGTCAACATTTTGTAAGATCATATAAATAGCCATTTAGGCATGAGAAGAAAGGAGAGGTCTTTTTTAGGAGGGGAGAGAAAGTTATTTACCAGAGAGATTTTTAGAGAGAGAAAATGTATTTTCTTTATCATCTTCTTCCCCAAAACTAGGTCTAGAATTCTTCCAAGAACTCCATTAATGGAGATTGTAAATGTAAATTGATGTAATTACATACAATCACTAGTGAAGAACCATGGATGTAGATCACAATGATCGAACCATGTAAAAATCTTTGTGTCTCTTTTATAATTTTAGTACTTTAATCTTCATTTTCATATCAAATAAATAAGATCATCAAATCAAATTAATAGAATCTCATGAGGGTGTAGTTATGGGATTTCCTGCAACTACATAATTGGCGCTAGAAATAGGGAACCTACTTGTTGGGTAGAGAAAGTTAAGAGTAATTAGCTACTGTTGGTGATGAACTCCACCGGAGCTCTAAATTGCGAGATCAACTAAAGAATTTTATCAAGAGATTAGAGTATTACATCTTCAAGAGATGAACAACTGATGTGGGAGAATACCAAAATAATATTACCAAGAGAGAATACCACCGGTGCTATTGTCATCTTGCGAAGAATACCAAGAGAGAAGGAATACGATTGGGCATATTACAATAATAAATAATCAAAATAACTGATCACATGTGAAGAAGAAAAATCAGGAAGGTTAAGCAAAATTCATAGTTAATCAACATCATGAAGGATTAACAACAATTACAGAAAGATATTCAAAATGGGATCTACAAATTTTAGGGCAAAAGAAGAAGTTCCAGGGGAAAAGTTCCATCAATAGGCAACAATGGAGGGATCGGTTACAACAAAATCAAGATAAGCCACATCGAGAATCTATTTTAAATGGATAAAAAATTTCTTATCTCTTTCACAAAGAAAATTTTTTCATAAAAGAGACGCAACCCATCTACCGATTAACGAATGTAAAAAAGATACACAACGAATCTAAGAGCACGAACAAACTCCAAAGGGGAAGACAACAACTCAGGAAAAGAAAAATCCATTGCTGATCAGCAGCATCAGCTTAGGTGAAGACAGGGTTCACCATTACTTCTGTGAAAGCATAGAGATTACAGTTCTGCGAACAACACACCCCCTGCGAAGTTCAGTTCTCCAGAGCCCATATTCAGCCTTACTTCGCAAGTTATTGCTTATCATCACCATCTTACTTCGCAAGTATTCTATTTCCCTAAAAGATTACAGCATGAAGATGGACAACTTAATAAAAGGATTCATCCAGTCTAGAACCAAAATAAAACAAAGAAGTATTGGTTTGAGCAAACACCAGCAAATCAGGGAGGATTCGTCTAGCTAAAGACCACCAGTAACATGAGTAGCAGCGAATGAATAAAGGAATTTCTACGTCTATCATCAGCCATTTAACTCTCTCATGACTACATCGATTATCATCAGCCAAGAACCAGCACAATGAAGCAATAGATCACTTCGCCAACACGGTCATGCTTTGTCAGGAATGCGAGTATGATGCTGCGAATAAAGCAATGATAGTTCCAAGACACAAATAAATAAGCTGATAAATAAAGCAATAAAGCAATTGATCACTTCGCCAATACCTGATAAATAAGCTGCGAACCCACAGTCTGACAAGACACGATCAGAAAACATTGTCATCTGCGGAGAATGAAATGCTAGTTGAATTGATCATTTAATCATCACCAACTACAACAAAGTAATCAATGAAGTTGCGAGCAACACAACCAAAGCGAAGAAAGAAGAAGGAATTAAGACAGAAGGGTGCAGGAACGTTCATTCACAGCTTTAAAATGAAGACAACGATGCTGCGAAGAAGAAACCGATATTGCGAAGAGAATTAGTGGAGTATCAGCAAAGAGTAGGATACACGCAAATTGTTAGTAGCAAATTAATCTGGCGAAAACTAGATAGTTTGGGAATGAAATTCATCAGCAATGAAAGAAGAGAAACTAGCAAAGAAGAAAATTCAAAATTTATTGTGTTACAGCATCACTGAGATGAACCCGTAATACATGAAGTATCACCATCATTGAACGTCCAGGGGAAAGCCAAGATATCCCGCAGGTGAAGGAAAATAGGTTTATAGTACTAAGACGCAGCTTCTAGAGCAGAAGGGAATCATCAACGTCACTCGATACACGTCTAATGAAGAATGAGATAAGGAAACGGCATTAAGAAGAGAACAAGTTAATCTTAGAACTTCAAGGGAGAAGGGGATAAATGAATTAGTCCAATTCACAATAACCAAGTATCAATTTCTGCGAAGAAGACAAATTCTCACCATACAAAAATGAAACAAAGAAGACAAGTCTGCGAAGAAGACAAATCTGCGAAGGAAGAACATCAACGGCTGATTGAACTCAAATGAACGAAGTTTAAATAACATCAAGGAAAATAATGGAAGAATAAGATAGCACATGAAGAATCAATTTTAGGGTACAATCTATCATTTAAGGCAAAGAAGTTTGCATAGAAGGAAGTTTTGAAGGAGAAAGAAAACGATGTCAGAGCACGAATGAATCAGCATTAGTTAATGCATGTACGAAGACATAGTTTACCTTGCGAACATTCGCAAAGAATTTTTTCCTTTTGCAAATGTTTACGTTGCGACGTTCGCAGCATGAACACTTCGCAGATGTTTGTTTACTTCGTGCAAAGGTTTACTTCGCACAGGTTTTGGTAACTTCGCAAGGGTATTTCGCAAGAAGAAATGGGAGATTATTTCGTAGACATATTTCGCAAGAAATGGTTACAACAGTTGGTATGGCGTAAAATTATACAAGAGGCAGATCAAGAGTTAATTTCGCAAGACTTCATTTCTCATTTTTTCTCAATTTTCAAGCAAATCATATACTTCGCAAGAGACAACAACAAGCCGCAAAAGGTAAGTACCATTTCCTTGAATATTTAATTTACAGAAGACAAAAGATTTTTGATTTTATTTACCAAAAGCGATATACTCGCAAGATTTCTAAAATTTATAAGATTGCAAAATATTTCAAAGATTTTTTAGATTGGTGAAAAGCGATACAATCGCAAGATTCAAAAATGAATTCATCGCAAAAATTTAAAGATCTCAAAAAATTTCAAAGACTTCAAAGTTACAAAAAACAGAGAAAATTAATTTATATATTTTTGTAGAACATTTTTGATTTAAAGACGTGATATGAATACTTCTCATATTTCTTCAAGGATTGAAACAAAAAGGTAATCAGTATATTTATTCACAACGTATAAAGGAATGTATTTTGAAAAACAAGAAAAGGAAATGAGGCATTTCGCAACATGAAAAATTTACGATGAGTTTTTACGAATAAAAAGAATTTTGATTCGATTTATAAAAGGCGAAAAAATACCGCCAAAAATCAATTGCGATCAGCTTTCATTAAAAGAAAGACGCAAAAATTTACTTGCGATCAGCTTTCATAAAAGAAAGACGCAAACTGTGATCAGCTTTCAAAAAAGAAAGAAAGCCGCAGAAATTTTACACAGGAAAACTTTTATGGCGTACACCCTAGTTCGCGAAGCAACATTTCGCAAGAGGCAAAGTCCTAAAGTACGTCATTTAAGGGGGTACCTATAATCATGGCTCGGGGAACCGGAACACCACCAAGGAACCTGAGTACATGGAATTTACGGGGTACATAACCCAAAAGCGGGGTACCTATCCGGGTTAGACACCTTGGATTCTCAACCTAATCTTGCGATGTAACATGATTTAGGTTGGGCGACTAAGGAATATTGTCTTTCCCAAGAAGTGCAGAAAACGATCAAGGCGCCGAGGTACACGGTTGAGTCAAGAGTGTCGGGTGGGTTTGAAGCACATCTGCCATTTTTGACAAGTCTTGGCAAATGATGCACTTGGCCCAAAGATACCCCATAGGGTGCAACCTCGTAACTATAAGCCCTATATGCAAAAAGGATAAGAGGTTGCGATCAAAAGCTGGTTGTTGGAAAAACCGGATGGGAAGAGCTAACCTTGTATGGTCGATGTATGCTTCCTTGAAGGGGAAACCAAGGGGAAGATAAAGGGCAGCACCCTCCATTAGGGAGATGATACGTGTTATAAGACGCAAATGTCATGAGGCTTTTTGTTCGCAAGAACATAAAGGCTTGTCATATTTGTGCAACAACTAAACTTCTGCGAGCCTTCTAAATTAAAAAAAAAAAAAAAAAAAAGAGAACTCGCAGAACATAACAAAGAGGTTAAGATGAGATCAATGGGTTTTTGCATGAAAATGTAAAGACGTCCTGCGATGAAATCGCAAGACGACAATGTCATGGGGGTTTATGTTCGAAAGAATATTTAGGCATGTCTTATTGTCGCAACACTTCCTGAAGAGGCTAAAATACTATACAAAAGAGTTAAGGCAAGATCAATGGGTTTTTGCATGAAAGTGTAAGAACGTCCTGCGATTTTGTCGCTATAAAAGATGGCAAAATAAGACCTTTAACTAGGAAGGCAAAATAAGACCACAAGAGAATACGCAAATAAACTTGCGAAGATGATTATATGTAAGCAAACAAGCTTGCAAACATATATACTGAAATGAAATTGAGATTATACATCTTTAATATTTTAATTATATTATATCATACGAGACTAATAGTGCAGGGATGGAAGCAATTTAAAGCTACATCAATTTTGCCGCGACAAAATGAGCTAAGTAACACAAACTTTAGATATACATTGCAATAGATAAGCATTCGCATCATACAAGCATCATATTCGCATCATAAAAGTATTGCATAAGCATTTCATGGCATAAACATCGCATACACATTTCATAACATAATCATTACATAAATATTATATTCTCATAAGTATTTTACAAAATTTTACAGAGTAATACCGCGAAAGTTCGCAGGACCATTCATAATTCGCAGGACTATTCATAATTCGCAACACTATTCGCAACACTATTCACAGCACTATTATGAGGCAGAGGCAGGATAAGGATAAAGAACTAATTCGTTGATTCAACATTTTCTCAAGGATTCTACTCTCACAGATAAAGAACAGAGGAAACTATAGGTACTAAGAAAACATTTTAGGTTCTTTATCTTCTCAACGAGAATCCTAACCAAAAATGGAGTAATAATTTCACATGAACAGAGGCAATATTTATCACTCTCATTCAAGGACGAATACTTCTTATATATTTCGAGGATTAAATACTTCTTATACTTCTTAAGGATACTTCATACTTCTTATATATTTCGAGGATTAAGTACTTCTTATACTTCTTAAGGATACTTCATACTTCTTATATATTTCGAGGATTAAGTACTTTTTATACTTCTTAAGGATACTTCATACTTCATACTTCGCAAGAGGATACTTCTAATTACTTTTTAAAGCTTTAGAACTTCGCAAAAGAATAGAGGCAAGTATATACTTTTTGAGTTTGATATTCTTTCGCTCGTTCCTTCATCAATAAAGATCAGAGACTACTACAACAACAGATTTTTTCTTAAAGATTGCTCTTCACACAATATTCAAGAAAAAAGAGGCAAGATGTAGGAGCAGAATCTCGCATCATTGTGATGCTTGCGAACAAATTAACGACGCAACAATAATATTTCGCAGAAGTGTATTATAAGTGACGCAATAGGTGACGATAGCAAAATCATGAGGAAAGCATGAGCAGTTCGCGAAGGTTCAAGATATTTGCGAAGAAAATTGCGAAGCTTCGCAATGTAAGTCCTCAAGTCCGAAGTTGAGGAACAGTTTAGTTGTCAACATTTTGTAAGATCATATAAATAGCCATTTAGGCATGATAAGAAAGGAGAGGTCTTTTTTAGGAGGGGAGAGAAAGTTATTTACCAGAGAGATTTTTAGAGAGAGAAAATGTATTTTCTTTATCATCTTCTTCCCAAAAACTAGGTCTAGAATTCTTCCAAGAACTCCATTAATGGAGATTGTAAATGTAAATTGATGTAATTACATACAATCACTAGTGAAGAACCATGGATGTAGATCACAATGATCGAACCATGTAAAAATCTGTGTGTCTCTTTTATAATTTTAGTACTTTAATCTTCATTTTCATATCAAATAAATTAGATCATCAAATCAAATTAATAGAATCTCATGAGGGTATAGTTGTGGGATTTCCTGCAACTACATCAACAAATTGGTATGTGGAGACTTGAACTTATCTATCACTCAAAAGTCTATCTGTTATATCTCCTATTTTTAGACAAAAGTCATATTGCTATATAGACTTCAATTATACATATTTGCTATTTCGAGCCAAGTTTATCTCGCTTATCTATTTCTAGAAATATGTGTTGATAAGCTTTCGCTTTGGCCAAGTTCATCTTTACTTGTGACGAAAGTCATGTTGATTATTTCAATAACTTTAAAATCGCTTTGATGAAAATAATTTGTGAATAACGACTATTTTAACATCCTCTAAGAAAGTTTCAATGATTGAAATGAGAGTTTAGAACAAGTAATCATATTTGGGTATAAACATAGTGTGTTCTCATATTTGTGTAAAAGTACAAAACCGAGAACCTAAAGTATGTGTACACGTACGCGTACCATAGTGTGTTCCAGAACGTGTTCAACTTGTTTTTATTTCACCACATAAAATTAGAGAATCACTTCATTCCCTTCACCTTCTTCTTCTTTTCTTTCTAGTTCGTATACAAAAGAGAAACCAAACAATTCACATACCCTCGTTCCATCGGTTCTTCTTTTCTTAACAAAATCGGTGTTGGTTTATTCCATTTTAGTCAGGAGAAGTTTTTATTCGTTGGGTCAAGAACCTATTCGGGTTTTCTCATTATTTTGGAGCTCCACCATTAACAACAGTTTGTGTACCAAGTAAGTTTCTCAACCCTTCTTTAATAATGACACATATGAGAATTGGTCATATCAGAAGTTCAAGTGGCCACAATCAATCTTACATGTTAAAAATTTTGGTTAGAGGTACTACCTTCACTGTGGATCGTCATGTTATTTCTTACCTATTGGATTTAACACATGTTTGTGGCACTCGATTTCCTCCTCCCGAGAATGAAAGATTGACTTCTCAAGTGATGTAAAATCGTCTCTTTATTAGAGATGTCTCTCGGAGAGATGGCAAGATTGATGTTCGTGGTGCCGGTTTGTTTATCAAAGTTGTTGAAAAACTGATTATGGCCAATATGATGCCAAGTACTATTAACAATATTCTATGGACCAAGTCTCTTGCTGAATTGGTCTGTTATATTGTTAAAGGGAGATACATTGATTTTTGCAGACTTATTGTTAACCAGATGATAAGTGTGAAACAGACTTCAAATAAAACTCCAGGCTTTCCTTACCTCATTTCAAGGATTTGTAGTCACTTTGGCATCACTCCGTTTGGATACGATCTTGGTGGTCCAAAATTTCTGAGTAAGGCAAGCATTGAAAAGATGAGGCATTCTTCAACCAGTGCTCCAGTAAATACCTATGCAACTGCAAACTCTGTGCTTATCCGTCTTCGACATGAAGTTGAGTGCATGAAAGAGCAGATGGAGTATGCTAAAGCAGAACATCCAGATCTAATCGAGAAGTTTTATGAAATTGCTAGAGACTATTATGGGAGAAAAGATTGAGCTCTGCTTTAGTAATTCTGTTACTTGCTTTATCTGTTAAACTTCTTATGTTGACTTTAATATTTGTAATAAATTTTATGATATTTTAGCCTTGAATGAGTTTATCTTTCAATTAAATTCATAATAAGTACATATAAACATGGTTAAAAGTTAAGTCTTTCATATGTCAGTATGAAAGTATTGATAAAAGATTGAATGAACTTTTGACAAACAAAAGTTAAGCCATTATGCAAATATTGATGGAAGAAAGGATGAACTTTTTTTTACAAAGATTAAGTCTATTATATGTCATTATGCAAATAGTGATCAAAAATAGAATGAATCTTTGTTTATTCCGCAGTATTGATCTTCCCTGATCCATATTTTTATGTGAATACTGTGCGGCTCCGTAAGTTCTCTTATGTGAGAAATTCTGATTAAATTAATCATGGGTTCTCTCGTGGTTAATTTAATTGAGATTTTTGGATACAAGTTCATATTCTTATGTGATTTGTTAATGTCCAAAGAAATCCTTCTTTTCTTGTGAAACTAAGGTCGCTCTTGTTGTTCTTTCGGGAATGACATTTTATGGGGGATAGTTCTTAATTGAACTTATGCTTAATTTCCAAATCTTTATGGGCAGTGCGGCTGTGGAATATTATAGGGGTTATCTTGTATCTATATAAACTCCTTGACGAATACATTTAGTTTCGGCAATATGATTGCATCTAAAAAAAGTTGATATGTGCTTTTCTTTTGGTCATGGAGTGTCTCTATGGAATTTCATTAGAATCCCACTAATTTTAGTACCTTTGCCAATTTTATTGACAAAAAGGGGGAGAATTAATGTGTAGTTCACACTACAAATACATATAGTTTTCGGATCATTATGTAAGGGGGAGTGGTTTTCATGTGAGATGGAGTATTGACTAAGGGGGAGTGATACACATCACCATAGTATTGTTGTTGAAGTTGTGATACAATTGAACTTTGATGTTGTGTAATAACACTATGACATTGTATAACACTATCACATGGCTACGGATCTTTAACAACGATGATGCTGAATTGAATACCTTTGGAATCATTTGAGTACTTGGAAGTGACGAAGATTTCGAGTAATGTTGAAGAACCACGGAGATCAAGCATTTGGATGAGAAGCTGCAAAGTTTATTTATTTTGTATTCCATATGTATTGATAGTTTTGTCACTAAAATTGACAAAAGGGGAGATTGTTAGAGCATTGCTCGGTCAAACTCGCAAGCATTGCTATCTCAAGCTTGTTTGTCAAGTTTAGTTTCCAAAACTATAAGTCTTGATTTCTAGTCTACTTATAGCTAAGTCTCGGATCAGGATAGTAAGTATATTTAAGCCTTAGAATCCACGGCGTTCATCGAATGAAGACGAAGAGATACTCAAGGTACCTTGTTGAACTTCATCAACAAAGAGGTATGTGGATACTTGAACTTATCTATCACTCAAAATTTTATCTATTATATCCCTTATTTTGAGACAAAAGTCATATTGCTATATAGACTTCAATTATACACATTTCCTATTTCGAGCCGAGTTTATGTCGCTTATTTATTTCTCGAAATATGTGTTGGAAATCTTTTGCCTTGGCAAAGTTCATCTTTACTCGTGATGTAGGACCAGAATATCGCTACAATACTTCTCTGCGAGATTAACAACACTTCCCAGCGAGCAGCACCGCAAGATCTTCAACTACACTTTGCGAGTGTCACAAAAGCAGCCAAAAGAGTGACGTAATAGGTGACGATTAAAGAAAACATGAGAAAAGCATGTTTATCCTGCGATGGTTATAAAGTTTGCGAGAATCGTAACTATCGCGGTACAATCACAGAACCAATCCGAAATAAGAGGAAAACTTAGCTGTCATCCACTATGTAACTACCCTATAAATATAGACCCAATATGTCCAGAAGAGGATGATGCATTTTTGAGAGTTAAGAAAGTCTTGAGGAGAGAGAAACTTCTAGAGAATAGTTGTAATCTTGAATTCTTCCATTTCTGTAAACATTTCTGAGAACAAAACAATAAAGTGTCGTTTTTAATCTTCAATTGTTAGTTGAATATAGCAAAATCATGACAAGGGTGTAGTGTGGGATTTCCTGCAACTACATTGTGGCGCCCGAAATAGGGAGAATCAAATTAAGAAATCTCTAATTACAATTTGAAGATTTGAAGAAATTGTTAGAGTTGAAGAAATGGCTAGAAGAAGAAGAAATACATCAGAACCACCAACAACTGTAAGGAGGAGTAAAAGACTTACAGGAGGAGAAACAAATGAATTAGGAGAATCTTCAAGGATAAGAACAAGAAGAAATAGAACAAGGATTGAAGGAGAAGATCAAATTCCACAACTGAATCAACAAACACCGATACAAAATAGAAATGTGAAATATGATAGAGTGAGTGTGCATACTTGGAGGTCGGATACGATGGAAGATGTAGAAGATCAACAATTAAGAGACGGAAGAAGAGAAGAAATAAATCAAGGAGTGGTTGAAGGATTAATTCATGGAGGAGGTTAAAATGAAACAACAGATGATCCAAGACAAAGAATACAAGAGGAAAGAAGATTAGAGGCGGAAGAGCGTGAAAATTTAACAAGACAAAATCACGAGTTGAGAATGGAGAATTTGAGGTTACAAAATAGAAGATCAAGAAGTACTGTTAGATCAAATTCAAGATCATTAAGAGAAGAATTAAGGCGAAATTCCCCAATAAGAAATGCTAGAGGAAATGCAAAATCTAAATGAAGAGCAGCGTCATAGAGAAGAATAAGTAATAGAAGATCGCCATGATCCGCGTGGAGAAAATTTGAATAATAGACTTGACAACAGAAATCAAGAGGGAAGAGACAACCAAAATGGTGAAGATAATCCAGAAGAAGGTAGGAGGATATTTCATGGGCGAGAGATTCAGAGAAATCGAAGAATAATTGAGGAAGAAATTGAGAGACATTATGCTGAACAAGCACGACTAGCTTGCGAGAGAGAAAGATTAAGGGCAGAAGTAGGAGAACAAGAGTTCCAAGAGGCAGTATGACAGAATAACTATGAAAATCGAGAAAGGAGACGCACACAAAATCGTTATAATAATAATATTCAGGAAGAGTATGATAGAATACAAAGGAGAATAGAAAGACACCAAAGAGAAATGATGAGAAATGAAGAAATTCGCAGAGAAGTACAGTTGCGATTGCAATAAGAAGGCGAAGCAGAAGATCGCAGAAGAAGGAATGTGGGTGTAGATGAAGACACACAAAATCTCGCAAGACAAGAGGTACATGAACGCATGAGAATGGAAGCTGCATTAAAAAGACCGATGGAACCAAATTCAACGGCGAATGAGCAAATTTTAAGAGAATTAGCAGAGACGAGGGGAATAATAAATAACAGAAGAGAAGGAGGTAGAAGGTAACTTGATGAATCTATTGAAGAAGATGCGAGAACTACATTCACTCAAGAAGTACAGTTAAGAGGAATACCTCTAAAGTGCAATTTACCATCATTAACCAACATTTTTGATGGAAATACATGTGTCGTACAACATGTTAAGGCTTATGTTAGGTGTATGCTGCAATGGGAGAATCATGATGTTGTATTGTGCAAGTATTTTGCATCTAACTTAACTGGCGAGGCGCTAAAATGGTTTGAGGGATTGCCAAAAAATACTATAACTTCTTTTGATCATTTACAAGCTATATTTCTGGGAGCATACATAAGCAAAAATTCATTGCGGCCAGGTATTGAAGATGTGTTTGGGTTAAAATAGAGGGTTGGCGAGAGTCTGAAATATTTAACCATAAGATGGAAGACAATGTGCAGTGAGATGGAATGAAGAGTAGACGAGAGATATCTTATCTTGTCTTTTATCAATACAATGTTCGCGACCAATCTGCTGTACATACAAATTTTCAGAGTCAAGAATACAATCACTATGATTGAACTACGAGAACTACAAGAAGAATACATTGCTTTGGAGGAGAAACAAAATGAGATGGAATCATATCCAATCGTGAATACCAATTCAGTAGCAGAAAATGGGAGTTTACTTCCTAAAATGATTAACAATGTGGCGAGCAGCTCGCAAACACAACAAGAGAAAGTGGAAATTGATAACCAGCAGAAGTTGGTAGCTATGGGCAGTCGAGATCAAGAAGAATATGAAAGGGAAAAGAATTAGTACAATCGCGGTGGGAATAATAATATTCAAAGGCTTGATCAGTCACAAGAAACTTATGGTGGACAGAGGCAAAACAATTTCAGAAGCCAAGTTAACCAAAAGACAATATGGGAAGAAATTAAGATGCCACCTCTAAATGCTAGTATAGAAAAAAATCTGGGAAGCTATCATTTTGATGGAAAATATACCATCACCATGGAATATGGGAAAAGAACCACATCCTAATAATTGTAGTCAAGAATTTTGTCCTTACCATCACTTTCATGGTCACACAATAAATGATTGCAGGAATGTAAAGAGAATAATTTTAAGGATGATTGACCAAGGAAAGCTAAACCACTTTTTAGTAGGACATCCACAATCTCAGCGATTGCCTCTAACACCAGAAATTCGCAGGGTAAATACTGTAAAAGGAGCAGAATCATTCGTAATAGAAGTTGGGGCTAAAGCAAAAAAAAAATGGTTTGTAATTCCATTGTACATTCACGTAGAACTATTGAGGATTTCCATGATAATGTTCTGAGCAGAGTCTTCGCGAGAGATACAGATGGAAGGGAGATAATGAATATCGCGAGAGCCTCGCCATTAAAAGAATGGAAAAAACAAACTATATCTTTCATTGCACAAGAAGTACCAGAGCCTAGTGAGCAGCATGATAACCCATTGGTAGTAAAGTTAGAAATAAATCCCAATCAAGTAGAAGAAGAAGATGAAGAAAATGATAACGAAAATGAAGATTTTTGGGCCATTAATAGAGTTCTAATAGACACAGGCAGCTCAGTTGACATATTATTTTATCATACCTACAAGACCATGGGTGGAAGAGACGAAGATTTAATACCATCAACGTATAAAATCTATGGTTACTGCCAATAAACCCAAAGGGGAAATTGAAATGCGGATTCCATTAAAGGGGATAACTTCCAAGATCTTTTCCTGTGTTGTTGACATTGAATCACCTTACAATGCCCTGATTGGTCGACCTTGGCTACATGGGATATTAGGTGTAGCATCTACTTTCCACCAGTGTGTTAAATTTCCTCATCCTAATGGTGTTGGAGTTATTAAGGGAGATTGGGGAGAAAGCAAGAAATGTTATGAGATTGATATAAAATCTTGCGAGGAAAGAGCTGAGAAGAAGAGAAATTGGAAGTACAACATCAAGCAACAACAGAGATGTGAAAGATTGATGATTGATTCAATAGAGCAGCGAGAGGAAAATGATGCCGAGCGGCTCGCAGATAAGGAAAAAACAGCAAAACGTAACAGAAAAGCAGAACCAGAAAATAGTAAGTAGAAAGGTAAAATGATGAAATTTACGCAGAATTTGTTTGAAGAAAATGCAATTGAAAAAAGTACCATGTTTGAAAGAATTGCAAAATTTTACAAGAAATGAAATTTTATCAGAGTTACAATACTCGCGAGAAGCGCGAATAAAATTTCGCAGAGATTAATAGAATGGGACGAACCTTTATGGCGTGCACCTTAGTTCGCGGATAAAATTTCGCAAGAAGCAAATGTAAGACCTAATAGTGCGTCATATAAGGGGGTATCTCTTTACATGACTCGGGATAAGGTTATACCGCTGCTGGAACTTGAGTCATGAAGATGTTGGGGTTAAAGAAAACCTATCCAGGAGAGAGATCTTGGACTTCCAACTATATAAGGTTATACCCTGGTTGGATGACTGAGAATCTATTCTAAGAAGTGCAAAGTATGACCAAGGCGCCGAGGTACATGGTTGATCCAAAGGTGCCCGGGGCGTACGAAACTACCCTGGACATTCTTGGTAAGTCTTGGGTATGATGCACTTGGCCTGAAGAAAACCCCACTTAGGGTGCAGTCTTGTAACTATAAGCCATATAGGCATAAAGGACAAGAGGTTGCGAAAATAGCTGGTTGTTAGCAAATATGGATGGGAGGAGCTAGTCTTGTATGGCCGATGTGCCCTCCTTAAAGGGGCAACCAGGGGGAAGATAAGGGCGGCACCCTCCATTAGGGAGATGATAAGTGTCTAAAGACGGAAATGTCATGGGGCTTTATGATCGCAAGAATATTTAGGCATGTCATATTGTCGCATGACGAAAATTATACAGAGGCAACAAGCCAATAGAGAAAAGTTAAGATGAGATCAATGGGTTTTTACATAAAAGTGTAAAGACATCCTGCGATTTCATCGCAAGACGGCAATGTCATAAGGTTTAATTCTTGCAAGAGATTTATACTTATCATATTGTCGCAGAGATGTTGAAAAAATATTGATAAGACAAGATCAATGGGTCAATACATGCAAATGTAAAGACGTCCTGCGATTTTGTCGCAGAAAGAAAAAATGTGGAAAAATAAGACCTTTAATTAGGAAGGCATAATAAGACCATAAGATTATTGCGATAATGCTCGCAGAATTTATGAGATTTTTGATTTTACGCATAGATCATAAAGTTATGCAATTGTTGCTAGCGATAACATCGCCGATATTGAGGCAAAATTAATTTGATTCACAACTAATATCTAATCTCTACTCAATTTTTTCATATTGCAGATGAATAATAGAGGCAAGTATGGGAATGCATAGAATGATGAAATTATTATTCATCCATCATATGATAAAATTGCATAGATGATACATTTATACAAATAATTAAAGGATAATAATTATGATTGATTGATTATGTTGCAGAAAAAGAATTGTTTTCTAATTCGTACAGATAAAAGCAAAAGAAGTTTACACATCAGTTGGAGAAGCTCGCAGCAATGTTACGAGAAGCAAAAAATAAATGTACAAAATTTACAACGAAGAAAAAGAGAAGAAACAAGACTAAGTAGATCCATCACCACCTTCATCAAAACTCTTTTCTTTTTCAGATTTCTCCTCATTACTAGATTTCTCTTCTTCGTCATTATCATCTTCACTAGACTCCTCAGCTTTGCTATCAGAGATAACTAGATTTGGGGAATCATCTGGAATTTCCTTTGCAAGATCGGGGTATGTAGAATAAGGAATACCATGATCATCACATACTAGTTTAACAACGTTATTACGAACACGGATAAGGGCGTTACTAAAATTTGAAGATGAGATTTTCAATTTTTCCTTCAATCTAGAATACTTTTCATTGCGAGAAGATAGATTTCCAGCGAGTTGGCTTTTCTCTTCTTCTAACTCATCAAATCTTTTACGATAGTTCTTTTCGGATGCTGCTAGCAAATGTTAACAAAGTTAATACATATAAGGATGATTCAATTAGGAAATAATTTAGTAAAATCATAAGAGTGATAACCTTCTCTTTCAGAAATCATGTCTTTAATTAAAGCCGCTTGTTCAACATGAAGACTAACATCTACACCTAAATTAGTTCTGGCGTTGTCAAGAACTTTCGCAGCCCAAGAAAATTCCACGTCATTATTTATAAGAAGACGGGAACGAATTTGGTTTTCTCTTTCAATAAAACCTTCCTTTTCGCAGATAATCCCATCCCTTTCAATTTGAACTTCAAGAATGGTCTTATGGAAATTCGCTAAGGTTTCAGCTCCTTGCCTAGATATACGGTCTTTGTCTTTTGAGAGATCTTTTTTTTTGGCCTTTAAAGTTTTAATCTCAGCTTTGGAATTATGATAAAGTTGTTTGAATCCATGAGTTATATCTAAAGAAGATCTGCAGTCAATTTCTAAGAGGCGAAACTTAGATCTGAGTTCATCTATGGAAAGGGAATTAACATTGGAAGGGTTATTTAAAGAATTATTAAGAAGTTCTAGAAGAGTATCGTTGTCTATTGGTTCAGGGAAAGAGCAAATGGTTAAAGCCTCATCAGTGATACCATAAACATCTGCGAGAATGATAAATCAAGTAAGAAAGAATAGTTAAACATAAAGTTACGAAGGAAAAGAAGAAGGATATCATACCTAAGAGTTGTTTGTTAACAGTGTCAAGATTGGATACTTTAGCTGATTGATGAGAAAGATTGTTCTCAAGTTCTTTATTCTTCTCGCGAAGACTAGCGAGTTCCGCTTCCATTTGTTCATTCTTCTCGCGAAGATTAGAAGATTCAGATTTCAGTTCTTCATTCTTTTGGCAAAGAACAACATTCTTTTGTTGAGAAAATTCACGCCTATTATCTAAATCAGAAGCAAAAGCAAAAGCAGCTCTTCCAACCTGCGATAGAATTATATAAGTCAAAATTTGGCAAAAATATCAATAGATACATAAAAAGGATGAACAAACAGAAGCATACCAGACTGCCAAGTGAATTTAAGAGACTTGGATTCAGCGATCTTGAAATCCCGTGAAGGGAATCACTGTCAGCTAATATGGGAGCATCGCATACTTTGGCGAGGGACTGGGATATTTCATTAAAATCTTCATATCCATACTCATTTGGGACACCAAGTACATTCTTGCCAAAAAAATTGGATAGTTGAGCCATTGCAGACTCAGAAGAAGAAGAATCCTTTATGGAAGGAAAATTTTGGATAGTTGAACCAACGCTGAAATTACCATCATCGTTGTCCTTATCAAAATTTTCTGGAATAGGTTGAGGAATTGGAGAAGAAAAGAGTTGGGTTTTTCTTCTCTTTAAGGGAGGAACGTCAGATCCCTCACTGCGAGGAGCAGTAGATTTCCCATTGCGATCAACTGTGGACTTCACTTTGGTTCTCGCAGGTTTTATTGGTTCTAATTCTTCGATTTCATGTGAACACAGATAAAGATAAGAAATAGGGGCTATAATATATTATTAAAGCTAATAAAACGATATTTCTTACTTTATATGTGAAGGATTTAAGAGCTAATAAAGTGCTGGTAGCTGAGTTTCATTCTGTCAATCTGGAAAAGATCGAAGTAATTAGTGAAAATATCAAAAAATGGGAAAGATAGTGAATAATAATTATACCAAAGATTAGAGAGAACATACCTCTTTAGTTCTTTTAGGTCAGTTGAAAACCCAAGGTTGATATTCTGAAAGATTCGCGGGTAATGCGCAAGAACCAGAAATATAAGGAGCCTCAAGACATAACGGAAAAATGAACCACTTGTCATCGCTAGAATGGCGAGGGCCTTGATTAGTAGATGTATGCCAATAAAGGTCCAGCATAAGAGATTTATCATCAGCGATCTTTTCTTTTTTCAAGCAAACACCCCAGCAAGTGCTATCCCTCTTCATAGGGACAATTTTATAATTTTCAAAAAAATTATCCACAGTATAATCTGCAGAGACAATGGGAACATCTTTAAATTGAGGATTCTTTGCAGCTTCAGGGTAGAGAGACCCTTTGTCAACACCGCGAGAAGCATATTCAAGCAACAATCGAATACAATCTCCACCCAATTGATATATCGCTCGCGAGAATCTCTCGTCAGAAATGATTTCATAGAATAGTGGAAGTTCTGGATCATAGAGAGGAATGGGAAGACCAGCTTCAAGTTAACCTAGCGATACTATAATTTTCTCGCGAGAGCATTGATAATCAGTGAATAATCTGAGAGAAAGTTCGGATTTAGGGCTCTGATTTGGAATTGTAGACAAATTAAAACCTTTGCTTTTGAGTTTTTCTTGCATCTCACCAAAAGCAATTAAATTTTTAGCACCAGCGGCAACCATTTTTAAGTATGGGAATGAAAGAGAGGGTTGGAAAATAAGAAAATAATCACAGCGATAACAGACGCGCAATTTACGGAAGAACAGTAAACTTGCAGAGAAATTACGGAGAGAAAAAAGAAGAAAAGAAAAGAGGAAAAGAAAAGAATGAAAGAAGTATTTATAGAAGAAGAAATTTCTCGAAGAAGATGAATGCAATAAATGTTAATAAAATACATGAACGTTCAGATCGCAGCGGTTAGAGAGGACGTGTCGTAAATTTATTAAAGGAGAGAATATGTAAAAACAGCTGGCGAAAGATATAGAAACGTGTCAGAATAGAAAAATATGAAGAGATAAGTAGTTGCGGCATTTTAAAATTCTCATGATCTTATCTTCTTCGCAGAAAAGACATGAGAAGAGGCAAGATGTGGGACTAGAATATCTCTACAACACTTCTCTGCGAGATTAACAACACTTCCCAGCGAGCGTCACCACAAGATCTTCAATTACACTTTGCGAGTGTCACAAAATCAGCCAAATGAGTGACGTAATAGCTGACGATTAAAGAAAGCATGAGAAAAGCATGTTTATCCTGCGATGGTTATAAAGTTTGCGAGAATCGTAACTATCGCGGTACAATCGCAGAACCAATCCGAAATAAGAGGAAAACTTAGCTGTCATCCACTATGTAACTACCCTATAAATATAGACCCAATATGTCCAGAAGAGGATGATGTATTTTTGAGAGAGAGAGAAACTTCAAGAGAATAGTTGTAATCTTGAATTCTTCCATTTCTATAAAAATTTCTGAGAACAAAACAATGAAGTGTCGTTTTTAATCTTCAATTGTGAGTTGAATATAGCAAAATAATAACAAGGGTGTAGTGTGGGATTTCCTGCAACTACACGTGATGAAAGTCATGTTGATTATTTCAATAACTTGAAAATCGCTTTGATGAAAATAGTTTGTGAATAACGACTATTTTAACATCCTCTAAGAAAGTTTCAATGATTGAAATGAGATTTTAGAACAAGTAACCATGTTTGGATATAAACATAGTGTATTCTCACATTTGTGTAAAAGTCCAAAACCGGGAACCTAAAGTATGCGTACCGGAGGTTGTTGGAAACTCGGGCAAGTATGCATACCCGTACGCATACTGGCGGAAAGCTCATGTCCGTGAATTTCTGCTGGAGTTTGGAAGTGTGAATTGGTATGTGCACCCGTATGCATACTGGCATAATCAAACTCGGTCCGACCACTTAGGTATGTGTACCCGTTTGCATACTTAAGTAGGTTACTTTTTGAAATCGGTTTATTCATGAACTAAAAAAATTATATAATAAGGAATGCAATCTTTTCAAACCATGGCTATAATGTTCATGAATTGATTTGAGTGAATCAAAATCGATTTTGCTTCAATTGTGTCTTGTATACTTTTATAAGATCTAAGCAATTGAACAACTCTCTAACTAGTTCATTTGAGTCACTTGAACTAGTTATGGTGAAGATGAATAAGGTTGATATAAAAGTGCTCAAACGGCTAACCATTGGTTAACTATTGTTGAACCGACTAGGTGTACACGTTTAGGTACGGTTTCATAAACCTAAATGAAGGTGCATTTCATTTGTGTATAACAAGCTAAGATCGATCTAACGGTTGAAAGATATTAGCTTGAATCTAATCAGGTTTTCATCTAACGGTGAATATTGATGTCTTTGTTACCAAGGTAACTTAGATTGCAAACCCTGATTTGGAGACTATATAAAGGAGAACTTTATCAACTGGGAAACCTAATCCCCACACCTACTGTGTGATACTAATTGCATAAGCTAGAGTTGATTTTCCTTTAACCTTAGGTTTTTCACGAAACCCTGTAGGTTAACGACTTAAAGACTTTATTGTTATTGTAAAGCCAGACCCAACTATTTTCTCTGTAGTTTCGTGATCTGATCTTGTTGTTTCTATCGTGTTTGAGTGCAATCATAAGATTGGCTTGAGATTTATATCTCTGATAGGCAAGATAGAAAAGTAGTCACAAACACCTTCGTCTCATCGTTTGTGATTCCACAATATCTTGTTTCGTTAATCGATTAAGACTATTGTAAGGTGATTGATAATTCTAGGTTGTTCTTCGGGAATATAAGTTCGGGTTATCGATTGGTTTTTATTCACCTTTATTTATCAAAAGACGGAAAAAAAAACTCGTAGGTATATTTGTGGGAGACAAATTTATCTATTTAATAGACTTTTATGTGTGATACAGATTTGTTGATCAAGTCTTCGACTTTGGGTCGTAACAACTCTTGGTTTTGGGTGAGATCATCTAAAGGAATCAAGTGCGTAGTATCCTGTTGGGATCAGAGATGTAAGTGTTGATGGTGGATTTTCAACAAGGGTCAAATACGTAAAATCATGATACTGCATGTTTCTGAGACGGCTTCAGGCATGTGACGATTCATATTTTACAAATCCATGATGAACATGTCTTTCGAACAGCCTCCACTAGATGAGCGTTCGATCCCTGGCATTTCATTGTGCACTCTATGTAGAATAATAGAATTGGGCGGTCCTCCTACATAATTATTTGTTGAGAGGGATTAACGCCTTCAGGACGTCGTTGATACTCACTGTTCCCTGACTACATTAGAGAAGCGACCCTCTACATAGAAGAACGATTGGGCGGTTCTCCGTAAGATTGAGAGCAACAACGCCTTCAGGATAGTGACACTCATTGATCCTGACTATGTAGAGCTACCGTGTATAGACTCGGGTGTTCTCTGTAGTGTCTGAGAGCACCCTCAGGATTAGCCGTCTCCTGAATATGCACATAGATTAATTATGCCGTGACATTCACTACTGAATTCCCAGAATAATCTATTATTGCTCATATTCCATGGTCGAATCCACGACCTGATCCCATGGAATGGCAATAACAATTGCTCATATTCCATGGTCGAATCCACGGCCTAATCCCATGAAATGGAAACAACAATTGCTCTGATTCAATGATCGAATCTACGACTTGATCTCATAGAATGGCAATAACAATTTATATTATCTCATTACTCCGATTTCATGATCGAATTCACTGATAATCTCATGGAATGGTAACGCCTATTTTATTATTCCGAATTCATGGTCGAATCCACATCTGATCCTATGAATTGATAATAAATAACTACCCAATTTTATTGTTCAATTTCATGAATTATTCTACACTGAATTTCATGGATTAACAATAAATTCTCAACAACCGGGCATCTGGATCATCACTGAGTAAGCCCCACAAAAATGGTGTAAGTGTACTCGACAATAATGCACGACTGAGCACCCAGAAGCACGAACGAGCATCCAAAAACATGAATAGATGAGGAATCCTACGCAAAACAGGAGAAAAACAACAAATATTAATAAAATAATAAGGAACGCCCATGGCCGGGCCCGCCGCTCCTTCCATTATTTTGTTACTTTCATGAACTCATAAAAAAACTCCTTCAATTTAGCAACTTTCCTTATTTGTGCAAAACTCATGAATTCTCCATAACTTCATGGATTCATGAAATAATACTATAAAATAAGGAAAGGTGTACGGGACCGGGCAACATGGCCGACCGGGCATGCCCTAGCCATGGTCGATCCCACACCTTACAATCCTTAGCCTATTATATTAATCGTTCCCCAATCTCATGAAACTCCTTCGTTTCAACAAAACTCATGGATTCTTCATAACATCACAGATTCATAAAAATAATATTATAAAATAGGGAAAAAGTGCATGACCGGGAAACATGGCTGGCCGGCCATGCCCTAGCCGTGGCCGGTCCCACACCCTGCAATCCCTAGTCTTTTATAATTATTATTTTCCTCGAATTCATGAAACTTCTTGGTTTGAGCAAAAATCATGATTTCTTCATAATTTCTCAAATTTTGCTCAAATCATGAAAACAACCAACATGGTCACGTGACCGGCTAGCCTCTCACGGAAATTTTAGATGTTAAAATACTCTGGTTTTAATATTTACAAAATATTGATCAATTTAGCATACATGCTCATTCCAACAAAATCAAGAATTTCAGTCAAGATAAAACTCTTCTAAAAATTCACAATGTTGCTCGAACGCACATTAGAAAATACTGAAACTCTCAGTACGGAGACACGAACACCATGGAAACACGTACATTCCTTAATGACCGACCAGGGTTATTCCTAGGGCTTGCACAAAGCTGGTCCCACATGTTTCCATAATTCTGACCCAATTTGCTGAATTGCTCGTATTGGGCCCAAACTCTCTCCAACCAACCTGGGGATTGCTCAAACGGACAACATTTGGTCCCGCACAAGAGATGGTCCCATTCTCTCTTAGTCGGTCCCATCTTTCATACCTAGGTTCATCACCTGATGTTAAACCCATAAGTAATTCAATAAATGATGAAACCGACATTTAATCATCATTCCTTCACCAACTCTCCAATTGAGAACCCTGGTGCATGCTCATTCGAGAAATTGGGCATCACATGGACGTCCATGGTCCTTAGAGGTCGGTCCCTCTTTTGCTCATGACCTATTTTCAGCAATTTGTCAACTAATGGGCAAATCGTCAAAAATTAGGGTTTTCGAACAAACGCTCAACAAATCATTATTCTGAGCAAGTTCAAACACCAAATAAATTTATGTTGATCCACGGTGATTAATTTGATAATATCTAGTAATATACCAATATTTTTATATTTTATTGGGTCACATCACCAGTAAATATTTTGTCGAATTGAGCAACTTTGCTCAGTCGCTCAAATATTGATCCAGCTATCAATATTTAATAAATTGTTAGTAGTTTGTCGAATTGAGCAACACTTGCTCAATTGCACGTCAAATTATCAACATTTTTTAATTTTACGAATTAAGCAATACTTGCTCAATTGCTCGTCAAATTCTCCATGTTCATTAATTCGTCGAATTGAGCAATACTTGCTCAGTTGCTCGAATATTGACAATATTCAGTAATTTATCAGTATTTCGCCGAATCGAGCAATACTTGCTCAGTTGCTCGAATAATCCACATATATTCAGTAACTCATCAATATTCAACAACTTGTTGAATTTATAACATTTGCTCAGACGAGCAACATTAATGTTCATGAATCACTGCGCATTTGTCAAACATGCTAGATTCATCAAAACCTAGGCTCATTGCCTAATCAGTCAATAACTGACAAACTAAATACACATCTGTCATACAGACTCCACGATTTGTGAGACATCAATCACGTCAAATTGGGGGATAACAACTAGGGTTTTGGTCTGGCGGCCTACAGCACGTGGATTCATCCACGACGAAATATGTGCGTAAGTTATGTCAACGGTTGAAGGAGTTAGAAAAGTAGTGCGAGCACGATCCATCAAGTCTCCACACGACATGGAATTGACTTTACCACGATCTTTTACCGGCCCACTCTTCCACTCATGAAACCGTCACACTTACATGGATCAAGGTGTTCACAACTCTGACAGTATAAATAAGTCTCTGAATCCATGATTGAGGACAACATTTTCAGTCTACACAGAATTTCTCGAGTAACTACTCTCAAGAATTTATCAATCCATCAGAACTTATTCGAACTCAATAGTTCACCAATTATTGTAGAAACCTTCAACACACCCACAATCCTTGATCCCACACAATTATCAGCTTCCATCCTATAGATCAACCCATCTCCCTCTTTACGACCGAATTGACTCTGGAACGGCCATTGACTTGGTTTAGGCCGGAGTCCTACAGATTGATCTCTCGAATCTAAGCACTCCCTTTGCAGTGCATATGTGTGAGGTTAAGAAGTTTCCCTAGTTCGAGAAGTCTCTACAACACGCTCGACTCTTCACTTCCCCAAAAAACCTGTGAACCGTTTTTCCCCATCTACAATAAGTAACGCAAATGTACCTTGAATCAGTGTAAGATTGACTATGGTTCAACAACAGTCCAGACCGAAGTTAGCTTTGTAGTAAGCTAGTGTCTATAGTGGCTTAATACAGTGTGGTATTCAAATCTGAACTAGGCCTGGGGTTTTTTCTGCATTTGCAGTTTCCTCATTAACAAAACTTCTAGTGGCTGTGTTATTTCTTTTTTCGCATTATATTTTGTTATATAATTGAAATATCACAGGTTGTGCGTTTAATCGATCAACTGGTAAATCCAACCTTTGGTTGTTGATTGAAATTGATTGATCCTTGAACATTGGTCTTTGGTACCGTTCAAGTTATTTCTCTTGTATTCAATCAGGCTCGCAAATTCCAAGTTGTTTGATTGCGGATTGAATCGAGAAATTAAGATATAACTCTTTGATATAATTTTTATTAAGATTGAGTCTGACTATCTAGTTGATTCTCTTAAAAGTATATTGGAGTTAGTCCATACAAATTGCTTAGAAAAATATTGGGTGTGGTTGTTATACCCCTGCTTTTTCACATAGCCATTGACAACATAAACCCTTGTTTGAAAATCACGCGCTTGAAGGAAGGCACGCATAGCAATTTTCCACCATGAGTAATTTTAACCATCGAATATAGGTGGTACGTTTATATAGATAGCTCATATGTCCATATAGTCAGATCGCTACAAACACAGACTTATGAGGTCTTGAATATGTTTTCCTGCTCTGATACCAATTGAAAAAACGTGGGTACAACAACCACACCCAATATTTCGCCTAGCAATATGTATGGACAAACTCCAATATAATTCCAATAGAATCAACTAGACAGTCAGACTCAATCAATGTAAATATATCTAAGAGTTCGTATCTCTGTTTCATAATGTAATCAGCAAATCAAACAGATAGAAATTCATGAGCCTAATTATTATGTGAAACAACTTGAATGGTACCAAAGACCAATGTTCAAGTGTCAATCAATATAATCAACAATCAAAGGTTGGATTCTTATATAAACAAATATAATGCGGAAAAGAAATAACACATACACCAGAAATTTTGTTAACGAGGAAACCGCAAATATAAAAAAACCCCGGGACCTAGTCCAAATTTGAACACCACACTATATTAAACCGCTACAGACACTAGCCTACTCCAAGTGAACTTCAAACTGGAATATAGTTGTGCCCTAACCAATCTCACACTGATCAAGGTACAGTTGCGCTCCTTACATCTCTGAATCCCAATAGGACTCTACGCACTTGATTCCCTTAGATGATCTCACCCACAACTAAGAGTTGTTACGATCCAAAGTATAAGACTTGATAAACCAATCTGTCTCACACAGAAAAATCTTTTATATAGATAAATTTGTCTCCCACAGATAAAGCTATGAGTTTTGTTCCGTCTCTTGATAGATCAAGGTGAACATGATCCAATTGATATACCGGACTTCTATTCCCGAAGAATAGCCTAGAAATATCAATCACCTCACAATAATCTTAATCGTATGGTAGCGAAACAAGATATTGTGGAATCACAAACGATGAGACGAAGATGTTTGTGATTACTTTTTATCTTGACTATTCGTGAGACATCTATCATGCAGACTCCACGAATCGTGAGACATCAATCACGTCAAATTGGGGGATAACAACTAGGGTTTTGGTCTAGAGGCCTACAGCACGTGGATTAATCCACAACGGGAAATGTGCGTAGGTTGTGTCAACGGTTGAAAGAGTTAGCAAAGTAGTGGGTCCACGATCCGTCAAGTCTCCACACGATATGGAACTGAATTTACCACGAACTTTTACCGTCCCACTCTTCCACTCATGAAACCCACACACTTACAGGGATCAAGGTGTTCACAACTCTGACAGTATAAATAAGTCTCTGAATCCATGATTGAGGACAACGTTTTCAGTCTACATAGAATTTCTCGATTAACTACTCTCAAAAATTTATCAATCCATCAGAACTTATTCGAACTCAACAGTTCACCAATTATTGTAGAAACCTTCAACACACCCACAATCCTTGATCATCATTGATCCCACATAATTCTCAGCTTCCCTCCTACAGATCAACCCATCTCCCTCTTTGAGACCGAATTGACTCTGGAACGGCCATTGACTTGGTTTAGATCGGAGTCCTACAGATTGATCTCTCGAATCTAAGCACTCCCTTTGTAGTTCATCTGTGTGAGGTTAAGAAATTTTCCTGGTTCGAGGAGTCTCGACAACACGCCCGACTCTTCACTTCCCCAAAAACCAGCGAACAGTTTTTCCCCATCTACAGTAAGTAACACAATTGTACCTTGAATCAGTGTGAGATTGATTAGGGTTCAACTACAGTCCAGACCGAAGTTAGATTTGTAGTAGGCTAGTGTCTGTAGTAGCTTAATACAATGTGGTGTTCAAATCTGGACTAGGCCCGGGGGTTTTTCTACATTTGCGGTTTCCTCGTTAACAAAACTTTTGGTATCTGTGTTATTTATTTTTGCGCATTATATTTTGTTATATAATTAAAATATCACAGGTTGTGCGTTGAATCGATCAACTGGTAAATCCAACCTTTGGTTGTTGATTGAAATTGATTGATCCTTGAACATTGGTCTTTGGTACCGTTCAAGTTATTTCTCTTGTATTCAATCAGGCTCGCAAATTCCTAGTTGTTTGATTGCGGATTGAATCGAGAAATTAAGATATAACTCTTTGATATAATTTTTATTAAGATTGAGTCTGACTATCTAGTTGATTCTCTTAAAAGTATATTGGAGTTAGTCCATACAAATTTCTTAGAAAAATATTGGGTGTGGTTGTTATACCCCTGCTTTTTCACATAGCCATTGACAACATAAACCCTTGTTTGAAAATCACGCGCTTGAAGGAAGGCACGCATAGCAATTTTCTACCATGAGTAATTTTAACCATTGAATATTGGTGGTACGTTTATATAGATAGCTCCTCTGTCCATATAGTCAGATCGCTACAAACACAGACGTATGAGGTCTTGAATATGTTTTCCTGCTCTGATACCAATTGAAAAAACGTGGGTACAACAACCACACCCAATATTTCGCTTAGCAATATGTATGGACAAACTCCAATATAATTCCAATAGAATCAACTAGACAGTCAGACTCAATCTATGGTAATATATCCAAGAGTTCGTATCTCTGTTACACAATGTAATCAGCAAATCAAACAGATAGAAATTCATGAGCTTAATTATTATGTAAAACAACTTGAATGGTACCAAAGACCAATTTTAAAGTGTCAATCAATATAATCAACAATCAAAGGTTGGATTCTCTAATTGATTGAACTACGCACAACCTGTAATATTTCAATTATATAATCAAATATAATGCGGAAAAGAAATAACACATACACCAGAAATTTTGTTAACGAGGAAACCACAAATGTAGAAAAACCCCTGGACCTAGTACTAATTTGAACACCACACTATATTAAACCGCTACAGACACTAGCCTACTCCAAGTGAACTTCAGACTGGAATATAGTTGAGCCCTAACCAATCTCACACTGATCAAGGTACAGTTTCTCTCCTTACGTCTCTGAATCCCAATAGGACTCTACGCACTTGATTCCATTAGCTGATCTCGCCCACAACTAAGAGTTGTTACGATCCAAAGTCTAAGACTTGATAAACCAATCTGTCTCACACAGAAAATCTATTATATAGATAAATTTGTCTCCCACAGATAAAGCTATGAGTTTTGTTCTGTCTTTTGATAGATCAAGGTGAACAAGAACCAATTGATATATCGGACTTATATTCCCGAAGAATAGCCTAGAAATATCAATCACCTCACAATAATCTTAATCGTATGGTAGCGAAACAAGATATTGTGGAATCACAAATGATGAGACGAAGATGTTTGTGATTACTTTTTATCTTGCCTATTCGTGAGACATCTGTCATGCAGACTCCACGATTTGTGAGACATCAATCACGTCAAATTTGGGGATAACAACTATGGTTTTGGTCTGGAGGCCTACAGCACGTGGATTAATCCACAACGAAAAATGTGCATAAGTTATGTCAACGGTTGAAGGAGTTAGCAAAGTAGTGGGTGCACGATCCGTCAAGTCTACACATGACATGGAATTGACTTTACCATGATATTTTACCGACCCACTCTTCCACTCATGAAACCGTCACACTTATAGGGATCAAGGTGTTCACAACTCTAACAGTATAAATAAGTCTATGAATCCATGATTGAGGACAACATTTTTATTCTACACAAAATTTCTCGAGTAACTACTCTCAAGAATTTATAAATCCATCAGAACTTATTCAAACTCAATAGTTCACCAATTATTGCAGAAACCTTCAATACACCCACAATCCTTGATCATCATTGGTCCCACACAATTCTCAGCTTCCCTCCTACATATCAACCCATCTCCCTCTTTGCGACCGAATTGACTCTAGAACGACCATTGACTTGGTTTAGGCCGGAGTCCTACATATTGATCTCTCGAATCTAAGAACTCCCTTTGTAGTGCATCTGTGTGAGGTTAAGCATTTTGCGTGGTTTGAGGAGTCTCGACAACATGCTCGACTCTTCACTTCCCCAAAAAACCAGCGAACTGTTTTCCCCCATCTACAGATTGGCGACCATAGTGGGAGATCATTCGCTCGATTGTAATTTCTTCTTTTCACAAAATGGTTGGTCTTAAGTCAGGGTCAGTTATAAATCCTAACGCAAACATCGCTAGTACTATCCAAAATGATGAAATTCCAGAAAGTATTCCTGCTTCCAACAGTGGTGGAGACACTCCTCCTCCTCACACTAATGTCGAAAATCACCCTCTCTTTGGTCGACATCCCTAAGAACTCAGAGAAAATCCACCTATTATTGTTGATCTCATGAAGGTCCAGGAATTTCTTGCCAATAATCAGATTGACATGGCTACGATGCAGAAAGAGCTGTTCAATTACCTCAAAACTCTTACTGAAAAGATGTCAGACAAAACTCGGGAGAAGGGAAAATACAAAGAAACATCTCCAACTGAGGATCCTAAGATGATGAAACCCGCAAAACTGCAGAACCTGAACCTGCTAGTTTCATCACTCGTGAAGATTTGGAACGTTTTATGGAGAGCCGGGGAAAGGGCCATGCACCATCAATCCATCATCACCAGCCTCCATATCCTGCTACTATACAAAGTGTGGGTGGGGAAAAACGTGTCGCCGGTTTTTCGGGAAAGTGGAGAGTCGAGCGAGTTGTCGAGACTCCTCAGTCGGGCAAGATGTTAATCCTCACACAGATGCACTGCTGCAAAAGGGGTGCTTAGATTCGGAAAATCAATCTGTATGAATCTAGCCTAAACCAAGACAATGGTCGTTCCAGAATCAATTCGGTCGCAAAGAGGGAGATGGGTTGATCTATAGGATGGAAGCTGAGAATTGTGTGGGATCAGTGATGATTGAGGATTGTGGGTGTGTTGAAGGTTTCTGCAGTATTGGTGAAATATTGATTCGAATAAGTTCTGAGTGATTGGTGAATTCTTAAGAGTAGTTACTCAAGAAATTCTGCAAGGATGATTACTAATGTTGTAATTCGTTATCCTCAATCGTGAATTCAGAGACTTATTTATACTGTTAGAGTAGTTACACCACTGACCCCTGTAAGTGTGACGGTTTATTGAGTGAAAGAGTGGGAAAGTGGGAGATCGTGGTAAAGTCAGTTCCACATCGCGTGGAGACTTGGTTGATCGTGCACCCACTACTTTTCTGACTCCTTCAACCGTTGACACGACTTACACACATTTCTCGTCGTGGGATGAATCCACGTGTCGTAGACCGCAAGACCAAAACCCTAAGTGATATCCCCCATTTGTGACTTGATTGATGCTTCACGAATCGTGGAGTCTGCGGGGCAGACATGTTTAGGTTTAGTCAATTATTGACTGATTAGACAGTGAATCTAAGTTTGGAGAATCAAGCATGAATGGTGAATGCTCAGCGATTCATGGGTCGAACATGTAGTTCTCCGGAGAGATGTCAGTATAATGAATTACTAAGTAGTTGAGTGATTGAGCAAGTATTGCCGTGAATTATGAGAATTCAATGAGCAACTGAGCAAGTATTGCTCAATTCACTGAATTATGGGATTTTGATGGGGAATCGAGCAAGTATTGCTCAATTCTCCAAATTAAGGATTTGATGGGCAATCGAGCAAGTATTGCTCAATTCACCAAATACTGGAGAATTGTCGAATATTGACTAATATTCAGGCGATTGAGCAAGTATTGCTCGATTCAACGAATTATTTACTGGTGATGTGACCCAGTAAAATATTAATTAAAATATTGGTAGATTATCGAATATTGTTTAATTAATTTTATATGTTGATTGATGAATCAACATAAATTTATTGGTGTTCGAAATTGCTCAGAATGATGGTTTCACAGAGCGTTCATTCGAAACCCTAATTTTGGACAACCCTCATTCAATTGGAGAATTGTCGAAAATTGATTATGATTGATGGAGGGACTGACCACATGGTATGAGGAACGTCCATGTGATGCCCAACGCTTGAGTGATAATGCACCAAGGTTCTCGGTTTGAGAGTTGGTGAAAAGTGATGATTAAATGGGGAGTTCACCATTTACTAAAAATATTGCTGGGTTCAGCATTAGGTGTAAAAACCTAAGTAGGAGATATGGGACCGACCAAGAGAGACAAGGTCCGGATCTTGGTAACCAAGTGACCAAGTGTTGGTCGTTTGGAGGATTCTCCAGGTTGGTTGAAACCCTAATTAGCGTCCTTTACTAGAATCGATGTAGAATTCTCATTCGAACTCATATTTTGATGGTCCGCCCCTCCATTCTATACGGAAAATAATTTCCTATCTCTTTAAGCGGGAATATTTATGTTTCTAGATCGTTCGGGAGGTGAAAATATCCCAAAAGTAAAACTCAGGAAGAATTCAAGAGGGATGGTCGGAGAGAGTTTAGGTCATAGTATGAGCGATTGAGCAAATTAGGTCAGAATTGCGAAAACGTGTGGGACCGGTTTTGTGCAAGCCCTAGAAACTACCTGGTCGGTCATGGAGGCATGTACATGTTGCCATGATGTTCGTATCTCCATACTAAGAGTTTCAGTATTTTCTGATGCGCGTTTGAGCGATGTTGTGAATTTTCAGAAGAGTTTCATCTTGGCTGAGAATTCTCAACTTTTTGGTGGAATGAGCATGTATGCTCAATTCATAAATATTTTGAAAGTATTAAAATAAAATATTTTAATAATCCAAAATTGTCGTGAGGGGCTAGCCGGCCGCATGACCATGTTGGCTTTTGGATTTTCGTGATTCAAGCAATATTTGAGAAAATATGGAGAAGTCACGAATTTTGTTCAAACCCAAGAGTTTCACGAGTTGAGGGAAATAATAATAAGAAGAAATTAGGGATTTCAAGGTGTGGGACTGACCATGGCTAGGGCATGTCCGGCCAACCAAGTTGCCCGGTCCGCACACCTTCTTTTATTTTATTATTATTATTTTTGGTGAATCCTTGAAGTTATGGAGAGTCCAGGAAGATGTGGAGAATCCATGAAGTTTTTGAATAATGATTATATAAAAGCTAAGTATTGTGAGGTATGGGACCAGCCACGGCTTGGGCATGGCCGGCCGGCTAGGTTGCCCGGTCCCGCACACCTCTCCTTATTTTATAATTTATTTGGTGAATTCTCCAAGTTATGGAGAACTCTCAAGTTTTTGCACAAATTGGGAAATTTTTGCCAAGATGGAGAAGTCTCCATGGATTTATGAAAATCATGAGAAAGTAGAGAAAAATAATGGGGAAGCATTGGACCGGACCCGGCTAGGACTCGGCACATGGGCGCTTCCCATTATTTTATTGTTTATTATTTTCTCTCTCCCATTTTGTGGAAAACTCTCCATTGTTTCATGTTTTTGGATGCTCGTTCGCGAATTCGGGTGCTTAGTCATGCATCTTTGTCGAATATACTTGCACCATTTTGCGGGACTTACTCAGTGATGATTCAGATGCCCAATTGTGGAGTAATTATTATCAATTCATGAGATCCAGTGGAGAATAATTCATGAAACTGAGTAATAAAAGTGAATAGATGTTTAATTATTAATTCGTAGGATCAGATGTGGATTCGACTACGAATTCAGAATAATAAAACGAGCATTACCATCCCATGGGATCGTGGATTCGACCATAGAATCGGAGTAATTGAGATTTATCCATCACCATTTCATGAGACCAATAGATTCGATCATAAAATCGGAGTAATGAGATAATATAGTTGTTTCATTTCTATCCTATGAGATCAAGCCGTGGATTCGATCATAGAATCAGAGCAATTGTTATTGCCATTCCATGGGATCATGTCGTGGATTCGACCATGGAATAGTAGCAATTGTTATTGACATTCCATGGGATCAGGCCATGGATTCGACCATGGAATAGCAGCAATTGTTATTGACATTCCATGGGATCAGGCCATGGATTCGACCATGGAATAGGAGCAATTGTTATTGCCATTCCATGGGATCAGGCCGTGGATTCCACCATGGAATAGGAGCAATAATAGATTATTCTGTGAATTCGGTAGTGAATATCACGGCATAATTAATCTATGTGCATTGTCAGGAGACGTTAAATCCTAAGGGTGCTCTCAGACACTACTAAGAACACCCGAGTCTATACACGTCGCTCTACATAGTCGGGATCAGTGAGTGTCACTGTCCTGAAGGCGTTGTTGCTCTCAATCTAACGAAGAACCGCCCAATCGTTCTTCTATGTAGAGGGGGGTCGCTCTCATGTAGTCAGGGAACAGTGAGTATAACCGACGTCCTGAAGGCGTTAAGCCCTCTCAACAAACAATTATGTTGGAGGACCGCCCAATTCTATTATTCTACATATAAGGCACAATGAAATGCCAGGGATCGAACGCTCAGCTAGTGGAGGCTTTTTGAAAGACATGTTCATCATGGCTTCGTAAAATATGAATCCGTCACATGCCTGAAGCCGTATCAGAAACATGCAGTATCATGATTTTACGGTTTTTCCCTTTGTTGAAAATCCACTATCTACATTAAGTCCCCTGCATTGTGGGGAAAAGTCATGTTCTGCAGTATGCATTAAATGGTGATTTTCAGTCAACGAGGCCTGGTTGAACTCGGTCTACAAAGATAGTTTCAGAATCCTCAATTTACTCCAATGAGATCATGTACGAGCAAATGTGTGGATGAGAACTCTGATAGTAAGGTAGAGTGTCATCTCATGAGCGTGGAGAGATGAGGCACTGCTGATTTGGATGTTTGGAAGCTTGGTTATGGTCGATTTAGGATTTGCAGGCCCAAGTCCAAAAAAGGAAACCCTGTCTTATTAGGTTTATGAAAACTCAAGTCTGTTTTCGAATCATGAATTTTGTAAATACTTTTAGAAACGTAGGTTTGTTCGTAAAAGTAATAAATAATAATCCTTAGAGTTGAAGGAATTTTGAAAAGACCTGGAGTTCATGATGAAAATTTATTTATGAACTTTCAATTTTGTTTGAAACATATAGACCTTTTCAAAAATAGAAAAGACCCTCGTTTCATAGACGGATGCTCAGGAGATGGAGCAAAATATATACATATATTTTTTAAATTTACGTGAGTTTCACTTTAAAATATATTTTTTTATAAAATCATCGTTTTGATTTTGTACAAATGTTGAAAGTAGATAATCATACATGGTGAAATAATATCTGCAAGTGAGTTTTCACGGTTGTGGAATGGATGTCTGTCCAATTTTAAAAAAAACCAATGGATGTTCACTTAGTAAAATTTACTTGGGTTGTTCACGGTTTTATGAGAATCAATTTATGACTTTTGAGCAATTACTGAAAGCAAACAATTGTATATGTGATGAAATAATGTATGTATGAGTTAGGTGATTTTACAGTGTATGCACATACGTAGAAAATCAACGAATGTTCACATGAAAGGTTATGTGAACTATTCATAGTTTCATGAAAAGTTAGGTGTTGGCTTTAAATAATGAATTTTGCTCATCTTGGCAGGTTTGAAAAAGCGAGCAAGTTTTCGAGGGTTTTACGTTATTATCACTAAGTTTGTGAAACGTAAATAGGTAGGAGTTAAGGATTACCATTTTGTAGACATTGTTTTGAGCAACTTTAATCCATGATTCATTGTTCTGTCGAATCATGCGCTTTGTATGAACGATGTACTCTGAGTGGTGAGAGATCCTTCATACTGAGTTGTACTCCTGGTTATTCCATTAGCTTTACCATAGGATGATCGTGTAGTGAGATCCCGAATCAATGAAAAGGAGGAAAATCTACGGGAGCGGAGAACCCAGAAGTAAGGACTATAAGACGTTGGCAAATGATGTCCAGTCCCCAGCCGTTTCTTTGGTGAGTTTCTAGCGCTCCTTGTGTCATGACTTCGCCCGTGCGATTAGGATCATGAAACCAAGGTTTGTTATTTCTTTTCAGATTTTTTGCTCCATCGACGGTCTTCAACTTGTTCCCAGGCAAACAATTCATGACTCCAGCACTTATGGAGAAGTCGATGCAAGTATTTTTTTTCGTGCAGGTGATTGTGGCATCTCCTTGAATGAAATAATAATAATTGTCATTGATGAATCCAGGAAGAAATCATTGTAGACAAGAAGCATGTTGATGAAGCGTGCTCTTCTTTGGGATATGAGAATATGGAGAATTCCCGAAATCCCAAACCAAATGGACATAGCGGAGTTTGCCAATGGAGATTCCACCATTGCCGAGCCTACAAATGGTTTAGAGATTCCCTCAGTAAGTATATCTCTTGTGACCTCTGAAATTTTTGATTTGTGCATAAATGAATGAAAATCCACGTAAGTATTTTGCCGAAATACGTCACCAGGAAATTTCAGACTTCAGCCTTTTAGTAAAAACGTTGTACAATCCTCGTCTGATGTCAGATTTTTGACATCTGCATATCTATCCTCAAGCCCAGGAAATTTGCAAGCTCATTTAAAGAAGCTTTTTGACTTTTGAGCATGTTTAGGGTCTGAAAAAGGAGAAACCGTAAAGCTCCAGGAGACTTTCAGAACTTTTCCAGATTTCATGTTGCCCAATGTTTTGGCCACATCTCCTTGCTCGTTCATCCGATTGTCATGAAATTTTGATATGTTATAGATAACTTCCATTAGAAGAGAATGGTATATGACCCATCTCTAGATTCCTCACCAATTTCTCCCAGTTCGTCATTGAACATAGGGCAGTGTAAATTTTCTTCAGCTGAGCTTATTTGAAAACGTGTTTCATGACTTTGATATTTCTTGCACATGTCGTAAATGCATAATAAGGAACTTAGATGATGTTAGTTCTCTTACTTTCTTAATCTTATGACTGCATTGGATTTCCATGCCTGAACCATCCTAATCCCATGTAATCTTCGCAGTAGGTACCGAACGACGAAGTTGGGAATCATAGATTCAATAATGATAGCTTGGGAAGTCCTGGAATTGTTGGACATGGAACTCCTATATCTTCACCTCAAGGTTATGAAGTGCTGGTTGTTGATGCCATGGAGGTGGAGGAAACTCCAATTGAGCCTGAGATGGTGGAACCCGAATCCAGAATAGTAGAAGCTGCTTCGTCTGAAATCGTCTCCATGATTGTTGATGCTGCTCTAGTGATTGAGAAGCATATGATAGTGCACGAGTATCCCAATGCAGGGATTGCTTTTGATCCTTAATTTGGTGAGTTACTCCCATACCACCAGTTAGTTGGTGGTTTTAGTGTTCCCATCGGATATGCTGCTATGTATGAGAAACTTTGGAAAATTTATGGACACATCGTGGTTACTTAGGATCCAGAATGGAGCTATTTCTTAACAAAGCAAGTGGAACCCATCTTGTGTGTTATACGTGATATCTATATCACTCCCAGAAATGTTGTTACTCGAGAAGTATTCTTTGATTGGGAGTACAACTCGAAAAATGTTGAAGAACTTGGCTTCAATCTGAAGTGGCTTCGTCAAAGGATTGAGGCTATCAAGAAAATAGTAGAGGGTAGTGCTCCTTTCCCTGTTAGTGACGCCGTCACGAAGAAGACGGACGAAGTTGTTGAACTGACCAATAAGAAGAATTGGAGAAAGCGGTTTTGAAAGCTTTGGAAGATGCGGAGAAGCAGAAATCATTCTTTGATGGTTTTCTTTAGTTTCCTTTCCATAATCTCATGAAAATTGAATTTTTGAGAGATGTGATATTTTATTTGGGTTTTGATTTTTTGATAGGTTATGAATTTATGAGTGACTGAGGATTTTCTTTTGATTTTGGATTTGATAGAGATTTTCTTAAATAAAGAACTTTGATAGATTGCTGAATTTTCAAATGTTGAGTGCAAGTATGCACACGTTTTGGAGGAATTGAAAATACAATTAAAAGAAAATCCTAAAGTTCAAGCGTCAGATGTTTTGAGCGCTTGCCTTGGACATAAAACATCCAATGTTAAATGCTTCATGCATCGAAAATCTTGAGCCAATTCTCATGAATCACTGGTATTCTTGTCTTTCCCTTGATGTCAGGAAATTTGTAGTATCCTCCAGCGACTGACTTAGCAATCATGAAAGGCCCTTCCCAGTTAGAACTCTTTGCAAAATGCGAATTGCGCCTAGTTGCCTTGAGAACCAAATCTCCTTCACGGAACTTGTTAGGCTTAGTTGGTCGTGCCCCGAATTTCTTTTGTTTGTTCAGGATTCTTCGCACAGCGGGATGCATTGTCGGTGAAATTTTCAGATTATGTGGCACATATGGACACTCGTGCAAGGGAAGACATTCAGGGTACTGATTGTGGAACACGGTCACTATTCTATCAATGACCGTGTTGGTGAGATGCTGAATTTTGAGGGGTTAGACATCTAACCACCTGGTGAAGTATTGCTGAGGTGAGACTAACCACTCATAGCATTTGATGACAGGTAGGTTTTGAGCGAGTCCCCGAATTAGGGTAGCATATTTGAAAGTAGGTAACACACATGCATCATGAGGAATAAGACTTTCCTGAGTGCGAAACCTCCTGAAGAATTCGTTAGGTATTTCTCCAAGATTTTGCGTGAGTCCCATCAGAGTTTCAACCTTTTCCAAATGCTCGAAAGGCTGGTCATCTTCTGAGTCAGAGCTTTCTTCGGTGGAGAAGTGTACAACTGAAGGTGAAGATACCGCAGTAATTTTTCCATCATGAATCCATGCTCTCCCAAGAACCATGTCGTATCCATGATCATCCCTGACTATGAAGAATTTAGTTTCTGTCCAGATTGAATCACTTTTTATGTTGAGAATGATGTAACCATAAGCATCCCTGGAGATCCCTTCATGATCTCTGACTAAGACTGGAGCGTGAGTTACTTCTTGACTTCATAGGAATTATGTTGACAGCAGTGCCAATGTCGATTAATGCTCATCTAAATTCGTTCCCCTTGAGATGCACCATGGTGAGAAGTCCCCAGTCGTACATCTCTTTGTCTGTCACAGGTGGTTCAGGGATTGTTTCCTGTATTGACAGTCATTTTCCTGACACGACATGGTTTAGCGCAGCAAACATGTCATCTCTTTGGGCCCTTGACAAGTACAGCAACTCGCAGACGTGCTCCATTAAAGACTGGATTGGTTCCTTGACCGTCTACTCGGAGGGTGCGAATGTTCTGATCGAGAGAGGATTTCTGTGTACTCCTTCAGTCCCCAGTTCTCCTGAGTCGGCCTTTTCTTTGAAGATGCGCTTCAAATTTCTGCAGTCACGGGTTGGATGACTAACATACCTATGGAAGTGGAATAGTGTGCATTCTCCATTTGCTCCGCGGTTGGCTCCTTTTTGACAGGAGGTAGCTTGACTGCACCATCTTGGATCCAGACTTCCAGTAGTTTGATCACCTTTTCAATGGGAAATGGGAAATCAGGAACTTCCTCATCATTCTGCTGTGATTATACAGTTCTGGTCTGGTTGTCCTTCCTTGGAGCTTTTGGAGGGTGAGACGTTGGAGAAGCATTTTTGTGTTGCTGTGCTTCGGCTTTTCTCTTGCTTCCTTCAGTAACATTCATGGAAGCTTCAACATTGTACGGCTTGTTGATCAGGCGCCGAGCACTGCTGCTTCGAGTGTCTTTCGATTCCTCCATTTTGACAGTTTTTGTTCTTTCTAGCAAGGCGAGAGCAGTAGTTGTTGATCGCTTGGATGCTTCGTGAAGTTCCGAAAAGTTCTGGAAGCGGAGATTCTCCAACAAAGCTCTGTAAATAGGGATCATCCCGTTGATACAAAAGTCCACCAGTTGTTGTTCAGTAACATTTGGATCATGACAATCCAGTGCCTGGAGTCTGAACTTTTTTACGTAGTCGTTCGGATGTTCAGTATTCTTCTGAGACATCCTCCCCAGGTCGGATAGTGTGACTTGTTCAGAGACAAAGAAATATTTCTTGTAGAAATCATTAATCATTTCCCCCCAATTGTCTATGCTCCCTGGAGTGATGTTGTTGTACCAAGTGTATGCACGACCCGTCAGGGATTTCGAAAACTCCTTCAAGAGGACAACATGGTTGTGTTCATGTTCTCCCAATGCTTCCAAAAATCTAGAAACGTGTTCTCGAGCATTTCCCGTTCCGTTGTAGAGTGTGAACGTTGGAGAGGTGTAGCCTTTTGGGAGAGGAATCCTCTGTGTGGCTGTAGGATACGGAGGTTGATGACGGTGCACGGTCATTGTATGACCCCTTCCTCGATTCTCCATAAAGCGCTCCAAGTCTTCACGGGTGATGAAGCCGGCGGGTTGAGGCTCTGCGGCTTTGCGTGTTTCATCGTCATCAGGAACAGGAATAACTTCGGGGTCCGTTGGAGATGTTTCCTTATCTTTCCCCTTCTCTTGAGTTTTTTCTGACATCTTGTCAGTGAGAGTTTTGAGATAGTTGAATAGTTCATTCTGAGTAGCAGCCATGTCAGTTTGATTTTTGGCGAGAACTTCTTGGACCTTCATGAGATCGCCTATGGTAGGAGGATTTTCTCTGATTTCTTCTGGATGCCGCCCGAAAAGAGGATGATCTTAGACATTGGTGTGAGGATGAGTAATGTCACCACCATCATTAGAAGTGGGAATTGTTTTCGGAGCACCACTAGTGTTGTTGATGGTACTGGCGTTATTGGTGTTGGGATGTGTAACTGAACCTGACCTAAGATCGACCATCTTTGTGGAAATGAGAGACTGCAACCGAGAGATTAATATCATACTGTGGTCTCCAATCTGTGGATAGGGAAAAACGTGTCGCCGGTTTTTCGAGAAAGTGGAGAGTCGAGCGAGTTGTCGAGACTCCTCAGCCGGGCAAGATATTAATCCTCACACAGATGCACCGCTGCAAAGGGGGTGCTTAGATTCGAAAAATAAATCTGTATGACTCCGGCCTAAACCAAGACAATGGTCGTTCCAGAATCAATTCGGTCACAAAGAGGGAGATGGGTTGATCTGTAGGAGGGAAGCTGAGAATTGTGTGGGATCAGTGATGATCGAGGATTGTGGGTGTGTTGAAGGTTTCTGCAGTATTGGTGAACTGTAGAGTTCGAATAAGTTTTGGATGATTGGTGAATTCTTGAGAGTAGTTACTCGAGAAATTCTGCAAGGATGATTACTGATGTTGTAATTCATTGTCCTCAATCATGAATTCATAGACTTATTTATACTGTTAGAGTAGTAACACCACTGACCCCTGTAAGTGTGACGGTTTCTTGAGTGAAATAGTGGGAAAGTGGGAGATCGTGGTAAAGTCAGTTCCACATCGTGTGGAGACTTGGCTGATCGTGCACCCACTACTTTGCTGACTCCTTCAACCGTTGACACGACTTACACACATTTATCGTCGTGGGATGAATCCACGTGCCGTAGACCGCCAGACCAAAACCCTAAGTGATATCCCCCCATTTGTGATGTGATTTATGCTTCACGAATCATGGAGTCTGCGGGGAAGACGTGTTTAGGTTTATTCAATTGTTGACTGATTAGACAGTGAATCTAAGTTTGGCGAATCAAGCATGAATGGTGAATGCTCAGTGATTCATGGGTCGAACATGTAGTTCTCCGGAGAGATGTCAGTATAATGAATTACTGACTATTTGAGTGATTGAGCAAGTATTACCGCGAATTATGAGAATTCAATGAGCAACTGAGAAAGTATTGCTCAATTCACCGAATTATGGGATTTTGATGGGGAACTGAGCAAGTATTGCTCAATTCTCCAAATTAAGGATTTGATGGGAAACTGAGCAAGTATTTCTCAATTCACAAAATACTGGAGAATTGTCGAATATTTACTAATATTCAGGCGATTGAGCAAGTATTGCTCGATTCAACGAATTATTTACTGGTGATGTGACCCAGTAAAATATTAATTAAAATATTGGTAGATTACCGAATATTGTTTAATTAATTTTATATGTTGATTGATGAATCAACATAAATTTATTGGTGTTCGAAATTGCTCAGAATGATGGTTTCACAGAGCGTTCATTCGAAACCCTAATTTTGGACAATCCTCAGTCAATTGGAGAATTGCCGAAAATTGACTATGAGTGATGGAGGGACCGACCACATAGGATGAGGAACGTCCATGTGATGCCCGGAGATCGAGTGAGCATGCACCAAGGTTCTCAGTTTGAGAGTTGGTGAAAAGTGATAATTAAATGGGGAGTTCACCATTTACTGAAAATATTGTTGGGTTCAGTATTAGGTGTAAAAACTTAAGTAGGAGAGATGGGACCGACTAAGAGAGACAAGGTACATCTCTTGGTGACCACGTGACCAAGTGTTGATCGTTTGGAGGATTCTCCTAGTTGGTTGAAACCCTAATTAGCATCCTTTACTAGAATCGATGTAGAATTCTCATACGGACTCATATTTTGATGGTCCACCCCTCCATTCTATATGGAAAAGAATTTCCTATCTCCTTTTGGAGGGAATATTTAGGTTTCGAGCTCGTTCGGGAGATGAAAATAGAATGAAAGTAAAACTCATGAAGAATTTAAAAGGGACGGTAGGAGAGAGTTTTGGGTCAGAATTGCGAAAACGTATGGGACCGGCTTCGTGCAAGCCCTAGAATTAACCTGGTCGGTCATGGAGGCACACACATGTTTCCATGATGTCCGTGTCTCCATACTGAGAGTTTCAGTATTTTCAGATGCGCGTTTGAGCGATGTTGTGAATTTTCAGAAGAGTTTCATCTTGGCTGAGAATTCTCAACTTTTTGGTGGAATGAGCATGCATGCTCAATTCATCAATATTTTGAAAGTATTAAAATAAAATATTTTAATAATCCAAAATTTCCGTGAGGGGCTAACCGGCCGCGTGACCATGTTGGCTTTTGGATTTTCGTGATTCAAGAAATATTTGAGAAAATATGGAGAAGTCACGAATTTTGTTCAAACCCAGGAGTTTCACGAGTTGAGGGAAATAATAATAATGAAAAATTAGGGATTGCAATATGTGGGACCGACCATGGCTAGGGCATGGCCGGCCGGCCAAGTTTCCCGGTCCCGCACACCTTTCCCTATTTTATTATTATTTTTCGTGAATCCTTGAAGTTATGGAGAGTCCAAGAAGATGTGGATAATCCATGAAGTTTTGGAATAATGATTATAAAAAAGCTAAGGATTGTGAGGTGTGGGACCTTCCATGGCTTGGGCATGGCCGTCTGGCTAGGTTGCCCGGTCCCGCACACCTCTCCTTATTTTATAATTTATTTGGTGAATTCTCCAAGTTATGGAGAACTCTCAAGTTTTTGCACAAATTGGGATATTTTTGCCAAGATTGAGAAGTCTCCATGGATTTATGAAAATCACGAGAAAATAGAGAAAAATAATGGGGATGCATGGGACCGGCCCCGGCTAGGACTCGGCCCATGGGCGCTTCCCATTATTTTATTGTTTATTATTTTTTCTCTCCCATTTTGTGGAAAACTCTCCATTGTTTCATGTTTTTTGGATGCTCGTTCGCGAATCCGGGTGCTCAGTCGTGCATCATTGTTGAATACACTTGCACCATTTTGCGGGACTTACTCAGTGATGATTCAGATGCCCAATTGTGGAGTAATTATTATCAATTCATGAGATCCAGTGGAGAATAATTCATGAAACTGAGTAATAAAAGTGAATAGATGTTTAATTATTAATTTGTAGGATCAGATGTGGATTCGACTACGAATTCAGAATAATAAAATGATCATTACCATCCCATGGGATCGTGGATTCGACCATAGAATCGGAGTGATTGAGATTTACCCATCACCATTTCATGAGACCAATAGATTCGATCATGAAATCGGAGTAATGAGATAATATAGTTGATTAATTGCTATCCTATGAGATCAAGCCGTGGATTTGATCATAGAATCAGAGCAATTGTTATTGTCATTCCATGGGATCAGGCCGTGGATTCGACCATGGAATACGAGCAATTGTTATTGCTATTCCATGGGATCAGGACGTGGATTCGACCATGGAATAGGAGCAATTGTTATTGCCATTCCATGGGATCGGGCCGTGTATTCGACCATTGAATAGGAGCAATTGTTATTGCCATTCCATGGGATCAGGCCGTGGATTCGACCATGGAATATGAGCAATAATAGATTATTATGGGAATTCGGTAGTGAATATCATGGCAGAATTAATCTATGTGCATAGTCAGGAGACGTCAAATGCTGAGGGTGCTCTCAGACACTACTTAGAACACCCGAGTATAAACACGTCGCTCTAAATAGTCAGGATCAGTGAGTATCACTTTCCTGAAGGCGTTGTTGCTCTCAATTTGACGGAGAACCGCCCAATCGTTCTTCTATGTAGAGGGGGGTCACTCTCATGTAGTCAGGGAACAGTGAGTATCATCGATGTCATGAAGGCGTTAAGCCCTCTCAACAAACAATTATGTAGGAGGACCGCCAAATTATATTATTCTACATAGAGGGCACAATAAATTCCAGGGATCAAACGCTCAGCTAGTGGGGGATTTTTTAAAGACATGTTCATCATGGTTTTGTAAAATATGAATCGTCACATTCCTGAAGATGTATCAGAAACATGCAATATCATGATTTTACGGTTTTCCATTTGTTAAAAATCCACCATCTACACAAAGAATCCCTCTTCCAAAGGGATATACTTCCCCAACGTTTACACTCTACAAGGGAACAGGGAATGCTCGAGAACACGTCTCTCGATTTCTGAAAGCATTAGGAGAGCATGGACATAACCATGGTGTGCGTTTGAAGGAGTTTTCGAAGTCTCTGACCGGCCGAGCCTACACTTGGTACAACAACATCACACCAGGGAGCATAGCCAATTGGGGAGAAATGATTAATGATTTCTACAGGAAATACTTATTTGTCTCTGAGCAAGTTACTCTCTCCGACTTGGGAAGGATGTCTCAGAAGAATAATGAACATCCAAATGACTACGTAAAGAGGTTCAGACTCTAAGCTCTGGATTGTCATGATCCAAATGTCACTGAACAACAACTGGTAGATTTTTACATCAACGGGATGATCCCAGTCTACAGAGCTTTGTTGAAAAATCTTTGTTCTCAGACCTTCTCAGAACTTTATGAAGCGTCCAAGCGATCAGCAACTACCGTTCATGCCTTACTATAAAGAACGAAAACTGTCAAAATAGAGGAGTCGAAAGACACTTGGAGAAGAAATGCCAGACGTCTAATTAACAAGCAGTATAGTGTCGAAACTTCCGTAAATGTTGCTGAAGGAAGCAAAAGAAAATCTGAAGCACATCCACATAAGAATGCTCCTCCAGCATCCAATCCCTCAAAGGCTCCAAGTAAAGATGGTCAAACCAGGAATGCACAATCACCTGCTCAACATCAACAGAACGATCAAGATGCACCTGACTTCCCCTTCTCTATTGAAGAAGTAATCGAACTATTATAGATCTGGATCCAAGACAGTACGATCAAATTACCTCTTGTCAAAAAGGAACCAACTGAGGAACAAATGTAAAATAGAAGCTACTGCCATTTCCATAGGTATGTCAGTCACCTAACAAGTGATTGCAGAATCCTAAAACGTATATTCGAAGAAAAAGCTGACTCGGGGGAACTGAGGACTGAAGGAGTGCGAAAAAATCCTCTCCCAATCACAACATTCACACTCTCTGAGCATCCGGTCAAGGAAGCAGTTCAATCCCTGATTGAGCATGTCTGTGAGTTACTGTACTTATCAAAAGCTCAAAGAAATGATATGTTTGCTTTATTAAACCACATTATATCTGGGAAACGATTAGACATTCAGGAGATACGCCCTGAACCTCCAGTAACGGATAAAGAGATGTACGACTGGGTACTTCTCACCACATTCCACCTCAAGGGAAATGAATTCAAGCGAGCGTTAGTCGATGTTGGTACCGCTGTTAACATAATCCCTCTGAAGACTCGCAGGTCTGCTGGCATCACTTGTCAAAAAACAACACATGCTCCTATCTCAGTCAGAGACCATGAGGGAATCCCTAGGGATGCCTACGGTTACATCGTCCTCAAAATGAAAGTTGGAGAAACTTGGACAGAAACCAAATTCCATATAATCCGAGAAGATCTAGGATACGACATGGTTCTTGGGAGAGCATGGATTCATGATGGAAAGGTCACTACAACATCTTCAATTGCACAATCCTCTATCGAGGAAAGCTCCGACTCAGAGGAAATCTCCAATTTAGAAGAAATTGAGGACACTCCACCATTTAAGCACTTGGGAAAAGTCGAAGCCTTGATGAAACTCACACAAAAATCAGAATAAAGCGCACATGAATTTGTCAAAAGGTTCCGCACTCATGCAAGTCTCATTCCCACTCATGAATCTATATTACCAACTTTAAAATATGCAACTCTGGTCTAGAGACTTGATCATTCTTATGACTCGGCTGTCACCAAACGTTATTAGTGGTCAGTCTCACCTCAGAAATACTTCACAAAGTGGTTAGAGGACGAACCTTTCAAAATTCAGCATTTTACCAACACAGTCATTGACAGAATAATGATTGAGTTCCACAATCAGTATCCTAAATGTTTTACCTTGCACGAGTGTCCATATGTGCCACAGAATTGGAAAACTCTACCGACAGTGCATCCCACCATGCGAAGAATCCTGAACAAACAAAAGAAATTC